>JARWLC010000005.1:33286875-34772500 GCA_033318265.1 Phyllotis vaccarum | reverse complement strand
AGTCTTAATTTCTAGAGAGCATGTGTACAGTTTTATTCATCTTTGCAACTCTGCTTTAAGCAGCCAAAAATATATTATTCCTGGTTTGAAGAAAGGCTAGTGTCTTATATAATTTCTTTATTGAAATTAATTTTTAATAAATTATTCTGATTATGGTATCCCACACCCTCAGATACATATCCTTTTTTTCTCTTATTAGAACACAAGTAGATATCCAATAATTATATTATTATTATAAAGTAATATAAAAATAGGACGAGATATAAACAGACAAACCCAATAAATAAACCAAAGTAACAAGACAAAAAACACATACAGATTCTAAAGCCAAACCCACAATAACAAAACCAGAAACCATAATTCATGAAAAAGAGATGTTGAAGGCTAGAAACATTACCAAAACAAAGCACTGTGAGATCAAAACAAAACAAAAAAGCACCAGGATTTTGTTTGTTTGTTTGTTTGTTTGTTTGTTTGTTTCTGTTTAAGCCATCTGTTTTTGTTTATAGGGAGATCTGTTGGAGGAAGCCAAGTTTTCCTTTGGAATCAGTTAGCAAAATTAGATAGCATCTGGGTTTCTGATTGGAGCTTTTGGCTGTGTCTCCTCTCAGCAATGGGGCCCCTCTGAACCTGTATAGTCCCTGTGCATGCTGCCTAGGTCCTTTAAGTATTCCAAGAAGGCCTTGTTTCAACTCTTACAATCTTTTATCCCCTCTTCACCAGAGTTTCTGGAATCCCGATTTGAGGGATTTAATGGATTCATCTCATTTAGGACTGAGTATTTCAAAGTCTCTCACTCTGCACATTACTAGATTGTCTCTATATTTGTGCCATTAACTATAGGTGAAATCTTCTCTGATGATGACTGACCAAGACTGGTCAATGAGTATAGCTGATTATTATGTTAGGTGCTATTTTATCACTATATTCTTTTAGTCTAACAGTAGTATTTGGTTTTCTCCTAGGTCTACGGCCCTAGGTTTATTCCTGTGCACAAGAACAGTTTCAGAGATAGGTTCCATTTCATAGAATGAACCTTAATATGTGTGTATTAAGGTTTCTTTTCTATTCTGTGTGCTAAGTCCAATTATTTTGTGTATTTGCACATGCGTATGTTTATAAGAAACCTATGTTTCTTTTATTGGTTACCCATTGTTAATATAAACAAAGGATGAATTAAATATTAAAAGTAAAATAAATATTATGAAATAAATTATTTTCTCTAATGTGTTACAAATTTTATAAGTGTAATTAAATATCAGATACCTAAGATATTTTATTCACAATTATTTTTCTCTTATACTTCCTTCACTTGTTCTGATGTAATTATTTTGTCAGATATATATTCTAATTCTTATTATAGCAGTTTTTTGTTTTTCTACAATTTTTAAATAAAATGTTTCTAATATAATTCAGCATAACAATACATCTCTCATATTATATATAGGTAGCATTCTAGTTCAGTTATTCCATGCAATTACAAAATGTTCTTAAAGTCCTTAGCAGAAACATTTCAGATTTTATCTATATGTAATGAAAAGGCACTAAACTAAATGGTTTGTCACCATGACACTAAAGTGTTATGTATAAATTCAGAAAGAGGTGCTACTAAATAGAAACACAGGAAAAGTTGTTCTAGGCATAGCTTTTAGCCTTCCTAGGAGACACAATTTTACACCAAACTTCCTGTTCCTTTGTCTTCTACAGCATTTCCACCCCATCTTTCTCAAAAAATTCCCGATCTTTAGATGTAAGACCTGTGTTGTTGGTAAACCAGTTGGGACTGCGTTCCACAGCACTACATTTAGAACGATTGTGATCGTGATGCAACAGTGGTTTCTGTAATTGTCTCCATCTTTTGAAAAAAGAAGATTCTTAATGAAAACTGAGAACTGCCAATATTAGGAGTCATGCTGGTTTAGCAATAATCCAGTATATCATGAATTCCATTTGATATTATAATAAAATCTAAAGACAGATGTTGTGGAAAAGCTAAAATATCAGAAAAACAGGGAACAAGCTATAGCCAATTCTCACCCAGCCAACTCCACAGTCTAGACAGGGTAGGTAGGTTCTATCTCCAGGAGTTCTCAGACTAACTGGGTGCACAGGCAAAAAAGGGAGGACTTCTGCCTTCTGCTCCCTTATCTCTCTTACCCCATCCAGCTATTTCAATTGCTGGATCAACATTCCTAGTGCTAGAATTAAAGGTTTGACCTTGAACTCACAAAGACTTAAGGCATCATGACCACTCCCTGAACTTCATCTCTTGGCTCTGTGTATGACACAGTCCTCTGATATTTCAGACTATTTTTATTAAATACACAATATTTCACCACATGGTGGTATAGACTTTTCTCCAAAATCTATGACCTTGTTAGCTGTGGGTGCTTGGCAGGGTTCACAGTAGTGGAAATTCTTTTTATTTTCATAGGTCTTAAATCCAATTACAGAGCTATTGATTAAACTTATACTTAAGCCACTACTACATACTTATGGCTATCCTTCTATGCTAGAATTTGTGTGTGATTTTGGTTGTCAACTTGAGTACATCTGTAATTAACTGAAAGCCAAATATACAGAGCATGCCTGTGAAGTGTTTTTTCCTTAATCGAATCATTTGATGTGGAAAAAATTCACTACTTATCCATATGTTTGAGGTGAGAAAACAAATATATCATTAATCCAAATCTTTAGGGATGGGAAGATACATGTTTAACATTGATCTTTTGGGAAGACTCACCTCTAATTTGGGTTACAGCCTTGACTAGAAGCCAGTACAAAGGCATGGAATAAAGAAGCCCAGTGCTTTGCTTGCTTGTTCTTGCCATCCCTACCAAGTTCATTTCTTTCATTACATTAGAGCCTATTTCTTTAGGCTTCTGGCATTTACTGAAGAACAGCTGAGACTTCTAGTCTCTTAGACTGAAATATTACTGGATTTTGAACCTTCCATTGTAGATAGTCATTGTTGAGCTTGTTCTACCACAGGTTTAACTAATTTTTAAAATTCCTCTTTTATGTATATGGAGATTCATTCTCTAAGTTCTGTTAGTGTACAGAACCCCGTCTAATACATTGTGGTTTATAGCCATCATAGCTCTTGGCTGCTTCCATCCCATTGAAGCTTGCATTGTGCCTTTTTGTACATGGAAAACTAGTCCTCATAGAGAAAATGTTCAGGTGAGCTCAGACTCAGGGGGCACTCAGCACAAGACAGACTTACTTTCTACATATGTCGGTCAACCAAGACAAGACCAATAGTGTATATTGTTTTAGGAGTAGCTGGAACACACCTGACCAAAAACTCAAAATATGACTTCTCAGGTTGTATTTATTCATTTAAGAAGACACATATTAATAATTAAGTATGAGAAAATAAATAAATGTAATAAAACTTAAAACTAAAAACAATGTAGAATTCATGTTAGAACTATATTTTGATACAAAAATACATTCTTCCTTGTTTTACTCTTGGTATATCTATGGTTAGCTCAATTAATTCAATGTAAAAATAGTTATTTTTAGTGTCTTTTGAGTTATGCTTTTGCTAAGAATTTCACAAATATGTGTGGTTGTGTGTCTTTCTGTACACAGACATAGTTCTTTTGTGTGAAACATAAATATATATATATAATTTCTATATGCTTATATGATTTTACCAAAACTGATATTATATAAGGTTTTATCTATGAAAAGGACACACACACACACACACACACACACACACACACACACACACATACACACACACACACACATATATATACATTTATAAAGAGAAACGTTAAGCAGTTATGCTAAATCAAATTATAATATTTTATTTTATTTTCATTTTAGTTACTGCTTAATCTTGGGTAATAAATGCATTGTACCTAAATATATGTACCATGTGCATATCTGATGCCCACACAGGTCAGAAATGTGAGCTGAGTTTCCACAAACTGGAATTATTAATAACTGTTAGCCACCACATGGGTGCTGGAAACTGAATTCACATCTTCCACAAGAGTAAAAAGTATTATTAACCATTGTGTCATCTCCCCAATGCTTAACAACGTTTCTTCCTAAGCGGGAAGCTGTATAATGAATATGTAGCGCATATTGCTTATATTTATTAATGAAATAAAAATACCTCATGTGCTATTAATTATTAAACAACAGTCTTTATCAAGTGAAAAAGTCATTTTTTAGGGAAATCAATGGTAACTTTTTTGTTGCTTTTAAAAATCAATATATTAGAGTATGTTGCCAACTAAACTGTTTAATTAAAAGACAACAATACAGTAAGAAGGCAACATCATATCACACTGAGTTTTAAAGCAGGTATCATTATAAATGTGGCTTTTTGGCTGTTTTTGAAGACTTAGGTTGATTTCTACTAATAAGAGATAAAGCTATAAAAATGCCATTTCAGGGCATATTAGAACCTTCTAATTTTATATGGTCAATTTATTCTTATCTTCTGATAATACATTTCATTATGTTTTCTGTTTACATGATTAGGTATTTTATCTATAAGAATCCAATTATTTTCATAAAAGTTGTATCTGGTAAAGTAATCTTAAGTTAATACTGCATTTTCTCATTCCTATGATATTTCTTTACCAAATAAATATATAATAAAAATAACTATTATGATTTCTGAAAGAATATATTTCTGCTTTTAGTTTCCTACAGCATAAGCTTCGTTTTTCTACTTATCTATCATTAGAAGTTAAGTACTTCATCACTCTCGCTTGACTTCCTCGTTGCCTGTGTGGCCCTATGTCGTCATGTGTGAACCTGGGCTCCAGGTTCTATTGATTCTGAAGGATGCAGGAGTATTAGTATGCAGAAACTTCCTGAAGAAAGATGCTGACTGGGGAATAGACTTGAGGTGTTATAACTCAGCCCCACTTCTTAGTATTTCTCAGCTTCTTCATTTTTCTCATTGGCTACAATTCCCCAAGATATAAGCAAGATAAAGAGTTTTTTACATAGTATATCCTAAGTGACTCACCTCGTTTATTCCTTTACATGTCTTGTATCTAGTAAAGTAACACTGGAGAAATATGGGTTTTTACCAATCTCTACTAAAAGTATATATGAGTTAATATTACAAAATTTTTTGCTTATTTAGTTATACAACAAGAATATATAACTGGAAACACAATTCTTTTGAAAAATGAGAAAAGATACCATATTTTTTTGTAATTCTTAAGCAAACCTTGTAATTATATTGTGGAAGAATCTGGTTTTGGTTATAGGCGACCTAACAGGTCCAACAAAGTGTCAAGATTTATTCTAACCTTACCATTTGAAAACTTGTTAGGGAAGTAGTTAATACCATACTATAGGAATATTTTTGTTACCATAGTTACAGTTTTAATTATTTCACAATAGCTTTTTCTTTCCAGCTCCAATCTCATATCCTTGTACATATTGTCTCATTTCTCTTCGGATGTCTAAAGCTTATGTTATTTTGTTTGGTTCCTGTGGACAAGCATACTCTGCACCTGTAACATTGCCCTTTATCCTTTAATTTCTATATAATAATGGTCTTCAACTATATGTTCAAATCTCCACATCTCGGTCATCATATACATTTACATCTGTATATCTGTTTTTTCTTTAGGTTTAGAATTCCTCATTCCCTCCCTCCCTCCCTCCTCTCTGTCTCTTTCTTTCACTATTTCTTTTCATCTTTCTTCCTTCCATCATTTCTTTTTTATCTTTTCGTGTGTGTGTATGTGTGTGTGCGCGCAGTGTGCAGTGTGTGTGTGTGTGACATTCAGTGTCTCTTAGTGTGTGTGCCCTCAGAACACATTTAACGCCTAGAGAAAAAATTCTAGAGTCAGTTTTGTTCTTGAACTTTTATGTAGGATCTAGATATCAAACTCTACTCATCAAATGTTCATGATTAGCACCTTAACCACATGAACCAGTACTGACCAAATTGTAATTGATTTTTTCAAACAATTATTTATTTTATATACTGGTCATAGATATTCCTCTCATCTCTCATCTCATTCCCTTCTTTTACCTCATTTTTGTTCCTAATACACTCCACATTTATCTATTCAGAAAGGAACAGACCTTGCATGGGTATCATAAAAGCATGGCATATCAAGTTGTGGTAAGACTAAGCACCTCTCCTTATATTCAGGTTGGGCAACACAAGACAATTTGAGGAATAAATTCCCAAGGGCCAACAATACATTAGGACTAGCCTCTGTTCCAATTTCTAGGAGTCCCACAAATAGACTAAGCTATAGAACTGTCACATATATGTTGTAGACTTAGGGTACTCACTCATTGTTTGTTCCAACTCTGTGAATTCCTATGAGTCAAATACATTGTTTTTGTGGGTTTTTATGTGATGTCATTGGCCCCTCTTGTTCTTATAGCCCTTTTTACTTCTCTTCAGTGGGGTTCCCCGAATTTGACGTTGTTTGGCTGTAGGTTTCAGAATCTGTTTCCATTAGTTACTACATGAAGCCTCTCTAATGACAATGCGGTTAGTCACCAATCTGATCTCATGAAATTGAGTCTTAGCTGGGGTCACCCTTGTAGGTTTTTGAGAGCTTCCCTTGAATCCAAGCTCCACCCCCATTTACAGTCATCTCTTTCATTACCTTGCTCTTCCGTCCACCTCCCTACTTAATACCATCCTGATCTCATCCTGATCACCACAGAGCCAGAGTAAAAAAAAACAATATGATATTGGCATAAAAAGAATGCATTGATCAATGGAATTCAGTTGAAGACTCAAATAAATCCGCATACCTGTGGACACTTAAATTTTGATAGGGAGCCAAAATTATACAATAAAAAAGCAAAAAAGGCATCTTCAGCAAATGATTCTGGCATAAATAGCTACCAACATGTACAATAATGAAAATAGATCCATATATATCACCCTGCACAAAACTGAAGCCTGAGTGGACCAATGACTTCAACATAAATATAGTTTGCTTACACTGAACCTGATAAAAGAGAAAGTGGAAAAATAGCCTTGAATATGTTGGTACAGAAGAGAGTTTCGTGGATAGAATGCTAGCAGCACAGACACTAAGATCACCAGTTAATAAATGGTTCCTCATGAAATTGAATAGCTTCTGCAAAGGCAAAGAACACCTTCAATAGAACAAAAAAGAAGCTTATAGAATGAGAAAATATATTCACCTGCACATCTGACAGAGGGCTCATCTTAAAAACATATAAAGAACTTAAGAAACTATACATCAAAAACAAATAATCCTATTAAAAATGGGGTACAGAACTAAATAGAATTCCTAACACATTAATCTCAAGTGGCAGAGAAATGTTTAATAAGATGTTCAGTATCCTTAGCCATATGAGGAATTCAAAATAACTCTGAGATTTTTATCTTAACATCTGTCAGAAGAGATGAACTTAAAAAAACAAAAAACACACAGTTTAAGCTGGAAATGTTGAACAATGAGAATATGCCTCCACTGTTGGTGGAAGTCTAAACTTGTAGAGCCACTTTGTAAATCAATATGGAAATTTCTCAGAACACGGGAGTCAATCTAACTCGAGATCCAGCGATACCATTTTTGGGCATATACCCAAAGGGTACTCAAAGGACCCATACCCAAAGGACACTTGCTCAACTATATTCACAGCAGCTTTATTTGAAATAGCAAAAACCTGGTATCCACCTAGATGACCCTCAACAAAAGAATAGATAAAGAACATGTGGAACATCTGCACATGGAGTATTATTCAGTGATTAAAGAAAATGACATCAGGAAACTTTAGGACAAACAGTTGGAACTAAAAAAAAATTATCCTGACAAAGGTAACCTAGGAAGACAAAAATGGTACTTGTATATTATCTGTAACATGTTGGATATCCTTGCTACTATCCATAGATCTACTACAGTCTCAAAACCTATGTAACAAAGAGGACTCAAGGAGGGATGCACGGACCTTCCTGGGAAGGGAAAATAGAAGAGATCTCCTGGGTGCATTGTGTGAGGGTGAGAATAGAAACTGTAACTACTTTCTTAGGATCAATTCTAGATATCCTCAACAAGATTTTTCTCAGTATTAATAATAGCAACACACTTTGTTAAAGATGCATATATATCTTTATATAAACATATTGATAGTATCCAAGGCTTGTCTCTAGCATATGTACTCATCTGCCTTTATTATTGTCTTGACCTCCAAGCTCTAAACTCAATACTAATGATTATTATTTCCAGAGTTGTAGACACAATCTGTTTCTCATTCTTATGGGTATCACGGCATCTCACTATTATCTTGCTCATACCAATACAGTTTGGTAAATTTGTTCTTCAGAGATTTTGACTTTTATGATAACTTTTTACAGGAACTAACCCCATCTTTGTATGACTTTTGCTATAACTTAATTCAGACTTTTCCTCAAGAAAAGTTTAATAAAGATTCATATAATTCATGCTATACATTTTTCTTTACCCTAATAACTTTTTATCTGATAGTCTGTATTTTATATCTAAGCACTAGTGTTTTTTTATAATTTTATGTATACTTTTATTTATCATCCTCTGCCATTTGTATTTAGTCTTATAATAACAATGACTATTTCTTTTTATTAATTACATTTATTAGTTTATTTAACATCCCAACCATAGTTTTCCTTCCTCCTCTATTCCCATTTTCTTCCCCAGCTCTTCCCACTGTCCCCTAAATCCATGCCTTCTCTGATTCTATTAAGAAAGGGGCATGCTTCTCATGAGTATCAATAGAGCATGGCAAATCAAGCTGAAATAGGACTAAGCTCCTCGCTTTGTAGCATATACCCAAAGGATGCTTGATTACTCCACAAGGACACATGCTCAACTATGTTCATTATTTATATTAGCCAAAATCTGGAAATTATGCCCCTCAACAAAATCTTGGACAAAGAAAATGTGATAAATTTACACACTGGATAAGCTTACTTAGCTGTAAAATCATTACTCAGCTGTAAAAAATAAGAACATGATGAAGTTGGAAGGCAAATGCATGGAATTAAATTATTATCTTAAATGAGCTAACCACATCATGAAAGACAAATATGGTATGTACATATTCATAAATGGACATTAGATGTAAAGTATAACCATGATAAAACTACAGCTCCAGAGAGGCTAGGTAACATGGAGCACCCAAACATGAGTGGGAAATCATGGATATTCTAGGAAGAGGAAATGAAAGAAATTTCCTGGGTAGATTTTGGAACAGTAGGTACAAGAACATGAGGGGTTGGTCTAGGGAGTGAATGGAAGGGGACGTAATGAAAGAGATGTCTTGATAGTGGCAGCTTTTGGGGGTAAGTTAGAAACCTGTACAAAGGCAACTCCCATGAATCGACAGTGATAACCCCAGCTAAGACTCCTAGAAATAGTGGGTAGGCAGCCTGAACTGGCCATCTCCTATAAACTATGACTATTTCTTATACATATAATTATCTGAGGAACTTAAAATACTATAAGGAGTGAATGATAAATGTTTGGGTTATATAGAAAATTTAGTAAATCAAATGTTACATGTTTGATGCAATAGTGTCGTAAACACTATTTTTAGGGCACTACAGAATGAAAGGAGAGAAAGTTATATAAAAGTAAAACCTAAAGCATCCTCTGGTTAAGGATCTCACACATTTGTCTGTGAAAAGCCTGTGTCACCTAACTGAGCAGTCATGTTTCAGCTCTTAATATTATGCTTGCCTTAAGAATTGTAAAATGTTAGCAGACTGCCACCTTCCAGAAGGCTTTCTTGTCTCATGCTGAATGTAGGACTCATATATTTAGAAGCAAAACTCTTTCCTAATTATATACAACCTACTGTTCTAAATTCTGCAATTCACTTAGCAGTTTATCGCTGTGCACTTTCCTTGTTACCAATTTTGGCATCAGAAACTTGACATTTAGATTGCTTTTGAAAACCAATGGGAAAGTGGAATTCACACTGAATAAACCTTGCCTTTGCATTCATGGCTTCTTTTTAATTGGTTTTTCATTTATGTACAGTGTTCTTTCTCAGTGCCATGATAATAGTTCAAATAATCATCTGGTTTTGTAAATTCAGAGGAAATGTTTATAATTCTCAGTAGAATAATATTGCTAATCATTTTCCTCCATACAAGAAGAACTAAAATGTAATTTGCTTAATTCATCACTATATGTGTAATGAATCAAATATTTTTAAGACACTGTACTTTATAGGAGAAAGTAGTGGGAATGACAGTATACTAAAGAAGTTTGATATTAGATAGCTATCAAGATTTTGGATTTTAACTGATATTAATTCTTCTATGGAACTGAAGTGCCTTCATTTTTGCCATGCATAAGCTTGACAATTTCATTTCTCTCTTTTTCTGTAGCTCTCTATGTATATATGTATCATTTATAGGTGTATACCATATGCTAAATGTGTTCATGATTGTGCGTAATTATTCACAATAGAACATGTCTTTACAAGTGAAGGCTAATTGTAAAATTACAAGAAAATGAAATACTTCCTGTTTATCTTAATGCTTTCTCTTTTTACTAAAAAACACTGAATAGAACTATTTTAAATGTGACCCTCTTTCTGATAATATTTTCAATAGCATAAAACAATAGAATTGTTCAAATTTTCTCCAGGAAGTTTCTAAGTGTTAATCATGCTAGAAGGTAGTTTAAAAGAGGGAAAGTTCATTAAATATTTTTTTTATAAAACTTTTTACTTATAAAATCATAGTGTTTATAGTTTATCTTTGAAATATTTTTCCCTTTCATTGTAAAATGAAGGGAGTTGGTTCTAGTCTCAAATGTTAGCCAAACTCCAAGCACTGTTAGAGGTTTTGCTTGTTATGACATTATCTTTCACTACATATAACAAAGCCATAAATGAGAATCTCTCTTGACATTTGGACCTTGGAGCTGAGAAGTACTGTATTAAAAGTATATTTTGCACTTTAATTCAGATTTGTAAGATCTCTTTTATAAAAGGTATACGAATCATATTGATATTAATCTTATTTTCCATGAACCTTCATATTCTCTAACCTGAAACTTTCTGTTTCTCACAAGTCAAAAAACAACCTTGCAGACAACCACTGTCAAATTCTTATTGATTTAAGCAATCAAAAGCAATATTATATTTTAATATTAAATATATTAATATATTATTTGTGCAATATAATATTTTACTTTTGAGTTAAATGAAAGATCTTGGGATATTTCTTTTTGAAAACACATGATAACCTGATTATTACTATAAATATTTTTTGACCTCGTATATAATTTTAAAATCATCATCAAATATGTCCATCTTTTGGTGCCTTTGAATTGGGAGAACAGTCTTGAAATATAATGTTTCTTTGAAGTTTTTGTTACAATATTTTACTGAATTAATTTGTATTATAATAATTGCTAATTATTTGTAAATGTTCAAGAAACATATGTTAGGCACTGAATTATCTAATAATTTTATACTATAAGAATATTTAAATACACATGTAAACCTTATTAAAAAGGAGTATGCAACTCCTTTCTCATATACTTATAAATCTTCTAATTATAATGCTACTTTGAAATGAAAAAAAAACTAAAGCATAGCATGTGCTTTGCATTCTGGATGTCAAAATGTAACTATAATATGTTTCTTTTTATAACATAGATCTTATTTTATAATCCTTTATTGTTACAATAAGGTTTCCTGGTCCCAGGGGCCAGAGGTCCAGACCCACACACCTGCAGTGCCAGACCGCTTAGCTGCCAACTGCTGCTTAGTCCCCCCAAAATGATACAGTTGCTTATATTAACTTCATGCTGTTTGGTCTATGGATTAGGCACCTTGCTAGCTTTCTCTTTCATCTTAACTCAACCTATTTCCATTAATCTATCCTGCCACGTGTCCTGTGGCTCACCTGTGTTCCTTATATTTTGTTCCTTTGGGAGGCTGGCCTGATCTGTCTCTGACTCCGCCCTTCCTTTCCTACTTATTCTGATTCCCCCACCTACTTTTTCTATGGTGCCTGTCATGGGCCAAAACTCCTTTTTTTAAAGATTGACATTCACAGCATACAGAAAGACATTCCCACATCACTTTATAAACCATATCAAAAGAGAATCAAGAAAGCAGAACTAAAAGGTATTCCATGTGTTCATTATCAGTTTTGATTTATTTGACTATTAATAAATCATAGCATATCACTATTTCTGTTTGTAACTCTACTATTTCTTTTTAAACAATTTTTCTGATTCTCATTCCTCTTGAGCAATATTTTTATCCAATATAAGGAAGGTGCTGATGACTAATGTTAACATAAACTAAAAAAGTAGACAAAGGAAAGATTAATATCTATCTAATCAAGATATTTATACTATATGCAATTTTCTATCAAAGTCATTCTGATAAATGGCTATGTCATGGAAAAGCATATTTCTCTTAACAATGTAAATCTTGAGCCTCATGTAGGTGTTAGATCAAACTGTGGAAAAATTTTCCATAGAGGAAAATTGTGTATGAGAGGAAAAGAAAGTGATATCTACTGACTAATAAAAGCTCAAGTGAAAGAGAAAATACAATTAAACATAGAGGAGTATGTGGATGTCAATCCAGAAAAATATGGAATTAGAGTAAAACCCAGAATTGTGTATTTGAAAAGAACAATGAAATGGAGTCATAAATACATAAATCATAGATAAGTTATATGGAGAATAATGAGGTTATAGAAATTACAAAAGGTTAGCCAAATTTTTATTTTAATGAGTTGAAATCCTATACAGATGGAAGATCCTCTTAAAACATGTTAAACTAGCAGATCTATATTATTACTGTGTATCTGACTTGAAGTCAATAAACAACTACAAAGCCAGAGCTCAAAAGTAGGCTATTGGTGATGCTCAAACCAATGTGATATACAACTGTTTGCACACTATTTAATATGATTGTACTTCCAAATATCTATGTTCTTATGCATAAAATTTATGGAAAGGAAATCTTTATAATGGCTATTTTCACTACAAAATTTAGAGATAAAGTGTTTTAGTATTTGGGCACATATGTGGGAAAAATTCAGACAAAAGAGAAATAAAGGCTATCTCTAGATACAAAGTGGAACAGATGTGACTTGCGGTGACAGAACATCCCATTGATAAATTAACTCCAATTCCCTTAGTGTCAAAGGGTGATATGCAGGATATGATAAAACCATGCTTATGTACATTAGAAATAGTGTCAGATGGGTGAGATTTGAATAAAGCAATATGCCAAGCAGCCCGAAGAAGATAGAAAATGTAAGGGTTCTGACATACAGCTTTCAGAATTCAGTGATTCGGATATTAAAAATACATAGGGATACAGAAAAGTAGGAGGAAGTATAGGGGCTAGTGGCTTCATTAATGTAAGAGCTTCAGTAGATTTTATGTATTTCTTCTATTGACAATTTAAACATTGATTTTTGTGTGTTTTTAGAGAGACATATCATGTGTTAAAAGAACCAGAAATGTAATAATCACTGGAGAGTTCACATGGGTGTTGTAGGGATTCAAGTTATGATCCTATTGCTGATAATATAACACTCCTTGACTAAAAAACAAATATGGAATTAGAGTATAACCCACAATTTTATATTTGAAAAGAACAATGAAATGAAGTCTATAAAAACATAAATCATAAATAAGTTATATGGAGAATAATGAGGTTGTAGAAATTACAAAAATTAACCGAAATTTTATTTTAATCTGCTGAAATCTTATACACCTAAAGTAGAAGCTGTCTCCTTGTTGGCTAAATTTTATATTTACAGATGACTGCATGCAAATATATCAGAAAGAAAAAGGCATAAATAGTCTTGTCCAGATGTGTACTCTGTGCATTCTAAAGGCCGAAGACAAAGGACTTCATGGTTCTTTTGAGCTTTAGGTCACTCTATTGTGAGTCAAGAGGTATAGAACTGTCAGTACAGATTTCAGAATTTTATCTTCAATCTATTAAGAACAAATACTTTTAAGCCCTATATTTTAAGTATTGTGAGGGGCAGAAACCAATCTCATTCTTCTACAAATATTCCCAAGAAAATTTATCCTGGATCAAGGGCTTCAATCATTCAGTCTGACTCAACTGTGGTGTGGATTATACAAGAGGCTGAGAATGACAGAACCAGGACCAAAGGCCACAACTGATAAACAGGGCAGAAGCATAAAGTTGCTAATGGTCTTCCCACAGCTCCTGGTGAAACAGAAAACATGAAGGTCAACTTTCACAAAATAAAATTGAAAAAAAAAATCATCTTTTAGGAAAAATCTGCCCAGTGTTTCAGGAGGAATTTCATACCATGAATGTGGCCAATAACCCATGGGTGGGGAGGTTATACATGTTAGGGATGAGTTCAGTGCTTTTAATTTACTAACTGAAAATGTTGCTAAAATGCCCAAAGGTATACCATAGATATATTTTGTAGTAAGTGGTTTTTGGCCCGGACTTTCAGGCCTGGCCTCAAGATTTAGACCCACAGACCCACAGACCCCCAGAGACACACAGATGTTTATAATAGTTTTAGGCTGATTGGCCTAAGGCCCAGGCATATAACTTGTTAACTCTTTACCCTTAATCTTACCCATGACTCTTAACCTGTTCAGCCATGGAGCTGGGTACCTTTTCTCAGAGCGACATAGTTGTCCTCTGCTTCTTCAGGCTTTCTCTCTCGCATTCTACTCTGTTCCACTTGTTCCTAGAGTCTTTTAGTCTGGTAGCCCCACCCACACTTCCTGTCTGCCTTTGGCCAATCAGCGATTTTCATTAAACTTATAGGCGGGGACAATTATTTACAATGGAACAACCTAATCCCTCTGCATATCCTCTTTTATCTTTTTAAAACAAAAAGAACTCCAAATCTAATATTCTTTTTGTTTTTTGGCTTTGAAAATCATGTTCTGAAAACATAACAAAGTTCTCTTACTAAAGTGTCTTAATAACTATTCAACACAGACCATAAAACATGCAGCTTTTAATGTGCACCTACTGCTCCAATCAGCATGTCATACATTAATGCTCCCAAACTCCACCAATCCACAGCACAATTATAGCCACTTCTCATCAAGATTTCAGGGGCCATTTCTATTGTTCCACAAAATGTGTGTTTGACTGTTCTATCATGAATAGATTCTTTGCATAGTCCAAAGTCTGTTAGTTTTACATGACCTTGGTGATTAAGCATGACATTCTCTGGCTTCAGGTCTCTGTAGATGATCCCCTTTTGATGTATATGCCTCAAAGCCATGGAGATTTCACCCAAGTAAAAAGCAAGCTGTGTCTTCCATGAATATTCCCTCTCTTTCTAACTGCATAAATAGTTCTCCTCCACTGAGATAGATACTCAAGGATGAGGTAGAGTTTTCCACAGGTCTGAAAGGCATAAATTAAATCAACAATGAAGGGATTCTTTACTCCTCCAGAATATTCTGCTCTGCTTTTGTATAAGCTGTATTTTTAGCATTTCTTACTATCATTGTCTTTTTAAGCACCTTCATGGCAAATATCTTCCCAGTATTTGCTCCTGTTACTTTTCCTACTTAAAAAACCTTTTCATAGCCCCCTTTACCAAGTACCCAAAGTAGCTCAATACATTCTGGTTTGATATTTCTGGCCCTCTGTTCACCCTAGCTTCTGAGATTTCAAATTTCTCACAATGTTCCATGCCAAGTTCATATGGTTCAACTCCCCCATGGTCCATGCTTTCATTCAACAGAACCCCCCTCGTCCAGCTCATCCTCAGAGCCTGTGTCCTCAGGCTGGTTCAGGTCTATGTCAAACACTCCTGCCATTTCTTCAGCTTCCCTGACTCAGAAGTCAGGCGCTGGATAAAAGCTGTCTTGCTTCCTTTGCTGCCTAATGGACCTGGACCCACTACAGACTCCACTGCTGCCACAATGGTGAGAGTGCAGATTCTTAACCACTAGATCAAGCCAGAAGCCCAAAGGAGCAACATGTAAGGAAAACAGGTGAGCCACGGGCCACGTGGCAGATAGATTAATGAGAATGGGTTAAGATATAAGAACAAACTAGCAATGTGCCTACACCATAGGCCAAACAGCATGAAGTTAATATAAGCATTTGAATCATTTTGGGAGCCTGAGCAGCAGCGGGCAGCTAAGGGGTCTGGGCTGGAGGTCTGTGGGTCCAGATCTTTGGCTGCACGGGACCAAAGAAATCTCACTGTAACAATATTTCTTTCAGCCTTGAGTGAACAAACTTCTCTTTTGTAGTGAACAGATTTTAATGCAGGCACTCTGATGCCTAAAGAGTTGAGAGTAAGTGGCTAATGAGTGATAATTTTGAAATGGAGCATATTTACACACCCCTCAAGAACTCATAGAATGTCATGAGATAGAGAGTGGCAAGAAAGTAAACCCCAGATGTTTGGGAAAAGGGCTATGGGATTCTCTATTTTGGGCTATTGCAGTCATGAACTGACAGAATTTGAGTCAGCCAGAACTGGGACTATATAAATCTAAGCATGCCATCATGAACGAAGGAGAGGTCCATAAGGCCATGCCCTTTCCTGGGTAACTATTGAGCTGTGAGAAGGAGCATTAAGCATAATTATTGGTAAAGCTATTAATAAAATGCCGATGCTTCAGTGCATAGATCTATAGCCAGACTCATAAATATAGACTTCTAAATTTAGTGGGTCAAAAACTAAAATATGAAAGTGAGGAAATATTAGTGCTAGGGTGATGGGGAAAATGTGATCAGATTACGTTATATACATGTATAAGATCATGAAAGAATTATTTTAAGATATTTTAAATGTGGTAAATTGAATTCAATTAACAAAATAGTTAAATATGACAAACTAAGTTTAGAAATATGAACATTTCAGAATGAAATTAATACCAGATAACCTGCCCTACATGAACATGGAATATTTGTAAATTTTCTAAAGTGTACAATGGTGGTAGTTTTTACCATTTGAAAACTACATCGACTATTTATAATATGAAACAGAGAATCACTAAAAGACACAATATGTTTATATGTTGTTTTATGAAAATTTCCTTCACTGGGATTCAGCAGAGACCAAAATAATTCACCAAGCCCTAATGTTAAATATAAAGTTAAGAAAACAGGTTAATCTTCAAATACACTAGGGTTATGTATTTATTTGTTTGTTTTACTTAAAAGGAAAACTGACAAGAAACACTCAGAAACTACCAGTTTACTCAAATCACACACACACAAATACATTCTTAGTGCTTCTTCCTTTCTCTTCCTTCCTTCTGCCTTTCATTTTTTCTGTCTCTCCTTTCTTTCATTCTTTCTTTCTCTTCCCTCCTTCTCTCTTTCCCTCTCCCCTCCCCTCTCTTTTACGTTCTGTCCACATTTCCCTTCCCTCCTCTCCTCCCAGTCCCTTTTCAACACAACCCTTCTTTTTCTTGTCTCCAATTTACTCCTCCTCCTTTTATGTTCAGGAAAGTATAGAACTCCCACTAATATCCTCAAAACATGGCATATCAAGTTGCAGTAAGACTGAGCACCTCTTCATATATTACGGATGTGCAAGGCAACCCAGTATGAGGAGTAAAGTCTCAAAAGCTCGTAAAAGAGTCAGATACAGCCCCTGTTCCTACTGTTAGAATTCCCACATGTAAACTAAGCTATATTTTATTATTCATTTGAAAATGTTACTTGAATATTTCAACTGGAATCATGTTTAATATTTCTGGCAGCAAACTCACCTTTATTTTCATATTCAATTCTCACAGTTAAGGGACTTGTCATCAATTGAAGAGACATAGGAACTTCAATGCCATTCTATGTCATAACCTAAATCATATGCCTCAGATTCAGTTGGTCACCAATATGTCAAACTTTCTGAATATCAAGCACAGTAATTTCAATTGATTTAACTGTTCCCAGAGATCAACCTTAACACATATTCTCAACACTAGTATTCTTGTCACCAGGTCTTCCCCTTGAATATACTTTGAGGCAATGTAATTATCTTTATGGTTTTCAAATTATTTGTATTGAAAACAGATATTTGTTACAAATGTATTCTTATTATGGTTTGCTGTATCTCAGCTACTCCTAGGCCCACCTAATCTTCTTACCACTGAATTCCACATTCTTTCTTGCTTTCTCTTTTGAGAAGGCAAGCAGGCATACCCCCCCCCACCCACACACACACACATACACACACAGAGAGAGACACACATAATGAAAACAAGCAAATTAAGAAAGACTCTAGGAAGCCATTTTATACCTTAAGCTGCACTCCAAAAGCCCGCCATTATAGCCCAAGCACAAATGCCTCACTAGGGTGTCTCTGTACCTTGGCTCACATGAGAGACACAACTTAGAAGCTGCTTTGGACTCGAGACCATTTTTTAAGCTTTGTATGGCTTTATGTGGATATATTTTACCCATGTTGGGCTTACATTTGTAGTAAGAGGTTTCTGGCATGGACTTTTGGGCCTAGTCTCAAGGTTTAGGCCCATAGACCCACAGACCTGCAGAGACACAGATGCTTACAATATTGGAATCTGCATTAGAAGTGAAAGATGTCTAGTTAAGTCATTTTCCAGCTCTCCACTGTCTGTCAATTCCATTTAATCACGTCCAAATATGGAAATAAATGATGAAACTTCTAGTTCTTTGGTCTTCATGCAACACAGCAAATGATCCTTAGTTTTAATTGTCCCTCCTCAGCTTTTATCTCTCACCCACCACTTCCAACTTTTTTCTGTTTGATCCTCCCATCCCAGTCACCTCAATGCATCTAAAACTATCTATTCTATTTCATCTTCTTAGGTCCCAACCTCTGTGGTTTTATGGATTATTGCTTGCTTATTAGAGTCTTAACATCTAGCATCCAATTATAAGAGAACACACACCCTATTTGTTACTTCAGTGAAGATTTCTTTCAGTCCATTCATTTACCCACAAATAGCATGGTTTCTTTCTCTCTTTCTTTCTTTCCTCTTTCTTTTTTTCAAACAATTGAATAATACTCCATCCATTGTACAAATTAACCACATTTTCTTTTTTCTTTCTTTTTTTTTTTTTTGCTTTTTGGTGAATTTTTTGTTTTGAATAATTTAAATTTGTACTTTACATTTAGTTTCCATCATTATAGTAAAGTAATTTAACACATCAATTTATAACAAAGAAAATATGAAAAATTTTAATCTCACATCTGAAAGATAACTATATGTATTCTTTTTCTTCATTTTATTATTTTTATTTTAATAAATGTCTTTTTTTTTACCCATGTATCTCCCTGCTCCCCTTCCCTTCCCTCCTTCCAATCCCTCCCAGTCAGCCTTCAACCTCCCCCATCTTCATTCCCTTATACCCTCCTCAAAAAGGGCAAGAAGTCCCAGGTGGATAAGCTCAGTATAGCTCATACACTCCAGGAAAATCCGACTCATTCATTCCGATGGCAAGACAGGGTTAGGTGTTCCTCTGTAGGGAATGGACTCTCCAAAGTACCAGTCCACGACCAGGAACACAGTCTGATCCCACCCCTTGAGGCTCCACATAAGGTCCATGCCAATGGACAGTTGCCTACCCTTGGAGGACCTAGCTTCTTTTCCGGATGGATCTCCAGTGGCTATTCTTGCTTCAGTGAGATCCCTAGAGCTCCAGCAAGCCATAGCCTCATTTTCTTTATCCATTCTTTTATTGAGAGACATCTAGGTCTGTTGCATGAGATAGAGGTAATTCTTTAGTCTGATCCATTCACTTCAAGGTACTGCTGCTAATTGCACTGGAACATAATCCTGATGTAATGGTTATACAGTTTTTGTTAACAAATAAAGAGAGTAGAGAGAACAAAATAATAAGCAATGATTTCAAAAAACCTGTGATAATAATTTTAAAAATTAACAAAGTTCATGCTATTATAACATTATATTTTTATTGAAAATAGATCATTTTCTCATATATCTACTGTTCTCTCTCCCTGTACTATTTGCAGCTTCTCATTGCCTCCCCTCCTCTCACATCTGAACACATTTAATTTTTACCCTGGAAAATTCCAGAGTTCTAAGAGATAATAAAAGAGCATAATAAAGTAAAATAAAAAGTAAAACAATATATTAGAGTCAGACAAGTCAAAGCAACAGAAAGAAAAGAGCCCAATCGAAGGCAGAACAGTCAGAGAACCACTTCCTCATACACTCTGGAGTCCCATAAAAATACTAGGTTGAAAGATGGAGGACTTGACACAGACCATGAAGGCCCCGTGCTTGCTGCTTCAGTCTCTATGACTTGTTGTCCTGGTGTCCTTCATCCCCACTGGCTTTTACATTCTTACTTCCTTTCTTATGTCCTTCCACGAGCTCCAAGGGGAGGCATTTGATGGAGAAACCTCATTTAGAACTACGTATTTAAGGCATCTCTCCCCCACCCCCACCCCGTATACCGTCTACTTGTGGATCTCTGTATTTGTTTTAATCTGTTGTCAAAGGAAGCCTCCCGAATTCACTGGTATATGAATATAGCAGAATATCATTAGAAATCATCTTATCTCAGACGTGTGTGTGTGTGTATGTACGTACGTATGTATTTTTAAAACAAGTACTTTGGGGGGTTTAGTCTAGGTATTTGTGCTATTTCATCTCTGGTTATTTGTCACCTAAGAAATATGATTTAATTACTTGTATTATGCCTTAAGGCAAATCAGAAATTGGCTGGTTACTTCCATAATCCTTGTGCACCTATTACGTTAGCAGGGTTTTCCAGACAGAGAGATTGAAGATAGAAGGTTTTGTGGCTGCATTGGTGTTTACCTTTTACTTTTGGTAGCTTGTAGAGTATTTTCCAGTACCAAAGACACCCGAACATAAGGATGAAGATGTAATAGAGAGCAGATACTTACTATCATCTTGACCTAGAAAAATGGCCTTTATGCCAGTATCTTCATCTGTTACCCATGATTATTATTGTATCTTAATAGGAAGGTTCTTTACAAGCATCAACTCTACCTTTCCATGTTTGATTAGTTGTGTGTGTACTACCTTCCTCATTGGCATCTTATCAGTTTGTGGAGTTCAACCTACTGTTTTGGCAACAGCCTCAGACATCTTAATTGGCTGTAACCTAGTTCCAGTACTGGAAATTTTATTTGGTGTCAATAAATGGCCAGTTGGGAACCTGTCTCCCTTATTTTCAGAAAGTTCATGAGGATAATCTTCATATATTTTAAGAATTTTACACTGCATTAGGTTTCCATATCATGCTTCAAATGCTCCTCATTTAAAGCTGTTTCTCCACACTTTCCTTTTATAATTCCATATTCCCTCCCTTCTTCTCCCCACCTGATCTTCCCATTTTGTCCTCGGCTGGCTTCTAATCCACTTATAAAATGTATTCTATTTTCCGACCCAATGATATCCAGTTCCCCCTCCAGTTTCTTCTTCATTTCTATCCTCTAAACTGTACTGTGTTTATCATTTATTTAGCAGCTAATATCCATATAGTATGGAACACATATTATATCTATCTTTCTGAATCTAGGTTACCTCATTAAGGAAGATTTCATCCAGATCCATCCATTTGCTTGCATATTTCATGAGGTCATTATTTGAAACATCTGAGTAATACTTCACTATGTAAATGTATCACATATTTTTATCTTTTCTATTTTCTATTTATTTTTGATGCTATTTTTCTCTCCTATTTAAGGGATGTCAAAGATAATACAATTCTTGTTGATATTTAAAAAATGATTTATGAGTGATAAAAATATTGTTATTTATATTATAAATAAATACATTATAATTATTTGAAGATTTTTGTTTGACTATAATCTTTTAGAAGAACACCAGAAATGACCAACTGATCAATACATTATAATAAGTTTTAAAAATTTTTAAAAATTAGATGTAGTTTTTTTTTTTTTTTTTTTTTTTTTTTTTTTTTTTTTTTTTTTTTTTTTTTTTTTTTACTTATATATGCATCCAAGTGTGTTCTTTGAGCCTGGACCAAAAGATGGTTGTTTTTCTGGGAAATGCATTCAGGTCATCTAAAAGAGTCATAAGTGTACTTTATCACTCAGCCAATTCTCCATCTCCTAAAAGAAGGTTTTTAACTACTCAATTGGTGAGCTTTTAATAATAACTTTGGTTTTTATTATATAACAAAAGGATATTTGAAGTGAAGGAGGCACTGCTCTATTGATGTGGGAATGTCTTTATATATACCGTGAATAAAGAACTGTTTGGCCCATGACAGGCACCATAGTAAAAGTAGGTGGGGAAATCAGAGCATAGGTAGGAAAAGAGCAGAGTGAGAGACAGATCAAGCCAGAAACCCAAAGAACAAACATGTAAGGAACACAAGATGCCATAGGTCACATTGCAGACAGATTAGTGAAATTGGGTTGAGTTAAGATTAAGGGGATAGCTAGCAATATACTAAGCCACAGGCCAAAGAGCATAAAGTTAGATAAGTGTCTGAGTCATTTTTGGAGACCTAAGCAGCAACGGATGGCTAGGCACTCTGAGATGGCAGGTCTGTTCGTCTGGATCTTTGGCCAGACTGGGCTGGAAACCCAGTTGTAATACTCTATCATGTAATAAGTTTCCTGGTTTGAATTAAATCTGGGTGTAGTAAGGGATTCAAATGTGGACAATTTGAGTTATTTTTAGCTGTACAGATTGTGTTCTATTTTCTCCAAACAGCAAATATTTCAGTAAATGACTTCATATTGAATATGCATCAGGAACAAATAATAAAATCTGGGAATTTGTCACTTACAAATTAAGATTTAGTACAGTACTATCTTTGTCTTCTCTATTGTCTATAAATAATTATGAGAGCATTTCTCACATTTAAAGAACAGAAATTTAATAGTTTTATAAAATCAGTCTCATTTGTTTTCTATATTTAGTGTCTTAGATTTTTCTCTGAGAAGTCACATAAACATAATAACAGTCTATATGTGAGTATCAACTAGAATAGAAAAGTCATAAGTGTTAAAAATAAATAAAGCTAGTATTTACTATGTACAGGAAGCTTGTTCATAGGCATTTTAAGCTGTATTCATTTTCACTTACATTGACCTTCAGAAGTTATTTTTTTAAAGCTGTGTATGTGCTAGGGATAGAGAAATAGCTCAGACTTCAAAAGCATGCCTTTCTCTTGAAGAATACCTGTGCTCAGTTCCTAGGAACAGCAATGAGCAGCTTACAACTTGTTTAAGTCTTGATTAACCTGTATCTAATAAAACAGACAAATGTTCCAGGACCTTATAGTTAATGAACACAGATATATATATACTTAGTCATTACTTTCATAGGGTAAATATATTCTAATTAAGTAAATCTAGTGTGATATTCTACCTTTACTCTTGCTGTGACAGAGAATAAAATACAATTTAACCTTGAAACATCATAAATATGCAATTTCTAGATTTTATATGGATCTTGCATGAAATAACAAGATTTCCCATAATTCATTAAAACCTTTTGTATTTTGAGTTGGATGTTTCTAACCAAACTGCTTTATTGCAAATGCTGAGTAAGTGAATCCAGGTGCTTACTTTTTACAGAATAACCTCGTTAGATTCCATTCTTCATCTCCCAGCAGCATCTGCTCTATAGTATCTCTTACCATGCTGAGTACATTTTTTGTGGCTCAAATTATAATTGGTCTTAATAATAGAAATACAGAGTCAGATATAAGGAAAGATGTTGAAAAATCAGAAAAGCAAGTCATAGCTACTTACCTCATCAACCCCTCAGCTTGAAAGAGGGAAGCTCCTCTTTTTTCCCACATCATATTACCCTATGTGCCCAGGCATATCACTTTCTGTCTCTACCTCCCTACAGCTGGGATTAAAGTCATATGCCTTCTAATTTCTGGGGTCAAAGGTATGAGATCCTAAATGCTGGTATTAAAAGTGTGAGCCTCTACAACCTGGCTCTGTTTCTTTTTTATTTGATTAATCCCAAAAGCACAGGGTGACCTTGAACTCCTGATCTTTCTGATTCTTCTTCTTCCCAGGTGTTGGGATTAAAGGTTTGGCCTCTATGAATAAGTAGTGACTAGTTCTGCCCTCTGATCTCCAGGCAACATTTATTTGATAGAGTACAAAGAAATTATTACCACATCTTTTATTTTTTTGTTGTTTGGGGTTTGGATTTTTTTTGTAAAATATTAGCTGTACTCTCTCTTGATATTTCATGTGCTCAAAGTATCTATAGAGAAATGATTGAGCTCTCCAATTCAACTGAACGAATGTAATTTAAACCATTTAAACATGAAAATATTCTTCCTTTATTTCTCCTCCTGTAGGAAAATGGATTTTACTTACTTATTTTTAGCATTTTAAGTATATTTTAAACTAAATTTGCACTCAGTAGACAATTACAATTGCATTAATACATAGGATACAAGTTTTAGCATATAGCGAAATAATATATCTTAAATGTTTTCTTTTCCAAGTATTCTAAGTTGAACTGTTTTAATTAAATGTCATATTGTCATATTCAGATACATACACACTCACACTGGCACACAACGTAAATAATTATTAAATCAAAGGGTTTAGCATTTCTATCTACTTAAATATTTTTAAATTTTTGCTTAGCACATAACAATGCATACTTATGATCTCTCATATTACTTCAATAAATGTTTTATGCTATTGAAATTAATGTAATTAATGTTTCTATCATCTTAATTACTTTATAATTCGTCTTTGATCTCCCTTATTGTTTTTATGCATATGTATGTTATTTTACTCCACTATAATAGTTACTCCACTATTATAAAATAGTAGAATTATTCTGTTTCAATAGAAATTATCAGCATCTCCTTATCATGCTATACTCTGCCATCTCTGGTCATCTATATAGTCTAGTCTATGTTCAAGTTGACCTCTGTAACATCCATGATGCACAGTCATCAGCATTGGACTCAACTGGGACCAGGCAAGCTCACATTTCTTGATGAAGCAGCACATTATTAGAAAAAAGGAGACTGAAAGTATGAAATAGTATATGTCTATTATCACTTCTCATTTTTATTTCTTAATGTTAACAACACAAATTTCAAGTGTCTGAAGGGCAAATTGGAATTGGCACAGTTATAAAAACTGTTAACTGTTAATTAGCTGTTACAGAAACTATATTAATTATGGATAATTCATTGCATAAGTGCAAATAAAAATGTTAGAAATTAAAAGAAAAAATGAGTACAAAATTAACCAATGAAAGAGATAATAAAGGTAGAAAAGACAAGTTTTACATTATGGAACACAATTAGATTTTGTAGAGTTTAAAATATTATTAAAAGTTCCGAGTGCACTTGATGTCACAATATTCATAGAAAATCACGAAAAAATGAGCTTGTGACAGTAAAGAGTTTTTGTTACCTTAATATACAATGTGTCTGAATCATAAAGGACTTTTATTTGTTTATTAGTGTATCATGAATTACAGGAAGTAGTGCTACTTCTTAGGATAAACTAAAGACCACTTAATTGACTTAAAGATATATTGAGATCATCAAGTTTTCTATAAATAAATTTAATTTCTTTTAAATATAGTGGTTGATTTTAAACATGGGGTTATTTTGTTAGGTTTATGATAGCAGAGTTAAGAAAGGAGATGTAAGACATAGCTCTTTAGTTTCTCACTTTGACATAGTTAATTTGGGCTTCCATGACAAGATTGTTATACTGACCTGAAAACTGAATTTCACAACAAAGGAAGTGGGCGCCAGAGGATCATTTCCCGTTAAGGCTATGACACAGTATATTGAGAAAAATCCACCCAGGAAGCTAGAATGGGAGAGCCCTCTAAGAACATGAAAACCAGATAGGACAGAATGGTGAAGACACTGTTGTTTGAGTCAGGTTAGAAATAGTGAGGGCTTGAACTAACAGAGCATTAGCTAGTATTAAATGAAGACTATATGAATTGAAATAAAGGAAAATGCACCAACAATATGGCTCAGAGCATAAAGGTGATTGCCATCAAAATTTGCAAGCATAGGTCAGCCTTGATATATGGATGGGAGAGGAAGAGAGTAAGTTAATGAAATCTGTCCTGTGGCTGCCACACATAAGATGTGTAGAGGTCTTAGGCTGGTCCCATGTAGGCTCCATAGCTTTCTTTTTATCCTCCGCTAGTGTTATTTTCTACGTTCCCTTTTTGGAAAGATGCCATACACCCTACTGATCTCTTATGAGCTACTTAGCCTAGGTGGACAGTCTTAACAAAATACACACATCTAAGGCTTGAAATCTAATGTATACATGTAAAGAAAACATGCATTGTTCGTATTTCTGGATACAGGTTACCTCACTCAGCATAATTGTGTCTGGATTTGTCAATGTATAATAAACATTCCTGATTATCAGATGATGGGCATATAGGCTGTTCAAATATTCTGGTTGTTATGAATCATAATGTACCATCATGAAACATACCTAAAATTATAAAAGCACATACACACACATTACACACACACACACACACACACACACACACACAAAATTAAGACTGATAGTCTCAGTTGTAAACAAACCAGGTCTCAAACTCAGTTCTTCTCAGTAAGAAGCCTAAATGATGAGATTTCATGAGTGCATCTCCACGTTATGTGGAGTATTTATCTTTAAGAAGTATCACTATCTTTACTTGTTTATGGGGCTTATATTTCAAGACACTCAATGAATGTTGAAAGCATAAGTAGCATTAAACCCTGAACTTACCATGTTTATTTTTCCATACCGTTCATGAATTTGCCATACAAGGCTATTTGCTCTTTCCTATGAAACCTGAGAACTTATGCAAAATTCTCATCTTTTCATTGAAAAGAAGTTTTGTACAATTTCTTGTTTGTGGTACATGTTTCTTAGCACTATAACTTTTGTAGTTTGTGGACATTAATAAGTATTTTAAAATTAATTGAACTCAATAACTGATATTCTATAAGAATCAAACTGATTCCTGTTAAGAACTCAATAAATGATGATGCATTTAGCCCAGAAATCTTATCTCACAAAAAATAGAGCTTCTTATTCAAACATTTAAAATTTATTGTTTTAAATTCTATATTATTTTTCCTTTAACATCATAAGATATCAGTTAGTCATTTATAAATAGTAAATGAATTTATAGCAGCAAACCATGGAGAAGAGAAAACTCCTGTATATGAGGCCTCCAGAGACACATATACATTCATAAAGTAGAACCTAATTATTTGTGACCTAACATGTTTAGGAGGAAAGCACTCATTTAGACTGGAGTTTAGACTGTAAAGTTTCATTTAATTGGGAAGAACAGAGTAAGTATAAGTATCAGCAACCAGCAAGCGATGAGCTTTATCAGTGTAAATCCAAAAGAAAAACTTGAGATAAAAACCTAGATGACATAATTCCAGTAAAGCAGCTTGAGCAATGCCAATCTGTGTAGCCCCGCCCCAATTCATTCTGAACACAGAATTTTGGTGGGAGAAGTACTCTGCTGCATCTGGTCGCTCTCTCGATAAAATGCTTTGGGCTCTAAATACATGAAAGCATCAGTTGAGTTGCCTTGAACAACCAAAAGTAAATTGTCAACTATAAGTATTTTAGCAATAACATTTTAAAATTAAATAATAACTATTTTATTTAGGAGCTCTATACCATCACTGAGATCATTTTTATTTTTTTATTATTTCAATAATTTTAATTTTGAGCTATACATTCACATTCCCTAATGGTTCCCAACACTTGATAAGCTATTTCAGATGTTACATTACAAGGAGTTTAAATCTGAGAGAGAAACATGCATATTTATAACTTTCTTTTCAAAATGAGTTATTTTCCTACACATATGTCCCAGTGAGTCAGTTTTAATGTTTCATTGATGGAAATGTCAAGAATGCTATTAGATTTTGCTTAGTACTAAATAGAGACACAAAGACTGTCTCAGTTCACTTAAGATGTACTCTCTTTAGGATCTGGAGTAGTGAAGTCTAGTAAGCAGGTATTCAGAAAACAAGTGAATGCTGGTGGAAGAAGCCATTGCACAAAGGCAACAGAAACCAGAGAATGTATCAGCAAGAAAAACAGGAGAAAGAAAAGGAAAGTTATGAATCATAATGTATAGCTGAGGGGAGAAAAGAACCATCACCTACAATCTAGAAAACCGTAGTTTGTTTATTTTAAATTAATACATTTAACGTATTAGTAAAAGCATACTTATTAATTAAAACATACTTTTCTTTTGCATTTTTTAACCCTTACTATAATATCCTAAGTTTTTCTGTTTCTCTTTGAAAATTTATGTTTAGGTAAATTAAAAAAAACTAAAAAATGACTTACATAAAACTGAGGAACTGTGGACTTAAATGGGAGTCAAAAAAATCAGCATTCATTATGTGTGGGAATTTGGTACTTCATATTTCTAAAGTATTTAAGCTAAAGAATACCTATAATTTTTTGAAGTTTTGAATATACTAGTAAAAAGTTTAAAAGATTGGGAAGTATATAGCTTACATACTGATACCTCATAAAATTACAACAAAATACCTTTTTATAATTTCTCTATTCTATTTATGCTCTGTTGATTCACATAAGGATGATCATGACATTATTGTTCTTCAGCTTGAGCTTTCACCCATTTTATAAGGTGAAATTTTAAATGAGTGATGAGAAATTGTCTATATCTTTGTGACGGATGAATAATATTCCATCATTAGACACCTTAAAATTATTAATTGATATTACTTTGCAGTATTTAAAAATGATATCTTAAAAAAATTCTAACACTTACGAATAAAACAAAAATTTCTAGCAGTTGACTTATACAGAGAGAACTTTTAGCTTCCTAAACATATTCTCCAAAATTCTTGTTGAATATATTTATGTATTGACAAGACTTGAATCTTGTCAATATTACAAAAAATTAATTTTATTATATGTAATATTACATAATTTCAGCAGAAATAATTAACTAGTTTTTCTTCATTCACAATCAGTGATTTATATTCTATATCACATTATACACTCAACATTTTAGCAAATCTAAATTGTAGACACAGAGCATTTCAAAATCCTTGTAGCTTTTTTTCTGGTTTGTCAATTTTGTCTTTAAATTGCTGCAGTTTGGACTGTGAGGAGGAGTTGCAGCTTATATTGTCTGAAGGACAATAATGTGCTGAATTTACTTCAATAAGTGAATGAATAAAAGTTAACAGCAGTAAAACAATAACTTAAAAGCCAGACATATTTTGATTAGAGAATCAGTAACACACCAGTTCTGTTCAAATAAAGATTTTGAAAAGACATTTAGATTTATAATTCTAGATGGGTCACATTTTAGGTTTTCTAAATCACTGAATTTTCTGGATTCACTAGAAAACGTGATGGAAAATCTGACAAAATTGTCAGGATTCATAAAAATATCACACTGATCTTTTGAGAATAATATGTTGAAAAGGGACACAAATTGAAGCCAAAATTAGAAATAAAGATTCCTTTATATTAGACATGTATACAGACATTTAGCATTTGCACTATGAGGTATTTATTAAACGCGCCTTGCGGTAAACATAGTTCATGTAAAGCTAGTGTTCTGATTCATCTATATACTATGGGTTTGATTGTAACATTCCAACAAAGCTAATGAAATGCTCAATAAAGAGTACACAGTTGAAAAGCATTTTCCACAGACATGATGTTTGTTTTCTATTCTTAGTGTAGGTTAATAAATGTCTGTGCTTTTTGGAGTTAGATGAGGTCAGTAGAGAGTGTTAAAAGGCTTCACAGTGAGGACTTCTGCTTTATGCTAATAGGCGTACATTTCATAATTAAATGAGGGAGCCTCTATCATTCCACAAATATTTAATTGTCACAGTAAAGTCAAAGTCAGCTTTGTTCAATTCCCTAAAATAAACCTGAATCACTGCATGAAAGACTCAGAGAAGACAGCTAATTGCTGTTGCTGTATGGTTCAATTATAAAACTTGAACTAATTTAAGTGAACAATACACAGGTGCTAGATAGTTTCTAATCTGATAGCATATCTTCAATTTTATATAATTTTGTGTATTTTTTTGTAATTCAAATAACATGAGTTGATTTAAAAAGCAAGGGTCTGTGCTATGTTTTAATAAGATCAATTTAGATACAACTTGAAATTTCCGTTCAAACCCTAAAGTCCTTTGAAAATTTGTGATCCTTCTAGTAAATATATTCCAATTCTGTTGCCTGTCCAGGTCATTATAGAGCATTGTAGATTTTCAGACACATATTATTTTGTTCTCTTATTTAATGAGTAAAAAATTAACAGTGTATACCAGACTATGTCACATGTTCACATATAAACAATTCATTGCAACTGTGCTGTGATAAGCTAGATTTGAGTTTCAAGCTCCACATTTGAGTTGGGTCAGCAAAACTCTGCACAAGAAAAGCTTTCTCTGCAGAGAAATAGTCAGGTAATACTGCTGAGAACAGAGAAATGGATACTATGTCAAAGAAGAGATATACCTTAAAGAGTCTGTAATATTTATTTTCAAGACTAATCTGTTAAAATTTGTGGAAAATGAACTATATTTAGTGTATTTTAATTGATGTAGGATTGCATCAAATTATATCAAATTTGAACTTATTAAAACATCAAATAAATATGAATGTATAATTCATTTTTGTAAATTTACATTTTTTTAGTAAATTAGGTTATACATTATATTATAAAAATCAGTCTAATAAGACAAAAAACAATGTAATTCTCTTCAGAAAAAAATGAAAAAGCAGGATGAAATTTGGAACTTACCATTTGGTACTAAACTGTAATTTATAATATAATTAAAATATTGGTAACACATTTTTATAAGCCTACATTCTTTTAAAAAACTAAGAAAGTAGAAGATTTACTGTTTCTTCAAACTATGTTAAATATCTCAGTAAAACTTTGTATTTAACTTTTAATTTGCATAAAATTAATCAGAACAAATTTTCTCTTTTTTCTTATCATGTGCATTAAACTATTTTGAGCAAACATATTTCAAAATGTATTTTTCCAAAAAGATTTCCAATGTAGGTAAATAAATAAAATAATAAAGAAAGGAATTTTGCCTCAGTACCAAACATTTTTCACAAATAATTTGAAATTCAGAATTTTGTGGAACTCATTTCACCAAACATTTTTCACAAATAATTTGAAATTCAGAATTTTGTGGAAGTCATTTCAAATATAAAGTAAGAAAATAAGTGAACAGTGAAATATTAACCCTGGTTTTCATACATGTCTGTGTTTCAATATCAATTTTAAAAATATTTGTGGTTTGTGACATATCACTTGGGTGACATGTCATTATAAAGTATCTTCTGCATCCTCTTGGTAGAGAGTAAACAGCAGTGTCTAAAATGATATTTACAAATGCTTCTAAAATTCTAGCTAACTTCTTCAGGTTACATCCCATTTCTAAAGAATGAATAGTAGTTCATTTTGAGAGCAAAGACATCATGTAATTTCTTTTTTCTTTGAGTCAGGGTAGAAAAGGAATACACACTTAATGTATTCCTTTTCTCCATGGAAAGCTGCAGAACCCCCCAAAATGTGTCTTTACTTATATTGAGACCAGCAAGATGTAAAACACCCACAACCACAGTAAAACTCCACTATTCTGGAGTTTGGTCAAAAAAACTTTCCACAGGAAAAGTACATAGTCCACCTGTGTTGTTACAGGAGGTTATCTGTTTGGAAAACACTGAATATATTTGTAACTGTCATCTACTCTCATTCCCACCCTGCCTAAATAATCCCTACAGAAAAAAAAAAAAAAAAAGTACCACTCCTGCCATTTTTCAGCTTCCCACAGGACAAATGCTCACTATTGATACTGTTTTCCTTTTCCGTGAATTCTGGGTAGACTGATCCTTTTATCGCACTGAGGTAGGACTTCAGCTTTCAAGATAAAGGACGAGGCTATTTGTTTAAAGCGGTCCTAGTTAATCACACATGACAGATTCAGGGAGATCACACTCCGAAGCCCCACATTGAGCAGTAGCAGTCTTCTGAAAGCCTTCTCCCTCCTGCCACCCTCTTACTCTGTTCCCCCTCCCATTATCCTCCATACACAGCCACACTCATACTTCCCCTTCCCATTCAGTTTTCTATCTACCTCGTCTCTTCCCGGCTCTCCCCTCTCCCCATGGTCCTATCTCCTATATCACTAATTGTCCTCTCATCTCTAATCACCTTTCAATATCCCAATACCACCTCACTTTCCACTAAGATACACACAAAACACAACAATAGCAATGCAATTAAATGCAGCAATTTAGTTCCCAGAGCCTTAGCAAAGTTATTTGTAAAAAAACAAATGCTATGAATACCCAAATTCAGTTTTAACAATCTGACTTAACTGAAATTTTTTTTTATCATGTTGAGATAAAAATCATGTTTTATCATGTTTAATCTTCAATTAAAATGAGTGTTTCACCTTTAATAGTAATGGTTTAGAAGACTGTCATGCAATTCAAATGTAGGTTTTTTTTTTTTAATATCTCTACTAGAAAAAATGAACTCTCCCCTGTTTAAATGTCCTTTGTCGTTTTATGTCACCCACAAAATCAAGATGGTACCATATATGACTGGGTAGGCCATGTAGGAATACTGAAAAATGAACGATAAAAGAGAAGACAAGTTCCTTTATTTACTCTCCACAACTTAAAATTAGATAATTGTAGGCATAGAAGCCATCTTGCAGCCAAATGATGGAAACATGAGTCAGGAAACTAAGAGTAGTCTAACTCTAATGGCATCAGAAGTGACTTAAAAGTAAGAGTCTGCCCAATTTCTGAAAATTTCTGCTAAAAAATATGTCCTTCTTGTTTGAAGCAATTATCTGAGGCTTCTGTTATATGCTGCCAAATCTTAATTAGTAAACTCATCTAGATATAGAAAAACCACTATTTGAAAGCATAGGAATATATGGTTCCTGGAGTGAACTAACATTAATGAAATATTGATAATATACCTTTATTACGTCTGCAATTAAGTGTGAGTGTCTAAAAGTTGAGAGGGTTATAAAGGGTTATTTTAATGTTGTTTTAAGTAGCAATTATTTGCAATAAAAACTCAATTATACAACAAATTGTGAAAATAATTAAAAAAGAAACCCATCAAGAGACAAACACCACAACATGAGTCTACCCAGTTGTTACCAATTCTTAACAAAAAGTCTATTAGTAAAAATTGGATATCGTTAAGATTTTATAAAATAATTGTCTCTTTTTTCTTTAAAATATACAACATTGGAATACAGAGTATGGAATTGTTATCACACATGTCTGAATGTGATGATCGTGTTAGTGATGACCATTTTATCAATGAGATGATTAAATGTGTTGCTCTTTTGCAACCTCTGCAATTCTGGGTTTATCCACAGTAAGATATAATTACAAAGTGAACGGGTCAGACTTTGTGTCAATGGCTTGCTATAGAAGTTTTCATAAGTAATTATAAATGGTGTAATTTTTAGTTATACCATTTTAGATCTGAAACTGTCTAAACACTGTATATAAACTCATGATATTAGCAGTAGCAAAAATGGAACGTGAGAATACTTTAATAAATAGAATTGTTAACATATTTTTGGAGAATTTCATACATACATACACACATTATTTATGTCATTTGTACACTTTTTCCTGCTTCAATTCTTCCTGTGTTCCATTGTGGGGATATGTTTCATATTTAATAAAAACCAGTCTGAAATATCAGAGTCAATCCAGGAGGATCAGAGAGTAATAATATATACCTTTAATCCCACCACAGGAAATATACAGGAGTGGTGACCTGTGGGGACTTAATAAAAGATCCAAAAGTTTCAGAGACATCAGAGAGAGCAAATACCACAGTCAGATCTCACCCAGCTGTCTTCCAGCTTCCTCAGCCTGGCTTCTTCCTCTCTGTCTTTCTATGCCTGCCTTAAATATTCTCTTCCTTCGGTTAAGGCGTGGCCCCACCACTGCCTGCTTGGGAGCCTGAAACTCCTTCTGTAAACTAAGATGATCTAGAACTCAGTTTGGATTAAGGGCGTAGGTCACCACTCCTGGAATACTCCCTGTGCTGGGATTAAACTCTCTGATCTTCCTAGACTGACTATGGATAGATCCCTCTCATAGCTCCAAAATGTTTATATTATATTACAAATAATCCCCACAGTGACCTATGTCTTTAATCCCAGCAGATCTGAGTCTGAGGCCAGTTTAGTTTACAGAAGGAGTTCCAGGCTCCCAGGCAGGCAGTGGTGGTGCCATATCTTTAATCTTAACCTGCATGTGAAACAACTGAGCAAAGAAGGTATTAAAGGCAGGCATAGAAAGGCAGAGCAGGCAGTAGGAACAGTAGGAGTGAGGCTGGGGAAGTTGGAAGACAGCTGGGTGAGATTTGACGGTCCTGTTTCCTCTTTTTGATATTTCAGACTGGCTTTTATTAAATGTGAATCATATCCCCATATTCCATATACTCTCAAGCAAATTTGTGACCTTCTTTTCTTTAATTATTATTGTTGTTATAATTAGTACATGTCAATAAGGGAGCTTGTGCATGTTAATCAAGGACATTGTACTTGGAGAAGACTGATATTTCCTTTTTTTCAGAGATCTTATCTTCACATAATAATTCACTTAGGAGTAGGGTTTTGTGAGATATCTTTCATCCACAAATCATGTCAACTGATTGTCACTGAACAGACATTGTTTAGATCACCATGTTATTGAGGTTCCATAAGTGTAGTTTCTCTGTTCCATGGAGGACAGTACTGCAGAGCAGAGTCCCAGTCTGCTAGTTCTCACAGTATATCTGTCACCTGTCCTGCAAGATTCCTTGAGCCCTATTGGTAGGGCTTATATTGAGAAAGTATCAATTGACATTAAGCCTTCTACTGTTACTTTTTCTTATATGTTGGATAATTGTGAAATTCTGTAACAATCTCTGCTACAATAAGCAGTTTATTTAATGTGATGTAGAGAGCTACATTCATCTCAGAGCATAAGGATGCATATTTAGAATGTGGTTAGAAATTATACTGGTTTGGGGAAGTTTACTAGAATGCTCTTTTTTAGGGGTTATAACTTCAGAAGCCATGGAAAATTTGGTGGATTTACAGAACCACAAACACACACAAATGTCCTCCTCCTAAATGGAATTTAAGTCCAATTATAGAACTTTCAGTTAGCCCCAATATATGATTATCACTATTGCCTCTTATGTATATCTTGTCCTGCAGGCCATTGCTTTGGTACATGGGTTTTATAGCTGTATAGGACTATTGTTTGCTTTTCTCCCTTGGCAGCTTGTCCAGTATTTTTAGAGAGTATAAGAGATACACTTTAAAGAGGAGTCTTCCAGGACAGTTCCAATACTATGCCTCTTTGTACTGGGTTCTAAGTGTGTGATGTCTTTGGACATAGGGTATTTCCTTCATGTACTATGAGGCATACAAAGGAAATGTCAATAGTCTATATGAGTTTGAGAGTCTCTTGTAGTCCTCTCTCAAAAATTAGAAAAGATGTTTCCCATGTCTGCCACTGGGGACTGTTAGTCTATGGCTCTCTGAGGTAACATGATCACGCCAATGCTATAATTTTATTCAAACTAGATGTAGGTATATTAATATATACATATTTTGAGTAAATTAATTTTCTCATGGCTTTTTCAAACATGAATAGTGTTTTGAAACATCAAATTTTAAAGATACTCTTTATTCAAATGTTCCATAGTGATTTATGGGAACATTTAATGTTTTATTATGTCTTTGAATATTGTCTCTAATTTTCTTCATTGTGAAATTTAGCAAACTTATACTTTTATTTTAATTGTAACAACTTATAATTTATGTAATTGATTCTAGAAGATACCTAAGCTTTAAGATTATATGAGACATATAAAAATTGCATCTACCTCATAAAACTTTATCATACAAAACCAATTAGTATAGATATGGGAGGATTTTACATACTTGTTAAATTAAAAATCTGATATGATGATATTGCAATTATAAACATATATGAGCCAAACCAAAAGGCAACCATGTTCAGAAAAGAAACACTATGACAGCTAAAATTATACATTGTACTTCCCACAGTGATGGGGGATGACTTCAGTATCCAGCTCTTGCCAGTAGAATGGCCATCTAAGCAAAAAACAAACAGAAAAGTCTCGAACCTAATTAACATCATAAACCAAATGAAACCAACAGATATCCACAGTTAATTTTACCTAAGCAGAAAATAGACATTTTTCTTTTCAGAATCTTATGGAACTTCCTTCAAAATTGACCACATACTTGGACACAGACACATGAAAATGGCAATTACACACTATTTCTAATCTGACTATCATGAAAAATATATCAAGAGCCAAAACATAAGGAGGCTTACAAAGTTATGGAAACTGAACTATTCAGTGTTGAATGAACATTACATCAATACAGAAATTTAAGTAAGAAACTTAAAAAAACTGTTTTGAATGGAATGAAAATAAATAAGGAAATACACAGATTTACATGGCATAATGAAAGCAAAAAGAAAAAAAGGGAAATTTATAGTATTAAGTGTCTATATAAAATATTTGGAGGATTCTTATATTAGTGCATTAACAGTACACAAGAAAGAATAAAAGGAACAAATAATGCCAAAAAAAGTTGATGGCAAGAAATAATCAACTCATGGATTAAATCAATCAAATCAAATCAGTAATAATTAAATACCAATACAAATAATCAAAAAAACCCAAAGAATTGGTTCTTTGAGAAAATGAATAGCATTGACAAATCCTTATCCAAATTAACTAAAAACACTGAGAGAAATATTCAGATGAACAATATTAGAGACAAAAAAATAGCATAATATCAAAAATGGAGAAACTCCAGATTGTCACATGGGCATACTTTAAAAACCTGTACTGATGTGGGATGTACTTATTGTGCAAATAAAGAAAGGGAATGTTTTGGCCTATGGCAGTTATCTTAGAAGGAGGCAGAGAAATCGGAGAATAGACAGGGGGAGGAGGGCAGAGTCAAAAGAGACAATTCAGCTGCCCGTGAAGCAAGATGTAACAAAAGAGTTAACAATGGGCCATATGTAGGACATATTAATGGAAATGGGTTGGATTAAAATGAAATACATAACTATCTATATGCCTAAGCCATAGACCAAAAAGCATGAAATCACTATAAGCCTTTGTGTGATTATTTGGGGCTAGTCAGTCTGGGAATGCAGGTCTGTGGGTCTGGACCACCAGCCAGATAGAACAGAGACCTCATTCATCTTTGTACTACATCAAATTTGAAAATCTAAAATAAGTGGATAATATTCTTAATATATTTTATAAAAGTTAAATCAAGATCAGTTAAGTAATTTAAACTGACTAAAACAACTCTAGTGAAATTGAAGAAATAATTAAAGATCTTGAACCCAAAATGTCTAGGGCCAGATGCTTTTAGTGCATAATTATACCAGACCTTCAAAGAAGAGTTAACCTCAATACTCCTCAAATAATTATTCCACAAAATAGAAACATAAGGAACATTTCCTTATTCTTTCTATAGCGGAGAGTTACTCTGATACCTAGACCACATATAGAGCCACCAAAGAAAGGTAATTAGAGACTAATCCTAGTCCTGTTTCTGACACCCTGTCTCTGACTAAACCCAGCTTCACTAATAAGGCTAGCCTATACAATCAGCATATCCTAAGGATGCTCCTGTCACCATTTACACAGTCCTTGGATTACAGGCATGTTCTACTGTACACAGGTTTTATACTAGTAATGTGTTTGTGTTTGCGTGTGTGTTAAATAATAGATTTTTTCAATTCAGTATATTATGATAATTGTTCCCCCCTACAAACCCTCTTAGATCCTGCACACTTTACCACCCACACAAATGTATAACCTTTATGCTCTTTAGGATAAAAACTGACATTTTAATAATAATAATAATAATAATAATAATAATAATAATAATAATAAATTATATAAAATTACAACAAAAAATTAAAATAGGACAAATAAACAAAATAAAAAGGCCAAGAGAAAGATTCAAAACTACATATAGAAACAGAGACACACAATTCCATACATAGAAATTCTATAAAAATACAAAACCAGAAACTACAATACACACAAAGAACCTGCTAGAAAAACAAGCAGAAACTCCAACAAAGCACAATGAGATGAAAGACTCCAAGAATGCTGCTGAATTTGTTTTGTGTTGGTCATCAAATGTTGGGTCTGTGGCCTGGTCTTAGAAGTGTTTTGTATAGCCAGTGGTGCTCTATTGGAGGAAATAGATTGTTTCATTGTCAGTAGTTAACTATCACATGGAGCTTCTGGGTTAGGGATGAGGACTTAGTGCTGAGACAGCATCTGGTATAGACTTGTTCACATCCTGTGCACAGTGCTACAGTCTCTGGAATTCAAATGTAAACTGGACAGGTTGTTTTGAGACAACTGTGCTTTCTTTAAAATTTCTAGCTTTTACAATCTTCCTCTTCCTACTCTACTGTTTTTCCCTGATTTTTTCAGGTGAAGGTTTTGATAGAGACCGTCCTGCATATTGTGCAGCTGTGGATCTTTGTGTACTTAACACATATCGTCATGTATTTTTGTGGCAGTTTTCCAAATAAACCATTTTCCAAAGCCCAAATCCTGAGATTTCTGACAACAGTAAACATAAACGATTATAATATTTGTCTTAGCCACTGTTCCATTGTTCTGAGAGACTCTATGACCAAGGCAATTTGTTTGAACTACAGCACATAAAGAAAGGTCAGGAAACAGTAGCTGAGAGAAGAAGAGAGAATGTACCTGTCCTGTACTTTTGAGAGGTCAAAGATTTTACTCAGTGACATATTTCCTCCAATAAATACACACACTCCAATAAGCCCTTATTTCTTAATCCTTTACTCTCATCGAAGAGCCCCATTCTCTAGTGACTATCCTTCAAACGTATGAGCCTATTGGGGCCATTCTTATTTACATTGCCACAGTATTATTTAAATCCGAAATCTATTATTTTGTTTTCATTATAGCTAATGAACAAATGTTGACATGAGGTGTTACTTTAGAAATATAATAGATAAAAGGCAATTGTCAATAAATTGAGCATAATACTTCTGAGACATTCTAAGGAAATAATCCTGAACAAATAGTACCACAAAAGCACTGTATAGAACTTCTAGGGGAAAGTCAGTTAAACTTAAATATCAGTTAAAGCCCTTAAATAATGGGAAAGTTCAAATTGGTAATTGGTGTGGGTTTTAAGCCATGAGTATTCTATAATATATCATAGGGATAAAAGAATAGTGCATAAAAATAGAAAATAAAATATTTTATGAATCCTTAAAGTATATAATAAATAATCAAAACAATTCTGAGGAGGCAGCAACTAAGCATATAAAGCCTATATAAATCTTTTTATTGAATTGCTGAGCACGAAAAGCAAACAATGCAGTAAAATATGTGACTAGACACATTGTCTTAAACTGGGAGCATGGGCTGACAGGTAGAGCAGACAAATTAATCACAAAATAGTGAATGTTACAGCTGTGAGATTCATGTCAGCAAGAAAAGTCTAGAAGACAATAGGACGGTAACTTCTGGGAAACTGTTTGCCAGAGTCATACTTCATTCTATATTTAAGTCCTTTCTAGAAAGAGAGTTAAGTAAGAAGATTTTCAGGATAAGTAAACTTGAAAGGCCAATTGCTTCTGTATGAAGATGACTTAGGTCTTTACTGATGCTGGACTGCAAATCAGTCTACTTATTGACTTGGTGTTAAGTGTGTTACTGTTCTTTCCTCTGGAATCTACTTAGTGTCCTGACATTATAAAAGAACAAATGAACTGCTTAAAATAATTAAACAACCACAGACAACGAAGGAATAAGGAGTGCAGAAGAAATTCTTTCCCTAGGAAGAACTACCCAGCTGGCTATATCCAATAGTAAGGAGTTGGCCCCTAAATCATACAGATACAAGTTTATTATATGAACTGAGCAAATTTTATATATGTATTTACAAATATGTGTGTGTGTGTGTGTGTCTGTGTGTGTGTGTGCATGCACATGTGCAGCCATGAATTTAAAAGAGAACAAACAGCCTCGAGTTTGAGAGAGACCAAGGTAATACATTAGAAATATTGGAGTGAGGAAAGGGGGAAATACTATAATTATATTTTAATTTTAAAAACTAAGAAACAATGAAAATGTCATTAAACAAATATCAATCACCTCCTGAATAAACATGATCTCTCTCAGTATAAAAGATTTTAAGAGTTTGCTGGTAAACTTTAGTGATCCCATTTCTCTGTCTTTTCCATACTTATGTGGAGCATGCTGCACTTCACTTCCAGGCTGTGCTTTCTCTTGTCACAATATTCTTGCACTGTGTTTCCAGCTTCCAGCAACCCTCCTTTGGTAGAAAATTCTTCCTGAGTCTATATTGAATTCTGATACACATTTCTGAATGTGGCTTACATTTCTTTTTCAACCTCTCTACCCTCAAAATTCATTTAGAGTAGACAATTTTTAAGTGCTTTAAAGACCTCTTCATCTCACCTTTGACTAATAGACCAAACCTATAGCTAACATATTTCAGAGAGCCCCACAGAGCAGTGTGTGGTACAGACAGCAGAGTACAGCAATAAATACTTCAGTGACACAGTTTGACCAGCTTTAAACACAGCTGTCTCTATCTTTGGGATTTAAAAAGAACTATGCCTAATGATGCTCTTGCATCTTGAAAGACTAGGGAGTCTTGTGAAATGGAACTCATGGTAAGAAAAGAAATTATAGAGCCTGCGGAGTTTAGAAGGTGAAATTTCTTCTGAGGATGAACACAGGAGCAGTGTGAAAAGAGCATGACACCAGTGATTCATTTTTTGTTTTTAGCTTCCAAGGTTCAGTAGCATAACGTCGAGAGACTCATTTTAATAGTGGCCTTAGAGAATGAGCTGTGGATAACACATTAAAGATTGCTGCTAGCTGAAATTTGTATGAGAGATTGAAAGAAGTGAAATATTACCTAATAATTACTGACCTGAACAGAGGAGGAGGAGGAGGACTGAAGCCCTTTGTATAAGCATGTGTATAGCGTGAATTTGCTATGATGAAAAAGGCCTGTGAAATGCTCTTCTATCTTGAGAAGTAGTTTAATAGCAAGGAGGTAACTTAGCATAGAATAACACTTTAAAGGACCAAAAAGAGACTTTCTTCTGGGGCCAGACATAATTGATGATGGATTGGGAATCACAGACTTTGGTTGTTCAAATTCCATGGCCCTGCATATTAACAGTTTTATAATGTTTAGATAGTAACAGAAGGAGGAAAATCACAAATAAAAATACTTTTTAATGCATTCATGGCAATGGCAGTTGTGTGGTTCATATCAAAGAAGGCATCTCTGCTGTAGAGTTTAAATCCTCTCTGAAATCTTACTCTTTCAATGTGTGTTCATGAAAGTATTTCACACCATGCCATTTGATAGTCACAAGAATGTTAGTTTAGACACACCAGGGGCACATAGTGGGTCATAAGGGGCCTCTAAATTACAAATAGAGTTTGAACTAGCAACATTTCTATGACAAAAATATGAATGCTGATTGGCCTTGTAAAAGATTTAATGTAATGTGATGTGGCTTTGAAAACATTTGTTCAAAAGAATTATATGGATGGCAAAAATTTTTTTGCAAACTATTGAAACAAGTTTATCCAAGGGCCTTACAGATAAGGGGAAATGGAACAGGAGAAGCAATAGTGATCTTAGTATTGGAAGGTGTCATCTTTATTTGGTACATTGACACTTGCATTGGAATCAACTATAAGTTCTTCAGGGTCCTCAAAAGACACAATCTTCCCAGGCACTGGGCTCAAAAAAGATACTAAAAACTGAGTTTCTCCTTAACTTCTGTCTCAAAGGAGGTAGTTCAGCTAAGAGGTACTTAGGATTTTAGAAAACTATTCAGTAAAATCCAGAGAGAGAAGGAGGGACAGAGGGAGGAAGGGAGGGAGGGAGGGAGGGAGGGAGGGAGGGAGGGAGGGAGGGAGGGAGGGAGGGAGGGAGGGAGGGAGGAGAGAGGAGGGAGGGAGGGAGAGAGGGAGGGACAAGTTGAACTAGATTATTTGGGTATTTTTCTTTTTTCTTTATTTCATTTCTTTTTGTAATTTTCTTCCATGTCTTTGTTTTTCTCTCTGTGAGTGTGTGTGTGTGTGTGTGTGTGTGTCTGTGTGTGTCATGTGTGTGTCTGTGTGTGTGTGTATGTTCCATGAATGTGTTTCTGAGTATGTCATGTGTGTGCCTGTGTTTGTGTGTGTGTGTGTGTCTGTGTGCACATGTGTACCTGCTCATATGCATGCTCATCCACAGAAATTAGAGGAGGAGGAACCTTATTGATTATGTGTAATAGACTTAAAAAATAACATTAGTGATTTAATGCTAAGGAAATATACATAGAGGTAAGGAAATCATTTTTCTTTCTTCAACTGTACTTTTCAGATTCCCTTTTAGAATATTTTCTCTATGATTCTCTTAAAGGCTCAGAGATTGGTGTAGGAAATAAAAACCAAAATTATACATAAAAACTGCAAAGAATATACATATTATAATGAAGATGGTCCTTGAAGCATGCAAGCTTTTCATTAGTGTCCGTGTGAGGCAATGAGCAAGGGACCCTGGTACCTTTTTTTTTTTTTTTTTTTTTCTGATATGTTGAGGACAACCAACAGCATTGTCTAGAAAAAAGAACAACCAGACTGTCAGTAGCTCAAGCTACCATGATGGAGCTGTACCTGACTTTACTTGTTGACTCCTTAACTAACTAGGATCTTCAGGTTCTAAGATAATGGTTTTTATTTTTTTTCTGGTAATTTCATACCTAATGCTTCATATTCTATCCATGAAGGTCCATATTAAAAGTAAGAGGAAAATGTCTCATGTATTGTTTTTAAGATTATCTCTAAAGTTCACTGGAAGTAATTGAGGGTGAATTTCTTTTTCAATATAGCTATGTGATCCAAACAAGACTGTATTCCTTGGATTATGATTTCTGAAACTTATAATAAATGTAACCTTTTGAATTTATAAACAGAGAATACTTAAATTTATATATTCATCTCAAAATACTTTCTCCCTATTATAATACAGCATATATTTCATAGAAAATAAAATTTTAAAGTGCATTGTATTTTAAAATGAAAGTATCTCAATTCATATTAGTCAAATTTGATTGAAAATTAGTCTTAATAATTCTTATTATTAATTATGCTAGATGACTAGCATCCCAATCAAATCTTATGTAATTGTGATGACTTAATAACAATAAATTTAGAGAAATGATGAATAATCAGTGAATAGTCAGTTAGTGTTTCCTAAAAATAAAGGAGATAGCATATATTATAAACATTGAGCAAACATTTCAGGCTGAAAAAAGAAATAAGACTAATTGAAAATTGCATTTGGGCAAATCTTAGCATACAAGATCAGAAATTATATTCAAACTAAGAAAATTAAGAAATATTAATACTATGTAGAAGTAAGGAATGTTGTACTAAAAAAAATCTAGCATAAAGAGCATGTTTGTGAGACAGCATACAGCAAAAACAGAACTGGAATAGATTAAAACTAAAAAGTGCTTTGTTTTTTTATAAAATTTTTAATTAGTGAATGCAGTTAAAACCAAATTAACCGTTAGTTAATTCTATATGTAGTACAATTGACATTGAGCATCACCATCATAGGTTCTATGGTACAGTATTAAACAATTTTTTTAACTATACAGGAAACTATTGTATTTAGGGAATAAACTAAAATGATAAAAATAGAATATAATTGGGATTTGCTCACCTATTTTTGACCATAAACTCAAAAATTTCATGTGTGGAAGGGTTTTATGGGAGGTGAGTGAAAGGAGAAATATTATCATCACCTAAAAATTTAAATTAATTTTCATAAAGGGGGTACATGGTACAGATTTAATGCTGTATTCTATTTCTTAAAAGCTTTAAATTAAGATTGATGTATACAAATTTGAAAGTCTTTTCTTTTAACAGTAAAACAGATCCTTCTACATAAAAGCTAGGATTGAAAAGTCTTAACTTTTTTAAAAATAAAGCTGTTTTGTGAGTACCTGTTCCACAACATTCAAAAGTGCAAAACTATACTGGATAATGTTACTGACTTTAATCAGTTTTGTAATGTTATGTGTCAATTTGTGTCTGTGGTGTGTGTGTGTGTGTGTGTGTATGTGTATACAAGTATGCACAAAGGCCCTTGAATGCAATAGACCAGAAGAGCGTGCCTGGTCCTTTTGAGCTAAAGCTACATGTTACTGTTATCTACCTAAAATAGGTGCAAAGAAGCAAAGTCATGGCTTAGGCCAAAGCAGTAAACCTCTCCAGCACCATTATTCTTCACAATAATCAAATCCATAAAGCTCTCCCATGTTCCTGTACTACTTGATTATTGATAAACATACATAAAAATGTGATTGATGGTATGTATTAGTTTTCAATTTTCCTTTTTTATCTTTTTTGGTTCTTCCGTCATTGCAATATCTACTTCAAGTTAGAAAACCATTTCAACTTATGTAATCATTGTGAGGGAAGTACCTAGTGTTATTATAATTCGATATCCTGTGAATCCTGCCCATTTTTGAAGAACAATGGATTTGGAAAGAGAAGATATTGTAGAGGGAACTAGAAGGAAAGGAGAGAGGGGAAACTGTGGTGGAGATGGGAAATATTATAAAAAAAATAAATAATTATTTTTAATAAGTAAGATATATTTTAATTTAAAGAAGATGATATTAGAAGTCTATAACTTATGGGAACATTAAAATTTTAATTAGACAACATGTGGATGCTCATCCCTATCCATTGCTGTTCCATTTGCAGGCCAGTAGGAAAGACTCTGCAGGTGGGCATCCCCACTAATACCCAAGTTAGTCAGACTCTACAATTGACAAGTCTCACCTCTTACTCCAAAACCACGCATTACCCTGTGATCTCAGTGGCTCTCTGAGACACAGAATTGGCCAAATTGTGACAAAGAGCTCAAATTGGGCCAAGAGAAGCTCCCTGAGCCAAAACACAGCTGGGCCAGATTGGACCAATATCAACTCCCTGAGGCACACCCAAAGCCTGCACCTATTTGAAGAGATGGCTAGACAAGTGCAAGAATACATTCAACAACATAAAAAACATTATAGCACCACTAGAATGCAGTGGATCTACAATAGCAGACCTGAGCTTTCCAATCTAAAAGAAGCAGAAGAAAATAAATGCAAAAATAACTTTATGAAGATGATAGAAATCTTTAAAAAGAAAGTAGAAAATTTCCTTAAAGAAATAGAGAAAATGACAAACCAAAAATTGGAATAAATAAATAAACAAACAAACAAACAAACAAACAAATAAATAAATAAATCCCTTAAAGAAAGCTAAGTAAACCAAGAAAAAGCAATCAAAGATTAAGAAAACAATTCAAAAATTAAAAATTGAAGTAGAAGCAATAAAGGGCATGCAAATAGAAGAGATTCTACAAATGGAAAACTTGAGTAAATGAACAGAAACTACAGATACAAGTATTACCAACAGAGTGTAAGAGAAGAAAGAGTGAATCTCTGGTATGGAAGATATGATAAAGAAAATAGATACTTTAGCCAAAGGGAATACTTTAGCCATAAAAGTTATAACACAGAATGTTTAGGAAATCTGGGACACTATAAAAAAAATAAGAAAAATGCCTATGAACATACAATAAGCTTACAGAACACCAAATAGACTAGATCTTTTAAAAAAGCTTACTCACCACAGGATCATAATCATACAGAATGAAGAAAGAATATTGAGAGCTGCAAAGAAAAAGTCCAAGTAACTTTCAAAGGCAGATCCATCAAAATAACACTCAATTTGTCAATGGAAACTTTAAAAGTCAGAAGGTCCTGGACAGGTCTCATATATAGACACTAAGAGGCCATGGATGCCAACTCAGACTATTATACCCAGAAAAGTCTCTCAACAGCATTGATGAAATAACAAGATATTTCATTTAAAAAAAAAAACAGATTTAAATACAGCTATCTACAAATATAGCCTTACAGAAAGCACTAGAAGAAAAACTTCAACCGAGGAAGTTAGATATACCCAGAAAACCACAAGCAATAAATAGTCCCACAGAAGGAAATTCTAAAGAAGGAACACACACACACACACACACACACACACACACACACACACACACACACACAAACACACACACACACACACACACACACACACACACACACACACACACACCAAAATAACATGAATTAATAAACACAGGTCATAAATATCACTTAATATTAATAGACTCAATTCTCCTATATAAAGACAAAGGCTAACAGAATGGATACAAATACAGAATTTGACCTTCTGCTGCATATAAAAGCATATCTCAGCTTTAAAGACAGACACTACCTCAGAGTAAATGGTTGGAAAAAGACTTTGCAATCAAATGGACTTAAGAGTCAATACGGTACAGCCATTCATATATACTTCAAACTATAATCAATCAAAAACAGTTGTGAAGGTCATTAAACATTCATCTCAGGAAAAAATACATAATGAGGAAATCCCAATCCTGTACATTTATGCACCCAATACCTTTGTATTGCACATATGTAAACGAAACATTTTGAAAACTTAAACCTCACACCAAGCTGAGCATGCTAATAGTGTGGGATTTCACTATCCCACTTTCACCAATGTATAGGTCTACTAGACAGAAACTTAATAGAAAAATAAGGAATAAAACAGATTTTATGAGTCAAATAAAATTAAGATATATATATATATATATATATATATATATATATATATATATATATATATATATATATATATATATATATATAAAACATTCCACCCAAACACAAAAGAATTTACGTTTTTTTCAGACCACATAGCACCTTCTCTGAAACTGACTGCATCCTTGGTCATAAAGCAAATATGAATAGAAACAAAAAATAAAATAACACCCTGTATTTTATCAGACCACCATGGCCAAACGATAGAGTACAATAACAACACATACCACAGAAAGCCTGCAAACTCATGGGAAATTAATGATCTCAATTGAAACACCTTTGTATAAGGAGCCTCCAGGGGTGGGATCAGACTGTGATCCTGTGCATGGGCTGGCACCTTGGAGCCCATTCCCTGCAGAGGATAACCCAGTCTTGACTTTAGGATGAGGAAATCAGACCTGCCTGGAGTGAATGTTCCTGGCTGGGCTGACCCACTCTGGGACTTCTTGACCTTTTTTGGGAGGGGATGGGTGGATGGGGAAGCAAGAGAGCAAGGCTGACTGGGAGGGATTGAGAGGAGGAAAGGGAGGGGGAGCAGGGAGACACATGGATAAAAATGACATTTTTTAATAAAAAAACAACAAAAATGTATGGGATAAATAATATGCTATATATACTATATGATTTTGATTGGATTTGTAACATTTAAACTATTGTATATAGAAATATATATTTTATATATCTGGAAAAATTCAGCTACTAACTCTAGGATCAAAAAAAAGAAAAAGAAGTTGGATCTCATATGGAAATAAAGCTATGTAAGTTTTGGTAAGCTACATCATGAGAAATTGATTATTTCATTCATAATTAAAATTGTGATAATAATGTATAGTACATTAAAATAGATATTAATATTGGTTAATACTTAAAAATAAATAAATCTATATTTGTGAAATTGTACAAAATTACAACATAATTAAATGTTTTATATCTTTCTGTTGTGTAGTTTCAGAAATTCATCAAAATAAATGATAGAATATTTTTTAAAAAAAATTTTAAAATGGCCTGGCACCTTGGAGCCCATTAAAGATGAAAGGGTTTAAGGAGTTAGAAATCACAGCTTTTGTCCAGTCAAGAGGCTAGAAACAAGGAAATAAATAATTGGAGAATCTATGAGAGATTATTAGAGCCTGATTTCTCAGATGAACAATAGCCATTATAGCTGTTCTCTGCCTCCTTCTGACTTTCTGTCTGTATATCTATCTGCATATCATCTATCTATTCTATGTCAAGTGCAACTTTCCTGACATGACATTCTTCTGGGCTAATGTAAATTTAGAAATTATGAATTTAATATTATTTTATGCTATACACTTTGAATATAATTTTAATGGGCATTTTCTTAGCTAAGATAATTGAAATCTAAAATTCATGTGGTAGTATTTGTTCACAATGATCAGCTTCATATAAATGGCAGCAGAGAAGCCCATTGTAGATCAGAATGCCTGTCATGGAAAAGAGAACGAGTAGAGGAACATCCATACCTAAAACTAGTGCTGGCACAATGTCTCTTGAGTAAGTGATTACTATTGCCAGAGAACCAGTAAGGAAAGAACAGACGAATATGGAAAAGGCTATGAAAGTGGTCTCAGCACAGTGAAACTAGTAGAGAAAGTAACATCTTTAGAAATGGTGAACTAAAGTCAAGCAAGCCTGGAATGCAGAGAAATCTAAATGACATTGTTGCTACTGTTTGAAGAACAATTGTATTCTGATCACAGAGAAGTCCTTTAAAGGCTAATGTTCATGCAGTATAAACATTTTAAAGTGTGTAAAGAAAATTTACCACTGAAATAATTTGAAATTGAAAACTTTGAAGACTTAAAATAACTGTTGTGACTTGAGCACTAAATTGCAATTATGTAAAATTAGGGAGGATTGAATTTTACTTTGTGCTAAGATAGGGCATCCATGTATTTTGCTGTTTACAATAATGTGATATTCTGCTCTGTCCAAACGATACATTTTCCTTCCTTCCTTCTTTCTTTCTTTCTTTTTTTTTCTAATTTTACTCAAGGCAATCAAATACTCTGAAGTGTGGGAGATACTGCATGTGGGAAGAAAATAAAATGTATGACTACCCGAGGCGTTCTGTGTCTTTGAAATTACTCTCTGTGTACAGAGGAAAGAACATGTGACTTTTAAACTTTGTATCAAGCAAGCATACAACCAAAAAGATATGTTTTCTTTTAAATGGACCTGTGAGGTTTCTTTATTATTCTTAAAATTGGAAAGCACTGGACTTCACTCATCTAAAGCCAGCTTAGAACAATCCTAAAATTATTAATATTATGTATGAGATGGAGAGATAGGTTAAATAAGAAATTATACTCAATGCAAAGATGTCAGTGAAGATAAAAACAATCCCAAGATGAGATGCACATAAGCCTATTACACTAAAGGTCTGCCTCTGCCTCTCAATCTAATCTGTTTCCATGACTTCACCTAGTTACATGAACTATTACAATGATAAAGAAATGTCTCATTATTTTAAATGCCAATATCTTTATTAGTATATTTTCCCTTAATTTCTCAATGTACTTTTTAAAGAGACTTTCTTTTCTAATATTGCTGAAGAGACTTCTTATTTCCTGTCAGCTTATACTTACTATATTAGACTTCTAAATTTAGGTTTTTCCTCCTAATTTAGTATTCTTTTGAAGTTGAATGTGTATTTTAATCAGTTTTGCAGTGCCCTTCATCGTATTTAAATCTGTAAACATATCACCAAGAACACAAGACGGCTTTATTGAGATTTTTCAATGATGCCTATTCAGAAATATTTACACATCACAGTGAAAGAAATGTCTTGTTTGGAGTAACAAATTATATTTCTGTGCAGCTCATTATAAATAAAATTGTAACTGGAAAGTCGTTATATTACTGTCAAGAAAGTTTAATAGTTAAAACTATTCTAAAGAAGATGACATGAAAAATGAGCCTTATGATGTAGTTTGAAGATAATTGACCTTCATGAAACAAATTGAATCCCTTTCCCCAAATGCAAGTTTGTTTCCCTTAACACATGAGGGAGAAACAAGAATTAAAAGACTTTATTTTAACATATGGTGTTTAGTTGATGTGATTGTAGTTTTGAAGAAAATACTTAGAAAAACTCCAAACTAACCACCATATTATTTAACAATGTTCTCTTTGAATTTACATAGCTTTAAACATAGAAGAATTAACTTTTCTTGAGGGAAAGATAGTTTTCTATTATCTTTTTCTCCAAGTGCTTCACCATAAGCACTTGGAGACTTCCCTCTGTTAAGAGGCTCTAAAGGTCCTTCACCTTAGTGCAACCAGAGTGGAGCTGTACCATACCTATTTTAAGAAATGATGCTTCCTGTGGCAGTAAACAAACAAACAGGAAATAAATAAGATGATCCTTAGAGACTTTGAAACAATATTGAATGCTCAATATTTTACCTTTAAGTTTATTTTATATTAATAACTGTTTACAAATAAACTGTCTCAGAACTTTTTAATATAGTGCTTGAAAATGTAAAAAAACAAATTGTACACACATCTTAAATGACAAAGATATCATGAAAATTTTATTTAATGCTTAGGCAAAGAAGATGGAATTAAGAGCAATTCCAGGAAGACTCAGGCAATTAAAGATTTGTTTTTTCCATGGGAAGAATTTGTGTATTTCTTCACAGAAAGTTTTGCAAGGTTAACAATTTCTATGAATTAGTTTTGAAACCTACAGATTTGAGAAATGGTCTGGTTCACAGCAGTCATTCAAGGGGCTCTCCTTACAAAGGCACACAATACAATTAGAAATTAGGGAACATTCAGTGGACCGTCTGAAGCAGCTGCTGGTTGAATATTGTCCTTTCTACACATTTACTATCCTTTGGAGGGTAATCTGAATAAACTTCCAACCTTATCATGTAAAATAAACCCAAAAAATAATAACATTCTAAGTAAAATATTGAAAATAAGCAAAATTTACACTATTGAAAAATCTTTACGTTCATTTTTTTCTTATTTCACCTAGTGCTTTAGTTTATTTGAGAAAAAGTAAGATACTTATTGATACTGCTCAGTGCTATTCACCAAAGAAAGAGAAAAACCAAAGATAAACAGCATCTGAAGAAATGTAATGAGATGGATAAAAGACACTATATAAAATTCATATCCAATAGTTCTTATAAATATTTACTTTAAAATTTAAAAACTAAATATGTTAATTTACTTATACATGACAAAATAAATTTAAAAGTACCAGTGACAAAGCAACTATCTGTGAAATAAAAACTTCCATGCCATAACATTTAGTTAAAATTAGGAAACACAGGACCTTAAAGTATCAGAATGTCCATGAAGAGACTGATTAAAAACTCGCTTTAAATTGCCTGGCGTTAACTTGTCTGGCATACTTTTTATTCACAGTATAATTACAAAAACAGTTAATTAGAGAATTTTAATTATTGTAGAGAGTAATGAGAGGCAAGTAGAAAAACAAGATCTTTAAAAGAATTTCCCAGGAAAAAAAGTTAAATGTTTAAAGGAAGTACACTAGCTAATTCTGCCATATAATATAAAATACAGGACATGGGAGTTTGTTCTTGATATAAAAATTGATCACGATTAACTTAATGAAGAAGCTATCTCCTGATTTTAATAGTACTGTGAGTTATTTTAATACAAGTAATGCAAAAGTTATTAACATTATCATGGAAAAATCTTTTACCAATATTTAAATCCATGAAATTTATGATTACAATTACTAAATTATTTTTAGAATAAAATGTTTGCAAATTAAAAGCATTTATTCACTATAAGTAGGTCTATTTTAATGATAACTCAATAAATCTCTGTTATACTTACAAAAACATTTCAGTCAGTCTCCGTAAGGAATGTGTCAAAACTCATTTAATAAAACTGCCTTTACTCCAAATAATACAGGATTACAAATACGGTGTAGTCACGAAGTAGATTTAAAGTTTTTAAGCTACTAGAAAATTTCACCTACACAAGTAAATGCAAGAACTAGTGTAGACAATTAATACTCAAAGATGAGATTTACTTGCTGACAATGTCTCTTTTTTTTTTTTTGGAAAGTTAATTTTAAAAACTTGGAAAATGAGTTTTCTTTCATTTTCACATTACTATTATAAAAACTTAACATTCCAATTAGTGAAAATGTATCTAGAGGATGAAGTGAACTTTCAACTGTAGATATATAATATGTTTGTACAGTTTTCTTTACAATTATATATGCAAACTGGCAGAGGAGAATGACCACTGAGGAAAACATGCATATTGAGCATGTGAAGCTGATCTGGTGCCTACATCAAGCCTTCCATGATCCAGCCTAGAACACCTAAGTTCTAGCCTCTTTTGTGAAGAGAGGTACTCTTCAATCTACCAAGAGACAAATAGAAAGTACCCCAGCCACAAACGTTTGACTTACTATCTTTTCTGTCTACAAATATGCTAAAGCAATGGTGGCACAGAACTTGTAGAAATAGGCAACCAATGTATTTTTTGACTTAAAGCCCCTCTATGGGATAGAACTCATAAACACTGCCTATGTAAGTAAGAATAAGAGAATTGGTAGTTAACAGACCAAGGGTCACATCAAATACTACTGTTCTTTAAAAACGCAGTCAATAAAATGATTTCTAATACTATTTGGCCTTAATAATATATTAATGCTTTACCTAGTCATTGTCAGAAAGGGTTCCTCCAGCATCAGAAAGAAAGAAATGTAGAGACCCACAGTCATACATTATGTGAAGAGAGATTCTGAATTAAAAGTCTCCATTAAATATCTTTTTTTTTTTTTTTGAGCTCAGAGAATCCTGAGGAAAAAGAGGTAAATAGATTGTAAGAGCCCCAGAGGAAGAAGTCCAGCAGAAGAGCAAGGCCCATTGAATTAACAAAGCAAGGCTCATATCCTCTCACAGAAAATGAAACAGTAAAGTCAGGACCTATATGCTTGTGCTCTATGTCCTCTGTGTATATACTATACCTATTAGGTTAATATATTTATGGGACTCTGACTACAAGAATAAATGGGTTTCTGATGCTGGTCCCTGGTACATTTTCTCCCTTGTTGAATTACTATGTCCTAATTTACATCTCTTCATCTTGTTATATTTTATTCTGTCATGTTTGTTTTCTCTTATCAGCCTTTTCTTTTATAATGAATAACATAAATGAAATTGGAGAGAAGGGGTGAAAAGGTGTGGAGGCACTAGGAAGGTGAGAGGAAAAGGACACTATATTGAGGACATATTATATAGAAAAAAATCTGTTTTCTTTAAAAAATTAATGTCATGTTTTTTTTATAATTTGGTTAGAAATAAACAAACCAAAAAGTTAATTCTGACCATGTTTTATTGTGATAACTTACATTGTGATAACAACTTTGTCTGCAATAAAGTAGCTAGAGCTATCATTTTTATTTTTAGAATCTGGTTTCTCATTAATAACCTAATAGAGGGTTATGACTCTTTGTTCTACCCTCTCTTTTCTCTGCAAAAAGACTCAAAAGAGGCTTTTTCTCCATTCTTTTGCTTGCAGAAGTGACATCAATAAAATATATTAGGCATGATTATTCTGAAAAGCATAATTTTAGCCCTAATGATATAAAAATTTGATCTTAATGTTATTCAAAAATTGGAAAAGAAATTTGCTTGTTGTTTTGGAATTGGGTTGATATAATGCACAGCTACTATTAATACTGAGGAAAGTATATATTTTAAATAAGCTAAGTATTGCAAAAAGGGCACTCTTCATGGAAGAAAAAGTAAGACCAAGAATTAAAACTTGGCATATATTTTAGTTAAAACAAGAAAATCATTGAATTTTGGTAAAAGAGATAATAACTTAATTTCATGACTTTGACATTAAAAATCAAAATAAAATGACTCTTCATTAATATAGTTTAAATATAATGAATTTAAACAATATAAAGACAGATAACATATGAACACTTTTTCAATTATAAATAATTGTACTATTTACATGTGCAGAGAAGACTTACTTACTGTCCCAGATTTATATGAGAGGGATGCTGTGATCTTGAGGTTTATTTTTAAAATGATGACTTTGTGATATAATTTAGCATATGAGAATATATTAAATTTGTAACAGTAGTTAATATGCAATTTTCATTAATTTTTTCACATACTGATATACAGCAGTATGTTTCATAAAACCTATCCCTCTTGATATTTATTTTCTGTTTCTATATCTCATAATTTCTAACACTTTTATCTATCATTATACATTTTATAATAATATAAAATTATTATAATTGCTGGGCCATTATTGAGTTAAATTAAAACTAAATAATAAGGTGTATATTACTTTAGAACAATCTATGCATGTAGTAAAACATCTTTAGGAAAAATATAAACATTGTGTTTCTATAGAATGTAATGACTTCATAATACTAGTAGCTTTAGTTTTTATTTTCAGCAAATATGGTTTGCTTTTGAAGTATATAAAAGTATAAGCATAGGATAAAAGCTATAAAGGGATGAAGCACAAACAAATGGAGGGAAGAAAGAAATGGGAAAAGGATGGACCCAAGAGAGAGAAAATAAAAGCATGTGAAAAAAAGGACAAGACCACAAGAGAAAACCAAAATCCATTAAAATGTAGAATTATGGAATACAGACCTAATGGATATATCTACATGAAACCCAATGCCAAAGGCTTAGGGAACATCATAGAAAAATGGAAAGATTGTAACAGTCACAAGATCAGGGAATGGGATGTGAGATTTTTGTCTTGCAAGAATGTAAGAAACTACACCCATGAAGAAGCACCAACTTCAGTAATAAACATGAGCTGAACAATGAGAGACCAAAGAATATGCCAAAGGCAAGACAAAGTCCACAAGGTCTAAGCCCTACACAAAGAACTATAGGTTACCCAAGAAAGCTGGGAGGTGTTCAGGTGTCCTTCTTCAGGGAAAAGTTTCCTGTGCCAAATTATCATCACCCCAAATAAATACAATACAAATAATATTATATTAACTGAGGAGAATGTGTTTAGAAACATACACACACGTACACAGAGAGAAAGATAGAGAGACAGAGAGAGAGAAAGAGAGAGAGGGAAGGGGATTGGTTAAAAAAAAAGAGTTTGTGAGTGTGAGTTTGAAGGTGAGAAGGGAAGGTTATTTGGGATTAAGTGGAAGTAATAAAAGTAAGGTGGAAATATGCTAATTAAAATCTCAAAAGATGAGAGAGAAGAGAAACAGAAAGAGAGCAAGTGAGAGAGGTGTAGAGAAAGATAAAAATAATTAATATCTATGACATTTATTTCTAAAAGAAATTAAAAACCTTTTTACACAAAATATACAATTAGTGTGTGCTAACAACTACTTAATAAAAATTTGTTGAATTTAATTTTGTATTTATTTTTATAGACAGAGAAGATAGCTCAGTTTCACAGAGCATTTAATTATATAAATTACTATACTATAAGCTGAGTATCCAGCTCAATGAGAATATGCATTTAGCATTATGGCATCATAAATTAAGGTTTCTGAACCATGAAATAAGTAAGTAAGTAAATAAGTAGTAAGTAAGTAAGTAGTAAGTAAGTAAGTAAGTAAGTAAATAAATAAATAAATAAACTTAGGCTGGCACACGTGCATGAACAGATGTGTAGCCTTGCTGTAAATACGTAGCTTTTATGCTTTGTTATGGATTGTATCCTTGTGTTTCTACAGCTCAGTATACTAATACTGTGCTTTAAGTGTATGTTAATTTTGTTTTAGATATGTTTTGCTAATTCTAAGTTTACTCTTTTATAAATCCTTCCTACAGTGTTAAAAACTAAATTCCACAACATTTATTTAATAATAGCTACAACTTCAGATAATATGTATATTTATATATATATTTGTAATATGTATATTTATTATTCTAAGAAGAAGATCGAAAAGCAAGTTCAATTTTATACTCAATATACCTGCAAAGATATATTTCAGGAGAAAAAAATTTTATTCAATCTTACAACTTTTTTAAGATTATAATAGATGTATTAATATATAAGTATAATCATAATTATTTAATGAATAATTATAATAATTCTCTTTTAAACTTTTCTACATCTGAACCCTACTATATATTTTCTACCATAAATTCAAAATCATTTTTTCTTTTTTAATTAATTTTTGTTATATGAGTATATGTATATAAACATATGTTTCCATATTTGTCATGTATATACATACACACACATATATATGTATGTATACACGTGCAATCTCCTTGGTTTATATAATATTATTCACATGTATGTAATCAGAAATTTAAATAATCAATTGTTATTCTAGTTCCTGGATAAAACCGTTTCTCCTACACGCAGTATTACTTCATTACCTTTATTTCTTTGTATAGTTTGAGAACTGATGTTCTTTTTTCTGTCCCTATTAGCATGTCTAATGTTTTCCTCATTAGGCTCATATTTAAGTAGTTATGTTGATAAACTTTATGTGTATAGCCAGAAGTTTCTTACCTATCTGGGCTGTGCTATGGAGGAATCTTCTCACCCATAGTCCTGCAGCTGCTTATAAAATAACTAAAATATTATATTAACTACCAAATTATTCAAACTATGGTTCAGCCTTTTTCCTGGCTAGCTCTTGCTTCTTAATTCCTCTCTATTAATCTGTGTCTTGTCACATGTCTCATGGCTTACCTGTACTTTTACATCTTGATATTTTTGACAGCAGCTCACAGTGTCTCTGTGTGTGACTAAATCTTCCTTCCCCTTTCTCTATACTTGGATTTCCTAACTGCCTATAGACTGCTTTGTCATAGGCCAAAACAACTTCTTTATTAATTCACAGCATATTGAAAGACATTCTACATTATATCTGTATATCCTCTTAAATGTCTAGGAGACATAATCTCACAAAAAAACTCTCTGATCAGCTGGTTGTTACAATCTTTCTAACACCTCATCCACAATACTTCCTGATCCTTAGGTGTAGGAGGTATTTGTAGACGTATTCACTGGAACTGGTTTCTACCACTCTACATGTTAATCTGGCTGAGGCATTTTTGTAATGTTTATCATTCTTACAAAAACCGATCTGAGAATTGCATTTATATTTAGATATAAAGGTGCATCTTTAAATTAATTTTCTTCTACAGCAGTTTTAAGAAGCATGTGCTCAAGGACATTTTAAATTAAATTTTGTCATATCATTTGTTATGTATCATCTGTGTTGTTAAAAAGGAAGGAGTAAGTCATAACCTACCATTTTGGAGACAGACATTTATGCAGAATTTCTCTGGCGATAGTCATTTATCATCATTAAGTCAAATGTTATATAAAAATTATAATTTATGGCATAAATTAGATATATTTTGTTAAATGTTAATTAGCTTAATTTTTATCTTTGCCCTTGATTGCCCAAAGACATTGCTGTTGGCTTTCAAATTTGGTCGAAAATAATTGCTAAAGAAGTTTTCTGTACAGAAAAATAGAAAAATGATTTGTAACATTAAGTAGGTTTAAAATATAATTTTTATTTTTAAGAATTCCATGATGCTCATGTTTCAATGATTGTGGGCATAATTTTCTATTTAATACTTAAAATCCATATAGTATAACTAAAATTCATTTTTGTACTTTTCCTGTGAAAAATTAGAGCTAAATAATGATGACTCATGAAAAAGGTTCAAAAGTACACATGGTAATCTGTTTCAACAATTATTTCTGGATTTATTTCTGTAATAATGATAAAAAATTTAAAACTTGCTGAAACAATTCAGATTGGCACAATGGATTATAAATTCTAGGAAAAAGCATGTATACATGTATAAGCATATGTATATGTGCATCAAATATGGAGAGATTAGAAATTTACTAGTATATATACATGTGTATGTGTGTAAGTATATATATGTTTGTGTATACAGATATATTATGTGTTTGTTTATACATATACATATATATTTAATATAATTTGTGATACATGGCAATATACATTATTATAAGATTGTTTAACTTTATAAATTTACACTGTATAACAGATATAATTAGTCAGAAATACCTTAGCAATTTTGACCCAAAAATTAGCATTAGATATTTTAATGAAAAATACATTTTGGGGGTAATGTATTCTAATTATGATTTTTTTCCACTACTGCTTCCAGCTCCTCTATCCACCATGGTTCACATGTATTTGGTTTCTCATTTAAAAGATCCTTCTACGGAATAATAATAAAATGAAGTATAATGTTAAAGCAAAATCTTGCCCATCAGAAAAGGAAAATCAAACAGAAGGAAAAGGACACAAAAGGGCACGAGAAAGAGATATAGAGTCTATAACTCACTTGTTCACAAATTATATGTATGTGTGTGTGTGCACATGTGCGCGCAGCACACATGCCCATGTAGAATTATAGATGGAGGGAGAGCAAATAAAAATGAAAAATGATAATAAAATCAAAAAGAAAAAGAAAGAGAAAAAGCCTGAGATGACATTGTGAATCAAGGAATATCCATGAATGCCTTTGAGTTCTGTTGTATAGTATTTGTTTAACTGGGCAAAGCTGTTTGTTTCTGCTGTCCGTGTCTGTGTAAAGATGTATTACATTTGTTTCCCCTTTCCTGCCTAAGGCACCTGATTGGTCTAATAAAGCAAAGCTAAACAGTCAATATCTATAGACAAAGAGGAACATGTAGGGCTGGCGATAAGAGTGAATAGATAGTAGAAGTTTCCACTAGGGAGAAGAAATTGAGGGAGAAAGATCGGGACCAAACACAGCCATTAGCTAGCCAGATATACTGAATGAAATAAAGGTTAAAAAACAAAACAAAACAAACAAACAAACAAAAAAAACCCAATGCAAAATGTAGATGAAGAGGAACAAGTTACATTTATTAGGGCTAGTAGGACAAGCATTATCTAAGGCTCAGCATTCATAATATTAAGTCTATGTGTCTTTATTTGGGAGCTGGTTGGTTGCTTAAGACAAATCCTGCTACAGAGCTTCGTCTCTGTTGGCCATCTACTTCTGGGCCTGAAGGCTGCCCTTGAGAATAATTTGCTTGCCCAGTGAAATTTCCATGCAGAAAACTAAATGTTCACTTGTAAATGGTTATCCACTGGAGATAGCTCTGTGTTAGCAATGGGACAGGGGGTGATGTCCACATCTCCTTTAAGCTCTAAGATAGCATCTGGTGCAGACCCATGCTGGTCCTGTGAATGCTGCCTCAGTCTCTGTGATTTCAACTTTTCTTTCTTTCTTTTTTTTTTTTTTTCCTCGTGTGTTGTGCTTAAAAGGAGTTGTTTCCTGGTGTCCTTTACCTGCCTGATTCTGACATCATTTTGCCAATCTTCCAGTTTTTTACAGGGCTCCCTGAGAAGTTAAGAGAGATTTCATGGACACATCCCTTTATGGCTGTGTATTTCAAGGTTTCTTACTTTCTGAACATTGTCTAGCTGTGTTCCTGTGTATCACAGGAGAAGAGACGGATCTATGAGCATGACATATCTTTAAGATTTGTATTATTGCTAACTTCCTTTAGACTACATTAGCATTTGGTTTTTTTTGTTGTTGTTGTTTTTGGTGTTTGTTTTGTTTTGTTTTCTCCCAGTTCACTGTGATATCTAGTTTCAGGTTCTTGGAACCAAAGAAGCACTGGGTCTGGGTTTCATCACATGGAGTAGGTCTATTACTCTTGCCAAAAAGCATTATTCCATTATTATTGATGGCAAGGGAGGAAACAGACTTTCCCAAGACACCTATTATCCCAGATGATGAATATTTTTAAACCTGTAGCTTTTGAGTCTTCTGGTCCAGTTACTTTGTGCATAATGTCACTGTACTTAGATTATTTCTGTCAAATGTATCTACAACCTATGCTTTCTACTTAGTACTGGTTCTGTCAGAGAAAGATGAAAGAGTAAAAAAAATCTGGAACTGCCTTTCCTTTAGTTATCGTCATAATACTTCAGTTAGTGAAAAGGGCTCTATGTTTATACTCAATGACTGCTTTTGTGGTAAGTGGCCATCTTAACACTTATCAGCACCAATTGATTTTTAAAAAAGTATTAAGTCTATTTCTGCCTGAGCCACTGCAGAAAATAATAATTAATTATCACATATTGGGTAGCCTGCACACCACAAGAATTCATTTTTGTCAGACCTCAGTCACATATGGCTTTTTTGAATATTTTGTTGTAGAATTGTAGCAAAAGATCCTTTTTTTTTTTTTTTTTTGGATTCTAGTAGCTCCAGTTTATAAAGCCACCACGACTGGGATTTGTATTTCAGCTTATCAAGTTGGAAAGTCAAAGACACAAATATTCATCTTAAAACTTTTTCAGTCTGTTACATTTTATGTATAAAAATAGTAAAGTAAAGAAGATTAATGCCTTGGGCTTTCAACTCAGAGATTTGATTATTTGTATATTTAGTTTTATGGATTAGAAATACAAAATTACTAGTTATATTTATGCATCAGAGACTTTATCTCTTTAGGCCAAAATCAAAGCATTGACTGCCTATTATTTAAAGAAACTTTATGTGAATTTGCACACAACTTGAATATCATGGTTCATTGCCAACTTTCTCATGTTGTGACATCTTTTCATTCCCCTACCTATTTTTGAAGTCACATTTCTGACAAAGCTAAGCATATTCACTTTTACTAAAAATTCATTTTATAAATATGACATGACCTCTCTCCCTCTCTTCTTCTCTTCATTACTTCTCACTTTTGCATTATCTTTTATTTTTATTTTTTCCTGTGACATATAGAAAGCTGATTTTAGAAGTCTAACATATGGGCCCAATGTACTGTAAAGTGTGAGATCATTGTAAACCATTGTAATATTTTACATGCTTGCCACTATTCGTCAGTTGAAAACTCAAGGCTATTACCAGAGAAGTTCACTCTGAAAGCACTTATTAAAACTGAAGGGAGGTAGAACAGGGAAATATATAGATAAAAATGACATTTTTATATTAAAAAATAGTAAAATTTTAAAAAGAAGCATTGTTAACTTCATTTATAGTAGAGCATATTACAAATAGTGAAAGGAATTTGCTGTATGAATCAATATTTAGTATTTATGTACATATCCATATCTATAAATCTTTGAAGTGGTGTTTTAAATATTTCTTGGTGTAATAAAAATACATTATATATAAGTAAGAAACTGTCAAAACTGAGTGTATATTTACTAATACTATAAGGATTTCTGAGAGTTGAAATAAATGAAAAATTATCATCTGTAGTTGCAGCTGGTGACAGTTTGGGGGGCAAAATCTTTAAAGGGCACACGACAAAATGAATATATTCCATAAACTGCATCTTGAGTCTATTTTAGAAAAAAATTACTTAAAATATGGGTTATAAAAAACTCTGAGCTCTCTCTTCTACTTTAATCCTCCTGTTTCCAGTTTTAAGTGTTTAACCACTTGTGTATTTTTATCTATACTATGGCTTATGCGTAGTAGGTAGGATTTTTAGTGAAAAGAAAGAAATATGCAATCAGAATAAGGGTCTTAGTCCCTTCAAAAATATCTAAAATAGAAACCTTGTCAATCTCTATACATAATGTGTCTCCTGTGTACACATAGTTTATAATCAGATACAGTAGATACCAATAAAAGAACACTTAGAACAACATGATAGAAGGTATATGAATATGTGTGTGTGTTTTTTGCTCTGGTGTCTTCTCAAACTATATTATACATTTGTTTTTTAACAACTTCTCTTTAGTTACACCTGGTTTGTTTGGGAGCCATTATCAGAACAATTATGTGTGACTTAAAAGCTGTATGTTAACATACAGAGGATATGGTAAATGATACCATTTCTAAGTGACTACTTGTTAGACACCATGTAGAGCATACTAGCATGGGCAATGTCACAAACCATGTCCTCAGAGGAATGGAATAGGATAGGATGCCAATTAATTGCAGTACAAAAAATGGCACAAATTTGAAAATTATATTTCTGAAATTTTCTGTTTAATATTTATAAACTGAAGATGACATGTTTATGAGATTACAAAAAGAAAATCATAGATGAAGAGATACTGCATATTACCTTAACTGCTCTCAGATAATTAGAATTATGAATATAAGTATGACGAATGACATATATAAGACATGCATTATAAAGCAATATTTTGCATCAAATACTGATGTATGTTTCATATAAATTGTCCATAAAGTTGTCATAAACTAAGAATAGCTCAGAAATATTTCAACAATTTTATGGTGTCTTTGTTAACAGTTTTAGTTTGACTTGTACATAATTTAATAAGTTATGTACTCAAGATAGTACACTTGTTAAGCCCTTAGATCTCTCAAATGCAATCATGCTTCTTATATCTTACTTTATTAGGTTATAAACACACTTCCACATCTAAATTGATCTAAAAACACAGCCTTGAAAACTCAAGCTCGACCTGGCACTAATACTTTAGTTTTCAGTCACTAACTGCTAGGTCACCATGCTTTCATGTTTTACAAGAACAAAAGCTAATACTTGTATTTGACATAGCAAGTCTGTGACTTAGATAGCTTAGGAAAAGACAGAATTGTATTGTTAACCTTAAAAAGCTAAAGGGAACTATGATTTAACTGCAAAAATAGGAAAATATTTTGTGTACTTTACGATTATTAGTCAACTGTGATATGATTTTGAGAAAAAATTTTTATTTTTTTTATTATTTCCATATATATTCATGGGAATGCATGGTAATAAGTGAATAGAATTTCAACTACATAAATTTATAGATAACACAAATTTATGGCTGAATGTTGTCCAGTTATTTGGAGCTGAAAGAGATCTTGACATAAAAAGTCAGAGTCTTAAAACCAACCCATGTAGTTATGTGTATTAAATTTGTGGAAACATCTTTAGTCAAAGAATTTTAAAAAATCATAGTAAAAATTCTCTTTCAGAACTCAAAGCAGCTGTACTCAATTTGTTTTATATAGCATAATTTGTAATATTTGTGGAGTATAGTATAGACCTCAATGTCATGTAAAAACACATTTATCCATTTGACAATCTACTACAAATAGTGATGCCCTGTGAGTTCTTTTTTCATTCATAGATATATATGAATATTCATGTGCATATTTGTGAACATCTATTTAACATCAGTTTATAATTGTATTCCTTAGAAAATGTTTTAAATCTTAGTTACCAAGATGAGTTAATCATGTGATATAACACAAAGCACAGATGGCGTTTAAAGCTCAGAACATCTCAAATTGGATCTTTATTTGTTTGGCGATGAAAGTGTTCTTCCTGGGTTAACTGAATAAAATATATGTAAAATTTTGAGGTTTGCATTTGCTTCATGCACAGTTGTTTATAATATTTAATTTCAATATACATAATTAGATATCTAGCAACATATCTATATGAAATTATGGACTTATTCATATAGATTCATATGCTTGCATATATTTATACACCTATATTCAGCCTTCAATTTTTAGTTCTAATAAAAATCCTTCTTAACATACATCTTTTGTTTACTCTTTCAATCTTCAACTGATATTATGCTGTAAGTAAAAATTAAAACGATTTAAAACTAGGTTCTTTCCTATTTGTAGTTTTTAAATTATTGGTTTCTTGATGAAAAGTCCTATAAGTTATCATTATAATTATTCACAAATATTATTCTTAAGTTTGTTCCAATAATATAGTGCAAGGAAGAAATAGATTTTGTTATCCACTTCACTTATTCTTATATACATTGTAATTCTTAGTGACATATACACAAATATGTATGTATAATTCTTGATAATAAGCAATAATAACCAGAATAAGAATTTATTGCTAAGTTAAGTCAATAAGAACAAGAAAATAAAAACAAACAGTAGAAAATGTCATACTTTGCTGTCAGAATAAATTAAAGTTGGATTGACTTTCTTTCTTCCTGGTGTCAGACATGGAATCTAGGAGACATAGTCACCTTTAAAATTAAGCTCCAGTAATCCATTTTTATATCACAGATAATTTTCTAAGTATTAAATTATTTTTAAAGTCACCATTTAATATGTCTTTTACAGAGACCACTCTCTGTGGAAAGCACTTCTGTAGGCACAATATATTTTATGGGCTATTTTTGTGTTAGTTTGTGTGAAACTATGTACATATATTTGCTTTTCATTTTGCATAGAAACCAAGAAAAAGACAGACAAAAAAAAACAATTTTATGGTTAAAAGGGTTGGCAAACAGAATATATGGATTTGAAAACTGAAACATTATGAGAGATGATGCATTAAGCCATCTTGTCAAACTGAGCAATAAGCACAATTATTTACTCTTTTGTCTTTAGCATTCCCTAACTAATAATGAGTATCAAGAACTGTTTTCTATTGGTCTGCTGCTTATTTATGATTTTTGTTATCTGGAAAGCTCTAAGTCTATGAATCCCTATATTAATTAGACCATTATAAAGAACTACGTACCTTTGGCTAGTACATAACACAAAAGTCTCCATATTAAGGCTATTAGTATCTCTCAGAGAAGTAAACTGAGTATACTTTCAACTATAATTTCTTAAAGTCTTATAAAATTTATAATTAGTGGTTATATGTCTTTGTCACTATAAACTGGTAACAGTGAAACAATCAGAAGTTTGCAGTATTGCTATATGTACCGCTTTGCAGTAATACTTCTTGAAGACCCAACACACAACTGAGCTCTATCATCATACTAAGGGCTAATAAAAGCTGTATTATTAATGAAATTGTGGCTTCAGTTATCTTCTGACTAGATTCATTGGGACATGAATTCCCTCTATGAATACATACTCAGTCAAGAATGCTTGAAAGCAGATAGCTTTGCTCAGCTATGCATAAAATCACCACATGGGATTCCTAATCTTTGAAGTGAGGAATGTGGTGTCAAAGTTCACTAAAAGGGGTCACCAAAACTGCCTCATAACTACAAAAATGCTGATGTGCTTATCACATAATAGATTGCTAGAGGGATGACAGAGATTAGTGTCATCATTAGAAACATTAAAGATTTGGGGATAATGATTATTGCTCAGACCCTTTCTACTTACCTACTTGATCTATTTAGAAGACAGATGGACTTTAGTGTCTAACAAGGGATTATTACAAATTTAATTGACTCTATTCTAATTACAATAGCTATATTATATGTGATTTCATTGCTTCAACAAATCAGCATACTCATTGAGACTTAGTAAGTGACTATTAATCTGGTCAATGCTTTTTTCTCTATGTTTATTACTAATGATCAGCATTAAGTATTTTCTTCTAGCTGCCATGGCCGGCAGTAAAAGTTCTTAATTCCTTATATCTATTTAAGCTGTCTAACCTTGACTGTTTTGCTCTTCCAAGTGACATCATCTTGCTCCATTATATCATTTATTTCTTGAATTGAGGAACTAAAGTTAGCAAATATTTTAGAGTCCTTTTAAGATGCAGATTTGTGAGGAACAATAAATAAATCACATAAAATGAAAATATAGATCAAATTTCCTGTAATCTATGAGGTCATGAAGACAGCTCTCAATTTGGAAAAAAAAAGTAGTTTCCAAATTAGTCAACTTCTTAGCATTGGGAAATTAAGTGCCCAGTGCATATTGGATATCATTTTTTTTGCATACTGAAGAGAATGCATACCTGATTTCAGTGGCTTGTTTGCCAAATATAACTGTCAATTTTGAACATTCCCATGAGAAAACAATTTTTGCCAGTTATCGATTCAGAGAAACATACACTCTTTATGTGGTACAAAGGATGTAGTTTTAATTGATATTGTCCACACGACTAATGGTTGTGAGTCCATCAATAAGCAACAATTCCTCTCACCCGATAAACCATGCTTCCAGCTCCAACAATTTAAGTTTGAGTTTTATTAGTGATTCACATTTACTCTTTTTCCATTGATTGTCTTTGTAGTGATCAGGTCTCACAAAGGTCACTGTTAATTGAAAAAAAAATAATGAACTGAAAAATATTATCTTAAATAAAGAAAAATGAAACAGAATTATATAAAAATATTTTATATAAAAGAAAATTCTGAAACCATGCTCATACCATGTACACCCTCTGATAGATTATCTAGGTGGAACAACATTAGTGCACACTTTCTTATAAGCAAGGGATAGTCTATAGTTATTTAAGAATAAGATACCTATCTTTCCATTTATGTTTAATCATATAATATAAGAAAGAGATATTTAACTACATAAGAACATGAACAGTGAAACTTACTGATAAAAATAAATGTGCAATGATAAATTTTGAAGCTGAATTTTGCATATTTTTGTAACAGATTTTTTTCTGGGATTAATGAAATAAAAAATATTATAGTATACAATAGGTAGAACAGAAGAATGATGTGTCTTTTACATAATATTTAAAAAGTAGATTCATCAACAAAAACATTAATCTTGAGATTTTAGATTTCATATATAAGTAAAACTGCACATACATACACATACGCATGCACACACACATTTATATCAACAAAATATAATTGATTTAGCTTTTCAAAGTATTGAATCAAGAAAGGGATTATCCTGACCCCTTTATGTATGTGTGTCTGTACCTATAACTGTATCTATATTAATATATATCTACATCTACCTATACATATTACATCTTTCTCTTCTCAAGACTTTTTTCCAGTGAGCTCACAATGACTTAAACTTAATGTATCAAGATACATGAAATACTAATTTATCTCCATTATCATTTTTGCATTTTCAGATAAAATTTCTCACAGAATCTAGTGACTAACTAAAAAACAGGATTTGAATATTTACTTTCTGCATGTATACTTCAGGTTAGCAATTATAGAACCAGTTTATCAAATATTCCTCATTCAACCAGAACTATGAAAATTTATGAGAAAACTTTTCTTTTTTTTAAAGAAAGTTTTTTATTCATTTTACATACCAATCACATATTCCTTTCTCATCCATTCTCCAGAACCTCTCCAACCTCACCTCATCCCTGACCCAGACCTACCCGTATTCCCTCCTCTAAAAGGGTAAGGAATCAACAAAATCTGGTATATTCCCTTGAGGCAGGATTAAGCATTCCCCCTTGCATCAAAGCTGAGTAAAAATTCCCACCAAGTTATTGGCTGCAAAAATCTATCTAGTGAACCAGGGATAGATCCTGAACCCAATGCAAGGGGCCCCTCAAACAGACCAAGCTACACAACTATTTCCTGTATGCAGAGGGCCTAGGAAAGGCCCATGCAGGCTCCACATCTGTCTTCTCTCTCTTCAACTAGATTATAAAGGTAGGCCTAATGCTTGGCTGTGGATCATTGCACCTGCTTCCATCGGTTCCTGAATGACAGTTGAGGTATTCACCAATCTGGTTACCAAGGAAGCCCAACTCAGGCACCCTCTACACTATTGATAGTAGTCTAACCTGGGATAATCCTTATGGATTCTTGGTAACTTTCTTAGTACCAGGTTTCTCCCTTACCCCATAGTGCCCCACTCTATCAATTGCTCTCCTGCTCCATCCCACCCACAGCTCAACCATCCTTTCTCTCATGCTCTCATCCTCTATACACTTCCCTCCATTGTCCTACCCTGACCACCAGTTTACTCAAGGTGATTCATACATTACTCATAGGGCCTTCTTTGCTATCTAACTTCTCTGGAGCTATGGAATATAGTCTTGTATCCTTTGTTTTACACCCAGTATCTACTTATGAGTGAATACATGCCATATTTGACTTTCTGCATCTGGGTTATGACATTCAGGATAATATTTCTAGATCTATCCACTTGCCTGCAAATTTCATGATGTCATTGTTTTTTTACAGCTGAGTAGTAATCCATTGGGTAAAAGTACCACATTTTCTTTATTTATTCATTGGTTGAAGGACATGTAGATGGTTCCTATTCATAATAGCAGAAACCTGGAATACTTTTCAATTGTCTACTAGAATGTTATTGCTGATGTTAATGTGAGAAAAGGAATACTGATAGTCAGTAAACTCTTTGCCCAGTATCTGCCTGACCAAATGATGTGGGAATGTGTTTATGTTTGCTGTGAATCTCAATCTTTTAAATAAAAGAATTGTTTTGGGCCATGACAGGCACCATAGAAGAAGTAGGAGGAGAAATCAGAGCATAGATAGGAGAAGCAGGGCGGAGTCAGGCAGATTGAGCAAGCCACCCAAGAAAAAACATTTAAGGAACACAGGTGAGCCATGGGCCATGTTGCAGACAGACTAATGGAAATGTGTTGATTTAAGATGTAGGAGCTAGCTATCAATGTGCCTAAGCCATAGACCAAACAGTATATAGTTAATATAAACATCTGAGTCATTTCTGGGGGCCTGAGTGGTGGTGGCGGGCTACTAAGGGGTCTCAGGCAGCAGGTCTGTGGGTCTGGGCCTCTGGCCGCCCGGGACTGAGAAACCCCAATGCAACAACCAAATACCAAGAAAAAAAGGAAAATATAATAAAGGCATACCATTAAATGAGGTAAACTCACTGTCTAACAAACTTTAGACATATTTTCATTATCTAATTCAAGGAAATGTGGTAATACATTTTGAAATAGTATCTAAAGTATTATAATATGTATGTTTATAAATTATACAAAATAAATTTTAGTATTTTACTGTATAAAGTATGACAGTCAGTAGATATTTATTTAGGTTGGAATAATATTGTTAAAATTATTTCCTAAAGGTGTGTTAATATATGGTATGAATATATCATTAGGAGATTATCTAATGAGAAGATCACTTATAAACCTTTATTAAATAACATGGCTTTAATCTTTAATTTTACCATGATAATATTTTAACAAATACTTCACAAGATTGTGGGCAGTGCTATAATAAATGTTGAAATGTTTAATTTAATAAATAAATATGAAAAATGTATAAATGTATAAATGATTTAAGCCCTTTAAAACTATCAAGCGACTTACAATAAAATATAGAATTCTCAAGAATACATATACAATAATGATTGTAATTATTAAATTAAAAATTAAAAGATTAATGCATAGCACCTTGCAAGACATGTTCTTTGAGGTTGCACTAATCAGCCATTTGCCTCAAATATACACTCTACTGCACCAAGGAAAATTATCAGGATTTTAAGCTAAGCTTCAGTGCATAAATTTCAACACAAAATTAGAAATAAGAAAAAAATTGGTTTCCTTAACATGATTCATCAGGCACCATGTCAGTCTGTAATGCCAGTAGTGAAGTGGTGCATTAAAGCATCAAAATATATAATTTTACATTAAATGTTTTAAACGTTTACAAGATATTGTCTATGAGTTACTTCTTTGTTAACTGTTTCCTAACATCACAAGCATTTTGAATCAATCCACTTTTTTTTCATCATATTAAACTCTAAGACTCAACTCCAGAAATTTGAGCTCATTGATAGAGTATGAATTTAAGTCTATTAGCCAGCATTCATGAGCTCCTAGAGAAAAAGCTTAGCTATAATGAAAGAGTAATAATAAAATAATAAAATAATGAGGAGAAGTAGAGGAGGAAGAAGAACTAGGAGAATCCCTAGAAGAACCCTGTACATTGTAGCAAATAATCATGGATAGAGATATATTGTGCCTCATGCAGCTGGATTTCTAATAATTTGAGCCAAAAATTTCTTATTAAGTGATGCTTGATGAAAGCTGTAGTATAGCCTAGACTCTAAACTCTTACTGACAGAAACATAGCACATTGTATATTGGGAAGAACTGATGATATATATATATATATAATTATTTAGCACTTATAAAATAACAAGAGTAGTAACTTAATAATATAATTTATAGTTAAAATGATAGTGAACTAAGTCTTTCTGACAAAACAAAAATTAGCTGTGCTAGTGAATTATACTTACTCTAGTTCTCAGTTAAGTGAAGAGCGGTCAGTGTCATGTCTTATATGTAAAACGTCATCATATATTCATGTATTTGAACACGATCCCTAGTCCTGGTGCTGTTTGGAAGCTTAAGATACCTTTATGAGGCGGTGTCTTCATGACATAAGTACATCACTTGTATGACAAGCTGGCTTCCTGGTCTTGTTTGATCTATTCCCCATATGATATCTTGTGTGCTCTGGCATAGCAAATTCTATCGCCCGGAAAATAAGTTAAATTAAGTTTTTTATTCTTTAAATTTTATTTGTCTCATTTATTATAACACAAAGGAATTTATAATGTTAATATGCTTCTATTTTAAGGTACTCAATAAAATATATATATTTCAAATAAAAACAAGTAAGAAAAATATTTCATCATATAAAATACATTATTAGTAAAGAACTATCATCTGCAATTTTCATTTTTATTTTAATCAAAATATCACAGAATCATCTGTTTCTGTTAAAATTAGTGAAATGTTGATCTTAAACATGTATATTATTTGTAATTAAGCTAAGTTATACTAATAACTTAAGATACTTTAAGCAAGTTATCTTAGTTAAACATCATCGATAACATATTACTTTTATATTATGTTCCTCGGGATAAAATGTTTTGAGAAAGACAGAATATCACTGGAAATTTGTTCACCTCAAAGCATAACTTTACTTTAATCATGAGGAAGCGTTATAAAAGCAGATTAATAAACTCCCTGCCATTGAAGCATTTGATTAATTTTTATTGATTTTATTAGTGGGTGATATATGGATACAAAATCAACTTATAGGAATCAGAGGCCTTACTATATACAAAAAAAATAAAAAAAATTAAAAGGAAAGAAAAATACTGGGAAGAGACAAAATATTTAAACGTTCCCATTTACAACAATCCCCCCCCACACACACACACATGTTATATGACTAAATCTAACCAAGCAAGTAAAACACACGATAAAGAACTGTAAATCTTGGAATAATAGATCTAAGGAATCTCCTAGTAAACAAAAAGACTTCCTTGTTCATGCATAAGATCAGATCATCTGCAAATAATAATAACTTGACTTATTTTCCTATTAGTGCCCATTAGTACTTTGCTCCAGGTAGAGCTTCAAATTCCGTACTAAAAAAGTAGTGGATGTAATGGAGAGCCCCAGTCCATTCCGGAGTGGAAAATTTTAAGTTTTTCCTTTATTTAAAATTGTATTTTCTGTAAATTTGTCTTATATATTATGTTGAGGTATAATTTCTTTATCTCTATTCTTTCTAATAATTTTAACTTGAAATAATGCTGAATTTTCTGACAGGGCTTTTTATCTGGTTTTTAACAATAAACCCATTTATATTATTTATTTAATGTATCAATTTATGTACAATTGGTCATCTCTGGAACAAAGCCAACTCAATCATGATGGCAGAGTTTTTGAAATGCACCAGTATTTGCTTTGAGTATTTTAATGAGAATTTTGCATCTCATTAAAATATTGGAGAATGCTGGTTTATAGTTATCTGATATTTTTGTTTTATCGGGCATTGATATTACTATACTATTGGCTTTGTAGAAGAAATTTGAAAACTTTTATTTGAAAAAGAATTAAACTAAGTGATGATGGCATACACTTTAAGTCTTAGAATTTGGGAGGAAGAGGCCAGCAGACTTCTGAGAGCTCAAGGACAGTCAAGACTACACAGAGAAACCCTGTCTTGAAACACCAAAAATAGTAACAAAATAAATTTTAAAAAGCTTTTTATGGTTACTTAAAAATCTGTTAGAATACTGTTGTGAATTCATAATCTATTATTATTGCCACTGGTCAGATCCAAAAATTTAAAGTAAGATTCTCCAGTTGAAAACACCAAACACTTTGTATAGAGGAGTTGGAATACTTGATATAAAATTCATCTGCAAACCTCTGTTCTGAAGGCTCACTCTCGTACTACTGGGTCATACTATATCAACTAACAAAGGATAAAAGTAATCAATTGCCCTATTCAATGTGACATTCACAAACAGTAGCAATCATCTGGAGTTCATGATGCAGTACCGACACATAACTTTGGAATAATTAATAGCTTTTTAATTGCACATAAAGCCAAATTGATGGTTGGAAATCTATGCTTTTTTACATCAAACATAGTCAATAATCTATTGATGCAAAAATATGAACTGTAGAGATAATGTACTCTGTAATTTTCCTTACTAGTATAGCGTTTAGCTACATGCTAAATATTTATCCTTATATCCACAGGTAAGTGTAGTTCTCCCAATACGCACCAAAGGAGCTTTATAAAAAAGAGGCTACCATATACCAAGAGTACATGAATTTGAGGATCCCATTGTTAATTGATGAACCAGCAATGCAATTCTTACAGATAAGTCAACTCAGAAAAGGTATAAAATGATTGTAAAAGGCAGAAAACAAGGAGAATGTTTATTTTGAACATGACAGCTTACTGCAACCATGACATCTCAAAATTGTGTTTACCTAATGACTATATCAGATAGCAGGTCAATGTGGATGGGAAATTTTCACAAGGTCCAAGAAGCAAATAAAGCCCTAGAGGCAATCAGTGGCTGCTGAGAGAAGGCGAATCACTTTTCTCTAGGTACAATGATCCTGATAAGTAATCAAATCCCAAGTTACACTCCCAAACACATTTATATATGAGCAACGCTGAATGTACTCATATATGTATGTATACATATATAATTTTTAAAGATCATGAATTGGAAAGTAAATAAGAAGAAATGTGAAGAATCAGAGGGGAATCAAAAGTAGAAGTGCTGAAGATAAAATACTCAAGTATGAAATCTTCAAAACAATTAAAAATTAATTAACAAGTATTTACTAAGAAAATGCATTATAATATATAACTCAACTCATTAAGTGCATTAATTTTTTTCACTTCAAATCTATAGCCGACAGAGTTTGTGAGATATTAGATTTCAATCTCTGTCATCTGTGAGATTGCCTCAGAGTCACTAGCCAGGTAGTTTTCTGATGACTGTAATGCCTATTAGAGAAAATGTCTTCGTAAGAAAATGTCAAACTGTAGTTCCTCTGTCCTATGCTTCAGTAGCTTTGCATAGAATCTTATAAAAGTCATAGAAATTACAGCTACATCATAGGTAAGACTATTTCATAGGTAACTTTTCAAGGACTTTTTTATTAAATAAAGTAGGCTGTTTTCCTCTGAGGAACTTTAATTACACAGGAACTGTGACCATATCTAGAAGAGCATATATTTGATTAATGTGACACCCTCATGGAATGTGACAGTCGTATGCATATCATTTATTTTCCCATTGCATTCAGTAATATTCAGTTTGATGAAGCAATAGGATTTTAAGTGCACTGAGCATATCCATTGCCATAAACGTGTTTGCTAGTTTCAATTTGTGTGTTTTAATTTCTCAACTCAGAAAGGTTATACTGTGGCACCATTTGGAAAGTCACGTAAAATGTTCAAATTAGTGGATTTTGTTATCTATACTGTTAAATCCAAAATTATACTCAAGATTGTCAGCAGCTGAAACACGCTGTTTCTTGAAAAATATTGAAATTCCTTACATAGCCAAAAGAAATCATTTAGCATGTTCTGCACTTGACATTCAATAAAAAGTATACAAACGTAAAGAGTGAACACATACAGACAAGCAAATTATCATTGGAAAGCCATGACAAGAAAAATAAGAAGTTATAAATTGTTGCCTCAACATATTAAAATTGCAAGAATTAGGGCAAAAGTGAATTATGTATATAAATGTCAGTTCTGTAACTAAATTCATACGTAGATTTCTGCTACCACTGTCATGAAAACCTGATAGAAACTAGTACTCTTGCAAATCACTTCTATGCCAAAGATATCTAGAAATTATTTTTGAAAATTATGTAAATACAGTAATCTTTATGAAATTCTCAAAAATGTGGGTTTTTCATTTTATTTTTATTTACATATTATAATTCTATAATATAATTATTTTTATTTTGACACAGAATCTCATGTATCCCAGCTTAGCTTCAGGTAATTATATAACCAAGGAAGACCAACACAACTTTATTTTGTTGTTATAATACACTTCACCAGAGAACAATTTAATTTAAGGTAGAAAGAGTTTGCAGTAAGTTCCAGCCTTAGGAACTTGAAGCCATTAAACACATTATATCCAAAATCAAGGATCAAAAGCAGCAGATTTTTGAATGACTACTGCTCGGTTTCCTCTCTTTTTCATTCAGTCCAGAGCACAGCTGATAAAATGGTATTGCCAACATTCAGATTGAGTCTATCCACATTTATAATGAAATTCAGAAAATGCATTACAAGAGTGCTCAGAGCCCCAGGTGCCAGTTAATCCTAAGTGGTGCCAATTTAACAATTAGAAATAATCACCCCAGTGGTCTAAAACTACTGGTCCTCCTTCATTGGCATACAGTGTTCTGGGATTGTCAATGTAAACATTCATTTTATGTCATACTGGCTATCAGAGTCAGTCAAGTACAGTCACTTCTGTGTGCTAGACAAGCTGTTAACTATATGAGAAGCTTCATTCCCATCTTCAAATTTCTTATTTTATTTTAATTTTAAATGTGATTTTTAGTTATAAACAATGAGCTTTTGTTATGTGTGAAATCATTAGGCTTTTTAAAGTTTTAATCTCTAATTCTTACAAATAATAATTTACCTATTACAGTCAGATGCATTAAAAAACAATTTGCTTCCTTTATACTCTCTAAGTAGTTAATTATATAACGGAAATCTGAAAAATCTAGATTGAATTTATTCATTAATAATAAAGCAAACTTAATTATTTCAATATTGTCTTTAAAAATATATACATATATAGACTATGCATATACATGCATATGTACATCTAAATCCATATAGACTTATACGTATTGATTCATTTAATTTAGATCCTAGGCAAAATGTATGTTGCTTAATTTTAATTCATTCTCAAAAAAGACTACTTTATTTGGTTCTGGTTTATTAACCTTACTTTACGGGAATTTGTGGAAGAAACCCTGGGTTAGGTGAAGATAAATTGTTACCATGGATTCACAAAACTAAAAATAGTGAATTGCTGCACTTAGCTCCCATCTCCATGAGGAACATTGCAAAAAAAAAGGAGCATTGGAGTCAGAAATTTCATCTTCTTTTTAAGTCCAAAACCCATTAGGTGATAGTTCTGTGTCTCCAAACGCAATAAACATAAAAGTCTGAGAAAATAAATTATGTTATTGCTGTTCCCATACATCACGTGACAACATCAGAAGTTCAGTGCTGATGTAATAGAAAGCCTTCATTCTCACACAACAAAAAAATCTATTCACTGATTCATAATTTGTTCAACATTGTCAAAGTCATATTTAGCAAAATATACAGTTAAACTTTATTGAAATTACCTAATAGCTATAATGTTTTAATTTCTCATAAAAGTTAATATCATAATATATATATACATTTCACATGTTATTAGAGGGATTACTAAGTCACAGATATTTGCAATGATTTACTTGAATACACACACAAAGCCAAATATGGCTGGACCTTTGTGTCACATACTTTTAATCCCAACATTTAGGACACAGAGGCAGGCAAATTTCAGAGTTTAAAGCCAGCCTGGTAGTATATAGAGCAAGTTCTTGCATGGCTAGCAATACACAGAGCAAACGTGCCTTGAATATTCCTCCCCCAAAAAATAAAAAGAGGGGGTGGAAGGGCTACAAATAAGCGGGAAATACATTTTCATGTTATTTTAAGTTTAAAAAAATTATTCATTCTACATACAAATCCCCCTCTCATTCTTCTTCTTGCTCCTTCACAGCCTCCCTCCTGCCTGTCCCCATGGCCTCCTCCAAAAGGGTGAGGCCTTCTATGGGGAATCAGCAAAGCCTTGTACATACAATTGAGGCAGGACCAAGAGGTAAGGTCCACAGAAATTCCAGTGTAAATTTATTCCATTTTGACTCAAGATCAGTGAGTCTGACCTTGTTTCCCACACCCATTACCCTCACCCTGGAAGGCTGCATAACAGGATGTTTTGGCCAATGGCATGGCTGCTGGACAATTTTTGTATTGAGGAAGTGTTTATACTTATCTATACTTTGTTACCATGGAATCCTTGTAAATGGGAGATCTTTTGCCTTCCCCCTTGCTGGTTTATACAAAGCCTATGAGAAATAAACTCAAGGCTGTCCTCCAACTTTATTTTTCTGTAGCTGCCTAATTCTATAGCTGTAATTTCTGAATCCATACTCATCTATATCAAGGACCATTATAGTCAGCTAGATCTCAATACAATTCTCTCCACCTACATCAAGACTGAGCAAGGCATCCAATTATAGGTTATCAGTTCTAAAAAACCAGCTAGTGCATCAAGATAGATCCTAATCCCACTGCCTAGCAATATATTTTTTAAAATAAAGGATGTTATTAATATTGGAACCTACTAATTTTGTATATAAGATGAGAAAAAGAAAGCACATAAACAACTATCTTGCATATATTTTGACAATTTGGAACCAGTGATTTCATGACGATTAAAATTTATTTTCAAATATAAATACTATCAAATGCAACAAAATACAGCAAGGTCAAGAAACATAAGGAGCGAGAAGAGACAAAGACACAAAGAGAAAGAGAAAGGGAGATGTTTGGATAAATTCCCCCTATTTTCTTTCTGTATAATATCTGAACTTTCCTATGCTATCTTTTATGATGAATCTGGTTTGGAAGCAATATTATGCTTCTTTTCCACATGATAGCCAGAATTGGTAAATCAGTATCTTTTATTTTCAGGTTAATAGATCCTAAAAGCATTAATTTTGGCCTTTAAAGTATTAAGTAGTATCTTAAAATTTGTAGACATTAATCTTATCAACTTGTGTTGAAATTTTCAGAAAAATACTCAAAATGATATAGTTTATGTAAAAGTAAAAGTTCTACTTAAACATGAGTATATACAATCTGCATAACAAAAAGCACCACTATATTATGGTATGTATGTTTGTTTTTCTAATAATTATTTGCATGATTTTCATAGAAGAGAGGGAACATGTTCTTTTATATAATATTTTTTTCTTCATTTTATTATTTTTATATAAAGAATGTCTTTTTTATCCATGTATCCCCCTGCTCCCCCTCCCTTCCCTCTTCCCAATCAGCTTCAGCCTCTGCCTCCTTATCCCCACTACCTCCCACCAAAGGGAAAGAAGTCCCAAGTGGGTCAGTGTTCTTACAATGCATTGAAAATGTTTTAGAAGCTGAGAAAGTCGCCATTGATTTGTTATGCAAATTTACTTGTGCATAAGTTGCTATGAGATAAGTGGTTTCCTTTTCTAGACTCCAGTAAGTCACATGGATAGTGAATGTTTTATTTCTAAATTTCCCTTAGGAATCCTAGCAATATTTGGCATTCAAATTTCTGGTTTCTCCTTCTATGCACTCTGTATCCTTGAGAGAATCAACTAAACAGTTGAAAAAAAAGTCACAGCTGTTGTGCTTATCCAAAGACATATGAAGTAAAAGGGGGGAAATACAAATGGAAAGGATGTGTGGAGTGGAGGAAAACACAAAGAAAGAAGAGTTTCTGTGCAGAAGATCTTAATGATTTGCCCTGACAAATAACGACGACTTTTCCCTTATACAGTTTCTTATCTTAAGTACTTTAGCCCGCATATGAAATTGAAGTTCTACAAAATGCTTTAGAAAAAAATCACTGTGATTTTTCTTTCTAGTTCGGTTTCCAATTATGATGCTGTCTGTGAAAAACCAAAAGATCTTCCCTATCAGATACAGAGAACTTGATACCCCAACTGTGTACTCTTGGTTACTCCTGTTTTGACAAAATTGACCATGGGCTTCTGCAATTTCCTAAATTGTAATTTACTAGTGACTCACCTATGTTCATAAGTAAAATCAATGGTAAATGGCATCTCTTATTTAACTCGTCGGAACTATGCTTAATTGTGTCAGTATAGTCAATAACTTGTTGAATGATGATTTTTTACTTTTCAATCTGGAATCACCATATATTTCTGCTATTTCTTTTCAGATTTTGTATGTAAAAAAATTTCCATGGATGTATATTTACACGCATTGTTGAATTCTCCCATGTGTCTTGTGGTTTATATGGTTCATTCTCTTTGTAGCATTTGGAGCCCATCGTGGAATTTGCTCTGTAGACCAGGTTGGCCTCAAAGTCACAGAGATCCTCCTGCTTCTGTCTCCTGAGTGCTAAGATTAAAGGTGTGTGCCATCACCACCAAGCTTTTATTTTATTTTTGTTGGTAGCTAGATCTTTATTTCCATATGACTTAACTGGATATAGGAGTGGCATACAACTTAGTCACCTTAATTTCAGGGGAAATCATGACTCAGTAGCCCAGAATTACAGGAAATGCTACCTCATCAACATTAGAAACAGTTCCATAGCAGATCTTTTCCTAAAGCTTTTCACCACCTCATTCTGTGTCTTAGCCACCAACACCAGCAGACACTTCCTGGGAACCAACTACTCCAGCCCGGGAAGGAAAGAGGCAAATAAGGCAAATGGAGGAATCTTCAAATCTATGCACTTACTCCTCTCTTCCATCCAAACCTTTGTTAATGTAAAGAAAAAGAAGAGAGAAAAAAAATACCTCCTCTGGCCTCCTCTCTGTCTCTGTCTCCCCCCAATTTGCAGAGCACTAAGAATTTCCAAGTGGTACAACTGTCCTCCCTTTGTGGGCCTTCTCAGCAATCCCTCCTAACCCATCTCCATTCCTAAATGTTAGGTTCCAATACCGAGAAACATATTCTACAGAGAACTTTCAGAAGCCACATACAGCAGGATTTCAGAAGTCAAGTAACCCATTGCCACCAAGTTCTCCCAAGAAATAAACAGAACAACAAAAGTAAATAATTACTCCTAAAGAAAAGACCAGACCAGAAGGCTAGATATTAAAATCTAGAGTTACAATCACCCCAGTACAAGTTTCCTACATCAAAGTCAAAATACCATCAATAATAGCTCCAAAAAATAAAAAAAAGTATTTGTCCACTAGAGCTTAACTACCCAAATACAGTAGGCCATGAAAAATGTAATATACCAGAAGCATAATACAAGGACTTCCAACTAGCCTTGCTGAATAAATATATTAAAGAAATATCTAAAACACAAAGAGTAGAATAAAATGAAGAAAGCAATTCAAGACATTTAAGTACAAATAGAATAATTTGTGTTTATTTTCTGAGAAAGGCTGAAGGATGTTGATATGATTGGGAGGGATGGTGGCAAGAGTGTAGTTAGGTCACAGTTAGGTGGTTACAGTTAGAAGGTTACAGGAGAGACAGTGAGGAAAATTGTAACCAGAATATGGTGTATAAAAATAATCTATTTTCAAGTTTTAACAAGTTAAGATAAAAAAATTAAAACAAAAAACAATACTAACTAACTAACCAATCAGTAGCCAGGAGTAAAGGCTTATAAGTTTCCATTACATTCTGAGGGTTTACAGGCAGTTAACAATAGCTAAGAATGGCATGGTTCAAGGCCTATTTCTTGAAGATCCCTAGGCAGTTCCTAATTTTGGGGGGAGGTACATGTTTTTTTAAGCAGTGTAGTCGTTGTTAAAGTGCTAAATTCTTCTAAATAATCCCTCACTCATGACTGTTATGGTAATCCAAAGTAAACTCATTGGCTCCCCCAAACACAAATAGATATTAAAATAGGAATGGAATTAATTGGAGAAAGAAGGAATCAGAATAAGTGATAGATGAGCAATAAAGGTTATAACAAAATGCATTATATATCTCATGAGAATACTGTAATAAAGCTTTCTAAAGAATAATAAAAAAGTAAAAGATCTCTTTTATACAGCTTGCTTCATTCTGAACATTCACAGTTTAGCTTTTAAACATTCAATAACACATAGGAGACAGCAGCTCACTTCCATCTCTTCTCAATGAACAGCGTCATGAGGTCCTACTTTGTTTCAACTGAGAACTTTCCATTCCCTATATAGTTGTATGAAATACTCATCTCCTTCTCCAAAGAAACATTTCTATGCACTATATTTAATCCCTCTTGCAGTACCCCAATAAATTGAAATATCTGAAAATTTACAATACTTAAAAAGTAACTGACATCCTACCAATTGTTAACAAATATTGGAGAAATATTAGAAAATGTTGCATTAATATCTATAATAAAACATTATTGTTCAACAAAAAAACAGTAAAGGTAGCCAGAGGATCCTCATTTGTGAATGTCCCCGAGCCTTACTTACTATACATGATCCCAGTCTTTCTCTCAGACAGTATTTTAGAATTGTATAGGCTGTATATTATATTATACATTTAATAAATCCTTTTACATTTAGAAAACCTAATATATTATAACAACATATAGCTTTGCTTGCTCTTCTCTTAAAATAAGCAATTATTTTTATTACATCAAATTTTTGTCAAACTCACCATTTTTTCCTGGAAAACAAAATATGTCTTAGGATTGTTTACTATGCAATTAGTGCCTCATGTGGTGTAAAGAAATATAAGACAACCATGTCTACTTGCTATCCAGTTTTCATTTGAACTGCACTGACACTGTATATCAAGATGGAGAGAAGACAGTACTTTGAGAATAATTGCCTACTCACGTGATCCTAATATTGACAATGACTTTGGGACCTGTTTAATCACAAAAAACTACATAAAGTTTTTATTTAATGATGAAATGTTACTATATTGTTAGTTAACTCACAACAGATGCTCAGTTTACATAGAGTTATGGTACATGGTAAAGGACCTTGTTAAAATCATAAGCTGTGATCCAAAATATGGTAACTGTATGCTCAGCATTAAGCCGGAGTTTGCATGTTGATTTCATGGAGAATTATAAGTTGAAAAATCATTTGTATTCTATCATTGGAAATGCTTCTTCCAAGTAATCACTTCCTTTACTGACCTCCAGAGTCACCAGACATTGCATAGAAACATATATTCTAGAAAAGCTCCCGTGCAAATGAAATAAAAGATTAAGTTTAAAAAATGTTAAAAGCAAATAATAAATGTCCTTGTGTCCCTCAAGATTCTTATTTCAATATTAAACCTTAAATTTTAATTTAAAGATTATTAACATCCAGATTTTGTGTTGGTATCTTAAAATCAGTATTGAACAAGGTAAGTAATTCTTCTCTTCTTGAATGTTGGAGAATAGTTTCTACTGTGAGTAGAGGAAAGAATAAACATAGCTAAATACATATCAGATGAGAAAAAAAAAACTGCCAAGATGAATATAAAAAAAAAATAGTCAATGTGGGAGGCCATAGAATTCTTCCAATTAGGTATCATAGAAACAAACATTAGAATACCTTAGACAGTAAAGACAGTTCAGGAGTGCATTTCATCAAAGATATGTCAAGTATTTCCTCATTTACACACATTATTTAAAAAGAATGCACTAGAAAAAACGTGACTTCTAAAGAGAAATTTATATAAAGGCAAAGCATATATGTGAAGACATAAAATCATCACATTTGACAGTATTTGGAGTAAATGTTTAAGTAAAATACAAAATTTAAAAACAAAACATGTGTTGCATGAGTATATTAAAATAATGTAGGCATGTACTAGGTAGTCAGGGGTGGGAGGATCACCACAAATTAAGGAACATCTTTGATTAACAGTGTTGCTCTTGTCTTTGACACACACACACACACACACACACACACACACATACACACACATGCAAACACACACACTAACAAAAGCATGACAAAAAAGCAATAGTCAAATAAATCTTATAATATTATTAAAGCTAGATGATCTGGTGTGCCAATAAAAGGGTATTAGTCATTTAAAAATGCCATAACATGTTGCTAAATAATTCACTTAACCTAAAGTATGTTATTTATTAATGTATATATATGTATAATGATTATTTAAATTATATAAAAAGTAAATTTGTAAAGCTACAGAAAAAAACATAAATATGTGTTTGAATATTTTTTCTTATCTCAGAAGATATACACAATATCACTTAAAAGCATTAGTGGTTATAAATATATATATATACATTTCTCTTAAAAATTAAATTAATTTATTCATTTTTTGCAGCCCTGTAACATTTTTTCTTCCATTCCTCCACCCCTTCAGTTCCCTCCTCCTAACTACCAATGTCCACCCCCATCTACTTCTTCCCCTTTATCTTCAGAAAAAGGCAGGCCTCTCATATATATCAGCCAGTCATGGTCTGTCAAGATGCAGTAATACCAGAAATCTTATTTTCTATTAAAGCTAGAAAAGACCACCCAGTGGGAGAGAAGGGTCCAAAAAGTAGGTAAATAGTCAGATATATATCCTGCTCCCACTGTTAAGATTCCCACCAGAAGGCCAAGCTATACAGCTATAACTTATGTGCAAAAGGTTAAGATCAGTCCCATGTAAAATCTTTGATAGATGATTCAGTCGTTGTGAACTCCTATGAGCCTAGGTTAGTTGGTTCTGTGGATTTTCTTGTGGTGTCCTTGACTCTCTTACTCACTCCCATCATCATTGCTTACTTACACAGAGTTCTCTGAGCTCTTATGTCTGACTTTTGGTTTCTTCTGTTTTCATAAATTGCTAGGTTAGGCCCCTATGATGAAAACTGAACTAGGCGATATTCTGAGTATAACAGAGTATCATTAGGAATAATTTCATTGACTTTTTTATTAAAAATAAAGTTTGATTCAATAATAGGCCTCTGGGCTTACAGCTTCTGGGTCCTGGTCCTTCATATATTGTCAAGTGTGGGCTCCCTCTCATAATATGGATTTTAATATAAACTAGTCATTAGTTGGCTACTCTACTCCTATAATTTCTGTGCCATTTTAACCCAGTATATCTTGTATAAAGGGAAATTTGTAAGTGAAATGTTATGTGGCTGTGTTGGGGTCATAATCCCCCCATTGAAGATCTTGGCTGGTTATGGTTGATGGCTAGTTCAGGGTTCCTATCCCTTATTGCTGAGGGTGTTAGCTAGAGTCACCTTCATAGGTTACTGGAAATTTCCATTGTACGAGGTTTCTATCTATCTCATTCTAAAGATGGCCTGTGGGATAATTCTCTTTTACACTGTAAAGATTTGATATTCGTGTTGTGTGCTGATATATTTTATACTTAACAAAATCAGTCATAAACACTGACTAGTCAGTAGTCAGAAAGTAGAAGTGGGGTTGACCAGACTGAGAGAGTTGTGAGAAGGAAAAAAAGCAGAGCAACAGACACCAGCCAGAAGACTCAGGATGAGAATGTTGCAATGAGAAATGTAGTAAGCCATGTGGCTGAACACAAATAGAATTATTGGCTAATCTAATATGTAAGTGCTAGTTAACAATAAGTCTACACTAATGGCCCAGCAGTTAATAAAAATCTAAGCTGCTCAGTCACTTTTTTGGAAAACAGCTACTGGGTGTTTGAGAGTTCCAAGTTGGGACAGAAATTTTCTATGACAAAGGTTCCTGACTCCAGTTGTCTCTCCCTAATTCTGCACCCACCAATTATCCATCTCGCATGCAGACCTTTTACCTTATTTATATTCTATTTTCTCTTCACAGCGGGATGTATTTGTCTCCTTTGAGCCTTTCTTGTTTCTTAGCTTCTAAAGGTCTGTGGATTATGGCCCAGTTGTCTTTTACTAGTTTATAGATGATATTCACTTACAAGTGAATGCATAGCATTTGTCTTTCTGGGTCTCAGATCATTAATTCTGATCTTTTTTGGTTCTATCATTTTGCTTCTAAATTTCTTGATGTTTTTGTTCTTAACAACTGAGTAGTATTTCTCTGTGTAGAAGTACCACAATTTCTTTCTCCATGTTTTGGTTAAGAAATATATAGTTTAATTCTAGGCTCTAGCTATTACAAATAAAGTTGCTATGAACAAGTTTGAGCATGTGTCTTTGGGATATGTTGGAACTTCCTTTGGGAATACCCAAAGAGTATGCCCAGGAGTTGTATAGCTGATGTCTTGAAGTGGGTCAAGTCCCAAATTTCTGAGAAATTCCCACATTTATTTCCAAAGTGGCTGTACAAGTTTTTCCTAGGGTCAGCATTGGAAGAGTGTATCCTTGCTCCTCCTCATCTTCATCATGAGCTGTTATTTGTGCTTTTAATCTTAGCTATTCTAAGAGCTAGAATAAGGTGGAATCTGAGTCATTAAGGTTTGCATTTCCTTGATAGATAAAGATATTGAACATCCCTTTAAGTTCTTTTATGTCATTTGGGATTCCTCTATTGAAATTTTTCTAATTATATATGTACCTAGTTTTTAATTGGTTTATTCGGTTTGTTGATGGATAGTTTCTTGAGTTCCTTGCATACTTTGGCAATCAGTCTTTGGTCAGACATAGAGTTAGTGAAATTATTTGCTCATTCTGTAGTCCACCATTTTCTTTTCTTTTCTTTTTTTTTTTTTTTAACCTTACAAAAGCTTTGCAGCTTCATGAACTCACATTTGTTAATTGTTGATCTTAGTACCTTGCACAGCTGGTGTTCTCTTGAGGAGGTTGTCTCACGTGGCAATGTGCTCAAGGCTACTTCCCACTTTTCCTTCTATCAGGCTTTATGTATCTGATTTTAGGTTGATGATTTTGATGTACTTGTTTTTTAGTTTTGTGAAGAGTGATAGATATAGATCTATTTAAAGTCTTCCACGTGCTGACATCTGTTAGACCAGCACCTATTTGTTAATGATACTTGCTTTTCACATTGTATATTTTTGAAGCCTTTAGCAAAAATATGTGCATATCAAAAATATGTGGGGTTTTATATCTGGATTCATTGTCCAGGCTATCTGTTTAATGATAATACCATGATTTGTATTATTATAGCTCAGTAACATACCTTAAAATCAGGGATAGTGATTCCTCCAGAAGTTCTTTTATTGTACAGGATTATTGTAATATTATCTTTCTGGTCTGTCTGGCTTATGGTCCAGACCTGCAGGCCTGCAGAACAACAGCCCCACCATCCATAGAAACACACAGATGCTTGTTTGAATTTTATGCCTATCATTCTATGGCTCTGACATATTGATAGCTAGCTTTTACTCTTAAACTAACCTATGATTCTTATCCTATTCAGCCCTTTGGCTCAGTACATTTTCTCAGAGCAGCATAATTGTCCTCTACATCTGCTGGCTTCTCTGACATCTCTGTGGCATCTCTGCTCTGCTATTCCTGTTCCCAGGAAGTTTTCTTAGTCTGTTAGCCATGCCCACACTTCCTGTTTGCCTTCAGCATTTTTATTAAACTTGTAGGCAGGACAATTTTTACAACATAACAACATAATCCTACTACAGATTATTTTAGCTATCCTGACTTTTTTGTTTTTCTAGATAAAATTGAATATTGTTTTTCCAAGGAGTATAAGGAATTGTGTTCTAATTTAGATGGGAATTACATTGCATATGTAAGTTACTTTTTCCAATTTCTCTATGAACATAGATTGAAAAATAATAAGATATTCACAAACTAAGTCCAAGAACATAGCAAAAAATAATCATCCATAATGATCAAGTGGACTTTCTCCACAGATAAAGGGAAAAAGGATATTTTAACATAAGAAAATATTTTAATATTATCTACCATATAAAGTTACTGGAAAAAAACCCATTCCATCTCATTAGATTATGGAAAAGCTTGTGATCAAATCCTACACACTTTCATGATAAAGGTCTTTGTGAGATAAGGAATAAAGTGAGGTAACTAACCACATTAAAATTAATATAGAAAGCCAATAGTAGCCAACATCAACTTAAATGGACATTCAAAGCAACTCCACTAAAATCAGAAACAAGACAATCCTGTCCATTCTCGCTATATTGATTCAGTACAGTACTTGAAAATCTAGCTAGAGAAATATGATGGCTGAAGGAGACCATGCTGATTCAAATTGGAAATGAAGAAGTCAAGTATTAAAAGACAATATGAGAGTATACATTAAGGACCCCCAAAATTCTAACAGAGAAATCATATAGCTGAGAAACACATTCATTAAAGTGGCTGAGATAACATTAATGCAAACAAACGAAAATAAAACAATAGCCCTCTTAAATACAAACTGTAGAGAAAAGCAATGAATTTAAAATACAGATAGATGAAACTGATTGACAGTAAGTTTTATTATGTTTGAAATTTAGCGCTAATGATAATAGGTGAGAAATCATGATGAAATTCCAGTTTAAAATATTTTTTGCAAACAAATAATGTCAGTGAAAATATCAAAACAGATATTCAATAGATCTGTTTGCAAAATTGTATACTCCTGAAATTTAAAATAAATATATATGATAACTTTGGAGGGGTAAATGTAACAAAGCCTTTGGGAATTTATACTCTTTGGGTAGAAAAGAACTGTGAAATTCAGTGAGATAAGTATCATCCTAAAAAATTACAAAAGAAAAATTATACTATTAAACTGAATGAAAGGAAATAGAAGGCAATCTTTGCAAAAAATGTAGTATCAGAACACAGCTTATCTACCTTTGAATCTATTTTTTCTCTTTACTAGGTTTTTTGACCTTGAGCAGGAAACTTAAGTGCTTGACTTTCCTCATGCATTATGCATAGTTGACAGAAATAGGGCCTTCTATCTCACGGAGATGTGGTAAAACCTGAATGAGAAATTACACAAAAGACAGAGAAAGGGCTTTGCTCAATTCTTTATTGTAATTAATAGTAACATTTTTATGCTATTAGAAACATACTAATTAGGTAGAAGTAAAGAATACATTACATATTTACTGCGAAGAAGTTATAAATATTTAGAAAGATACTCTTAGCCCAGTATATATATAATATAATATGTACAAATATGAAACAATTCAATGTATGTAATGTAAAATGTTCATTTTTTAATGAACCTGTTAAATATATGTATATAGTTGTGGTTTGTTTTTCTTTTGGTTTCCCTGAATCATATTTCTTGCTGTCTTAGAACTCCCTTTGTAGACCAGGCTGGTCTCCTACTCATAGAGATCTACTTGTCTCTGCCTCCCAAATGCTGAGGATTGAGAATCAAGTGTGTATCACTAAACAGTCACACACACACACACACACACACACACACACACACACACACACACACACACACACACACGCACATGCATGCACGCATATATATCTCTATCTATCTATCTATCTATCTATCTATCTATCTATCTATCTCTCTGTCTGTCTGTCTGTCTGTCTATTAAAGTGAAAATTGTTGTGCCATGTCTTGGACTCTTCTTTTATAGGGTTTGTCTTGTCCCACTTTTATGTAATGGTTTTAGTTTTATATTATCCTATTGCATTTTGTGATGTTTTGTTGCTTTCTCTTAGAAGGCTGATCCTTTCTAATGAAATATAGAAAGATAATGTGTCTGGAGGGGAAGGTGAGAAGCTAGGAGGAATAGAGGGAGTGAAAACTGTAGTCAGGATATATTGTATAATAAAACAGTCTATATTAAGTGATGGGAAAATGAAACTTCTCTTGATAAAAGGAAAGTGAAAACATCCCTTTCAATGATTATTAGCAAAAACATATGTTAACAACACACATATGGGACATAAAAGAAAGAGCCATTGAATAAGCTTCTTAGGAAATTTAAATTGTATCAAATGATCACTATCTGCAGGTACACCGGGGACAAGCAGCGATTTTAATATTAAGGTTGGGCTGAACAAAGTGTGCAGGTGGCAAATATTATGCTAAACCAGGATGTGATAAATTTATTCAGATGTCATGGAGCATAGTGAGTCACACAACCCTAGAGAGGTTATGAGGAATAAATCATTTTGAAGTTTAATTTTAAGTAAACCATAGTCTATGTGGTTGTATCTTAAACAGAGAACCAAAATTAACACTTTTGGAGAGAGAAGAGGGACTGGTTACAATATTGATTAGAAAGCAACTAGAACTGAACACAAAATTTCTATCAGGTACCCCAGTGAGAGAAGTACAGTTATTAACATGAAAGGAGAGGCTGTATGTCTCTGTATTCTTGAGAGGTGGGAGACGGACACTTGACTAAAGAGCAGGAGTCTATGAGAATAAAGACAAAGAGCTATAATAGGAAAATACTTTCATATTTTCCTCTTACCATAAAATGTTTTGATATCACTTATACCAAATCTAGTTGGCTATCTCACAAAATGCAACTGTGTTCTCAGATTTCCCCTCTTAAGTAAAAGCATTCTTCATCACATACTCCAAAGAGCACTCTGATTTTCAACCTCCCCCTAACCTAAGATAAGTATACTATTATCTACATGATAGTCAATGAATATTAGTGAGGGCAAGAAGCAGAGTGCAAAAGTCAAGTTGTTTCTGCCTAAAATGAAGATATATGTATGTCTTCCTATATTTAATTTCTGTCCTGTTAATTCTAAAATTTAATATGCTAAACTTAACATAGTTTCATATATGGAGCTAGGGAGACAGTTCAATGGATAAATTGTTTAGCATGGAGACCAGAGTTTGGATCCCCAGAAGGTGCAAAGATAATGATGGATGTTATTAACCAAGCACATACAAATAAATTAAGCTGCATATTATTTGCCATTATCCCATTCATGTATTGTCATGTGCTATAGCATTATAGTATCTACTAAATTCTGTCACTATATAATTACTGTTTCTACTTAACCTCATTAAAACTCATCAATTTGAAATAGAAATGGAGTATCTCTGTTTCCTTTGGCTGTTAACTATCTTCGCTTAAAGAATGTTTGCTTAGAAAGTTAATTTTCGAATCAAGCATGTGTACTGTAATATTGTCAGCAACAACTTTTCCCAAATAAATTTTTACAGTGTTATCTTTGCTCTCCCTTCACTGTAGTCTCACTTGTTTTCTGACACTGAGTTTTCTAGCTTTTGGTTAGAGACACTGCATGTTATCACCACTTTCCCATATTTCTGATGACAGACAATTTCTTATAATTCATGATCCAGTTGAAGTAACACTTGGAGCTATGCTTTCTCTCACTATCCTATGATATCTTTTGTCTACAACTATTCGTTCACAGATCACTGTTGACATCTATCATAGTAATTCTGAGGAAACTTGAATATTCAGGACTATACTTCATTTGAATTTTTTCCTTCCTCAGAAAAGCAAAAATGTCACTGTGACCGGGACATTTGTTCACTTGTCATTGAGTTTGGTTGCACATAGAACCATGTACTAGTAGTGTATACAAATCAAAGACTATCCGGGGTAAAACTTGGTTGAAAGGTCATTATTTAGTTTGCATTTATAAAACGCAAAGCTCGTTTTAGCTCAGCAGAGTTTACAATCAGAGATAGCCTTCAACTATAAGTTATAATAGACATATTTGTATAATTTAATTTCAAATACGTGAATACACAATATGGCAAATGAAATGATAACTGAACTGCCCCAGACTGGATTCAAAGACCATAACCTTTTCTCAAAAGATGTATTAAAATATTGGATGCTGAAAGGAAGTTCATTTTCCTGAGTATGAAGGGGGACAATGGGTTGGGGAAGAGAAGGGACATGAGAGATGTGGTCACTTGAATGTATTAGGCCCTCATAAGCTCATAGGAAGTGACAGTATTAGGAGATATGGTATTGTTGGAGGAGGCTGTAATCCAGAATTTGGGCTGGAGGGAACACATTTTATCTGAGACACACTTTCTGTTGAAATTATATCACTGTGGGGGAAGGCTTAGAGTTCTTTATTCTCAAACTTTACTCAGTGTAACAGTCAGTTGATTTCCTGTTGCCTTCAAGATGTAGCAGTCTAAGCTCCAACATGACCTCTGCCTGCATGCTGCCATGCTCCATGCCACGGGGATAATTGATTGAACCTCTGAAATGTTAAACAAGCCCTTTCAATTAAATGTTTTCTTTATAAACGTTGCAATAGTCATGGTGTCTCTTTTCAGCAATAAAAATTCAAACTAAGGCAATAGGTAAAGGGGATATCTACACTAAGATGTCTCTTGAGAACATGGATTCAAAGCATGCTAATATTGAGCCCTCTGACCTTACAATCTGATTTCTCTTGTTGGGGGTAGGAAGCTATTCTAGAGGATTTGTAAAATACAATTGCAAATTTACTACTTTTTTCAACTCTGGAAATGATTTTGTATACTGAAATAGTTATTTCTTTCTTTGTTTACAACTATGACTTTACAGCTGACAGCACTCTGGTTTACTGAGAAAATTTCTACTTAATATTTGTATGCTAGAATAAAGACTGTGAATACCTGATCAGAAAATGAATATGGCTTTACCTTAAGGAAACATTTGATAAAGACTATTTAATTTCCATTATCTCTTTGTGGCAATATCTATGGAAATAAGCCTGTTGTCAAAGAAAAGTCTTTGTGGGTGAGTTGAGACTTTCAGAGGCAAAAAAAACAAATTTATTCTTAATCTATCCCTTATTCCTTATTATAAATGTTTAGGGAGATAAATGTGTTTGTTCTCTGCAGATTAGTGCAAATACAGAATATTTCAGAGTAATTATTTAAATTGTTAATAACTTGAAAGCATAAAATTGCTCAAAATAGAAACAAAATGTTTTTGGGTCAGTTTCTGAAAGAAATTTATTTCCAATTGTCTTTGTTATTTTACTACCAGTATAATATGAAAATTATTCAATAAATTACAATATGAAACACATAGATTTTATTAGTCTGCACCCATTAGGAGGCCATTAAACAAAAGAACTGTGTAATACAGTACTTTCTTGGTACTCTGTATTTTACTTATTATGATATATTTCATTCAAATATAACTCATTTACACCAAACCCAAAGTTATCAAGATTTGTTATAATGAGACTGTGGTGAGTCAAATTACAATGGCTACTAGACGCTTATATATTTGAATCAATCGCTAGCTGGTTAAACTGTTTGAGAAAGGTTAGGAGGTATGGCCTTATTCTAGTGGGTATATCACTGCATGAGAGTTTTGAGGTTTCAAAAGACTACAACATTTCTCTTTATCTCCCTTTGCTTTGTGTTTGTGTCTCAAGATGTGAAATCTCAGCGTGGTATCAGAAGGAACTTAAGAGAGACATCCAGCAATTCACCTAGGAATAGGAAATAGTGAAGATCTCCTTAGCAAATTGTGGTCATAATGGGTAGAACTCAAGAAAAGGTGAGAATAAATCATAAGAGAAGGAGATGGTTGAGTGAGAGGAGTAACAAAGAGGGAGAAAAAATAGAGATGGATATCTCGATAGAGGAAGCACGTATAGGGTTGGAAAGAGACCAGGTACTGGGGAAAAATTCCAAGAACTCACAGGATGTCCCTGGCTAGGTTTCCAACCAATAGTGGAAGGGTTGCCTAAACAGGACTTCCTCTATAATCAAATGAATAATCACCTTAAGTATCATCACAGAACCTACATCCAATAATGAATAGAGGTGGGCAGAGATCCAAGGCTGAGCACTGGGCCTAGCTATAGGTTCAGCTAGAGAGAGGGGGAAGAGAATCTGTATGAGCAAGGGGATAGGTATCATGAGAAAAAGTCCCACAGTGATGGCAGATTGGAGGTCTGGGGAGCTCAGTGAACTCAGAACAGCCACCTGAGAACCACTGGGAAAAGAAGCTAGCACTCCAAGTCTAGACAACTGTAACTGGCATGGGCAGTATGTGAAGACATGAGGGCTTGGATCAGACTATGTTTCTGTGCATGGGCTGGCACCTTGGAACCTATTACCTGCAGAGGAACATCTAACCCAGTCTTGATATTGAGATGAGGAAATCAGATTTGCCTAGTATGGCTACACCAATCTGAGCTGACCCACCTTGGGACTTCTTGCACTTTTTTTGGGGGGGTGGGGGAATGGGGTGGGAAGAGGCTAAAGGCAAATGGGAAGGGATTGGGAGGATGGAAGAGAGGGAGAGAAGGTGTATATATGGAAAAATAATGTTTTTTAAGTAAAAAAATTGCTGAAGAAGAAGAAAAGAAAATGTAAATCTTAATAAAGTCTTCAACTTTCCTTGGTCATGGTCTCTTATCACAGCAATAGCAAAGCAACTAAGACTGGAACTTAAGCAAACTTATTAACTTCTTCACTTTTATTACTTCTAAATGTAACCTATCTTCCTATTCAAAGGTATGTTATTAAAATCAATAAGCTGCAAGAAATACTACAGGAATATCATAGTACAGCCATATGCTCCCCAGATATATGCATCTAGCAAGACTCTAATGTTATATGTAGCTAACCAAATATCTATAACTTTTCCATATATGTTTATTTGTTTTAATGACTCTGAAACTGTAAACTTTCTGAGGATGACAAGAAATTCTGAGTGTTAAGGGATAAAGTCACTAGAACTCCCTTCCAATATCTATCTCAGTTGAAGGGAGAATCGGCTCCTCCATGACTATGACAAACCTAAGATGTCAATCATAGGGATGGCAAAAGCAAAATTTGAATAATTAGATTCTGAAAATATCATTTATTTTTGTTATATTTCCCTCTGCATACACTCCAATAAAACCAAGTGCAATAACTGCTAAGTTGGGGTTATCAGCAAAGTACAGTAGAAACAGATCTGATAATCTTTCCATCACTTGATGTACCACACACAATTTTATCAGAAGCTTGCCAAGATGACTGACAATAAACTGATGAGTGAACAATAGTAAGCATGCTATGCCTATTGACTAAAAATCTGTGATAGTTGATATAAAATACAATCAACAACATAAAATCATTACCTCAAAAATGCCAATTTAGATAACATTTAAATATTCATCATTAAATGTATGAATTATCAAATAATTTTAGACTTGTATAAATGCAAATACATTCAGAAAGCATGTATTTTAAAAACAAGTTTATTAAAACAAAGGAAATCCTCAGATTATATTTACCTGAGACTTTATGATCTCAATCTCTGTTGACATAAGTAATTGTATGCAAGTCTCAAAAGCATTATCTTGGTAGGAAAATAATGTAATATAAATATTCAGAAATTGAGACAAAATATAATTAACCAACTAGACAGCACTACTCATTAAATGGACTCATATTCCAATAAGTGAGTATTTCTTTAAAATATTTACCCAAGGCACTAGGTTTTTGTAAAGCATTGTAGAAAGAACAGTGACTTACAGAGAAACTTACTGTGACCTGACAGTGTTTAGACTTTGGGCAAGACATCAAGAGCAATACTACACTCAGGGTTCTAAAGCAAACTCCCATGGAATGCATAACTTAGATAAACAGTTATTTCTCATAGTTCTTAATCTCAAAGTAATAGTGTTCAACAGTTACCTTCCTAGTGAGTGGCCCCTTCACATCTCATAGAAAGCTTCACTCTTATTACCTCTTCATATGGCCAAGGAAGGGACCTTCTTTTTAACAATGGAACAATCTAATCACTGTAATGCCTCTACATAACTACATATAAAGTTAGTGCTCCCTCAGGACTCCAGATATGAATATTAATGCTATCCTATCAGGAATTAGTTTTAACACCTGAGGTTCACAGGAATAGACACACACACACACACACACACACACACACAAACACACCATTCACTAATGAAACAGGCTTGAATCTAAGTAAGAATGTGGTGATATAATGTATATTTAGGAAAAAATAGCTTAAAATATCAGAAGAGAGAGCCACCCACATTTAGTCATGAAGGTTAGGAAGTGGTGAACCATACTCTTAATCTAAGCACTCAGGAGGCAGAGATCTTGTGTATTTCCTTGAGTTTAAGGCCAAACAGAGTTAGTGGATGGTAGCACACACCTCTAATCCTAGCACTCGGAAAGTTGAACCAGAAACTGAAATTGCTGGGCTGGAAAAGAAAGCTAGATCAGAAGAAGGCAGAAGTTCTCTTTGCCTGTGGCCTGTCAGTTAAGGACTCAGATTCCTTGAGTCTGAGGACACGCTGGGACAGGACCTGCCCTTTTCCACCAGTGAGTTGGTTGGATGAGAAGTGGCTGTGGCTCATTTCTCTGCTTTTCTGATGTTTTAGTTTTTCTCTACTATCTGTCTCCAGGATTTTATCATTAAAACCTAATAGAATCGATGTAATATAACAAAGTTGAGGGAAATGAGTCAGATAAAAGGAAAGGTACTGTAGGAAATACCACGTATGTTTTAAAATAGTGTGCTTCAGGAAAAAAAATCCACTTACAAGCATTAGATATTTGGCTATTTGAATGTCTGAAGCTTAGAGAGTAAAAAGACACACTGGGTAGCAGAATACAAGGGGAGCAGCATGTGGCTAGTCCTCATTACATGAGCTGTGTATATTAACTGCCATGTTCTATCTCTAATTCCAACATACAACACCGACATTATTAAGCACTTAATTAACCATAATTGTTCTTCTTTGCATTTTTTAAATTTTATTTTTAAATTTTTATTAATTTATTTTTACTTTTCATATTTTAATATAATTATCAACCCCCACCTTCCTTGAAACCACTCCATGTACCTCCTCCAATCCATTTCCCTCTTTTTAAATTATGGCCTATTTTCTTCAGAGGGTCAATAATTAATCATTTTCCTCTTCACAGAAAAAGTTAATTTTTTGAGTCCTTACTATTTTTTCTTGATCTTTCAAGATAACTAAGAGAATAATTTAAAACTTTTGTTTAATTTTATATGTATGTGTAATTTTTCTGTAAGTATGTCTGTGTATCATATACAAGGTCCAAAAAGAAAGAAAATGACAGCAGATGCCCTGTAACTGAAGTGACACATGTGTGATGTGGGGATGTCTTTCTTTATGCCGTGAATATCAATCTTTAAATAAAGGAGCTGTTTTGGCCCTTGGTGAGCACTGTAGGAAAAGTAGGTGGGGAATCAGGATAGGTAGGAAAAGAAGAGCAGAGTCAGAGACAAATTGGGCCAGAAGCCCAAAGGATCAACATGTAAGGAACACAGGTGAGCCATGGGACATGTGGCAGACAGTTAATGAAAATGGGTTGAGTTAAGATGTAAGAGCTAGCTAGCAATGTGCCTGAGCCATAGGCCAAACAGCATGAAGTTAAGATGTGTCTGAGTCATTTTGGGGGATATAAGCAATGGTAGGTCTAGGTGCCCTGGGATGGCAGGTCTGTGGGTCTGGACCTCTGGCAAGCCAGGAAAGAAACACAAGTGTGAGCCCTTAGTTGAGTACTGAGACTGGGACCCTAGTCTCCTGAGAGAATATCTAGTGTGGTCATGGTTGAGCAACCTTTCCAGACTCTTAAGAAAAAAATTTAGTTATATTTTATTAAAATTTCATATTATAAAGCTTTAGGTCTTATATGAGATTTTTTTAATGTCCTTGAAATTAATTCTTCCTGATTTATACCAAAGTACAGAGAAGAGTGAATAGTGAAGAAGAGGGGAATTTTGAGAAGCTGAGGAAGAAAAAACTGTGGCTATGAAATATTGCATGAATTTTCCCTAGGTAATAATTAAATATAATTTCTAGTTCTCACTTGCAATATATAATGACATGAAATTTATTCATTTTAATTGAAGGGATAAATATGAAATATATTACTTTAAAGTTTTTAAAGCTTTACTGAAAAATGAGAGCCTTTATGTGCTGTTTTGTTATAAAGGGGTAATATTGGGTACACAGAGATGGAAGTTTGCTGAGGACTCAATGTCTGTCAAAATCCATTTGCTAGAAACATTAATCTCTTACGAAATGGGAGACAATGAAACTTTTAAAGGTTGATTAGTCTTTAAAATTTCTGTCATCCTTAATGAACTGCCATCAGGAAAGTTGTTTGTTAGGTTTGGAGCGTTTTGAATTAATAGATAATTGTCATATCTGGAACCACAGCACTTGTTCCATAGAGTCAAGAGGATCAGGAGTTGAAGGCCACTCTTTGTTAACACAACCAACTCCAGGCCATCCTGAGTTTCATGAGACCTTCAATTATCCTTTACTCTGCCCTTTCATCTGCCTTTGTCATCCTATCATGGGCTGATGTAGCAAAAAGTCTTTGTATAAAATCCTGAGTATTTGATTTTCAATGCCCAGAACCATGAGACAATAAAATTCTCCTCATTATTTACTAGTCAAAATATGGCATCACTGAATAAAATTCACATATGGAGTATCAATTTTTTTTGGTTTTATATACGTATATGTAACACAATATGTATATGTGCATAATAAATGTATAATACATATGTTCATATTTTAAAAGTTTTCTTTTTGGGTTTGTACATTTGGCATCTGCTTTTCTGTTTTATAACCTAGATGATAAAATCTCTTATGATCATGTAGTAATTTATTTATTAATCCTACATTATAGCTTTCTCACTTGGAAAGAAACTAAAACTGTTAGGAGGCAAGATGCTAACTTTAATATAAAAGTTTCATAGACGTGATCAACTTTTATGTTTTGGAAATATATTCATAATTTGTATTATTCTGTTGGTACTTCTTCTGCGAGTCTGTTAGATAACATATATTGAAGCAAAATTATGTTCCATTATAATGAATAATTTTAGGAAAATGGATGACAAGTCACTGTGCCTTTTGTATGATAACCTAAATATGGCACTTAGCTTTGACTGTTATGATGGTCTTAAAAATTCTATATTTGCAAAATACTTTTGCAAATTTTGAACAGTACCTTCTTTTCTAACATATTTTATTACTGCATGTATTTAAACATTAGCTTTAAAATAATGTCTCATATGGAATTTGCATTATTCTACTGTGTAATAAGAACTTATTAATTTTTCAGTAGGTCATTTTATCTTGTTTTCCTTGAAAAGTCGTATGTTGGTTTTTCCTGACCAGTTATTTCCTTTCTCTCCAAGCGGTTTGAGGAAAGTACATTTACTGTGTTTCACCTTTTTTAGCTGCCACACTGACTTTCTTTGTAACCAGAGAAGTTAAGGTGACTCTGACTTATTAAAATTAGATGAGCAAATAGATATAATTTACCTTACTGTGACTACTAATAAAAATTAAAATGAATTGTAAAGCCTACAGTTCAGTGGGAAGCATCTAAAGAGCACCAACCCTAACATCTGATTCAGTGAAAGAAGAAACCCTAAGGATATGCTACTGTTTAACTTATTTTTGGAAGCAAGGCAATTGCTTTAGTGAATAATAGCAACTCATGTAATTTTTGAGGTAAGAACAGTCCTATAAATGATTTTATGCTGTTTAGTTGTTCTCAGGGACTGACCTCTTTGTCTTGAAATTTCTATGTGGTATAAGGACTACATGATCCTTCCATTTTGCTGAACTTATTTACTTTTGTCAATCACTCATAATGCAAAGAGTGTAAGAATTCCCCAGATAGTACAGGCTAAAATGTTTAGATGAGAAAAATGTTCACACAAGCACATTTACCACCCATTTCTGGATTTGATTAGAGGTTCATCCTATTACATTCATTCATCAGCCTATAACTAAAACATAACTACATGGTCATAATAGTCATAGGAATGATAAGAAAGTGCATTCTTCCCACCAAATCCCTCTTCCTTTCTCTACTATGTTTTAATTGTTTGAGTAGATGTCTGAATATAAGCTAGGGGATAATTTCAATGGATTGTGATACGGACTGAATGTTGATGTGTCTACTAGTTTTGCTAAAATTTAAACAAACATTCTATTAGATATTTTATTATGAAGAAATGTATGTATTGCCTTTTTACTGTTTTCAATTCTCTGAAATGAATAACAAAAATTATAATGTAAAATGAATGCATAATAGTTTTCCCATGAATAATTGGAATAGTTACTGTCACATTGTTGTGATAAAAATAGACACATTTTAGAGGAAAAGATTTTGGTTAATGGTTTTGGGAGATATATGAGGGTAAGAGAATCTCAGTCCAGTGTACCCTGAGCCTGTTTTGGAGATGCCTTCACTATTGCCAACCAGGGAGCAGGGAGCCATAATCTGGATACGCTCTATTATTAATCTTGTCAGGCTTGATGTTCATGGCCAACTTCCACCACTGAGGCTTAAGCTAAAAAGTGCTAGAGTTTTCAAAATCACAAAGCAAGCTGAAGAAAGGACATTAAAGTTACGAGTCTATTAGAGATGTTTGTAGCCATATAGTATAATTAACAGGAATGATGAATGTGGGAGATTGTGTTGTTTCATGGTAAATAATTGTCCCACCCACTGGTTTAATAAAAAGCACTGATGGGCCAAAGGCAGGAAGGAAGTGTGGGCGGGGTTACCAGACTAAGAAAAACTCTGAGAACAGGAAGCAGAGAGCAGAATGCCAGAGAGAAGCCAGAAGAAGCACAGGACAACTATGCTGCTCTAAGGAAAGGTACCGAGCCGCATGGCTGAACAGGAAGAATCATGGGTTAGATGAAGGGTAGAGAGCTAGCAAGTGATATGCCTGAGCCTTAGGGCAATCAACCTAAAATTAATGAAAGCATCTGTGTGTCTCTGCAGGTCTGTGGGTCTGTGGGCCTAAATCTTGAGGTTAGGCCTGAAAGTCCCGGCCAGAATCCTCCTACTGCAGATGAATATCTTATTTTCTGAAATTAGCAATGAATTTATTTCCATGATCCTATTAATTGAAATGTTGTAATTTCTTATTGTTCTTTAAGAAGTCTATTATGCCACTGCTTTACTGATTAGTTATAAATTTACATTTTTTGTCTTCAGTCCAACATTTGATCCTAGAAGTTATATATCTGACTTTACAGTTTCTTTTGTAAAAGGTAGCCTCCTCAAAGATTTTTATAGATTTATGAATCAAACCCTGGAATATTTCACTTGTAAATATCTGTGTTTAAGCTGGATGATTATTTCTAGTGTGTTTTGTAGAAAATAATCAAATTTTAAAATGCCAGGAAGATGAGATAAAGTATTTCATATATATTTTAATCAGTCAAGTTTGAGGAACAAGTTTCATTTTTTTTCTTCCCTTTTATTTGTATCTTGAAGGAATATGAAAACTTGAGAGAGTCACTCTTGGCTTCTTCCACGTGGGTCCTGGAGAATGAACTCAGCTCTTAAGCTTGATTGTAGAAGCCATTACCAGATGAGGCATCTCGCCAACCACAGAATGTATTATTCTTTGAAAATAGGAGAATTATGAATTCAAGGACTATATTACATAAAATTAAAAACACTCTTGCATGTATAAAGGAGTTTATTATGATTCATTTTTACTAAATAAGAATTACCAAAACTTCAGCATATATTATATTCTAAATTACATTACATATTTTTATTTTTTTTTTTCTAGTACATTTTTTTCTTCCTATATTTCTCCCATTTCCTCCCTATCCCCTCCAATTTGGATCCATATCTATCTGTCTTTCCTTAGAAAACAGGTTTCTAGAGGTAGTAATTTTTAAAATATTCAATAAAATGAAATATAAATAGATTCAAAGATGGCATAGGACAAAAAAAAAAAAAAAAAAAACAGAAAAGAGCCCCCAAAAGTCACAAGAAACTATACAGATGCAAAGAGCAGAGAAAATTCTTCACACACTCAGGAATCCTATGAAAACATAAAACTAGAAGCCATAATATATACACATTTATAATTAATATTAATAAAAATATAAATTTTAAAATTAAAATTTAAAGCCCTGAAATGACATTATGATACAAATAACCACTTGAGTTTTCTGATGCTGTCTACTGCTGGGCATGTGGCCAATCCTTGAAAATATATTTTCTCTTGTGAAACTACTTTGGATAAATATGTAATTTTTAACTATTTATCAATTAGAGATGGCTTCTGGCTTAAGGATAGGTCATATATCCACTTTCCCTTTTAACTCTAGGACTCCATATGGGGAAAATCTTTGCAGGTCCTGTGCCTGCCACACCAGTTTCCGTGAGTTCATATGTGCCTCAGTCTTTCTGTGTCTAGAAAACCATTTTTGATGTCTTTCATCCCCTCTGGCCCTTGTACTCTTTCTGCCTCCTCTTCAATGAGGTTTCCTGAGCCCTGAGGATGGATTTGTTGCAAACAGCATATTTAGAGCTTTGTGTTCCAAGGCCTTTCCCTCTCTGAATATTGTCTGGATAGATCTTTGGATTTGTCTCTATTTGCTGCAAGAGGATGCTTCTTTTATGATGGCCAAGCCAGTAACTGGTCAATGAGGATAATAAGATGTCAATAGGAATCATTTTATTTCTCTATTGTTTTATGGGGTAATATTGTCTGGTTATTCCTTAAGTCCCTGGGCTGTCCAGTTTCAGACTCTTGGTCAACAATGCAGTTTTGGGTTTGAGCTTCATTTCAGGAAATAGTCCTTAAGTCAAATAAATCAGTAGTGGTTAGTTACTCACACAAGTTTTATGCTGGCATTGCACTAGCCTATTGTGGAGGTAAAACAGCATTGTTGATCAAAGAATTTTTAGCTCAATTGATAATAACTTTCCTCCTTTGGTAGCATTTAGAGTACTTTCCAACAACTTGAACACTGGTCTATTGGAGAGAGGGCTCTATGTAGGCACTAATTCATCTTTTTCCTCAAGTACACGTGTCATCATAAGTAAACTAATAGAAGTTATTTGGCATTTTGCTTCTCCATGTTGGTCCCAGGAAACTCTAGAAAGATCTTATTTCTTGCTACCTATCAGGTCACATGTGGCCCCATTATCATGTGGTCTGTAGTATTTACCACTTCCTACAGATACCAGTCTGTTTCTCCTGCTACATATTCTGTTCCACGTGGTGATTATTCCTTTTTTTTTCTTTTTCCCATTATTTTATTTAAATAATATTTCCATATCTACCACTTCTCTCCCTCTGTTTCTTCTTCCCAGTGCCTCCCAGTCCTCCCTCAGCCCTCATTTACCCTACACCCCTATTCATTGTCCAAGGTTGGCAAAGAGTCCTAAAGTGGGTCAGTTCAGCCTGGAATATCCAGTTGAGGTAGGTCCCAGGCTCTCATCCTAGTTTTAAGGCTGAGTTAGGTTTTCCTCTGTAGGTGATGGGCTGAGATGTCAGTTCATGCACCAGAAACATACTCTGATCCAACTGCAAGAGGCTCCACAAACTGGCCCTGCTCTATTGGCATATACCTAAGGATGCACATTCTTACCCCAAGAGCATCAGCTTAACTATATTTATAGCAGAATTATTCATAATAGCCAGAACCTGAAAATAACCTAGATGCCCCTAAACTGAAGAATGGTTTTAAAAAGTATGGAACATTTACACAATGTACACTTATCTCACACACACACACAGAAAAATGGCATCCTAAAATTTTCAGGCAAATGCATCAATTTGGAGGGTATCATTCTGAGTGAGATTATACAGGCCCAGAAAGATATACATAGTCTTTACTCACTCATAAATACATTTCAGAAATTAGGCCAAGAATACCCAGGCTGCAAATCGCAACTCCCAAATAGGTAGGTAACAGGAGGAACTTAAGAGAGACATAGAGACATCCATTCATCCCTGAGAAGGAGAAATAGAGAAAATCTCCTGAGTAAACTGGAATTATAACAGGCAGCAAGCAAGGGGAGGTGGGAACAAACATGAGAGATAGAGATGGTTGAGTGAGAGGATCAGCAGAGATGGAGAATAAAGAAACTAATATCTTGACAGAGGGAGGAACTGTGGGTTAGAAAGAAACTTGGTGCTAAGGAAACCTCCAGGAACCCACATGGTGTCCCTTCTTAGGATTCAAGCAATAAGTAGTTATTTCTTATAGGAATAGTATGCTTTCTAACTCATATATTCTTATTTCCAAGTCAGAATATTATGGAAACATAACCAAACTATTTTACAGAATATGTTTCATTAGTGGGTATGATGCAAAATCAATCTTTTTATTCTATTCACATAAACTTTATGGTAAACAACAAACCCTGTCGCTGCAAGCAGGCTTTCACTTTTTGATGGCAGTTATCTGACAGTTTGGGAAAACTCATTTCTAAAATTCTTTACACAGACGAATTTAATGTATCAGTATGAACATTGTACTCATTCTAATTCAATTGTACAAAAAGCATGTTTTGTTGGCTTCATTGCCTATGTATATATATTTAGATTATTAGGCATTCTAAGGATGAATCTTTGCATTTATTTTAAAAATGGTTGATTGCATATTCTTTAATAATTAATAACAACCCTGGACTATGAGTATTGAAGATAGATAGTATTTTTTCATGTTATTTTTAAGTCAACCCTTTAATATAGAACTATAAAATGAGTACCAGGGATCAATTTTCAGATCTGTTCTGTTAGTCAATAATCTACATGAGACAGTATGATAATGTTGAATATACTAACAACCAAAAGGCTGTATTTTATTTATTTATTGGTTAGTTTGACCTTTGATAACATTGTCTTAAATTTTTCATTAAATCTTTTATAATTATTCATGAAAACAGGTATCTTAGCAGATATTTTTTGAAACTTCACTTGGTAGTGATACCAGTAAACTGAGATTTACTAGATCTTATAAAATTGTTAATAATTAGAATAAAAAAAAATCCTAGTAAAAAGAAGCAAAAACTAAGTACAGTTTTTGAGTTAACATCATAAAAACTAAATTTACCTAGAAAGATTTCCTTAAAGCTCTCTAAAACTATATAAGGTTTACCATGGACTTTTTTTTACACAGAAGTGAGCTCTTATAACAATTTAGGCTAGATGCATAGTGTTTGGTAGGGGTGACATTTCCATCTGTGTTGATATGTTTCTCTCCATGGTAACTGTTACTATGGGCAAGAGACCCTTACAACAAAGGCTTTCAGAGTGTAAGACAAAGAATTCTGAACATGATTGTCTCGTGACTACTCTGGAAGTGTATCTCTATAAATCTAACGAGGCCACTTCCTACTTTTTTCACATGGCGATTAATTATAAAGTTTTTCAAACTTGCTTTGGTATGATTTAATAAAAATCCAAATAAATACAAGTAGAAGCCTACTTTGCATACCCATATTTTGTAATGTTATTTTGCATCTAGATGAGTTTAAGTTTCAAGAACACAATTGTGAAAAACAGTTTACAAGGTACCAGAATCATGCAAAGTTTTGAAAAATCTTTGTTTCAATGTTATGTATGTGGCTGAATTTTACCAAATATTTATTATTAACTTTTAGAGACAGGATTATATGTAGTATTGTATTGCCTTAAACTCATCATGGAGCCAATTAATTTTGAATCTCAGATAAATAAAAATCAGAAATAGGGCTAGTGGGAATTAGGTATTCAGTCTTGACCTGAATGCATAGTTCAAGTAGCCACTGTAATATGACATCTCAACAAAATACTCAAAATTTTTTGAAGATAACAATGATCTTATTCTTAGAAAAAAACTCACTGTAATTGTTTTCTATAATTATGATTGGGTTCTTTTGGTTTTTTTAAACAAACTACATTAAATAAATATGTTGTTAACAGTTTATTGTGGGTTTTTTGTTGTAGTAGTGGGGTTTCTTGATCCTGGGCAGCCAAAGGCCCAGACCCATAGACCCCTTAGCTACCCGCCTACCTAAACTCTGATTTCTCTTCCTACCTTTTCTATGGTGCCTGTTGGGCCAAAACAGCTCCTTTATTTAAAAATTGATATTCACAGTATACATAAAGGCATTTCCACTTCATTTTGAAATTCTTACAGTTACTTTATTTAGAAAATAATCAAAATATTTCTGACTAAAACTTAATTTGGTATTTGGCTACTACAATTTCTTTTCTATTTTCTATTTTGCTCTTCCTTTACTCTTTCACATGTGCTACACACCCATGGCACATAGGATATTCTTTCTTATCACTGTCAATATTCTTGATTCTACTAATCCAAAAATATGAGCTTAAGTGTTGTTTTAAAAAGTATAATGTTGGTAGTAACCTTTAGAAATTTTCAATTATTGATAGAGAATGATTTTTTTTTATTTGAGTGGTTGTTGCCACAGTCTCAGCTCTGCACCTGTCAGTTAGATGTTTCACTTCTTTCACATCTTAGGCACTGTATATATCTTTCTGAAAAACCCTCATTTAGTAAATATAAAAATACCTATAAGTATTTAGCATAGCCTAATGAAGCTGCTGTAACACCATTAGATATTACTTTTGGTATCTTGTGAATGCTCATATTTAATCATCTTAGACTTTAAGTCAATTTAGTGCAGCATACAAAATAATAGTATAGCAAATATTTATAATTAAACTTATAGTTTAAAAAAATCTATCTCAGATGTATACTTGTGAAAATTAGAGTGGGACTGGTTTATTTTCCTTTTTATATAGTTTGGTATATTGATTTATATAAAAAGTAGAAATTAATTTTCAGAGATTTATTATGAATTATTAGAATTAGTGAAATTCTTTCTTGTTAATGTAGTAAGTTTTGGTAACTTATGACTGAAGTTGAACATATTTGTATTATTGGAAGGGAACAGAGGGTTTACTCTGCTTGGTGCCACAGGTGAAATTGTGCTATTACTACTAATGCTGTACTTCTTTCCTGAGGTTGGGAGACTAAACAGACTTCCAATCTCATTTAGACTGTTGACAAAATAAGCACAGTGTAGATGTGGAGCTGAGACCCTATTTACTGTATTATTGTGTACCTGAAACCTTTTCTAAGAATCTAAAGACACTTCTCACCCCTTCCTTCTCTCCTGTTTAAAACCACAAGGGTGGATTTGGAAACTGAGTTTCTCTAAAATTTTCCTTTCCAGTTTGTTTCTGACTCCAGCCAAGAATGTGCTCTGGCTGGAAACTTAAGTGGCTATATATGTCTGATGTGAGAGATGGTCTTATAGGAAAAAAAAATCCATTTTAAAGTCAATAAATTTAATTACATTTCAAAGGTTTCAGGGATTACAATTCAGACTTGTAGCCCTTTTGGGGGGTCATTTTATCTACCATATTTAGCATGTAATCTCTTTGGATCTCTAAACTACTTTCTGGTGAAAAAGCACTGTCCTCCCTGTAAATTGTTTCTTAAATTGTAGAAGATGTCTAATTTTTCTCAGTACTACGAAGAGGAAATTCCTTTTCTGTATGGTTTTAGAACTAAGGAGAGTAACATTATTGCATGTTTGGAGGCTAAGTACATTTATTTCTGAATTCTCCTAGGAACAAGCTTATTATTCTCTGACACTCAGAACTATGAAAAAGCCACACACATATATATATATCAATTAAATTAGAAATATGATCTCAAGATTTACCAAAACTTTTGATTGAGATTAAAACATGATTGTTTCTAAAATATGTATTTTCTCACTGTGGATAAATATAATCCAAGATTGAGATATATAACATGATCAAGATAACATTACAAATTCAACATAGTTCTCACTATGATATTTACAGCCATGAGTGAGGCTAAGAAACAAGTTGCTTCTTCTATGGAAGGATGTAAAAAAGCTATAATTCCAATGTGTGAAATAATTATAGACATTTTGTAGTACTTCACACTGTCAAACACTCCATTTAAGTTAACAACTAGGATTACTCTGTCTTTGTTTCTCTTTCTTTCTGAGAATTAGTCCTGGGAGGGAGATTATCATTTTATAATAAATAATATTGAACTCAGATAAATGAGATTAGTAATTAGAATGTTTAAATGGAAACTGATTTCATAAATAATTGGCATTTGTTTTAAACAATAAGAACAAAACATGTATCATATAATCTCTTACTATTAAAATTATTTCTTATTAGAGATTTGTGGCTTACCTGTCATAATAATAATGTCATACATAGATATATTTCACATTATAGAATTTACTTCTGTAGTACTGTAATTTGGTATAAAGTGGGATCTCAACATTAGTAGACAGATAAGCCACTGCCTTCAGGTATACACTCGAGGCTGACTTCAGTTACCAATAGAAGATGGCTTTAAAATACATAGGCTTTTCTGGTCAATTTAGGTTGGCTATAAAATAAGATTTTTAGAGAAGTGTGAGATTAATTAGGTTTGCCTAAGAAAGAGACAAACAAGAATGAAGAATAAGAATAATCAGTATACATTGTACGCATTATCAAAACCATTAAAAAACAGTTTAATTAATAAACTTAATAAAATAACAAAATCAATAATTTAACATTGTATGATGTTTCTGACATGTACTTTCTGGCCTAGCATCAAGGTTTGAACACGCAGACACACAGACTGGCAGTCTCACAGAGACACACAGGCACTTACATTAATTTCACAGTGATTGGCCTAGGGCCCAGGTATATAACTTGCTAGTTCTTTACCCTTAAACTAACACATGACTCTTATTGCTTTCAGCCATGCAGTTCGGTACCTTTTCTCAGAACAACATAATTATCTTCTGGATCTGTTGGCTTCTCTGGCCTGGCATTTCTGTTCCGTTCTTCGTTTCCAGAGTTTTCTAAGTCTGGTATCTTTGCCCATGCTTCCATTTTATTAAAATAGTACACAGGACAAATATTTACAATATAACATAATCCCACTATAATTTAATGTAAAAAAACTAGGAATAATATTTGCAGAAAAAGCTGACATGTGTCGCTTGTGTTAATTACTGGAGTAATTTTAATTTTGAAGCAATATATTATAAATAAAAATATATAAAGCATATATTATATATTTATATTATATGTAATATACACCCTGTGAAATATATGTATATAATATATGGAGAATATCTATTATGTATTTATAGTTTACATAATATATACATACATATATATGCATCTATATATAAGCAGGTGTGTTTCTATTTGTACATGAACCTACTGTGCTGTGTCTCAACAATATTGTTTCTTTAATAGTATAAATACACTTTACGTAAATAGTTACTACGTTTATGTCTATAATACTCATCTACATCCTCTACAAAATGACTAATATTTTTCTATACTATCATATACTTTTGAAAGGGCTCTGCTTTATACATTGCAAAACATTAAATAAGAATATTCACAAATTTAACAATTTATAAAAGTACATTATTCCTTAATTAAATTGGACTGATCTTAATAAGCAACTCTTTTCAAATATAGGGAAATAATATAAAAAAGTTAACTCAAATGGTTAAACTTCAAAGGGTTTCACAGGTAAAATCTAAGAATATTTATTACTTGCAGTACACATTTTATAGTATTAAATTCTGTATCTGAAGTTAAAGTGTTTATCTTGGATTACCTACCAAAATTTTTAGTTAATAAGTTACTTGCTCCTTTTAATAGGGAATAAGAAGACAACCTAAGGGGTGAGCAGAATAAGGGGAAGTGAGGAGAATATGTCATAGGAAGATGGAAGCAGAGGTCTTAGTTACACAGTCTCAGAAGTAGCAATGTTCACAGCAGCAGAAGCTGGAAATGACCAGAAAGACTCTTCTCAGGAGCTTTGATGGAAACACATCCCTCAGAGTACATACTAACAGCACAGGCCGAGAATCCAAATATAAGATCTCGGTCTCTCTACTAATGTTGAGATGATTTTCTGTGTTGGCCCTAGGGAGACAATAATTAGTTTTATTTTTTCTAGCAACATAAAAGGTGTTAGAAAATTTAAAACATTTCGAGACAAAATAGGTGTCTCTAACACTAGAAAAAAATATCTTTATGACTACCTACCAAAATTGTGAGCAAATAAGGCACTTAATAAAACCTGAAATGTTTTCTAAGAGCCATTTTTATTATAAATTGTAATTTTATTCAATTATTTTATTCCACCTTAAAATTCTTGTCTTATACAATCAAATAGGGTAAATTTAGAGTAAAAAGAAATTGAAAAAGTGATTATTGAAGAATGTTTGTTATTTATATATGGTTTATGTGGAAAGCTCAAAGTAACTTATAGATATTCAATACACACACATACACACATGACTAAATGATAAGGCTATGAAATTTTAATATTACTTAGCATCTGCTATGTGAATGTGCACTTTAAAATAAAGTTGATAAAATTACTTGATTTTAAATTTTAACAGTACTAAATAAATTCAAACTAATAGATACAGTTGGTGATGAAGATTTTCTTTTGTAAAAAAATTATCTGCAACATAAATGTATATGGCTATTTATATAATAGTTTTTATACAATATTTTTTATCATAGTCCATTGTTGGAAATAAAATAAATTTTCATTTCTAATATTTGTAGGGAATGGATGGTTAATTTATTAAGGAGTCTACCTAAAAATAATTGTCTGGAGTAATGATGCTACTTAAAACAACACTAAACCATTGAAGAGATGTTCCACATCCCACATACTCTGTTTAATCAAAGTTTCGATGTGTTTAATGGCATAGAAATAATTGTAGTCAAGTCAAAATCAAGTTAATGGCATTCTTTGGTCTGAGGAGATGGTGTGAATAAAACAATGACTTTCTGACTACACATTCTTTGTTGTCATGTTCTTCAAATGGATTTTCATATCATGTTATAAAACTCTGTTTTAAAGGACTTATAGTTTAATAATGACATTTGCCAATTATTCAGCATCAATAATTGTGTCATAAGAATTTAGACAGTGAAAACTCTCTTTACCCACAGACACACACACACAAGGAGAGACAGAGAGAGAGAGAGAGAGAGAGAGAGAGAGAGAGAGAGAGAGAGAAAGAAAGAGAGAGACCCTAATATCTTTCCAACAAAGATAGAAAGTTGGAAAATTCAAATAAAACAAATAACTCGATTTAAGCACAAGAGAACCCATGTTTTAAAAAAGGGATAAGGTGGTTTGAAGGACAGTAAAATTTGAAAAGATGATATTCTGCGGCATCAATTTACGGAGTTATTCCATCACTGTGGCAGCAGAGACAAGCAAAGAACATAGGATTCTCTGATTCTGAGACTCTTTAGAAGTCAAAATGTCAGTCGTTTCAAATGTACCAAATTAATCATATTATTAAATTCAGAGTTAACTTTCAAACTTGTTTTATCTTCATTTTAAATTCCAAAGATTAGTAACTGCGAGTAACTGATACCTGCCTTTTAAATTTTTTTAATTCTATTGTCTAGCTTCTAGCCCTGCATTAAGAATAAGGCAGGCTTTCTTGAATTACCCTTCTATATATTCTCAATTCAGAGGGGATTATCTGGAACCTCTAATTTTTCCCCATCAACAAACACTCTACCTGTTCTTTATCTGTCAAGTGACTTCTAGTAGATATGGAACTATATGTGTTAACATGATCTCAGCTGTACGCTGTGACACCACAACCATGCAATAAGTATTAAGTGACCTCCAACTTCCATTCTTTATTGGACTAAATCCAAGACAAAGTTTTACATGTAATTATATAGTCTCCTCACAACTGTCTCAATTTCTCTCTGAAATACTTGGCATAATTATATACTTTTAAGTGTATCTTGCTTTTCATGTTATTTTGGGGTGAATCTTGAGATTGTTTTAATAAACTCAGGTACAGTGTTCTCAATGCCAAGAGTAATCTATGGTGAGTTTCTTAGTGGAATTAGATTTTCTAGAACTGTCTCTCCATTTCCATAATACTTAAACCACTAAACATTTATTCTGCCCCATGTTGTCAGTGCTTCCAAGCATGATGGTGAGGAGAGCCTTTTGACTAGAAGAACTCAATTGTGGCAGCCAAAACAGAGGAGAAATGACTCCTCTTTCTGTTTTTCTCCTTTAATTCCACCTGGAGTTCTAACCTATGAGATAGTGAGAAGCAAATGTGGAGTACCTCCACTCAGTTAATCCTCTCAAAACTCCTTAGAGATATGACCTACTCCTCCAAGTGTTTCCCCAACGATGAGATTGCTACCATTTGAGACCAGCCTCCATAGAATGTTCATGGGGGAAGAGCTGTTTTCTATGTCACTACCTAACAACAACATGGAGTAAGTAAAGACATTTAAAAATCATTCTTAAAATTATTTGCCATAATAATATCTAACAAATGTCAGCAAGTCTCCATGATATTTCTCTAATTTTCTTTGCTTTTTCAGAGGAATTACAAGATCAGAGAGGATTAAAAATATATTACACACATATACAGAGAGAAAGAGAGAGAGAGAGAGAGAGAGAGAGAGAGAGAGAGAGAGAGAGAGAGAGAGAGAGAGAGAGAGAGGAGGAAGAGGAACAGAGAGGATTTTGCAGTTTTCCATATCAGTGTTTTGAACTATATCTGTACTATGTGGCAGTAGTTAATAATGTACTAATACATTTAGGTTATTAGTTTTGACTTGGAATTTTTTTTATTTTGTACGTTTGGCAGTACTTAATAGGAAATTTAAATGTGTGTTAAATATGGTCCATGGAAAATTTTACAAGTATAAATTACAAATAAAGTTATATCAGTGGAAATGCACAAGGATAGCTCTCCATCTGCATTATTTGAACATAGCTGCTTGCAGGGTTTCATATCTTGTATTTTTTAAATTTACTTTTTCAATACATCCTTTCCTCCATTCCTCCGAGTCCTAATCACAACATTACATTGAAAACGTGCAAAGTGATCATTAGATGTGTTTGTTGATATGTCAGTGCAAAGAATATTAATTTGTATCTGAATGCATCTAGACAAGGCTGCCACGTGAAAGATTATAATAAGTGGCAGATAAGTACACAGTGTGCTCATACTTGTCTAACAAGAAGGCAAAGATCCTGAAGAAGATGACTGAGAGACACAGAGGGAGAAAAAAGAAGTAGCAATGCCAGGGAGGGGTGAACAAGAAAATTCTTCCCTCTTTGGTCTTTCTTGATTGTTTTTTAAATTTATTTTCCATGGAGTTAATTATGTTAAACTACAGTTTAAAAATATTTCACAAATACTTATTTTTAAATATAAAATATCTTTAAGAATTAAAGGAAACTGTAAAAATGATAACTGGTACTTATATAATCTATAAAATCACCACACATGCAACACCAAAAAGATTATAATAATGGTTTACTAAATGCTTCATAAATATGTGTGGAATAGAATATCAAATTACGTAGTTGAATTAAATATATTTAAATTCTAAGAATTGATATATGAATTACAATATTGTATTTAATGTTTTAGAGATGAGAAAAATTCAGAGCTTAAAATAATTAAGTGTTAGAGAAATATATGCCAGAGTAATTCATAATAATTAAGCAATAGTACAAAGGCATTAAAAATGATAATTTTATTTATAGTATTAATACAAGCTGACTGATTATAAAAAGTATTGTGTAAAATTATACTGAACACGTTAAGGCAGATAGTGGCAGAAGTAAAAAATGTCTACTTTCTCAACTTTAAGCTTTAAATAATCAGTATTTCTAGGTTAGTATCTGGTGGAATGAATTATGTATCTTTCTCCAGGTATCTCAACAGAAAGCTGTTCATTTTGTAGCCTCATTTAAGTACAGTGAACTGTGCTTTTATTGGAGGTCATGTCAGTTCCCTTGTCAAATGAAACACATCGCTGTCTCTGGAGGAAAGAATTGGTACCTTAGTGGATGAGTAAAGTTTAAATATATCAATATCTTCATTTGATCTTAGAATAATTTATAAGTATCAATAAAATGCAAATGCAGATGTGTCTTTCTATACATATTTGTTACATTCACATAAAATAATGAGTGAGGGACTGGAAAGATGGCTCAGCAATTAACAGTACTGACTGTTTTGCCACAGCACCAAGGTTCAATTCCCAGATCCCGCATGGAAGTTAACAATTGTCAGTAATTCCAAGAACTGACACTCTCACAGAAACATATGTTTAGGCAAAACAGCAATATACAAAAATAAATTAATTAATTTATAAAAGAAATACTGAGTGTGTGCCTCTGTTAAAATTAGTGAATACTTTGTGATCTGAGACACAAGAGTTACAAAGAAGCCCAGGCAGTATGGTAAGATTTTACATTTATCTAACTACTTCATTAATTACGGATTTGGGGAAACTCCATAATGTTCAAAGAAAAATAATAGAATATTAACAAATGCCTCCAAATGATGCTTTAACTATACAATCTGGTCTATTATCATTTATCTGACACAGAGACAGATATAATCTGCTGATTTAAATGGAGTTCACTGCTGTCGAACTAAATTCAGTCCCTGTAGACCTTTAAACTACTAAAATCTTTCAATTTACTTGAAAATGGTTGATGCTTTTCTTCACACAATTACAGACTAATTTTTGCATTAGAATGTGAGTTTTCTACTCAGCATCTTTCATAGTTTTATTTGAGTTACTGTACAATTTACATAGCTTCCATGAAATCAGTATAATTTTAAAGTTGCTATAGCAACACTTTCAAAGGTCGCACATTAATTATAAAGATTGGCATCAAAATATAAGTATTTAATCTAGGCAAGGCAATAATTATGAGTACTTGCAATTGTTAATGAAAATTAATTAGTTTGGTATTTTGAAATTAAAATTATAAAATCTGAAAATTACTCGGGTTTCTTGGAAAACAACAAAGATTAAGAGATTTTCTTGTATCATGAATCATGTAATTTTAAAAGGTAGAAATGTTAATTGAAGTACAGCATAGCTTAATCTTGTGTTGAAAAAAGAATAGTTTCAGTAATGATTTCATTTTACTTAAACACACACACACACACACACACTTAACTGGAAATATAAAGAAATAAAATGCTTAAGACAATTTACAAAATATTATCATCTGTTTTACTCAAGATTTACACTGAAATGTATTAAATTTTAAAACTTTTGTTCCTAGAAACAGAGCAACAATATTTTATTAAAGAACTATTTGATACTTACACAGAAGTTATACAATGTTTAAGATAATTAATAAAACAAATTTAAAATGTGTAGACTGTATCAACTGTAGTTTATATTTATTTAATCTGCTGTATGACTACCATAACCTCATATACAATAAAGTATAATAAATGGGCTTTACCACTATTTTATTAAATATTTAGTGCATTCTCATACTCTTCACACCTATAAGCACAATGTCATCTGCAAGAATATTAAAAATAAGGTAGAATTTGTGACTTTAGAATACCTGAGAAGTAAATTAAATCAGTGTGTTGATATTACACTGTTTGCACCATCTTATGCAACATCTTTGTCTTTACCTAATGACAAAATATTAGGTCCTAAACATTTGCTGAGCTGTTTCAACAACCTATCTTCCCATCAGAAATGAAATGGTAGTCTGCAGTACATCCTTTTGTTCAGTGTACTCATTTTGTGAGATATTATTTTAGTTTCTCTATACTACGTTACATATTTAGATGGGATACAAAATTACAAAATAACAATGAAACTGTTTTAATACTATTAAGGAAGAGCCTGAACACAAATTAAATTTATTCTTATTTTATTTATCTCAGAATTCTAGTATTTTTAATCGAGTATTTTAATACTTATATGGTAATAAAATTTCAAGTTTTAAATAAAATAGGCTAAAAACTACATTGGTATCCAAAGGACTCAATGCATGGTATTTTGTGATGTTTTCAATGATTTTTAAAACTAAATAGAGAATTTGTAGCAGAAGAATCTCAAAAGAGAAATGACTAAAGAAATGCTCAATAGTTTCGGCTGTCAGGAAAGGCAAATCAAAATGACTGAGATTACTTCTTGTGCCTGTCAGATGGCTAACATCAAAAATAAAAATGGCAGCTTAAACTGGGGAGGATGTGGAGCAAGGGAAACACTCCTCAAATGATGGTGGAAGTGTAACTTCAATGGCTACTTTTTAAATCAGGAAATTTGGAGTGGATCTACCTCAAGACCCAGGTATACTGCTCTTGGGATACACCCAAAGGACCTTCCACCACACCACAAAGACACTTGCCCAACTATGCTCATAGCAGCTTTATTTGTAATACGCAGAACCTGGAATGAACCTAGTTGTCCCTCAACCAAGGAATTATTAAGGAAAATATGGAACATTTACACAATGGAATATTACTCAGGTGCTAAAATGAAGACATCATGAAATTTGAAGGCAAATGTATGAAACCAAAAATTAATGTATTTAAGAACTGTAAAACTCAATATAAATGTAAGAAAAAACAAATAATTTCACATTTTCTAAAAAACCACTATATTGAGTCCCAAAATGGCTGTATAAGTTACTTCTCCCACTACCAGTGGAGAAGTATTCACTTGCTCCACATCTTCTTCAGCATGAGTTGTATTTCTGAGCTTAGCCATTATGACAGGTGGAATTGTAGCCAAAAGTTTCTGACTTCTCTAGCCTGGTCTAGCCCCAAGGTCCTGAACCACAGTCCAAAATAATCATACAAAGGCTTATATTAATTATGAATGGCTTGAGTTATGTCTTAGGCTCATCCAACTATTCCTTACAATTTATCTTAACCTAATTCTATTTATCATTATATTGGCATATTGCTTGTGGCTTATTTGGACTTTTACATCTTGCTTTTTGGGTAGTTGGATCATGTCTCTCTGATTCTACCCTCCTTCTCTTTTAGCTCTGCTTGTATTTCCTGCCTGCCTACAAGCTGCCTTGCCATAGGCCAAAATAGGCTCTTTATGAACAAATGGAAATGAAGCTCATTCACAGTGTACAGAAAGACATGCCATATCACTTTCTCTTTCCTGACTAATAAAAAGGTTTCATTTTTAATACAGCAAAATTACATATAACAGAATAATTATCAAACAGGAATAAAAGTTACAATATCTAGTTTATTTGGACTTAGTGAAATTAAAGGAAATGTTCTATGGTCTATTTTATTTTTTGTGTGGCTAAATTTTTATGTGTAATTTACCTTTTGTTATTATTAAGGAAAACTATAACTATCAAATATTCAATTCTACCAAATATCACAGAATGATAAAATATTATCTGAGTAAACAGGGTGTGCATTGCAAGCAACCTTCATATTCTAGAAATTATAGAGAAATCTGGCAGGCTGTCCAGTCACCCAAAGTTCCTTTGTAATACTGGGGCTCTATCTTTAGCCTATAAATTTTGGCAGACTTTTTAGTGAAACAGGAAATTTGAAAGACTGTTACACCCATTTTGGCAAGGTTTTTCATTTGCTTTTACTTGTGTCCTGTAGAATATATGGAAGTTTTTTCTGCAAAGCAGGAACCTGAAGGACCATATCAGCTTGTTCTGACAATGTTCCAGAGGTCACTTGCCTATAGGTTCTGCATGTCTAGTTTATACAACATACTGTCAAGAAAGAAAAAAGAACAAGCTCTTGTCCAGTGGCCAACCTTTAACACAAAGAAAGTAAAGTCCATATGGTGGGTTTTTTTTTTTTTTTTGATACCCATCATCCTCTTGAAGTAAATTGGTGCTATTGGGAGTCAACATGTCCTGCTGTCCAGTCTAAGTTCTTAGATCATCTTAAATGCCATAGTATGTACATCTTTAAAGTGTTTGACTATTACCTATCTAATAAAACACATCTTTGTATATCTAAAAAACTTAATTGAAATGATTTAAATTGATTATCATAGATGACTATTAATGTGCATTTTAAATCACACATTATAATTTTAAATGAGTTATATAAGCATAGTGCCTAAAACAAGCATAAAATTTGCATACAGTATAACAAAATAAACCTTAAATTTGATTCAATAAACTGAAAATTTGTGCTAATATAATGTATTTTGAGATTAATAGTTGTTTTTTGGATCAAAGTATATAGATTTATTAACTTATCTTTTTCATAATTATTGTATCATATGTGGGGATATATTTCAAATACAATAAAAATAGTCTGAGATTTCAGAGGACAGTTCCACCTCTTCAATGCTTTGTTTGTTTGTTTGTTTGTATTATTCCAGACAGAGTTTTCTGTGTAACAGTCCTGGCTGTCCTGGAACTTGCTTCGAAGACCAGGCTGGTTTTGAACTCACAGAGTCTCTTGCCTCTGCTTCTCAAGTGCTGGGACTAACAGTATGTGCCATGGCTTCTTCTAATCATATCTACTTTTCTTCCTAAAAAGAGATTAACTATGACAATTGACCATTTATAATGAAAAATAGCATTAATAAACAATATGTAGGGAATTTGTGTGTATCTTTTCATACTACTTCGTGACGGTTGGGTGTCCTGGCAATCTTATGGGGGTCCTGAGAAAATTCAGAATCATGGTTAAATCTTAGGTGTAGTAGTCTGTGAGACTGTATTCTCTCAGCCAATTGCCTTTAGGGGATCTTGGTCTATCAAACCATACTAGCCTGGAAGCAATCTACAGGTTCTCATCTTCTGTGAAAACAAAAGCAGAACCCTTTTTCTAAAACACGATATCCTTAGACTCAAATTTCAAGGTCAAGATACCTACAAAGTATATATGTTGGTTTAACTTAGTAGCTTTTACAATAAAATGTCTTTCTGTAGTTATCTCATAAACAGTTTTAAAATTATAAGGAAACAGAATATACCTTGTTACAATGTGGTTTCTTTGGTCCCAAGCTGCCTGAGGCCCAGACGCACAGACCCTGCAGCCTCAGACTCCTTAGCTGCCAGCTGTTGCTCCTGCTCAGGTCCCAGAAATGACTCAGACGCTTATATTAACTTCATGCTGTTTGGCCTATGGCTCAGGCACATTGCTAGCTTGCTCTTACATCTTAAATCAACCCATTTCTATTAATTTCCTGCCACGTGGCCCATGGCTTACCTGTGTTCTTTACATGTTGCTTCTTTGGGCTTCTGGCTCAGTCTGTCTCTCTGTGCCCCTGCTCCTCCTACCTATTCTGATTCCTCCTCCTACTTTTCCTATGGTGCCTGTCATGGGCCAAAACAGCTCCTTTATTTAAATATTGCTATTCACAGCATACAGAAAGGCATCCCCACATCACTTCCCCCTTTCTGTCTAATAAAAAAGGAAGGCTTCAATTTTAACATAGCAAAATTACATATGACAAAACAGCAATCAAGCAAGAATTACAGTTATAATATCTAGTCTATCTGTCTTTAGCAAACATAAAGAAAATAATCTTATCAACCTTATCCTTATGAATCTAAAGTTTAATATATGCCTTAGAATAACAAAAAAAAAAAAAAAACTATACCTATGACTATCTAATCTTTAACTACATCAAAGACCACAGAAGGATATATTTACCCAAGTAAACCGGAAATGCAAGCAACTTCTAAAATCTAAATTTGACAGAGATGACACCTATCTGCCTGGACAGTCACCCAAAGTTCCTTTATAAAGTTGGGGCATCTATCTTCAGCCTACAGGCCCAGAGTCTCTTTTTATTTCAGTGAAGCAGGAAATCTGCTCTGCCCATTCTGGTGTAGTTTATCAGTCACTTTTCCTCAAGTTCTGAAGAATGTCTGACAGTTTTCTCTTCAAAGCAGGAACCTGAATGACCATCTTGGCTTGTTTTGCCAAAGTTCAGAGGTCACCTTCCTATGGAACCTGCATGTCCAGTTTTAACAGCATGCTGTCAAGAAGTCAATATAAGAACAGGTTCATGTTCAGTGGCTAACTGATGCCACAAAGAAACTAATCTCCATATGAAGTTTCTTAAATGCCCGTTTTTCTCTTGAAGTAAATTAGTGCTGCCAGGAGCAGACCTGTCTTACTGTCTAGAAAAGGCTAAGTTCTTAAAACATTTAAATGCCATATTCTGTAGGTCTTAGAAGTGTTTGAATATTACCTATCTAATTGAATTATATCTTTGTATACCTAAAAATCTAACTAACATGCACTTTTTAATTATACATTACTATTTTAAGTCAGTTACATAAACAACATATCTTAAACAAAAGTAGAAAAATACATACAGCATAAGAGAATTGACCTTAAATTTGTATCAATAAACCAAAATCCATACCAATATAAAACATTTTGAGATTAACAGCTGATTTTTGAATTAAAGTAAATTCAATAATCTATTTTTTTAAAAAATAACTCATATACCATATCCCCTTTTCTTTTTAGAAAGAGACTATGACCATTAACTAGTTATAATGAAAACAAACATTTAGGAACAATATTTAGGGAATTTGGGCATAGTTTTTCATTACTACTTCCTGCTGATTAAGGGGCATTGAAAATCTCATGGGTTCTTGAGACTGGATCAGTCTAGTCTTGAAGCTGATATGGCCATCTCTTCCCATCAGTGATTTTTTTCAGGGGATCTTGGTTGATGAAACCATATTTGCCTGGAAGCAATCCACAGGTTTTCATCTTCTGTGGAAAAAAAAGCAGAACCCTTCCAAAGCAATAAATCCTTAGACACAAATTTCAAAATCAAAATACCTTTAAAATATATATTTTTGTTTAACTTAGTAGCCTTTGCATTTGCAATCCATTGTCTTTCTGCATTTAGCTCATTAACAGTTAAAGAAATTAAAAAAAAACACAATAACAACCAAAATCCAGATTTTGTGTCTATTTTCCATCTTTACATGGCTTATTATATTTTCGTTACTCTATTTCTCTTTTTAAAGACTTTTTTATCCTCTTTCTTTCCTCTCTGAAGCCTATGTACCTTTTAAACACATTGTAAACCGTTTACAGGGTTTTCTTTTCATCTGAATCTGTTTTATTGTGAATCCTTAATCATCTTCTAACCATAAGAGCTTTTAAAATACTCACACTCTCTTAAAGAACCACATAGATTTTGCAAAGCTGAATCAGTAAGTTCTCTTAAAGGGACTGCTCTGTTTGTGGCCAGCAAACAGAGCAGACCCAAGAAAATGCTGCTACTAAGTATCTGTCTTTGCTTCCTTTTTGTTCAAAATATACAGAAACCTTAAACCAATAACGTGCTACTGAGTCTTCTGTGAGACTTCAGGAACTGGATTTATTGCAGGTTACACTGCCTGCCACCAGTCTGCCAAATGTGACCCAGATGTCATGCTTTCTTTGTACAATGACCTGCTTCATACACACAATTTGGAAGCTTCTTTGTCTCAGTCTCTGTGCTAAAACCCTTTTTAAACATTTCTCAGGCTTTAAGTGGATATTTGCCCCACGTTGGACGCCATCTGTTACAATGTGGTTTCTTCGGTCTGGAGCTGCCTGAGGCCCAGACTCACAGATCCTTCGGTCCTTGGTGGAGGATGTGGGCGGAGTCAGAGTCAGAGAGAGAGAGAAGGAGCCAGAAGCCCAAAGGATCAACATGTAAGGAGAGACAGACTGAGCCAGAAGCCCAATGGAGCAACATGTAAGAGAGCCACGGGCAACGTGACAGATAGATTAATAGAAATGGGTTGAGTTAAGATATAAGAACTATCTAACAATGTGCCTAAGCCATAGGCCAAACAGCATGAAGTTAATATAAGTGTCTGAGTCATTTTGGGGAGCCTAAGTAGCTGCAGGTAGCTAATGGGTCTGGGGCTGCAGGTCTGTGGGTCTGGGCCTCTGGCTACTTGGGACTAAGAAATACCTAATCCAGACTTTCTGTGTTTTCTATCTTTATGTCTTATTATATTTTTATTATTCTGTCACATTATTAAAGGACTTTATTTCTTTTCTTTGCTCTCCTAAGCCTACATACATTTTATGCAAATTGTAACCTTTTTAGAGGTTTTCTCCAACTGAATATGTTTTATTGCCTATATTTAATAATTTTTGAAATTGTTTGGCTAGGACTTTTGACTCCTGGCTCTGTTCTACTCAGCTTTTCAACATGACATGGTGGAGACACACTTACCTCCCCAATTCTGGGAAGCAGTATTAAATATCATGGAGGTATGTTTCTATGCTCACCTGTGCTTCCGAATCTGAAAGCAATGGCTGGGAGGAGAACCTTAGTACTGCAGCACAAAAGAAAGACTATGGAAATTGCTCACATTGCTTAGGACATGGGCTGGTGGCCAGCTACATCTTATGGGATAGAATCTTTGTCGCTACATGAAACTGTAAGACAAGAAAGCCCAGTGTGGCTCCATTTCTGTGCATTAAGAATTGTTTTAAAAGCTTTGTCATTGCTTGATGGTGGGGATCATCTGTATTTTCTAGTTTCTGGCCGAGCCTAGACCAAAGGTTCAGATCTACCTGCAGCCACTTGGTCCCAAATAATTACTCAGTGGTATACAATAACTATTTGTATATTAATTACAAACTGTTTGCCCATGTCTTAGCCTCATTATCAACTAACTCTTACAACTTAACTCAACCCATTTCTATTAATCATTGTATTTATGTATGACTCATTGCTTACCTGTACTTTTACACCTTGTTTCTTGGAAGGCTGGATCTCATTTCTCTCTCTGACTCTGCCTTCTTTCTCCTTTATTTATGCTTGGATTTTGTGCCTACCTCTAAGCTGCTTTGCCATAGGCCAAAACAGCCTCTTTATTAACAATGACATAAAGCATATTCACAGAGTGCAGAAAAATACCCATAATGATATAATGTTGAGGAAAATCTGCTTACACTGTGTGAATATATGGTACTGTGATTGGGTTTCTAAGAAGCTAAATAGTCAGTAACCTGGCAGTAGAGAATAGGCAGGACCTTTAGGGAATGAGAGAAAAAACTCAGGATAAATCTAACCACACAAAAGCCCCAGTGAGACACTGAAGAAGTTGGACATACAGTACAGAAGAGATGTAACTGAGCCATTTGGCAGGACCTAGATTAATAAAAACAGCTTAATTACGATCATAAGAGAAAGATGGGAAAAGTCTAGGTGAAGGACAATCTTCATAATTAATAGAAAGTCTGTATGCCATTATATGTGAGCTAATGGCCCAATGGCAAGTTCAATTACATTTGGTGTTCAATGTATGGCATGTAAATTCACATAATAACTAGAAAAGCTGAAAACAAAATATGTTCTGATCATTGAGTCAAACAAGAATTCCAAGGGTCAAGTACAGCTCCCAGAAGACCTGCATCTTTCAAGCAGACGTGATGATCACGGTAAACAAAGGCACACCCCCTTTGATACTGCCCTCACAAGAGCAGCCTACACACTACCTGGGCATGAGAGTAGATAGAAATTCCTGCTGCCAGTCAGAGCTTGAACCCAAGAGCTTTCCAGACATGGGATGGATTAGGAGAGTCTGAGACTTCTGTAGATAAAAAACTTAAATACAACACTGTGGGGATTCAATAAAAGCTTCAGAAATTTCAGAGATATCAGAGGGAATCTACCCACAGTCTATGTGGGTTTTTAATAAAAGCTCCAGAAGTTCCTGAGATCTAACCACAGTCAATCTAGAGAATCAGAAAATGGTGATTCAAACCTTTAATCCCAGCACAGGGAGTGTCCTGGGAGTGGTGAACTACGCCCTTAATCCCAACTGAGTTGAAGTAATTTTAGATTACAGAAGGAATTCCAGTGGTGGGGCCATGCCTTAACTTGCCAAGAGAGTATTTAAGGCTTAAGGCGGGCATGGAGTGAGAGGAAGCCAAAAGAAGCCAGGCTGAGGAGGCTGGAAGACAGCTGGGTAAGATCTGACTGTGGTGTTTATTCTCTCTAATATCTCTGACTCCCTCAGAGATTTATCGCTGAGTCTCATTTATTCATACAAAACAACACAATAAACATATACCATTCAGACTCTGTATTTTTCATCTTTACTTGGCTTATTATTATTGTCATTATTTTACTCTATTTCTTATTTCAGGACATTTTCTAACATTTTTTTTTCTTTTTCTCCCAAGCCTACATACATTTTTATGCATACTCTAAACTGTTTAGAGATTTTTTTCTCTGAATCTGTTTTTAATGTATATCTCTGTTTTTCCTGACCACAGGAGCCTTTAACATCTGAAGGCCATGGCTAGAATTAAAGCCTTGGCAATGGCAGCTGGCTCCACCCAAATCATTGTTCTGTGAGATCTAAACTTCATAGCAGAGGGATTGGAAAGAATCATGCTTACCACCCCAACTATATAGAATTTTAGGGTTCACATTGCCTTTTTCATAAACCTCATTTAAGTTATTGACTGCAGTGCTTCTTCTAAGAGTCTCTCTGCAAAAATACCGTACTGATTTCCAAAGTGGTTATATAAGCTTACATTCTTAACAGCATTGGAGGAGTATTCTTCTTACTCCACATCCCCTCCTGTATAGGCTGTCATTAATGTTTTTGATTTTAGCTATTCTGACTGGTGTAAGATGGTATCTCAGAGTTGTTTCGATTTGCATTTTCTTGGTGGCTAAGGATAATGAACAATTCTTTAAGTGCCTTTTGGCTATTTGAAATTCTTCTGTTGATAATTTTCTTTTGACACTATACTCCATTTTTAAAATGCATTAGGTCCTTAAATATCAGGTTTCTTAAGTTCTTTATATATTTTAGAGATCAGTCCTCTATCAGAGAAGGGTTAGTGAAGATTTTTTCCCATTTTGTATGTTGTTATTTTGTCTTATTGAATATGTCCTTTGCCTTACAAAAGGTGTGATTTTTGAAAAAGTGGCCAAAAATATAATTTAGAAAAAAATGATAGCATCTTCAACAAATGGTGTGGGAATAATAGGATGGTCCTATGTAGAAAAATACAAATAGATCCATATCTATCATCCTTCACAAAAATCAAATACTGATGGGTCAAAGACCTCAATATTAACTCCTTTATACTGAACTTGATATAAAAATACCCTTGACCGTATCACAACATACCAATTTCTAAATATAATACCAATATCACAGGCAATCAGAACACAATTAACAAATGGGACTTTCTGAGGAGCTTCTGTAAGTCAAAGGACATTGTCAACAAGACAAAAAGATAACATACAGAATGGGAAAACATCTTCACCAGCCCAAAACCAGACAGAGAACTGATATTTAAAACATATATAAAACTCAAGAAACTACAGGTCAAAAAAAAAAAAAAAGAAAAAAAAAAAAGACAAATAACCCCACTGGAAAGTAGGGTGCAGAGCTAAATAGGGAATTCTCAAAAGAACAACTAGAAATGGCCAGAAGACACTTAAAGAATTTTACAACATCCTTAGCCATTAGGGAACTGCAAATCAAAACAATTCTGAGATGCCATATTAACACCAGTCAGAATGGTTATTTTAAAAAAAAAAAAAAAGCCACAAATGACAACCTATGATGGCATAGATGTGGAAGAAGGAGAACAATCCTTCATTTCTGGTGGGTGTTTAACTTGTACAGCCACTTTAGAAATCAGTATGGGTGTTCCTCAGAAAACTGGGAATCAATCTATCCAATGGTCTAGCAATACTACGATTGGGCATATACCCAAGAACTGAATTCTTACTCCAAAGACATTAGGTCAAGTATGTTGATAGAAACATTATTATAATAGCCAGGATCAGGAAACAACATAGATACCCTTCAACTGAAGAAAGGATTAAAACACTGGTACATTTACACAATGGAGTCCTACTCAGCAATAAAAACGTAACATCCTGAAATTGTAGGCCAATATATAAATCTAGAGAGTATCATCCTGAGTGGGATAACACAGAAAACAAATATGGTATGTACTCACTCATAAGTGGATTTCAGACATAAAGCAAATGATAACCAGGTTACAGTCCACACCACCCCCAGTAATAGGAAATCTAAGAGAGACACACATAGATCTTCCTAGGAAGGGGAAATAGAAAGTTGTTCTGAGACAATTGCCATTATCCTGGGGGAGAGGAACAAGGGGAGGTAAGAAGAGAACAAGAAAGAATGGGATGGTAGAGCACTGGAGTAGAAGGGAAGAAGGAAGGGAAGGAGGATGGGAGAGAGAGGGAGGGAGGGAGGGAGGGAGGGAGGGAGGGAGGGAGGGAGGGAGGGAGAGGGAGAGATAGAGAGAATAAAGAGGTAGGTAGTAGATATCTTGATAAAAGGAACCATTGTTGGATTGTAGAGAAACCTGATACAAGACAACACCCAAGAACTCACAGAATGAGCCCATCAAGGACTCCAAGCAATAGTAGGAGGGTTCCTAAATTTACCTTTCCCTAATATCATATGAATAACCACCCTAATTGCCATTATAGAACCTTCATTCAGCAGCTGGTGGAAGCAGATGCAGAGATCCACAGATAAACACCACTGGCTGTTCAACTGGTTCAGTTGAAGAGAGATGACATGAATGTAGGAGATCTTTCTCTATTTTGTGAGTATCATTCTTTAGTAAAGGGACTGTTTTGGCTTAAGATCTACTTAGAAGTAGGCGAAGAAATCGGAGCATAGATAGGGGAAAGAGGGTAGAGTCAGGAGAGAAACCATCCAGCCCCTCAAGAATTAACATGTAGAAGTAACACAGGTAAGATAGGAGCAAGACAGGTTAATGGAAATGGATTGATTTAAGATGCAAGAGCTAGCCAGCAATGTGCCTGAGCCATAGACTAAAAACATCATGAAATGAATATATGTCAGAGTCATTGTTGGAATGCTAAGCAGCAGGTCTGGACCATAGGGCTAGGTGGTCTGGGACTGCAGGTCTGTGGGTTTGGACCACCAGCTGGACAGGCCAGGAAGGTCTTGCTATAGGGATACTCATGTAGTAGGTAGCTCCATGCTGTTGGGAGCTTGTAGACTCTGAAGTAACAGCTTTCAAATCTTCATAAAATAGACTTGGAACCTATGAATATAAATGACAGTCAAAAGGCATGGGCAGGTTCTAGAACCTCTGGCCCTCAGACAAGATCTATCCTCAAAACCTATGCCTGGCAGGGGAACATGTTTCTCAGTCTTGATACTTGGATGAAGGACTTGCCCTACCTTAACTAGATCTGGCAGACTGAACTGACTCTCCTTGGGATTCCTTGACTTCTTTGAGATGTGAGCAAGAACCAGGGGAAGGGGGCATTTGGGAGGGTTGAGTGGATAGAACTCGAATAAGAGGCAGACAGGGAACACTAGAGATATGGGAAAATTTTATTTAAAAATTAGATAAAAAGACACATACAATTAAATTATTGTTTTTACTCATACAATTGTTTAGTATCACATTAGAACTTTTCAATCCAGTGCATAGCTTAGTAACCTGTTAGCTGGAATATAGATTAAATATGTAAATGTATGAAGCTGAAAGGTAAAACTTGTATGCAAGATATAGAGAAAACTGAACTATGCCATTAATGGCCTTCATTTTAGCATAATATATCTACAGAAAAGCAATATTGTGTCTATATCAGCCAACTTTGATACTTGATGTTAATTGTCTTAAGGGTTTTATTTTCCATCTCTCTAAAGATCCTACCAGACTCCAGAGTGAAGGGTTCTGCTGCTGGCTTATGCCCAGTACTTTCTTTCCCCATCTATAATGTTTTAATAATCTCCACCAACTCTGTTCCTTCACCACAAGAGTTGAAAAACACTGAGGTTCTCTCTTGTATAATGTATTTAGTGCAGAACAGGAATACAGAGCCTACCTAGCCAGGGATGAAAAAATTTAATCGGTCTGGTGTAATAGAGATATGAGATTGAAACAGAGATAAAAGACTATTCTCACTTGAAGAAAATCTGTAAGAAATGACTTCATTACTTATAGTACAGTTACACAATCATACAGAGAATTGTTATGAAATTGTCACCAAGAGTATCATGGGATGCTCGATGAATATAATGTTAACAAATCATTAGAATTTAAGGCAAAAATTAACATAGATTTAATCTGGGTATGTAAATCTTCCAGGTCTAGGACAGACATTGTCCTGCTCATTTATTCCATTGTTAGGAGACTTGAGAAGCCACGTTTTAACTGTAACTTCACTGTAAAATAAAATTTAAAAAAGCATAACATATACTTCTAACACACATTGGCATGGGATATATATTTCAATACCAAAACACAGAAATGAACGCACAGGGAGAAAAGATTGATCAAAAACAATAAAAACAAACACGAGTCATGTAGTGCTATATCTACTATCCAATGCTTCATTATCAAAGGGCTTATTCAGCTTGACCATTCCAACTTTGCTACCTTTAACTGGTACACTGGTTCTGCTAGAATACTAATCACTAAGTATCTAATCCAACCCATAAATCTTCAATATAACACCACATATAAAGATCAGGAAAGATTGTAGAAAATGGAGTGGGATGATCTTAAAAGACTGAAGACCAAACCATTTATAGCAAGATTGTAATTTCTAGAAATGAGAGGATTTTATACCCACGATACCTCAACAACATAGCCTACTGAAATAAGACCTGAACAATGACAATAGATTGCTAGTGGGTAAATCTTATTGGGACCCCTCCGCCTTGACAAAAATCACAGAAAACTAAGGACTTCAGAGAAAAGAATTAGTTTTCTCCAGGGATAATTAACAAAATAATACTACTTTAGCTGCCTATTTGCATATTATACCTCTTATTATCAGTACTTAGCTGTGTATTATTGGTTCTTTAAAAAGTATTTTAACATTTCAATTAAGGACAAAACTAAAATATTACATTTACATGAAAATAAGTATAATGATATTAAAATTATATTTATTTGAGTATAAAGTATTAACTAAATTACATCTAGCATTCTTCCAATTATAATACATTCTAATATATTAGCTACTTCTTTATTATGTATAAAACAAGATTCAGACATCTCTTGATTCATAAACTATATGGTTTTCAAATAAGTAAATAAAGAGTTGGATAAATAGATGGGTAATAGATGATGAATAGAAAAAATCATAGCTAATATTATGTACACTAAATTTATGTCAAAATGTTATAAGCATAATTTATAAAATACTGTTAAATTTTATTATTGACTATATGATGAACATTTTAACTATAACTTTAGATAGGTGGATATTTTCTTTTCATCTCTGCATGTATAATCCTATTGACTCACTCTCTAAATTCCCTGAGTGTCCCAATTATGTCATCAGCAGCCTTTCAAATTTCTAAGATGCCCCTTTAGTACGAGTACTTCTAGAGTGAAGCTACTGATTCTGTCACATAATAATCACCCACTGAACAACATGCTGAGCAATTATCTAAGAAGATAACTGCCTTAACATTGACAATCTATCAAAAACAGATTTATCTCATGATAAAACTTAACTCTTCAAAATGTGAACTAACTGGGCTTATAAACTGTTGTTTGGCTCACATTTCTACTCCTTCTGGAAGTGTGTTTTACCCATCTCCTCTCTATTGATTCTTAGCTTAATTAGAAAAACCATCTAATTCAACACTTTTTGCCAAAAACACTAGTTTATAGTCTCCTAATTCTGTGTTCTGTCTCTTTTTCACTCTCCTTGTGTGTATGTGTGTTTGTGCTCACACATGCGCTCATGCTTTGAGTATTTCAGTTTCACAGAAACTTTGGAGTGGCCACATTTTCTTCTTTTTTTTAACCTTACATTTTCAAGTGTCCCAGCCTAACATATTGTATTTTATAAACAATAATTTGGTTTATAAAGTACAGAAGTCTTTAAATAAACAGAAACTTAAAAAAATTCTGAGGCTAAATTATTAAAAGGAGTAAACTATGTCACTAATACAGAAAAGTAAGAAAAATAATAGAATATGTAGAGGATCAGAAGCTCAAATATCATGACTTCAGAATATATGATGCCATAGACCTAAAGGATGATTTGTACATTGAAATATTTGCAATTTTGGATTAAGAAATCATGTAACTTTGTTTAACTTTTATTTAAAAAAACATTTAAGATATGGGTATTCTCCTGCTTTTTCTACATGTTTCAGGCCACAAATTAATAGAGAATATTTTCTAGCAATTCTGGGAATTTTCTCTAAATTCCCATAAAGTGTGTTTCTCTAAGTGAGGAAACCAGGTACCTTGCTTTAGTTTCCCAATTATTTTCTCTCACCAGTTTTAAGAAGCTTTGATCTCAGTACATGCTCAACACTCTTATTGCCATTGTCAGTAGTCTTACACCAACATGCGTATTTACAACAAAGCCAACAGCATGTCGAATGACAATATAGACTCTTCCAAAATTGTCATGGTGACATTTGTGAGGGGGTTATAAATGTGCCTTTTAAACAATGTTTATTCTCTTCATATTACCATTTCAATGGGTTCACATTTTTGTGATCTAAAGAAGGAAGGACTTCACGTTGTTTAAATGTTATAAAAGATCTGCAAGTTGCTTAACCTCTTTCCCCCGGTTTTTCTCAATTTCAGTATTACTAAATTTTTTGTGGCTCCAGGTAAAAGCAACCAAAGTTATCTTTAAATTAGAAAAGTGGTAACTATATAATAATTATCAGAAAAAATATTCTGGTCATTTTAAATCTACTGAAACATAGCATGCCACCATGAAAAAAAATGTACTTTCATTCACTAAAATTGAACAAGAATGTATGCGCAGGGTAAAACCAAGAGAATTTCAATAACTTTTTGAGCATGGTTATATGTTAATTGAAATTTGACTTTCAATGTTCCTCTATTTTTATGAGTTTGACCACTCAGAAATATGCATATTCTTTAGTAAAAAAGATCATATGAAGAAGTTACCTAATCACAAACAGGGGATTATAACTTGTACTTCAAGGTCATATTTATGTGAAAACTTTGAATAGGATCCTAGCTGAGACAAAAGAAAAGCAATTAAATTATCTTTCAAGTGAAGAATATAGAGAGAAAATGAAGACTACACCACAGGATATGGTTCCATGTGGCATTTTAAAAAGAGGTATTTTGAAGAAAATTAAATTGAAGTATATTCAATATGAAGTTAATTAATATAAAAATGACAACTCCAGTTTCCCATAATTGTTACAGATGATCAAATGGTTCAATGTAATTTTGGTTATGATGATACTGATCACTCATTTTCTTTTCATTCTAGTCCACTGTATATCATGTCCTTGAGAATGGAGTAAAATACTAATAAAAAGATAATTTAAGACACACTCAATCTAGTTTTTTATTAGGTAATCTGAAAGTCTTTTGACCTCATTAGATGAAAATATATTTATAATAGCCATGTAAAAGTTAATAAAAGCATGACTAGCAATTTTGGAAAAATGTTAAATTTTATATGCTGAACTAGACTTATTTTTATGCATTTCCTGACTGAAAATAGTAACATATATTACAAAAAGATGGCTTGTACTATGTAAATATTATGTTGGTTTTAAATCTAAAATATTTGCATCATGTTTTGTGTAAATAATATCATGCTCATTTATCTGAACTTTTTTTCCTTTAAAATGGTTTTTCAATATAGTAGAAAATATAATAATATCACAGCACGACAAAACAAATCTAAAAGTAAAGTGTTTTTTCTCTTAAACAATAAAAATGATATTTGTTAATTTATCTTACTCTGATAAAATTACAGTAAATCGTTTATATTAAAGAATACAAAAGCTATAAGGGAAAAATTGTTTTAAGACATTATTATAAAGCCATTTGTCTAATACCTTCTGATATTTTTTAGGAAAGTACAATTAAACATATTAGAAGGTATATTTCAGTAAAATAACTAAACATTTTAGAATTCAGTAGTATAAGACTACATAATGTCTAAAGATTTACCAGCCATCATGAGAGACATTAATCTTGTATCAAAGGGGTTAAGGATTATGGCAGAAAATGACTGGTGTTGAAAGTAAGATTGAACCCATTTATTATCTGAAGTACCAAAGTTTTTGAGGTGAGTAAGTTGTCATGTTTACACACTAAAACATTACATACAAAACATTCCAGAAATGACTAAAACCAAATTTTGACTAAAGACATTAGGCAGCAATTTTCTCTTACTTAAAACCTACTCATGTTAGTAGATGTTAGTGGATATGTGCAACAACTAGGCTATTAAAAAATGGCATCTCTGCAAGAAGGTAAAACAAGATGTTCTGGAGGGAGGTAACTGATCCTTCCTTTAGGCAGCTCATTGACATCAGGAAGTAGATAAATCAAAATACCTTTAGGAAGTCCAGGAGGAATCTTGCCAGACCCACTAAGTCCCTACCCAGATAAGACATCCTATCTGGAAAATGCCCAAACCAACTGAAGCAATGGAAAAACACTTTCCATCCTGAGCTGTCTGAAAGCTGTGCAGTGTGCTTTGGGTTTCTTCATACTAAATGGGTTTTAGTGACACAGCTAACTTTGATTTGTAGCAATTGCTCACCAAGATTTCTATAAACAACCACAATAAAACTTCTTGGTTTAGGTTTACCATGTTGGACTTTGGTGGCATCCTGATTTTTCTCTCATTGGTTCCCTATAAAGGGTGAGTGGAAGTTTGTTCATATATTCCCCACAAATATTTTCACATTACTAAAGGTCATTGCAAGGACCTAGATAAAATTCAAGTGGCAAATAACAAATTATAAAAATATCAATAAATTTTATGTAATTAGGTAATAATAAGTTACTTGAATTTGTATTTGAATTGAAATGAATGCAAGATGGAAATGAAATATAAAATAGCTTCTAGATTTATGAAATTTGAATGGTGTCATCTAACAAAAAAGAGAGAAAAGATAATGAGGAAATTAGAATATAAAATACTATAGAATCAATTTTACATAGTTTACTTGTTCATGAAGAGATATGTTTTGGTTTATATTTTAAAGAAAGAAACAAGCAATATATCTTTTGGCAACTATGGTGACATCTGTCTTTTTATTGTATTAGACTATAACTCTGTCAAAGCCATCTTCTGAATCACCTGCATTATCCTTATTTAAAATGTTAAAAAGAGATGGGGTTCAAGAAATCTCACAGTGGCTTTTAGAGATGAAACTCAAGGATTGCTCAAATCCTACATGAACCAATGTTAAGACAATTAGTTGTAGTTGTCACTTGAGAAGCCTGTGCTCTGACTTGAGCACATTTTTGTACGTGCAATTTTCTGTTTTTTCAGCCAGCTCCCAAATATTCACACAAAGACTTGTTATTAATTATAAATGTTTGGCTGATAGATTAAGCTTGTCACTAACAAGCTTTCGCAACTTAAATTAACCCATATTATTATCAGTCTACCACATGGCTTAGTACCTTCTGTTTTTCTGCATTCTTTTAAAACTCCATCCTTTGTGATTTCATGGCTCTCTTTTTACCTGCAAGTCCTGCCTAACATCTTTGTACTTAGATATTGGTAATTTAGGCTCTTTATTAAACCAGTGAGAGCAAAACATCTTTACAGAGCAGTATCTTAAAATGAGGGTGTGTGCCTAATGTTATTGCACCTCTTTAAGTGTTTGGGTTATATCTCTGAGAAGCCTCATCTTTTTTGGAGAGAAATGAAAGAGCAGTGGACCTTGGGGAGATAGGAGATGATGAGGAATTAGGAGAAGGGGAGGAAGTAGAGGCTGATGTTTGAATGCATTGTATGAGACAAGAATAAAAAAAAAAAACAAAGTCAGACTTCAAAGGAGAAAATTATGTATGCTTGGTAAGAATACAGAACCTATAAGAGCGGATTCTATTGCCAATTTTATAGAAATATTAATTTCTTACTGAATTTTTAATACTGAATGTTATATCCACAGATAAGGCTATCTCTGACCCTAATCAGAGAAGCTTCTAGAGAACAGATAGATGGTGAACATGATAAAAAGCCACAACTGTCAAAATGCAGAGATTGCATGACCTTGGGGTTCAAACACCATTTAATATATTTACAACACAACCACTCTAGCTAAGGCTCAGGGAATTCAGCAACAAGGGGGAAGAATGAGTATAAAAGTCAGAGGAAAATGATATCTATTTGTTATAAGTTATATTTTTGTAAAATGAGAGAGAGAAGTCTTATGATTTTATTGCTGTGAAGAGATACCATGGCCACAGCAATACTTATAAAGAAATATATTAACTGAGGCTGACTTACAGTTTTAGAGGCATAGTCCATTATCATCCTGCTGAGATGTATTTTAGCATGTAGGCAGACATGGTCCTGGAGTAGGAGCTGAGACTTCTAGATCCTCAATAGTATGCAGCAAAAGGAGACTGTGAGCCACACTGGGTATAACATGAACAGATAAGAACTCAGAGCCCACCCTTACAGTGACACACTTCCACCATCAAGGCCATGCCTCCTAATGGTACCACTTTCTATCAAGCAAGTTTTCATAAAACTGAGTCTATGTATGTCATACATATACCCCAAATTCCTCTCCCTGACCCCATAGGCTTGTGCCTATAATATAATTCACAAATGCATTCTTTCTAATTTCAAAGTCTACAAAATCTATTACTGTCTCAAACCTGTTTTTACAAGTCCCATGTTTAAAGTATCTTCTGAGATTCAAGCAATCTTTTAAATGTAACACTCTATAAAATCAAATTCAAAAGGCACTATCTATCTATTACCTCTCTCTCTACATATATATATATATATGATAGATATCATATATATATATGATAGATATCATATATATATATATGATAAATAGGTAGATGTAGATATATAGTGATATGCCATTCAAAAGGCAAGGAAAAGAACAGAGTGAGAAAATACTGCATCAAAGCAATACTGAAAACCAGTTAAAAAATTCAAGCTCTGTATCTCTGTTTCTGATGTAAAAACATTCTTTATATTTCTAACTCATTTCAGCATTATTGACTACAACATACTTCTTCTTTGGGGATGGTTCCACTCCATCTAGTAGCTTCCATAGTCAGGTATCTCATGACTGACATCACCAACATCTTGGGTTCTCTAAGACAATCCAGGCTTTACCTTCACAGATTCACACCAAGGCCTCTCTAAGTCTTTATGTAAAGACATCCCTGACACATGGCTGGCCTTAGAGACAATTTTTATTCACGGAGAGACAATTCATAGCTCCTTTCACTTATCTCTTATTTCAAACTAAGAACTATGTTCCAGTGTTTGGTGCTTACTTCTGGTGTTTTTTGCTGGAGCTGAAACATGGCCCCCACATTAATTACATCTACACCAGCAATTTGTTTTCCACGGTTCCTTTCACTGCCTAATCTTGCCTATTCTGGAACATTCTCTGTAGACCAGGCTGGCCCTGCACTTAGAGATACACCTGTCTCTGCCTCCTGAGTTTTAGAATTAAAGGTTTGTGCCACCACTCTGGGGCCTAAGCCTTTAAATCCTCTTTCAAAGTTGAAGGCTCAGTTAGGTGGGGTGTGGTCTGAAGGCCATCACTTCCTTTATTCCGTATTTTAATTTGTTTATCTCCTTGAACATAGGATTCACCTTCACTCCCTTTCCTGGTGCCCCTTTTTCTTTAATCTGTACATTTTATATTTTTACTTGTTCAGATTGTTCCTTCTCATTATAAATCTTCATAAGAGTGACCATTTCTATACTTACAACTGAGTAAATACTAGACTGTTTTGAGATTTTTCTCTGATAATGCAATTAACCCAAAAATGTTCAGGCCTTAGGCAAGTTTTTCAGAAGAGGGCAAAAAGCAGCCACATTCTTCACCAAAATATCACAAGAACATTTTCAAGACCACATAAAATTTTTCTCCTCTGATACCTATTGAGCCAGTCTCCCATATATAAGTCACCCTTATTATGACTGTCTTCAATGTTCAACTTGGAAGTCCCATTAGTCCACATTTATAATGTACAACTGATTTCTAATCCAAAGTTTCCAAGTCCATGTTTCTCCAAACCAAAGCATGGCCAGACCTATCACAGAAATACCCAGGCTCTGAGAGTATCTCCTGTCTTAGTTAAGAATTTATTGTTGTGAAGAGACAATATGAACATGGCAGCTCTTATGAAAGAAAACATTTAATTTGGGCTGAATAACATTTAAAAGGTTTATTTCATCATTTTCCTAGTGAGAACCATGGCACCATTCAGGCATGCTGGAGAAAGGACTCAGAATTCAAAGTCTTAATCTATAGGCAGCAGTGTACCACACTGGACATAGCTTGAGTATATGAAACCACTATGTCCCTCTTCACAATGACAGACTTCCAACAAGTCCATACTTATCCATCAAGGTCATACCTCCTAATAACTGTGTTCATTATGGGACAAGCAGTCAAACCCACAAGTCTATAGGTTCCAAACCTATTCAGAGAGAGAGAGAGAGAGAGAGAGAGAGAGAGAGAGAGAGAGAGAGAGAGAGAGAGAGAGAGAGAAGGCAGAGGAGAAGGAGGAGAGGAAGGGAGGGAGGGAAGGAGGGAGGGAGACAAAGACAGAGACAGAGACAGAGAGAGAGAAAACCACATCCAGAGATAACACATGAAGTTGAAGGTAGATTGGGAATGAAGGGATGGATTTGGGTTAGTATGTTTAAAAATCATTGTATGCAATTACCAAAAGTACATAAAAGTAGTATTTAAAACAATAAATTAGTATCTAAATCAGAAAATATATGATGCCATTTTGAGATGTATTGCTTTATTTTTAGATGATTTAATAATGGAATCAGAAGATGAAGAATAATATCTTTGTTAAATATAAAAAGGACAATTTCCTATGGATACCAAAATTACTGGCTATAGGGACAGTGAGGATTGTACAGATTTACTATAAAGCTTCCACACATTGTGAATATATTACTGCTTTTTCTTTAAAATAATGGTGACATTGGAGTCAGATTTCTTCTGAATTAGTATATTGTCTTCAAGGAGGGCACTATGAAAATAGTGAGTTCACTTGAAAATGTAGCCTACAGAATAGATGAACTAAAACACCTAGGATGCACATTAGAGTAAATAAAAATATGAGAGTTACATGAATGAAACAGAAATTAAAGCAACAAGATTAGTATTTAAATCTAGCAACTTCTGCTGCTAAAGTAATTGATTAAGAGAGAAGGAGATATTGATTCCTTCCAAGTCTGAAGTCTAATGATCCTCCTTAAATAACAGTAATGGTCTATTTTCCATTTATGAGTTCTCTCATTGACTCTTAAATATGCTCTACTGTTCAACTCCAATTTGCTTTGTTTTATTTTGCTCATTAACAAGATAGTCCATGACTTATATCTTAATTTATATCTGGTCAATTTCCCCCTTGAAGCTTCTCTTGCTGCTCTAGTCTGCTGCACTCCTGATATCACCTTCTATACATTTTTCAAGGCCCTGTAGTATTCAGGACAATTATGTATTCTATTTAATTAAAGCAGGAAATGATTCTATTTTTGTATTACGGGATCGCTGTCCTTTCTTTCATTCTTCTTTAACATAATTTGTTACCTTTTCCAAGTGAACCTGTATGTGTACTTTTGATAAACATAATAAATTCTTGATAGTATTATTTTGACTGTCATTTAGTTGCCATTATGAGAAAATCTTGGTAATTTGGTAAATAAAGAGAACGAAATCTTCAGCAACTCTTAAAAGTTATATTTAATTTCATAGCAAAGTCAAAACCAGCTGTTTAGACAGTTTGAGCTTCCCACTGGCCAGATTTGCAAACTCCTATTTAGTTCGGCATATGGAAGCTATCTCATGCATTCAAATATTCACATGTAAATCTCACTATCTATGAAGTACACAGAACTACAAACTTGAAGCAAAATGGAATTTTCAAGCAGCCAAACTTCTTAGAATAGCTTGTTTCATTAAAATTCCTCCAGCTACTAGGTCTGGTGATACAATTTTCAGTGCTTTCAGCTAAATAAAAATAAGTTATTTATTAATAATACATGTTAAATTGTGAATTAAACATGCTAAAATATTAAGCTTTCAATCCACTTTCCAGAATTTCTAAACTTTGAACACTCTTTAACATTTGTTAATTAACATTATTTTAAAATAAAAATTAGCATGTATCTTATCATTTGTCATTTTACTGTGTAACGTCAGTTTTTCCCTTTATTATTATTATTTTTAAAAGTTTTTCTTAGCTATGTATCATCTTTCTCCCCTTCTCTTCCCTCCTCCCAATCCCTCCCAGTCAGCCTTCAGCCTTGCCCCTCCCATCCACCCATCCCCTGCCCAAAAAGGGCAAGAAGTCTCAAGGTGTCAGTTTTAAATGTAGCTACAAAGGCATTTCACTGTCCATTAGATTAGTGAAATTATAGATTATATATACTAGTACTTAAATAAGTATTTATTCTTTCCATAAGCATTGAGATACTGTAAAATCTAACCTAACTGCATATCTCTTACTGCTATGTTCCTAAATTACCAACAAACTTCCTGAATTTCACTAATTAGCAAAGCACTCACTAGTGGAGAAGGTTGCTGCCCATTGACTTGCTGTGTCCCTGTATTCTGTATTCTTCAACAATGAAGTTAGTGAGAAATATTCATAGTGGCCCTATTCTTATAATATCTTTGTTTTATCTGTAAGTTCTAATTCATCAGAGACAACTTTTCAAAGCTATAGTGATATCATCACTATTAATCTACACTTGTTCAAATACAGGCACACAGACAAACACTTTTAACTTGTTTTCACTTTTTTCTTGTTGCTCTGGGGCTTCTTTGGATTTAGTGTTATGGAAAGGAACATAACATTATATAAAAAATATAGAAGGTATATTTGTTGTGCTTATATCTTTAACGACAGAAATCTCCCTTGTTTATTTCAACTGTACTTAAAAAATGCAGTCCAAAGAAACAAGGAAGGGTAATATTTAGAATTACAAGTGATGATAATGAGCAATTAAAAAATCCATACCTTTCTTAGTGTCTGGCTTTGTACATGTCTGTGAAGTAGACGTTCGAGACAGTTAACAGAAGCCCATTGACTTAGATTAATTGTTGATTCAGTCCAAGTTCTAAGGCTTCATACCCAAGAAAGCTGATGGTTAAGGCCTTAATCTGAGACAATCAATCAATCAATCAATCAATAGCAAGAATAAGAGATTTTGTGAGTCTCAAAGTCCAAACACTGAGTGATTTGTTATGTAGATACCTAACATCAGTAGAGGAAAGGTATTTAAGTCCTGGAAAGACAGGGTATGAGTTTTTACTGCTTCTGATTGTTTTTTTCCATCTCTACTGCATTATTGAAAGATTTTTTCTCATGAAATCAAATCTTTCCTGCTTTCTCTCTGTATACCTCTTCTCTTGAATATCACCTAACCTATTCATTTTCCATGAATCAATTCTCCCCTAGTATGTATATTTCCCTTTCAGCATAATACTCCTGAGCCTTCATTCATTTCTCTCTCTTTTTGTTTGTTTCTAGAGTGTCTTTTCATGTATCTCAGGCTGGCCAAAAGTATGACATGTAGATAAGACTTAAGAATAAATTTTGTTGATCATGCTACCTCTGTTACTTAGTACTGAAATCACAGGTGTGTGTCACAATACTTATATAGTTCTTGGCTTCCTTAACTCAATTAAACTATCGCCCTTCCTCACTGGGAAAGTGTCCACAAATTCTAGTTTTATTTACTTTTACAATACTTATCACATTTTTGAACTCCATAGAATTTAATTAGTTATTTGCTTTCATGTTTTGTTAGAATATAACAATAATTTATAAAAAGCTTTATATTCTTTTACTGTTCAATTGTCATTTCAATGTCAGAGCTGGATTACTATAGCTGAAAATATGATGGGCTAATGAGGTTTAAATATTATTATTAAACCACACTATGAAATGTATTTAGACAACTCTCAGTTTCTCTGAATTGAAAATAGTTTAGCTATGATTCCCTTATTCTCAAATATTGTTGAAATCATTATAAAAAAAGACTATCCAGATGTAAGATACAAAAAGGAAAACAGATGGGACATTAATATTGAAAAAGTAGCTTAGAAATAGACAAAGAAGTTGAGTTTTATACAGAAATCCACGGCCTGGAAATTTTGAGCTCAGAGTAACTTTAATCAGAATAGAGGAATTTTTGGTGTTTCATTCAGCAAAGGGACTTAATTTCATAGTTGTCTTGACAGCATATATTTTCCACTATATTTTTGAATTAAATAAAGCTCCAATGTTCTGTCATCATTCATTACTTATACTGGAAACACAGCAACAAAGAAGACCATTCAAACCATAAACTTTGAAGTTTGCAGATCTCATCCAAATGACTCAATCCCTCCATAAATCTTGTATGAAATACTTAGGCTATTTAAGCTACAATTTTTCTATTCTGAGAGAACTATCACAATTTATATGAAAATGTAATAAACATATGCAAAACCCCTCAAATGTTCCTTGAAGTATATAATGAAGACTCCCAAAATATTTTCTATTTTTTAATCTTTAACTTGTATTGCTTATCATCATTTTAACACTAGCTTTCAAAGTCTAAGCTTACAATATTTTGTCAAAAATCAATCTATGAAACAACCATTGAAAATCCTTACTAGTTCTCAAACTGTTAAGACAATATCAAGAAAAAATGATTCAGTCTAACCAAAAATTATGGAGACCAGGGTAGTGTAATTTGAGAATACATACTGATATCAAAAATACTTTTAACATTTATTTTATATTAAGTGTTTTATATTTCATTTTATCTTTTAATATGGTTTTAAATTTATTTTTTTAACAGAGAATGAGAGTGAATCATTATGAGTTGAATATGTTCCCTTTGTACACTAGCCAACTCATCAAGACTGTTAATAGCATATATCTCATATACAGTTCTTTATCTATAGGTAAGAGAATGGGAATTTGTTCTCTTTATTCCAGGATATGCATTGTAAGCCTCTAGATATAAATACAGGTGGAAGATGATACATCTGTTACCTGCACAGTCTTCCATCCTAACATGATGATCCCAATACTGTTTTTTCTTATATTTCAGAATGTTATTCACAGTGCCAAGAGCTTTATTTTATTATGCAAAGAGAATTCTAATGCTATTAAATGTCCCTTGTCTTCATTTTGATACCAGCAGTGTGTTTTTGAGAAGCATATTTTGAAGTACTTGATTTAGTCTAAGATGATGAATCAAAATGGCATGTTTCTTGGAAATTAAGACAAACTCTCAAGTGTTTAAGTAAGAAGGTTTAAGGGAAATGTATAGCTTCCTTGTGAGACCTGTCGAGAAGGAAAAAGGATAGACAGGGATACTGTAGAAAGAAGGTCAGCAATTTGCTTCTTCCAGAAGTTTCTCAGAGCTGAGGGACTCTAGTTTCAAGAAGGTCTTTGAAAATTGCTTGATTTTTCTTTTACAGTTAATACTGGAAACTTTCTTGGTAAATTAAAGGGTAAAAATCCTCAATAGCAGTGAATTCTAAGACTCTGTGCTCAACCTGGGGAGAAAAAAACACGACTCCATCTCTCACTCCCACGCATGTCTTCCTTTTAAATAGTTCATTTTAGAAATGCATCCATAACAAACACATTAAAAATATGAATCTGAGATTTACTCAGTATAAGAAAGCTGTTTTACCAACAATATTATAAAATTATGCAAACAATTTGAGGATGATAAAGACATTCAAAAAACTACTTCATGATAGTTGGGTATATTCACATTCGTGTTTTGTACAAATTGATACCATTAACCACATAATGTAACAAAAATATGCAATCATTAACTTATGTGACTGTTTTGTGAAATGGAATGTAGAAATGACAAATATCTGGAAATTGACTATTAAGTTAAGAAGCAAAGTAATAATCATAATATAAACAGAGATCTGTAGTAGAAATGATATTTAAAGCTAGGAATAATCCAAGAATACAATCTAAATATTTTATAGAAAACTCTTTGTAGAAAAGATAGGAGATCAAGGTACCAAATCATTCACAGAAAGCAAGAAAGCATTAAAAAGAAAAAATTGAGACATGGTGTTAACCTCATTTAAAAATCCAGTATGAAATAATTTTAGCATTAGACATTTTCTTAGTTCCTTTTACAATTGTTATGACAACATACCTGACAAGCACAACTTAATGAAAGAAGAGATCTTTACTAATAGGATAAGACTACATCTATTATGGTGGGTAAGCCATGGCATTTAAAATGTCTCCAGGAAGCATGGAAGCAATTGAGATGACTGTTCATATGATGTCCAACTTCAGGAAACAAAGAGATATCTGATCTTTTTTTTTTTTTTTCATTTATAGCTGATCATTGGACATTTACTCTTTAGCAAAATCACCTATTTTCAGTAGCTTGAACAATTTAGGATCTCTGGATTTCTTAAAGGAATGATTACTTCTATAATTGGTGATGATAGCAATATTAATCTTTGGGTATATATATATATATAATTATTATTCACTTATTTTGTTATGCTATTGTTTATATGACAATACAAAATGAACCCATGGAACACATGCCTGTGGAGGACAGAAGCTGACACCAGGCTTCTTCCATTACTTCTCTGCTCAGTTTTTGAAACAGATTCTAACTAACCTTGTGTTCATTGATCAGCTAGAATTGTGGCTGTTTACTGTATGCGCCTGCTCTATTCTGACTATCCCCATTGCTGTAGTTGAAGGTACATGTTGTCATCCCTGGATTTAATGTAGCTACTGAGAAACTAAATTCAAGTCTTCAACCACTTATCAACTAGCCATCTGTCTAGTCCAACACAATTTTTTTGTATCTTAATTCTGAAATCTATTCACCAAACACAATGTTCCTTGTATCTTAAAAGAAATACTACGAAAGCTTAAATGACATAATTGAAAACCACATATTAATAGTGTGAGACTTCAACATCTGACTCTCCTCAATAGATAGATTTAGAAACAAAATAGAAAAATATGAGAACTAAAAAAATAAGAGAAGTAAGAGATGTTATGCTTCAAATGAATCTAACACATATCTACATAGTGTTTTACCTAAACACCAAAGAATATAACTGCTTCTCAGCACTTCTTGAAACCCTTTTCTAAGTAGAACACATTCTCATTCACAAAGTAATTCTTAACAGAAACAGACAACAACAACAAAACCTGGAATAAACCCTCACATCTTATTAGATAACCATGGATTACAGTTAGAGTTCAACCACAACACAAACTATAAAAAGCCTGCAAACTCATGGAAACTGGACAATTCTCAATTGTAATACTGCTGAGTCAAGGAAGAAATAAAAACATGTTAAGACTTCTTAGAATTCCGTGAAAACGAATCCACAACACACCCATACATATGGGCTCCAATGAAAGCAGTGATAAGAGAAAAGTGTATAGCAGTGAGTTCCAGCTAACAAATTAGAGGACTCTCAAATTAATGATTTAACAGCTCTAGAATAAACAGAAGCAAACACACTCAAATGGATGAGATGGTAGGAAATAAACAAATGAGTGGTGATGTCACTACTATAAAACAAAATAAATAATATTAATAAGAATCAACAAAACAAAGAGTAGTTTCTTTATGAAAACTAACAAGATAGGCAATCTGTCACCAAACTCACTAAAAGTCAGACAGAGAATATCTCAATTAACCAAATGATAAATGGAAAGCTGGATATAGCAATAGACACTGAGAAAAGCCAGATAATCACTAGGTTATGCTTCAAGAAACTGTAATCTATAAAATTCAAAATTATAAAAGAAATAAAAATTATCTTGATAGATAGCATGTATCATAATTAAATCAAATAAGCAATTTAATGACATCTATAGCCCCTAAGGAAATAGAAGCAGTCAGTAAAAGTATCCCAACCCAAAACCCCAGAGCCAGATGGTTTCAGTACATGAATTCTACCAGACTTTGAAAGAAGAACTAATACCAGTATTATCCCAAGCAATTCTACAATAATAGGAACAGAAGGAACATTGCCAACCTATTATAAGGCTACATTTATTCTTATACGCAAACCATACAAAGACTTGGCAAATCAAGATAATTAGAGATCAGCATCCTTCATGAACATTGATGCAAAATACTCAATAAAATGCTCAAAAATCAAGAACAAAAATAGCATACACCATTATCAAATGGTCTTCATCCCAGTGAATTTGTTGCTGAGATCTAGCTAAGCACTGGAAACAGCTGAGGTCCCAGTTCAGTGGAAGAAAGGGAAGAGGGATTATATGAGCAAAGGAGTCAAGATCTTGATAGGGAAACCCACTGAGACAGTTGAGTAGAACTACTGTGAATTCACTGACTCTGGACTGACAGCTAGCAATTCCAGAATATTTCAACATAAAAAAAAAAAAAAAAACTATCAATGTAATACACAATATAAACAGAAAGAAAATAAAACACATAATAATCTCCTTAGCTGCTGAAAAACCTTTGACAAAAATTGACAATCTTTCATGATAAAATCTTAGAGTAATCAAGGACACAATAAACTAATTGGGGAATGTCTTTCTATATGCTGAATAAATTACTGTTTTGGCCCATGGCCAATACCATAGCAGTAGGCAGGAAGCAGAGCATAGGTAGGAGAAGGAGGGTGAAGTCTGGAACAGAGATTGACCCAACTGCCATAGAAAGCAACATGTAAAGAACACACGTGAACCATGGGCCACTTGGCAGGACTAATTAATGGAGATGGGTTGAGTTAAGATGAAATAGCTAGTTATCAATATGCCTAAGCCATAAGCCAAACAGGATGTAATTAATATAAGCATCTGAATCATTTTTGGGGAAAAGCTGCTGTAGAAGGGTCAGGACCATGGGGGTCAGTTGGGCAAGAAATCTCACTGTCACAGATGGTGTCCTAACATGAGCTGAACACTCACATAAAGGCTTAGAAAGCTTGAAAGTGGTTCTAGGGCAGAGAAACAGAGCCAAAAGTGGCTTCTGAATTGTGTCTCTGAAGTGGGCCATGGTACAGAGACATTATGGTTTGGGGGGCATGTGATCAATTTAAGGTTTCTGTTTTTATTTAACAAAAAGGAAACGGAGTCAAAGATGGCTTCTTAGTAACAGCATTTTCTTCCAGTCTGCTCTGTTTGCTATTGTTGGGCAGGCATGACTCCTTTAAATAGGCTTCTTGACTCAGTTTTTTCAGCAAAAACTGTGTGGCCCTTTAAGAGACCCTGCTGTCAAATACTCAAGTGGAGTGAGCAGTGGGCAGTAGGCTGTGCTCTATTTCATAGTGTGGACCCTACGATTCCCAGAATTGGGGTGGTAAAAGGTTCCATGATATTTAATACTACTTCCTAGAATTGGGAAGATAAGTGTGGCTCCTGTGCCTTTGCCACGTTGAAAAGCCACCAAGAAGGGCAGAGTCAACAGGCAAGGCAACAGCCCTGTATAGTCCAGCATTTTAAAAGCTCTTCTGGTTGGAAAATGCTTAAGTCTATGCAATAAAACAGATTCAGTCGAAAAAAGAATAAACCTCTCAATGAATTAAAATGTGTATGTTAAATGTACCACATTTTCTTTATCCATTCTTTAGATGAGGAATATTTTGGTGATTTTTCTTTTAGGTTCTTAATATTATGAATAAAGACATTATGAATGTGGTACATTTAACATAGAATGTTACTCAGTTATTAAAAACAATAATATCAGGTAATTTGAAGTAAAATGGATTGACCTAGAAAAGAATAGTTATGAGTGAGGTAACCTAGACTCAGAAAGGCAAATATAATATGTATCCAATCATAAGTGTATATTAACTGGAAAATATACCCATGCTACAATCTACACACCCAGGTAACAAAAGATGAGAATCATGGACTATTGTTGAATTCTTCAATAGTGCATTTTAAATGTTGGATGGGGAAGTATAACAGTAGTTTTAGAAGAAAATGTATTGTATGTATTTTTAGCTTAGTGGTGTTTGATTCAAGGTGTGATATTTTCAATTACTTTTAGTAAAATTCAAGATATCACAAGAAGGTAGTTAACATAAAGCATATGTACCAATATCCCTTGGGCTTCTGGTTGCTAAATTAAACTTTCCCTCTATGAGTTAGAGAAGACTGTTTTTTATGGTGTTAAAGTTGCCAATGTTGACTAACAAAATATTAGGATACATGAACATAAAAGTGAAAAAAAAAAAAAAACACCACAGGCTTTTTCTAAACAAGAGACATAATTAAATACCTACTGAGCCATAGTTTCTGCCAGGGTAGAATCAGTAACCTTCAAATAATTTCCTTATATTAGGCATCTTGTGATAATAAATGTAACCAAGAGATTCTTAATAGTGTCAACACCTTCAGGAGAAGCATTTAATCAGTTTAAATCTGCATTCAAAGTGTCATTCCATAAAGGCACTATCTGCTGGATAAGTAAGTGTGAAAACTTTGTGAGCTTATTATACTACCTATAGCGACATTATGATTACAGATTTATCCATCATAGCTTCTTGTTACTGTCCATATGTTTGCAGAAATGGTATATCAGCAGTCTCAGAGAACTATTTGGATTGCTGATCAAAGGGCTATGGATCGTGATCTATTTTAAAAAGTACATACATTGTAAAAAAAATATTTTTTTTAGTTATATCAATAGAAACATTTTATCTCCAAGTTCTCCAAAGAGAGACAGGTTACTAAATACACACAAACATCATGCCTTAACAACTCCCCTAAGAATACAGCAATAGTAACTTGTGTAGCTCTAGTGTTGGATAAATACTGTTTTTATTTTAATGTTGCTACATAACTTTAAAAGCAATCCCATTTTCAATGATCTAACACTGGATTTCATAATATGTGAGCATCTTGAGACAAGTTTTCTGCCTGCCCACTTTGTAATTTACCTCTTATACAGTCAGTTCATGTCATTTATTCTAATGCATTAACCGTTCATTATAACATCAGAGATTGAAACATATTCCTTTTTGTACTCTGTTAAACATCTCAGCAAACTGAGTTTAAAATACATACAATACTCTAATATATTAGGACACAACATGGTTTTAAATATTTTAAGATCATTTCTGCCTCCAATGTTGTTACTTTTTGACTTAATCTAAAACTTAAACACACCTTTAATATCTTACTCTGGTACTAAAAACGAAAGTGAGTGCTGCTTCTGTTACATTGTAGGAATATCCTTACCCCCCCCCCCCAAAAAAAAAACTTCAGTCTTGTTTAGTTATTATGCTTTAGATCTCAAAATAAATTCTAAAAGAAAATTTTATATGTTCATTAATCAGTGATTAAAATGAGTTAATGTTTATTAAGTCATGTTCTCACATACTGTTGTTTTCTGCTTAGTTTTCTTCAATGAGAAATATTAAGGAGGAATGCAGTGCTCCATTTCTATTCCTTCATTCTTAAGTACAAGAATTTTAAGAGTAATACCAAACATTAGAGGTCATTAAGAGAAAAAAATCCCTCAGAGACCAAGACATACATTGCTTTGACAGAAGACCATTTTGGATCGCAGAAGCCATGTTAGTAAGATCTAAATTGCATAGAACTTCAGCTCCAGCATGATCCCTGTGGCTCTATATTACTAAATTCCACAGGCACTTAAACTTTCATGTACATATCCACACACAGGTGCACAGGTATGCACGTAACTATATGTAAAATAAGTATTTCAATAAATAAAAAATCATATTTTTATTTTTGAGCTATAGAAATAATTATCAAAGTTTATTAAGCATCATAAAATTGAAATAAGTAAACATCTAAACATTTGATTTTAAGAAAACATTTCAATACAATGAATATAATCAAACTTAGGAAATGTTATAACAAAGCAATTAGTGAAAAATGAATGCATTATTAATATTATAATTTTCAGTATTTCTTAACACTTAATATTTATATTTATTTTTATTTTAATCCTTTAAGGAATTAAACTTTTAATTAATATTCAAATATAAATACATATATTTAAGATTTGTAGTCATAGATTATACTCTCCATGATACAGATTTAGTTGTTACTTGTTATGCCATTTCAGAATTAGAATTTTGTAGGAATAGCCTGGTTGATTTAGAGCAAAGCACAGACTAGTTACAATAGACAGTCAAGAATCTATTTGAGATATTTCAAAAGAATTATCATTTGTAATTTTCTATGCTGTGAACATGAGAACAAACTAAGATGAGTATCAATGTTTTATTTACAATTATATGTTATATATAGAAAATTACCGTTTGACAAGAATAAATGCTTACAGATTAATGACAAAATAGCATATTGTAGATACAGGTTTTTATTACTATTATTATTAATGGGATTTCTCAAAATCCCTAGGATATGTCTTAAACACAGGTTATGTCAAACATATATCTGGCATATATATTATATATTTATATAATTTTACATTTGCATAATTATAATCATTTTACATAAATTTAGGTGCATAAAATAGTATCAACACTATTAAAGGGGCAAATACAACTCTACTCTATAATCAAGCTATGTAGTCTCTCAACACATTATAACACATTATAAATGGACTTTCACATTTATATTTAGAAGAAGCACTTTACTACGTTTTGGTCAAAATTCCCAGGATTCCAACTTTTCTGCTTTGGGAATATGATTAAGTACAAAAAGACATTACTGAAGATAATTACTATGATACTGCATTAGTAAAAGTAATTGCTGATGGACAATAACTAAGTTGCCACAGTCAGATCTATGTATTGCACTGCAATAGGAGAATGCAAGGTTTTGGTAGACTTATGACAACCAGGGAACAGATCAAGTTGATATAAAATTTCAGTATTTTCATAAAAATAAAAAAATCAAAAAGTAGAGGAAATAAACAGGACAAAGTAAAACAACCTAGTATTATGTACTTATCAAAAATTATGCTGGTATATATGAGTCCAATTAAAATGCATATAATATTCAAATGAAAAGAAAAACAATGTGCAAATTTAGACTCAATACAAAAGTCTCATTTCAGCCTTAGAAGCACATACAGATTGATATTAAGTATTTGGAAAGAAATCATTTTTCAAGCAAATGAAACAAAAAAAAAAATCCAGAGCAATATTGCAGTAGTTAATATAATAGATGAAAAAACAGGATTCAATTAGAAATCGGAGAATAAAACACAAAGAAGAAAACTGTAAAATCAAATGACAAAATTTGAGGAGAAAGAAAACTTTCAAATGTATGTACCTAAATATGAGAATGATCTCAAGATATCAAAATGAAGAAGTGGATACAAATATAAGAACAGTTGTAATATTTGTCTTCCAACTTTGAAATTTGCCACACCATACAATCAAAATATAAAAATATTTATTTTCATTACATAGAGGTTAAGTGTATTAAATAAGTATTAAGAACAGAAAATTACAAACATTTTCCTAAAAAATACATAGACTGCTATCCATGATAAATTAAACATTATATAAGAAAACAAATCTTATGAAAAAGTCAAGTGACAATTGACATTGTCTAATATGTTTATAAAAATGAAGCCATAAAAAATATGCAAGGCTCAAATATGTTTAGAGTCTGCATTTGTGATTGTTGAGTAAAAATAAAAAGTCAGCTAAAAGGAGAACGCTTTAATAATGGAATTTCAAGTAAAGATAACTGAGATTATCGCTTACTCCAAACTGTGATGCATTTTGCATTTTTAAAGGATTTCCTTGTGGAAGCACACAGTAATTCAATCATTGGCTTGATTCTGTTTTGACTCAAGGACAAAAAATCCAAGTCCTTTTTTTTTTATTTTTTTAATTTTTATTTATTTATTTATTTATTTATTTATTTATTTATTTATTTATTTATTTATTTATTTTGCTCCTTAAGGCTGAATAATAGGGCATTTGGCCAAATGTGTGGTTACTAGAGGTTGTGAGAATTAAGGATGTGTTTATGCTGCTTTGTTCTGGAGTGTTGGTGTTCTTGAAAGAATGAAGTCTTTTTGCTTTTGTTTTTGTGTATAAAGTCCATGAGAAATAAATTAGGGGATGCTGCAGTATTCACTAATAGCTTTCCTGATTTTTTCTTTTATCTTCTGTCTCTTGACTCTTATCAATCCTCACTCCCCTATTTGGGACTTTTTGTCAGGTCAAGTGGGGCCAAACATGTTTCAAACAATTTTTTTTGAAATACAAAACTATTGTAAGTAAACAACTTCATGTTACAACACAAGAAACTAAAAAGTAAGAGGGAAATAATTATACCCACTGTAAATAAAAGGAAGAAAATAACAATCACTTCAAAAATAAGTGAAATAGAAATTAGGAAAATAATATAAAAGTTCAACAAAATTAACAGTTTTCTCATACTGAAAAAATGTCATGTGACTGAGAATTGAGCTTAGTGTAGGAAGAAGCAAGCCGTGTCTTGCATATTCAAGGTCAGAAATTCAGTTACTAAGGGAAACATTAATTAAATTGAATAAAAACCAGTACAACAGTCAATGGAAAACAGAAATAAAAGAGATACATAACAACCAAAATTTTAGAAAAACAAATAATCAGGATAGGATGAAGTACTAATGATTAAAAGGGGGCTGTGAGACTATGTTTCAAAATTAATAAAAACAGTCTGAGATATCAGAGGGATCTACCCACAGTCAGTCTAGGAGGATCAGACAGTGGTAACTCACACCCTTAAACAGGGGATATCTGGGAGTGGTGACCTGTGCCCTTAATCCCAGCAAATCTGAGTTAAATTTGACTTCATTTTAGTTTACAGAAGGAGTTCCAGGTTCTCAGGCAGACAGTGGTAGAGCTACGCCTTAACTGGGCAAAGAAAGTATTTAATGGCAGTTATAGAAAGACAGGGCGGGCAGAAGAAGCCAAGAGGAGGGAGGCTGAGGAAGCTGGAAGACAGCTGGGTGAGATCTGACTGTGGTGTTTCTTCTCTTCTATCTCAGCCTTTCCCAGAGATCTGGCTGCAGGTTTCTTTTATTCCTGCACCACTGGGCTGTTCTTATAAAAATGGTATCTACAAGCCTGAGTAATGAAGTAGATAGTTTTACAGTTGTGTAATGAGTAAGTTGCTTGGATAAGTAAATTGTCTCTAGATAAAATTCCATAACCTGGTGAATTTAACGCTACATTTACCAACCCTTATATGCTGACACCAACCCTTCTCATGTTCTGATTAAAATTTTTAGTATTTTTGTTTTTGTTTTGTTCTGATTTTGAAAAAAGAGAACCTCAAATGAGAAAATGACTTATGCCATTTGGTCTGTGGTCATTTTTGTGGAAGATTTTCTCAATAATGATTGTTGTGGGAGGTCTCTGTATACCATGAACTGGATAAGGAGGTTTAAGACTTTACACAAAATCAGGCTGAACAGATCATGGAGTCCAACAAGTAAGCAGTGTGATTCAAGGAACTTCATTTCAATTCTTGCTTCCAGGATTCTACTCAGAGTTAGTATCATGAGTTTCCCTATAAATAATTGTGACATGGAATGTAAGCCCGATAAACCATTTTCCTCCTGAATTGCGCTGATCAGGATGTTTATCACAGTGATAAAAGTCAAAGACAACATTCAAAAAATTAAAGAATGAAAAAGATAAGGATTATTATCTTCATAGCGCAAAATTTTTGAACAATATTTTATGAGACCTTATATTATTCTTATAACAAATAAATAACTATATATTCCTAAAAATTGAAGATGGATATAGGTTATTTAGTATTTTTGAATGTATACACTCCATTCGTGTTTTCATAAATAATTCAAGAGCATTAGAATTTATACTAAGTATATATTAAATTTTGAAGTACATATTTAAAAATAAAATAGTTTCATTGTAGAAAAGAAACTATTCAACATCCTTAATATTTTGCCTGTTGATCACTGGTTGTCTGAGTAATATTTCTCTAAAGTCATTTCTCATTTTAAATGGTTAATTGATGTGAGAATGCCTTTCTGTATGCTGTGAATAGCAGTCTTTAAATAAAGAAGCTGTTTTGGCCCATGACAGGCACCACAGGAAAAGTAGGAGGAGGAATCAGAATAGGTAGGAGGAGCAGGGGCGGAGAGAGACAGACTGAGCCAGAAGCCCAAAGAAGCAACATGTAAGGAACACAAGTAAGCCATGGGCCATGTGGCAGGAAAGATGAATAGAAATGGGTTGATTTAAGATGTAAGAGCAAGCTAGCAGTGTGCCTGAGCCATAAGCCAAACAGCATAAAGTTAATATAAGAGTCTGAGTCATTTCTGGAGGCCTGAGCAACAGCGGGTGGGCTAAGAGGTCTGGGCCTGCAGGTCTTTGAGTCTGGGCCTTTGGGCATCTGGCTGCCCAGGACCAAGAAACCACTTTGTAATGGTTAATAGCCACATTCTTTTAAGAAACTTTAGTCAAGTACAAAGAAATAAGCTAAAAATTAACTGAAGGCTTCTACACTTCCTGCCTGTGTCAAAGAAATCATTCAAATAATGAAAATATTTATGAAGTGATATTTATCATTACTGATAATTAGGAAAATAAAAACCATTAAAATAAAAGAAAACATATATCAAACAAACAAAACTCATCTGTCAGAAAATTATTACCACACATACAAAACAAGTTGTTCTGGGAAGATTGTGGAATAAGACTATATATTTAGGGAGGATGTAAATATCTGTACTCATTAAAGAAAAGACTCAAGAAAACACATAGGACATATTATCTGCAAGACTAAACATCTGAGGAATATCTTTCTCTACACTGTGAATTAATATTGAATAATATGAAAACTGTTTTGGCCTAAGGCAATCCAGTTTAGAGGCAGGTAAGAAAGAAATCAAAGCATAGATAAAGGGGAAGAAGGGCAGAGTCACATGGAGACGCTGTGAGCTGCTGACCAAGTAAGCAGATGTAATGGAACACAGGTAAAGTCACTAGCCTTGTGGTAAGGCATAGATTAATAGAAATGGTTTGAGTTAAATTGTAAGAGCTATTTGATAATGAGTATAAGAGATAAGATGAGCAGTTTCTAATTAATATAAACATCTGTAAGATTATTTGGGACTAAGCTGCTGTGGGACTACAGGTCCAGAACTCAGGTTGGATGGGCCAGAAACTTTTGGATACATAAGTATATATTTATAAAAATTTGCACATTGATGTATGTTGTTTAGTGTTTTTGAATGCATTTAAATAATTAAAACAAAGCAAAACTTCAACTTTAACTTGTCAGAGTAATTATTATGGCACAGACAAAATAGTCCTGGACAGATTGTGGATTAAGACTCTTTATGATTACTTGAGGGAAGAGGGTATAAATTACAACAGTCATTAAAGGAAAGACTCGAGAAAGCTTATAGGATATACCTTTTATTATCTACAAGGTTAAACATCTGATGAATGTTAAATCTTATGTTCAGAAGAGTTTCACTTAAGTATATTCAGAAATATTGACAGCCAATGAAACTATGATTCTTCAAAAAGTGTCAAAATGGATACAAGTATGTAAATTTGAACCATTTTATATTTCTGCCATAAATACAAATACTAATACAAACATGCACAGAATCCTATGTCCACACCAGAATCAACGGATCTAAAAGCTGTAGAAAGGGGAATTTTAATAGGAATTCTAGATTTGGGGAATTCATATGTGATTTGCATACATAGTGACAACTATTATCTATTTACACATGTATAAATGTTTATATATGTTATTACTGTAGTATATTTATAACTTATAAACAAATGAAAAATTGATGGCTGATCAAAAGGAAACCTGTAGCTATTCAAATGCAATCTGGATTTAGTTATGCAGGGTACAGTTTTGCTGGGCTTAAGATTGCTGTGTCAATCAATGAATTAAGTTTTCCTGGCAATGTGAAGTTTCGTGGTTTACAGCTATGCACATTCTTAAAATGTGGGATGGACATATGTTACCAAAGAATATATTGTTATTTCACACATTTTCAGTCTGACAACATAGAAAAGCAGTCTACCTGTTTCTGAAGTACACAGAAGATAATAATATTCAGACTGAGACCATGAGTATTGATGATGGATTGCTAAGTTTTTACTTTTCTGGGACCTGAATAAACCTGGAAAATAACCAACAAAATGCCAGCTTGGGAAGAAATTAAGTACTAGGAAATCAATATATATTAATCAGTAATTAAATTAATCAATAATTAAAAATAAGTTTTTGAGAGGGTGAATACATTCTAGAATAAAGTGTTATTGTATAAAATAAACAATATTTATTTTAGTTATTTGTCCCATAATTGAATATGAAAGTAATAATTTTTCATATATTTGATGACATTTGGTACTATTGATAGGTGGTACCAATTGCATAATAGGCTACTTATAAGTAACAGTTAATAATAAGATTTTGAATTTTGTGTGAGTCATTAAAGAGAGCTATTTGTACATTTAATGAGTAATTTAGTTTTCTAAACTCTTTATGACTCTGTATAAACCTAATTTGTTGCATGTAATATTAGCAGGAAAATATTGCTATTTAGTATAATCTAATAATAAATCCAAGAGATAGCTCTCTTAAAGTAATGTGGAATTGATTATCTATGCAACAAAATACAATTATATTTTATTTTACTCATATTCTCATTTCTGGGATTTCCATCAGCAAACTGTAAAATATGTATGCTCTGTGACTTAACATAGGTTTTTCTTAAATTCATTATAAATATAGTTGTATTAGTTGGTTTGTCATAGTTACTAGTATGAGTGTTTTGCATATTTCTGTTTTAAAATCTTAAATTAACTCACCAGATTTTGTAAGAAAATTATATTAAAAAGACGATACTGAGGATATCCCTTATTTCTACAATTTAATTTTGTAATAACTTATGACCTTACCTATACAATATTTGGCATGTCACATTGAAAAATATAATCATTTTTGATGCCAGTATATCATACAACTTTCTTCCTTCATAAAATTTGAATGTTGGGTGGCACCTACTTGGCATATCAATAGTTTATGTTAACATTTGTACCTTACTATTTATATTTAACCATTAAACTACTTGATTAAACTTAGCCCTAAAGAAGTTAAGTGATACAATCAATATATGACAGAAAAGCTATATTAACTTGAATGTGAAGTCAGCACTTTTAGTAGCCATTTACTGTAAAAGTGAAGCCAGAAAAGCACTACTTACTGCATGAATGCAAAAGATCAATCTGGAAACGAAATGGAGGGATCCTACAGGAAATAAGATATATATTCAATCCAACAATTTCCAAGAAACTGATTACTGCAAATTATGTTAATTAACTTGGCCATCCTTTAAATTACAATGCCCTAACTAGCTTGTATATTACTAATTTGTGATATCAATTGATTCTGATATAGGGTAGTTAAATTATGCCCCATATCTTGGTAATTAAGAGAGTACAGTTTCAATGTGCATGCTCTGTTAGTGTGCACTAATTTGAAATGAGTAACAGTTTATATTGAAATGGGTAAGTGCCTTAAGGTTACTATTGCTGTGATGGGACAGCATGACCAAAGCAACTTGGTAAGAAAATCAGTTATTTAGTTATGCTTCCATAGACTTTTCACCATTGAAGGAAGTCAGGACGGGAACTCAAGTAAGGCAAAGTGATGTAGAGGCCATGGAGGAATGTCACTAACTGATTAGCTCTTCATGAATTTCTTAGCTGGCATTCTCACAGCCTGCATGATCCCTGGCCCAGGAGTGGCACCATCAACAAGGTCAGGACCCTCACCACCAAACATTAATAGAAATTGCCATACAGGCGTGACCATAACCTGATCTTTAAGAGATATTTTCTTAAATGAGGCTCCCTCCTCTCAGATGACTTTATCTTGTTTCAGGTAGATATAACATGTCCAGGAAAAAAAAACCATGCAAAGAAACCCTACTATTTCATAGAAATAATGTCAAAAGTGAGTGAGTAATTGGGAAAAAGAACACTGAAGAGAATCTGCAAATACTTACCGGATCTCCCAGTTCACTTGATTCTTAATTGTGTACCTTGAGGAAAATAAATTCCCACTGAATCATGGTGAACACCCAAGTGCTTCATTATATATGCAATTGAATTCTGACCCATTCTCACCTAAGTCAAAGAATTCACAGAGGCTGATGGTATGTATAGCTTTACAAATGCTCTTTAACAAACTTTTGAGGTAAGTTATCTAACCACAAAGTACAAGAAAGAAAGAGGAATGGAACAGCTAACATTGAAGTTTCTGTCGTTTTCATTCCTCCAGGAAATTTGAGTGGAATGAAGCCATCATGATTTTAAAGCTTAATCGTGTAATTTTGGAATTTCTGTGATTAGGCATTATGATAAGTGAGCAAATCTTCATTGCTTCTTGATTTTTCCTTCCTTGAATATTTTATTCAATCATAGACTCGCTGTTTAATAATAAAAAATAGTATGTTCTTACAAGTGAATTTTTTTATCTTTCCAGCTACCACAAAATTGCTGAAGTTTAAATTCTACTTTCATATTTTATACGTTATTTCATTTTTCATTTAAAAGCTGTTTTATGTACCAGACACTTATTCTCCCATCTGTTTCTGCTTCCCAGTCACCCCCAAACTTTCTCCCATCACCCCCATCCATTCCTCAGAGAAGGTAAGGACTCCATGTGTGAGTCAGTAAGTCTGGAATATCAAGTTGAGGCGGGACCAAGCCCCTACCCCAGTACCAGGGCCGAGTAAGGCATCGCTCTCTAGGAATAAGCTCCAAAAGGGCAGTTCATGCATTAGGAATAAGTTAGGATCTCACTGCCATAGGTCTCCCAAACTGCCCCCAAACACACAACTGTCATCCATATTCATAGGGACTAGCTCAGTCCCATGAAGGACTCACAGCTGCCAGTCTAGAGTCAGTCAACTTCTGACAGCTTGGTTCACTGTGTCTGTGAGTTTCCTCATCTTAATCTTGACTGCTTTGCTCTTTTGCATATAATCTCACTGGAAGCTTGACCCAGTGTTCAGCTTTGGATTTCCATATTTGCTTCCATCAGTTTCTGGATAAAGTTTCTGTGATGACAATTAGGGTAATGATCAATTTGATTATGGGGGAAGGCCTCTATTGCTTGGAGTCTTATCTGGGATCATCTTTGTAGATTATTGGGTATGTCCTTAGCACCAGGTTTCTCCCTAAACCCATCAGAGCCAAAGGCCCTGGCAGAGATAAAGCCAAAACTCAAGGAGTTTCAATGTTACTTCCCTTTAAATATGTTAGCTGTTTCCTGCAGAAAATTTCTTGTGTGTAATTGTTCCTTTCCCATTTGTTGTTTCCTGGTATTAATCTCCCAGGAACATTTAGCAGCACCATTGATCCTTTATTGGGCACAGTTTCTCCCAGACAGCTGGGTCATAAGGATAAATTCCCCCTAGCTATGTGTGAAAATAGTCACACAAACACGATCTTTTTCTCACAAATCGGGTTTTTGTTTCTTGGCCCAGAGCAGACTCAGCTTCAGCCTCCTTGCAATTACCTTTACTAGTTGACTCCTGGGCAGAGTCAGTCCTCAGACAAAGTACTTATTTCCAGACACTTCTCAGGCATTCAAGGATAGCAACAAATAGATAAAACACTGGTATGCCCTAAGCTCAACCCACACATAGATAAGAGAATTATTTGGTGCTAACTCTACTAATCTTAGACACGTAACTCCCTATACTAACTTGTTCCCAGATTTATTAAAACAAACCTAACTTAAAGATTTATTGGTTGTGATATAGTAAAAAGCCAACTCCTAGATGTAGGTGTAAAAACAAGCTTATGCCCTGGAGAGCCAGAGAGATAGAAAGTGACTGATTTTATTTCTTGTGCAAAAGTGGTGGTGAGGAGGACATAATGCAAACAGAACAGAAATTTAATTTCTGTCATTTTTTTTTCTGATCGATATACTTCTTCTTATGCCTAGTCACATTTAGGAATGTAGTTGGAGCACACAATTTTCCTCATTTAATCTTTAGTTGACCTCCACCAAAACCTCAACTGGACACCCTCATTTGTGTCACAAACCAAAGCTGACAGATACTTCATGTGTATAAAACTCATCACCCTTCTCTGTGAACCTGAGAAATTCAAGCTCTGAAAGTGACTATCTCCATAAATAAAGTCTATACTGTTTTCGTACCAATAAAAAAACGATGCCAATAAAGATGATGAGCTAATGAGAACAGTGTGAGTATATTCATTGAGGTTTCCTATAGATATTACTCAATGGTAAAGGAGATCTCTTGGACCCTAAGAAAAGTATCCATATTCATAAAAAGAGCAAAATGGTTTTTGCCACAATCTGGGTAAAGAAGGTGAGGAAGAGTTGTTCCCTTTGGGCAAACATCAAGTAAGATCATAAAATAAGAAAGTTCTGTAAAGCCTGAGGGAAATAATAAATACGATGTATAATACATTATTTTGCTATAAGTAGACATCTTATAAGTATTTTAATAAATACATAGAATAGAACTAGAAAAGAACAAGAGAATGGATTAAGTTATAAAAAGCGAAAGAAAAGGGGAGAGGAAATGAAGAGGGATAAAGCAAGGCAGGGAGGGGAAAAAGAGCCTAGGAAATAAGAATAACAATCTCTTGATTCCTGGAGTCTAAAATGTATGTATTTACTTACTTTCAAGTAATATATGTCTGAATAGTTTGAGACACAAATTTGTCAATGTGTTCCGTAAAATTAGAATATAAATACAATTGTATACAGTATCCAAGAAAGTTTTTGGTTTTAGAAACAACTATCTTAAAAAAATTACATTTATCTAAAAAAATGAACTCAGAAAGGATTTTATAAAAACTCATATTCTAATATCAATAAGTATAATAAAGAGAGTTACAAAAAAATTGAACACTAGATATGATGAAATCTTGTGGAAAAATTTTTAAGAAAAATATTATTTTGTAAAATAGCGTATTGATTTTAGAAAAACATTGGAATTGTATTAGTTCAAACAAGTATATACTTGAAGAAAGATTGTGATTTATGCCTCATATCAGTTGCTGTGTTGGTCATAAACAATTACCCTTTTGATTCAAAGATAGTTATGCTAAATCTTAAGTAATATTAAATAAAAACCAGAGAACCTTGAAGGTGGAGGAGCAGAATTCTCAGAAACAAAAGACCAAGAAAATTGGATTCAACCTAATGATCCAAAAAACACTAAAAGTAAAGTGGTATTGAGATGCTGTCTCACAGAAAGAGTCAGCATATTCAGAGAACTGATTGTTTTGGATTAATGACTGTGTTTAAAGGACTCTTACTCTAGAATACAGCCTACTTTTAGTGTGAGCTTTTATGTGTATAAAATTTAGATGGTGTTCATATATCATAAATCAAATAGGCCAATAAAAATATTTACTCTAAGTCTGTTTAAAAGAACATATACCATATTGTATTAAAGTATATAATTACATCTTCAAATGTGCCAGTTATTATAGACAAGAATTTTACTGTTATTGCTGAGTGTAATAATTATACTTCTTCATAGATCAGAAAGCAGAATATTTCCTTTTATTTTCTTATTCAAGTACCAGACCTTGAAAAATACTTCAATAGAAAAGGGGGTGAAAATAATGATACAGTGATAACCTAATTATAGCAGTGCAATTGAAAATTAGGGAAAAATTGAATCTTTTTTTAACTTATATTTTATTTAAGTGCATTTTTCTTTGGGAATTCAGTCCAATAATACTTCAAAAATTTTACTTTGTGGGTTAATTATTTTATAGTCCTTACAATAAGGTCATATGAAATAGATTTTAAGTAGTGTGTGAGGGAGAAAATATCTTTTAAAAGATGAGTATCACTTCTTAATCTGTAAGATTAAATTTGTTTGAAAAAAATAAGTTAATTAATATATACTCCACATGATAAATTTCTTAAAAAGAGTAACAAATGAAAATAATAATATATAAGATAGTTGAATAAGACCATTTTTCAATGATCCTGGAGAATTTATGGTACAATATATATATAGCAATAGTTTTACTCTTTCTTATAAAAGGAATGCTAGGAAGAATAAGTGACATTTCAAGAACTTGGCAGAGTCTCATGCATGAGGGACAAGATTAATGTCCTAAAATGTTCATTTTTTTAAAAAAGAACAAATTAAATAGAAATGCCTATGATTCTGTCTTATGAATAACTTAAGGGAATACAATGAAACCCTTTAAAAGTTTAATATTAACTTCAGAGTGAGTGTATTGCTCTAATACTCAGGAAGTTTCCACAGCAGTATGTTTCTATACCATCCTTCCAATGCCCCTCAATTCTGGCTGTCTCTTCCTGCATTTCCCTGGCTAACATCATCTTCTCTCTCACACTCCTCACATGATTCTCCTTTCTGGTGCCCTTGCCCCAGTCTGTTGCAGGGAGATCTATGTGTACACTTCCCCTGCTCCTTCATTTATACCTAACCTCTTTTGATGATTACAGATTATCATTTAATTAAATGCTAATAAACACATATAGGTAAAACCATACCATATTTATCTTTCTGTATCTATATTACTTCATTTAGAATTATTTTTTTCTAGTTTATTCATTTCCTACAAATTTTAGGATGCCATTTTTTAAATTTAATTTTATTAACTTTTTAAAATTTATTTTACATACTGACTACAGTTTCTATTGCCTTCTTTCATCTCCTCCCTTCACCTCCGTTCTACATCCTCCTCATCCATTCCTCCTTTTCCCTTCAGAGAAAGGTGGGCCTTCCATGGGCTTGAATAAAGCATGGCACATCAAGTTGAGGTAGGACCTAACTCCTTCCCTTGCAAAAGGTCTTGGCAAAATATTCCAGCATAGGATCATGTTCCCAAAAGCTCCAGGAAAAAGGTCTGGTTCTCACTTCTAGGAGCCTTACAACAGATCAATTTACACAATTGTCACAAACACGGAAAGGGCCTAGGTCAGCCTTGCTGACTCTTGGTCCACAGCCCGTGTGCTCCCAGAAACTCAGGCCATCTCTATGTTTGTGGATTTCTCCCTCATGATCTTGACCTCTCTGGCTAATAGAACCTCTCCTCCATTTTTTTTCCCCAAGAGGACTCCTATAACTAGGCTCGATGTTTGACTTTTAATGTCTATATCTGCTTCCATCCATTATCTGATGAAGACTCTTGTAGAGTGGTCACCAATCTGATTACAGTCAAAGGCTAGTTTAGATACCCTCTCCACTAATACTAGGAGTCTTAGCACCGGTACATGTCGATTTCTGGGAGTTTCCCTGGTACCAGTTTTATCCCTAAACCGAAATGGAACCTCTATCAAGATACCTCTTCATGCCACTCTCAGCCCACATCCCAAATCTAGCCAAGCCACTTGTTCAAGTTCCCATGAAGACCCACACAGTTTTCCTGGGAACTGCTCTGAGTAAAGGTACCAAGCTGTAAAGCTAAACAGATTAATGGAAATAGATTCAGTTAAGATGAAAGAACCAGGTAGCAATATGTCCAAGCTATAAGCCAATCAGCATGAAATTAATATAAGCTTTTGTGTTTGAGGCTAAGCAGCAGCAAGGCTGAAAGCAGGTCCTAACTCCTGGCCTATGCCTTAAAGGCAAGGCCAGAAACTTTTTACTACAAATATCATCCAACATGGTGCATACAAACCCATGTAAAGCCTTATAAAGCTTAAAAGGGATTCTTCACCACAGAAAAGATGCCAAAACAGCTTTAAAGTTATATCTCTCAAGTGGGCCATGTTACAGACATGCCCTAGTGTGGTGTGAGAGTTTGAACTACAAAATGGCAGGCTTTCTGAGTGCAGCTTAAGCTGCAAAAGGGCTGGTTCCTTGAGTTTCACAGGAGGCTAGATGTAAGCAACAAGTTGCATATGATGGATTTAAGGTTTCTCTTTATGTGAACAAAAGGGAACAGTTTCAAAGATGGCTTATTAGTAGCAGCATTTTCTTGAGTTTGCAGAACTCTCCTGCTCTCAGGAGGCAAGCAAAGGAGTGGTTCATTTAAGAGAGGCTTCCTGACTCAGTATTAGTGACAAAACAGTTGTGAGTCTTTTAAGAGGCCATGGTGCCAAATACTTAGAGTTCATGAGCCATAGACAGCAATGTTTTACTTGGTGGTTATACGAACTGTAAAATTTTTAAGAGTGGTTTGTGGCTCCTCCCAGTAGCTCTGTTAAAGCTAAACTCTAAAAAGCTAGACTGGGAGTTGAGTGGAGTCAGTGAACTGCCGTAGTCATGACTTTAAGGCTAGCCATACATTGGCAAATTATAGGTGTAATAAGAAACAGAAATAAATAGAAAGAGCTAGATGGAGTCAACCATCTTATCCAAGCAAAGGTGTGGACAGAAACAGAATAAGATAAGAAATATACAGTAAAGTACAATTCAAAAAAATCTCTAAATGGTTTAGGGTGTGTTTAAAAATATATGCAGGTTTGAGAGAGAAGAGAAAAAGGAAAAAGATAAAGTCTGAAAAAAGAAAATAAATAATAATGATGATGATATAATAATAAACCAGATAAAGATAAAAATTACGAAGAATGTCTGGGTACTGTATGTTATTGTTTTGTCTTTAAGTATTTTGGCTTCAAGTGAATGAGTAAAACCAGCTAAATACATTTGATTATTAATACTGCTGGATTAATTAAACATATATATATTGTATGTTTTAAAACATACCACAAACCACTCATGACTTTAAAACTGAAATTAAAAGATATGCTACTTTGGAGAAGAGGATCTCTTTTTTCTTCTACAGAAAATGAGAGGCTGGAGTTTATTCTTGATTAAAGAAAGTAAAGTTTGATTGAGTAAAACCCCCTAAAATGTATATCCAATGGAAACAGATGGCTCAGATGATACAGAATTTCAAAGGACTCCTGTTGCAGCTTCCTCTGAGCTCTGTATCTAAAACAACTTCACAGAGACTGGCTGAGATTATTCAACCTTACAGACTACTCCACTAAAGAATTGTCTACAATCCTAAATTTTTCTTTGGATACCTATGTGATCGCCAGCACCCTTATTCAGCAGAAAGTAGTCTAGAAAACTATGCCCAACATTTCCAAAAGAATGGATTATGAATGTTTGTCTTTGTTTACAATGTTGGTTATAAGTTGTTATACATCATGGTGAAAAACAAAATATTAGATTTAAGATTCTTGTTTTAAAAAGGGAAAAAAATGAGATATGCTGTAGGATTATGCTCTGGTACACTGTAAATATTTCTTCCTCCTACTGGTACAAACTGATCATCTACCTCCTTTAGAGGCTATTTTGAATGCCATAATTATGGGGTTATGATCAAAACATTTGTTCCTATGTCTACTATGCCTTGGACAAAAATACTATCTATTCATGTTTTTAATTTTGGCCTTTGTTCATTTACAAATATCTGCCAGAATATTTGTTTTTCTTCAAAATTTTGATTCTGTTTTTAAAATTTATTCTATTTTGAAATGCTGAATCTTTTTACATTAAGAACTAAATTTTCTAATTGTCCTGAGGAAGTTGTTCCTCCACTGTGGATAGATATGACAGAATCATTGTAAGAGGCCCAAAGAGGCATTTCCTTATGATATAGAGTTACCTTGTTTGTTTCTTGTAGATCTACAATTATTGGTCCAATGTCATTGTCAGGCTTTGTCACATTTTTACATAATCCATATGGTAAAGTGTGGGAATATAGTTTAACAAACGGCAAACACTCACAAAATCAGAACAGACTGATACAGACACAGACTGAAGCAACACACTGAGAGTAGCTGCTTGTCCTTGCTGTACAAGCTGGTAATGTGGCACTTCCTACAAATGAGTTTGGTGGGAATGTGAGTGCAAGGAGACAGGCAGCAGAGTTACTGGTAACATGCTCCACTGGACAGAAAATATCCTCTTTTAAAAGCAGCTTTGGACTGAATTTTAATCTGCTTTGGAACCCATAGCCTTTAAGATCAAAGCCACTCAGTACCATATGGTACAAGACCAAGGGTACTGGCAAGTCTTTCAGTAGCCTGAAGCTCAGGCCAGAGCTGTAGAGATTTCATTCCTTGGTGTTATACTGGTCTGGCCACACCTTGTACATGAGTCCTCAATGCCTAAAGACCAAACTTCTAGGCCAAGGTGAATAATGCTTGATTTCTAGTATAGTGGGATATTGAAGTCTCCTATTATTAATGTATGGGATCTAATATGTGATATAACATTTAGTAATGTTTCTTTTACTTATGTTGGAACCCTTGTATTTGTGAATAGTGTTTAGAATAGTTACTTTATCTAGATAATATTTTTTTCATTCAGTGAGTATAATATATCCATTTCCATCTCATTTACTTACTTCATATTTAAGTCTATTTGTTATATATTAGGATAGCTACTACAAATTGCTTCTTAGGTTCACTTAATTTGAAAATCTTTTCCAAATTATTTACTCAAAGGTAATTAATGTCTTTGAAGTTGAAGTGTGTTTCTTATATACAACAGGACAAATTCTTTTTATATTTATTCTGATAATCTGAAAAAGGGATATTATTGACCACTGATTATTAATTCCTGTTATTTTGGGGTTTGTTTTCTGTGTTTTACTCTTCTTTGGGTATTGTTAATATGAGATTGTCTATTTTCTGTGTTGACATGGGTGCAAATAACAATTTTGGGTGGGAAGGTTTCCTTTTGGTACTTTCTGTACGGTGGAATTTATGGGTAGCTATTATTTAAATCTAGTTTTGTTGTGGAATATTTTGGTTTTTCCATCTATAGTAATTGAAAGTTTTGCTGGGTATAGTGATCTTGGCTGGAATCCTTCATCTCTTAATGTCTACAATGTGTTTGTCCAAGAATTTCTGGCTTTTAGAGTCTTTTTGCTAAGTTAGGTTTAATACTAATAGGTCTACCTTGATATATTACCTTTCATTTTTTTCTTGCAGCTCTTAATATTCTCTCATTATTTTTTATGGTTAGTGTTTTGATTATTATTGGTAAGAGGACATTTTTTTTGGTCTAGACTGTTATTGTTTTTTAAGCTTCTTGTACCTTCATAATCATGGCCTTCTTAAGGTTGGGAAATTTTCTATACATTTGTTGAATATATTTTTTCTGTCTTTAAGCTGGAATTGTCTCCCTGCTTCTATCACTATTACCCTTGCATTAGGTCTTTTTATAGTGTCCCAAATTTTTTGCATGTTTTGTCTTAAGACTTTTTTAGATTTAATATTTTCTTTAACTGATGAATCTATTCTTTCCTTTCTTCAAAGCCTAAGATTCTTTCTTCCATCTCTTGTATTCTGTTGGAATGTTGGCGCTCCTGTTTATTTACTCATATTTTCTATTTCTAGAAATTCTTTGGTTTGTATTTTCTTTATTGTCATTAATTCAGTTTCCAAGTCTTCAACAAATTCCTTCACTTGTTTGATTGTTTTTCTTGGCTTCTTAAGAGCAATTTATTGATTTCTTCAAATATTTGTTTGTCTTTTCCTTGATTTGGGGGCTTTTTATTTAATCCCTTAGACCTCTGTCATTATCATATAGTTATATTTAAGATTGTTTTCTTTTTCTTCATCTGCATTGAGATGTTTAGGTCTTACTCCTGTAGGATCAGTGAGTTCTGAATATGACATATTACCCTTTATATTGTTGAATGTAATTCTTACATTAGTGTTTACTCATCTGTTCTTCGAACTGGTGCAGGTGACACTTATACTTCTAGAGGTTTCTGAATTTCCAACTGTTGTGGGTGCTGCCTGTTCCTGTAGGTGATATTGGCAGACACCGCCGTATATAGAAAGAATTCTGTGGTAGGTCTTGCTGGATGGCAAAATGCATCTTGTGAAAACAGAATTCAGTGGGTGGCAAAAATGGTTATGTAGTTGGCTAAAGATTTCCTGTTACATTAAGGTTTTTTGATCCCATCCGGCCAGAGGTCCAGGCTCACACATCTGCTATCCTAGACTGCCTTAGCCACTCGCCACTTCTTAGGCCCCCCAAAATGACTCAGACACTTATATTGAGTTCATGCTGCCTGGCCAATGGCTTAGGCACATTGATAGCTAGCTATTTCATCTTAATTCAACCCATTTTCATTGATCTGTCAGCCACATGCCCCTTGGCTTACCTCTGTTGTTTGCATCTTTCTTCTTGGGTGGCTGGCTCAATCTGTCTGTGCCTCTGCCCTCCTACTACTTATTTTGACTTCCCCACTTATCTTTTCTAAAACAGTCCTTTATTTAAAGATTGATATTCACAGGTTACAGAAAGGCATTTCCACATCAATTTCCCCTGCTAGCTATTTGCTGGGGACTACATCAGAGTAGATCCTGGGGGTGGGGAGGAAGGGCCATCTGTTTTACTGGGGCTGATAAAAGAAGGTGAAAAGGACAGAATACATAGGATTAGGATCTGGAGATTGTGGCAGTTTAGTTGTGAGACTAGTAAGACACTTTCCTAATTCGTGTAGGTGGTTCTTGTGCCTAGAAAGTTTGCTGATGTGGTGGGAAAGGATTGTCTATGTGGAGGATACTAGGTTAGGTAGACCTCTCTTGGTCTATGGATTATAGCTTTATTATCATTTAATTAAAGTCTAATAGCCAATATAAGTGAAAACTTACCATATTTATCTTTCTGAGTCTGGGTTACTTAGAAGATTTTTCCTAGTTTCAGCCTTTCTGATGGGAATTTTAGGATGTCATTAAAAAACAAAATACCTAAGTATTACTTCATTGTCTAGCTATATCACATTTTCTTTATCCATTCTTCAGTTGAGTGCCACCTAGGTTTTTTCCAATTTCTGGCTATTATTACTAGACTGACAATGAAAGATGAACAAGTGTCTTTATTGTAGCCATCCATGAAAGCTTATATTCTTTACTGCTTTCTTGACAACTTTCTCACCAAGTACCAAACTTCTTATAAATACAGCTCTACACTATAGTTCTATAAAACTGATATTTTCAATGTTAGTTAAATGAAGAGTGAGAAACTATAATGCCATATTTCAATATTCATGATGTGCTGGATTCATCAGTTGTACAGAATGGAAAAATATATTTTTATAATGGAAAATACATTTCATTATTAATATTCAGCACAATGTAAAATAGTTCATTTTGGGTACAAATTGATTGCTATTTGGTGACTCATGCTCTCATAATCATTGTTTGACAGACATAGTTTAGCATATTTATTATTTTATTTTGGTTACAATGTATATTGAATCACCTGTATTTGAAGTCAGATGATTCATCTTGGCAACATAAATTTTTATCCTCTGAGACATCTTGTTGACCCCAATTTCATCCAGCTTATCAGTCATGGTCTAGTTCAGGCCCATGCCCAGTAATAGACAGCCAGCTTAAAACAGACTGCATAACATGTTTTTAATTAACTTATTGCAGTTTTTATTGGCAGATTGAAAGCAGATATAGTTAAACAACAATCGCTTACAGGCACAATTTAGCTTTTTGCAAACCTTTTATCATCTAATTTTAATTTTATTTTTGCATCCCTTGTATTAAGTAATATATCAATTTGTATTAAGATATAAAAATCATTTAATACAGATGATTAAATTATTATGACACAAGATAAACTGCATGTCTTCAAGTTGAAGCTAGTTTGCAAAATTTTTTATGTGTTACTAAATATGGCTTTTCAGTGTTTCATTCACTCATAATCACTAGCTGTTTGAGAAAATATCCACCACATTTTATGAGCCATGCTTAGTATTAGAAAACTTTGTAAACAATAAAAAATTGCCAAACTTAACAATAAAGCTACTCACAAAAATTCTGAACTATGAATGCCTCTTATTGGGCAATTAAAAAGAATGTAAACTTTAGCCATCAATCCCTCCACATGTCTTTTTTCAGTAGGCATATGCTGAACTGACTTCTAGAGCATGGCTAACCGAAATGCTTTGGGGATTTCTTACTCTGAAAATTCATCATTATTTATATAATAAATATCAAAATTTTAGCAGGAAGTAGTTTATTTATGAATAGAATCACATACTAGTATCTTTAATATAGTATGTTTTCCACTTTGCTATGTAAGAAAAAAATCAGTTGCCATTACAATATTATTCTATTTGTAAATATGTGCTTAGTATAAAAACTGCATTCATAGAGATATAACAAAAGACTGGCTTTAAGAAGCATTTGCTAAACAATCTTTTTTTTTTCTATTTTTACATCTGGCAACAATTCTCATATGGGTGCTTTTTTTTTCCCCCTCATTTGACAACTCTCCAAGAATCCACCTTTATTTCCAGCATCATAATTCTGCATGAAGACATATTATTCATTCTGAAATAATAGGTAGCCACCAGCAAAAAGAGCTCCATATATCTACAAAGCCTGTACATAGGGAAATATGTTCAGGACTTATTAAGAGTTCTAGACTAATCTTCAAGAGGTACTAGGTTCCAGTTCTTGGTTTCTACTAATTTATTAATTTATATATCTCTGGTAAGCATAGCATTTCCTAAATACATCTGCCCATACTGTCAAGAAAGATGTAGTCATTCTGTCCCTTGAATAGCACTGGTGAACCTTCAAGCTGGTACCATTTTCATGATGAAGTCAAGCTTTACTGGCTGACTTGGTAGAGCATGAAACTCTTAATCTCAGGGTTGTAGGTTCATGCCCCTCATTGGGCACTATTTGTAATATGAAGCTTCTGACTGGGCCTTTCCAGTAGGAGAGAGTCAAGTATTATTTCACACTGCCTGAACATTATACAGCTTCCACAATGCTATCACGTTAATGTTAACATTCATTCAGTTCTTTTTTTCTGTACACTAAAGAATCAGTAAGTGTTATAGACTCTACGGTAAGCCCTGGAAATGCCTCAATTGAATATTAGTGTCTTTTGAAATTTAAACCTTAAACAACTTGAATAAAAATATGACATATTATTGTCAAAATTAAAGTGGAGTGTTTTATGTAGCAGAATTCAGCAACTCCCTGACCTCATTGTATGGCCTCTGGAGTTTTGGAGTTCACCTATAACCTTCAAAGTTGTAGCCTTAAGGTATGACCAGGAAGCTTGAAGTTCTGGCTCATGAACACATCTGCTCTCTCTTCTCCCCGACCTCTTGGAGGGAAGATTTGTTCCTTCAGGATGAATGGATCATCCCAGCATTCCCTCTATTTTGTGTCATGAGTTGCCTTGAATAAACATTATCCAAATAATCCATCTCCTAGTGATTATTGATCAGTCTTATTAATTGGGATATATTTGGTACCCAACAACCTGATTTCTCTCACTACCTGGGCAATCTCTCTAGAGGGTGTCACCTTTGTTTGTCAAGCCTGGCGCTATTGTCAGGCCCTGGAATTCCCTAACCCTTGTAAACCACATGCTTTTTCTGAGTAAGCACTTGCTTTGGTCACCCTGAGGAAAGGCACTGAAGTAGAAGAGGTGCTCAACCACATGCCATTAAAGCTACTCAAGCACAGGCACTTGGGAAACAGACAGATTTCCCCTCCTCTTTCTTCTCCTCTGGCTATGGCTGCTTCTACAGCCAGATAAGGTATTGAACTACCTGAGGCCCCTCCCGCTGAAACTACCACATGCTGCCTGGCCTGGCCTCGGTGCATCCACAGCAGTGTTCTTGCCCTCTTTTCCCGATTTATCTGGATTGCTTGGGACTCACATCCACACTGGGGCAGGCCCTGCACACATGTACCAGTCCAAGCCGAATCCGCTCCACCTCCTTCCCCAGTTCACAGGCCCAAGCTGCTACTGTCATCACTATCATGGCTCTGCAGGACCAATTCCTGAGGTCCACACATCTGCATACACTGTCCTTGTGAACCGGCTCCTTGGGTCTTCATATTTGTGCACACTGTCCCTCTTCCCTGCAAACCAGTCCTGTTCAGAAATTTGGTAACCCTCCTTCCAAAGCTGTTTGGCCTATGCTAGGAAAGTTTATTCTAACTTTCTATGAATTGTAGAAGCAGCTACTAGGTCTGGTTGCTACCCCAAGCTGATTGAGACATCTGGTGACCCAACATCAATATTATATCCAGAGTAAGATAAAGAATGAAGAATAAATCTCCTCTTTAAAGCAGTCTTTTAAAAATATTTTTTAGTTGCCATGGTAGGCAACACAACCTCTCCAGAATTTAGAAGTTATTTAGCTGCTACAATTGGGGAAATTTTGCATAATTACACCCCTGAGAGCTTCATGCTCATAGTTCTGTTACTTCTCTGCTTGGTTCTACATTTTGTATCTCAATAAAGATATCAGATAGATATATAAAATATAAGATGATTTGACTGATAGAGACCTTGCAGATGAAGAATGATAAGTTACATTCAGATATGCATAACATGGAATCTGCCAATGATAAATTGCCAGACAATGTTAATTTAGATAAAACAGGTTATGTCAAATTTTTAGAGAGATCTTCCTTCTAGAACACAAATACTAGGTACAAACAAAAGTGAAGATCTGTAGAATTGTATGCTAATGATGAGAAGAGGGAACTTATTGATTACATGGAATCATTATAAAGATTTGCTTCAAGAGATTTAGACCTTAGAGAAATAAGTGTTTGTAAATTTCAACAATGGAAAGATAATTTTACTATAATTGAGAAGGATATTAAAGCATGATCAATCCAGAAGAGTTTAGAACAACCATCACTGATATGTTATAAAGTTGGAGATTATTTGACTGAAGTTGTAAACATACAGGGTCTTCCTTTCTCCTCTCCTATGATCTATCTAGGTACTATTCAGAAAAGGCAAATAAAAGATAAATCTCCAGGAGGTGACCCTGGGTAAGCATCCTCAGATCTTATCAGCTGACACCTGAATCCCACCGCACAGCATTGATACTTATTCAGAATTTCAATGGACAAGTGCTCAGACCTCTGAAAGGGCTGTTTCTATAATTACACACCATTTGGAAGCCATGACAATCAAGTATATACCTGCACAAATTAAGACTGACAATGTTCCAGCATGTATTTCCCAAAAGATAAAACAGATTTTTGGATATTATAATATTAATTACATTTCAGATACACCACAGAATCCTACAGGACAAGCAGTTGTGGAAAGGTCTAACCACACCTTGGAAGCGATGCTTCATAAATAGAAAGGAGAAACTAAAAAATACCGGAGATAGATTACATAACTCCTTACTAACCTTGAATTTTCTTAATGATAATGAGAAAGAACAGGTGTGAAGAGACATTGGATAACATAAAATACTTCCTTGAAAAACCAACTTGTCTATTTCAAGGGTATACTGACCTCAGAATTGAGCCATAATATGTGCTTTGTTGTGAAAGCGGTTTTGCTTTTGTTTCCATGGGGAGGGAAAAAAAAAAAAAAACAAAAAAACTATGTGTATCAACAATGTTAATAAAGATCAGATTCAAAAGGGCAACACCCCATGAAGATGATGGCTCATCCACTGATATGAAGACTTAATAAATGGTAAGGAAAACTAGTTTAACACAGGTGGAATCAAAGTTTCTTTTTTTTTTTTTCTTTACGGAAAGACACACATAACTGTGGTGAGATTCAGGTGTTAGCTGATGAGGTTGGAGGTCATGATGCCCCATTCAAAAAGGCCTGTTGGGATCCTGAGGAGCCTGTTTTGTTCCTGCCTTCTTGAGAAACTGGATCTGTATCCATCATTTAGACGATTCCATCGCTCAAGTATCTTCCTAAGGTGTAATCTGTGAGTGTTAAATTACTTTCCAATAAATATTAATCCTGTATTTGGTATATTTCAAGAGAGACTTATTTGTGATACACAACCATCTTCAAAAAGTTAAAACACACACACACCCACACACACACACACTGGACACTAAATATATGGCTGAAAGGAAATCAATTATGAAAAGGTTTCAAGCAAAGTAATATAAGGCCAATTGGTACCAATATGAAACACAGAGTTTAAAATCTTTAACATCTGCTTAACATCTGTATCTCTTTTTCTTTAAAAAATATTGTGATCCCAATTCAATCACTAATCAAGCTGGCTTTGAAGTTGAAGTGGCTTTCTCCTCTAAACCAAGCACATTGATAAAAAGAAATATTTAAGATTCTGTCTCATATCTAAAAGCTACCTGGTGTGGAACAGAAGACAGCCAAAGTATATAGGGACTATTGTTATTATAATTTTCTTTATACTCCTATTTCTCCCTGTACTTATTCTTTCTTGGCCTTTTAAAACTTTCATTGCATACAATACTCTCCTAAAATGTAAAATTTCAACTTGATACCAGTAATGTTTAAGTTCTCCACTGTAAACAGCAAATCCCTTAACAGCAATCTCCAAAACATCTAGAAATAATACAGGGCCCCATGGTAACAATTCTACCTGGTCCTTTATGACATTTTTAAAGACTATTGTACACCACTCAGTTATTGATTTTAAACTACAAGACTGTTTGTGACAGTTGCAAGATGACTTACTATGATTATACATCATACCACATCTCTAACAAAAAGTCTAAATGTCCTTCCCTACTAGTCTGAGACTGGTTATAGATATTTATAGTTAGTCTATTAAATCCTAACCACTGTCTTAGTTTTCAGAGGACCTCATAGAGATACCATGGTCCCCAGTCAGCAGTAGCAACTCTATGAAAAACTACTGTATTTCCAGAGATTTGTCTTCTAATGGGTTATAATTAATTATCATTCTGCTATCGTTTTATAAATTATATTTGAGTTGAGAGTGGAAAAGCAAAATAGACTCAAAAATCCCTTTTAGTGAAGTAAAGTAGATAGGACATATATATGACATTTATATATTAAATCTACCTATAAATTATCATTATCCAAATATTCACCATAAACAATTTGCAATGGTATGGGTTCTTGCATATTGATACAAATGTGAAATTACTTTATTTGTTTGCTTAAGATAATTCATATGTTAATACAAATTCAAATCTGAAATTGTTTTATATGTCTGTTTAAAGTAATTTGTTTATTGATACAAAATTAAGTCAGTAGGTATCATATTTTTCAGTCTTTTTAGTATTTTATTTAATTAAAAAGGTTTTCCCTGTATATTACTGCTTTGCTTCCCTTCCCTTCCCCTCCCTTCTGTCCTCCCAGTTCCCCCTTACTTTCTCTCCACCCCATCCTCCCATCAATTTCCCAAGGATAGCAAGAAGTTTCTGACACATCCAGTTGAGGTAGGTTCCTAGTCCCTCACCCAATATTAAGGCTGTGTTAGGTGTTCCTCTGTAGGGAATGGGCTCCAAGATGCCAGTTCATGCATCAGGAACATAGTCTGATCCTACTGCAAGAGGCTGCACACACAACCTGCTCTGCCATTTGACAGTCGTCTGGCTTTTGAGGATTTAGTTTCTTCCCATGAAGGTTCCTCAGCAGTTGCTTCTAAGTCAGTGAGTTCCCAATAGCTCTCATCAGCCATCTCTGTAGGTCTCTCCCTCATTGTCTTGATCCCTTTGCCCTTTCCTCATATATTTCTCTCTCTCTCTCTCTCTCTCTCTCTCTCTCTCTCTCTCTCTCTCTCTCTCTCTCTCTCTCTCTCTCTCTCTCTCTCTCTCTCTCTCTCTCTCTCTCTCCCAGCTGGTCTAGGAGCTCAATCTGGTGTTTAGTTATGGATCTTTTTCTGCTTCTGCCTCTATTCACTGCTGGAAGAAGGTTCTGTAATGACAATTAGCGTGGTCATTCATTTGATTATAGGGGAAGTCTTGTTTAGGTATCCTCTCTAGTACTGTTCGTAGTCCTTGCCAGGGATAACTTGTGGGTTCTTGGAGATTTCCTTAGCACCAGGTTTCTTTCTAACACTACAGTGGCTCTTTCTATCAAGATATTCATTTCTTTGTTTTCTCTGTGTGTGTTGACTCTCTCACTCAACCATTTCATTCTCTCATGTTTTGTTCCTACTTCTCCTTGCATGCTCCTCATTATGATCCCAATTTATTTATTAGGTCTTCTCTATTTCCCCTTTCTAGCATGACCCTGTATGTCTCTCTTAAGTTCCTTCTGATACTGTTCAGGGTTTGTGGTTTTCAGCTCTGATATTCTTTTCTTTATCTCGAAATTCCAGTTATGAATTAGTACATCCCTGTCTATCTTTCTGGATCTGTGATACCTCACTCAGGATGATATGCTCCAGATTCACCCATTTTTATGAAAAATTTAAGTTGCCATTTTTTTACTGCTAAGCAGTACTCCATAGTATAAATGTGCCATAAATTTTTAATCCATGTATCAGTACAGGGGCATCTGGGTTGTTTCTGGAACTGGCTGTTATGAATAATGGTGCTATGAACATAGTTGAGCTATTGCCCTTAGAGTAAGAATGTTTGTACTTTTGTTATAAGTCTACTAGTGGTATTGCTAGATCATTGAGGAGATCAGTTCCCAGTTTTCCTGGGAACTGGCATACTCAATTCCAAAGTGACTTTACATGTTTACACTCCCACCAGCAATGGAGGAGTGTTCCCCTTGCTCCACATTCCCTCCAGCATAAACTGTCATCTGTGCTTTTAATCTTAACCATTTTGGCAGGTGTAAGATTGTATCTAAAAGTTGCTTTTATTTGATTTTCTATGATGGCTAAAGATGTTGAACAACTCCTTAAGTGCCTTTAAGCCATTTGCAATTCTTTTGTTGAGAATTCCCCTTTTAGCTCTGAATTCTATTTTTAATTGAATTATTTGGCTTTTTAGCCTCTAGTTTCTTGAGTTCTCTACATATTTTAGAGATCAGTCTTTTGTCCAATATAGGATTGGTAAAGATCTTTTCCCATTCTGTAGGCTGTCATTTTGTCTTATTGATTTCATCCTTGGCCTTAAATCTTTTTCAATTTCAAGAGATCACACTTATTAATTCTTGTTCTTAGTGTCTGTGCTACTGGTGTTATATTTAGGAAGTGGTCATCTGTGCCAATGCTTTCAAGGGCATTTCCCACTTTCTTTTCTATCAAGCTCAGTGTAGCTGGTTTTATGTTGAAGTCTTTGATCCATTTGGATTTAAATTTTGTAAAGGATGATAGATATGAATCTATTTGCATTCTTCTAATACTACCATCCTGTTATTTTAGCACTATTTGTTGACTATCTGGCCCTGGGCATTTACTACTTGGGAGACTTTTAATAACAGCTTCAATTTCCTCTAGATTTAGAGGTCTACTTAGGTCATTTATCTGGACTTGATTAATTTTGGTAAGTAGCCTATTTATCTGGTCCGGAAAGCTTCTCATTTCTTTTAGGTTTTCTAATTTATTGGAGTGTAGGTTTCCAAAGTATGATGTAATGATGATTCTCTAGATTTCTTGGGTGTCTGTTGTTATGACTCCATTTTCATTTCTGATACTATTAGCTTGAATTCTCTCTCTCTCTCTCTCCTCTCTCTCTCTCTCTCTCTCTCTCTCTCTCTCTCTCTCTCTCTCTCTCTCTCTCTCTCTCTCTCTCTCTCTCTCTCTGCCTTTTGGGTAGCTTGGATAAGGGATTAATCTATCTTGTTAACTTTCTCAAAGAACCACACTTTGATTTGTTGATTCTTTTTATTGTTCTCTATATTTACATTTTATTCGTTTCAACTTTGAGCTTGATTATTTCCTGCTGTCTACTCCTTCTAGGTGAGTTGGTTTCTAATTGTTTTAATGCTTTCAGCTGTGCTATTAAGTCAGTTGTGTGAGATATCTCTATTTTTTTCATATAGGTACTTAGTGCTATCTGTGAATTTTGCACTTAGCACTGCTTTCATTGTGTCTCATAAGTTTGACTATGCAGGAAATTTACTTGTATTGAATTCTAGCAAGTCTTTGAGTCCTTTCCTTACTTCTTTCTTGACCCAGAGGTGGTTCAATTGAGAGATTTTCAGTTTCCATAAATTTGTAGCCTTTCTGTGATTTGTGTTATTGTTGGACTCTAACTTTACACCATGGTGGTCTGATAAGATGGATACAAAGAGTTAATCCCATTTTCATATTTATTGATATTTGTTTTATGACCAAGTATGTGGTCAGTTTTAGAAAAAGTTCCATGGGGTGCTTAAAAATAAGTATATTCCTTTGTATTTGGCTGGAAGATTCTGTATATATTTATTAAGTCCGCTTAGGTCATAACATCTTTTAGATGCCTTATTTCTTTGTTGAGTTTCTGTATAGTTGACCTATCAAAGGATGAAAGTCTCCCACTATCAGTGTGTGGGGTTTGATGTGAGGATTAAGCTTTAGTTGTATTCTTTTACATATGTAGGTGGCTTTGTGTTGGGGCCATAAATATTCAGAATTTAGACTTCATCTTGGTGGATTTTTCCTGAGATGAATAAGTAATATCCATCCTGGTCTCTTTTAATTGACTTAACTTTGAAGTCTATAGCTTTAGATTTTAGCATGGCTATGCCAGCTTGTTTCTTAGGACCATATGTTTGGAAAGATTTTTTCTCAACCCTTTACTCTGTGCCAGTGTCTGTCTTTGAAGTTAAGTTTTGTCTCTTGTATGCAACAGAAGGATCAATTCTGTTTGTGCATCCATCATATTAGGATATATCTATAGGTGAATTGAGTTCATGATTATTAAGGAATATTAAACACCAGTGATTGATATTGCCTGTTATTTTTGGGTGGTAGTATAGATATACTTTCCTTCTTTGGGTTTTTCTTTTGTGGTACTACCTATTGTTTGTGGTTTCACAGATCTATCTAGTTTCTTTAGGTGGGATATTTTCCTCTAGTGCTTTCTCTATGACAAGATGGGTATTGTTTAAATCTGGTTTTGTCATGAAATAATTTATTCCATCTATGGTGATTGAGAGTTTTGCTGGGTATAACAGTCTGGGATAGTAGCCATGGTCTTTGAGTGTCTATATATCATTTGACCAGGACCTTCTGGCTTTCTTGTTTCACTTGTGTAATCTGGTTATTCTGAGTGGTCTGCCTTTATAGGTAACTTGACCTCTTTCCTTTGCAGCTCTCAGTATTCTTTCTTTATTCTGGAGATATAGTGGCTTGACTATTATGTGGTAAGGAGTCTTTTGGGGGGGGGAGAGGTATCTAGTCTATTTGGCATTCTGTAAACTTCTTGTGTCTTAATAGGCACTTCCTCCTAAAGGTTGGCAAAGTTTTCTTTTATGATTTTGTTCAGTATATTTTCTGTGCCTCTGAGCTGGTATTCGTCTTCTTCAATTCCAATTATTCTCATATTTGGTCTTTTCATATTGTTCCATATTTCTTGGATGTTTTGTGTTATTACTTTTTTGATTTAGTATTTTTTGACTGACATATCTATTTCCACTATTGAATATTGCACTCTAGAGATTTTTTTTCTTCCATCCCTTGCATTCTTTTAGTTAAACTTGCATCTGTGGTTTTGGTTTGTTTTTTCAGAGTTTCTGTTTTCAGCACTGCTTCAGTTTATTTCTGCTTATTGCTTCTATTTCAATATTTTTATCTTGATAAGTTTCCTTCATCTGTTTGATTGGTTTTTCTTGGTTTACTTTACTTTTTTTCAGGGTTTTCTTGTTCTCTTCCAATTTTTCTGTTTGTTTTTTTTCCCCTCTTTCTTTAAAGGAATTGTTATATCCTCTTTTAAGGCTTCTATTATCTTAATAAATTTGTTTTTAAGGTCATTTTTTCTGTTTTTTTTTTCTGCATCGCCAGGCTCAGATCTGTTGTAGAATCAACATATTCTGCTGCTGCCATGTTGTTCTTTATATCGTTCTATATATTCGTGTGCTTGTGTCTACCCATTGTTTCCTCAGTTCACTGTAGGATTTGTCTATATCTCAAGTAGTTGATTTTGGTAAAATTTGTTCTGGGTGTGTCTGTGTCTCTGGAAGCCTCTGTTGGTCCAATCTGGATTCTTTCTCTACTTTGAAGTAGTGTATTCTGTGTCACAGTGACCCCTCTTAATCCAGTAGGTGCTGACAAGCTTTGGTGTCCGATGGTGCTGTTAGGTGCTAGGAAACTGAGGGTCTCAGCTTTTAATCTGATCTCAGTCTGATGTGGTCCTGGAGTCTTTGGGTTTCTGGTAGCCTCTGAGGTTGCCAATAATGGTGTGGGGTGGAGTTTTGGAGCTAGTGGGATCCAGAAGCCTGTATTTTACTGGAGCTCCTGGTCTGAAGTGGCTTTCCCTGCTGGCCTGAATTTAGAGCAGAACTGAGTGGGGGTGGGATTCCAATGGCTGTGTCCACTGTCCAGAGGCCAGCAGATGGGACCTCTGCCTGGGCTGGGCAGGGTGTCACTCACCGATTAGTCTGCTGTGGGCCAGCGGTCTGTGGATCAGATGTCATATTTTGAATGCACTTCTAGATCTATTTACAAATATTTTGTACATTAATGCATAATGTCATTTCCACTATGCATTTTCTACCACTGTTTAATTATACTTTTCATAATATATATATAGGTTTAATATATTTTATATAATAATACATCTTCCTGTAACTATTAATCAGGATCATAAATTGAGCTCCAGATTTATATATCTGGCATCAAAATTCATAATTGTTTAAATTTTCCTGTCATTTTGCTTAGATTGGAAACCAAAATGGAATATTTTCATAATGTGTAATATTATATTTTAATTTATGTTCATATGAAATTTCTATGGCAAGCCAGGTAACATAATTTTACTTGCAAATTTTTTTTGGTTCAACTTTCTAAAACAATTTAGCTCTGCTTTCTGAATGTTTAAGTATGAGATGTCTTGGTAACTACCATCACTGGGATATTCAATTGTTCACAAATAACTATTCATTTTATCTGAAACTATCCTTTTACTAATAAGCGTTTTAGATTAAATAAAGTAAGTAAACTAAATAAAAAAGAAATACACAAAACTATTCTAGGTAAATAACATTCACCTGATTTTATCTTTTTAGGTGTTTTATGAATATGATTATTCTCTCTATTAGTTTTAATCACAACTCAAAAACATAATTAAATGTCACTAGTCTCAGTGAATAGTGACTGATAGAAGTTATTTACTTACATAATTGAGCACTTAAAATATTTATATACAATAGATTGATATATTTATCAGTTAATTTATCCATTGATGCTATGTATATCTTTTATAGCATATGCCTCTCACTTGAAGATACTTTCAGCTCACTTTCATACGTATTGTTACAACTATAAGTATATTTTAAATTATAAACATACTACATTTGATTTAACATCAGAAATGTCTGTTATTTGAGAATGACACCTTTCATCGTTACAGAAAATTTAATTGAAAACTCTTGCGGAATTGTTGTTAATATGACATAATTGTAAGTAATGATTATGTGGTACATGTGCAAAGCCATTATAAGCCATACATATGTTCCCACAATCAGCCAATGTTTGTTCAATGGTGTAAGTAATATATTTCCCATAGAGTCTCAATGCTTGAATACTTGTTCTCCAGTTGGTGGTGATACTAGAAAATCTTGAGAAGTGTCCCTTAAGACATCACTGGGGGCAGTCTCTGAGAGTCTAAAGATTATTCCAATTTCCAGTTTGCTTTCTTCTCTTTCTATTTGTGGATCAAACATCAAACCTGTTTCTATTACAGATGCCATATCTGACACTTGTCATATTAACTCCCCTGTAACTATAAGTCCTATTCAACCCACCCTTCCTTCTTTGAGTTGACTTGGTTATGATGGTTTATTACTGAAAGAGAAAAGCAACTAACATTTTTGGAGATTAATATCTCATTAAAATTATTAAAAGTTAACAGTAAAAATAAAATAAAAATTCTACAAATATTGCAGAGCAATAACATCTATGTTTCAAAATTATTATAATTTAGTTTTAAAATAATTCCTCTAATGGAAGAAAATCTATATGTTACAACTCACTATTGTATGTTTATAATTGTCTGTTCATTAATGCACTAATTAATTATACTTTCTTCATAAATTATTTAAAAAAAATAGATGAAAGCATATGCATCTACAGTTTCTAGAAAGAAGTCTTTAGTTATTGTTAGCATTATTTCTTATATTGTTTGTTTAAAAGAAATTCTATATTGAAAAATTGTATATGATCATCTTTAATCAATTCTTATTTGTAAACTTTAGAAAAAAGAGATAGTAGTACTATTAGCCAAGTTACTTTCTGACTCATAAACTTTACAATATAAATTTGTGACCAAATATTTCTTAGTTAAAGATACCAAATTAGTCAATAATTTACTTAACTTTTGCATGTGGGGGAGCTGACACAGTGGGTAAGAGTGCACAGTATATGTACAACACAACATGAAATTTGGTCTTAAGCAACCAAGTAAAAAGTTAGTCATGTCCTTTCCTTCCAATAACCTTGGCAGCAGGCCAGATAAACGAGGGTGATGAAGTTTTATGTCCATTAGTTTATCAAAAAATATCCTCCAATGTATAATCCATACATATGTTCATAAATGTAGATTCATTTCTAAAACATATGTGCACAGAGATGTAAACTCTAAAAGTTAAATCAGTGTTTATTTCAATCGTAATTTACTTGAACATCAGATGGCCTCCTCTTATTTAACTCTGTACAATGACATTCTATTTTAGTATTTGTTTAATAAAAAGCACATCTTTATTTACAGTAATAAAAATAACTACCAATATTATTTCAAGAAGTTCCAATTTTATTTTGCTGCCACAATTGCGATATTTTAGGTTCCAACTGATTTCACTGTGTGTTACAAATTTAACTACAAACTAGCATATCATGTTCCCACAGTGTTAAATCATTCACAGAAGCATACCAAATATATATCATTAAACACATCCAATGTATAAATACTGTTTTCCCATCATATTTGTTTTTAAGAAAATAAATAAGACAAAGGTAAAATTCAATTCTTCCGTCAATTGAATTGTATACATACAAATTGGATTGTGAAAGTTTCTTCCTAGACATTAAATCAGGTGTCCACAGAAATTGTTGTAGTTTTATATTCAAGATATTTTTTACATAATAAACATAAGAAAAATGATTCAGTACATTTCTGGCCGTATATTGATTTTGTTAAGAAATATCTAAAACTACAGTTGCTCCTCAGACTCCAAGATACTAAAAGCTTTTTTAACAGTTAATTCTAACACATAGATGGATTGTGTGCCTTTAGTTTATGTGTGTATGTCAAAAGAGATGTGAACTAACATCACTGATGATAAAAGAAAAAAAATGACCCCATCCAAATGTAGCTTATTAAATTAGTGCATTAATTCAGATAACTTTTACAAACAAGGATGAGCAATTATTCACAGAAGGATGGTTTGATGAAAATGGTAGCTAAGTCAGAAAAATCTAAAATGTACCCCAACCATCTCAGGAACAACTTATAGGGTTTTGTTGCACATAGTCACCTTCTCCAGAAACTGTTAGTGTTCATATTTGAGGGAAGGAATTCCTGTATCTCCCTAGTTCATGAGTCTATTGAGTTTCATTTAAATCCTCAGAATTATAAATTCAATTTTTTATCCAGGAGGAAACATTTCAATTTCAATTTATAGCATAAAGTTCATGTTTTCAAATAAAAATTATTCTCTAAAAATTCTCATATTTTACATATTTTCTTAAGTGAACCCATTACTTTAATGTTAAACTAAAAATTTTATGTAAAACGTGCAATTATGTTCCTTTGTATTGTGACAAAACTAACTGAATAACCAAGAATTAAATATCTATAATATAATACAATGATATATATCTCTAGTCCGTATTTAAAGTTTATGCAACTTTGTTTTAAGAATAGTAAATGTGTAGTAGTGGGGTTTCTAGGTCTTGGGCTGCCAGAGATCCAGACCCACAGACCTGCCGCCCGAGACCCCTTAGCCGCCCAGCCACTCAGGACCCCCAGAAATGATTCAGACACATATTAACTTGATGCTGTTTGGCCTATGGCTCAGGCACATTGCTAGCTAGCTCTTTACATCTTAACTCAACACATTTCTATTAATATTTCCTACCACGTGGCCGTGGCTCACCTGTGTTCCTTACATGTTGCTCCTTGGGCGGCTTGCTCGATCTGCCCCTGACTCGTCCCTTCCTTTCCTACATATTCTGATTCCTCCTCCTACTTCTTCTATGGTGCCTGTCATGATCCAAAACAGCTCCTTTATTTAAAGATTGAGATTCAAGCATACAGAAAGACATTCCCACATCACTTCCCCCTTTCTGTCTAATCAAAAAGGAAGGTTTCAATTTTAACATAGCAAAATTACAGATAACAAAGTAGCTATCAAGCAAGAATTACAGTGATAATATCTAGTCTATTTGTATTTAGCAAAATTAAAGAAAATACTCTTATCACCTACCTTATCTTTATAAATCTAAAGTTTCATATCCAATATACCTTTCAAATGACTAAGAAAAACTGTACCTATAACTATCTAATCTTCAACTACACCAAAGACCACAAAAGGATATATTTACCCAAGTAAACCAGAAGTGCAAGCAACTTCTAAAATCTAAATTTGACAGAGATGACACCTATCTGCCTGGACAGTCACCCAAAGTTCCTTTATAAAGTTGGGGCATCCATCTTCAGCCTACAGGCCCAGAGTCTCTTTTCATTTCAGTGAAGCAGGAAATCTGCTCTGCCCATTCTGGCACAGTTCATCAGTTGCTTCTACTGGAGTCCTGAAGAATGTCTGACAGTTTTCTCTGCAAAGCAGGAACCTGAATGACCATCTTGGCTTGTTCTGCCAAAGTTCAGAGGTGATTTTCCTATGGAACCTGTATGTCCAGTTTAAACAGCATACTGTCAAGCAGTCAATGTAAGAACAGGTTCTTCTCCAGTGGCTTATCATTGCCACAAAGAGAGTAGACTCCATATGGAATTTCTTCGATGCCCATTTTTCTCTTGAAGAAGATTGGTGCTGCCAAGAGCAGACCTGTCTCACTCTCCAGAAAAGTCTAAGTTCTTAAAACATTTTAAATGTCATATTCTGTAGGTCTTAGAAGTATTTGAAGATTACCTACTTAATTGAAATATATTTTTGTATACCTAAAAATCCTAACTAACCTAACTATAAGTTTTATTATCAAAGGTGACTATTAACCTTCATTTCTTAATTATTCATTACAATTTTAAATCAGTTACATGAACATCATATCTTAAACAATAGAAAAACACATACAGCATAACAAAATTGACCTTAAATTTGTATCAACAAACCAAAATCTATACCAATGTAAAGCATTTTGAGATTAACAGCTGATTTCCTGATCTAAGTAAATTCAATAATCTAACCTTTTAAAAAAATCATTCATATACCATATCCCCTTTTTCTTCTTAGAAAGAGATTGACTATGACCATTAACCATTTAGAATGAAAACAAACATTTAGAAACAATATTTGGGGAATTTGGGCGTAGTTTTCCATTACTACTTCCTGCTGATTAAGGGGCGTTGAAAATCTCATGAGTTAGACAGAATAATACTCTGCAGTCTTGAAGTTGATGTGGCCATCTCTTCCTATTAGAGATTTTTTTCAGGGGGTCTTGGTTGATGAAACCATATTGGCCTGGAAGCAATCCACAGGTTCTCATCTTCTGTGGAAACAAAAGCAGAACTCTTCCAAAGCAATAAATCCTTAGACACAATTTTCAAAATCAAAATACCTTTAAAACATGTTCTTGTTTAACTTAGTAGCCTTTGCATTTGCAATCCATTGTCTTTTTGCAGTTAGCTCATAAACAGTTAAAAAATTAAGAGAAAATACAATAACAACAAAAATCCAGATTTTGTGACTATTTTCCATCTTTATGTGGCTTATTATATTTTTATTACTCGATTTCTCTTTTTAAAGACTTTTTCTAACCTCTTTCTTTTCTCTCTGAAGCCTATGTACCTTTTACACACATTGTAACCCGTTTACAGGTTTTTATTTTCATCTGAATCTGTTTTATTGTGAATCCTTAATCATCTTCTAACCATAAGAGCTTTTAAAATACACTCTTTAAAAGAGCAGCATAGTTTTTGCAGATTAGGCTGAAACACTAAGTTCTCTTAAAGGGACTGCATCTCTATTCGTGGCCAGTGAACAGAGCAGGCTAAAGAAAATGCTGCTATTATGAAACTGTCTTTGTTTCCTTTTTGTTCAAATAAACAGAAACTTTAAATCAATCACATGCTACTGAGTCTTCTGCCAGATTTCAGGAACCCACCTGATTGCAGCTTACACTGCCTGCCACCAGTCTGCCGGCGCCATGCTTTCTTTGTACAAAGACCTGCTTCATATACACAATTTGGAATCTGCCTTTGCTCAGTTTCTGCTAAAACCCTTTTAAATTTTCTCAGGCATTAAGTGGATAATCGACCCACGTTGGATGAGCCATCTGTAGTAGTGGGGTTTCTAGGTCTCGGGCGGCCAGAGATCCAGACCCACATACTTGCCGCCTGAGACCCCTCAGCCGCCCAGCTGCTCAGGCCCTCAGAAATGACTCAGACGCTTATATTAACTTGATGCTGTTTGGCCTATGGCTCAGGCACATTGCTAGCTAGCTCTTACATCTAAATTTACCCATTTCTATTAATCTGTCTGCCACATGGCCCGTGGCTCACCTGTGTTCCTTACATGTTGCTCTTCTGGGCTTCAGCTCGATCTGCATCTGACTCTGCCCTTCCTTTCCTACCTATTCTGATTCCTCATCCTACTTCTTCTATGGTGCCTGTCATGGCCCAAAACAGCTCCTTTATTTAAAGACTGAGATTCACAGCATACAGAAAGGCATTCCCACATCATAAATGAGTGTTCACTTACCCACTAATTATAAAATATATGTCTGAATATATTTTAACAGTAAAATCATAGTAGGAACAACAATAAACAGAAAATATATAGTGATTCATTTATATCATATTACATATAGTCTGCATGAGCCACTGTTCATACTTTATGAATATAACTTTGGTTTGAATTTATGTGTGCTCTCTTGTATTTCTTTGTTCTCTGTGTGTCTTTAAAATAACATAATACCTTCTCTGATACCGTATTTTCTAGTGTATCTTGAGATCAGGAAGCCCAGTATCTCTACCTTTGGTCATTGTTAAAAGAAAACAACTGTAAAATTACATTTTACTAATAGAAATTTTTTTCTATATTTCTGAGTAAAATATCACTTTAACCTTTGATAAAATTCATATGTTAAAAGTTTAAAGTAACTGTTGTTTTAAATTTTATTTTAAATGTTTTCATTATTTTGTCAAATTTACTGAATAGCTTTGATTATATTTACCTCCATAAAGCAGCCATGGATGTTCTCACACATTAAACATTAGTGAATATTTGTTTGAGGACAGCGACTGAGAAGCGTGATTTCTCATTTTCAAGCATACTTGAATCATGTACAGAATTTCTGGTTCTTGTTTTATAGTGTCAAACTCCAATAGGCAATATTCTGTTACTTTTAGCTAAAAATTGTAGAATGGTTTAGAAGTAACAATACATGATCAATAGATCTTTGGCCTGATAATTCTACTCTTGATCATGAGGTTTATAAAACTCAAAAAATTAGATATGTATCTTTATATACTTGATTATGGTGCCATAAGAATCTACTAGAAATTTCAGAATTCTTTGACCACACAAATTTCTAAAAGACTTCTTATTATTTTTTATTTAAAAATTTTTCCCATATCAACTACTGGTCTTTCCCTCCCTTTATCACAGAGCCCCCCAGCCTCTCCCTACCTCACCCCCACACATTCCCCAGAGAGGGTAAGGAATCCCAATGTGAGTCAGTTCTCTCTGGCATATCCAGTTGAGGTAGGACCAAGTTTTTCTCCCAAGTACCAATGCTGAGAAAGGTGTTCCCCTGCAAGGTATGGGCTCCATGAAGCCAGTTAATGTGCCAGGAATAAACTCTTGTCTGAGTGAAAGAGGCTGTATGTACTATGTCTATGCTCTTTGACTGTCATCTACCTTTAGAAGGTTTAGATACACTTCATAAAAGTTTATCTGCTGTCATTTCAGTCTCTGGGCTCTCAGCAGCATTGGTCAGACATTTTTGTGAGTCTCCTCATCATGATCCTAATTCCTTTGCTCATCTAATCTCTTCTCCCTCTCTTCAGCTGGATAAGTAAGTCAACTTGATATTTAGCTATTGCAATGAGGTTTCTTAGCCCAGGGCGGCCAGAGGACCAGACCCACAGACCTGCAGCCCCAGACCTTTCCCACAGCTGCTTTGCCCCCCCCCCCACAAATGACTCAAACACTTATATTAGCTTCATGCTGTTTGGTCTATGGCTCAGGCACATTGCTAGATTGCTCCTTCATATTAACTCAACCCATTTCCATTAATCTGCCCTGCCACATGGCCAGTGGCTCACCTATGTTCCTTACATGCTTCTTCTTGGGTGGCTGGCTCAGTCTATCTCTGACTCTGCCCTGCTTCTCCTACCTGTGTTGTGATTTCCCCTCCTACTTTTTGTAGATTCAGGAATCCCTTTTAAAGAAGAGAAAGTGGAATAGATAGGATAGATATAGGTAGATTGTTGTATCTCCCTGAAAATAATTATTAGCCAAATATATGAGATAAGCCAAAGACAATTTGCACTGGTTTGTATATTGATAGAAATGTGAAATCATTTGATATAATTGATTGAGATAAGTTGTATATTGATATAAACTTAAATCTGAAATTGTTTTTTTGCCCATAGTAATTAGTGTATTGATACAAAATTAAATCTGCAATTGCCATATTTTACATGTTTCTACCTCTGTTTAAAATATTTTGCACATTATTGTCATATCCACTAGGTAATTTTGACCTCTGTTTAACTATACTAAACAAAATATATTATTATACTAGTCATAATATACATACAAGATGTTTTGCATACCTCTGTTTAGATAATTTGTATATAATACTGTTATCATTTTACATGGTACATGTACCTCTGGTAGATGTTTGTATGATAGTCATACCGGAAGTCATCATACAGAGATTGTACACCAATTTATAGATAAAATTAGGTTTAATTTTACAATGTGAGCATCAGTCTTTAGGATGATAAGAACTGAAGGTCAACATTACTTAGGTTTACCATGTAACAGTCACATTGCCTTCCCAGATACATGCTAGAATATATCAGATAGATAGGAGTCTTCAACCAGTCCATAGACACTGATATATGGCACTTAATATTTTGTTATTCAGAATTCGGCCATAAAAGACACAATGTCTCCTAGTGTCACTATTCCTTTCCCAAGAAGGTGTTAAGCACCAAGGACACTCCTTATGGAGTCTGTCCTTTTGTTATACAAGAGGTTGGTTGAGCAAAGAACTGCCCTTGACTGCTGACAGTACACATGCTGTCCAATCTGGATGAACAGGATAATGGATAGAGACTGATGAAACCTGCCTAGACAGGATAAAACAGTCCCTCCAAAAATGTCCTGCTTCTGAAAAGATCTGTCAGATATCCTATACCTATAGCCAAAATGATGGATGTTCCAACGACTCAGAAAAACTGTAGGTGGCTATTCAGGTAGCTGAATGTCGCTGTACTCTCCAAAATCTTGGAAGCTATACTCTTGTGTTTCCAACTTTCAGGATAATTTCTTTCTCAGGTCTTCATGGGGTTGAAGACTAGGCAGTTAAGGTTACTCTCTTCTCATCTCTTAGCAAGAAACATCCAGGTGTTGGATTTTTATTATTCAACATAAACAAATTTGAAGTAATTTATATACCACATCATTTACTATTGTTTTAGAAATATAGGATGTACGTTATATTTGTTGGCCTTTAGTTGTAGTTTGACCCTGCTTGTGTTTTGCCTTTTCCTCCCTCACACATTGCCTTATAATAATTCCTTTGCATATAGTCTTAGTTTAGAACTTTTCTGGTTAGACAAAAGGGGAAGATGTGGTGAAATTCAGGTGTTATCTGACAAGGCTTGGAGCATGTCTCTGGAGTTCGGGAAACTTGAAGAGGATGTTGGGACCCTAAACTGCTGTGTTTTATTTCTGTGTTCTCAAAGAATGGAGCAGCAACCCTGTTATGGGATCATCCCTATCTTCAAGAATTGTCTTTAAGTTCAATTTGTATCCATGAGTGTTAACATACAATTTAATAAATATTAATTCTCTGTAAGGTATATTGCAAGTGAGTATTACCTCAATAAATTACTTAAAGTTTTTGTCATACAGGTCTTTCACTCCTTTGGTTAGAGTTACCCCAAGATATTTAATGCTAGTTGCAACTATTGTAAAGTATGATGGTTTGTGATTTCTCTTTCAGCCCTTATATCATTTGTGTATAGGAGGACTATCGATTTTTTTTTTTTTTTTTTTAGTTAATTTTGTATCTTGCTACATTTCTAAATGTATTTATCAGCTCTAGGAGTTCCCTGGTAGAAGTCTGTATTTCTTTGATCTCCTTTTGTTATTTTATTAATCAAGCTAAAACTTCAGGACTATATTAAATAGATATAAAGAGAGTGAGTAGCCTTGTCTTGTTTCTGATTTTAGTGAATGTTTATTGAGTTTTTTCTCTATTTAGGTTGATGTTGGCTGTTGGCTTGCTGTATATTCCCTTTATTATGTTTAAGTGTTTTTCGTGTATTCATGATCTCTTCAGGACTTTTATCATGAAGTAGTATTGGATTTTGTCAAAGGCTTTTTCAGCAATTAAGAGATGTTTTAATGGCTTGCTTTTCTCTCTTCAAAACTTGGTTCTCTCAGTTATTTGTATCATGTTGAGTTTCATTGATTATACTTAAATTTTAGAATTTGGGGAAATCAGAATCTCTCTGAAATGGTTTGATAATCACATTTTCAATATTGATGAACATAAGACAATGAAAATATCATCATTAATAAGCCCAACTTTAGAAAAATGGGACATTTTAACACATAATTTGAAAATGTATATTGCAATGCTACAAGACATTCTTTTAGAGAAAATGCTGTTCATTCTTGAGAATTTACCTTATTTTTCTTTTAATTAAAACAAACCCTAAGCATTTTTTTTCAAAAATTTATAAAACACAACATGATGTTTACTTTTATTTTCACACATGCATGATGTTCTAATAATTTTGTCTAACTATTGAATATATTTTTTAAACATATAAAGTTTTGTATTACTATTATCAGTGTTCCATGCTGTGTAAGAGACACTCATAAATATTTGCTTATAAAAGAATCTGTAACTCTACATCAAAAGCCAACGGTTCCTTTTGAACCACATGATACATTTTTCAACAGAGATCAGATTTCATTTTTTTATCTTTAACTTATACTAGTCATATATATTCCATGGTTTTATGGTGTCACAAAAAGAGATTTGCTGTTTTTGTTTATTTTCTCACATTACCAGTAATAAAATTCTGTACTATGCTTAGCACATTTTGAATTAGTAATTGCTAAGAAAACTAAGGTTAGCTTTCTTTTCTCAGAATAACAATTTATGTTAAAAATACATTTATTCATTTATAAGACTAATTTCATTTCCCAAGGTGATATTAAGAAAATTTATAATCAGCAATAGAATACTGAACTTATTAACTAAGGAAAACTTGTGTAGTAAGGGGTTTCTGGCCCGGACTTTTGGGCCTAGCCTCAAGGTTTAGACCCGCAGACCCACAGACCTATAAAGACACACAGATACTTTCAATAGTTTTAGGCTGATTGGCCTAAGGCCTAAGCATATAACCTGCTAACTCTTTACCCTTAATCTAGCCCATGACTCTTATCCTGTTCAGCCATGAGGCTCAGTACCTTTTCTTAGTGCAGCACAGCTGTCCTGTGCTTCTTCTGGCTTCTCTCTGACATTCTGCTCTGTTCCACATTTTCTTAGTCTGGTATCCCTGCCCACACTTACTGTCTCCTTTGTTTAATCAGCGCTTTTTATTAAACTCATAGGCAGAGACAATTATTCACAATGGAACAAACTAATCCCCCTACATAATTATACCATTCTCTCTCTCTCCTCTTTTTCTTTATTTTTATCACTTTTTATTTGACATTAGGGATTTAATGCAAGGATATCTAAGATTGCATCCTTTCTCTGAACTTGTTTCAAACCCATATAAATTCTACCAGAGCATTTGTCTACAATTATCTATTTGTGGAAACATTCTTTGTCTTCGAGAATTTGGTGTAGGGATATTTTCAAATAGAATAAAAACATTTCGAGATATCAGAGGGATCTACCCACTCTCAGTCTAGGAGGATCAAAGAGTGATCCTTTAATCCCAGCACAGGGTGGTGACCTATGCCCTTGCCCTTAATCCAATCTGAGTTTGAGGTCAACTTAGTTTACAAAAGGAGTTCCAGGCTCCCAGGCAGGTAGTGGTAGTGCCATGCCTTAACTGAGCAAAGAAAGTATTTAAGGCAGATATAGAAAGACAGAGTAAGCAGAAGAATCCAAAAGGAGGGAGGCTGAGGAAGCTGAGAAACACCTGGGTGAGATCTGACTGTGGTGTTTACTCTCTCTAATATCTCCACTTTTCCCAGAGATCTGACCCTGAGTTTCCTTTATTCGTGCAACAATCTGGGGTTATTAATAAACTTTTTCCAGTTTCTAAGTTTATATTTTTATATGAGCATTTTCTTGAATGATAGCAGAAAATAATTCAGTGGCATGATTCTTCGTATTCACCTAAAGCATGACCTATTATAATATTATTTACATGAGAAAATAGATAATACTACAAAAATATTGCACATATTTTTCCAAAGAATTTATAAATGCTATTTGAATGGGTTAGTGTATTTACTTATGTGCAATTGTTTGTGACCTAATAATATGTTTACATTTTCTATATGCATTATATTTTCTGTTGTAAGGATTAGGATATATTATTAGGCTTCGGCCAATTACTATTGTAAAACAGTTTCCTAGCAATCACAAAAAAAAATTGTCCAATTTGCAAAGGATGAAATAAATCATCATTCCATCTAACCGTAAGTACAAGTGTACTAATCTTTCTGTTAAGAAAACTTTGCCTGATTGAGACAGAACTATATGACCCACTTCCAGTGAGACAGAAAACACTCACAAGCATCAAAGTTAAGACAATTTATTTGTCACTCAAGAATAATGAGCAACCAAAAAGTAAGGTAGTCACGTTACTTATGTCTCAGAAATGATGCTCAAAGAGGATACATTCAGAAGCTGGTGTGTAGACATCTTTTCCTCTCCCTCTCCCTCTCCCTCTCACTGTCTGTCTCTCTCTCTCTTGTATGTGTGTGCACGCAAGTGTGTTTTATAGTACTTCTTATTTGTTCTATCACTGAAAGACCCTGAAAACAAGAACATTGATGTTTTAAATAATTTTCCACAGTTATTATTAAAGAAACTACTGAAAAGATGGGAGAAACACTGAACCTGCCAATCCTATCACTGGACTGTCTGAAGTGCTTGGTGCTTATGTTTAAATGGTCCTGTAGAGGCAGGCCTCAGCTTGTTCAACTCTATAACCACTAGAACTTTGAAAGTAGTTTTCTCAGTCCTCTGTCTGGGCTGTCTAGTGTGTCTAGGATAATTTAGTATGAATCAAGAATCCTCCTGTCTGAAATTAAAATGTTGCAATATGTTTTTAGAGACATAAGCAAACAGAAACATTTTGAGATAAATTTAAAAATAACAACACTACAGCATCTTCTTTTTCATTAATATAAATGCTAAAGTTATATGATCTTGTTTATCTTCATGGTTCATGTGTCCACCAGTCAATGAAGACAAAGAAAAAAAGAACAGACGTGATGGCAGAGATCATCAGATGACTCGTGGAAACAATGGAGACAGCACCCAGGGAGATGACTTCAGAATCAACTCAACTGTTATCCAGACTATAGGAATTATATAGGTTTGGGGAACCTAAGGACGCACCCTAACTTGCATTAAGTGACATGCTCCTGACATAAGCCAATTTTTTTGGGCAGTAATGTACTATTTCAAGCACCTAGTACAAGTCTTAGTTACCATATATGCAGCAGGGGGAAAGCTTCTAGAGGAAAATTGTGCCAAGGACAAAGTTATAGATAAATTAGGTACCCATGCTTAGAGGCAGCTTTCAGATAATGTAAGTCCTTCAGGACTTCAGACATTCTCTAGATTATGGCAGGAAGAGAATGGGAAGAACCACCCAGTGAGGGGGAGTCACTCAGGTTGTTAAGATTTGGTGTCAGCTGCCAGCAATAATAGACTGCAACCTCTGACCACCAATCCTCTCAACACACACACACACACACACACACAACCCACAGAGAGAGAGAGACATACACACATGTATATATCATATGAATACATAAAGATACATGATATATATATATATATATATATGGTATGTGTATATATATATATATACACACACACACGTATCAATGGCATAAACTTTATATTTTGTGATGAAAACTTTCAGAGTCCTTTTGGATTTTGAGATGCATAAAACATTATCATAACATTTTAAAGAATGTGAAAATCATGGCTTAAATACTTTCTGTGTTTCATAATTTGACTTCTTTAAATGCATTTTACATTTTATACATAATAGCTTTAACTTCTTAGCTCTCTTATGTAAAAAAAATACATAAAATTTTCTGTTTTACAAGATAACAGAAAAGAAATCAGAAATTATAGATTGGTTTCTTTTCAAAAATCAGTAGTACAAACTTTGTTATGTCAAAGAATTTTGTCTTTTGCCTTTCATTCATATTCTACAATGTGTATGTATTTTCAACACTTTTTATTCCAAAAATCTTTTCTTGTTACAATTACTTACTGCTTGTCTTTGAATAATGCACTTTATTAGATTAGAGGCCCAAATGATATTCTATAAATAGAAATTATATGATTTATAGGTTTGAATAGATGGTTGAGTAAGTTATTAGCAACTTATGTTAATTACATTGGTGCCAGAAATTTAAAAATGATGTCAGTAAGAAGAAATTTTTAATTCAAGGTAGCTCCAATTATTTATAAAACTTTTCATACATTGAGCAAATACTTCCTATAATTTATTTATAAGTTTGTCTTTATTGTGTCACATATAGTCTTCAAAAGATGTTAAATGATGAGCTTCATTTCCAAAATTCTGACTCTGCCGTACAGTATACATTTTATATAATTTCATTTACATATTTTGGACATTAAAATCTTTACTGGTATACATAAAAGGTTGATTTCTTGTGCAATAGGGGTAATAAAAAGGACTATTACTACAAATTTTGTTATTATTAGTTAATTTAATGTAATACTTTTATTCAAAGTGTTTGAGTTGCATGAAGCAAAAGTATTTTCTTCTTATAATAAGTCAATTTATTATTAAGTTGCTAGAGATCACCTCAAAGCACTCATTTACCTTACAATATGTAAATTTTCCATGTTTGATCACTTGAAAATTATCTAACACAATTTAAGCCTCTTTCCTTCTTGCAAAGTATACTTGTAATATTGTTTATACATAATAAATACAAGGTTACACTGATTCTTCTGGTTCTTTCCTGAATGTATAATGGTCTGGTTTAATGCAAAGATCAATATTAAAGAGATTTTCCTGTAGTGGATAGGGAAACACAGAATACTCAGAAAAGACACAAACAGTGAATTCTACAGATCTAAAGGGTTACTAGAAATGCCCAGAATTAGGATGCCACTTGCTCTCCTTATATTATTATTATTAATTAGCAGCAGCAGCAGAGCAGCAGCAGCAGCAGCAGCAGCAGCAGCAGCAGCAGCAGCAGCAGCAGTAGCAAGGTGAAAGCACAATGGAATTTCCTTGTTAGGGATGAAAAGGGAATGGAGCAGATTGTAAAAACTGACATATGAGATACAGATTAAGAACAAACATGGTATAGGTTATAGTCACATTCAATAACAGAAACAAAATACAAATAAATGATTGCAAATATTTACTATGAAATAATATACTTAATAAAACAATGTTTGTGATTGTTTTCTGAATAAGGTTACATACATCTTCCTGCAGTAGGATTATGATCCATGGTTATATTGCACTAACATTATTGCTTGTGAAATCTTCCAATTTTACTGATGACTGGACTCAACATCTACAAAAGAGAATATCATGAGTTCTTCCTTATAGCCTTGGATAATATGAGTCAGTCCTTTATTTTCATGCTGTTCAAAGCTAAGGACCAATATAAATAAGAATTTGGCTCACTTTATGACTTTGAGGTTTACCAAGCAGTGCTTTGCCAGGGGTTACAAAAAGTCCACAAAGTATCATACTGGAGTCAAAGCACACATTGATTATAATAGTGAATTCAAATATTCTACTATTGAGTCCAGATTCTCCACATCTGTAAATGTAAACTTTACAAAGAGTAAGCCTCAAAATGATAAGTGAACTATAGAAGAGAAGATTATTTTAATAATTTACCTATTTCTATAGTGAGATATATGAGGTTCAGCAATTAAAAGACAAACAATATTTTGCCTTACAGTTATGAAAGATAAAATTTATGATCAATGGCACAAGTACCAGATTATGCTTCAAGGTAGAAGCATACATATAAAAAAGAGATATCATATGATAACAGAGGAAGGAGGCATGAATTATTATTATTATTTAGTCTCTCAGCTGTATCCTTTCACAAAAACTACATTTCCAAATAATGCTTTTCTATTCACTTCAGAACATCCTAAATCATCAGTCTTAATTTATTTTTGCAAGAGCTAACCCATACTACTACTTACTTTAATCAATTCTGAACGTAATTTCAATGGCCTACTAACAAGGTCTTACAGTCTAACAGTCCTATTTTCTCTTAACATTGCTACATTGAGGATAAAAATTCCACTATTGGAAGACTTTGAAAACATTTTTACATCATATTCAAATTATAGTAAATGGAAGATGCCAACACTGTCAATACAATATCAATCAATATTATTTAAAACCACAATGAAAAAAAAGCATAATAAATGACTGACACAATGTGCATGAACTTATGCATTTAGAGTTACTACCAATGAGGTAGTATGCAAACAAAAAAGAGGCTTAAGAAGAGACTAGGGGATTGGAAGTTAGAGAAGCCTGTAGCACCCGTCAGATTTAGAGCTCCTTGTAATTTATTCTCACAACTGGAACTGAGCCTTTTATAGTAAGTTGTATGAGTAGACTGTGGTATGGTCGTTCTTGGGTATTCATGTTTTTTAAAAAAGATATAACAATATAATTACACAGAATCTTCCAGCTCCTATTGGAAAAAGTGGTGTATGACACATCTCTTAGCCTTGATGGAGAGACCAGTTTCTAGACAGGAGCCTTGGGAAAAAACCCATGCACCCACAAACCCACCCATTGCTTCCCAGGTTGCAGGCCAGCAGAAGGGAAGGAATTCCTACTAACAACCTTATCAAAAACTGTACTCTGCAAATCCCACATCTTCTCCCACACTCATTCATCACCTTGCAACCTCAGTGGCTCCTCAGTGAGACACAAAGTCTGCCAACTTTTATTGGACCAAGAGGCATAGAACAGACTGAAACAAGAACAATTTCCTGAGACACAGATTTGGTTTGCATTAAATGTAGAATGAGGTGGATAGATGTCAGCACAAGGATACATACAACAGCATTTAAAAAGGTCAAAATATTTTATGAAAACAGAACCTGAACATCACAATGTATAAGAAGCAGAAGAAAATGGTCTTAAAAATAGCTTATAAAGAATATAGAGACCTATAAAGAGGAACTGAAAAGTTTACTTAAATCAAAGAAAAAAAAATTGGAAGAAAGCAATAAGCCCTTTAAAGAAAGCAAAGAAAACTAAGAAAGAACAATGAGACAGGTGAAGGCAACAATTGAAGACTTGAAAATTTAAATAGAAGCAATAAAGACACAAACAGAGGATGCTGGATATGGAAAATTTGAGTAAATGAATATAAACTATAGGTGCAAACATAACCAACAGAATACAAGAGATAAGAGAATGTCTGCTGTGGAGGAACAATAGAGGAAGTAGACTCCTCAGTCAAAGAAAACACTAAAGCTGAAAATGTCATAACCCAAAACATCTAGGACATCTCAGGATGCAAAGACCAAATAAGAATAAAAGAGATGTAAGTAAAAGAATACCAGCTTAAAGACACAAAAAAATATATTCAAGAAAAACAAAAGAAAACCTGCCCAACCTAAAGAAGAAAATGCCTATGAACATACAAAAAGCTTATAAAATAACAAATAAACTAGATCCCCCAAAAGTCCTTTCAACCCAAAATAGTCAAACTACTAAATATACACAATAAAAAGAATATTAAGAGTTGCAAAGAAAAAGGCCATGTAACTTATAAAAGCAGGCCCATCAGAATAGCATCTGCATTCTCAATGGAGATTCGGAAAGCCAGAAATTCCTAAACAAATGTTATGCAGACACTAAAAGATCACAGATGCCAGTGCAGAATGCTATACCCAGTAAAATTCATACTCACCACAGAGTAAACAAGAAACTTTTTAAACAACAGAAATAAACAAGATTTAACCACAAATCTAACTCTACAGAAAGCACTATAAGGAAAATTCCAGCCTATGAACTTAAATACACCCACAAAACCACAAGCAATAGATAATCACACAGCAGGAAATCTCAAAAAAGGAAAACACAAACACATTACCACCAAAACCTAACAGGAATTAACAATCACTGGTCAATAATATCTCTTAATAAAAATGGACTCAATATACCTATAAAATACATAGGTTAAAAAACGGATACAAATACAAGATCCATACTTCTGCTGAATACAAGAAATATACCTCAACTTCAAAGACAAACATTACTTCAGAGTAAAGGATTGGAAAAAGACTTTCCAATCAAATGGGCTTAAGAAGCAAGCTGATGTAGCCACCCTAATATCTAACAAAATAGATTTAAAGTAAAGTCAAAAGACATTGGGAATGATTTTCCATAGAAATATCACAAAGAAAATCTATCAAGATGAAGTCTCAATTTCGAACATTTAAGACACAAATTAAGAGCATCTGCATATGTAAAAGAAACATTACTAGTACATATCACCCTACGGCCCCCCAACTAATAGTAAGAGACTTCAACACTCCACTCTCACCAATGGACAGGTCTTCCAGACAGAACTTAACAAAGAAATAAGAGATCTAACACATGATAGGACTCAAATAATTTTAGTAGTATATATAGAACATTCCACCTAGACATAAAAGAATATATTTTCTCAGCACCTCATGAACCTTCTCTAAAGTTGACCACATAGTCATAAAGCAAATATTAATAGGTGCAAATATTGGAATAACCCTTTGTATTTTATCTGACCTCTATGACCTAAAGTTAGACTTCAACAGCACAAACTGCAGAAAACCAACAAAATCATGAAAATTAAAAGTTCTTTTTTTATTTTACATACCAACCACTGTTCTCACTCTCTCTCCTGTTCCCACTCTCCTCACGGCTTCCCCACATTCAGACTACACTATACACTCCTCAGAAAGGGTAAGACTTACCATTTAGAGTAAATAAAGTCTGGCACGTTAGGGTGAGGCAGACCCAAGCCCTTCTCCCCTGTATTAAAGTTGAGCAAGGTGTTTCTCTATAGGGAATTGACTGCAAAATGGCTATTCATGCACTAGCAATAAATCCGGATCCCACTGCCAGAGGCCCCACAAACTGCCAAAGCTACATGTTTTGTCCACATCCAGAGGGCCCAGTTAAACTCCATGCATGTTTTCCCGCTGTTAGTCTACAGTTAGTGACTACCAGTACCTTGAGTCAGCTGATTCTGAGGGTTTCTCCATCGTGACCTTGACGACTTTGACCACAAAATCTCCGCTCACTCTTTTCGAATGGACTGGGAGCTCAGAGCAGTGCTGTGCATCCCTGCATCTGCTTCCATCAGGTGCTGGATGGAGGTTCTATAATGACAATCAGGGTTGTCATCAATTTAATCACAGTGAAAGGCCAGTTCAGGCACCCTATTGATCACTGCTTGAAGTTTTAGCAAGGGTAATCTTTGTAGATTCCTGGGAATTTCCCTAACACCAGGTTTCCTCCCTAATCCCCTTATTGCACCCTCTGTCAATATAATCATCTCATGTTTCTCTCTTTCCATCTCCCCCCTAAATCTACCATCCTGTTCCCCCCGTGTTATTTTTTTTCCTCAATTTTCCTAACTTCCCATGCTCCTAATTTGCTCTAAATATCTTATCTATTTCCTCTTCCTGGGGGAGGGCCATGGATGCCTCCCTTTAGGTCATTCTTGTTACCTAGCTTCAGTGGAATTGTGGATTGTAGCCTGGTTATCCTTTGCTTAATGCCTAATATCCACTAACAAGTGAGTACATACTGTGTATTTCTGGGACTGTGTTTCCTCACTCAGAATGATTTTTTTTTTCTTGTTCAATCTATTTGACTGAATATTTTAAGATGTCTTTTTTCTACTGCTACTTAATACTCCACTATGTAAATGTAACTATTCTTTGGTTGAGGGGCATCTAGTTGTTTTAAGGTTCTTGCTATTACGAATAATGCCGTTATTAATATAATTGAGCAAATGTCCTTGTGGCATGAATGTGTATCCATTGGGTATGGTCAAAGAGTGGTTTTGCTAGATCATGAGGTATATTTTCTGACATACTGTTTTCTGACATACTGCCATACATATTTCCAAAGAGTCTGTATACGTTTACACTATGACCAGCAATATTGGAGCATTCCCCTTGCTCAAAATTGCTTCCAATATAGACTATTACCAGTGTTTTTGATCTTAGTCATTCTGACAGGTGTAAGATGGTATCTTATAAATGTTTGATTTATATTTCTCTGATGGCTAAAGATTCTGAGCAATTGTTTAAGCATATGTTGGCCATTTGAGATTTTTTTCTTAAATCTCTGAATCTGTACTCCGGTTTTTAATTGGATTATTTTGTATTTTGATGTGTAGTTTTTCTTAAAGTTCTTTATACATATATATAAAAATATAAATATAAATATAATATATATTATATATTTATATTATATATTATATATTTATATTAATATTATATATTATGTTTATATATATGTATAAATAAATTTTTGGTGAGATTAGTCCTCTGTCAGATGTAGAGTTGGTGAAGAGGTTTTTCCATTCTGTAGGCTGCCATTTTGTCTTATTGACCATGTCCTTTTCCCTATAGAAGCTTCTCAGTTTCAGGAGGTTCCATTTATTAATTGCGGCTCTCAGTGTCTGTGCTACTGGTGTTATATTTAGAAAGTGGTCTCCTGGACCAATGTACTCAAGGTCATTTCCTACTTTTTCTTCTTACAGGATCAGTGTAACTGAATTTATGTTGAAGTGGCTGATCTACTTGGACTTGAGTTTTATACAGGATGATAGATATGAATCTATGTGCATTCTTCTACATGCCACCATCTAGTTTTGTCAGCATCGTTTATTGAAGAAAATTTTTTTCATTGTACATTTTTGCTTCTTTCTCGGAAATCAGGTTTTCATAGGTATGTGGATTAATACCAGTGTTTCAGTTAAATTCTATTGATCCACATTCTGTTTTCACACCAATACCAAGCTGCTTTTAGTTCTGTAGTTCTAGAGTGTAGCTTGAAGTCAAGGATTGTGATGTCTCCATTAATTTCTCTGTTTTATAGGATAATCCTTGGGCTTTTTCCTTTTGTTTAGTTTTTCATATGAATTTGAGTATTCTTTTGAGATCTGTGAAGGATTCTGTTGTGATTTTAATGGGGATTACATTGAATTTGTAGGTAGCTTTTGGTAAGAATGTCATTTTTACTATGATAATTCTATCTATCCAAAAGAATAGAGGATCTTTCTATCTTATGGTATCTTTCTTAATTTTTTTCTTCAAGGTCATAAAGTTGCCATAGTTTTATCACTTGCTTGGTTAGAGTTACCCAAAGGTATTTTATGATATTTGTGGCTATTGTTTCTCTAATTTTTTCCAGCCTATGTATCATTTGATATTGTAGGGCTATTGAATTTTTTTAAAGTTATGTAACCTGCTATATTATTGAGGGTCTATCACTAGGAGCTTCCTGATAGGATATCAAAAGTTTGACTTGTCCCTTGCCAATTTGTGTAACCTTAATCTCCTTTTGTTGTCGTGTAGTTCTAGCTAGGACTTCAAGAACTATATTGACTAGATGCGGAGTAAGTAGACACTCTAGTCCTGTTCTTGATTTAAGAGAGATTGCTTTGAATTTCTTTCCTTTTAGTTTGGTGTTGGCTGTTGAACTGCTGTATATTTCTTTTTTATGTTTAGGTATATTCCTTGTATCACGACATCATGACGGGTGTTGGATTTTGTCAATGGCTTTATTTTTTTTAATTTAATGAGATGATCAAGTGGGTTTTTTTTCTTTTAGTTTGTTTATATGGTGGATTACATTGACAGAATTTTTTCATATGGTGAACCGGCCCTGCATCTCTGGGCTGAAGCTTACTTAATCATGGTGGATTTTTTCTTTGTTGTATTCATGTATTTGGTTTGCCAGTATTTTATTGAGTAGTTTTGTATCAATGTTCAAGAGGGAGATTGGTCTGTAATTCTTTGTTGGGGATTTTTTGGTTTGGGTATCAGAGTGACTGTAAAATCATAAAAGGAGTTTACCGATGTTCCTTATGCTTATATTATGTGAAAAATTATGAAGAGTACGGCTATTAGGTTTTCTTTGAAATTCTGGTAGAATTCTGTGCTGAAAATATTTAGTCCCAGACATTTTTTGGTTAGAAGTTTTTTAATGAGTGATACTATTTCCTCAGAGGTTATAGTCAATTTAAGTTGTTTATCTGGACTTAATTTAATTTTGGTGAGTTGTACCTATCCAAAAAATTGTTCATTTGTTTTAGGTTTTTAAATTCTATGGAGTACAGGTATTTGAAGTATGAGATGATGATTGTCTAGATTTTCCTGGTGTCTATTACTATGTTCTTCTTTTCATTTCTAGTCTTGTTCTGTAAAAATTTATGACCCCTCTGTCTTAATAGGACCCTTATCCATCAACTGATAGAAGCAGATGCAGAGTTCTACAGACAAGCACTGGGTCAAGCTCTCTGTCCAGTCAAGATGAGGGACCAGAGATTATATGAGCCAAAGAGTCAAGGTCATGATGGGAAATCCCACAGAGACAGCTTGCCCAATGTACTAGGAGCTTGATGACTCGTCATTGACAGCTAGGGAACCTATTTGAGATTGAACATAATATGGAAGACATGGTTGACTTTCATTGGTAGGCCTTAGCCTGTCTAAGGAGTAGATGAGGGTGGGTTCAGCTATGCTGCGGATTCAGTGGTAGGAGTGGAAGGAGGAGTAAGTTTGGTTGTTATGTAAAAATGAAATTATATACATATATATATATATATATATAAACTCATGTGTTTATTCAAAAAGGATATTTATGAAGGGAGACATTACACTCTGGGTAAGATGTAGACTATAAGAGTTAAGGTGGTAAGTAGCATGTCTAACTTGTAAAATTTTTACATTGTTGATAGAAAAGGTTTACATAAATAAACAAACATAATAAAGACAATGGAAGACTGCTTGTCATTGTTGAAAAAATGTGGAAGAGTAGAAGTTAAATGGTATTGTAGTGCACTGCAATTAGCTGTTGGCATACAATTTTCAATATGTGTAATATATAAAATATACATAGACTAATATATACAGAATTATATATGTGTATTTACATACATATATACACAAATACTTTACTGTATCTTGGTCAACCTAGTAGTTTAAGCCAGATATTTGGACCCTATATACTGTAATCCTTGACTATACTGCTACAGAATTTATAATGCTTATTTATGGGTAGAAAGTGAGAGATTTTTTTATCTGCTAATATAAGACCTTTATCAAAAGGTCTAATTAAATAGGTATTAATTATTAAAAACAAACATAAAAAATTTTAAAAAGAATTTAATTATCAAAACACATTTAATCTACCAGTTAACATTTGCTGAAGGGGTAACTGATTGGTCTTATTCCTCAAACTGATGTACTTGAACAACAGTCTATATATTCAGTTTTGGTTTTTACTTCATTCCTTTCTTCAGCAGCTGCAGAATGTAAGTCAAACTGGAACAGAATAAGGTCAAGCCATGGGACACTATACAGCGCCTATTTCTAAAACAGTGGTTGTGATGAACATTTACCATTCTGAAAAGGCCTGGAATATCTAATGACAGAGTCTGATTGACACACATTGATGAATTCTGTTTCTTAGCTTGTCGATTCTCTCCCTCCTCTGTGATAAATGCTCTCAGTAGCATTTATCCTTCTCCTATCATATAATTCTCTGATTCTGATTGTCCTGTTTGTTCATTTCAGAGCCTTAGAACATTAAGTGATTCTCAGAGTTGATAGCTGGATGTGCTGATGTGCATTACGCTGATTGCCCTTGTTCTTTCAATTAAACCGCACATCTAGATTTCAATCTTCTGCACACAGTATCATATCCAGTATATATTTGACATGTCAGATTTGAATTTTATCCATTCTCAACACTTCCCCAAAGGGAAATCCTCATGTATTTTTCTGTGTGAGTAGATAAGTAAAAGAAGCCATAGAGGTCAATAGGAGTCAAGTGAACCTCAGATCTGTTCAATCTCATTCCTTTGTATATAATCATATTGTCAGTGAATTTAAGATGATGACTTTCTATAATAAACAATCTTGCTTATTATGGCCATATTTTGGCACATAATCTCTTGATAACTTATGATAATGTCACCAGTTTCTATGTATGTTTCACAGTATCCCATGAAATGCCTTGTATTTGAAAAGTAAACATTTTATTTTGAAGACTGTAAATCTATAAACAAGAAATCATATAGGAAGATTTACTTTTACCTTGCATATTTATTGTCAATGATAATATCTTATATAACTTATGTATATGTCACATCTAGCATAGGCTTCCACACCAATATAGTTTAGCAATCCTGTTCATAGTTTATGAATGGGATCCTAATTCATTTAGGCAGGGATTTAACCAAATTATTATTTTGATACGTTTTTCCTGGTTTATTGATTTCTGTCTCTGTTTCTCTTTTTTTATTTCTTTCTCCTTTTTTTTCTTGTCTCAAATACAAATCAAAGCTTTACACATGAAATATTTACATTATATTCTTTTATTACAAACATGGCAGTTTGAACTTTAATTAGTACTGTCTATTGATTATTTGAAAAAATAAGAAACTAATGTATTAATCTTTTATTACAAACACCTTATCAGGATTATTCATAGTCTTTTATAAATCAACACAGTCTTTTTCACTTAGCTTAAAGAGAAAGTACCAAAAAAATTATTCTTATGGTAATGCATTTTTTTTGGCTTTGAATTGTCATTACAGTCATGGAAACAGCAGCAGTAGCCACTTTCAAAGAATCAATATATGTGCAAAAATAAATAAAATTAGAAGGGAAGAAAGCTTAGAAGTGAGTTATCATGCATGGAAGAGAGACAACGGTTAAATATGATCATAATAAAATGTATATATGCATGAATTTGTTTTGTGGAATATTCGTTTACATTGTGAAAATGAGTCCTTGGTAAGATATCTTGTGATTGATTTAATAAATAGCTGAATGACAAATATCTAGACAGGAAGAGGTTATGTGAGATTTTTGGGGACAGAGAGGACCCTGAGGGGGAAAAATGTGGAGACACCAGGAAATACAGAGCATGAAGGAAGTGCAGGAAGAAAAATAAGAACTATAAGTCATATTGAAAATGTAGATTCATTTACATCAATGCAAATGCAGTGTAAATTGTACTGTAATTGGGTTAATTTAAGTTATAAGAGCTATTTAGGAACAATCCTAAGCTAGAGGCTGAGCTTTCAAAATTAGTAAAACGTCTGTGTGTCGTTATTGAGAGTTGGCTGGTAGAACAGAGAAAGAGTTATAACAAAATTTTAAAAAATAAAATGTAATTAAGTGATATATTAACACTACCTTATGGTTATCCCTTCAACTGAAGTTTTTACAGTATCTTATATGAATATATATTAAATATAATATTCATATATATCATTAAATTCACAAAACTACAATACTTTATTTATTCAGAACTTATTCTTAAGTACATAGAACCTCTTTTGGACAACAGGATAAGAAGACCAAACAACATAGACTAAAACTGAACAATGACTGAGCAAAGAAAATTTAAAATATATACCTCATATGCTGGCAAGTGTAATAGAGTAAGTATTTCCTTTTTATAAGTAGTCTGGTGAGTTCAGTGCAGCCATCAGAAATGAGTTCAGCTAGAAAAAATACATAAGAACGGTAGGATGAGCAGAGGCACTGGAGTTTGCAGGTTTCTGGATCACAACAGAAAAGGAAAGGAAAAATGATAGCTAAGTAAACCAGGAGAATTAGCTTCTTAAAAATGTAAAGCCATGTGTGAAGAAACACAGCATGAGCACATAAGAGGGTAAAAATGAGGAAAGGGTAAAGGGAAAAGAATATTCCCTACTGAGATAGAAGTGATTCTATGTGTTTTCTCTTTATCTCCTGATGAAGGACACAAATATAATGAAGAAAGGAAGGAAAAGCCATATTATCAACTTAAATATTATGTTCATGTGTGTTTGTGTGTGTGTGTGTGGTTTTGGCTATGAATTTAGGACTTTGTAAACTATTAAGAAAATAATATACTATTGAGAATCATTCTAGCCCAATCTTATTTCTCTACATGATTTATTTTCATGTAAGTTGTAATGTATCTCAAGCTTGCTTTAAACTACCTCTGCGTCTTTGGATGTCCTTCGACTTTTTACTCTTATGACTTCACCTTGGAAGTGTTGTGAATGTAGCCATTTACTATAGAATCTGGTTCATTCAGTGCTAGACGGGGACTTCAAGCCTTCATGAATACCGGCAAATATTTGAAACTAGGAAAAACACATCATAAATGAGGTAATGCAGGCAAAGAAAGACAAACATGATATGTACTCACTTGTAAGTGAATATTAGGCATAAAACAAAGGATAACCAGGCTACAATCTACAATCCCAGAAAAACTAGGTAGCAAGGAGGACCATAGAATAACTGCCATGGATCCCCTTCAGAAGGAAAAATAGATAACATCTCCTGAGTAAATTGAGACTTGTTTGGGAAAGAAATAAGGGGAAGTGAGAAGGGAATATGAAGGAACTGGGTGGTCACTTTGAGGAGGGTCAGAGAGAAGAACAAAAACACAGATATTTTGATAGAAGGAATCATTTGGGGGATAGGGAGGAACCTGGTGCTAGGGAAATTCCCAGGAATCCACAAGGAAGAACTCACCTGAGACTCCAAGCCATGGTCCATAGGGTGCCTGAACTGGCCTTTCCCTGTAATAAAATTGATGATCACCCTAATTGTCATCAAAGGAACTTTATGTTGCAACTAATGGAAGAAGATGCAGATATCCACAGCTGCACTGTTCTGAGCTCTCATTCCAGTGGAAGAGAGTGAGAAGAGATTTTTGTGGTCAAAAGGGTCAAGATCATAATGGAGAAACCCACAGAAACAGCTTATCTGAGCTACTGGGAGCTCATTGACTTTAATTTGACAGCTTGGGAACCTTCATGGGGCAAAAGTAGGCCTTTAAAATGTGACGACACTTATGTGGTTGGGAAAGTTTGTGGAGTCTCTGCTAGTGAGACTACAATTTATTCCTCTTGCATGAACTGATTTTTTGAAGTCCATTCTCTATAGAGGGATACCTTGGTTAGCCTTGATACAGGAGAGAGGGGCTTGGTCCTGCCTTAATGTGATAAGCTGGACCTTGTTGGATCTTTATGGGAGGCCTAACTTTGAGGAGTGCACGGTGGGGTGGGAGAAGGAAGCTGAGGAGTGAATAGGAAGAGGGAAGGGAGAGGAAACTGATTGGTATGTAAAATGGAAAAAAAAAACCTTTTAAATAAAAATATTTTTTTAAAATGAATAGAACCAATGTAGAAGCCCTTGCCTTTGGGTCATAGATGTCAGTGATTAAAGGAGGGAGGAAGATAAAAAAAAAAAGAAGAAAGGAATAAAATTCCACAAGTCTGAAGCCAGAGGCTTACAACTTGGGAATCTTAGAGACAGCATGGAAGCACTGCTGCTGCCAGTGTTCTTATGTCTGGGGAAATGTGTTCTTTCATTCTGATCCCATTATTGGTCACTTATTGTTGTGTTTCCTAATCTGAACTCATGACTGGTCATTGGTTTGGGTGTTTTCTTATGTCCTTATAGTATCTTTTTAGTAATTTATAGAAAAGGGTCAGCAATGTAGCTTCTCTGAATTTTGCAGCATGCTGTTTGGGATTACTGTGCCTGATGTGTAACAAAGGCACTGTGAAGATTCTGTTGAATAATTTGAGCTCCAAATCACCTTGTCAACATCAACATCCTGTTCTTGCCACTCATACAGTGGTAGAAAAGCCTTCTATATACACAAACTATTAGCCATTTTTCTTATATTGACACATTTTATGTCCATTTTGTATACACTAATTTTTTAGCATTATTATTGTCAAGATTTTTTTATAATTGTTTTTCAAATAGAAGTCTTCTGTGATATGCATGGCATTTTACTTCTCCCTAGACTAATTATATTCTGTCTTTAAGCTTATTATATCACACAGACTAAAATAAAAACATAATTTCCTGAGTATAGAGACTTGGCTACCTCTTTTCATGATGCTCATACATTATTCAGGATACTTTCTGTAATATTACCGTTACTGATTTAACCCAACTCATGAGATTTTACACAGGATTGAGTTCTAGGATGGGTCATTTAAATGTTGATATATGACATACATCTACAGAAGGCGCTCAATAAGGATGTGTTTTGTGTATAAATGATGACTGACTATATCAATTCTGGTTCCCATATTCCTATTAGTTTCAACCCTGTATTTATTTCCTCTCCTCATCTTATTTATGCCACGTTGGGGTTTTCAGCTGATTTCTTTAGCAATTTCCCTCTGAGTACAAGGAAAGCTCACAGAGGAGAGAGAAGCACAATTTTTCTTATTTCCCTCATCTCTATTGACATTTTGTTTGACTTTGTTGTAAGTGGTAAGACCTTTCTGGACAAGTAAGCACCTTGGATTTGCTCCTGTTTATCTGTGATTTCTTTTTCAATTTCACAAGATATAGTTTATTTTTCTGTTTTTAATAGCATCTTTTTTTCATTTTGTGATTCAAAAAAAACTTGGGTAGTAAATGTATTCTGCTGATTTTTTGCTATGTGTTCACAAAATTTCAAATTTTATTTCTAACTACGAAACATCACTAATTTGTAGACATATCATTCATTTCAGTGAGGTTGTGAGGACTTGGGCTTATATTGAAAGGAAGAGAGAAGCTGAGGAGCATGAATGAAAATATTTATGCTGTTGTTTTTCCTTTGCTGGCTAAATTATTATCCATTTCCCACATCAAAAATTACACAAAAACTGCATATTTTTAAAATAAATGTTAATTTATTAGAAAATATAAGTAACATTAAATTAATAAAATATTTAAGACAATTCTCATTAATTTAAAAATCATCATAGAAAAAAATCAGTATAAGAGAAGTGGTAGCTTCATTTAAGCATGCAAATGTGTTTGATTTCTAATCAGATATATATAGGAGTAATGTGTGGTGTGACTTTTTTTTGTGATCATGTCTGCATGTGTATAGGCACATGTGTTTTTAGAGATATAACGTGTGTAGAGGTGCATGTTTTGTGAAGATATATGTTCATGTGGGTACCTATGTCTCCTGGATTCTAGATTGTTTATCTGGTGTCTTTTATTATTTTTCACATTCATTTTACTGAGACAGGCTTGTTAAACTTATAGCTAACTAAATAGCTGGAGCAGCTAGCTATCTTGCCAGTGTATCCTTTGTCTCTCCCTTTTAGTATTGGAATTTCAGACACCTAATTTTAAGTAAGTATTAAAGACCCAAACTCTGGTCCTTAATGTTACAGCAAGTTCTTTATACAGTGAACCATGATCACAGCCAGATGTTCTAATATATTCATTGGTATATGACAATAGTTTGCTAATTTTGGTTGAGGAAAAGAAATAAAGTATCAAATCGCCCAAGGTGAACATGTAATAATTTGAATATGTATATTGGTCTAAATATGTAAATCAGCCCTAATTGTGCTTGTAGTATATAGTCTCCATAGAGTAATATATATACTAGGTGAGGCCTCCTGAAAAAATACAGTATTTGATAATCTAAATATATTGGTGTGTGTATAAAGAGAATACAATAGAACAGGAATTGAATGAAAGTGTTTAGGAGACGATGAGGTATGTGGTTATGTACAGAAATTGTGTCCCATTTATAACTGTAATGTTGAAGATAAAATTAGATGTGGCTAGTGGCTGTCCGTAAATTAAAACTGCATTTGGAACACATTGAATGAGTTATGAGAAATGCAGCAGTGTTTTTAACTAGCAATAATTATATGGAAATCTGCTCTTACAAACAAAAAACTTTGAATTGTAAAGCAGAAAAGTAAATGGAGGTAAAATGAATAGAAAAATATATTAGAATACGTGCTTTTTCCAAAGTTATAAAAGAAAAGACTATATGATTGAATGGTTAAAGATAGAAAAATTACCTAAGATATACTTTATACTACATGATCTCTCAAGAGAAAAATGGTTTCTAATGTCCATATTTTTTCTATCACATTGATCTCACCATTCCTGTAAGTTTTCTATTAGTCAAGACTAAATTTCATTTTCTAATTTTGTTGTAGAAGTGGAATCATGTTTAGTTTTAGAACTCTATTACTGTTGTAGCTAATATTAGACTCCTTATTTATTTCATGTAACACACACATGGAGGATTTTTGTCCTTCCCACCCGTTCTCCCTCACTCTATCCTCATTGTCTCTTCTTTCTCTTGCTGCATCTTTTCCTTATCTTTTTTTCCCTTAAATACACTTGATTGAGCTTTGAGCCCTGGCCTCAAGGTTGGCTAGTCAGTCCTTCTTTCAAGACCTTCCAATGTAAAACTGCCTTATGTCTGTTTATTTTCAACCCAGGGGAATACTACATAAAGAATATAGCTCCCTGAAAATAAAGTTAGAGTTATTTAAACTTGACAATGCACAGAGACCCTAAGAAACCTACATGACATTCATAACCTATATTGCCTTACACTTTACCAGGGTAACTCTACATGGTAGCCTTACTGCCTTTGCTGCTGTAAGTTACGAAGAATCCTGACATAAGTATGAGTTCAAACCCCTCCAGGATATAAACTTAAAATGTTAACAAGTCACCACTTTTTTTTCTTTTCTCTAATATACAAAACTTAATTATATAGACATTTCAAGTAATCCTTGATGGTATTTCGCGCCTATATTATAGTTTGCATATCTATAAGTAAACATATTAATAAAGGAACAAATGATAATATTTATGTAAATAAATGTGTAAACATTTCCCCAAAAGATTAATGATTAATGGTAGAACAGATATGCCCTATTTTAGTGTATGTTTATTTTCTCAAAACTATTAAAATGTATTTCATAATGTCATATTCTGACCAAATGAATCTAAATGTTCTAGGTGTGTCACATTTTTGACCAAATGATAAGCTTAATATTAAGATTATGCATGCAACTTATAGTCTTTTAATTGAGTAAAGAAGCAATACGACCTAATAAGACACCTAATAAGATAAAGAGTTTAAATGGAGACTCATTTAAAATTTCAGAGAGTGAATCCATTACTATCAATGTGGGGATCAGGGCATCAGTTAATCAAGTATGGTTCCTAAGCAGTAACTGAGAATGTATATCTGCTCTACAGCTTGTAGGAGCTCTACAAACATAAAACAGAGAAAGGAATAATGTGGGTGTTTGAAACCCCCACCCAAACCACTCCCAGTGGCATACTTCCAACAATGACATCTTCTAATAATTTCCTACACTTCACCATGAAGACCAAATATTAAACATATCAACCCATGTGGGTCATTATCATTCAAACCACCACAGCATAGATTGGAGTCTACTGCGGTTTAAATTTGCAATTTCATAAATAAGTAACGAAATTGAGAATATTATACATTACTTGAGGCAAGAAAGCAGTACTTCAGTATGTTTTATCCCAAGTTACTTCCTTTCAAATTTTTATAAAGTCCATGCATACTGATATATATATACTCTACTTTGAAACATAATTTTGTTTAACAAATGTCATTTTCCTTGATTTATTTAAAGAATTTCTCTTGATTACAGGTTCTAGGAATTTTGAATAAAATTTCATGAATTATGGCAAGAATTTACTCATCTCATGGATAAATATGAATTTTTGAAAAGAACTAATTTATAACCAGCAATTGTTGATCTTTTAAGATGATGGGTTTATTACAGCTGGTACATTTGCAAATTTTTGCATTCTTCTCCCAAATGATTTATTATGTTATAATTTGTTATCCATTCTTAAGGACAAAACTTCTTCCAAAGAATATATATCCATATTCTTAAGGATTCTTGAAACAGTCACAGCAAATCACACTATTTTATATTTACCTAAGATACTTATAATGCATATAAGTGAATATGTGTACATATGTATACACTTTAAAGGAATTTTTGCCATGTGAAATAGTAATGCTTGCCCCAAGAGCCATAAAGAATTTTATAAATAATTTCTGGTTCCAAAGATGAAAAAAATATTTTTACGTTGTTGGTTAGTGAAGTGCAACTCTAAGCAGTATAGAATAGTGTTGCCTTTGGTTTCTTCCCAGAGTGGAAGGTAAGTTCTTATTATAAAGTCAACATTCACTTTGTGAGCTGGAAGAAACACAGCTGGAACCAATCTACAGGCACCCTTCCAGTAGGCAAGATTTTTAAAGCACAGGAAAATGATAAACTTATCAGAACACAAAGTAAAACCTAAAGAGGGAAGCACCTTAGCAAATGTGATTAAAAATAACACTAGACAAATGAGAGGACACCAGGTACCAGAAAGATGGCATTGAATAATGTTGTTAGCTATATGTCCACATGCACATATCATCAACACTGAATGGAAGTTTTATTGTTTAAAAAATTTATTAAAACAGCTTGCCCTAGTCTTCCATAGTGCTAATATACTGATGAAGAAAATAAACTTTTTAGGATGCATATATTTTCTGAAGTGTATTTTCCAATACTTGCCTAGCATTTCTAATCACTAGCTTTTAAAACATCTGTGTGTCCCTATTGTCATAAAATATATCTCCACTATGCATGCTTCCTTGTCCAAACTTACCATTGGCTGTGATTTACTCATTTATCCATGTGTCTGAAGCACATTGTCTCAATTTTTCACAAGTTCTTTTATCTTATTAAAAAAAATCTCTAAAATGTCTATTTCACAGATAATTTTCTTAAATGTATTAAGAATTTGCATTTGAAAATAGATTCTGAATTAGTTTTTAATTCTGAAAAGTATGATAAAAACTTATTTATAAGTACTTAATCTACTGATATCCTGATTTAAGTTAATTAAAACCATAGGTCAATTGGATGACAAGAAACAGACTACATTGTCATCCAATTTAGAACTGCATATAAATCCACTTAGTTATGCTTTACAAATTGGGCTGAGCTCCTAGTCCATTTATGAGCAGGGGAGGAGAGTCTGTATGAGCAAGGGGATAGGCATTATTAGGAGTGTTCCCACAATGATGGCTAGCTGGAGCACTGGGGACATCACTGATTCAAGAGTAGATCCATCGGGAAAAGGGGTAGGCCCTCCAATGGTAGGCAACTGTCCATTGGCACGGGCAGTATGTAAAGACTCAAAGGGCAGGAGCAGACTGTGTTCCTGTGTGAGGGCTGGCATCTTGGAGCCCATTCCCTGAAAAGGAACACCTAGCTGAGTCTTGACTTTGGGATTGAGAGGTGGGACTTGCCTGTAGTGAATGTGCCATGCTGAGCTAACCCACCTTGGGACTTGTTGTTATTTGGGGGAAGGGAATGTGTGGATGGGGAGGGGTAAGCTGGGGGCTGAGTGAGAGGGATTAGGAGAAGGGAGGGGAGTGGGAACAGAGGAAATGCTTGGGTGGGAGAGACTTTTTGTAAAAAAATGAAAAAATACTAAACCAAAAAAAAGGTACTAAATGACTTAGCTAATCGTAAATTAGTTTAAAAATACGAGTTAGCAAATAATATGCCTGACTATTGGCCAAACACTATATAATTAATAAAAGGAAAAAAAAAACAAATCATATAATTCTCTGTAGCTTACTTATTTTAGAAACTTGATTTAAATTATCTCAAAACAAGCCAATTTAAAAGAAGAAAATTTTAATTCCCTTTTACTTACATAGACAAAAATACAAAAAATAGCTCCTTTGTTATATTTTTAAGTAATCTTGAGTATTTAATTTTAATATCAGATTACTGCAAGCTTTCATAGATAATCTACATATGGAAATGTATCATCTGCATATTAGAGTTATTAATTTTGAAATTTTATTGTTATAGTTTGTGTTCTGAACATTTAACTGATTTTAGATTCTTGTATCATTGGAACAGTGCAAAAAGTTTGCATCGTTTTAATTTCCAAGTAACATTTTGAAGAATTGTCCACAGTTTTTAAAATGTTTTTATTTTTCTCAATAGTTATAGTTTTAAAAACTTATATTAAGTTTTATCAATTTCTCTTTCTTTGTGTGTATGTCTTTGTGTGAATTAACGATAGGGTGACAATCTGCCCTGCCAGGAAGATGTTCTGAGATAATGGTAATGTAGATCTTGTATGAATGACACCAATATTTGGTTTAACTTGGAACCTGTTTCTTGAGAGTGACTCTATTGGCAGGAACCAGAGTATGTACACCAAGAAACCTAGGATAAAACCAAAATATGTGTGAAAAAATTAAAGAAATGATTTCTAATCATATTCTACTATACTCTAGATCCATGTAGCAGATAGCAGAGGTTGTAAAAACCCACAGACAGACATTATGGAGGAGAAAGAGAGAGAGAGAGAGAGAGAGAGAGAGAGAGAGAGAGAGAGAGAGAGAGAGAGAGAGAGAGAGAGAGAGAGAGAGAGAGAGAGAGAGAGATTCTAAACTGTAGATTTGGTCCCTACCCTAAGAGCCCAGGGAATCCCATTGATAAAGGGGAAGAAATATTGTCAGTCAGAAGGGATCAGGATACTAGGAGAACATGGCCTGTTAAATCTACTTAGCAGGGTGCAGGTGGGTTTCACAGAGAGTAAAGAAGCAACAGTGGAGCCTGCAGAGGTCTTTACCAAGTCTTTTTGGTATGTCTGTGGCTGTTTTCTTTGTGTCTTTGTGGGACTTCTATCTATGGGAGCGTCTGTATCTTTGACTCATTAACCTGCTCTTGAGACTTTTTCTGTTGGATTGCTTTGTCCAGCCTTTGTGTGAGGTCTTTTGCCTTATCTTGTCCTTTCTTTTGTTTTGTTTGTTTTTTTCTCTTTAGAGGTCTTTAGTTTGCTGAAAGTAGATGCAGAGATTAGGGATCCAGGGTAAAAGAGAAGTGTATGGCAGATGGGACATGTGGAGAAAGGGGAAATTTCTGGTTGAGATTTATTGTGTGAGAGAAAAATCTACATTCAATTAATAAAAAGAAAAGAAAAAGCATAAACAAGTATTATTAAAATAACATATTCTGTAGAATACATAAGAAGCTGTGGTTAAGAGGGAGGCAAGTCTTGTGATGGCAGCAGAAACTGACAATGTATAAAATTCACCTAGCATTGCTGGGTTTGTACTTATGAAAGCTCCTAAGCAGATGGGGCTTCATGTTGGTGTAGGGTGTCTGGAATACCTGAAGAGAGACCTAGAGAACACCATTTGTGAAGAAGAAACCTCAGTCACAATGGAGAAACCAGCATATTGAAGAAACAGCTATTACAAGAAGATGACAAGCACAGCAGTAAGGCCTATTGTAGCTATCTGGGATTAAAGATAACCTGTGAGAGCTAAAGATGGCAAATTAGTAGAAGTTGAGCTTCCAAGTAATCTTTTAGAAACTGAAATGATTCTGAGTTGAAAATTTAAACCTTAAGATATTTACACTGTTAGATTATAATTTTGGTTTTATCTGCTCCTGACTATGCCATTTCTTCCCCTTTGAAGTAAGAAAGTATGTAGCTTATTAATAATTGTTTAATTTTATAGCTCCTGACCACAATTAATAGACTTTGGATGTAGAAAATCCACTGGATTTTTAAAGATAATTTTGTCACCAACTCTCCTCCATATCCCCCTGCATCTCCCTCTCCCTTCCATTTCTGCTCCATTTCTATTCAGAAAATGGGAGAGGTCTCTCATGTCTAGCAACAAAGCATGGTATATCAAGTTGCAGTAACAGTTAGCACCTCACATTTTTTCAAGGCTGGGCAAGAAAACCCATTACAAAGAATAAGGTCCTCAGACTCAGAAAAAAAGAGTCAGGCAGCCCCTGTTCCCATTGTTAGGATTACCAGAGGATCAAGCTATACCACAGTCACTGTCACATATATGCAGAAGGACTAGGTCAGTCCCATGGGAGCTTTCTGGTTGTCAGCTCAGCCTCTATGAGCTCCTAGGATACTAGCTTAATTAATTCTGTGGGTTTTCTTGTGATGTCCTTGACCCTTCTGGCTCCTACAATCCTTTCTCCCTCTCTGAAGGATTCCCCAAGGTCAGCCTAATGATTGCCTCTGCATCTGTTTCTATCCGTTACTGGAGGAGGCCTCTTTGATGACAGTTGGATTAGGCACCTAACTATGAGTAAAGCAGAATACTATTAGGAATCATTACATTGATTATTCTTTTATTATAATCTTGTTTGATTTTTATTCCAGAATATCCCATAGACAGAACAGACTATAGGTTCAAGGTTATGCGGATGGGTTAGTGCAACATAACCTCTATTTTAGTCTTCCTGGCCATAGGAAGTAACCGTGTTATTCTATTGAGCCTTCTTCATTAACTAGTATCTCTGGGGTGGTGGAATATAGCACCATATCTTTAGATTATAAGTAATATCTACTTATATAGTGTTGGTTTTACATGTGAGAAGAGACACATACAACTAGCAGCCATACTAGAGCTATTCAGGAGAGCAGATGAGTGGGTCCAAGGCAAAAGAAGCAGAAGAGAATGGGTGAGTACAGATTTGCACAGCCATACCTAGAGGTAGGAAATGAAAACTCCTGCAGGACCAAGTATGTGGCACCTGTGTCCATGAGGAATGAGATGGGCTGCCTTGATACCACTATGACTACCCAAGGCTCCATTTTCACGATGATGATGATACTGGTTGGGTTAGGGAAGACTGTACAGCATCCAGGGCTAGGCCTAGGAGACCAGCCAGGGAGTTTTCCACATGTAATGTCTCCATGCCACTTGGAGCTTGGAGACAGTTATTAGTCCAGTATTTCCCATGGTACCTAGGACAATGCCTGGGAAGTCTCTGTGAGGCTGGACAAGTGCAAAACCAGTGGCCCAGCTGGCCACACTTAAAGCACCCACCAGGAGCTGTAGGTGTCTTTGACATAGGAGGAAGTGAAGGAGCTGATTGAATAGCTTTGGCCAGCAGGAGTTGTTTTCCTGGCATGTTTTCTGATCTCCCCTGTGATACACCTTGTGCCCTGCGTGTCTCTCTCAAGAAATCTAAGTTTAGCTCTGATGTCGAGGGTAGCTCTGGGTAAAAAAAAAAGGCTCATGAGAAGTTGCCTTCCCTATATGCTGTATATACTGTAAGAGAGCATTTGTGAGGGGTTTCAAACATTGGGATAGATTCTCCTGTTTATCCTGTACTATCTCTTGCACAATTTTTCAAAATTGACAGGATTCAGAGCAGCTATATACAGACATTTTAATAAGCAGATCACAAAACTGTCTCCTGCTAAGACTTTCCTTGGTTTACTATAATTCAGTGGAGGTCTACATCTAGAATAGCCTCAGCTCCCGATGGGTGTGCAAATTTGTCTGATGAACCTCATTTGCATGAGTTCTGGCCTGTTCCCAAACCCGCCTTTGCTCTTCAGGGAGATTATGTCAGAATAGTATATATATCATGAAAAGTGAGATCATAGGATTGAGTACTATATTGGAATTTCTATATAAAGATGGTAGAGCCCAAATATTTTGCCGCCTGAGAAAGTTTTGACAGAGAAAATAGGGTATAAACTTTCACTATCCCATCTATACCAGCCACTTCCTGTAGAGGGAGAACTGGATAAATATCTTTTGGAGCACAAGTGGGAGTGACTGGTGGGGTAAATGTAGGCACCAGGTTTGGAGTTCCTATAAAGGAAGATATTAGAAGAGCTGACAGTGACCCAGATTTGAAAAGTGCGGCTTCCAGAGAAAGATCTGGTTGTGTGGCTAGAAGTAGATGGGCAGAAGAACAGACAGAAGAGAAGGTTTAGAACTGAGGTATGAAAAGAGATAGCAGAACTCTTTCCAAGAACAGGAAGCTAGAGGAGATTTAGAGCTGAGATGTGGGAGGAGATAGGGAAACTCTTTCCATCCATCCAAAAGTTAGTTCCCATAAAATATCAGGGTCCAGCAAGCCATTAGGCAGCTGTTTTGAGTTTTTATCTAAGGGGTACTTAAGCCATTACTTTGATCAATAACAGATAAGCTGATGCCAGGTATGGCATAAGGCTACATGTCTTGAGAGTCTCAAGAATGCATCCTGGAGGTGAGGATGGAGAAATATTTTTTTTTCTGGCTTATTCCCCATTACTGAGGCCCAGAGGGGAGGGATTCCACCACTAAATCTGAGTCATCAACCAGCCAATTAGTGGTCCCAGAGGTATAATGCTAACTACCACTAAGTAACTTGTAATTTCTTAGAGTAGGTAATAGGACAAAACCTAACACAGTGCTACTAGCCACCACTAGGGTAAGTGTACAAATCAATGCTAGCTACCACTAAGCACTTGTCAGCATTTAGGGTAACTATTAGGGCACATCGTTAGGGACAGAGTCCATGAGTAGGATCCAGTGATCTGGGCTGGGCTTCAATAGCAGGGAAGGTCAGAAATGAGTGTCAGGCAAGAATGCACTGCTGTAACCAGTGCAGATTGTAAATGGAGTGGTCCTCCACAAGACTAGAGTACTACCTGAAAGCCGTTGATCAACGGCCTTTTCTGCAGACAATAATTTGTGTTTAATCTGACTGTAAAGGGAGGACTTATCAGTTGAGGCCAGTGGTGTTTGAACATGCTGCAGCAGGGCAGATGGAAGGTGGCCTGGTAGTGGCTCCAACTCTGGTTCTCCTAGCACCCATGTGCACTTAGGCCCAGGAGAGAGCCTGGCCAAGTAAAAGTACCAAAATGTTGGTTTTCATGTAAGGACAGACATACACTGTGAGCAGTCACAGTCAAGTTTACTCAGGAGAGTTGCTGAGTAGGTACAAGGGAAGTGTAAGAGCAAAAGAAAGACTTTCACTTGGAGCCTCCTCATAAGAGAACTAGTGGGCACTGATTTACATAGCCATGCGTAGGGGTGTGGCCTCTGTGTGATGTGTGCTCTCCCAGAACCATGTTGAGTTTACCATTTGACCGTTATGTGCCAAGAATTCTTATATCTCACCTGATGCCATGTTGGGCTATCAGACTAGCATGTAGCTGCTATGTGCCAGGAATCCTTACATATAGTACTTATATAAGTGCTTACATACTTATATAGTACATACTACGTTTTCTTTCTTTGTCTGGGTGACTTCATTCATGATGAGTTTTCTTGTTTTGTTTATTGAATTTGGCTTCTGAGATCTTTACTGAGTATTTTGGGTCTGTGTACATTGGAGAGAATGAACTCTAGAGCTATTTGTTAAGTCCTTGTGTGGTTTTGGTATCTCAGTAGTTGTGGTCTCATAAAATAAATTCCACAAGATCTTTCTGTTTCTACTTCATGTACTAACTTTTGCTATATTGGAATTAGCTCTTCTTTGAGGGCCTGGTATAACTCAGGGCTGAACCATCAGACACCTTTTTTTTTTTTTTTCTTAGCAGATTTTTAGTAACTGCTTCTATTTCCTGGAAGATTGTTGTTCTATTTAAATTGTTTATCTGATCTTGATTAAACTTTGGTGTGTGGTATCTATTGAGAAAATTGAAAATTTCTTTTAGATTTTCCAATTTTGTAGCATATAGTTTTGAAATTATGTTTCAAATAATGATTGGTCAATCCATGAATAAAATGATTAAATTTTTCTAAATCTAAAATAGTTTCTATCAATATTTGTATGTTTAAATTTTATTTTTTGAAATAATAGGGAATTTTTCCATTAAATAATGAATAAAAGAAAAGAAAATGGGTAATCAGAACAAAACTGTGAATTTGCTTTTCAAAATTTAAGTTAAAAACTATTAATTGTCAGACATTGAGCAATCATCATATAAAGTACATAAATCTATCAGCTTAGCTAGATACTGAGCTGACAATATAATAGATAACTAACCAAATGCTATTATATGACAATATAATAGATAACTAACCAAATGCTAATTGTAGTCATTGTAAAATCTAACTTACTAATATTTCATGTTCCTGAACATGATTTTTGATCACTTTTTGTAATAATGATACCCTTTGGCTTTATCACTCACAAATCTTATTTGTAAACATTATGTTTTCTTTTAGGATAGTATTTTAAATTATTAATTTAAGTACATATAAATCCAATCATGAAATGGTGTTGGTTAAAATTAAATATTGATGATGGTATTTGTTTTTATTTTTTCTTTAGAATACTAATCTATTTTCTTTAATATTTCTAGTATGGGTTTTAATTTAAAATAATGTTCTTTTCCAATGTATAACCCTGCTTGTCCTCCCTCCCCTCCTCTCAATCCCTTCTGGTCCTCCCTCAGCCTCCCTTGATCCCATCCCTCCATCCATTCTTCAGTGAAGGCAAGGAGTCAGTCCTAAGAGGGATCAGTTCAGTCTAGTGTATCCATTTGAGTTAGTTCCAGTTCCCTCATTCCAATATTAGGGCTGGATTAGGAGTTCCTCTGTAGTGAATGGTTCCAAAGATGGGTTCATGCACAGGAACACAGTCTGATCTTACACCACAAGGTTCCACATGCTGCCCATGCCATTAGGCAGTCATCTATGTTTGGAGGGTTTGTTCCTTTTCCTAAAGACTCCCCAGTGGATGTTTTTGATTCAGTGAGCTCCCAAAAGCTCCAGCAAGCCATCTCTGTGGGACTCTCCCTCATAATCTGGATCCCTTTGTTCTTTCTTTAGCTGCTCTGTGGACTCAACCTGGTGCTTAGCTTGGATCTCTCCTTCTGCCTCTATTAATTGCTGGATGAAGTTTCTATAATGACGCTTAGGGTGGTCATTTATTTGATTACATGGGAAGTCCTGTTTAGGCACCCTCTCTATTATTGGTTGAAGTCCTAGCTAGGGACATCCTGTGGGTTTGTTGGAGGTTTTCCTAGCACCTGGCCTCTTTCCATCCCCACAGTTGCCTCCTCTATGAGGATATGCAGCTGTTTGTTCTTCCTCTTTGTTGTTCCTCTCACTCAACCATCTCCTTATCTTGTGTTTGTTCCCACCTCTCCTTGGTCAATACCCATTGTGATCCCAATTTGTTCAGGATATCTTCTCTATTTTCTCTTCCTAGTGGTATCTCTTAATGTCTCTCTTAAGTTCTGTCTCATCCTAAGCTGCTCAGCGGTTGTGGTTTGCAACCTGGCTATTCTTTGCTTTTTGTTTAAAATCTACTTATGAGTGAGTACATCCCATACCTACCTTTCTGGGCCTGTGTTACCTTACTCAGGAGGATACGCTCCAAATCCATCCATTTGCCTACAATTTTAGGATGTCATTTTATTTACTGCTGAGTAGTATTCCATTGTGTAAATGTACCACAATTTGTAAATCCATTCTTCTGTTGAAGGGCATATACGTTGTTCCCAGGTTTGCTATTATGAATAATGCTGTTATAAACATAGTTGAGCTAATGCCCTCGGGTATGATTGTGCATTCTTAGGGTGATATTGCTGGTCCTTGGGGAGGTCAAACTATCTCTATTTGCAAATGATAGTATTTGTATTTTGTTGCTTTCAGTCCCAGTGTTTACTTACTTTGTCATACAAATTTGTAATTTCTAGGAAATAGAGAAAACTATTATTTTTTGAGTATAGTTTTATATTCTATAAGCTTGGACTAACCTAGTTGCACACTTTATCCTTAAAATTGAAGTGATGCGTTATATAACTATGAACCTATACCTGAAGAAATTTTCCCCCAATTCTCCTTGGTCTTTAGCATGCAGATTCTGGAATTGCTATTATGCATATCATTGTAAACCAGTTGTCTGTGTTAATGTCATACATACAATATTGTCTCAATAGTTCTTGAGCACTATGATAAAGATAGTACAAAATGAAGTACAGTGGAGGAAAGCTGCCATTTTGATGTTAATAAATTACAGAATAATTTATAGAGGAGAGAGTAAACCCAATGAAAATGAGATGCCTTCCAGTTAACTCAAGCTGAAATCAAGCACAACAGAACTAACCACAAAAACTGTGTTGTTATTCACCTATTAAATACTTCAAATATGAAAGGAAAGTAATGGAATTAATCTAAAATAAAAATAAATTTTAATACCTTGATTTGTCAAATAGAGCAGAATATATCAAGGCATTATGATATCATTTATTTAAATAGCTTAAGAGATGTAGAAACATATTCCAGGTTTTGGATAAGATTGCTTCAAGAAAATTTCTGAAAATGGAGTAATAGATATCAAAGTTATAAAGGAGAAAAAAAACTCAAATTATAAGATCTTTAAAACCTATGAGAATTTATATTAAATCTATAAGATTTAAACTTTGACTTGGTCATAAATAGATTCATATTTTAGTACCAATGAAAAAATTAATTACACTGAAATGATGTCCTTTCAAGACATATACTCTCTCATCATGTCTGCTGATAAGTAAATATATAGCTGAATACATCCATCATATACAACTTTCTTACTCTCTCCAGTACATTTTACTTTCCATTTTGTCCATTTCATTCTACTTTTAAGATATTTAAGAACATTAGGTTTCATGTTCAACAAACAAACAAAGTCTTTCTTATCTTTATCGATATCTAAAATATTTCATATTTTTATGATTTTAACATGATCACATATTTCTCTATTTCAACTTTCTCTCTAAATCCTTCCATAAACATTTTTATCTCTCTTAAAAATTAACTATACTTATTATTTATTTGTACATACACACACACACACACACACACACACACACACACACACACTTTTTAAAGAACCTTAACTACAAATTGAAAACATAATATAAACTTGTTTATTCTGAGGTTGTCACTTTACTTTTCAAATTATCCCAATAGATATTCCCTTGCTACTGTACTAAGTGGATATAATTCATTTATTTTTTTAAGTTTTAATTTCATTTTTATTTCACATATTGTGGGTACATGCCACTGTGTGTGTTTGTGTGTGTGTGTGTGTGTGTGTGTGTGTGTGTGTGTGTGTGTGTGCATAGGTCAGAAGACAACTTGCATGAATCTGTTCTCTCCTTTTCCATGTGAATCCAAGAAATAAGAAATTCAACTCAGATTGTCAGACTTGGTGACAAGTGCCCACTAAGTAATCTTGCCAGCTCTGGGTCTCAGATTTCTCATCAGTTAATTTTTATTTTTTGGTTACATTTTGTTTTTTCAACTCTCATATTACTGTGAATTATGACTTTATAAAAAAAATTTAAAAATGCCTTAATTTAGACATATCCTGAGTTTCCACACTAAGACTTAGTGCTCTCTATATTATCCAAACTTTGCCACCTACCCCAGTTTCTCTATGTCTATGTCATATCGATATTCATTTAATGAATTTTTCATTAATTATAACTGAATTTTATAACTTTCTTTTTTCTAATGATTTTCTGCTTGTTGTGGAAATTTTGTCTTGATACCAGTGCCTTTAAATAGGGGGGGGGGGGAATTGAAAAATGTTTGAGTCTTGGTCACTTTTAACAAGAAAAAAAATTAATTAAATTTACACAAGGTATGAAATACAAGAAAGACTACAAAATTTTATTTATCAATTGAATTTTATGCTATAGTTATCTAGGTGCAGCTTGATTCAGGATAGCAATGCCATAAAACAACATGCATTTTTTTAAAAGTTACCACAAATGTGGAAAGACAGGGTCAAACTACCAATGTTATGAATATTATATGAGAAAAATGCTTTTGAGGTATTAACCATGGTATATTTATAGCATTCCCTACTTACATGGAAGGTATATACCATAAAGAAATTGTTACAGCTTAATAAGTAGCCATGTGCAAAGAAAGTTTCCTTGTTAAATGATGTGGGATGTCTCTCTGTATTCTGTTAATCACCATTGGAGAATAAAGAAACTGTTCTGGCCTATGGAAAAGCAGATGAGAGGCAGTTGGGAATTCAAAGAATAGATAAAGGAAGAGGGCAGAGTCATGGGAGACACTGACAGCTACTGTTCAAGGAAGCACAATGTAAAGAAACAAAAGTAAGCCAGGAACCAAGAGGCATTATGTAAGTTAATGAAAGTGGGTTGAGTTCAGTTGAAAGAGCCAAAAAGTAATGAGTCTGAGCCATACGGCCAAGAGTTTGTAATTATTATCAGTCTTTGTGTAATTATTTGAGACTGCTGTGGAACTGTAGGTTCTAATCTTAGGCCAGACAGGCAGACATAAGAGATGAATAACAATAAACAAGTTCAGGACTTGCTAATATACATCATGATTCTCATATCTATGCTTTTGGATATTGACCATACATCCTAATTTTCACTTAAAAAATCTATTGTAATTTTCTGAACACAATATTTTTCTTGGCATTAGGTTCCTTTTAGAATTTGTCTTCTATATAATCAATATCACTAATTCAACTTATCAATCATTATTAGTCATGCAGTCTACATTTCAAACTCTGAATATAAAGCTTGGGCATTTCTATTTCTGAATATTTAGCATTATATGGAATGTGAAGAAAGCATACTGAAAATCTGTATAGTCTTTATCAGTGTGTTTCTGCTCAAGAATGGAATAAATTAAAATACAAGAAATGCAATGACAACAAGGAAATTGAGCCCTTATATAGTACCAATACTAACAGGAGCTTTCATCTTTTATGTCTTGTACTAATATTGACAAATTAAAGAGAGGCTGTAAGTTTGACTTTCAAAACATGAGGATGTGTTTGTTTTTACACCTACAAACTATATATCTGCCTATTTATCCATGATTGAGAATGAGTATATATCAGATTGTCTGTTATTTAGTGCCTAATTAAAATGGTTACTGATTTACACAATGGGATGTTTTTAATTTCATTATTTTTCAAAGGATTCATGGCTACAATTTGGATTATATAATATTTCCTTCTTTAAGAGATGCTTCCAGAACTTGGATATCTATCTTCCATGTTTTTTCCTTCTACTTTGCTTCTTCATGAAGCTGCAATTCAACAATTATGCAACCAAACAGTAACAACAAATGTTTTTCTCTAAAAATCTTTTACACTTCAAACATGCTTACTTCGCTGTAGATAATTCAGTTATTTTATTAAAATAGTATTATACTGCTTTCTCTTAAGTGTTTTGTGAATCTGCTAAACACATCAAACTCAAGACCTTTTTTTTTCAGACAGTGATTAATTGACATTTCTATTTGGTTTAATAGCTAGTCACAAATCTTCATGTTTTTTCTCCATATTCAAGCCAACATAATATCTGATGAAGCCAATTTTACTCAAGTAATCATGTCTACTCTTTTGTTTGTAAATTTTTTAATTAAAAAATTTATACACTTTACTGCTCCCCTTCCTCCTCTGCTCCAAATGCTTTCTCAGCCTCTTCCTACCCCTTCCCTACATCCATTCCCCAGGTAGGGCAAGGAAACCCAAGGTAAATTAGTTCAGTCTGTCATATCCAGATGAGGTAGGCCCAAGACCTTCTGCCAAGTATCAAGGTTGAGTAATGTGTTCCTCTGTAGGGATTGGGCTCTAAGAAGCCAATTCATCTACATTCAGAAGGTTTAGTCCCTTTCTATGAATGTCCCTCGTCAGTTATTTTAATATCAGTGAACTCCCAATAGCATGGTCCAACTGTCTCTGTGGGTCATCACCTCATGATTCTGATCTCTTTGCTCATATACACTCTCATTCCTCTCTTCAGCTGGAAGGGGGCTCAACAGAGTTCTTAGCTGTGGATCTCTGCTTCTGCTTTCATCAGTTGCTGAATGAAAGTTCTATAATGACAATTAGGGTGGTCATTCATTTGATTATGGTGGATGTCCTCTTTAGGCAGCCTCTCCATTAAAGCTTGGAGTCCTAGGCAGGGACACCTTGTAGGCCCTTGGATGGTTCCTTAATACAAGGTTTCTCTCTAACCCCTCAATGGATCTTTCTCTCAAGATATCTATTATTTTGTTTTCCCTCTCTGATGCTCTTCCCACTCAACCATCTCATTATCTCATGTTCTCCTCACACCTCTCCTTCCTTGCTATCCATATTATCCCAAATTACTCAGAAGATCTTTTCTATTTTCCTATCTCTGGCAGTTCCATGGAACAGTTTCTCCTGTTATCTGGCTGCTCGGGGTTTAGGTTTTCTGGGTAGTAGTTTATTATCCTTTACTTTATGTCTAAAGTACACTTATGAATGAACACATACAATGTATATTTTTCTAGGTCTGTGTCATCACATGCAAGATGTTACTCTCCAGATCCATCCATCCGCCTGCAAATTTCAAGATATTTTTTTCCCTGATAAGTAGTATTCTATTGTATAAATGTACCACATTTTTTAAAATCCATTCTTCAGTTGAGGGGTAGCTTAGTTGTTTCCAAGTTCTGGCAATTAAGAATAATCCTGTAATGCTCATAGTTGAGCTGATGCCCTTGAGGTAAGAATGTACATCCTTTGTGTATATGATAAATAGTGGTATTGCTAGATCATTGGGCAGATTATTTTTCAGTTTTCTGAAGAACAACCATACTTATTTCCAAAGTGGCTCTACAAGATTATATTTCCACCAGAAATGAGGGAGTGTTCCACTTGTTCCACATCCCCTCTAGCATATACTGTCTTCTTCTTTTCTTTTTTCTTTTTTTGTGATCTTAGCTATTCTGACATTTGGACAGGTATAAGATGGTATCTTTGAGTTGTTTTGATTTATATTTCTATGATGGCTAAGGATGTTAAGCAACTCTTTATGTGTCTTTCTCCCATTTGAAATTCTTCTGTTGAAAATTCTCTATGACCATACCCCATTTTTAAATTGATTATTTGGGGGTTTTGGCATTGAGTTTCTTGAGTTCTCTGTATATTTTAAAGATCAGTTTTCTGTCAGGTGTAGGGTTGGTGAAGATATTTTCCAATTCTTTAAGCTGTTATTTTGTCTTACAGACCATGTCTTTTGCCTATTTTGAAGATTCTGTATTTCAGGAGGTCCCCTTTATTAATTGTTGTTCTTAGTGTCTGTTCTGTGGTTGTTATATTTAGAAAGTAGTCACCTGTATCAATGCATTCAAGGATATTGCTCACTGCATGCAGGTACTCATGTATGCCACAAGCATAAATACATTGTGAGTGTATGAAAAATGAAAATGTGATAACTTCCATAGTTTTTTTTACATATTGTCATAACAGCTGGGAGTCCATATGAGCAACTGCCCTTCTGTTTCCCAAAGAAAATATTTCATTGTAGTCATCCATTTTATCTGGCTTTTAACCTTTTTTCATCCTTCTACAGTTTTCTTTGAGCATGCAAAAAATCTGTATAACACAAATGGGTTGTAGGTGGTTTTAGCAAAGAGGATATAAACTTTGGTGTGTAGGACATATTGCGGGTCTGGACTGGATGGTGAAGAGGCCATGCATATTATTTGTAGTCACATATTTCAGTTCTAGCCAGTAACTCTCAAATACCCAACAGCCACTTCCCAAGTAATTGGCCCTTTGGCTTAATATTATAGTAAAGGCTGTGTCAATAGCACAGGCTTAATACTAACTAGCTCTTTTACTCAAATTAACCCATAATTCTTATCTGTCTTTGGTTACATGGCTTGCTCTTTTTCTTTGCTGCAGCATTCTAATCTTGCTTCCTCTGAGTCTGGCTGGGATCTTCTCTCTGTCTTTCTTCTTTTCAGAGTTTTCTTAGTCTGATTACTCTGGCTAAAAACCAATCAGTATTTTATCAAACCAAAATGAGTAACAAATCTTTACAGTATAAAAGAACATTATTGCATAGTTATCAGAGGATACTTATAAATCTCTATTTTAAATATATGTATATATTGTCATGAAGGTCTTTTTCTTGTTTGTTAAGATTACTCCAAGATATTTTATAATATCAGAGGCAATTGTAAAGGGTGTTGATGCCTCAATTTCTTTATTATCCCATTTATCATTTGTATATATTAAAACATATATATGTAATATTGTTCAGCATCATTACACTGGCATATTGTTTAATCATGTTTGGTTTTACCTTAGATTTCTAGATTATACAGCCCATGGGTCCTGGTTTTGCAGACAGTGACAAGGGTGAGCTTAATAATGGCATGGGTTTTAAACTCAATCAGTCAATGGTTGGCTATTTCCTCAGTCTCACTGATAATTTCAATTTTTTTCTACAAAGAATTGAACTTATTGTAATGCACGTCTTTCACTTGTATGTTAAGAATTCCCTCAAGATATTTTATAATACAAGAGGCAGTTGTAAAGGGTGTTGATGCCTCAATTTCTTTATTCGTCCATTCATCATTTGTATATAGGAGAATATCTAATTTTTTAAAAGCTAATCTTGTATCCAGTCACTTGAATTAAGGTTTTTATTATCTGTAGGAGTTCCTTTGTGAATTTCTAAGGTCACTTTTGTAGGCTATTATATCATATGCATTTAATGGTACTTTGACTTCTTTTCTATTTTGTATCTCCTTGATTTACTTAGTTGTTTAATGCTACAGCTAAAAGTTCAAGTGCTGTGAGGTGTGATTTGCCAACATGACTTTTTGAAATGACTTTCTTGATCTCCCTTTATCACCATCAATTATAGAAAGATCCTATCTCTGTGTTAAAGATAATTGAATTTCTTTATAAATTGACTATACAAACATCATGAACTACATCTATGCTGTTCTTTTATATTCAGTTCTGTGAAATTAGCTCTATGGAGTTTTGGCAAATGACAGAAGGAAGATATAAGACAGATTTATAATATTCCTAGATATTTTTCTTCTGAATATGTAAAGTATTCTACTTTTATTTAAATATATATAATACTTTCTCATGCATATATAATCCTCTAGTTCAGGAGGAGTTTTTTATTATATGCACATACATACCTATATATACATAATATACATATGCAAATACACAGATACATAAAAATAAGTAAGAAATGAACATTTATATAGACACACATAAACCTACATTTAGAGACACAAATACAAATTGCAGTGTCCTAAAATTTTCAGCATCAGTTAGCCCCTTTCTAAAACATTCCAGTATCTAGCCATCTCATCTGTTTATTGCACACATGTGATATTATTTAGCTTTTGTCTGTTTTATTCATATGTTTCACAGTTCATTTTCAGGATGTATGCGTTCTCTTATTTACTCTCAAATTTTCATTCAATCAAGAAGAAGGTTATTCTTAAAGGTAAGATGAAAATAATTATAATTGAATTTTGTTTATGAGGTTTATAATATGTAAAATATTAATATAATATGCAAAATATTTATAATATATAAAATATTATTATAGTTAATATTTACTGTTAATTCTGATATTTATCTTTTGAAAATTATCTTAATTGATTTTTTTTCCTAAAAAATGAACATATAACTTGAGTGATTATTTGTACTTCATGCCATTAATTAGTAGCTCCCCATTTTGCAAGAACACTTAAACAGCTGCTTTCAATATTTTCCAGTTAAATACTGAATGTTCTTCCTATTCTTGTCTTTACAACCACTTCTGGCCACTGTATTTTACCATTACTCTGAATTTAGAAAACAGCAGAGGCTTTGGATAGTTCATATTAAAATTATTTATATTTGAATGTAGCTTGTTATTTATTCTCTTATATTTTCTGGTCTTAGGAATTATATTTTAAAAGATATTCATATGATTATTTCCTTTATTTTTAAACCAATGCTAAGTTTAATAAAATAGTAAACAAAAAATAGAACAGACACCTTCATTTATGCCTTTCTGATTTCCTTTTTTGGTTTGTAGAACTCTAAGTATAGAAAACCCCATAATGTCTCACATAAGTCACATTTCTGGACATTTTCTTGATGTAATAATTTTAAAGCATATTAAAGGAAATAACTCATTCTTGTAATTTGGTATTATTTCACTAATGCATTAATAAGATAAGAAAGAAATGGCTTCTCAAATGCTACTAAGGATCTTTTGTGAGGTATATTCATATTTTTTTAACTTTAAAAATCTTGAAAAGAAAGAATAAAAGACAGCAGTGAATACTGCTGGCCCTTCTGTATGCAATTTACTTTTACTGTCTATATATTGGCTGAAAAGTTGGCTATAGATTGAACTTAAATTTTAAAATATTAACCAAGCACAAAATTTTGAACCACTGATAACTAAAAAAGATGAGACCTAGCAACAAATACAGTTCAAATTAAGGAAATATTTCAGTAGAGTGGGATAGAATTCAGAGTTATCTGATCAATTGCCAAGTTAGGTGTACCTATTATTTAACCACATACTAAATTGGTGAGGCAATATTTTATTAATATTTGAATTATCTGTGCTCCATAAATTTATTTATGCTGAATACATAGCCATCTGAAAAAATTCAGATTTATCATTTTTCTGTATCACTCATTCAATTATCCACATGCTAATAGAGGTGTTAATATTTTTAAAGACTTTTGTATAAAAGTAAATTCTACCCATATTGTTATTAAATAATTCACTCAGTTTTAAATATTACTATGTTTTAATGATTGTAAAGTTAACATGCTAGATTTCCATGTAAACATTCAGATAAAACACATCACATAAGGACAGTTATTTATAGGAAAAGTGTGTCATTTTTCACCCCACCTCAATATTTCCAGCTGTCCCTTAATATATATATATATTATATATTATATATATATACATATATATGTATGTGTGTGATACATATATATGTATATATAATGCATATGCATATAATAAATACATATATGATTATACATATACAATATATACAAATATATAATATATACATATATATATAGATAAAATTTAATTTACAAAACAAGAATATCAGTTTAGTTTGGACAAAAATTATAACTTAAGTTGAAAATGAAACTCATACAAAAGTTTTTGAAAATTTCATAGCATTTACTTTCTTTGGTATAAAGCAGATAAAAAGAAGATATATCTGAATAAATGAAAGAATTAGGTTTTATTGAACTAACAATCAGATTATAAAAAGAATTAACAAAATGTTATAGGGATCATCTAAAATGAAGTAGTACATTTGGAAATCATTCATCTCATGTAACAATATTCAACATACATGAAGAGTTCTTACAACTCATTAAAATCACATTACACTTTTAAGATTGTGTAAGCAATTGAATAGCTTGAATATAAATATGTCATTAATAATTAGGGAAGCACAAACAAAAAATGTGTGACATATTAACTCCGCTAACTAAAATTTGCTATTCAAAAACCAAAGAAAGTCAGAAAAAACATATAGCCCTGAAAGGTACAAGTCACAAGTTCTTTCTTTTGAGGCAGGTCTGTAGGCAAAATAAATGGTAATTGTTTCTTCTATAGTATAAGACCAACACTTTGTCAATGAGTATATATTCACATAGCAATTTTATTGTAGCTTTTAGTAAGTGATGGGTAAGTTTATTGATTATTTTGTTCCACCACTAACATAATAAAACCTTCTAGAAATTTGAAAGCCATCTACATAGATGAATCTTCCAGGTTGACACCCACTTGATTTTTTCATATTCTATTATTTATGTATGTGACATCTTTATTAATATGTTCTAGGTATCAATTTTTTAAATGCAACCAAGAGCAAAGATATTATTCTATAGTTTTGGCCTATCCATGATTTTCTGGTGACTAACACTGCAAAATAGTTAAACCATTCTTGGCACTTGGTTTTTATTAGGTAGCCCATCTTCTATAGGAGAAGCATTTTTCCTGTTTTAGGGTAACTCCATGTAAATAGTATTTATATATCTATATGAATGTATATTAATACGCTTCCATAATAGGTCGATTTTCATAAAGATTTGCCAAATGCTTTTAGTGTTCGTTATTCTTTGCAATCCTCTCCCCTCTACCAAGCACTCCAATTCTATTTCACACTTAATCTTTCCAGCCCCATTATTATTCTTTGTTTCTTGATACCACTTGTTTTACTTATTTTTTGTGTGTGGTAACAAACCATCAAAACTAAGGTAAATTATGTTAGAAAATATTTTATTTGGTTTATGGTTTTAGAGGATTCTATGATTGTGGAGCAAAGGCATGGCAGCAGCAACTGTTGAGAGCTCATATTTGATCCATAAGCAGAAGGCAGAAGAAGAGAGAAAAGGTACTGGGAATGGCAGGAGTCATCTGAACCCGCAAACTCCATCTGTTGTATGTAATATGAAGTTTCTGGCCCAGCCTTTCAGGCCAGCCCAGAGATTCAGACCTGCTCTCAGCCCCACTGCTGCTTAGCCCCAAATAATGATACAACGGCTTATATTCATTTTATACTGATTGACCTATGGCAACAGGCATATAACTTGATAACTCTTAACTCTTGAATAACACATGATTTTATCTTGTTTAGCCACGCAGCTTAGTACCTTTTCTCAGAGCAGCATTTCAACTTCTTTCCTCTATGTCTGCTGGAATGTCTATTGGTGTCTCTCCTGGTGTCTCTCTGGTGACTCTTGTGGCATCTCTGCCTCTTTTCCTGTTCCCAGTGTTTTCTTAGTCTGGTAGCCCCACCCAAACTTCCTGTCTGCCTTCTGTCAATCAGCATTTTTATTAAACCAGTAGGTGTGATGATTATTTACAATATAACAGATCATAATCCCACTACATTTCCCATTTTTTAATTTTTTAAACAAGAATCCCAAATATAAATTCCTTTGTATATACTTTTTAATCATTATAACAACTTGTAACCAGCACTGTAAACAAAGACAAACATCCATGAACCATTATGGGGGGAATATAGGCTTAGTTCCCTAGGCCACTTTCTGCTAAATGGGGATGCTGGCAATCTCATGGAGATCCATAGAAAAAGTTAGAATTATAAGCAAGTCTTTAGTGGAATAGTCACTAAGGCTGGGTCATCTCAGCCACTCTCCTTGCAGCTGATTTGGGTGAAGAGCTCAGAGAAATTACAACAGAGGTGCTCTGAAATGTTGGATAATCTGAGTAATGTGTTTTCATTGGAGACTTTACAGGGGTCTTTTCTGATCAAACTTTTTCTTTAACCAGGAATAAATCTACAACTTTTCATGCTCTGTGAACATAAAAAGAAAACCTCTTCTTCAAATTAGCATATCTTTTTATTTCAATTTTGAAGTCAACTCATTTACCAAATATATAGGTTGAGTTATTCCAGTAGTATTTTTAATCAAATGGCTTTTACTACTTTATTTTCAGTCAAAACACTTAAAGACAAGACAATAACATAGAGTATCTAGACACTCTTTGTATTTTCCATCTTTACATGGCTTATTACTCTATTTTAAAGTTTTTACTCTATGTTTTAAGGACTTTATCTTTTTTTCTCAAGCCTACACATATTTTTTTTAACACACCCTAAACTGTATCACAATTTGTTGTGATTTAAATGGGTAAAGCTCCCATAGGTGCATGTGTTTGAATGTTTAGCTCATAGAAAGTGATACTATTAAGAGATGTAGCCTTATTGGAGTTGATTTGACATTCTTGAAGGAAGTATGTTTCTTTAGATGTGAGCTTTGAGTTCTTATATGCTCAAGCTATGTCCAGTGTAGCATACAGTCATCATCAGTTGACTGAGATCAAGATGTAGACTGCCAGCTTCCTCTCCATCACCATGTGTATCTGAACATCACCATGTCCTACCATGACGATATTGAACTAAGCCTCTGAAACTGTAAGCCAGCAACAACTAAATGATTTCCTTTGAAATAGGTGCCATGGTCATCGTGCAGCAATAGAAACTATAACTAAGAAATACCACCTCCAATAAATCATAGGTCCTCATCAAGCTCAACTACTTTTACTGTGTAACAAGTACAAAAATGAGTATATGGGACCATTTTCATAAAAAAACCTTCTGTTTTCTATCCTCTTATTGTTGAAATATTTCTTTTATTTTTTCACTCATTTTCTGAAGTACATGTATATTTAAAAATATGCACCCAAAGTTTTAAAGCTATGATCTGTGCATGAGAAAAAGCATTAAGTTTTTGTCTTTGGGATTATTTGTTTCATTACCCAAGATGTTTATATCCAACTCTATTTGCTTACTTATGAATTTCATAACTTTATTTTTATAGTTGAATGATATTCTATTTTATATTAAGTGCCATATTTTTATTAGTCACTGATTATCTGCTAAATATCTGGGCCTTTTATGAGTATGGATAAAGGGACAATAAACATGACTGAGCAAGTGTTTCTTCAATAGGTTATAGAAACCTGAAGGTATATCCTCAGGAGTGTGACAGTTGCATCATATGATAGATATTTTTCTATCTTTCTTATGAGCATTCACAGTTTCCATAATAGTTACTCCATCCTGCATTCGCACCAACAATGAATAATTGTCCTTCTTTTTCTACATCCATTGATGTATTTGAGACTTTTTTTTGTATTTTGGTTTTGATCTTTAATTTTTTTGTTTTGGTGTTCAATTTTTATTTCACTGTGTTAAGATTAATTTAGATCAATGGCCATCTATAAGTGTTATACGTGTTAGTTATACTGATATTATATTCTGAAAAATAGTCAAAATGATACTATATTATATAAAAAAACAGAATATAGAACCTGCTACTGTATTCTTCAAAATTGTAAGAAGAAAGTAAGAAGATGGTCCTTAAGTTCCTACCTTTGGTCTGTGGGTTTTATGGATAATCATTAGAGAAGCTTCTATTTGCAGAAGAAGATGGAAACAAATACATGAACAACAACAGGTTAATGTACAGAAAAGAAGAAGCTATTAATTACTCGTCTCTAAATAAGCTATGTATATCATATCTCCCTTTCTCAAGATCATAGTATTAACTAGTATGATGCAGCAGAAAATTTTTGAGTTGGAGATGGTGGCCATTTATAGCGAAAAGGGATATTCTGATCATTGTCAGATTATTGGAAATATACTTTAATTGTAGCTCTAACTGCATGCCTAATATATGTCCAATATGAAACAAGACCAAATCCCAGCATGTTTTATTTTGGGGGAAGAGTTCGTAAAGTTCCACCTCTAGATGAGGAGGTACTGGTGATTATTTCCTCCTTAGGAATGAAAATTATGATTCCTGGATAAAGACTCTCAGGAGCAAACTATCTCTAGTAACTCCCCCAGCTGTTGTTCCCTTCCAAAAAAAATATTTATTTGTTCTTTTTTATCTAAACATAACAAGACCACTTGGTGCACATAGATGGTAATGTACTTATAGAATGAACTAAGTGGCCTCAATATGATTCAAAAAAATAAAGAAAAAGACATAAACTGTAAAGGGAGAAGTGATTGAGGAATAGTGTAGGAATTTAAATGGAGAAATGACGGATGGATAGTATATGATTGGATGGGAAAAAATAGAGTGGATTTTATCAAAACTAATAAAATGCATGAAGTCATCAAACAATTAAAATAAAAATTAAAAAGAAAAAAATAAGCAAGTCCAGGTAAAAATACAATTACACTGTAACATTTGTATACTATATACATAAAGTGGTATGATTTACCAATGTGGAAAGTAGAATAAATTTTTCTGAACAAGAATTAAAAATGAAAAGTCATTAAATGTTCTGTAATGCCACTTTTATATTATAGGCTTTAAAATATTTATATTCAGAATTTAAGAAAAGCCTGCAGTCCTATAGACATTACAGCATTAAACACAATGCTCAATACATTTAAGTAACATAAATAGACACAAAAATGCATGAATTGTGTGTGTGTGTGTGTGTGTGTGTGTGTGTGAGAGAGAGAGAGAGAGAGAGAGAGAGAGAGAGAGAGAGAGAGAGAGAATAGATTAAAGGTGAAAGAGCCCTAAATATATTGACAACAAAAAATGAATCTGTTATGAGAAGCATGAAGACACATGAAATGCCAGCAACAGAAGAAGAATGGGTACTGGGACAGTATGAGTCCATATATATGAAGTAATGAAAATATTTAAGGTCAGAAATACAGTAGGAAAATGGCAGAGTGGATAATTGTATGTTGCTGTGTTAATCATCATAAATGTTATTTAATGTATGTTGAATAATTTCTATGTATACAACACAAAATCTGTACTTGTTTTGAATTTTGTTATACTTAAAACTTTGTGAGTATAGCCCTTGTTAAATATCTTTAAAACAGGAAAAATCTAAATATAAAATAAATTAGCATTTAAAAAGTGAATAATTACATTTATATTCTAAAAGTCCAATGGTTCAGACTGAAGGGACTCTTTAAATTGAGTTTCTTTTATGTTTTTTGTTGCTTTAATTTTTGAGACATAATATCTCTAGGTAATAGACCTGGCTGTTTGGAGCTCTCTCAATAGACCATACTGGCCATAAAATCACAAAGATCTGATAGCCTCTTCATCTCAAGTGCTGGAATTAAAAGTATGCACCACCACTGAACAACTAAACTGAATTTCTTTATTGTTCCCTTCTAGAAGATATACTGAATATCTTGATGTTATATTAATTAGTATCTTAATGTATATCTTTATAAATACAACATACTGAATATCTTGTTCAAATAAACACAATTACTCATGTAAAACTTTTCCAATAAATAAGCCTCTGTAACTAACACACAAAGAGTAATACAATTTCCATAATATTCAAATAATTTGGGTAAAATAATATACCATTTACATCAAAGGGGAAAAAGTTTTAAAACAATAAAAAGTAGATATTTTGATTTTAAAATAATAAGTGTAAATAAATTTTTAAACCACTAAGCACTATCCAGACACCTGTAAGTTATGAATAGCTTTGGGCAAACAATGGCTCATCAATTGGAGCACTGAACACATAATAATTTTCCTGTAATTTATCTGGGCAACTTATTTAATTATGTATTGATCTTTATGCGATTTAAGTAGGAGTAGCTGAACATTACTGACATTCAGGCTACAGAGTGTTGAGTAGTTCATAAAACTAATTAAGACTCAAACACATTTGGCCTAAATTAGAGAGAAACTTTAAATCCAATGATTATTTTCCCTTTATAGCACAAAATTTACAAAGCAAAGTTTTCTTGCTTTCTTGGAGTTCATTTTTGTACAACTGAGCTGAATGGCTGAAATCTTTATGGACTTTAATATGACACATTTAGGTAATAAGGTACACTCCATTTGCAGTGCTGACCTCACTGTTACTGTTGAAAAATCAAACAATATCCCGATAAAAAAAAATCCCAGAAATATAGCTCTTTCTGCTCTACTTTTACATATAATGCTAGAGAAATTAAATTACTATAATTTACCTTATTTTGAGGAAGCTACACTATTCTGGTTTTAATAATATCATGCATACATTCAACAAAAATGAATGATAAAGTAGGTCACAGTTTGAAAAGGATCAAAATCCTTTGGGAAGGTTTTGAGAGGCAAAGGAATAAAGATGAGATGTAATTATATTGTATTGTCAATAATAAAAGAAAACACAAATAGTGTTCATACTAAACACTTAGTTAACTTTCTTAGTGTTAACCCTGGTTGGATAATAAGTTTTGCAAAATTTTAATTAGTCACAACTTTGGGAAATAGTAACAGATTCTGAATCCAGTCATCTGTGATAAAAAAAAAAAAAAAAAGTAAAATGGACACAGGGATTTAAAGTAGCATCCTTTAAAATCGGATGGGAGGGAAGGTGGTTAGGACATAAAAAGAACTGAGGTGAATTATCTCAAAGTAATCTTCATTGTAAAGCCAATCTCACATCTATTTTGTTGCCTTTTTGTAGAGAATCTTTTTTTTTTCTTATTTTTTTTCTTTTTTTTTTTTTTTTTTTTTACCAAAAATACTTGGATATAACTGAACTATATTAAGGTTTAAGTGGCACCTCATACATACAATAAAGTAAAATAAAAAATTTATGTTTTGTTCAAGAATTTAGACTACATGTTTTTAATTTCACTCTTCCTTCCCCCTCCCTCTCTATCCTCCCAAACTTAATAAATATCCTTGCTCAATATTTTAAAAACAGTATATATGAGTGAAGGCACTTCACTACATTCTGTTTTGAGGTATTTTGAAATGCTCAATCAAAATGATTAAAAAATAAATATAAAGTTTTCATTATCAAATATTTTGGAAGCCTGTGTTTTAAAATTTGCATTGTGTGTAATAATTACCATTTACATTGTACCTTTCAGGAAATCTATGTGACCTTAGATAATTTAACTCTAGTTTAGTATGATACTTCTGTAATTCTGAAACATGTTTATAACACAGTAATGAGTGTTCAACAATCTACAGAAACTACCAGCAATTTACAGTACCTCGTCTTTTGAGAATGGTAAATGGCATTTATGTATGCTTATGATTAATCAAAGATATTTTTCAGAAATAAATGAACATAATTATATGAAAATAACAACAGAGAATTATTACACTAATCATTTAGTTTAAAATGTTTTTTTTAGATAGACTCTAAAGCAGCCAACAGAGATCCAGTTAACAGTAATGATCTCATGTTTTAGGAAACAGTGATTACAAGCAACTACATAGTTTCTTTAAGCAATTCCACCTTTACGTGCTTATCACAGGGTATGTTGTCAACTAATTTTAGAATAATATAATACCAATAGGAAAATAAATTTTAGACCATGTGGGAGAAAATATTAAAAAGTATAGTAATGCACTCATAATAATTTTTCCTAACTATACTGAAACCATGGCTATCAAAATATTTCTATTCCTATATATATATATATATATATATATATATATATATATCATCTCTCTCTTCATATATATATTCTCAAATGCACTCAACATACAACATTTATTTTGTTAGGTGAAGAAATTGAACAACAGGAATATGAATCCATCTTCCAATGATAGATATTTAATTGAAAATTTTTACATCAAACATTCTGTGCCCAGGATTTCTATTTTCAAACATGCAATATTACACACAGGGAGCTTCTCCCTAAGAATCTGTCCTGGTAAGTGACTAACTATCAATAGACAAATCTGAGATTTGTAATAGCAGAGAGTGTCCCAAATGTAGGTCAATATATAACCTGACTACATAGATAAATCATCAATTTTCCTAAGACATACACGACTGTTGTATTTCTCAACTCTGTTAAAATACATTTAATGAAAAAGAAAGAAATTTAAATAGTGTGGTCATTATGTCTCTACTACTTTCCTCAATATAAAATTTTCTATGTTTTTTTTTAATCCTTCTCAGTTCTGTACCATGACCAGAGAAATTAAATTTCCAAAATGTGAAACTGTAATAGTTTGATTAATTTAGTGAAAACTACACTTCATCCTAAAGATGACAGTGGCAAGGCTATTAAAATACTGGATAAGAAATGCACTCCTATCATCTGTCCACTGAAGCTAACCATTTACGAGATTTTAGGTTGTAAGATAATGAAGCCTCAACATGAGAAGTTCCCTGCTTACTCCTATCCAGAAACCAGTGAAAAATCTTGTTATTTTGTAGACACTAAATACTATCATGTCTTTGCCCTTATTGGAATCAATGGCTCTTCTAATTAAAAAAAAATATTAACCTCAAACTTTTATAACTAATTCATATTTCCACGAAAACCATTTTGGGCTAATTTAGTTATTGCAATGTTTAGTTTATGTAATATGCAAGAGCAGAAGCCTCACATTTATATTAAAATATCCTATCTAAAATGTCAAGCAATTTAATAATTTATTATTATATGATACCAGTCCTGGTGGAACTTTCACCAAAATGACTTGTGAGCCAAATCACATTGTGCAACAAAAGTCCTAAACATTACAAATTTAAAATGTTATTTACTCACGTATAAGAACTTAGAGCTAGAAACTACAAGTGAGAGAGAACATGTGGTATTTGTGTTTTGAAGTATGAGTTACCTTATCAATATAATCTTTTATAGATATCATCAATTTACCTTTAACTTTTATTTCTTTTTTCCTGTACAGCTGAATAGTATTCCATTATGTATATATACATGTTTTGTTTTTATTTTAGAATTGTATGTTTTACGTACCAGCTAAAGATCCACCTCTCATTTTTCCTCCTGCTCCCTTCCAGCCTTTCCTCTGACCCATCACCCATTACCTCCTCCTAAAAGGAAAGTCTTTCCATAGAGAGTCATCAAAGCCTGGTCCATTCAGTTGTGGCATTTCTAAGCCCCTCTCACCAGTGAATCATGGCTGTGAAATATGTCCCTCCACAGGTAATGAGCTCACAAAGACCCAGCTCATTCACTACTGCCAAGATTCCACTGCCAGAAGCCCCTTAAACAAACCAAACTATGTAACTCTCTCCCTTAATAGAGGGCCCAAGCAGGCTCTACGGGTTCTGCTCTAAAATGTATGAGTTGAATAAGCTTATTTCAGTTTTCTTTGTAGATTTTCCAATCATGTTCTTGACACCCCTGCTCAGACTCCCAGAACTCAGCCTGCTGCTTGGCTGTGGATCTATTTCTGTCAGTTACTAGATGAAGGCTCTATGATGACAGTAAAGGTATTCACCCATCTGATTACCAGGGTAGGCCAGCTCTAGCACCCTCTCCACTATTGATAGTAGTTTTAGCTGGGGTCATCTTTGTGTACTCCTAGCAACTTCCCTAACATTATATTATTCCCTAACTCCAAACTCCATGATGTTTCCCCACTATCAAGATACCTCTTTTGTTGCTCTCCCAGTCTGTTCTTGTTCAGTTCTGCCATCCTGTTCCCTCAGAGCCTCACATGCATGGAAATAGATATGAATCTATTTGCAATCTTCTATGTGTTTTCATCCAGTTATGCCAATAACACTTATTGAAGATGCTTCCTCTTTTTACTGTAAAATTTTGCCTTCTTTTTCAAAATTTGGGTATTCATAGGTGTGCAGATTAATTTCAGGATTTTTAATTCAATCCCATCGGTCTACATGTAGGCATTTATGCCAGTAACAAGCTGTTTTTTTTATCACTAAAGCTGTATGGTAGAACTTGAAGCCAGGGATAGCTATGTCTCTAGAATTTGTTTTATTGTATAGGATTGTTCTGGCTCTCATGGAGTTTTTGTTTTTCTATATGAAGTTTATTGTTGTTATATAGAGGTCTGTGATGAATTGTGTTGGAATTTTTTTTGGGGGGTGGAATATCAGAAAGATGAACAAACCACACCTGCCAACTCCTCAGACCTCTTTCCACCAAATCTCAATGCAATTCTTACAACAACTATATACAATATATACAAGAAATGATTACATCAGTAATTATTTATGAGGATTGCACTAAATCTCTGTATTACATTTGGTAAGATTGCCATTTTTACTATGTTGACACTACTTATTCATGAGCATGGAAATTTTTTTTTCTATTTTTCTGTTATCTTCTTCAATTTCTTTCTTCAAAGACTTAAAGTTCTTGACCTCTACATTTGCTGGTGTCTCTGCTGGTATCTCTGCTGGTGTCTCTATTGGAATATCTGTGACATATCTCTTGTGTCTCTGATCTGTTCTTCCTGTTCCCATAGTTTTCTCACTCTGCTAGCCCCACCCACATTTCCTGTCTGCCTTCTGGCTAATCAGTTTTTTATTAAACCAGTAGGATGGGCAAATATTAAAAAAGTACCATAATATATTCTCACAGCATTTATGGATAATAATAGCCTTGTCTTTTATAAAAATAACTTTTTGCATTTATATTTTGACAATTTCACATTTTATTATTTTTCTAACCCCCCCCACACACATTTTCATAATCCTTTGGCTTCTTTACCCACTTCTCATCTTTCCTACACATTCTCTTCCCATATTCATGACATTTTGTTTTGTTTTGATGCTTATTGACTCTACCAACAGCTGTGTGTCACCATGAATTTGGAGCCATCCCTTAAATCCTGAGGGTTCCTCACTATGCTCTCTGAGCACAAAACTAAAACAATGATTAGCCAGGAATACTATATTAGCTTATACTTTATTTCAGAGGCAAAAGTATCCATGCTTTTTAAATTTCCATTTTCACAAATATTATAGAAGATAAAGTCTGTTGTGAGAATAAATAAAATTTAAACTAAAAATATTAATATGTTGATTTAAACTTAACTGCATGATACATTCAAACAAAAATGGGTTCTGGCAGGAAATTCTCAGAATCACTTCTTATTCTAATAGTTTCAGAAAGCCTGTACTTCCAGTTGATTGTATTTATATAGGAGTTCTAAGTTTGTAAATTAGTGTGTTTTTGCATCTATATGTTTCTTATGTTTTTATTGGTCTTTTTTCTTGTTTGTTTTTTTCTTCTTATTTCAGTTGTTGGGTTTTTTTTTTTTCTATCTCATTAAATTTTGTTTCAATTATACTATAGAGCCTGTTTGTTTTCTAGTGAGAGATGGAAGGAATCAATCAATTCAGATGGGGGGATGATGGGAAAAGAGCAGGAAAGAAAATCACAATTAGGATGTAGTATATAAAATTCTGTTCCTAAGAGATGGAAAAAAAAAATATGAGAACAATATAAACAGTTAACAACCATTGTTCCTATAGTTTGCCTTCACTTTCCTTTAAAACTCTTCAATGTAAAACTTTGCAAATCTTAAACATTTTTTATATTAGGATTATTTTGTGATTCAATTTATGTACTGATTGCATTTTATAAAGCCTCTTTGTCAAATTTTGAATGTCACTTTTGTTAATCTCTAGGTGAAAATGACCTATCAGTTTATATTTGCTCATCTTCTTGGATAGTTTTTGGCCTTTCCTTTTAAATAGTTGTTTAACTCTTTCAGATGCTCATACTCAGACTTTTCTACTTGACCCTAGATGGAGAGGTTCATCATAGATCTTACTAGAAAAGTGCTCTTTAATGAAAGCAGCAATCTATACTCAGAGGCACCTAAGACAGGAATTAAATTTTTGGAAAAATGAGTTTCTTTATATTAATTTCTCACAGAGAGCAATGTGACATCTATCTAACGTCAGTAGAGTTGAACAGCAATGACCATGAGCTATGATCATTTAGGCTTGATGGACTCCTACCTTCAGTAATTTCATTGTAACTCTAGGGACAAAAGTCAGAAGAGCATCACTAGATATTTCTTCCTTTATTGAAGGAATCCTGGGTGACTTCTGGGCTTTTACCTTTTGTTGTTTGTTTTCCTCTGTTGATATTTATCTGAGACATAGCAGATTGCTATAAGTCTCATTGTGCCACTTGTTGAGTTGATGACAATTTGATTTATGTGTCACTTCACATTGAGATAGAAAGGGAAGGAACTCTTTAAAAATTTATTTTAAATATTTTAGGTACATCAATGAAAGCTTTTAAACTTCTTTGCATTAAAACATCGTTGTAAATACTAACTCTCAGTGCTATACATTAATCTCTCTAAATATTATATCCCTAATTACAATCTATATTTTAATGCTTATTTTTAGTAATTACCTTTTCATATTACAATACTGTCATAAATATCCTTTCATGTCCAAAAATTTACTTATTATTTTAAATTCTTAATTATTTCAATATAACATGTGTCTTTATCAGTCATAATGTCTTTGACATTACACATTATACTAAGATCCTCTGGTCAGCTATTAATATTAAATGAGGAGCCCCAGAAAGATTCAAATGTGTTGTTTTTATAATGCCATGGTGGAGTATAAAGAAAAACGCTCTTATTTTTCTTTCTGTCAAAAAGAATTAACAACCACACATTACATTAATTATTAAGTTTTTTGACACAAAGACATGTTTTACTATTACAATATACAATAACCTTAGTTAGTTGTCACATTATTTTGTATTTATTATTAATTATTTGAGAATTTTATACAGTGTGTTTTGATTGTATTTACTCTCTTTCTCAATTCCTCTTACCTAAACTTCTCTACCTACTGATCTTTGTGCTTTCCTCTTTATTTTTTAATGTGTCCTTTGATGGATTGTGGTGACAGACATTTGTAATTCCAGCACTCAGGGGACAGAGATGAGTGGATTTCTGTGAGTTGGAGGCCATCTTGGTCTATAAAGCAAGCTCCAGGACAGAATGAGCTGTTACACAGAAAATATCCTGCCTTGAAAATAAAGATTTCTTTCATTTTTTGAAATTTTGAATATAATTTCTCTTTGCTTTTATTGCTCCAAACCCTTTATACACTGCTCTTTCTCTGGTGATATTTTCAATATTGCTGCATACAAATATAACCACCTGCTTAGGCTGTATAATATGACTTATATTTGTGTTGTCAAGATTCATCATTTGAAATTGGATAACCATTTTGTGTACTCTTCCCTGAGGAAGACTTATTCTCTGAAATTGCGTGCTCCTTAATTGTTTCTCTGTACAGGGATTAAGCCAATCAAATTCAATTTTTGCCTCCCCATATATTCTTGAAAATGTGGCTTTAAAATTGTTGAATTGTTGCCTTACCAGAGGCTACATTCTCAAAGCAACCCAACTCTTCTTTTCCTTATTAGTAATTTCTCAGCTAAGGGTGGGACTTTGAGCCCTCTCTCTGCAAGAATCTGATCTGGCTTAAGCATGCATAATTTTGTACATTCTATCACAAGTGTTGTTTGTTATTCATATGTGCAACTATGTTTCTGTGTCTAGAAAACACTGTTTTACCCACCACCTCTGAATCTGATAATCATTTGGTCTAATCTTTTATAATAATCCTTAAGCCATGTATGAAGGATTTGTAGTACAGATGTGACATTTAGGGCTGAATATTCCATAGTTGCTAGGGAATTTTTTTTGCACCTATAAATTACTTATATGTATTTTTGCTTATTTATTGTTTGAATTATTTTGTGTTTTTGTGTATGATACACGCACACATTTATATGTCAATAGCTCTTAATAAACTCATTTTTTCTTAACTTTACAGAATATGCATTTATTTTTATTAATTCATTTATTTTTAAAATGTCATTTTTATCTATATATATCCCCTCTGCTTCCCCTCCCTTCCTTCCTTCCAATCCTTCCCAGTCAACTTTCAGACTAGCCCCTCTGCATCCACCCATCCTCTCCCCAAAAAGGGCAAGAAGTCCCAAGGCAGTTCAGCTCAGCGCAGCACATCCACTCCAGGCAATTCTGATCCGCTCATCCAAAGTCAAAGCTGGGCTAGGTGTTCCTCTGCAAGCAATGGGCTCCAAGATGCCAGCCATGAACAGGAACACAGTCTGATCCTACCACTGGACTCTCCACACACTGCTCATGCAGTTGACAGTCGACTACCCTTCGTGAGCCCAGCTCCCGTTCCAGATGGATCTCCAGAGACCACCCCTGATTCAGTGCCCCCCCCCAGAGCTCCCACAAGCCATCACTGCGGGGGAATTCTCCTCACAATTCCCATCCCCTGCTCACACAGACACCCCTCCCCTTCTCACAGCTGAACCAGGAGCTCTGCCCAGAGCTTAGCCATGGATCTCTGCCTCCACTTCTATTCCCTGTTGGATGTAGGTAATGCGATGACACCCAGGGTGGTCACCCACCTGATCATAGGGGAAATCCTGCTCCAGCACCCCCTCCACTATTGTCTGAAGACTTAGCCAGTGATATTCTGTGAGTTTTAAGATGAGTTTTGTTCATCTGTCTCGGTTGAAATAGCTAACATATATCAATATTTAGGTAGTGAATTCTAAAATGTGATGAAACTTACTTGAATTAAATGAATGTAAATTATAAAGACATAGTAAAATTACTTAATATTTCAGAAATTATCAGTCTATTGTGATAAAGAGGATACGCTAGTTGCTTCATGAAAATGTAAATGTAAATTGTATGTGATTGACTATTTCATACTTTTGAAAAATGTTAGTTTTCACATAATACATTTTGCTTTGTTTCTACCCTACCAAACTTGTATTGTTTTTATATAAGTTTATTCTTTATTAACATTTCATTTATTTATGAATGCTTATGCAGTTGAAATAAATATTAACATTAAATATTACAATATACTCATCCTCATACCCATTCTTTAAGAGGTTATTTAGGTTCTATTTTACACAAATTTTCTTTAAAAGTCTGAGAATTAGTAATTTTTAAAGAGGAGTAGAAATAGCTGAACTCTTATTTTGTGGCCGAAGTCTCTGCAATCTTTTTATCATCATAATAAGATTCCACCATGTTAGCTCCGCCTGCAAAAGGTGTTTACATTCTGTCTTCAAATAAGGGGTATTTATTTTAAGGAATTAAAAAAATGAAAGTAGATTCCGAACTTCTAAAAGTACTTTATGCACTGTACTTTAAAAAATTAAAACTCAACAGTATTTAGGAAGCTAAGAATTTGAATTAATCTAATCACGGTTGTTTAGGAAGAAATTATATTGCTGCAGAAAATCATTCTACATATGAAGGCACTGAAGCCCAGAGGATAAGCTGCTCAATGATGATCAGCAGTGTAAATTCTAATAATTTAGGTAAAATGAGGAATTATTTGAGCTAGACCATATACAGTCAATTTATGAGGGATTCAAATTAGTTTCAGATGCCACATTGGTGTCTTAGGCTTAAAGATCTATAACTGTATTTTACATACATGCATACACACACACACACACATACACACACACACACACATTCATGATAAAACTTCACAGTGCTCTTTTGTGCATGTGAGTTAACATATAGAAAACATACCCTACCTCTTATTAACCGTTCATATACATCTTTATTGTAAACCTCAAAACTATCAACTTCTTCAGCTGTCTTTAAAAGCAACTATTATTTCTTCTGAAAATTGAGCATCTGAGTGTAGTAGTGGGGTTTCTTTGGTCCTGGGCGGCCAGGGGCCTGGACCCACAGACCTGCAGCCCAAGACCCCTTAGATGCCCAGCCACTGCCCAGGCCCCCAAAAATGACGCAGACACTTATATTAACTTGATGCTGTTTGACCTATGGCTCAGGCACTTTGCTAGCTAGCTCTTACATCTTAAATCAACCCATTTTTATTAATCTGTCGGCCACGTGGCCCGTGGCTAACCTGTGCTCCTTACATGTTTCTTCTTGGGCGGCTGGCTTGATCTGCCTCTGACTCCACCCTGCTTCTTCTACCTAAGCTCTGATTTCTCCTCCTACTTCTTCTATGGTGCCTTCCATGGCCCAAAACAGCTCCTTTATTTAAAGATTGAGATTCACAGCATACAGAAAGGCATTCCCACATCACTTCCCCCTTTCTGTCTAATCAAAAAGGAAGGTTTCAATTTTAACATAGTAAAATTTCATATAACAAAATAGCTATCAAGCAAGAATTACAGTTACAATATCTAGTCTATTTGTATTTAGCAAAATTAAAGAAAATACTCTATCATCTAACTTATCTTTATGAATCTAAATTTTCATATTCAATATACCTTTCAGATGACTAAGAAAAACTGTACCTATAACTATCTAATCTTCAACTACATCAAAGACCACAGAAGGATATATTTACCCAAGTAAACCAGAAGTGCAAGCGACTTCTAAAATCTAGAAAGAACAGAGATGACACCTATCTGTCTGGACAGTAACCCAAAGTTCCTTTATAAAGTTGGGGCATCTATCTTCAGCCTATAGGCCCAGAGTCTCTTTTCATTTCAGTTAAGCAGGAAATCTGTCCTGCCCATTCTGGCACAGTTCATCAGTTGCTTCTACTGGAGTCCTGAAGAATGTCTGACAGTTTTATCTGCAAAGCAGGAACCTGAATGACCATCTCGACTTGTTCTGCCAAAGTTCAGAGGTCATCTTCTTATGGAACCTGCATGTCCAGTTTAAACAGCACACTGTCAAGCAGTCAATATAAGAACAGGTGATTCTCCACGGCTAATCATTACCACAAATAGAGTAGACTCCGTATGGAGTTTCTTCGATGCCCATTTTTTTCTTGAAGAAGATTGGTGCTGGCAGGAACAAATCTGTCTCACTGTCCAGAAAAGTCTAAGTTTTTAAAATATTTTAAACGCCATATTCTGTACGTCTTAGAAGTATTTGAAGATTATCTACCTAATTCAAATATATCTTTGTATATCTAAAAATCCTAACTAACATAACTATAAGTTTGATTATCAAAGGTTACTATTAACCTTCATTTCTTAATTATACACTACAATTTTAAAACAGTTACATGAACATCATACCTTAAACAAGAATAGAAAAACACATACAGCATAACAAAATTGACCTTAAATTTGTATCAATAAACCAAAATCTATACCAATGTAAAACATTTTGAGATTAACAGCTGATTTCCTGATCTAAGTAAATTCAATAATCTAATTTTTTAAAAAATCATTTATATACCATCCCCTTTTTCTTCTTAGAAAGAGATTAACTATGACCATTAACCATTTATAATGAAAACAAACATTTAGAAACAATATTTGGGAAATTTGGGCATAGTTATCCATTACTACTTCCTGCTGATTAGGGGGCATTGAAAATCTCACGGATTGTTGAGGCTGGATCATAATCTGCAGCCATGAAGCTGATCTGGCCATCTCTTTTCATCAGAGGTTTTCTTCAGGGGGTCTTGGTTGATGAAACCATATTTGCCTGGAAGCAATCCACAGGTTCTCATCTTCTGTGGAAACAAAAGCAGAACTCTTCCAAAGCAATAAATCCTTATATGCAAATTTCAAAATCAAAATACCTTTAAAACATATATTCTTGTTTAACTTAGTAGCCCTTGCATTTGCAATCCATTGTCTTTCTGCAGTTAGTTAGCTCATTAACAGTTAAAAAATTAAAATAAAACAGAATAACAACAAAAATCCAGATTTTGTGACTATTTTCCATCTTTATGTGGCTTATTATATTTTTATTACTCGATTTCTCTTTTTAAAGACTTTTTCAAACCTCTTTCTTTTCTCTCTGAAGCCTATGTACCTTTTACACACATTGTAACCCGTTTACAGGTTTTTCTTTTCATCTGAATCTGTTTTATTGTGAATCCTTAATCATCTTTTAACTATAAGAACTGCATAGTTTTTGCTGAGGAAGCCGAATCAGTGAGTTCTCTTAAAGCGACCACGTCCCTGTTTGTGGTCAGCAAACAGAGCACACCCAAGAAAATGCTGCTACTAAGAAACTGTCTTTGCTTTCTTTTTGTTCAAACTGAACAGAAATCTAAAATCAATCACACGCTACTGAGTCTTCTGTGAGATTTCAGGAACCCTCCTGTTTGCAGCTTACACTGCTTGCCACCAGTCCAGTCTGCCGGCACCATTTTGAATGTGACCTGGACCATGCTTTCTTTGTACAATGGCCTGCTTATTATACACAATTTGGAAGCTGCCTTGGCTCAGTTTCTGTGATCTAGAACCCTTTCTAATCTTTCTCAGGCTTCAAGTGGATAATCGACCCACGTTGGATGTGCCATCTCTAGTAGGACGGTTTCTTGGGTCCCCGGCATTGAGACCCACAGACCTGCCGCCCAAGCACGCTTAGCCGCCCAGTCGCCCAGGCCCCCCAAAATGACTCAGATGCTTATATTAACTTCATGCTGTTTGGCCTATGGCTCAGGTACATTGCTAGCTAGCTCTTATATCTTAAATCAACCAATTTCTATTAATCTGTCGGCCACGTGGCCCGTGGCTCACCTGTGCTCTTCTGGTTCCCTTAGTCATTTAAAAGGTATATTAGATAAGAAACTTTAGACTCATAAAGATAAGATAGATGATAGAGTATTTTCTTTAATTTTGCTAAATACAAATAGACTAGATATTGTAACTATAATTCTTGCTTGATACAATTTGTTATATATAATTTTGTTATGTTAAAATTGAAACCATCCTTTTTGATTAGACAGAAAGGGGGAAGTGATGTGGGAATGCGTTTATGTATGCTGTGAATCTCAATCTTTAAATAAAGGAGCTGTTTTGGGCCATGGAAGGCACCATAGAAGAAGTAGGAGGAGAAATCAGAGCATAGGTAGGAGAAGCAGGGCAGAGTCAGGCAGATTGAGCCAGCCGCCCAAGAAGAAACATGTGAGGAGCCAAACAGCATGAAGTTAATATAAGTGTCTGAGTCATTTTTGGGGACCTATGTGGCTGGGCAGCTGAGGGGTCTGGCACGGCATGTCTGTGGGTCTCGGACCTCTGGCCACCTGGGACCGAGAAACATCACTACTACTGAGTTATTGATAAATTTGTCTCCAAGTTTTTGAAAAATCTTGGATTCAAATTTTATTTTCATTACTATGACTGAAGGCAATTTAAATGCTCTAATCTGAATAGTCCTAGCTCTTCTACTTGATGCAAAATGGGGTTCATTCTGACATTTCTCCTCTCTTTTAAAGGACATTGCTTAGAAAACTATTACTTACTTGAAGAAGATTAATGGTCCAATAGCTAACATAGATTACCAGTTTGCATTCAAATTTACTTGGCATTTTAAAAATAATTTTAAAACAAGTTGTTGAAGGAAGAATTAGCACAATTTTTCTTTTTTGCTAATTTTGGACCAAAAGGGTTTGTGTCTGTATTTGAGACTAAGATCAGAAGCTCCTTTTGTCTATGGAATATATTCATTTAGTTCTTTTAAGTGTAAGTTTGCTAAGCTCATAAAGTACATAGACCAATTAAAAACCTATTGTTGACTCAGAAAGTGCTACATCCTTTATTGTTGGAGCTTATCTAATCCTGTAGAGATAAGTGGATATGCCTCAAAATTAATCACAGAAAAGTATAGAACTTATTAAAAATCTGAATGGTATATATCAAATGAAAAATATATAAGTAGTAGTAGATTCCAAAATCATATATTGCAATAAACATATACTTATGTCCATATCAGTACTGTATAGATATTATTTATATAATAGAGTCACATATTTTACATAGAGAACAAAAGATTTTAATAACAAAATGTTTACTCTATAAATATAGTAACACAATAAGTATTAAAATCCTGAATATAAAATAATGGTCACAGCATTTGAAGTATGAATAAATATGTTTTTTTCACTATGAATTAATGTAACATCAGAACATTACCTTGTTTTTAACACAAATAAAGAGATTGTATCCCACCATATAGACACAAAAACTAGAGATGATTTTCTACTGTCATCTGCTACTGGGCATGAGGGATCCGCTGGAGTGTGGTTGACAAAACAAGAGAAAAGGGTGGTAGAGTGGAATGAAGTCATGTTCTGGAAATACTTGAGTGACAGATAAGGTATATTGTATAAAATAAGTCTTGGTAAAAATATATATAATTTAATTGCAACAAATTAATGTTGGATAGAAACTTACTATCCTTAATATTTTACTTTGAAAATCTGTATACATGTGTAATAAAATTGACTATATTTACATTCCTAGTATAGGATATGTCCTTTTATAGACAAGAAATTTAAAATATTTAAAAAATTTTTAGCAAACATTTTAGAAAAATAAACATTTTAAAATATGAATGAGTATAAAACAAATTTGATTTCCATAAGTAACTCAAAAGTGTATGTTATTGTAGAAAGTTTCCCCTTAGAATACAAATAATAGTAACTTAGGAAACATGAAAAAATCTTTTAAAAGAGAGATTATAAAACATTCATAATTTAGTGTATATTGTGGCTAATTTCAAGGTGTCAAGTGATTGTAATTTAGAAATCAGAAACCATAGTAATTAGAATTTAATGGATGCTTACTGTCACAGCTAGGAAGACATTAACTACTTAGAACACTTAAGCGTTATACAGTGTTGCCAGAAGATAACCAAGATTTGGATAAGATTATGGGCAAGTAATTACTCCAAGGTTTTCCTATAGAAATGCAAAGACATTTCAACTGGCATTAACAAAGCTTCCTGAGTTTTAATACCTCTCTTATAAAAAAATGTGATTATAAGCCTGGTTTGACTAGAATATTCATATTTCAAAAAGGACAAGTTATACCAGCTTGTAAGTAACCATTATGAAAAATCACTATTGTAAAACAAAGAATTACAATTTGTTTTGTTAATCAGACAATAACAAATTATATTTCATAAGCAACAGCCAAGTCATATTCCTGAACTATATGTTAGATTCTATTCACTGCTTCAATTGAGTTGGTAATACACATGTATCCCTCTGTTTGTTTAACACTGTGCCTTCTTTTCCTCATTCATAACTCAATTGCATTTCTACCTTTATTTGGATAATATTTCTAAACTGCACATTATTTAGGCTAAATATTTTACTTTAATCTTATTTACAATGTGAAATGCTATTTAAATTTGTACTATTATAATGTTGAAAGTTTTATAAAATTCCAAAGAATATCTTTAAATTGTGGAGAAAAAATGGCTGGGGAAATGTATTAAACAGTAATTTGAATGTTATATAAGCTGGAGAACCTGAGATTCCTCCTCAGTAACAAACTTAGAATGTGAACAAAGAGGTGGATGTAAGGCTTGCTTGCCTCTGATCATCACATTGGGGCAGGAAGTTCAAGTGCACCTGCAGACTACAAAGCCAGGCTAATTCAGAATGTTCCAAACGTGGTGAGAGAACAGCCTCAGCAATAAGGTCCACTGTCATAGATAAAATCTTTACAAAATAATCTCTGCTTGTGAATGTATGCATTCATTCATATTTGCCTATATGCGTGCACACACACACACACACACACACACACACACACACAAAAACAAACGTAAGAAACACAGGAACATGAGACTTGTACTTAATACTTTCAGCAAGTTTGATGCCAAATAACAATTTCAACAGCCTTAGTAGAGGAGGAGAATGGCTAGAAGTTAGCTAACAACTACCTAAGCACATTTAGTAAATGGATGTTTTCATTCAGGAACATCAATGCGTTGTTTATAGTTTATAACCAGATTCTGTAAGTTATGAATAACTAAAAGAGTAGACCTCAAGTGATCAAAGCATGTACCTTATTTACTATGACTTTAAGTATGCGGTGTTGTATGTATTGGAATATCACACTATATGTCATAATAATTTATAGTTAGTGTTTGTTAATCAAAACTGCATGAATATACAAACTCAAGTTACACTGAATTTGATTGTAACTATAATATATTGGTAAGATTGCATTGTTAACTTAAAACAACCAACATGATACAGCTTCAGTTGCAAAATTGCCTCCATAAATTTGGCTTGCAGTAATATCTACAGGGTTTCCCCCTGATTACTGTTTTAGGTAGCAGGGACCAAACAAAAACTAAATACAGCCTACTATTATACTTTATCACAAACAGAAAAGTTATTTCAGAGAAGTTTAGGTACTTTAATCATAGAATAATAAATACTTCACTATGGAAAAACATTCAATACTGATAAAATAGTCCATTGATATATAAAAAAATTTAATTGTGACTACAATGAGAAAATAAGCCAAGAGAAAAATGTGCACATTTAGGTGGGTCAGAAGAATTAAAAAAAAAAAAAAACAATTATTCAACAAATATTCAACTTTCTTATCCTTAAATGAATTAACATGGCTAATTAAAATTTATGTAAAATGAAAAACAAAAAACACACAAGAACAAATATTCAAGAGATCTTACAAAGAAAATATTAAGTATTAAGAATCAAACAAATCCTCAATGCACGTGCTGTTTTGTGTGAGTGTATGTGTATATACTTATGTATTGTGAGTATAGCTGAAGGTTTTCCATTTGCAGGCATAATATAGAAAAATATGCTAGGTGTAAGGCCTCATGCTAGCCCTTGAAACAATCTCATGTTACTCTTTGGAACACAAAGCTTACTACTCTGAGGATTATTATTCTACCCTGCTACTCATGTCCCAGTTTGGTTATTATGGGATTGCAGACACAGCATGACTGTGTCCAATTCTTATTTATATGGATTCTAAGGATCTTCAGTCCTAAGGCAAGCATGAGCAGTGCTTTTTATGTATTGAGCCATCCTTCCTGATCCTCAATTTATGTTTCTAAAACAAGACATGCAGATCACAAACAACATATAAAAGTGAGGATCAATATTACAAACCAGTAGCTAAACACAAATGAAAGCTCTGGTGAGATACGAACTAAAATGATAACTGAAAAAAATAAACTATGAAAAGAGTCCATCACTGTGAATTGTGCTTGGGAAAGCAAATTAGTGATGTCATATTAAAATACTGCACTAGTGTCCTCAAAAGCCAAGAATATAAATATTATGCCAGAACGTCCTCCTATTTATTAGTGTATATTGAAAAAAAATTAAAATCAGCTTATTGAGAACATATTTTAATCATTATGTTAGGTATGGAATTATACCAAAAAGCCAGCAAATAGAAATCAACTTCAGTTGCTTCACTGTATGAATAAAGAAATACACCATCCTCTTTTCTATATCTATGTACTCTTTTTCAAGTATCTCTGTTTTATTTCATTCTCTGAAACATATGTGTTTGGGCATCCTTATTATAAACTATGGATACATGCATGAGTTTATCTTCATTCACACAATTCATTCTTTATGTGTCTCCATTTTGTTAGCAACATGCTGATTTTATTACTGTGATTCTGTAATAGAATTTGAAAGCAGGTATTGTATGACCACAAGCATTTTCATTTTGCCCAGGAATTTCTGGCAACCACTACAGAAGTCAGTATGGAAAGCTTCTGAAAACAAAAATTAAAATTACAATGTTCATAACAGCTATTGTACAATGTTCCTCAGCAGGAACACAGAACACAAAGCTGCATATAAATGTTCATTATGGCATTATTCACCACAGACAATAGACAAAAATCTAGGCTGGATGTCTAATAAAAATGTTGGATATAAACATGTGGAGATTTATTTGACATAAAGAATAAAAAGAAATATGTTCTTGAAAAAAATATTTGAATTAGAGATCACTCTGTTTAAAGAAGGATACATGGGTAAATAAAAAGAATCTTGTTTATTATTTATTCATTTCTTTTATATTCTGACTGTAATTTCTGTTCCCTTTTCTCCTGCTGTCCCTGCACCCACCCACCCCCTCTGCATTTCGCTAATCCACTCCTATTTTTCTATTCAGAATAATATAACAAGCCTCTATGGTTATAAACAAAACACAACACAGCCTGTCAATCTGTATTAAGACAAAGCACCTAACTTTTTGTATTAAGGTTGGACAATGATGCCGAGTATGAGGAATAGGTTGCCAAGAGCCAGTCAAGGCATCAGGGACTCCCAAAGCCAGTAAAACAGTCAGTCTGAAACAGACCCTGCTCCCTCTCTTGGGAGTTCCATAAACAGACCAAGCTATATCACTGTCACATATTTGCACGAGGCCTAGTTCAGTCCCACACAGGTTCCCTGTTTGTCAGTTCAGTCTCTGTGAGCTCCTATAATCACAGGTTAGTTTCTTCTGTGGATTTTCTTGTGATGTCGTTGACTATGACTCTTAGAATTCTTTCTCTTCTGCAGGATTACCAGGGCTAGTTGGTTCTTTCAATATTCTCCCCTCTCCACACACACACACACACACACTCTACCACCTAATCCCTCATGCTCGCGTCTCCTCCTGCCCTAAATCCACCCACAAAATCTCTCTACTTCTCCTTCCCAGGGAGATCAGAGTGTTCCTTTTGAACCCTCCTTGTTGCCTCTCGATCTGTGGATGGTTATGCTTCCCTTTACATCTAATATTCACTTATAAGTGAGTACATTCCATGTTTGTCTCTCCGGTTCTGGGTTACCTTACTTGGGATGCTTTTTTTCCCCTGTTTAGCATCATTTGGCCTTGAATTTCATGATGTCATTGTTTTTAACAGCTGACTGATCCTCCATTGTGTGATTGTACCACACTTTCTTTAGCCATTCTCACTTTCCCACAGAGCATCAAGTTGAGCTGAAACAGCCAGCTGGAAGTATTTTGTAGAGCCTCTTTACTGTATCTAAGAAAATAGAGCCAAAGCTGGCAGGTAAAAATAGACTGTAGCTCAGAATAATCTTGAAAATAATCTATGCGGGAATGTGACTACTTACCACTCCTTAACTCTCAGCAGGGAGTTACTACAGTGAGACAGATCCCAGATGAAATTTAAGATAAAAATAAAAAATCAGACTAGGCATATTTTACATCCACCCATATTTATCTTCTACATACATTACTTTTTATTTTATTCCCTTAATAAGAATATCACATATAGAGTGTGGAGATAGTGTATTGAAAGTTGCAAGTCAGAAATACAAAATGACATATAAAAGTAGGCTTATTAGTGAAACATCTGGGGACTCTTTGCAGAAAGTTTAGAATTGAAAAGGTTTTATAATGATGTATTTCAAGATCTAACCACCCAGAGCTGCTTATGTTGACTACTCTCCATAACCAAACATGACTGAGAAAGGAAGGAAAACAATTTCTGGTTAAAGCAAGTAGTGGAAATATATGACCAGAAAGTGAATTCACAAAGGGAACTGGAGAGGAAAAGATTAGTAGTTAAATCCATATAGACTATAAAGAAACCAAACACTGCAAAGTTTAAAAATGACCAGAATTAATGTAAAGCTTTCAAAAATAAATTTGTATACTAATGATATAAATTTCTGAATCAAAAGACACAGACTAGCAAATTTACTGGAAAATGGGATTTTTTTTTTATTTGCTACTACCAAGTATTATCAATCATAAAAAGATGCTCCATTGTTCTCGTGATTAAAAAATAATAATTTTAAATTATTTATCATCTTAAATGAAAGTTTGGGGCAAATGAATGTCTCTGTGATATAATAAAATTTATCAACAAAACTTCATTTGTAAGTTTGCAAGTCTTCTTCACTCTGCACATAGTTGTCTTTTCCTGTCTCGGTCAAAGCTGTAGCCTCACCTCACCCATGGCTTTATATATAATATTCATTTTTTATTTAAGTACATTCCTCTTCCTAATTTACACATCAAACATAAAATGTTACTGTGCATTTAAATTATACAAAATTACTTCCACTGTTCAACTAACATTATTCATTCTTTTAATTATTCTTTTCCAAAGAATCCACTAAATCCTTAATTTGCAATCGATTATTAATTTTTACATTTAGTGACTTTCTCACTTCATTGGGCCAGAAGATGCGGAAAGATAAAATTTATGACTGATTCCACACTTTGATGCTTTACAAATTACATGATTCACAAAAGATTATTAGTATGTGAATGTTAGTTAAATGAATTTAAACAAGTTTATGTCATGTAAAAATATGATTTATATGAATATTAATAACATATAAAATAATTTGATATTTTTTTCATTTTATCTTTTTATTAAAAATGTCTTTTTTCCCCATATATCCTCCAGCATCCTTCCCTTCCCTCCTTCCAAACCCTCTAAGTCTGCTTTCAGGCTCCACACTCCCCATTCACCCACCTACTCCCTGCAAAAGTAAGAAGTTCCAAGATGTATCAGCTCAGTGTGACACATCCACTCCAGGCAAATCCAATTTCCCCATCCCAAAGTTAAGACTGGATTAGGCTTTCCTTTGCAGGGAATGGGCTCCAGGGCGCCAGCCCATACACAGGAACACAGTCTGATCTCACCCCTCTAGGCTCCACATACTGCTCATGCCAATTGGCAGTCACCTTACCTTAGAGGACCTAGCTCCTTTTCCCAATGGTTTTCTGGTGGCTATTCTAGATTCAGTGAGCTCCCCGGAGCTCCAGGTAGCAATCACTGTGTGAATTTTCATCTTAATTCCTATCCCCTTGCTCATATACACTCTCTTCCCCTGCTCTCAGCTGGATTAAGAGCTCAGCCCAATGCTCAGCCATGGATCTCTGCCTCCACCTCTATTAATTGTTGGATTTAGTTTCTGTGATGACACTTAGGATAATTATTCATTTGATTATAGTGGAAGTCCTGTTTAAGCACCCCCTCCACTATTGGTTGGAGACCTAGCCATGGACATCTTGTGAGTTCTTGGAGGTGTTTCTAACACCAGGTCTCTTTCCAGCTCCACATTGGCATCCTCTATTGAGACATCCATCTCTTTCTATCTCTTGCTTTGCTCCTCTCATGCAACCATCTCCTTCTTTCATGATTTGTTCCCAATTTTTCTTGGTTGCAACCCATTATGACTCCAGTTTACTAAGGTTATCTTCTCTATTTTCTCTTCTTAGGGGAATCTCTGGATGTCTCTCTTAAATTCCTTCTGATCTCAAGCTGTTCAGGGTTTGTGGTTTGCAGATTGGGTATTCTTTGGGGTTTTTTTCTTTGTTTGCTTGTTTTGTTTTTTGTTTTTTGTTTTTTTTTGTTTAAAATCCACTTAGGAGTGAGTTCATCCCATGCCTATCTTTCTAGGCTTATTATACCTCATACAGGAGGATATTCTCCAAATCTATCCATTTGCTTGCAAATTTTAGGATGTCTTTTTTTTTTTTTCTGAGTAAAATGACTCCACTGTGTAGATGTATCACAGTTTGTTAATCCATTTTTTAGCCACTTGTAAATTTCTGTTGTGAATTCTCCTTTTAGCTTTGAACCCCATTCTTTAATTGGGATATTTAGGTTTTGGGACTCTAGTTTCTTCAGTTCCCTCTATATTTTAGATATCAGACCTCTGTCAGATGTAAGTTTGGTGAAATTTTTTTTCCATTCTGTAGGCTGTCGTTTTGTCTTATTAACTGTGCCCTTTGCTTTACAGAGATTTTCAGTTTCAGGAGATCTCATTTATTGATTGTTGTTCTTAGTGTCTGTGCTACTGGAGTTATATTTAGGAAGTGGTCACCTGTGTCCATGCATTGGAGGGTATTTCCCATTCCTTTTCTATCAAGTTCAGTGTAGCTGGGTTTAAGTTGAGGTCCTATATTCACTTGGATTTGAGTTTTGTGCAGGGTGATAGGTTTGGATCTATTTGCATTCTTCTACATACTTCCATCCAGTTATGCCAACACCATTTGTTGAAGATAATATCTTTTTTTCAGTGAATATTTTTTGGCCTCTTTGTCAATAATCAGGTGTTCATAGGTGCATGTGTGTTAATTTTGGTTCTTCAATTCAATTCCATTGATCCACATCCTGGTTTATGCCAGTACCATAATGTTTTTATTACTGTAGCTCTATAGTATAGCTTGAAGTCAGGATTGTGATTCCTCCTGAAGTTCTATTATTGAGCAGGTTTGTTTTGCCAATGCTGTGTTTCCTGTTATTCCATATGAAGTTGAGAATTGTTCTTTTCAAGTTTGTATAAAAAAAAATGTGTTGGGATTTAAATGGGTATTGCACTGAATCTGTATATTGCTTTTGATAAAATTGTCATTTGTACGATGTTGATCCTACCTATAAAGGAGCATGGGAGATCTTTCCCTTTTCTTATATGCTCTTTAATTTCTTTCTTCAGTGACTTAAAGGCTTTGTCAAACAAGTCGGCTCCTTCTTTGGTTAGAGTTACACCATGATATTTAATGCTATTTGCAACTATTATTAAAGGTGATGTTTCCATTATTTCTTTGTCAGCCCTTTTAGGGTATAGGAGGGCTATGGTGTGTTTTTTTTTAATTTTTTTTTAATTTTTATTTTTTTAGTTACCCTGCAACATTGCTGACCATGTTTTTCAGCATTAAGAATTTCATGGTTGAATATTGGAGGTGGGTCACTTATGTATATGATCATATCACAGGTGGGTCACTTATGTATATGATCATATCATCTGCATATAGAGATAGTTTGACTTCTTCCTTTCCGAATTGTATCCCCTTAATCTCCTTTTGTTCTCTTATTGCTTTATCTGAAAATTCAAGAACTATATTGAATAGATAAGGAGAAAGAGGGCAGTCTTGTCTTCTTCCCAATTTTAGTGGGATTGCTTTGTGTGTTTTTCCATTTATTTTGATGTTGGCTGTTGACTTGATGTATATCAACTTTATTATACTTAGATTTTTTTTTCTGTATTACTGATATCTCCAGGACTTTAATCATGAAGGAATGTTGGATTTTGTAAAAGGCTTTTTAGTGTTTAATGATATGATTCTGTGTCTTCTTTCTTTCACTTTGTTATATGATGGATGACATTCACAGTTTTTCTTATGTTGAACCATCCCTGCATCTCTGGGATGAAGCCTACTTGATCATGGTGGATGATTTTTTGTAGTCAGCTTGTGAGCCTGAGGGGTAAGTCTCTGGTAATTGCAGGAGCTCCTCTTATTGGGCTCTTAGTTGGCTGTAGGCCAAGGAGATATGTCTCCAGTTGTCACAGGGTTTGTTTTTGGTAGGGTCTTAGTTGATTCTTAGTTGGCTCTTAGATGTGAAACAGGATGCTTAAGAGTCTCTAGTTGTCATTATATGATGATGCACATTCCAGTATGGGTGTGGTTTGGTTCATGGGATGTCTCTCCAACTGTGTTTTGCTGAGAATTAGGCTTGTGGTGGGTGGCTCTCCCAGTTTTCTTTAGTTTAGGGTAAATCTGGGTGTGGTTGGTGTGCCAGAAGCTGTAGGGGGATTATTTTGTTACATGGTAAATAATTGTCCCACCCAGTGGTTTAATAATAAGCACTGATTGGCCAAAGGCAGACAGGAAGTGTGAATGGGGCTATCAGACTAAGAAAACTCTGGGAACAGGAAGAACAGAGCAGAATGTCAAAGAGAAGCAAAGGACAACTATGCTGTTCTGAGAAAAGGTACCGAGCCCATGGCTGAACAGGATAAGAGTCATGGGTTAGATTAAGGGTAAAGAGTTAACAAGTTATATGCCTGGACCTTAGGCCGATCAGACTAAAACTATTGTAAGCATCTGTGTGTATCTCTGCGGGTCTGCGGGTCTGCAGGCCTAAACCTTTAGGATAGGCCCGAAAGTCCAGGCCAGAAACCTCTTACTACAAGAAGCAGTGACCCTGGTCCAGTGTTCAGAGACCACAGTCTCCCCTCTGCCTGAGGATTGGGGTGCCACTCACTTCTTAGTCAGCTGAGAACCATGAGGGAGGCTTCTGGGACTCTTTCCTTTTCAGAAGGACTGTTCCACTTCCCTTAAAAAATGTCTATCATACTTTCTTCTTTATGTTCTGTAGTATGCAGAAAAATGACCTTTCAAAGTGCATTAAGTCCTAATTCTGAAAACTGTGAACTTTTGTCATAAGACCTGTATGTGTCTTAGGGTAGATATTTGTGACAATGGGCTTTCTAAAATGCCTCAAGCTAAATGTCCTTCAATTAATTACCCCTTATCCAGTGAGTTTCTCTTTCAGCTTTTTAATACTCTAAACCTAATATGTTGCTATTATTGCCGTAAGTGGCTTTCTTAGTTTTTTGATCAGAAAACACATGTGGATCTTTAAAGATTTAGTGATAGCATGAGTACACAGTACTTTAACTTCCTTGGTATTACTAGATTATACACTGCCTGGAAACACACTAGTGAATTCTTGTAGTTTTAGAATTAAAATAAAAAGATTTATTCAAGATTTTTTGGCAAAAGATTTTCAGAAAATTTACTTAAATGTTAATAATTCCCAGATATAGAAGTAATGGTATTTTGCATGTCAGTACAATACTTTCTTCTTAGAGGAGGATGATGCTACAATTAATTGGTAGTGAAAGTAAATAAATGATTTTCTAGTGGACTTTGCAACTTATTACTGTAAATCATTAAGATGAACCAGGGTCAGAAAGCCACATAATATATGATTTTCATGTGTAGAGTAGCTTCTAAGTTTAAATGGTTGCATATGTATATAATTGGGCATGCATAAGGACCAGGAATCCAGAATTGGGGCCATTAAAGGAGAAAAAAGAAGGCATGTAGGGAGTGGAGTTGGGAGTATAGTAGAAATTTGTGATTTGACCATTGTAGAGTGCTGCAGAGCTGCACCTTAAAGATGGCGCTGGCTTCCACCTTCCACCTTCCCGATGGGATGGTGAGCGCTCTTTGGGGTAAACAACTCCTTATTTGGCTAAGGCTGAGCACTTGGTTTGCTTCTGCGTATGTGGACCTATTGTCAAGGCCCACGTGGAGCTTGGTGATTGGTTATCCTGAAGGCATATAGCTGGGCGTGGGCTTCCCCGACAGAGGAGAAGATCCATGTACAAGGTCCTGAATAAATCGCTGAAAGAAGAGTCTAGTGTTGTGTCTTCCTTGAAGGCGAGGTAGAAGCAACAAGACCATGTATGGAAAGGAGAATCTTGGGGCTGCAAAGTTCTAAAATAAAAAAGGGAAGAGGAACATAAAAGAGATGAAGGAGTTGAGTGGAGTGCTGACCAAAACCAATTAAGATTGAGAATAACATAAAGAGACATTACTTTATGACATAATTAAAAACTAAACCTACAATGAATAAACATAGAAAAAGTCAGAATAACTGGGCGGGAACAATTTTTATTTCATTTTGGAATAGTAATTGATCTAGTGTATTTATCTCACTTGTATTGTTTATTAACATAAACAATAACTCAGTTATTTAAAAAATAAAATTTACACTTGGTAACCAAACTCCTTATAATGTGTTTTGTTTTTGACTGAGTTGGTCTAGATGGGGTTTTGAGGCAGGATCTCACAAAAGGCTAATTCTGTAGTAAGCCAATTTCCTTCCTCTACCTCTCAAATTCCGGATGTATCCATTGAAAAGCTCCATCATAAAACTGTAGAAAATAACAACAGTGGCAACAAAATGGTTACTGCGATATATTTTTCAAATATTTAATTAATAAAAGCAAGTAAAGAAACTGATAAATACAGGTAGAGATCGTATTAGTATAAATACTTTGGTTTGCTGTTTTTTATCTCTTCTTGTTGGACACAATGTTGTGGTCTAGTACAATTTTGCCTAATTCTGTTTTAGCCTCTTAAGGGCTTGTAATGCAGTCATTAATCACCACACCAAATTTTAAATTGTCCTTCTTAAACTGGAAATAATGTAGAATGATCAGTTAAGTTAGAAGCATGCTTTATCTATAGTTACTTATAAACTTTCATTCAATAATGTAATTTTCTCTCTTAGGGAAGGTATTATGGATATTGTGAATGAATTCTACATTAAGGAGTCAGGGAACAAAAACACTTTTTATGATTATATTGTTTAACACCAAGGTAAAATAACACTAGGAATATTGAGATCATTGGGACCTAGAGGTGGATTATTTGAGCATCTTTCTTTGGATTTACTCTCCTTTCTGCTTATTGAAGCAAATAATGCCACTGCTCTGTGTTTCCAGATTTAAAAAATAAACACACCATCAACCTCTGCTCAAATTATCCCACTAGCACATTGAAATCAAATGCACAACTGCCATCACTTTTAGCTCTGTGGAGATATCTTGAAAGCTGTTTTGTACCTGAATTTCTCTAGATACTTCCTGTTTTCCCAAAGTTCTTGAACACTATTTTATCCTTTTATACAAGCTTTTACTAAAACTTCAGTTTTTAATCTTTGCTAGTGAATGACACAAGCAAGGAATTATTTCCCATTTTTGTCACTTGACAGTACAAAATACACTTTAATAATTTTATACATTTCTGATTTGATATTTATATTGAATTGTTGCTTTAAGATTAATTTCTAAAATTAATTGTATTTACAAACTCTTTTAACATTATTATTTTATCAAATATAATTTAAGAATAGGAGAAATGTTATGGTTTGGATTATATGAAAAATGTAATTATTTATTCATTGCATTGAGTATCAGAGTGCATGTAATTGATCAGATAATATCCAAAATATTTGTCAATTAAAATTAGTCATGTTACATCTGTTTTAATCTACTCGCTAAGCACAAAATCAACAGTAGTGTCATTGTGCTCCACACATCCTTCTCTACTAAATTTAAAGAGGTGTAAAAGGAGAGAGGCTTTGTTACTCAGTTTTGTTACATCACTTTGCAAAGGGGATGATCCACAGAGGAAGAACCGGGAAATAGGATGATTTTATGATTCTATTTCTTTTATTGTAAAACTTGAAAAGGCTAAGAAGCACATTGCTTAAATGAACCAACAATATGTGCTTAGAGAATTAAGCATCACTGATGTTGACACCATACATAGTAGCTATATTTTTATTATATACTGAGACATTTCTATCTTCAATAAGAAAAGATAAGGGATACTTAAAACATACAAGACTATGTTCATTCTGTAAATGGACAGATGATATGAGGATCAATCATATCAACTTGAGAATCTAGTTTAGTAGATAAAATGCCAGCTCTTTATTCATTTTCTTAATCTTCAGTAAAGGTATTCTGTCCAAAGAGAATCTTCCATAAGGTAAATATGAAATTACTCATTTTGGACTCTGCTAAGCAATCAAAATACATTGTGAATTCACTCTATGTTCCAGCTTGAAAAAATAACAGGAGCAGGCACCATCACCAGACATTGAAAAATGATAAAAACAATAATTAATGATTATGCCTTATTGTTTATATTTATTTATAAAAGATATTTTGTATATTTAATTTGCACATCTTCTGTTTTTCTTACTTTGTTTGATTGTTTAAGACTAAGTCTCATTCTGCCATCTAAGCTCACATGGAAATCTAGCTGGCCTTGAATCTGGGCCCATCCTCCTACTTTAACATTTCTAAGTGCTGGAATTATAGACAGGAAACATCATGTAAGAATAACTTTTTGTGTTTTAGAAGGGTAACATATGTTGAGATGGCTCTGGTCAACATGAATCATAGCATAAATTAAGCCAGTAAGTTTTACTATGGCAGCAGGGCACTTCTTAACACACACCTATTGCATTTCATTATGATTTTATATATAATCTCCCCTTTATAAGAAACAATGATAAACCAAGACACAGAGACAGCTGATGAAGGCTCATTTACTAAGACGGCAAAAAACAGACTATTTTTGTAATGTTTATTTTAGAGAAATCAGAGTCTGTCTTTGGTCGTCAGCTTATCCTGTCTCCGAGGGCAAAACACATGTATTAAAATCCCTCTCCATATGAAGTACCTGACTAATTCACCTCATATTTCTTGAATTCATATATTCAGTATCCTCTGACAACATATGATATGACTGCTAAAAGATTTCTGTCATTTTTAAGTTCTTTTTTATAAAATAGGAGATGAAAAATTCCATTTGACTGCTCTACAATTTTCCATTTCGGAATTAATTTATTCTTTTAGTATTTTTAGTAATCTTTTAAAAGAAACGCAGTGCTCTTTCAGCAGTTGCTCATGCAAAGTCTTCTTTAATATTTTCTTGGAGCATCAATCACATATTCAGTAATGAAACATTATTTCAGTCATTTTTAATAATATTGAGTATAAATGGACTGAGTGTTTTTTTTTACTTAAATTGTATATTGCCGTAATATTGTTGTTATTCCAAATATGAATCATTTGTGTGCTAAAGCTCATAAGCATCTTTGACTTTAAAATACTGTATTTATCACTATTTGTCTTGTAAATTTGATAGAGTTTCAAAGTTAAGTTCTTTCTAATTATCTAAAAGTATTAAATTTTGGGGATACAGGGATGGCTTAGATTAGAAAACAGGCTATTTATCCAGAGATGTTGGTTTGAGTGCTAGTACTCACATATCAGCACACAGTTCTCTGTAACTTCAGTTCCACATCAGCCAGTGCCCTTTCCTGGCTTCCTCAGGATCCAGATGTATATGTAATGCACAGTCAATACATGATGCAATTATATATTTAGTAATGAAATATTATATCAGTCATTTTAATATTATTAATTAACCATATAAATAATATATGTATATTAATCAATAATATACACATAAAGATATTAGTAAATCTTTCAAAACTTTAAAAATAATATTTTGTATGAAATTTAAGAGTTCAAAAAATAAAACTCTGCATTCAAGCACCATTTGCATCATAGATCAAGTTTAAAATCACCCAGAATTTTATACATAACCCATTACTACATTTAGTGTATTCTATTTTCATTGGTGGTTCTATTCCCATTTCTCAGTAGTTTAAGTCAGTATAAAACGTTAATCCAAGTGAAGCCCCAGTATCTTAACTATTTTTCTGTACTGAAGTAACTGATACCTGTGTGGTTTCTTCAACATTTTAAGAGAGTGGATTGCTCAAGAATAAATGGTAGGAAATCAGTGCCTCATATAGTCTTCATATAGTCACTGATTTTCTTCTTATATGAGCAGAAATTCAATTAGGAAGATTCTTTTGGAATAATTACATACCACAAAATCATAACTACCAACCACGTTCTCAGTGGAAATTGAATAATGTTTGTTAGTATTAAGAACAGATACACATTTATAACACCACACAGAGGTGGTGGTTTCAATGAATACTGGTGGCCATGTCAAAGAGCAATTAGAAGTCCAGGTGTCATCCAACCGAAAGGAAAGTTACTGACAGTTAATAGTCATATAGCCAAGGCCCCGAGATTACAGACTCCAGAATGTCTTTTGCTTCTGCTGTGCCTTTAAAAGTTTGCTACTTTGGTATCTAGCATGGTGACAATGGGTGTGGGAAGATTCCCCACTGGCCATAATATAGTGTGCTTATCTCATGAAAACATCTGGCTCTACTGAGAACTTTTAACTGTGAATTAATTATGAAGATTATTTCTTCCGAATCTGTACTGTCTAAAGGATGATAATAATAATGTTTATTTACGAAGAGTTTTGTAAGCTGTTAGGGAAAGAATGAAGATGGAGTAAAAATGAGTTAGAAAGAAAACATCTAAGAATGAGAGAATGAGGAAGTATGAAGATAAAGAATGAAGTAAAACATCAGACATAAGGGATATTTCTGAATAGAGACAAAAAAGGAATATAGAACACAGAATGAAAAATAGAGAATAAAACTAGAAAATCATCACAAGAGAGACATCCTCAGAGACAAAGTCTAATAATCTGACTTCATAGATTCTTTTTCATCCCTGTGGCTTTGGAGGTTAGTTTTCGTGGCAGCATTATATGAGAACGCTTCTCATAGGTTCATATATTTGAATGGCTATTTTCCAGTTGGTGGAATGATTTGGAAGGTTTAGAAGTTGTGACTTTGTGGGAAGAGGTTTGGCGTATAGGTGTTGAGGTTTTAGGTTTCAAAAGCCACAAGCCATTGCAGGGTCCAGTTCTCCAGTTCTCTCCTCTCCTTTTCTCTCCCTCTTTCCTCTCTTCCTCCCCCCCCCCGCTTCTCTCCTCTTCTCTGACTCTCTTGTGGATCATATGTAATTTCTCAGATCAAGCTTATTTGCATACTACCATGCTCCCTACAATAAGGATCACGGATTAACACTGTGAAACTGTACACAAGCCTTCTATAAAATTTTTCCTTATATAAATGCCTTATGGTGTCTCTTCATAGCCATAAAACAATGAATAAGAAGGTAATCACAGTTTTCAAAAATTTCTGTTATATCTTCCACTTTCAAACTTACATATCTCATATATATATGCATATATATATACTTATGCATATTATCATATATATACTTATGCATATTATCAGAAATCCTTTATAAGAAATTGCATTTTCACAATAAATGAACATACAATTATAATAATTAACTCCTATAATGCTAGATGATGGTTTTCCACTGTAGTTGGACATATAAATTATTTTGTGTGTCTATATCATTGATAATATTATATACAGTTTTTTAAGGCCTCTATGTATAACCTATATACTTTTCCCTCTCCAAGCCCTGACAAGAACTCTTCTCTACTTCCATCAATTTCCTGAATAATATTATTTTCAACCTAGAATAGTACAATGCTTTTCCTGTCTATATTGGCTTCTTTCATGTAACAAGATACATTTAACTTTGCTACATATTATAAAGGATTAGTGAATAATGGCTTTGCACTGATAAATGTTCTAGTGTTTGAATGCTCCATGTTTTACTTTCGCAGTAATTTGCTGAAAATACCTTCTCTTTCTAATTTGAGTAGTCATCATTTAACTAGTTTTACATCCATGTGCAGATTTTCATCTAAGTTTATTTTCTTCCCTTTGTCAATCAAAGAGAAGAATTGCTGAATTATACGGGAATAATATATTTAATTTCATAAAGGCATTAGAGATTTATATTTAAATAAATTTAAAAAAAAACTCAGTGCACAATACCTGATGATAGTTTCTTGTACCATGATTGTGTATATTGTTATCGTTTGATGTTAATTTAAAGTGCTAGTCTTGAATATTATGTCATTTATTTTTGGTAAAATTCAGAAGATCTTATGCCTTCTGCTAGCCTATAGGCAGCAATCCATAGAGAATTGTGAAACCACAAACTCTTTTGTTTTATATCAATATTTAATAGGAAATCTTATGTTTTACAAAGCACTTTTGCCCAGAGGTAGATAAAATGGATTTATTGAATATTTATGTATGGTCTATGGGGATTTTCAAGAAAATGTGAATTTGTTACAAAGCACAATTCAAACTACGACTACCTCTCTGTGGTGTGTCTAATACAACAGAATATGACAAATACAGCGAAATGAGCATTTCTACCTGTGGAAATTTAGAGTTCACAGCTTTCTTTTTGACAATTCAGCATGTATATTACAAGTACAAAACTAGATCCAAGAAGAACCATGCTAATGGTGGATTTTGCAGGAAGCACATAAGTTTTGTCATACAAAATGGTATTGATCTGAATCTACTAATATGTATTTATTACTTCAGAAGTGCAATATTTTGAAAAATCTAGCTTTAGAATTTACATGATCTCTTAGGTTAAATGAGTTATTCAAATTTAAATTAACTTTTATCCTCATTGTGGATAATAAGTGGTGACATAATTTTACTTTTTTATATCTACCAACTAAGCTATGTGGTGTGCAGGTTGTATATATTAAATTCTTAATCACCAAATATAGACTTTTATTTGAAAATATAATTTTATGTTGGTCTTTTCCAAATTCTCTCTCTCTCTCTCTCTCTCTCTCTCTCTCTCTCTCTCTGTCTGTCTCTGTATGTGTGGTGTGTGTGTGTGTGTGTGTTTGTGCATGTATATGCATATATGTTTATGTGAGTGTGAATGTGTGCATATGTATATATACATGTGGGTATGGGGAAAGGGTTGTTAGTGTGATGTTCTAAATCAAGAGGTATAGTTTTATATTCTTCAGTAACTGTATGATCAAAGTTAATTTGGTACTTTTACATAATACTAATGAACTTAAAATGTATTGTCTAAAAGAGCTTTTCTTCTTAGCCATCAAATATGCTGTAGAGCTTTCTTATTTATCTAATCTTTATATTTTTAACTTATCAGCACACTTTAAATATTCATTTTTACATTTTAACTATTTCTCATTACACATTCAATATGCTCCACAATTTATCATCTGACTTGATTGACCATGTGTGGTCTACAAAATGAAGTGCACAAGTCTTTATCTTAGAGTTTTGATTTACTACTACATCTGCATTTACAGTCTATTTAAATTTTTAACCAATATTGATTTTTAATCATATATTCTTCCTCAGCTATTAAGATTAAAATACTACGTAACAATTATGATCTATCAATCATTTATCATATGCTGTCATTTATCAGTCATGTAGTTTTTTGCTTCAAATTTTTGTATAAACAAACTCATAAAACGAGCCATTGGGCCAGTTAGAGTAGGATCACATATGACAAATGTACTTCTATTGTGTCGTGCATTGTATCTGTATATTTTCTTGTTTGTTTACTTTTATTTTGCATGTTTTGTTCATATTTTGATTATGTTTTCAATTTTACTTATCCCTTTCTACAAGTAAATTTTGGTTATTTTCATTATTGATTATTATGAAGAATAATTATTTCTTTTATTTCCCTTGAATAAATGTATGTCCCTGGCATCTAATATTCAGAATATGGTACTTATATTTATTTAAAAAGTTAACTAACATTTTCATATAATTTTAAATCTTCAATATAAATATATGGAGATTTACCAATTCTCTGATTTCATAATATTTTGTTTCAAATATTTAATTTGTTAAAACACTAAATGGCACATATTAATGTAATTTGAATATGCATATCTTAATGACAAGTAATCTTACTTCTGCCCTTTATTATTGGTTATAGAAATTTTCTATATTGCTTTAATAACAGAAGCATGTGTTGCATATGTGTATATTGTATGTCTTGTCAACTCATAAAATTTCATTATTTAATATATGTATGATTTCTAAATATTTTATTTATCTGCCATAACTCAATTTTTTATGTTTTGTTGAATGTAGCTGTTAGTGTCTATTTCTTTTGCTCTTCAAATATATTTAATGAATATATTATGCCTCTTTTCATTTTTTCTATATGAATATGTTATTTAATTTTATTAAATTTTGGTTCCTTTTCTCTAAGTGTGTAAGATAGAAAATTAGATAATTTATATTATGCTTTCAAGGATACTATACCATAAAGCTACAGCTTTCAGAAAAAAAATGGAAGACCCTGTGTTAATATGGCACATGGTGAAAATCATCTCCTCAAATTAACTATTATATGCAATGAAACATATGAAAGATGTAGTTTCCTTTTATATAAAGTTGACCACATTTACATCACCTCTGCAATTGCTCTGTTGATTTGGAAATTCAAATGGTGGTAGCAGAATGCCAGAGAGAAGCCAGAAGAAGCAGAGGACAACTATGCTGCTCTGAGAAAAGGTACCGAGCCGCATGGCTGAACAGGATAAGAATCATGGGTTAGATGAAGGGTAAAGAGTTAGCAAGTTATATGCCTGGGCCTTAGGTCGATCAGCCTAAAACTATTGTAAGCATCTGTGTGTCTCTGTGGGTCTGCGGGTCTGCAGGCCTAAACCTTGAGGCTAGGCCCGAAAGTTCGGGCTAGAAACCTCAGACTACACTTCTTAGCTTTCACTTTCTTCTCAGCAGGGGCAACAGAGGTAGAGGGGACAGGACTGCCTGCTGGTGGACGTACTGGCTTTTTGAGCCAGTTACTGGTGGGAAGCCTTACTCAGCCTCAATGCAGGACTTGATCCTGCCTCAATTAAATGTACCAGGCTTTGCTGACTCTCCATGGGAGGCCTTAACTTTTTGGAGGAGGGAGGGAGGCTAGGAGGAAATGGGAGGAGGGATGAGAGGGTAATGTATGCTTGTTATGTAAAATAATTTTAAAACTTTCTTAAGTAAAGAAAATAGTGAGTCCTTATATATTGCTGATGAGGATGCTAACTAGTCTGACCACTATGTAAATCAGCATGGAGGTTATTAAAAATAAATAAAATGTATCCATCTTACCAACAAAAATATTAAAAAAATAAAAACACATGCAGAAGATTGTCCAACAAGATTGAGTAGGCTTCATCACTGATATGCAGTGATGCTTCAACACATTTAAATTGATAAATGTAATCCATGACATGAACAACATGAAATACAGCAGACCAACAGGCAATATTTCTACTATAATTGGGAACAAGACACTGATGTCGACATTTTTCCATATAACATTTGATATTTAGCTCTAGAAATGAGACACTTGGAGGAGATCAAAGGGATATAATAAGGAAGAAGGAAGTCAAACTATAAATAGAAAGGTAAATGAGATACTAGAATAGAAGGATTAAGGAGAGAGGGGATGAGAGGGTGGGATGAAGAGGAAAGGGATTTTACATGAAATGCGTTTTGAGAAGCGTATGAGTATCTACTACTCTAGAGGCTTTTGATATAAGCGCAAGGAAAGAAATTAAATGCTCTGGGGATACAATGAGAGAGATAATACCAGACATTTACACCAGCCAGGAAAACATCCAGTGCCAGGTTTCATCTTGTTGAGTCCTTGGTCAGAAGTATCCTGTAGACCCCCGAAAGACTTTTACAGATTAAAACCTGGCAAAATCTCAGCAAGGAAAAGGGAAGGTGAATACAAAGTCTCATATCTAACAGGAAGTTATTTTAAATTGACTCAAGCTGGGAAAAGAAAGAATGCATTTTCTCCAGTGTCCTGTCACTAGATGACAACTAGACTTATGGGCAGGCCCCGTGCTATGGACACAACAGTTGGTTTTTATAGACTTTTGTTTGTTTGTCTTGATTTTGTTGGCTAAAGATGAGAGAGACACAGAGGGAGAGAGAGAGAGAGAGAGAGAGAGAGAGAGACAGAGACAGAGACAGAGACAGAGAGACAGAGAGAGGCAGAGAGAGACAGAGAGACAGAGAGACAGAGAGAGACAGAGAGAGACAGAGAGAGCATGAGAAGAAAAATAAAGTCTGTGTTAAGGGAAATGGGATTATCTGGAAGAAGCTGCTGGAGGAAAAGAAATATAATCAAAATATATGCATAAAAACAGTACGTTAAACACACAGCTTTCAATGGCTTAAGCATGGATGAGCCCACCTTTAATATTAAATAAATTCAGTGGGAATGCAGTTTTACAAATATAAAAATGGTTGCCAGTTACATGAAGCAATGTACAACTAGCACTAAAACAATAAAAACTAAGACAAATATATCAGCATGCATGCCAACATTTTCTAAACATAGTGAAAAATACAGATTTTTTTTTTTTTTTGGCCCACTGTGTTTTACAGTACATCAGTGACTGACGTTAAATAATGTTCTCAAAATTCAAAGTTAAAAAAAAGAAAAAAAAAAAAAAGAAACAACTTTGATTTCCACTTTGAATCACGCTTTTCTATAATTATTTGTGATGGATGAACTATAATTTGCTGGATCTCCTTGAACCTCTGTGCAGGTAGACATTTTCTTCCCAGAATGAGATAAGTACTAAATATATCTCCTACTCTTGCAATCATAGTTCAATTGCCACCATGAACTGCAGAAAGTACCGCAATCATAGAGATGATTAAAAATGTTTATAGGTCAAAAGCTCAAATTGACTTAGATGTCAGATTACATGAAGGTTAAAACTAAAACTTAAAATGGGAAACAAGTGGGAATTATAATTTCATAACTGATAGGAAAGGGTCTCGAAGAAGAATGGTTAAAATCAACTCATTATAGTTACTTCTCCCAATAATCTCTTTAAAAAGCATGCCGTAAGATGTTTAAAGAACTAAAATATCAAATGCTTATGCTTGAAGCTTTAAAAAATCACACTGTCTTAAGTTTCTGTTTCAGGTTTTCTGCAGGTAAATTTCTGTGGCAATAGAATTCAGCCAATCAAAGTAAAACATATAAAAGGTAATATAATATTAATTCAATTAGCACCTATGGTCACTACATATGTAATTTTACATCCTAATTGTTTTTTTTTTTTTTCATTTTACTAGAAACAGAATTTTTCTCAACTTTATAGCAAAAGAATTCACAGATTCTCGTTTCCAAGCAAGTATATATTTAGAAGTATGCACATTTAATTAAACCTATTGGTGAAATACATGACCGATTAGAGTTTATCTACATTTCATTTTTATAGACTACAATACTTGATTAAAGTACCATATATTTTTCTTAAAGAAAAGTGAAATTTGTAAAATTTTGTCACAGTCACAATAGTATGAAACTTGTGGTATTAGGGAACATATTTAACTAGCGTTTTATGGCACCAAATATGGTAAATAAAATTTCAATCTCACTTGAAATGAGACACATTGATATCACAGTTCATGAAACAGATCACAAGGAACAAACCTTAGTTTTTGAGATTCATAGTACTATCTCCATTAAGAAATGGTAGATCACAACCCTTAGTAAGTGTTGTCACTAGAGATGAATGATGATATTTGACTTAATGAGTTTTGTAACCCTAACCACACTGGAAAGCTGATATATTTTAAAGGGCAAAATGATGTTAACAGTTTATAACTAAAAATCTTGTGAGAGCTAAGATTATCATTGTTATAATATTAAATAAAAAACATGGTTATGCTTTGGCTATGTTATATATAGATCTGGAAAAGTTAGAAAAATATGATATGAAATATAAGTGATTGATTTTGTTTGAGTTTAAGGATATTAGAAGAACAAGGTTATTAGAATAAATACCTCTCCCTGAAGTCCACAGAGATTTCTTAAGTGTCTTCTTCTTTCCTCTGTAGTTTTGATATTCAGTATTAATAATAGCCTTATGTGATCAGTATCTGGCATCAGGGAAATAGATAACAATACATGGGTCAGCATCATGAAAATGGTGAAGCAATCCTATAAAAATGAGATGAAAAAGTGGCTAAATCGTTTGTTCTTGCAGAGAGTGTTATTTTCTACTAGTGCCCAACACATTACTGCTATAAAAGGACAGACCTGTAGCTTCTGTGAACCTATTGAGAATCTCGCTTTCTTTGAAACAATCCTTGAAATGAGTGTGGAAAAATCTAACATGTAGAAAATTGGCAACTCCCCAGGCTACAACATGTGCTCTACAAAATATCTCTTGTTACACTATCAATTCACACAATTTTGAGACTGAAAGTATCTTCAAGCATTACAGCAATCTGGTGAAGTAAATCACAGGGCTAAAGACCTGAAGGCTAGGATAAAATTTATAAAGCCAACTTTAGCAGATTCTGAGAATCAGAAAGGTTCCTGTAGGGGTATTGTGTTGCTTATAAGCTGTTACAGATAAGGGGGGAAAAGAATTTTAGAATTGGAGTTCCTTTTGTTTTATAAGGAGAAAAGGGGATATGTAGGGGTATTGTGTTGTTTCATGGAAAATAACTGTCCCACCCACTGGTTTAATAAAAAGTGCTGATTGGCCAAAGGCAGGCAGGAAGTGTGGGTGGGGCTACCAGACTAAAAACTCTGAGAACAGACCCCCAGGCAGAATGCCAGAAGGACCACCAGAGAGAAGCCAGAGGAGCCGAGGACAACTATGCTGCTCTAAAGAAAGGTACCGAGCCGCATGGCTGAACAAGAGACATGGGTTAGTTTAAGGGTAAAGAGCAAGTTATATGCCTGGGCCTTAGGTCAATCAGCCTAAAACTATAGTAAGCTTCTGTGTGTCTGTGGTCCTAAACCTTGAGGTTAGGCCCAAAAGTCGGGCGGAAACCTCGTACTACAGGTTCCCAACTTCCAATGAATGCATTTTTTTTCCTGGTATTCTTTTTCATTTGTGTTATCTTTTGTAGCCATGATTAAAATTTCTCATCCAACTTAACTTCAGAGATTAAATATTTTAGTTGTAAACCGAAGCTTAATAGAAAATATAAATTAACAGCATAAATAGGTAGGTCTCCTCTTTTTTTCTTACACATCCCTTTCCCCCCCTCTTACTTGATGTGACATGATAATGACATTATTCTGAAATTCAGTAAAGCTTTGGTGGAAAGGTTTGATGGGTAGTATTTGGCTTCATAGTTTTATTCTCTCACTCAAGTCGTTTGTGAATAGTAGATGTGTTTCCTTTGATTTACTGATTAATATTATGATTTTTAATGTATTTGGAAAAGCTTAGGTTTTTTGTTTGTTTGTTTTGACCATAATATTGAGCCTGTTCATAATATACTCTATATTAGGAGATGGGAAAGTTAATTCTAAGTATTACAGCTTACAAATTTAATTATGAGAAGACTTTAAAAAGAAATTTATGTTTTTAAAACAAAACTCACACCTACATTATTACATTTAAAAATAACTACAGCCTTTGATTATTAGAAAAATATATTCAATATGATACTTTAAAATATTCCATACTACTCATTTTATTGTTTTACAAATTATTTATTATGGTACTTTTTTTCTTAAATAAGATATAGATTTATAAGTTTAATGTTTAAAATTAAGGTGAAGATTAAATAATAGAGTAATTTTACCCAAATTTAGGTGAACAACTGAATAGGCACCTATTGTTTTGTACATACATGTACGATAGAACTGCTTTATGTACATGCATTTTGTCTTCAATACTAGAGTATTACTTTCCTTGCTGTATGTTCTATATGATGTTTTAAAGCAAAAAAAAAGCTAACAATTATGTATTGATTATTTTACTTACATTTTTATGACTTGCTAAAACTTTGCTGAACTTTTTGTTTATTTTTAAGTACAATTAACTTTGGTACATATTCACATAACTATATATCAGCTTATATATAATTTATTATCTAAGTTTTTAAACTATTAAATTTAATATTTTAAATTGCTTGACCTCCTCAGCATCACAAAATGGCTTCTGTAGGCCTTCATGCTGGGACACCCCTGATACAAACCTATTCTCAGCAGCTTTCCTTTGTCACACAGGGAAATTCGGTAACCTCTTTCATGCATATTTAACTCTGAAACCAGAAACATGTAGCTGAAACTGCCAAGTTCTGCTTGCTGAAGCTGGAACATGGCCCTCTCATTCAAATACATTTTACCAGATTTCTCTTTTCCATTATCCCCTTCCCTGCCTAAGCTTGGCAACCATGAACTTGCTCTATAGACTACCTGGCCTCAAACTCAGAGATTTGTTTGATTTCACCTACCTAGGGCTGGCACTAAAAGCATGAGGCACTATGCCCAGCCCTATGCCTTCTTTAATCCCTTTTCATATGTTGGAAGCTTAGCAGGGTAGTCTTGTTTAATTAGCATCATTTTATTTTTTTAACTTTATACTTTTTCCTGGTACTTCTTTTCTCCTCAAAATGTACATTATTTTGCCAGCTTGGCTTGCTACTTTTCATTATAGATCTGCATAAGAGTGACCACTAATAACTGTGACAAGGTCAATATTAGGCTGCTTTGAAATCTCCTTTTCTAAAGCTGCTAATAATTCCTCAAAATTCAGGCAGAAGTTCTTAGATAGGAGCAGAAGGCAGCTCATTTTTTTTCAATGTATCACAAGAATGATATCTAGGCTACATATTAATATTCTTATCTCTGAAACCTCTGAAGTCAGATTTCTCAGTTCTAATCACCCTTAAGATCAATGTTGTCTGTGTTCCTACAAAGATGACTCGTTAAGTCCCATTCAACTGCTTTTCTAGTCCAATGTTCTGAAGTGTTCCCTACTTTTCCAAAGAAAAGCATAAACCAACCTATCACAGAAACACTACAGACCTTGATACCAGCGTCTGTCTTAATGATGTCATATGTAGCTCTGGGATCGTTTATACCACTTTCTCTCTCTATGACTTCATGCTCAGGCACATTAATGTACTATACAAATAACATGAGCAGTATGAGACTTTAGTTTCAGTTTAGAGTTATCATATAATATATACCATATAGTTAATCAGCAAAATTACTGGCTTTCTAAAGGGATATTAAGTATTGATTTAGAGGCTCTACAATGACTGCTGATAATTTTAATAGGAAAGAAATATAGTATATAAGACATAATTACTTAGGTTAAAAGCATATATATTCATTTTATTGAATAAAGAATATATAAAATAATATTTCTAAGGCAAAACTGCCAAAGTTCTACAAAAATAGTTACTTCTATTAATTACTACTATTTAGTTCTACAAAGACAATTGCTATATCAAATCAAAAAACTGATATACAATTTTAGTAGCAATATTGTCCTTCATTATATTTCAATATAACATAGTTTCCTATTTTTTGTGCATCTTGTCATGTATCTTCAAAAAAAAATTTAATATCCCACTTTTTCTTTCCTAAGCCTGTATTAATAATGTTGAAGAAACAGAAGGTCACCAAATGGCTAGATAAAATGTTCTATAAAATAAAGAAAATAATATATATCTTATCTGTCAGAATGCCACACATATTTTTATAATAAAGTGACATTTTATCATTATTTTAGAGATTTTTTTTTAAAAATCAAATAAATAAAATGATTTTAGATGCAAAACAAGTTGGATAGTAGGAGCTTATCATCTTTAATGTAATGTATTACTTATATAAGATCTTAATAATTTGTACAATTTGTTGCTAAATTTAAATAAATACTTTTCAGAAATAAAATATAATTTCTAAATTTATTTATAATATATAAGAAAATATACATGTACGTACACAATATAAATCATTTAATAAATAAACTGGTCAACAGTACCAATGGTGAATGTTTTAATTTTTTTAATTTCTATAGCTGTCGCACTGATTTAATTGTAAATTAATTAAGATGCTTAAAAATTATTGATGAATAGTAGTAAATATTTTTGGATACAATGCCTAAGCCAAAAATATACTGATAAAAAAGCAATCTTGGTCTCAAACTATGCTGTTTACTTCATATTCCTATATAGAACCTAATGTAAAAATTCATTTCTCCAAAATCACTGGAGTTTTTTGAAAGTTGAATCATAATATCTTTAGTGTCATAACAAGTTGCAACCAGGAAGAGTTGGGAAATAAATCTTGAAAGAAGGGGACGCTTGAGTGAGAGGAACAAAGAAGACAGAAAGAAAAGGATATCTGAATAGAGGAAGCCAATGTTGGAAAGAGACCGGTGCTAGGGAAAGCTCCAAGAACTCACAGGGTGTCCCTGCCAAGTCCCCAAACAACAGAGGAAGGGCAGGGTGCCTAAATAGGACTTCCCCTATACTCAGTTGAATAACCGCCGCCCTAAATGTCACCACAGAACCTACATTCAAAAAAGAATAGAGGTGGAGGCAGAGATCCATAGCTGAGAGCAGGGGAGGAGAGTCTGTATGAGCAAGGGCATAGGGATTATCAGGAAAATTCCCACAGAGATGGCTGGCTGGAGCTATAGAGAGCTCAGTGAATCAAGAATATCCACTGGAGATCCATTGGGAAACGGAGCTAGGTCCTTCAAGTGTAGGTTACTGTCAAATGCCATTGGCAGTATGTGGAGCTTTGAGGTGTGGGATTAGATTGTGTTCCTGTGCTTGGGCTGGCACCTTGGAGCCTATTTTCTGCAAAGGATACCTAACCCAATCTTGACTTTGGAATGAGTAAATCAGACTTGCCTGGAATGGATGTGCCAAGCTGAGCTGACCCACCTTGGGACCTCTTTCCCTTTTGGGGAAGGGAATAGATGGATGGAAGGGGGGTGGCTGAAGGGTGACTGGGAATGATTGGGAAAAGGTAAGGGAAGTGGAGCAGGGAGATACATAGATTAAAAATGACAACTTTATAAAAAAGAAAGGATATATAAAATATAATTAAATTCAAGTAGTACTTTTTTAAACAAATGAACAAACATAAAAGGCTGAGTATGCTTTTTAATATTGTTTCAGAGCAATTGAATATATAATTAACAGCTCTAAAGTATGTTTCTATTATCAACTTATAAATCATGGATCAAGACACAGATTAAGAGAATCCTCTCCACATCCTATCGTTAGGGTGATGTGAAACAGAAAGCCAGAGTTATGCTACTAATTCACTGTATGGGTCGTTTTGCAACATTTATTAAATTTTTAGATTATATAAGTTCATATGTTTATAAAAAATATATTTTTTACTCAAAGATGTTTTATAGCCCAAGCAAAATTCCTCAGGTATACTACATAAGAATTTCATACTTTAGCAGTTCTAATCTTTAAATACTTTGATAATTGTGGGAATGCATTTGTGTGTGCTGTATCTTTAAATAAAGGAGCTGTTTGATGGGTCATGGCAGGCACCATAGAAAAGGTGGGAGGAGAGTCAGTTCAGGTAGGAAAAGCAGGGCGGAGTTAGAGGCAAACCGCGCGGAAGTCGCCCAGAGAACAACATGTAAAGAACACGGGTGAGCTACGGGCTGGGCCCACGTGGGCCACGGATTAATAGAGATGGGTTGATTTAAGATGTAGGAGCTAGCTAGCAATGTGCCTGAGCCATAGGCCAAACAGCCTGAAGTAAATAAAAGCGTCTGAGTCTTTTTAGGGACCCGGGCGCGGGCAGATAAGCGATCCGGGCGACAGATCTGTGGGTCCGGGACCTAGGGCATGGGACCCGACGAACTCGCTACAACAGAGAATAAATTATAATAGTTCATTTAACCTTAAGTAACACAACCTAATCAAGCTGCAGAACTTTTGATCATATTCCACAAATCACGCACATACAGAATGTACACTGTAAAAAGCAAGTCTTATGAACCATCTTTGCTTTCTTCTCTGTTTAGTACACAGCTATTTAGGCAATTGATAAAACATAGAGATTAGTACTTAACTTTAGGGGACTGTAACATATGAAAACTTAAAATGTATTTTTTCAAATTACAGCAAAAATTGAGGATTTCTCCATATATTTAAAGAAAACATTTTAAGATAATTTTTGTACATTTTATATTGTCATTAGCAGAAAAATATAAAATTATTGTCTAAATGAAATGAATTTGCTCTATTAAATAAAAGTATAAATATACACATTTTATATAAAAGTTATAACCAGTTGAGAACTGGTACAAAACAGAGATTCTAATTATATAATATTTTAATATAAAATTCAAGAAAACAAGTATAATTTGTATTTCTATACTTGGAGGGGAGATTGTTACGAAAATGATACTGACCTGATTTTAAAAAAAGTAGACTATTGAATTTACTTTAATCTAAACAATAGCTTTAACCTCAATATACTTTACATTGATATGTAATTTGGTTTATTGACACAAATTTAAGGTAAATTTTGTTATACTTTATGTATATTTCTAGTTTTGTTTAGGATATCATGCTTATCTAACTCATTTAAATTTGCAATGTATAATTTAAAAAGTAGATTAATAGTATCTATAGTAATCAAACTTATAGTCATGTTAATTGTTTTAGGTATACAAAGATATATATTTAGATAAGGTTTCTTCAAACACTAAAAAGACCTACAGATTGTGGAATTTTCTTAATTAGAAATTTAAGAATAAGTATCCAGTCTGTTGAATATTGCGACATTTTTGGGCAGGTAGAACTTGGTCCTATAAAAAGCAAGATTAGCAAACCTTGATGAAAATGCAGTACATAACCATGTCATTTATATGAACTCAATATTAAGTCCCCAATTAGTTTGTATTCCTGAACTGGCTTTCTTCAATGATGGGACTCTGGATAGGTAATCCAAATAAACCACTTTCTCCACAATTGCTTTTGGTCATGGTATTTCATCAAAGAAATAGAATCTCTAAAATGAAAATCATACTTAACAAATAAATTGACATCAATCCAGAGAATCAAAAAGTAAAAACATACATGAATCAATAAATGAAACCGAGCAGTAAATTGATACAAGAATAGAAATCACATTATGTCATTAGATCTAAAAGAAAACCCTCTTAGACAAATTCAATACACATTCATGATAAAATTTCTGAGGGAACTGTTGATAAATGTAGTACATTTATAATAAAATCAATATATAGTCACCCTGCTGCCAATATCTACTAAGCAGAGAAATGTTCAAAGCATTTTTATGTAAATCTGGATGAAAACAATATTTATTCTTTTCACTCCTGTTCAACATAGTACTTGAGATCCTAAGACAAAACAGGTAAATGAATGGAATAAAAATATAAAAGGAAGAAATCTAAACAAATTTATTTTCAGGTAACATGATTCTATAATGAAACCAATGAACAAAACACTCCTAAGCTAATATTTACATTTAGCAAAATAGGAAGGACAAAAGTTTAACATAAAAATTTAATAGCCTTACCTATATACTCACAACAAACATGCTAAAAAAGATACCAAGAAAATAACATATTTACTATAACCTGAAATAGAAAACAAATAGTCTATTCAGTGCCAAGCTAAAATCATTCATAAAAGTAACATTATATGAATGAACACCTTGTTTTTAGGAACACACATACACAAATATGTAGTAACAATTAGAAAAAACAGACATACACATGTTTAGAATTTGTTTAAAAAAATACACTCTCAGACTTGGACACTTATAGAATAAAGGAAAGTTTAGTACTCTAGAATAGTGTTAATATCCAAACATCAAGGTGAATTTAGGTACTATTTATTGAAATTATGTAAGTCCCGATAGACACAGATTACACTAATGGTTTAAAGAATTACTCGATATCCTTGTACCTCCTTCAAATTATTGATTTAACAAAATCACATCAAATGCTTGGTTAGAACTTTTAATACATCTTAATGATGGTTAGATACAAACATACAAGAACAAATGCACTAATTATTGCTTTAATCTTAAGCTATTTTCTCATATCTCAGATTCAGGTTTACTCTAGTTCAGTTATCTTTTATCACTCTTTTTGAATGTTGTTTTAAAAACAAATGAAGTTTTCACTGTATGTTTTTGTTCCAACAAAACCATGCAGAAATCATTCTCAAAAAAGCAATAGATGTCCAAACAGCATGAATGAACAAATGTTCTGAAATATATTTTCTCCTATTTGTATAAAAAAGGGAAAGTCCTTATGAATGGTAGAAAATAAATAAAGTACTAAATGTTAATGTTTTGTGTAGCTAGCACAGATGTACATAAATATTTGGAGAACTTAGAAATTAATCAAGGGTGATCGATCACTTACAATTATACAAGGTAAACTAGAATATAAAACTTAAAAAGAACTTGTGTAGTGGTCAGAGGAAGCCCTGAGTAAGTGAAGTCTTAAGTAAATGTTTATTTTGACACTGTCCTGGCCTGTTGAGGACTCTGAGATAAACCGGTTTATGGTAAACATTCAAAACCATTATCCTCTTGGATCGATCTCAAGAAGGATGGCAAACCTTTTATCTATAGTCAGAGTATAGTTGTTTGTATCTGATTCATCAGTGTACAAAAATACTGCTAACCACGGCCTCTTTCTCCCAAATGATTGTTTGGTTTACAGATACCTCTTATAAAGACCTACCAAGTCACCTTGTGTTGTATCTAATAAACATCCCGGGGTTCCAGGTTACAGTACTTATGGCATTGAATCCCACTTGATCCCAGCTTTCTTGTGTCTGTGTATCTGTCTATTCTTTATTTCCTCAGAGCCCTGTGGGTACTCATCCTCCCAGGTCATGGCATACTAGTGTTACCAAGAAAGTAAACTTTTCAACTTCCCGTCTCCTATTAATTTAACAGCACTTTCTAAACTTTAACTTATAGAAATCCTCTTTTATTTTCTGTTGATACATAGGTGTATGTTAGGCACAATTTTTGTCCCTGTAGCTAAACACACCAGATATCTTATAAAAAGAACAGATGAAAAGCCTACCTCAAAAGGTTTTAGATTTCCATCTCTTCTTAATTGATTTTTCTTTGAGGTTAATGAGAAAACATGGTGTGATAGTATATATTTAATAAAATTAGTCTGGAATATCAGCCACAGAGCCAAGCCACAAAAGTCAGAAGTGGTGACCCATACCTTTAATCCTACCTTTAGTAATGTTGAAAGAGGAAGTTACAATAGCTGAGTGGTGGGAGAGAAGAGAGGTTTTCAGCTTTCCCAGACACTTCCTTGGTAGACTAAGAAGAGAGACATTGGAAATTAGAGGACTTATTGGAAACAGGTCTGAGGAGCTGGCAGGTGAGAAGTGACTCTGTTTACTTTTTCCTCTATCTCTTCGACATTCAAGCTTTTCCCCAGCATATGGCTCCAGGATTTTATTGTAATACTACATAGAATTTATGCAACAACTTTGCAAAGCAATAGTGTTTGTGTTTTGTAAAGCAAACAAAAAGAAGTGAGTTTGAAATTAGAGAATCACCATGTATCTTCAATGTCATACTCTTTGTGACCTAAAGACCTCTTAGTAGTCTTCATTCCTTAAGCATTCCTCCACCTCCACAGGAGCCACCCTGAGAACCAAAGCTTTTATATTTAGGACTTGGGAACATTTCAGATGACAATTCATTATGCCCCAAATAGTGAGAAATTATATTTGTATAAGATCTCAAAACCTTTTAACTTTAGTTTCACTGTTATATGTGCTCATGAGAAATAGAACCACTGGATTTGTATGTTTAAAAAATTGACACAACTAAGGGCATTGAAACAGAGTAACACTTTGAATTGAAATGTGGGGCAGCAAAAATGGTGATTGTCATTAAATAAGAACACATTTCACAGCTAAAATAATGTCCTGAGGAGAATTATTAAATTTTTTTAGTAGAAGAGAAAAATCTATTTTACTCTGTAACTACCATATTCAGAAGTTTTGGAATGAGGAATTTTTTGAATGGCAAAATTCAGGATATGCATACCACAAAACAACATTGTTTCAAATTTTTAGTTATTTTTATTACTCAATATTAAGTATGTAAATTAACCTGATTGATATCAATGTACAAGAATCCACACTAAAGGATAAAGGCAATGTCGGAACAAGTGTATTATGTTTCCTATCACACATCATCTTAAAGTTGTGACAAGTTTATGAAATGATATTATCTTAACTCAGAATCACCTGCCATAATCGCTTATTTATTAAAATCTTTCAGGTTTTCTAGCTTCATTTAAAAAAATTACTTAGTACTACCTTATATAACAAACAAGTTTACTGTCTAAATTATCACATTCTTTTAATAAAATTACTGCAAATTTTTGCATCATTATTGATAATATACTAGTCTTATGACTATTTCTCAATAACAATGTAATTATAGTTGCTCTGTCTTCCTGCTTCTTTCCTGTCATCATCTCCTGTTTGTCTTGATTTCTAGTTACAAAATGAATTGTGCTGTTCTATTTGGATTCCTTGGAGTACTTACAATTATTATAATATTTATCATTATGTATGTGTTTATTACTCGAAAACTATAGGTTGAATCTAGCAATCAATTTCCCAACAGATGGATGGCAATTCTTCTTTTATATTTTTATCATTTTAAAAGTTTCTACTGTATTTATTGCATAAACACCTTAATTATAACAATTCTAAACCTGGAAACTAATGTGGTAGTAAATAAGAACTGTAGGAAAAAGGGACCAGCTATAGAAACCCACCCTTGCCCTGAAACCAGAGGTAGTGAAGGAAACACATTAGATTTGAGACCTGAGCCAGTGAAGGAAACATTTTATTCCTGAACCCAGAACCTAAGAAACATGCCATGATTTCTGAAACCAGTTTGGAAGAAACACACTCTGTCCCTGGAATCAGTCAGTAGAAGAAATATGTCTTGGCCTTAGGATCAGAGCCAAAAAGCCGAAAAGCACGAGTGAAAGAAATATAGTTTGGCCCTAAGATCAGAGCAACCTTTGCCAGTGATAAAACCAGTCAATCCCTGAGCAGGAAAACTACCCAATCCCTGAGCACAAAATCTTCTTCCTGGAGAAAGTAAGCAGAAGCCCTATAGAAACCCCTCGACCTCTTTAGCTTTTGGGGTTTTTTTCTCCATGCTTGCCACTCTCCTGAACTTCTCCCAATAAAACTTTCTCAAGAGTCTTGGGTAAAGATCTTCATTTGCTGGCTCAGAAGAGAAAAATCCTGTGGAGACGTCCCTTAGGGCACTGAGCAAAGTAGAGCAGAAAAAGTAACAACTATTCACCAGAGGCAGAAGAGATTGCTACATTTCTGCTGGGAATTCACCTTTAGCAGAGTAAAGTAGAAGCAACATCTTGGGCCTGAGAAAAGAAGCAGCAAATGCCTTTAAGGAGACATTTTTTTCTTTTCTTGAGGAGTGTAGGATTATTATATCCTGGGTGGAGATCGTCACCCATCACATTTCAGCTTCAGGTACAGCCTGACTTCCTGACACATCAGAATACCTGTACCTTCTAGAGCTATCTTAGTGTGGCTCCACATATAGCCTGGCTTCCCAGTCAGGATACACTTCCCTCCAGAGCTAAGCGGACCTATTGCAGCTCCAGCCTCCAGAGCTTTTCAATCGGGACTCTAGGTATAGCCAGAACTGTAACACTAATTTACAATAATATTAGACATAAGTGAACTTTTAAAAGAAATTTTAAATTTGTGATGAGTTAGTGACTTACAATTGGTCCAAAAATAACAAATAAGTAATAAACACATAAAAAAATTTTGTTTATAGTAATCAAAATAAATACTCTTGTATTTCTAACCTGAAATATCCATCAAACTTTAAAGTCAAATTTATGGGGCTCCTCACAACGGGATCAGGATCTGTCCCTGGTGCTTGAACTGCCTTTTGAGGACCTATTCCCCATTCTGGAATTCCTTGTTCAGCCTTGATACAGATAAGGAGCTTGGTCCTACATCAACTTGATGTGACATGCTTTTTTAACATACACAGGAGCCATGCCCCTTTCTGAATGGAGGAAGAGGAGGAGTGAGTTGTGCCGGAAGGAGGAGAGTGGAGGGAGGAAGTGAGAGGAGTATAGGAGAATCTTTGGTTAGGATACAAAATAAATGAACATGATGTAATTAAATAAAAACTGATAAAACCAAAAACCTAAAATCGTATACTATAGGATTTTAAGAAAATGATATGCTCTCTTCATATAGAAAAAGTAAAGAGAAATAAAATGACTACCTATAGTTTCCATTAGAAACCCATGATAATTTATTGTGTTCAATAATATGAAATGACCGTGTGGTAGCTAATCTCAATTGTCAGTATGAAACACCTAGGGAAAGGTAACATCAGCTGAAAGATTATATCACATTAACCTAATGCCATATTTGTTAGTCATTTGGTTAGTTTCTAATTAATGTTGGAGGTCTTTATGAGTTGTTACATCACTAGGCTGATGGGCCTGGGCCACATGAGCAAAGTAGCTGAAATTAGCATGGAGCAAGCTACTAAGAGGTTTCCTTTTGAGGTTTCTGCTTCAAGCTACTGTGGTTCTTGCCTAGGTTTCTCCTGATGACGGACTATGACCAGTAACCTATAATATATGCTTCCCTCCCTCAGTTGTTGTGGTGGGATTCAGGTGTCAGCTGATAAGATCCCAGGATGTTTACCCAGGGTCCCAGGCCCCTGAAGGGGGCGTGGCCAACCCCATTGATAAGGGGCTGCTGGGACCCTGGAAAGCCTGTTTGCCTGGTTCCTGGATGCTGGCTGGAGAGACTGGTTTGGAATCCATCATCCACTGTTACAGACTCCAGTCCCTGTTCAGGCTCCGCTCTAAGCTATTACCTGTATCGTGAGTATTGGCGCCTTCTAAGTAAAACTCTGCCTACAAATTGTTTTGGGAAGTGATTTATTGCAAAATCAAAACAGCAAATAAAAAAAGGTTCTAACTAAGAATCTCTTGCAATCTCATTAGCATAAGGTTCTTGCTGTGTTTGTTGCCCTATTGATAAATTCTTTAAATTGAACCAACAAAAGATAATTTTATTATTTAGAGAGAGTGGTGGCATTGCCACAAACACTAGCAGGATCGCTTTTTGTGTCCTTGTTGTTTAGAGACTGTGATGAGACCTAGTGAAGTTGTCAAATCAGGGGAAATGAGGAATAACTTCTCAACACTCTGGAGGAAGCAGCAAGGTCTGCAGATAATCCGGCAGCCTTTGTGAAGACTCTCAGAAATGGTGATCTCTTCTCAGAAAATATTACACTGCTACCTGGAGATGTAGTTCTACAATGTTAGCAATTTTGGAACATTCAGGGAATGGATTTGAAAATTTCTCAGCAATACTTGCTTTGGTCATCATTTTAATCTATTACAAATCACAAGTTTGTCCTTGAAAGATAAAAAACACACCTCTGGCTTACATTTTAGAACAATTTGTATTTGAGTTGCCTATGCCTTTAAAAAGTTTTATCCCATAGCAAAGCATTATTTTAATTTTTAACATGGTTCTGTAAGTTTAATACATGAAAAAGAAGAATTTCTATAGTTATTACCTTTGAATTCTTTTTTCCTTCAGTCATATTTAGTTCTATCCTACATTTTTTGGGTTATGTGGACTGTAGGTTTTGGTGATCAGGAAGTATTAAGGGAGGGATTATTCTTCTGGCTAAACTTGTCATTGGTTGTCACTTCCTCACTCTCTAGACCACACTTAGACCAACACTTCCAATAAGTAGAACCAAATGTTAGTTGTTACGATAAGGTTTTTAACACCATCTGGCCAGAAGTTCAGACCCAAAGACCTGCAGTCCCAGACCGCTTAGCCACCCACTGCTGCTTAGGCCCCCCAAAATGAATCAGACACTTACACTAACTTCATGCTGTTTGGTCTATGGCTCAGGCACATTGCTAGCTAGCTCATTAACACAACCCATTTCCATTAATCTGTCTGCCACATGGCCCATGGCTCACCTGTGTTCCTTGCGTGTTTCTTATTGGGAAACTGGATCAATCTGTCTCTGACTCCACCCTTCTACCTATTCTGATTCCCCTCTTACTTTTTCTATGGTGCCTGTTGGGCCAAAACAGCTCCTTTATTTAAAGATTGATATTCACAGCATACAGAAAGATATTCTCACATCATCTCCCCATTTCTGTCTAATCAAAAGGGAAGTTTTCAATTCTAACATAGAAAAATTACATATAACAAAATAGCTATCAAGCAAGAATTACAGTTACAATATCTAATCTATTTGTATTAAACAAAACTAAAGAAAATTCTCTATCATCTACCTTATCCTTAGAATATACCTTTCAAATGGCTAAGAAAAACTATACTTATAACTATCTAATCTTCAACTACATCAAAGACCACAGAAGGATATATTTACTCAAGTAAACCAAAAGTACAAGCAACTTCCAAAGTATAGAAATGACAGAGATGACACCTATCTGCCTAGACAGTCACCCAAAGTTCCCTTTACAAAGTTAGGGCATCTATCTTCAGCCTACATGCCCAGAGTTTCTTTTCATTTCAGTGAAGCAGAAAATCTGCTCTGCCCATTATGGTATAGTTTATCAGTCGCTTATCCTTGAATCCTGAAGAATGTCTGACAGTTTTCTCTATAAAGCAAGAACCTGAATGATCATCTCGGCTTGTTCTGTCAAAGTTTAGAGGTTATCTTTCTACTGAACCTACATGTCCAGTTTAAAGAGCATACTTTCAAGCAGTCAATACAAGAACAGTTTCTTGCCACAAAGAAAGTAAACTCCATATGGAATTTCTTCAATGCCCATTTTCCTCTTGAAGTAGATTGGTGCAGCCAGGGGCAAATTTGTCTCACTATCCATAAAAGTCCAAGTTCTTAAAAATATAGGTCTTAGAAGTGTTTGAAATATTAATGAAATATACCTTTGTATACCTAAAAAGTCCTAACTAACATAATTGTAAGTTTGGTTATCAAAGGTGACAATTAATCTGCATTTCTTAATTATACATTATAATTTTAAATGAGTTACATGAACATCATGCTTTAAACAAGAGTAGAAAAATATATACAGCATAACATAATTGACCTTAAATTTGTGTCAATAAACTAAAATCCATACCAATGTAAAACATTTTGAGATTAACAGCTGATTTTTGGATTGAAATAAATTCAATGATGTAATTTTAAAAATCACTCATAGACTATATCCCCTTTTTCTTCTTAGAAAGAGATTAACTATGACCATTAACCATTTATAATAAAAACAAACATTTATAAACAATATTTTGGGAATTTGGGCATAGTAATTTCCATTACTACTTCCTGCTGATTAAGGGGTGCTGGCAGTCGTACAGATTCTTGAGACTGGATCGTCTTAGTCTGTAGCCCTGAAAATGATATGACCATCTCTTCCCATTAGAGAATTTTCAGGTGTTCTTGGTTGATGAAACCATATTTGCCTAGAAGCAATCCACAGGTTCTCATCTTCTGTGGAAACAAAAGAAAATCTCTTCCGAAACAATAAATCCTTAGACACAAATTTCAAAATCAAGATACATTTAAAATATATATTCTTGTTTAATTTAACAACCTTTGCGATCCATTGTGTTTCTGATGTTAGCTCATTAACAGATAAAGAATTAAAAGAAAACACAATAATAACCAAAACCCATATTATATGTCTATTTTCCATCTTTATGTGGCTCATTATACCTTTATTACTCTATTTCTCTTTTTATATACTTTCTCTATCTTCTTTCTTTTCTCTCTGAAGCCTATGAACAGTTTATACACATTGTAACTCACTTACAGGTTTTTAAATCCCATCTAAATCAATTTTATTGTCAATACTTAATCATTTTTGAATCAGAAGAGCTTTAAAAATACTTACACTCTCTTCAGGAGCCACACAGTTTTTGCAAAAAAAACTGAGTTATAAAGTTCTCTTAAAGGGGCCACATCTCTGTTCGCCACCAGAAAACAGAACATACCAAGAAATACTGCTAGTAAGGAAGTGTCTTTGACTCTGTTTCCTTTTTGTTCAATATAAACAGAAGTCTTAAATCAATCACATGCTACTAAGTCTTCTGTGAGACTTCAGGAACAGCTGCCATTTTAAATGTGGCCTGGAAGTTGTACTATCTCTGTACAATGACCCACTTCACATACACAATTTAGAAGCTGCTTTAGCTCAGTTTCTGTGACCTAGAACCCTTTTTAATCTTTCTCTGGCTTTATGTGGGTGTTCAGCCCACGCTGGGACACCATCTTTTACAATGAGGTTTCTTGGCCATGGGAGGCCAGAAGTCAAGACCCACCACCTGCAGTCCTAGACTGCTTAGCCACCCAGGACTTCTTAGGCTCTCAGAAATGACTCAGTTACTTATATTAAGTTCATGCCTATGGCTCAGGCACATTGCTAGCTAGCTCCTTCTCATCTCAACCCATCTCCATTAATCTGTCGGTCACATGGCCCATGGCTTACCTGTGCTCTTTACATGTTTCTTCTTAGGTGGTTGACTCATCTGTCTCCACCCTTCTTTCCTACATATTATGATTCTTCATCTACTTCTTCTATGGTGCCTTTCATGGACAAAAACAGCTCCTTTATTTAAAGATTGATATTCACAACATACAGAAAGACATTCCCACATCAACTAGTAGTGTGAAGTGTGGATAATTGTAAACAAGCAAAGATAGTTGGCAGTAGTTTTACATATTATGAGATATCCAGCTTTTTAAATATTTACTTATAACTTGAAATCCATGAGGATCTTTCTCAGAGAATAGTTATCCTGTGAATAAAAATGAAAGTCTTGTATCAGTCAAATAAACTATGACTGAAGAAGACTGAATGCTTAGAGATGAATTAGTCATTTCATTTCTCCAAAAATAGGATGGTACACTACTAATGTAAGATTTATCTCCAAAAACTCAAAAAAAACCCCTGCATTTATGACTATATAATAGAGAACACATAATTTAACCCTATGATGAGGCCTATAAGCCAAAATATAAAACCTAAGTATAAATCTATGGGATAAACAAACGTGGTCTGTGATTCTGTGAAATATTTTGTAAGTGACAAGCAAGTGCTTCATTAAGCTAAACAAAACACACTATCAACATTCTATCTTTTCTAACCTAAAAATCCTTCAACAGGAATAAGATTGAATGACAAAATGGCTTCTGTCTAGTTAGAATTGGGGATCCATTTAAGTGATTAAAATTATGCCACTAGTAAATCGATTCTAAGTAAAAGAGCTACAATTTTAAAGTACATTCAGCAGTCAAGGAAATTAAACCATAACACAAGTTATGTTGAGAAGGCTTTAGATTGTACTGTGTCAGGTATATCATAATCAAATAAAATATTAAAATCAACTTTGAATTCACCTAATTTGTTTATATTAGATAAGCAAATAATAAATGCATTATATATATATCAGCTATGAAATTTATCATTCTTACATTGATTTTTTCCATGCAATTAAATTCAGCAATATTAAGCCCATTTGACTGATTCCCTTAATAACATTTTTGTTTAAATGAAAGAGAGAATGGAGTTTGTTTGTGCGCTTCAGTGTCTAAGAGATTAGATAATGTTTTATGTGGCATGTTTCGGGTCCTTTGTAAAAGTCATGGGACTCCATAGATTGCTTCTTCTGCCCCTTCCTCTTGTCTTATGATTATGTATAATGTTGATAAATCTGTAGTCACTGAAGCAACCAAGTGTAACTGAACAGCCAAAGGTAAAAGATTTTATCACATTCCTCAGGGAAAAAAACTGCCAGTTTAAATAGCAAATATATTCTTATTGGAAATTTGCATTTTATCTTTGTAATATGTTCCACTGTTCATCTTAAATTTATAAGATTTCTAGAAAATGCACTTCTCATTTAAAACCTCACATTGAATTAACAAATGTTGAATGATGATAAAATCAGTATCTTTATTTCTCTACATTGATTTCTGGTACAATAATGTTAATAATACATTAGTATGTACTTATTTAAAAGTCTCTTATACTTATTTATAGCTACACAAAATTGCTCACCAAAGAGGACATTTGATTGTGTAGAACAGGCCCCTTGTAGATATAAGCTCCTGCATATTGTTCATGGTGGCCATGGTTGCTTTAGAAATATCCTTAGGTACCAGTGAGATTATCACACAGTAGATTTCCAGTTTGGAAATCTGACAAAAGTGGTAGCAGTCTGAGAGCTGAATATCAGAAAACATTCTCTGCACAGCCTATAGTTACTGTGTTAAAAACCATCATAGATTTAGATATAGAACCTAAAATGGTTGCAAAGTAACCTTTATTTTGTAATGGTTTAGTGCCTTTTAAAGCTGAAGCACACAATACACTTGTAGGGTGTTGTGCTCCAGTGTTTTCAGAGTTTATCACAATAAATAATGCATATATTCATTTAAATATATTATTTAATATTGCTTAAGCTACATGTAAATATAATACCATTATTACATGAGATATTGCAAAACAAAATATGTCAAATAAGAATTTAAAGCAAAGTATGTATGACATTATTGTAGGATCATATGCTGATATATGACATAATATATTTTTATTAGTTTGGAGGGTTTTCCTTTTAAATAAGTATCTTAGAAATTGTTATGACATAGCTCTACCATATATGCAATTACTATTCAAGAAACAACATTGATTAAGACTTGTTTTTAAAGAAAATTATGACAGTGTATTAAACTAAGAAACACAAATTTCAACAGTGAGACTCTCGAAACTCTAAAACAATTTAATAATACAAACTGTAATGTGTTATAATTTAAATGAGCATGTTGATTTCCATAACTTATTTAATTGTCAGAATCTGAATGTATTTGGGGAATAAGATTGTAAAGAAAAATTGTGATATATATTTAATTGGATTTGAAACCACCTGTTTCCACAGAAACTAATATGGTTAAAAAAGATCCACCGTGAATGTGGATATTACCATCCCTTGTTCTGGGTCCTCCAATTAACATGAGAAAGACGTGAAAAAATGCTGATTTCTCACAGCTTGCCAAACTATACTTATAAACCAAAAACAAACAAACAAACAAACAAACAAACAAACAAAACAAAACAAAACAAAACAAAAAAAACAAAAAAAACAAAACAAAAGAAAACCAAAAAAAGCCTTGCTTCAGAAATTCACATGTTCGGTTACACAAAGTTAATAGTTACCAGGAGAATATTAATTTTGAGTGAAGTCATTTGTTTACTTTTTTTTCTAATAATATTGATATCCTTAGAGAGGAAGGTGTTACAGAGATGTCATTCCTAAACCAATAATGAAATCCAGAAAAATCCTATATGGTCTTAGATATGCTACAACATCTTTTAGAAGGACTGTGTTCAGAAACTGAGTCTCTCTGTTTTTCAGAATTTTACTCTATGGTACTTAAGTATAGCTTTTCTAACAAATATAATATATAAGGAAACAGTGGTAGAAATCGTGTTTAGGATGATTATTAAAAGGGAAGTAGAATTTCAACTTAAGACATAGCTCACTTAAGAATTCAACTAGCTATGTGTAGACAATATCAAAAAAAATAAACATTAAAATAATTTTACATCACTTCTGGAAAGTTATTATTAGCTGATCTAGCAATAAAAAACACTTTGATAAATAATTCCAATCACTTTAATCAATGGGGAATACTAAGAAATTCCATATTTTTGACTAGTTAAAATATATGGCTTGATATAAAATGAAATCAAGATCTAGATGATAAAAACAGCATCAAAAATATCACTGAGTCTTAATGGAAACAAAAGTCTCTATAAAAAGGAATCCCATCAGCTGCTGGATGAAGGTTCTTTGATGTCAAATGATCCACAGCTAAGCACTGAGCTGAGCTACCAGTACAGTCGAAGAGATGAAGATTATATAAGCAAATAGGGTCAAGATCATGATGAGGAAACCTGAGACACTAGGCCCTCTGAATGTGGATGACAGTTTCATGGTGGGGCCAGTTTGTGAAACCTGTGACAGTGAGACCTAGTGCAGGAACTGGTAATTTGGACCCATTCCCTATGTAGAGATACCTTGCTCAGCCTTGATACTGGGGGCAGGGGCTTAGTTCATTCTCACCTTGATATGTCAGACTGTATTAACTATCCATGTGAGATCTTACCCTCTTGGAGGAGTTGATAGGTGGGGACGAGGGGTGAGAGGGAAGCTGAGAGGTGATTGAAAAAGGGGAGGGAGGAGCAACAGTGGTGGGTATGTAAATAAAACCTTTTAAATAATAAAATAAATAAAATTAGAAAAAGAATTCATAAAGTACTAGACAATCTCACAGGTAACATGGATGTTGATATTAGAATCACATGGACTACATTTTTCTCACAATTCGTGGGACACATAACTTACTATGTTCACTTAATTGAAGTACTGATACAATTTCTGCTTAGTGAAGTCAAGAGTATGTTTCCTTGTCTTTTTTTTCCTTGTACATTATTTTCTTCCATTGGAGAAACAGGTGCTGACAACCACATGAACATTCATTCCTTTGTGCATAAAAAGTACGTTATAATCATTATATACTATTCCTCTGGAAAGAGTTGGGGTTCAGGCGTTCAAATCCTTTAGAGGATAACCTCTGATAACCAAGAAAGAATCTTGTTGATAATAAAAGTCACACCGAGAAAACAAAGCTAACTGAATATGAATGTTACCTGTAACTCATAAATAATTCCATCATTATTGTTTAAAGTGTGAATTCATATTACAGCTTACCAGTCATGCATATTTGTAAAGTAAATGAAAGCCACTTAAACACAAATCATTCCTTAATTATACTAGGACACTTTTCTTGATGTGGGAAAGTTTCAAGTTGTGTTAACTTGAATAAAATTCCTCATAGAAAATATCTGTGTTCCTTTGACTGTTCAGTTGAACTGTATAGAAAATGATGGCAATGTGGTTATATCTGTCTACTGAAAAAGTTAAATTATTTAATTAATGCACTTCATATAAATAAGCATTTGTACAATCAACCCTTACTGATAAATTATTCATTTCGTCCTTGGTGCTTCCAATTTCTTCACTGAGAAACGTCATTTTAGCATAAAAATAAAATTTAATCAAAAATTAGGCACTTGGAAAAATGCAAACAGTGGATGACTTTTCTTTCAACCTCATTAAAAAAAATCTGTTTGAATATGTTTTTGTGTGAGTGTGTTTATAAGTATTCATCTATGTATGTATACATACAAATATATATTGGTATAAGGTATAAAGGTTTAATTTGAATTAAAAAATCACCTGACTTTACTAGGCTAAAAAAAGATATTGAGAAGTGTTTAGTTTTTTTTTTTTTAAGAATTTCTATTATGAGACTGTATTTTAATCATTGAGATCTTTTTATAAGAAGCATTTGAAGTCAGATGTGTAAGTCAGATAGTTCAGGAGGTTCTGAACTATCTTTGGTCTCATTTTGGTACACAAATGTCCTTAACTAACTGGATTCAGTCAAAACCTGTGCTTTTTCTTAATCCTATAGATCTTGTTAAGCAAGAGCAAAGATATTTAACTCATATTTAAACTTATATGCCTGTGTAAGCATCTGATAGTACTTTCTGCATTTATTTCATTGTGTTGGTTTTATACAAATGCTATAGTCCTTAGAGGCTTATAAACAGATTTTACTAATATTAATTAATGTTTGACATTTTAAAGAATTGCTTTGCTTGACTATAATTAGATAATTTAACAGTGCATTCTAGAACTTCCATGGCTTTACAGTTTGTAGATCCATGCTGGCAGGTGCTAAGATTTTAAGAAATTAAAATATACTCTTGAATAAAATATCTATGAGACAAAGAAGATCTTTAGGAAATGAAAATCTTTCAATCATGAAAACTATGTATTGTTATGCTCTTTTGTGACTAGACACAGTAATACTAGCTAAAATGATCATGTTTAAAAGGCCATTTAAAACTAAGGAACCTGTTGCCAAACTATTCATAAAGAGAGTAACAGAGAAACTTTTATCAAGTTATATTTCTGTACATAACTAACTGTTTATTTACTGGGGGCCAATATCAATAGATAATTAGAACTGTTATGTTTAGCATGATACAATAGGTCAGATGAGTACTTTTTGTGGAATCACATTTATACATTTGCTAGATTGTGGAGTTTAAAGTGTGAGAAGTACAAGGCAGGAAGTGGATATCTGATCAGAGGGCAGAGAGTTGAGACAAAAATTCACAGAAAACATAAACCAAAGAATGTTCTGCAAAGGCATTTAAGTTGGTATTGTTGCTGCATGACAAGCAGATAAAATAATTTTGAAAGTTTAAAGAAATTTTATAGATTTGGTCACAGTCTATGACTGAGAAAAATAATTTCATTTGGGAAAACATTTCACTCTTTAATCAGACCCAGCCACTGCCTTACAATGCAGATTAAATTGATTCATTCTGTTAAGAAATAAAATATAGAAAACTTTTTCCATAATTACTCTTAAAATATTTTAATTTATAAGGTTTACATACCTACACAACAATGAAAAGGGATTAATTAAAGTGGCGATTGTCTAGTAATTTACACTGGATAATGAAATATAAAGTCATTCATAAATATTTAAGGTCTTGCTGTGAATTTAATGTGAAGTTAAAATAAGATGATACTATATTCAAATTACTTTGGTATGAAGTCCATACCAGCTTCGTAAAATCTTAAGCCATATGTCCACCACTGCTGGGAGGGCAAGGAAATCACCCATCACATATAAGGCATATGAAGTAATTATCTGGCTTTATTGTCCACATGAATAATCCCTTTACTTTTCGGAGATGTAACATATCTGTGTTTCTGTACCTAGAACTTCTTTATTCATTACCATTTTATTTTTATTTATTATATTATATTATAATTTCAATTTTTCCATACAATTTTGATTATGGTACCCCCTTTCCCTATTTTCTCTAAGTTTTTTCTCATCTATTCTCTTCCCTCTCTGATCCCCATTCTCACTCTCTCTCTTTAGAAAACAGACCCCTAACAAATAATAATAAAATAAGTTGAAATAAAAGATTAAGTGAAAACAGATAAGATTATAAACAACAGAAGTAATAAAAAAAAAGCATAAATAGCAAAGAAGCACATATAGATGCAGAAACACACACACACACACATACCCCATTTTAAAAAAATCTGGAAACCCTAATATGTAAGTAAATGGACTACAAAGTTAAAAAATGCCCTCACAACATTATGGGGAAAAGAACCTCAAAGATGCCATTGAATACATTTTCTGTTAGTCATTTACCACTGGGCATGGGGTCTTCCACTAATAGTGGTGTGTGTCCCATTTCTCTATTGGAGAAAACTAATTTGTGAGTAGTTGCCATTTGTAGATAACTTTTGGACTCGGGATGGGACATTTGGTGCACTTTTCTTACCAGTCCTGGGAGCCCATATAGTATAGTTGCTTCTCTTTATACTGTCACGGTTTCTCTGAGTTCTAAAGTCCAACAGTATTGCTGTGTTAAGACGGTTTGTTTCTTTGGCTTTCTCCATACCCTCTAGCTCATGCAATCTTTCTGCCCAGTCTGTCAGTCCTCAGAGTAATGCTGTGGGATGATGCTCTTGTTCATTGTAAAGACTTAATACTCTGATTGTCTTAATAAAGCACTGATTGGCCAGTACTCAGGCAGGAATATAGGCAGGGTGACCAGACCAGGAGAATTCTGGGAAGAGGAAGGGAAAAGAAGCACTTACCAGCTAGATGCAGAGGAAGCAGGTTGAGAATGTAAACTGAGAACAGGTACCAAGCCACCTGGCTAAATATAGATAAAATTATGAATTGATTGAAGTTTAATATTCTTGATCCACTAGCCCATCATATAGTATAAAATTAAGACTCCAAGTCAATTACTTGGGAAGCATCTGTTAGGTATTTGGGAGTTGTTGGCAGGACAGAAACTTCCATCTACAAATGGTGCTTCATCGTGGTCCATTTCCATCCATATTAAGCCTGAGAAAGCTTAAAAAAAGGATTCTAGGCACAAAAGAACAGTGTCAAACATGGTTCCTTGGTAGCAGCATTTTCTTAGGAGGGATCTGTTTGCTAGAGAACGTGCAGCTATTTAAGAGAGACATTTTAACTCAGCATTTGTGGCAAAAAAAAAAAAAAGTTCTTTTAAGAGGCTCTGCTAACAAACACTTAAGTGGACTTTACAAGTTGCAGGCTGCATTGCATTACTTGGTGGTGGTAGTTTAGACACTAAAATTCCCCAGAGTTGGATATTAGACATAAAATAAGGGATAACCGGGCTACAAACCGCAACTCCAGAGAAGCTAGGTAACGAAATAAAACCAAAACGGGGCACGCATGGATCACTGTAGGTTGAATAAATAGGTAAGATCTTCTAGGTAAACTGAGAGTTGAAGGGAGTATAAGAACATGGTAAAACTGATTGTCAAGTTGGGAAGACACAGGGGAAAAAAAAGAGACATAGAGAGATAACTTGATAGAAGAGCCATTATGGGGAATGGGAAAATCCTGGTGCCAGAGAAATTCTCAGGAATCCACAAGATTGAGGGCAGCTAAGACTCAAAGCAATAAGAAGAGGGTTCTTGAACTGTCCAGCCCCTCTAATGACTGATGACCAACGTCGTTGGCCTGTAATGATGACCAACCATAGAATCTTTATCTGGTAAGATGGAAGCGGTTAAGAGATCCACAGCTAATAATCATTAGGCTGAGACCGAGGAGTCCAGTTGAAGAGAGGGAGGAGGGATTATATGAGCAAAGGGGAATGTGTACAAATCATGATGGGGAAACTTACATAGACCACTGACCTGAGTTAGTCAGAGCTCAAGGATCTAGAATGATAGCTGAAGAACCTCCATGAGACCAAATAGGCCCTCTGAACTACTGAATATGGGTGACAGTTGTGTGACTTGGGCAGTTGTGGGGCCCCTGACAGTGTAACCAAGGTTTATCCCTAGTTTATAAACTGCATTTTGGGGCCCATTTCCGATAGAGGAATACGTTGCTCAGCCTTGGCGGGGGTCAAGGGTGTTGGTATTGCCTCAACTTGATATACTTGACTTTGCTGAGTCTGAATGAGCCTTTACCATCTCTGAGGAGTGGATGCGGAAAGGTAGGTGGGGGGAGCAGAAGGAAATGAGAGGGGAAAAATGTGGTTGATATTGAATTATAAAAACAAAGAAGACATGACTTGAAAGGAAGTTGATTCTTGTTTGGGGGAAAAAGATGGTTACATAAGATAAAAATACTCTATATGTATGAAAATGTCCAAGAACAAATGGAAATATTAGTTTTAAAAGCATCAGCATATTTTAATTTTAATTGCAATGCTATGTAAGCACAATATCAATTTTGAACAAGAGACATCATTAGAGACACTTGAAGCAGACAAAAGAATTAATGAACAAAAGCAGTTCAGCAAAAAAATATTGGCTCATATACAAAGGCTACATTAGAAATTTAGATTTATGTAACTTGTTTCTATCAGTATATGACAATTCTGGAAATGATGAGAATAAAAAAGATGTTTTTATTAAGAAATATTTTCTATCAAATTTGCCATTAAAGATAATTTCCAAATGAAGACAATTGAAATATTTAGAATTATGTTTGCAGTAGTTTTGATGAGCAGGTATTTGTTCATTTTCTTTCCATCACTTTGAATATGTTGCTGAAAAAGTTGGACATGACGTCCATGGCATCTACTTAAATATATAAAAAAAATCTCTTTCTATTTTTCTTTTAGAGATTCTCTGTTTTAATGACTTTCACAATTTGACTTGCAATTGGTCTTGGAATATTTTTATTTTATCTTGCATAATTACTTAATCTTAATAAATTTTGGTACCTCATTTTTTCCTAAGAAAGTACTTTATCCAGTATTTCTTTAAATATTTTCCCCTTCCCATATGTCTCTTCTTACATGACTTTTAAATTCATGTATGTACATTTGGCATATTGGCCCATAGGGTTCTTATACTTATTTTTTTTCCACTATGTTCTTTCTGTTTTACTATAGCTGACTAATTTAAAATTTAAATTAATATCCAATGATAAATATCTTTGAAGTTAGTAAATGTTTTTGATAATATTAAGTCTACAAAAGAAAGACAATTACCTTTTATAAAGTCTGTTGGAATAAATTTATGTGCATCTACTGGTCAAGGACTAAAATAGATTTTTTTCATCACATTAAAAATTTAAACATAAAATTCCAAGTAAAAATGAAGGAAAATATCTTTGCTATATATTTTTAGTTTGAATTTTCTTTTTGCCTTTCTTTTTATGAGACAGAGTTTCTCCGTGTACTCCTGCTTGTCCTGGAACTTGCACTGCTGACCAGGCAAACCCTGAACTCACAAACTTCTATCTACCACTGCCTCTTAAGTGCTGGGATTAAGGGTGTGCACCACCACCATCTGGCTAGGCATGTATCTTAAAAATACCATTTTTATATGGTACCAAAAAAATGAAAAATGAAATCGAGACAAACATAAACTTAAAACGTTCTTCACTACAAACAATAACAAAATTAAAAATAGAAATGATGTATTTTTAGAAAGTATTTTAAATAGCTGTCTAAATAACCAGAACCTTATATAATTCAACAGCAAATAAAGGGGCAGGAGGAGCCACACCCAACCCAATTAATTGATGTTATGCCTTGAGTAGACACTTTCTATGTAATACACAAAAAACGCTGGCATATATTTTAAGGGTACCCCACATTACCAATTAATAATAAAAAAGAAAAACAAAGAAAATATTATCTCACACTTGTTATAATGGCTATTGGTAAAAATACAAATAACAATGTTGACTAAACATATAGAAAGAAGGTGTCCCTGTACACTGTTGATGTAACTATTAAATGACATAATTGTACTTTAGATATAATATCAGTCACATTAGCAATCATACTACTTGAAGTTTATAACAAGAAATAAAACCTACATCCAATAAAAAAAGTTAACATGTATTTACTGCAGTATTAATCACATTAAGTAATCCTTGAAAACAACTGTCATATCCACAAGGATGAATGAATAAACAAAATATGATAAAAACAGAAGACAAAGAGAAAACGTTTTCTCATCTAAATACATGGATGACTCTAAGGGCCAAGATAATAAACAACTAAGATCAGGGGAATTGGAAATCAACCATGTCCTTTTCTGAATGCAAAATTTAAATACCTTTTACTAGTAGAAACAGAGTTTATGATGTAGCTTTGCAAGGGCTATTGTGCACAAACCAAAAATCTGTGTGCAAAATTATAAAGTCCTGATACCTGGTGTACAAAATGTACAATATGACTGGCAGTAAATCCACTGATATCTCTGTGGCGTTTACTGTGAAATGTGTACATAAATAAAACTAATGTTTGATATTTCTTGAAAAATGTTGATTTCCTAGCAAATTGAATATTCATATGAGTGAAAATTGATGTTATTGTAAACCCAGAATGAAAATGACTTTGGTGCTGCTCTGTTTGTATTTTTGAACATTTCAACCACTTTGATAGACCTTTCTAATGCTAAAAGAAAACACAATAATTTCAAGGCTGATAAAATTCCTTCTTTTAAGGCCATAAAAACCTGTGTGGTCTACTAGATATTACCTAAACTATAGGAACATAAAATATCCAGCTGAGGCCACAGATCGTCCCCTGCTAAGCTCAACACAACTGACATTATGCAGTATTGTGACTAACTCTGTGGTTTGTCATTTAATGCCCAAATGCTTGAGTATTAGTTGCTCTGTGTTCAATGCTAAGAGATAGAAATCTTGATTCCATCCACAGGGCACCACCATTAGAAAAGCATATAATCTGTGGAATTGTCTTTGGTAATAAATTATGAAGAGAAACTGTAAAAACAACAACAAAAATAAAACATTTAGTAAAGCAATAAGGCTGAGGCCCAATTCACAGTATTTGTCCAGCATGTGTCAAGCTGAGTTGATCTTTAGCACTGCAAAAACAAATTAAAATGCCATGACTACTAGCAGAGTTAACTGTCAGTTAACTCTAGAGAAACAGTTTGAAATCAATCATGACCTAGTAAGTGCTGGAAATATGAAAAAGCGATTGGAGCAAGGGAAAAAATGCTTGTCCCAAAAGATTTAAATTGATGCTGGCAAAAATAAACAATTTTTGTGTATGTATGAAAATACACCATTTAGATATTCATATTTGTGAAATTGTAAGTCCCATGTTGCATTTTTCCAGATAAACACTGAGAAGCAGAATCTGTCACTCTGAATGGTTTTTAGAATTGGAAAGCAGCCATCAATTTGCAGCAAGAGAATGAACACAATAGGAGTAGTAACCTATACTTCAGTATGTAACCCTACACTTATATACATACTAGCAGCATTAAAGAAAACTTCGTGGGTTTTAAAAGTGGATATGAAGTTGGGAGGAAAGACTGACTAAAGATTTTATAAAAATATGACATGGATATAGATGTCATTATGTATAGATATTATATATAGATAATTAAGATTACCTCCATATTTCAAAAATGGAATTATTTTTAAAACATTTTAAGAGTATTACATCTTATTTCATATCAAACATAAGTGAAAACCTGGGACGGAGTGATGTCTCGGTGTCTAAGAAACTTGCTGTTTTTTGCAATCCTAGTAAGACTTAGTTTCATCCCCCATATTGAGGCCCCCAATTGTCTACAACTCAATTTCCAGGTGATCCAACATGCATGTTGGGTCTCCTTGACCACTCGGTATGCACACATTAGACTTACATACATACAAGCAAAACAAGCCTGCACATAAAATGATAATAGAGTAAAATGCTATGAACAAAAAAGAAACAAAGAAAAAATAATATTAAATGAAAGTTACTCACCAAAATTATTAATGTTGAAATGTAAATAATGTATTAGACAAACCTCAACAGTGTTCCAGATTCTCATACTTCAGAGAATCTCTTGCTAGAAATTTGAGGGTGAACTTTGACCAGTACCATGTATTGAAGATTAGTTCATACTACTGTGGAAACTTCCTAGACCATAAACACATGCATATATTTAAGTAGATCTAATGGAGTTATCTTATAGCATGGGAACAGTGCCTATTGCAGACACAATAGGTTTTCAAATAAACAACTTAGAGCAAGAAAGTGGTTATCTTTCTTGAGATGTTAGTTGGTGGAGTCTCATGATCTGTCTAACTCCAACACTGTAGACTATTTTCATTGCTCTTGCTTTCCAGGAATGAGACAAAACTCCAGTGCTAAATATACCTCATGTTTATTTATAATTTATGGAAGAAACAAGTTAGTACTAACCTTGAAGTCTTATATCCTACTCAATAGCTTCCAGAATGCCCTAAGTACATATTCAAGCCATCAGGTGAGAAAATTAATCAACATTATTACTTAGCTGTGAGCATAATGTGAATAAAAAAACACAGGTATGGTAAGATATGTCACTGGTGCATTAGAAAAGTATATATTATTGGAGCAACCACCAGCTTTCTTCCTCTGTTTAATACCTTCTACACAAGAACTAACTTTTTCTTGGTATCATTAACTAAATTCCAAGTTATTATCATTAAACCTGTAGCTTAGCAGATCTCTAAACTATCATCACAAGATTTCAACCTTTGCAGTATATGGTGATTAACACAGAGAGCTATTATTGGCCAACATACTGAAATTAATAGCCTATGGACCCCCCCCCCCCCCAAATAGGCCATCTATATTATAACTTTTCCACCATGGTTCAGTGGTCATTTCATAAGATGAGTAGTAAAGTTTATTATATGTAGAATTAGTAATTGGCATATGCTTGCTGTTAAACAGCATTTTTCAGACATATCCGTAATGCTACATATATGAACTCACAGCGTCAATAAGTACTTACAAGCCCAGAAAAAGATAAACCAAAAAAAAAAAAAATCCCCAGAATTAATGATGGAGGTGACCACAAAGTTCCACCCCTAGATGAGGAGCTATTAGCAATTGATTATTTTGGGAAGATGCAGAACCAGATTTGTTCCATAGTATATCCTCTGAGATGTTGGCCATCTTTCAGTATATGGTCCCATATCCATACACATAACAGAAACCCTCAATAGGTTTGATGTGGGAGAGAAAAGGGGTGGGGACTAGTGGAGAAGAAAGAATGAGGTGTAGAGTTGTTGAAATCACATATATGTATGGGCGAAATTCTTAAACAGCAAAACACCATCTACCTGAATAAGTATAGTTGAGATATATAAGTTTAATGTGTTCCTTTCCTACTTTTATTTTAGTTCTTATGGAAGTAAATATGTGTTTTTGCTCATTGTCCTTTCTGAAGGTTCTAACTTACTGTTTTATGTTTTCTTCTAGGAGGCATAAAAGGACCGTGAATTCTATTTGACAGAACATGGAGCAATAGATTGTGCATGGAGAGGATCATTTAAGAATTTATGAAATATAGATTTATAAAAGGCAGTGAAAATGTATATTGGGAATGAACTAAATGTGGGTCATGGTTAGATGTGGAAGAGAGACAAGAGGTGTCTTAACTTGTTGAATGCAGCACTAAGGCAAAAAGAAGATTAAAACATCAAAAGAAAAATCCAGAAGAAGAAACAGGGATTAACACTTTTGATATAGAAAATATTTCAGAAGGCAGCACTGGAATGATGTTTTACAATGTTTTAAAAACAACACAAAACAGTGGTATATAATGAAACAATGTTTTTTTTTTTAAAAAAAATATCTTTTTAATTTAATTTTCTATTCAATATCAAGTAATTGGCATGATCTTGTTCAGGCAATCAGAGGTATTATGAGTTCATGAGTGCACTGTTCCTGTGGTCTGTCATGTCTACAATAAACTGTGTTGCTCCACATCTCTCTGACCTCTGAGTTTTCTAATATAATTTCTCTTCTAAGATAGTCCCTGAAATTTAAGTTATAGGCTTAGCACTACAAAATTATTTGTTCCATACTATTTGAGTTCGTTTTTAACCTCCATCCATTTCACAAGAAACTTCTCTTATATTGTATAAAAGATTTACTAATTGAGAAAACAATGTGATTCTATGTCCATTTGGCAAAATAGTAGTGGTGGAGTTACCCCTGGGGCCTATAAGATCTCTATTCATGGGTTCTTTGACAGATATACAACACCACACATGTATTTTCTCTTGCTTCAGAATGGCTTTAAATCTAATTAGAAGTTACTATCTGCTAAAAACATTTTCTTTTGTATTTCAAAACTGTGGCCCTTTATTATGAATTATTTATATTCATAAACTCTTACAAAGCAAATTCTCTTTTAATAGCTATGTCATAATTTCACCTTTGTTTCATGAGTCAGTGGCTTAATAAACAGATTACTTTTTCCAAATGAGAAACATCAATAATGGCTAACCTCAATCTGTAAGAAAATTAAAATATTAATGTAAACTCTACCAAGATATCAGTGATCAATTCTAAAGAATTAGAAACACATGGAGGAAGTAAAGTATTTATTTTAATCCTTCAGTTGTGATTGTGTCAGATTATTTTTTACAACCAAAGCATCACTGAATTTATCATTGTAAATTAACACTTCTCTTTCCACACATCAGGGATGTCATAGGAATTCTTTAATACATTACTAGGGAAAAAGTCTGGTGAGTGTTTAGCATTTCTATATGGATTCTAGTTCTAGTCTTTTTGCTATTTTTTAAAATTTTATTTTCATTAAAAAAGTAATCTCCATCAATGTATCCCCCTGCTCTCCCGCTCCTTCCCTCCTAATCCCTCCCAGCCAGCCCTCAACTGTAGGCGGAGTTTACCCACAAGGACACCAATATCAGATAGATATTTATTAAAATATAAACCAACACTCACGGTACAGTTAATGTCTTCATCTTTTTGCTTGGCCTATGTGGCAGAAATATCCATTCTAATATGATGCTTTCTCTTTGCATTAAGATTCCTGTTGGAGATTGTCTTGAGGGTAAAATAACAAGTATGCATTCCAGGTCTGGATCCACACGATCCACATGTGTTTCTTGAAGTTTTCTTTCTACCAACTCGAATTCTTTCTCGGCCTCATCAGATAGTTTTCTTGGACTATTTAAACCCTTGTCACCTTCTAAAGTCTTGAATAAATTAACTAGTTCATAGTTTTTTATACCAATCATGGGCCGTATATGAGCAATATCTCCTAGTAGCTTTTGAAAATCGTTAAGAGTCTTCAATATATCTCTATTTAATTTTACCTTTTGTGGTCTAATTTTTTGTAAACCTATCTTATATCCTAAATAATTGATAGAATCTCCCCTCTGTACTTTTTCTGGAGCAATTTGCAGTCCCCAATTAGGCAATACTTTCTGTAGTTCTTCAAACAATGTTTCTAATGTCTGTGGGTTTGGGTCTGCCAACAAAATATCATCCATATAATGGTAAATGACAGATTGTGGGAAGTGCTTGCGCAGTATTTCTAGTGGTTGTTGTACAAAATATTGGCATAAGGTGGGACTATTTAACATTCCTTGGGGCAGGACTCTCCATTGGTACCTCTTAGCTGGCCCTGAATTATTAAGAGTAGGCACTGTAAAAGCAAATTTCTCTTTGTCTTGTTCCTGTAAAGGTATGGTAAAAAAACAATCTTTCAAGTCAATAACTGTAATAGGCCATCCTTTAGGTAGCAGAGAAGGCAGGGGAATACCAGATTGTAAGGAGCCCATAGGTTGAATCACCTTATTAATTGCTCTTAAATCTGTCATCATCCTCCATTTTCCAGATTTCTTCTTGACAACAAAAACAGGAGAATTCCACGGACTGGTTGATTCTTCAATATGCTGAGCCTGTAACTGCTCCTGTACCAACTGTTCCAAAGCCTGAAGTTTTTCTTTTGTCAAAGGCCATTGTTGAACCCAAATAGGCTTTTCCGTTAACCATTTCAAAGGCAGTGCTGTGAGTGTCTTATTAAGAGGGCAATTCTTTTGTACAACTTGAATGGCTGGTGGATTTTTTTCATTTTTGGAAACATAGTTGAGCCTCCGGCTGACATCATAACCAGGAGGGATTTTAATCTGGGCATTCCATTGCATTAGGAGGTCGCGACCCCACAGATTCACTGCTATATCAGCCATATATGGCTTCAACCGTCCTTTCTGACCTTCTGGTCCTATGCATTCAAGCCACCTCACACTCTGTTTCACCTGAGATATTGTTCCAATACCCAGAAATTGGATATCTACTGTCTGTAAAGGCCATCTCGGATGCCAGGACCGTGGGGTTATGATCGAAACATCAGCCCCCATGTCGACTAAACCCTGGATATAAATATTGTCTATCCGTACCCCCAATTTTGGTCTTTGTTCATTTATCGAAGTCTGCCAAAATATTCGTTTCATAATTTTCTTTGGAGTTTCTGAATCTTCTTTTGAATTTATGTTATCATCTGATATTGTATGTTTTTCAAGATCAGGTATTGGGTGTTCTATTCGTCTTGAGAATGCTGGTCTTCTACTACGACCGGATATGATCTCACCATCCTCGAATTTGGAGTCTGATTTTGGGGGGCTTCCCAGGGGAAGCCCCGAAAGGCGTTTCCTAATGGCAGAGGGTTGCTTTCTTTATCTCTGGTAGATCTTCATTCATTGGTCCAATGCCGTCCCTTGCCACATCTTCTGCATAATCCAGAAGGCAATGGCCTTCTGTTCGAATTAAACCTAGATCGGGCATCGTTTCCAAGAGTACTTTGTGTACAGTTTCGTCTTACATGGCCTTGTCTACCACAGTTGAAACAAGTGATTCCTTGGTTCCTCTTCCTTACCTTATCAATGGCTTGGTCTACCCAATTGTCTTCATTACTATGGAGAGGTTCAGCATTGATTGTATATTGAATCCATTCTTCTAGAGGTGCGGCTCTGATTTTTAAAGGCAGAAGCATTCTTCTACATTCCGGATTAGCATGATCAAAGGCCAGAGAAAGTATTATTTGCTTTCTAGCTTCTGGATCTGATATTGCTCCATTTACAGCCGTGGTAAGCCTGTGTAGAAAGTCAGTATAAGGCTCTTTCAAACCTTGTTTGACCTTAGCATAATGCTCAACTTTTTGACCTGGGTCTAAAATCTTTTCCCATGCATTAAGTGCAGCCGTACAGCATAGCAATAAAGTATGTTCGTCATAAGTAGTTTGAGTCTTCACATCAGCAAACATTCCTTCACCAAGGATTTGGTCCTGAGAAGCAAAGAAACCCCTAATTCTTCCTTGGTGTTCTAAGGTCCTGGCTTCCTCTCTAAACCAGCTTCTCCACTGCAAGTTTTGACTTTGGTCCAAGATAGCAGCCGTTAGCTGCATCCAATCGAAGGGGAGGATTCAGTTTTTTGCAGACCATGAATTCAGGAGCTGCTTTACATAAGTAGAGTGAATATCATACATGGATATTGCCTCTTTAACATCTTTGATGTCTTTCATATGTTGTAGTGGCTCATAACTATACTCTACATATTCTGAGGAACCCCCTGGTGCCATCTTGGTCTGAATAGTAGCTGGGAACAATAGTGGTGGTGAAGGAGGTATCCCCGTGATGTTTACAACTTTATGTAAAGTATTTCCAGTACCATAACACCCCATTGGGGGTTGACCTGAACTGTTCTGAGCATAAGATGTATCATTGCCCTTTTGTAGTGTTGCAATATGGTCCCCACATTCTTTCATTTTGGATATAATGGGTTCCCATTCTTGGATTTTGGACACTACGGATTCCCATTCCTGGAATTTGGACATTGCAGGTACAAATTCTTGTATTTCGGATACCATCTGTCTCAAAGTTTGACTTTCTTGATGAAGTGATCCTTCTAAAGACCTCGCCGAGTTAGCAATTTTGAGATCTACATCATTAACATAATTAATGATTTTCTTGTCTACTTTATTACTGTGGTCAACAAGTTTCTTGTTCTCATCAGTTACGTAGAGTTTATATTGTTCTCATATAGTGCTGTCATAATGAGAAAGCTTGTTGTAATCAATTTGTAGAGTATCTATCGTCTTTGACATAGCAGAGTTTGAGAGCTGTAATTCACATATGTTGGACAACAGCTGCCGATTTAAGTTCTGCATCTGCTTAACGTCATCTGACAGTGTAGCGTTTGATAATTCTATAATACCAAGTTTGGACTGTAATTGAAGGTTTGAATTTGTGACCTCAGTCATCACCCGTCTATTGTGGAACACAACATACAGAAACAGACCAAAAAATAGTAAAACTGGGGTATTGAATACCTCAAGATACTCATTTAAAAACTTGTCAACCATCGTGGAAAAATATATACCGAATTCCTCAAAAGAATAGTTGTCAGCCATTACCTCAATCCAGGTGCAATGATGCTGTGTGGTCAGAAGATGTCACAATAACGTTTAGTGCCCTGCTGTATGGCAAATGCAGAGACACTCAGCACGCTATTCACAGATCCTAGGTGTTAAAGGGTCTCAGCGGGCAGAATAGAATTCCTGGGAAAAGCAAAGTCTCACAAGTCAAGACAGCCGCTTGAATCTGCAGTTTTTGGGTAGGCAGTGGGGCCCCGGCCGCGCGGCTCGTGTGGCTGATTAAGGGGCGGAGTTACTGACCGCGCATGGCAGAATCAAATAGCGTACAGCTAGAGCAGAGGAGGAAGCCGTAGGAAACGTGGGGGGGTGAGAACGCGGGTCGCGCGAGTGCGCTCTAAGCCCGACCCGCGGGTCCGCCGGCCCGGGGCATTGGGCGCCAGATGTAGGCGGAGTTTACCCACAAGGACACCAATATCAGATAGATATTTATTAAAATATAAACCAACACTCACGGTACAGGTAATAGACTACAGTAGCACCTGAATAGGAACCGGAGTCTGCAGACGGACGGACGATGGGATCCTCCCTCCAGCAGCCAGGAACCAGGAAGAGAGCCTCCCAGCATCCCAGCAGCCCCTTATCAATGGGCTCGGCCACACCCCCTCCAGGAGCCCGGGACCCTGGATAAGCTTCCTTGGACCCCATCAGCTGACACCTGAATCCCACAACACTCAACCTTGCCCCATTTATTATCATTGCAGCAAGCTTTCAGAGAATTTCTGAGACTTGAACCATGTTTAGTGTGGAACATGTGTCCTCAGAGTGTCCTCTGGATGTTTCATGGAGTCATCTGACAAGTTTAGGCTCTTCTCTAAGTAGATCATCAGGTACTAAATCTTTGATTTTGAGATGATGCTCTACACAATTTACTCTTAGGTTCAAGTAATTTTAAAACTCTGGTTCTTAATAAGTGATAATACTTGTTAACAGATTTACAAACTTAGAGAAAAATTTAAAATATGGAAAAATTTAGACAACTGTATTTGCTACCAGGATGATAATGATAACCTTTCTATTCCAGAGCTTTGACTTTTGTGTATTAAGTCTTTTGTAGTTAGGATCTAAACTTTTCTTAATGCATGTCTTTTTTCTTGTAATTCTATGTCATACCTTTCCAATGTCCTCCTCCTCCACTTCCTCATAAACAGAGGGACAGGCTTTCTTGTCTTTGTCTGCTAAACTATCTCAGACCTGCAATCTTTCTCCATCCTACAGAACTTCTTATAATAACCATTTGATCACATTTCCTGTGACATTTTCTGTTTTGGTGTAACTATATCAGTACACACTTATCATGCTGCTTAAGCCAAAAAATAATCTGGCACTACACGTTGGGTCTCTTGGGTGTTTAAGTAATTCTTAGTTGTCTAACTTGTTTATGTATTTCAAGAAAATAATTCTAAGACAACCTTTTGTACACCTTCAACTAGATGATTTGATTGTAAAGTATTACTTTCTCTGTTTTCATATTGATTATTAACATTCAGCTCTTTTATATGAAGTAATGTAACATGTTACATATTAATCTTTTGGGTGATATTCACTATTCTTTAAAAAATGTTTAACATAAGCATTTCCTTTCTCATATAAAACTCTCTAACATAAGACTTATATTCTTAGTAACGTGCAGCGTTATGGCATACCTGCAAACATAAGACTTATTTCTTTACTATATTCTATTGATTAGAAACACATGGCAGGTCCCACTTACGTTCAAGGATAATACAAGGATTTAAATCATGCAATGTGCTGATGCTGGTACCCAGTTAAATAATTTATCTCCTGCAGAATGCATAATGACCGTTACCTAAAGTTTTCAAACATTTGATACATTGCCACATTAAAGCATGTGTATGCCAAAATATCTATACTAACATATGTGGATGTTTTGATAGCTGTTATTGGTATTTCAATTTCAGAGATAGCATGTGCCTCAATAGCACCATTTAAAAGAAATATTTTTCATCCTATATAATAAAACAGAGAGCAAAATAATACAAGAAAATATAATGGGATACAATATCTTTTAAAATCCTGATTTTGTGGCTTTTATTTTGACATTTTCTGAATTTTTAAGAAAGTAAATTCTGATATGTACTTTAGAAACAAGATGTTCTCTAAGGACATGCCTTTTAGCAAACACAAATGGAAAGAGGGAGAGAAGCATCTGGTTGAGCAAAGGCAGAAATTAATTTGTAAAGTAATTTTCATTGCTTTGTTTACAGCACAAATGTTCCAGAGCCAAATGGCCGATTTTCTATCTTTTACTAGAAATACATTATGCTCACATAGTATTCAATTATTGGACACCTCTGGATTGCATGAGTTTCTGTGAAAAGAGTTTTTGATACTAGGTAAGCCAGTTTATGTTTATAGCTCTGACTGGTTATCTCCTGAAAACATTCATAGCAACTGGAAAACAAAATTTCTCTCAGAGTGTGACAACTGATGGTCTTTTTCTGAATCTAACTGTCTCAATACTTACTTCCCCATCTGTGTTGCTTTTTAACAAGCCTCAGGTAAGTTCCTCCATATAACTTCCCTTGTCCTAAGAACACTAATCTTGTGAAAGTTTTTGACATTGCCTGAGGGTAGCCTGTGGCAACTATCTCATAAGTGTTGTTTCCGGAGGAAAAGAGAGGGGATTATCACTTCCACTCCTCAGTGGATGCTAAGGATTGATATTCATTTTACATTTTCCTGTGCAACCTGCCACAGGTGTCTGTTGTCAATCAGTCAAGGCCTATTGTTTTTCCTCTAAAGATGGGTGTTATTATTACTAAGTGAATTACATAAAGACAGTCTGCTTACAGAACTGTGAGCTTCAGGATCTGCTTTAAGACTTCAATTATTTAAAGGTTGTGTGTGTGTGTGTGTGTGTGTGTGTGTGTGTGTGATTTCACACTGTTCAGATGTACATACTGAGTATTGTCCTCCTGTAGAATCCCTATATCCACCACTTTCTTTGCTGGTTTTACAGATTCCTCTTTCATTAACACTTAAGATTTTCTCCAGAATTGGACTTTGGAAACTCCTCCTGGTTTATTTGCTTTATATTCAGTCAGTATTATGATTTTGAAATTGTTGCACAGGCTGCCATAATAACAGAGTTCTTCCTTTTTTTCTCCAGTATATATTGACAAATCTATTTGGCTATCTAAGAGATCCACAAGCAGCTTTATATAAACATAACAAACCCTTCTTCTGTATGGCCTTCTTTAATAAAGCTGTTTAATTGTTCACAATCTTCATTTCAATAGTTTCACTAATATGCATCAAATAATTTTTTAAAAAAATTATTTTTCTTGTTTTCTCTACAGAAAATCCAGGAGTAGAGCAAAAGTTAATGTATCTTTACAATATAACAGAATCAATAATTCCTATTACCACTATTGTCATGGTTGTTCTTCTAGACTCATTCAAGAAGATTAGTATCCCTTCATGGAAATCAACACTCTAGTCTTCACCAAAAATAGTATATTTCTTAAGCAAAAACTCTTTCTTATAAAAGTGTATAAATTTCATATTCATGTTTGACAGACCTATTGGCTGATATAGAAAAAGAATGCTCTAATGTCCATGCTGCATTAGTAGAAACAAGATTAAGTGATACTTTAATGGAAACCACAGCGTGTCTTTCCAGTCATTGTTGCTCAGAGGCAGTTACAGATCCAGGGAGCTCTAAGAAAGCACAAGACAGGAAAAGAGAATCTATTTAATATAACAGAGCTATACCACAAGGCATTTGTGAGTCAGGGAACTCTGAAGAACACAGTGAGAAGACATTTTGACCTAGGAACTACAGATGGCTAAATGAATACTTAGCTTCATGATTTTGCAAGTCATGCAGATAACAAGCAGCTAAAATCTGCTTTGTTATTTTTTTAAAGAGAGAGAGGGAGAGAGAGAGGTTAATCAGTGGGTAGAAGTGCCTGTAAGCCAACCTGAATACCTCAAGAACTCAAGAGTTTTTATAGCAGAAAAAAAGAATTAGTTCTACTTTTTAATGACAGAAGTTTTTTTAAATATATTAATCTAAGATTAATATTTATTAAAATATAAACCAACACTCACAATACAGGTAACAGCTTATATAGGCATTTGATAGACTGGATTATCTACGCGATGGACAATGGATGATGAACCGGTCCCGCTAGCAGTCAGGGGCCAAAAACAGGGTCTCCCAAGATCTCAGCAGCCCCTTTTGAATGGGGTTGGCCACTCCCCCTTTAGGAGCCCGGGACCCTGGATAATATCTTTGGACTTTATCAGCTGACAAGTGAGCCATGAGGCACATAACAAAAAAATTAATAAAAATAAATTAAATTAAAATAAAAAACTAACAGTATGCCTAAGCCATAGGCCAAACAACATAAAATAAATATAAACGTCTAAATCATTTTTAAAGGTCAAAACAATGACAAACAACTAAAAAGTCTAAGGCTACAAGTCTACAAGTCTAAATCTCTAACTACCCAAAACCAAAAATCCTCATTACAACAACCTTTCATAAATTGCTATTGGGAAGAACCATCTTGATTTTGAATTGAGCTATTTAACTGGCTGAGATTCTAGACTCAGTAAAAAGAAGAAAGCTAGCTGAGCTTTAAAATCTATTCTGGTTTAACTTTTGCTTGTTAATTTTTACTACAAAATATCTTTAGATCATGTTTTCCCCTCTAGATCACCTCCCCGGTCTTCTATACCTTTATACTCACCAAAATTTATACTAGTACACTATCTTTCAAAATACAGGCACAAAAGGATTCATAAAAGTGAAAATCAGTACAATCAAAAGTTAATAAGAGTAAAATGCATGGAAAAAAACAGATTGCAACAAAAAACTCACCGTACAATAATAGATATATATATATATAGATAGATAGATAGATGATAGATAGATAGATAGATAGATAGATAGATAGATAGATAGATAAAATGATATCTATTTTGTATTGATTAACAAAATAGTCCTAGGCATAAGTCTGCAATGAGATATGGTTGATATACCCAGTGATGGTACAATGGAGAATACTGATTTAACCGGCAGCTAATATGAAATGAAAGTATCTTCCTGTGTAGAGTGTGAACCCATGTTGACTTCCTCTCTTCTCAGTTTTGGGACCCTGTGAGACTTGAAACTATGAAAAACTTGTGCTTGATATCATGGCCTCTTGAATTCATATATGCAGCTGTCCTATTGCTTTTTTCTAGTCATGCACCAACTCAGACTCACCCAGATACAATTAGACCAGCTATGCCAAGATCCTGCTCTGGTGACTTCACCACTAGGATGAACTATACTCTGGGACTGTGAGCTAAAATATATCCTTTCTTGGTATAATTTGGGTTTTGTTGGTGTTTTGTTATTTAATTTCCCACAAAATCAGTAATATATATTCTATGTTTAGTTTTACTTATCCATCTGTATTATTTCTTTTTTTCTTATACAAAGTAATTAAATATATATACTTTGTAACACTGGAATTTGAGATTATTTTATAGTCTCAAAAATGACACAATTAGTCACATTCATACTAATAAATAACTTAAATAATTTAAAGTCTCTTGAAGTACAAATAGTCTAAAAGAATCTTGTCCTACTCAATATCTGTGCTTTGCTCCATTGATGTTTCTTTTAAATTTTATTGTAATTATTATTACTATTATAATCTCTCCCTCTATGCCCATTATGAAGGTGCCTGAGTAGGTGGGTGCATGAGAGAGAGAGAGAGAGAGAGTGTGTGTGTGTGTGTGTGTGTGTGTGTGTGTGTGTGTGTGTGTGTTTGTCCTCTGTTACACAAACACATGCCATGATGTACACATACAGGTCTATGTGCAAAATTTAGTCTCCCTCTACCATGGGTTCCAGGAATCAACCTAAAGCTTTTTATCAAACATCTTTACTAGAGAGACCATCTTACTAACCCAAATCATTTCTTAGTTAAAAAAAATTAAGCAAATATAAGTGTGGTTTTTCTGTACATTGTGAATGTGCATGGTTCTCACTGATTGATAAATAAAGCTGTGTGGGCCAACAGCCAGGTAGAATAAGGTTAGGTTGTACATTCAAACTCAAACTAAAGATAGAGAGATAAAGAGCAGTAGAGTCAGGGTAAAAGTTTTGAGCCACTCAAAATGCAAGATGTGAAAGAGCCAGTAATCTATAGGCCACTTTTTGATACATGGATTAATAGAAATGTGTTGATTTAAATAGAAGAACTAGCTAGTAAAATGCCTGAGCCACTAACCAAACATTTATAAGCTTCTGAGTTATTTGGGAATGTGTTCATTATTCTGGAGAGACTTGTCCCTTTACAAATGATGCCCCATATCCAGGGACACATACATTTACATTTGCCCTGAAAAACCTTAAAACAAGAATACTATATACAAAAATGGAGTTAACCTCTATTTCTTGGTAACTATTCTTTTTTGGATAGACTTTGCTTGCTGATAGTTAGCGGAGGTGCTACTCCCTTAGAGACAGCTTCCTTACTCAACATTATGGCAAAACCACATAGCTCTTTTAAGAGGTCCTGCTACCAAGCACAGAAATGGAGTTTATAAGCAGTGGGAATGCCTTTCTGTATGCTGTGAATCTCAATCTTTAAATAAAGGAGCTGTTTTGTGCCATGACAGGCACCATAGAAGAAGTAGGAGGAGGAATCAGAAGAGGTAGGAAAGGAAGGGCAGAGTCAGAAGCAGATCGAGCAAGCTGCCCAAAGAACAACATATAAGGAACACAGGTGAGCCACGGGCCATGTGGCAGACAGATTAATAAAAATAGGTTGAGTTAAGATGTAAGAGCTAGCTAGAAATGTGCCTGAGCCATAGGCCAAACAGCATAAAGTTAATATAAGCTTCTGAGTCATTTCTGGGGGTCTGAGCAGCAGACAGCTGTGCAACTGAGGGGTCTGGCACGGCAGGGTCTAGGTCTCTGGTTGCCCCAGACCTAGAAACCCCATTACTACAGTACTCAATGGAAGCATAGATCTAAAAACTCCCCATAGTTGGAACAATAAATGTGTCTCCCACTGGTACTTCCACATGAAGCTAAATGCTAAGAAATTCAAGTAAGATAATACTGTACTGGAAAAAAAGATATCAAGCCACATGGCTAAACATTAATAGTAATATGTGTTAACTTAAAATGTAGGAGTTATCTAGCAACAAACCTGAGCTAATAGCCAATCAGTATTTTATTAAACCAATTTGAGTGACAAATCTTTACAGTGTACAAGAGCATTATCCCATAGTACTAAACAGTGAAATTTGTGTGTTTTTCTGAATAGGAGCTCATTCTAAAGAATATCTAGATGTTCCATCTGTTTACATTGACCTTCTGATGAAGAAGCAACTAGGCAAAACTAGCTACTTCTTATCTAGGAGATTTTATCATATCAATCCCACTAATGAGAATGGCTATTTTATATTATCAATAAAGAAAAACTTCTGTTAATGAAGAAAATGCAATTTCAAAACAGTGAATAGGTTTTCTTTATTTAGAAGACATGATCTATATGTACATCTTCAATATAAAAATATGCTTTTGATAATTGATAACAATTTAATTAGGGTTTTGCTTTCAATCCCCAGTCCACTCTGACTCAGATGCTGAATATAAATTATGTATTCTTGGCCAATAGTTCATGCTTGTTACTAGCTTTCTCTTACATTTAAATTAAGCCACAGTTTAATTTATACTTTGCCATATAGCTCATGGCTTATTTCCTCAACTTCAACTCATCCTGCTTATTTGGTTGCTGAATGACTCTGTTCTGGTTCTTCCCTCTTTCTTCCTATAATTCTCAGTTTGGACTTACCATCTATCTTCCTGACCACTACAGGCCCTTCAGCTTTTTAATTAACCAATGAAAGTAATACATATTCATAGTGTGGAAAAGGATTGTTCAATAGCATTATCTCTTTCTACCAAGGTACTCAGTCTAGTATGAATGAGTTATGTTAGAGTGATGATGATAAGATTTATAAGAACTACAATATCATAAGTATTCCAATAGCTGGAATTCACAAGGAATATTGAACTAAAAACTTTAAATCATAGCTGAAGAATTAACTTGAAGGTTTAACCATCTGTGAACAGGAAAATATATTCTAAAGCCCTGGATGTATTGTTTAAGTTATAAACTCTTAATAATTTTATGCATTTATGAGGAAAGGAACTATATAAAAATATTGATCTTAGTCACCAAACTATGTAATGTCCATCATGGGAAGATTTGTTTCTTTCTCCAGGACTTATACTTGTCCTCAGGTAGAAGTGCATGTTGTGGGATAATACTCTTGTACATTGTAAAGATTTGTCATTTGAATTGTTTTTTTCTTTAAAACAAAAATACTGATTTGACAGTAGCCAGGCAGAAAGTATTAGGGAGGGTGCCCATACTTAAGAGAACTATTGGAAGAGAAAGGGCAGAATCAGAGATGTGCCAGCTAGCTTCTGAGCAAGAAAAACATGTAAAAATGAGGCAGCAGGTCATGAGCAACTATTTATTTAAATAGAAATATGGGTTAATTTTAATGTAAGAGTTAGCTAGTAACAAGCCTCATCTAAAGATTGAACATTTATAATTTATATTAAGACTCTGAGTGAATATCTGAGAGTGACTGTGGATTAAGACACCTAAGGTGAACACAAAAACACTTACAGTAATTTTAAAACAAAGAAACCAAAAATATCTACACACATCTTCTGATCATTTTGGGATACTAAAGTTCTTTGGTTTCCAAAGAAAGATGTTACATGGTTTCTAGAATTATAAAAAATGCATTGTGGTGCTATTACATAAAGACAACTATAAATAAGATATCTGAACCCTCAAAAATTTCAGAAATCTTTGATAGTTTTTACTTCAGAAATATCTGTGGATTTGTTTGAATCTAGAAAGGTAAGATAATATAAATTCTGTCAAAATAAGTTAGTATTATTATATTTATAGATAAAATAAGGTTCTGTTTGACTAAGGAAGTATAAAATGAGATATAAAGAAGAAAATGATAAAACTTAATTAGCTTGTTTCCTTAACAATATAATTTTAGCAAGTTTTTTTTTTATGATTATAGCAAGCATATATCTAGAAGTACTGGGAAAAAAATGTTCCAAGAAAAATACAAGCAGTTCCAGTCAAAGAACTATATCTAACAATGAATTTCTTGTTTCATGTCCTTTCAGTCCTTTAAAAATTACCTCAAAGGTATTTCCATCATAATTAGTTTCCCACTATGATTTCTTACAAATCCTTTATCCATATTTATATGCAAGGAGAAAAGATCAATGTTAAGACTTTGATAGGTAATAATGCTCTGTGGAGATTCAACTAATACACAACAGAGTTGATGTTGTATATCACAGAGTGTATGCATGTGTATAAAACATCCTTTAAGTAATACTTTATATTTTTACAGTAGGATCTTGACTGTGGTAAGTATCAATAACTCTAAGTAGTAAAGCCAATTAATATGTTTATTACATTTGAAATAGACATTGAAGGATAAAATCCAACAACTTCAAGCAGACCTACAAAAACATAAAGAACAGTTTAATCCTGGCCAGTGGAGCACTGTTAGTCCAATATGGAACTAGATGCTACTCTTTTCTAACCCTCTCTTCCTCATTTTCTTAACTTACAAGTTACACCCCGTCTTATAAACTTCCTGTCTATATCCCTTCAACAACATATTCAAGTATTTCTAACCAGTTTGCCAGTTACTATTACAGAATTACCAGCCCCAGCTATGGAGCCAAAGACCTGCAGTACCTAGTTACATCCTAATGATGAAGAACAAGATTGTCCCAACAACCTCAACTCAACAATTCAGCTGGTAAAAACCTCGGTGCACAACTCATCATGAAGTAATCTAATGATAATATCACCTCCTTTCCAACTCCAAAGTGTTTTACTAAAAAACCAAGAATAGGGGAATTTCAGGAAAAGTGGCAAGCCAAAGAACCCAACCCTGGCTCTGGGACCAGAGCCAAAGAAAGAAATCCACCCTGGATGTTCTTTTATTGTTTGTAAACACAAGTTATTCCATGAAAAACACATTGTGTTTCTTGAAAGAAACTCAACCTTTCCATATTACAAAACAAAGAGAAAAAATAGCATTATACAATGGAGATACATATCAATGTTTATTCTTACCTTATATAGGCTTATTATCTAAATAAAAATTACTACTAAATATTGTCTTTGGCCTATTGCATAAAATATAAAACTGATGTATACTGATGCCTAGTGTTCTCTTTGTGTGTATATTTGATTACACAGTCTCAATACACAAGTGCCCTTTACTTGACTAAAAAACTCCACTTCAACAAGAGTACAATCAACCATTCAAGGCCTTGTATATTTTACCATGAGTCATAGGTAGTGATATCTGAGTTTTAACTTACCATGTAAGCTATTACAAATTAAAATTAATTAAAAATATTTCTGCCTCGGTACATAACTAAATAAAAGCTTAAATAAAATGGGATTAGATCTCAAAAAACATAGGGGCTAAGGTGTGGGATTCCCTGCAAATGCTAAAGGCTGATTAGCTGTCAGTGTGATGCAAAAAGGAAATTTGTCTCGGCATGTGAGCATGAGATAGTACCTGGGCTGGTTCTAATTTCTAGAGCTGGACTCTGAATTGCTTACTTTTGACATATTTAAACACAATACAACTTCAGAAAAAAAGTATCCTCATGATATCTATCACAATAAAGCAATGGCCTGACTATGCTCAAATTCTTTTACAAGTGTTTTGCAAAATACCTGTGCTCTCTTTCATAAGAATGGGTTCTATTATCTAAGAATCAAAGCTATATAGTTTAGGGATAAATGTCTGGGGAGTAAAATTATGCAATAAACATAGACATAAAATCCTTCACAAAACACAAGGACCTCTTTCATAAAAATCCTTTGACCATAACTGGAGACCTTAAGCCTCGTGGTCCACAGCTGACTAAGGTATGAGTGGCAGTCTCACCCCCAGGTCCAAAAGAGACCTTGGACTCCATACCCAGGCCCAGGGACACAGCTCCTGGCACCCCACCCATACCCAGCTCCACTCTACACCAAAGAAAGCTGTGAGAGCACCCCCTAAACCCAATCTCCAGCACAACACAGTTGGAGGGACATGCCATGGGCAACTGAGAACAACCCTGCAACAACTTGAGACTTACAGCTCCTTTGCCTAGAGCCAAATAAGAGCTAATGAAGAGCAGCCTCTGCAATTACTGGAGACACAAGCTCCCAGCTGACTAAAATCTGACTGAGAGCTGATTAAGAGTAAACTGAGGAAGCAATGGGCCGATGCCAGTACAAGAATACATATAACAATATAAAGAAAATAAAAGATAAAACCGGAAGAAGCTGGTGATTCTACAATATCAAGACCTGAGCATAACAATGAAGAACAAACAGGAGGAAACTACCTTAAACATAACTTTATGATAATAGAAGCTTCAAAAGAGGATATAAAGAAACTCCCTTAAAGAAATAGAAGAAAATATAAACAAAAATATTGGAAGAGATGAACAAATTCCTGAAAGAAAATAAAGAAAACAAAAAAAAAAAGAACAAGAAGAGAAGAAAAACAAACAGGTGAATGAAACATTCCAGGAATTAAAAATTGAAATAGAAACAAGATGGTACAAACTGAGGCAAACCTGAAAGTGGAAAAACCTAAAGAAATGAACTTGGACTCAGATGCAAGCATAGCCAACAGATTTCAAGAGAGGGAAGAGAGAATCTCTAGAGCAGTAGATTCACTAGTGGAGAAATACTAACCCCCCAAAAGTCATAACACAAAATGTCCAGGCAATCTAGGACACCATGAAAAGACCAAACCTGGAAATATTTGGAATCAAAGAAGAAGAATACCAGCTCAAAGGCACAGAAAATATTTTCAACAAAATCATAGAAGAAAACTTTTCTAGCCTAGAAAAGGAAATGCCCAAAAAAGATACTCCCAAAAATTCCACTTGCCACATAAAAATCAAGCTAGTAAACTACAGAACAAAGAAAAAATACTAAGAGCTGCAAAGGAAAAAGGCCAAATTACCTATAAAGGCAGAACCATCAGAATAACACCAGACTATTTAGAAGAAACAATGAATGCAAGAAGGGCCTAGTCAGATGCTATACAGACTCTGAAAGAATATGGCTGCTAACACAGAGTACTATACCCTGCAAAACTATCAACCAACATAGACTGAGTAAACAAGGTATTTCATGAAAAAAAAAAGATTTAAAAAAATACCTATTCACAAATCCAGCCCTACAGAAATAACTAGAGGAAAAACTCCAACCTAAGGAATCAAGATATATCCAATCCTAGATTTCCAGGCAGAAATCTGTGTAAATCCCTTTTATTAAAAAGAAAAACGTGGGTGCATAACATTCTAAATTATCTAATTTTTATCTTTTGTCAAAATGGTCTATTGCCCTCTATAATTATGCTTCTATTTGTTTATATATATCTGGGATAAAATTATCAGGAAAATTACATTTGATTTTAGTAGACATTAATCATCTTAATTAGTATAAATTCAAATTGTATAACTATATGGTTTTTGTTATCTAGAAAATTTCCATATAGCTCTTATATCTGTACAGATATAAAATATTTATCATTCTTTATTTGTTCATTTTTCATGACCTTTTGATAGATACATCCTCTATATATTAATCCCTCAATATGTTAATAGCATGTGATTTTATATGACAAAATTCCTTAAAGAGAAATTTGATATATATTTGTACTTTGTGATGAATATAAAATTATTTTAAACCTAAATAACATTTATGTTAAAAGCACATAAGTTAAAAATAACAACTCCTCAAAAATATATTTCCTCACAAGAGTAAAATTCTTGTACTTGTACTTTCCACAGTACAGTAGGTAAAATTTTGTAAAAGATATACTGATTTCACCAATGTCAAACACAAATTCTTACTATCTTTTTTCAAAGTTGTTCTGTTAGGGTTTTAAATTTCATTGAATAAAGAGATATATCCTGGGCTTTTGTTTCTTATTTCAACCTGATTATAAATTCTAAAGAATTGAACAAATAAAATTTAGACCAAAGAGTATAAAAAATAACTGCTATGACTTAGAATAAATTAATAAAACATTGTAAGAATCTTAATTGGTATTAATAATAAAAATTTGGAGCCAGATATTTAGGCAAATGCTAAAAGAACAGGATATGAACCACATCCATATCTCAATTTGCCAACTCCTCAGCCCAAAAAGGGAAGATCCTGCCTCCTTCTACCTTCTATTTCTTTCTTTGCCCAGCCATATCACTTCCTGTTATAAACTTCCTTAAGCAGGGGAATAGAATCTCAAATCCTGTGATTAAAGATGTATGCCCACTCCCGGACCTCTATGGCTAACTCCATGGAAAACTATGTTCTCTGATCTTCAGGCAAATTTTATTTCTTTAGTGTGTTCAGACACAATAAAGCCTTTTTTTTTTTTTTTTTTTTTTTTTGCAGAGATACAATTGGGTTTGATAATTCTGAACTTGTGAGTCACTCATGTATGTGAGGTATTGAAGATCTGCACTGAACAAGATCAGCATTCTCTGATATAGGTATTGGGCTAATTGAAGGCACCAGAAAAACAAAAACAAATGTACTCAAGCTTCTTAGCCACTCATGTGTCTTTACTATACAAACTCTAAATTGACATACATTGAATTTGCATGCAACTTATTTTTTAATTATTGAAAGATTATTTGAGAAATGTAAGATTAGTTGAATAAAGCTTTTCATGTTCAATCAGACTCATAAGAATACTATGGTTGAGTGATACTAAAAATAACAGCAGAGAGACAGTGATCAATAGTATTTAGACTACCCTTTACCAGAGGGTAATATAGAATGTATAACAATACTCAATGCTTTTCATAAGGACACTTTCAGTTCCAACTTTGGAAGTCCTGACCAATTTCTTTAGCCAACAAATGAGACATGGATAGATAAATGAGCTATGAAGGAGAGTATCTAGTTTTCAAGCACAATTTAAAAGAAATAGTATAAAGGATAAAGCATTTGAAAACAAAATTGTGTCTCATTGATCATATATTTTGACAGAAAAATGGATTTAGAATGAGAAAACATTTCTGGGTAAAATGATTCTAATTTTCAGGCTCAAAGAATATCTTAAACTATAAAAAGATTTAACAGCTCATCTTAAAAAGATCAGAATAAAAAAAATGGTTTCTAAGAATTTTAAACATGTTGTCCTGAAACATGACTGTCAGCATGGCAAAATAAATGATAATTAAAAATATGTTTTATAATGATTGTGCTTAATGGACTAAAACCAGTAAGATTTCTATTAATCCTGGGCTACATCTCTGTAACAGTTTCCCCAGAAAGGGCTTAGTGACAAAGGAAAATAAAAAATTCACCATTCTCTAAGAACACAGACAGAAAATACAATGCCAGTGTGTACATGAGTCAGTGAGTAGACAACTGAGAGGAAATTTATATGTTAAGAAAGAGATTTGGAACCCCACTTAAAGACTAGAAAACATTTTCCTTACAATACTTCAGAGCTTTGCTGGATGATTTATTATTATTTAACTCCAATGTCTTTTATTTTTTTAAATGGAAATATTTACTGTATTCTTTCCTCTCTTTTTCATCTCTTACTCTTCCTCTCTGCTCTTCTGGGTTTTTCTATTCTTCCTCCACCTCAATTTCCACCCTCTACCATCTTTTCTTTTCCCTACTCCCTTTCTGTTCTTGTTGTTTTATTTTGTGACTCTATGGTGAACACACACACACACACACACACACACACACACACACACACTTTTTCATATGATTTTAAATCGAGGTTGATAATAGTGACTACGTCTATTTGTGAGTCATGAGTCATGAGATCCTGAGATACTTGATAATGAGATAATAACATTTTGGATGATCTCAAAAAATGTTGATACTGTTTATATGGAAAGTCTATCCAATACTATTTAGTTTTTCAGGAGCAGAGCTGACGTTCTAGAAAGGTATTAGATACCTTAGTTTTGAGGAATAATTTCCACCCTTTATTTATTCTCTATATTTCAAATGCGTGACTAATTTTTCTATCACTGCATTGAATGGGACTTACAAATTCTATGCTACATTTTCATGGCTTTCTCCCACAATAAAAGTGGTTGGTTTTACTATTCTTCCTTTTGAAATCTGTCTACTGGACAACTCTGAGTAAAACCCAGAAAGAAATTGGAAGGCATAAGAATGTTATCTACAAGTCATCAGCATACTTTGAAAAAATTCCCAAACAGTATACTTATCTGTCAAGATTATTGGATGATAATATTTAAACTTGATACATTGGGCCTTTTCTATTATTTATTTAATTATGTGTTGGCAACTTTTCATTTTATTAACCAAATAATTTAGATAATTATTTAATGTGACTCATAGTTTCTGTTTAATCCTATTGTAATGGAATCTATAGTTTGAAACCCTAGAGATGAAGCTATTTTCCTTATCTTATCCAGTGAGAAAATAAAAAGAAAGAAGAATCATCAGTGTCACAATGTATGCTTTAGGAGCACAACTTCAATGATAAAGTTTTTTAAAAGTCATGAAAATTACCTCACTTCATACAATATAGTTGAAATAAGATATTCAAAACAAAATTTTAGCTGAAATTGTAGATTAAAAAATATAATAATGTGGGTACTACAATATCATTTCAAATAAATATATATATATATATAATTATATATAATTTTAAGCATCTTCTTAATAAGTTTCCTGACCACTTAATCTCTACCCCATCTGCAGAAATAAATTAGAATGGTGAGCAGGTTCTACTGTATATCAGGATAATAAAACTTTGGTGCCCTTTTTTCTTATTTTTTTTCTATCAATAATAGCTATGGAAAACTTGACAAAAATGTGTGTATGTAGAATCTGACTTTAAAAACAATAACACTGGACTGTATAAAAATATAGATTAGAAGAGATATAAAGAAGAAAATTTGTAATAGTATACAAAGAATTTATATTTACATTTAATTGAAACAACATCTCTCTGTGTAGCACATGCTGTTATGAAACTTACAGTAAATTCAAGTCTGGTCTTGAACCTATGAATCATCTCTTTCATTCCCTCAAGAGGTAAAATTACAGGTATACATGGTTAGGCTGCTTCATGTATTTGTTTTTTATAATGAACAATATGTTAGCTGCTTACTTCTCAGAATAGTCTTATTTAAAAAGCAAAATGATAATTACTGACACTGCCAATCTTAGCTTCATAGACTCATTATGTGTCCTCCTTTCCCACGTAGGTTCTAGATAGGTTTGTGGTTAATGTGCACATTATTATAGAATAGTTTCAATCCCTTTCTTGCTGGAATAAGGCATTGGAAGTAAATCAAATTTCACTTCACAAAGTCATCATCTACTTATTAACTCAGGTATTTTGTTCATGAGTACCCAGCTCTTCACCTACTTACATGCAATGTATGTATCCAAGTAAGTTATGTCATAACTATGTATGTTATTATTGTCCATAAAGCCTTTTATCTCTCAATATATAATCATCATCTTTGAAAACGCTTGAGTCTATTGAGTATCTGAAACATAATCCTACTTACATTCTACTGTAGTCTGAATTTTTGTTCACAGTATATGCTATATAAAAGTCTGATATCTTGGAAGTTAGAAACCTTGACTTTGCTTAGATCATAATAATTAACTATTTTAGTCACAGGAGTGGCTCACATATTCTTGATCTGAATACATTGGAGTCCAACTTGTACAATTGATAGTTGATGCTGTATAATAATGGTGTAATAAAGCCCCCCAAAATGTTAATACCTTTAACTTAAACTCACATCAGAAAAAACTCTTAGAAAAATCATCTTCATTACAAATTATCATAGGCTATGTACTTAGTTCATTGTCTTCTTTAAAACTTGTTTAATTTTATATTTTTCTAAATAGTTTCTCTTTACTATTTTGTGCTTTTATTTAGTATGATATCCTGAAAATTTTCTATGCATTTTCTTATTTAAGTTTAAAGCAAACAATAGCAGAATTTTGGTCTTGAATCCGTTATGAGTTTGTTTTGAGAGTATAAAGAGATAGAGGTCAGCCTTCTAGCTTCTATCGTTTACATAAAGAGACTTTCCTCATTCATAAATTAATGCCTTATTCAAACATATTGCTTATAGATACGCAAGTAGAGCTTATCAATATTCTTAAATTCATCTCTTACAACATTAAGTAAAATGATCCATGTCCTTGAAAACAAAGATGTAGGAAGGTAATGAAAAAGTATTGAATTTATGGATATAAATAAGTTCTGAAATCATACAAACTTAACAGAGTGAGGAAACTCATAAAAATCAGGTGTTGACAATTTTACATTGCTCATGCTGATTTCACACTGTCAGAAAAGCCAACCATCCAAAAAAATCTAATCTGTTAGAAATCTATTATGAATTAAACCAACACATACAGTAAGGTATCTAATTAGCAAGACTTTCCCAGAAGATCCTGATCTTCATTTATTAGAAAGAAACTATTCATCAGCTTCCTGAGACTGTGACAAAATGCTAGGGGGAAAAAAGGACGTAATGGCTATTTCATCCATGAATAACAGGAGAATTTCCTTTGGTTACTCAATTTCTTTGTATTGGGGACTGTCTTCCATCAGAACATGATGGTGGAGAAAATGTAGTGTTTTGGGCACCTGAGACAATATGGGAAAGAGAAAAAGAACCAGGACAAAATCCTGTCCCAAGCATCATGTCCTCAAAAAATCTAATTTATTCAGTTATTTTATTTATTTATTTATTTATCTAGTTTATTCTCCCATTTTAAGTATCACTTTAAACTTCGTCAAATGTAACTCAGTATGGATATAATAAATGGCTATTTCAGAATCTTCTTGATAAATTTCTTAAACCCTTTTCATAAATATTGCATCATCAGTGTCTAATATTTGGGCATATGGGCAATTAAGAAATGACCTAGATCTAAAAGGCTAGAAGATGTCTCATTTGTCACACAAAGGAACTTGATATTTATGCAATCAAATTGTATTTAACCTAACTTCAGATTATAACAAATTTTAAACTTCCCTCATGGCTAAAAAGTCCAAAAGGTAAACTCCTTGACATGCAAGCTAAACTTTTAACTATCTACCCTTGTGAAAACAAAATAATTATACTAGTTGATTATACTATGGTAAGACAAGCACAGAATGGCAACTCCCATTCAAAATAGAAAGAACAAATATTGAATGAAACGAGAGCAAGCTAAAAACACAGCACTAACAAGTATTCATTTATATGTTGGTTCAATGTGTTTTGAACAGTCTAATTTGTATGGCTTCACTGGTTCTAGCCCACATAATCTTGATCTTTGGGTCACTCTGATCACTCACTTCATGGTACTTACTTTAAGGGACATAATACCTTTCTAAAATCTTTGTGTCTGTGTTTACATTACATTTTTGGTTTTACTCTCATAGATCATCAGAGATTTCTCTCTCTCTTTTATGCTACTTCATTCACAATGGGTTTATGAGCCTTCCTTGGAAGCAAGAGAAAAACATGACTCCCCAATTTTTCCATTTTGTATGCCTATAATGATCTCAGTATCATATCTTTGATTCCAAAGTCTACTGACACTTTAAACAGTAAGTAGAAACCAGAAATAGTTACAGCAAACATGGAAGGCCTATATTAATCAGGGAAAAGTTTTTTTCTGGGACTCTGTGTAAGCAAACTGACCCTCTCTCAAAGCAAGGACTTCTGAAAAATCGTGAGTCCACCATGTGTAAAGTTTGACAGCTTTTTAAAGATGCCCTGTAAGCTTAGTGTTTATTTTCCTAGTGCAAATTAGTAGCTTCTTTAGAAAGGTGCTCATCTCTTTATTTGCTAGTGTAATATTTTGTTCAAAATATATTCCGATAATTTCTACTACTCCAACTACTCTCGTATTCTCCCTTCGCTTCCTACACTGTCTTCTTTCCTCTCTCTCTCTCTCTCTCTCTCTCTCTCTCTCTCTCTCTCTCTCTCTCTCTCTCTCTCAAAAATCAAACAGCTAAAAATAGAAAAAAAATAATCAAATAAAACAAAATGAAATACCGTTTTCCCCCACACAGAAGACATTTCACCCTTCCTGACTTCCATTCATAGTGCTTAAAGGGGAAAGGTAATTTCCAAATATTTTCACACAGCTTTAATCACTGTGACCTATGATAGAGACCTGCCTGCAAGATAAACTGGTGTAACAATGATGAAATTGTTATGAAAGTAACCAACTGTTTTCTCAATGAATTTAAGGCCCTCATCATAAAATAGAATGTCTACCTGAAGCTGCTAAGGTGGATAAAAATCATTAGAATCTTAATACTACTCTTGTGCTAACAGAATACAATAACAATGTGACTCCTAATGTTGTATTTCTATACATGTAGATTAATGCTTATCTCACTTAACATTTGTCACAGAAATTTTTATAGTTAATAGGAACTAAGAGAACCACAACTGGAAAATGTGCAGAGAGTAAAAGATGCTTATTTCTTCAGAGATCACACCACATCTACTTCAGTTTCAAGCTACAACTAAAATATTGAAAAAAATCTATACATATAAACATGTAAAAAGCACACATCCTTGTTTGTTTACTAGAATGTATTTTTCTAGTAAACTTATTCTTACTCATAATTTAGAGCCTGAAAAATTTAAATCAGTTATTAATTCCCCTCCATGACAGCAGAAAAAAAGAGAGCTTGTAATCATTTATTTATGTAATAGTCAATGAATAGAGGAGCATCATGGCAAATGATATTGATAAACAACTGAAAGTACTATGTAGTTTTCACATTTCTAAAGAAAACAATATGGTAATATATGAAATAAAAGAGATTGGTATCAGTCAATGAGAGAGTATATTAGGTAAGGTAAATTGCTAACTCAACTGTCCTGTACTTCCCACCCTCATACCCCATTCACACATCATGAACATGCATACAGATAATAAGGGAATTCCTTTTAACATAGGGAATTTCATAAATAATATGTGTACATTCTTAAGCACAGATTTTCATAAAGTTTATTATCATCTAAACAAATAGGAAAAATTAATGATGCAAAGAAAATACAGCTAGGAAGACATATTTTAACATTTTAAATGAAATATTCAAAGGAGAAAATTACAATAAGAAAAAAAGAGTGTAAAATATGTCATTCTAATAAAATAACTTTAATTACAATACAATAGAATGAAATGATAATTTATAAATAAAATACACTTAAGTTAGAAAGTGGAATATAAAAACTTTATTTGCATACTGAATTATGTTAAAGTTCTAAAAAGAGAAAACATTCAAAATTCAACTAATTGGAGTATATATTATAAAACAGTCCCCCTCCCAATGATATGTGTAGTCAGAAGTTTCTGAACTGGTCTACCCCCAAGATGTCTGGACCCAAAATCTCACAGCTGCTTAGTCCCAAATAATCACACAAAGTCTTTATTTAATTACAAGCTTTCAGCCTATGGCTCTGGCTTATTACTTGCTAATTCTAATGCTCTTAGTTAACCTCTATTTCTATTTATGTTTAGTCACATGGCTTGATACATTTTTTTCTCAGTGAAGAATTCTCATCTCACTTCCTCTGCATCTCTTTCTTCTTTCTATCTTCACCTCATCAAAAAAGGGGCAGTGAAAGTTAATTCCTCTCCCCCCTTCTCTCTCTCTGTCTCTCTCCAGCTATCTGACTTTCTCTTTCAACATTCCTGGAGCTAGGATTAAAGGTGTGGGTCACCATTCACTGACCTTCATAGCTAGACTCTGTCCTCTGATATTTTAGACTATTTTTATTAAGTAAATATTACTACAGATTTAGCTATTAATCCAGAAAAAAATTTGGAGAAGTTATTAATTAATTTTTATGGATTTTGAATTTGAAATAAATGATAAACCAAATTGCTTTCTACTTTTATAAGTACATTTAGTGAAAGATATAAATTTAAGATTAAAAAGTTGAACTATGGTATCAAAATTATTTGTAAAACAATTCACTATGTACACAAAATTTTAACGTTAAATGTTTAAGCATATTAAAAAATATTTGGATGTTGAAATTGTGACTTTTTTGGTTGATAAAATACTATATATAATATTTAATTCTCCTAAACATTTATTTTTATCATGTAATTTACATATTTATGAAGCCCATTCAAAACACTTAGTAAAATTAGTATGTTTAAGTAAATTTAGAAATAAAATATATAAAAACTAGAAGGTATTCATAAATAAAAAATAGTGTATTTCATCAATAATAAAAACAACGCAAAACACCAATAATTATAATTTAAATTATCAGATTTATTTTCAAAACAATTTTCAGTCAGAAAATTTTAGAAAATATTCAGTCAATCCAATATTTTTATAGTTATCAAACTTTTTTGTAATACTTTCATCAAAGTGAATACAAGTAACTAGTTTTTACATGTTGTCATAATTTCTCACCTAAAAAACCCTATATTGTCAAAGAAAATTTGTTTCTTTATCAAGTTCTAAATAATAGTTATATTTATTCTGACACTTTCTTTATATAGGTTTACTATTGAATCTATTAAATAGGTAGTTATATCTATAACTTTAATAGTAAATCCATAATTTTTATGTTTATTTTTGAGAATTTATATACCTACTGTTACAATGTAAGAGTTTCTTGGTCCCGGGCAGCCAGAGGCCCAGACCCACAATCCTGTAGCCCTAGACCCCTTAGCCACCCTCCACTGTTCAGACCCCCATAAATGACTCAGACACTTATATTAACTTCATGCTGTTTGGCCTATGGCTCAGGCACATTGCTAGCTAGCTCTTATATCTTAAATCAACCCATTTCTATTAATCTTTCCTGCCACGTGGCCTGTGGCTTACCTGTATTCCTTACATGTTGCTTCTTTGGGCTTCTGGCTCCTTCTGTCTGACTCTGTCCTGCTCCTCCTACTTTTTCTATGTCATGGGCCAAAACAGCTCCTTTATTTAAAGATAGCTATTCACAGCATACAGAAAGACATCCCCACATCAACCTACACTGCATCAACACAATTCCCTCTCCTTCTACTTTACTTCATTTCTTTCCCTCCCAAATTTATGATCTTTTGTATAGGTTTGGCACATACATGCATTCCTAATGATTTCCCTTATTTTTGGTTCTATGAGTGTACCTCCAGACCAGAACTGGCCACTTGGTATTAGAGACGCTTTCTTTGAGTTACTCTTTATAGGCTAGTCAGTTTCACCTCTCAAATACAATGTCCTTTTGTAGCTTTTCACATAGGGGTGTGGCCATAGGGAATATCCTGTCCTCCTTGGCATTTGAAATGTTGTTCTCATTATGAATTTCCTTCCTAGGAAATCATATTGTGAATTAATAATGGGTTCATTTTTCCTGTTGTATCAGAGAGTCCATCATCGCTTAAAAAGTATCTTGGGCCTCCATCTCTTGTAAACTTTCTATCACATCTTTCACAATATTTGTCTGGGCCTTAAGTTTAAAAGTTGCATTTCAGATATGCAACTTAGGGTTGGGCAGCTCTTGGTCACTTATTCCCTGCATTGTGATGAGTGTTTGTTAACACTCATGACAACATGTGGCGTTCATGTAGGCAGAAACAGAAAGCTGAAAGCTCCATCTTAAACTATGGGCCTAAATTAATAGCAATCGAATATGTCAGTAGTCTTTAAACTCTCAAAGAGAACTTTCTGTGAGGTGCTTTCACATTTATTGCATATAAATATTATACCTATGTTACATATAATTTTATACAAGGATAAAACTAATATCAATCCCTACATTTTCAACTACTTTCAATATTATTTGTCATACCTTTCTACCTGTCTCTATTTCTCTCCGTTATTATTTTCCAGTTAGCAACTACTCCATAATCGCCCTTCACTGACAATTTCACCCGATTGCTTCCTAATAAAAATCCAATATTTATCCACTATTCATTTTTTTTCTTTTTTGGATTTGTAGTTATTCTATATTATATATCACAAGTAATTGTCACAAGCTATTGTGGGCCATAGTGCAATTACAGCTTATAGCAGTTGATAATTCATATGTCAAACCAGCAGAGGAATCATTCTGGAATGGGATAACTCATCAGCAAGACTTATAAATTAGTGACACTGAAAACTATTGTTTTTATCTGTACATTTACTTATGTAATTATAGCTATGACATCTCCCCCTTACCATACATTTCATGCAATGTATACATTCAATGTCATAAATACATCTCAATCTTATGGATACATATTTGTGGGTTGTCAGGAAGATGACCTCATTTACCTGTATAATTTTGATGGATAGAAACTACTAAAATATGCTCTATAACTAGATCTATTATTTCATCTGGACTATAGACACTTGTTCATCTCAGTCATGCTGACAGCCCAAATTGGCCAAACAAAGTGTCTCTGAGATATATTATGGGCAGATTTTTTACAAATTTTACTCATGAGCAAAATTACAGATCGTTGGTCTTATAGGATCAAAGCTCTTCAAGAGATTTTTGGTGAACTATAATGATATTGTAGGTGTTTGACGTTATATCATAGTCCTTCAAGAGTTTTTATAATACTTATGTTGTCATAAACTTCTTTCTCTGGCACCTACTCATTCTAATTAAAAAAATGATTAATACTTTACATAAGCACTACATCAGCTTTCTTGCAAGATTATAGGCTCAGTAGACTGTTTATGTTTAGACCCTGAATTTAAAGTGATTAATAGGAAAAGGCTGTTAGCTTACCATGCCCAGATATTACATGTATTCCTTGTTGGTTTCTTGGGTCTCTCAATACTTTAGCTTCTCCCTTTGTAATCTGTGTAGTAGCCCTTTTAAAAGATAGCATGATAGTTGTGCTGATAAGCTTTTGCTAGGCATAAATTTTATATTCAATGCAAGAAGCCACAAGTAAACATCAGTTAATCAGTTTGTTTTTTTAGGTCTAAATTGTATCACATGGTAAAATATGTTCTAGTTGCATCCTCTTTTGTAAATTTTATTTTTCTTTATAGGCAGATAGAATTCCACTGTGCATATGTACTACATTTTCATTATCCATTAATCAGCTGAGGGACATTTAGATTGTTACTATTTCCCACCTATGGTAAATAGGATGACAGTGAAAATAGCCTGGAAAGTATCTGTGGAATAGGAATTTGGGTAATTTGAGATATAGCAAGTATTGTCATAGATACCAGTCTTAGCACAAATGCAAATTAAAGTTATTTTTAGATTTTTGTCTTACCTTAGTTTTATTTGATTAAGAACACAACTGGTAAAATATTCTAGAAGATGTAAGGAAATAATCCTTGTTTATTCTCTATGGTATTTCAAACTGGTGCAGAGACTCTGAAAATTGATGAGGAGAATTCTTAAAAAGGTGTAAACAAATCTATCATATGGCCTAAGGGTTTATTATTAAAGTAAATTTAAAGGCATCTTGATAATGTAAAAGCCAACACAATTTATTACTAGTTTAATTTTCACTGAGAATTTTTATAAAATATAAATTAATGTGTAATTAATTTACTTTTATAGTTAACTCATAACTTTAGTTAAATGTTGTACTATATTTTGGATATATATTTTGGCTCCCAGTTGAGGAGAGAAAAGTGCATCATACCTGATGGAAAGGTACGATGGTGATAAGGAAATGGAATTGAGGTTGTGGTAATGTGAGGTAGCAAAAGCTTTGAACTAACAGTTTACAATAAGAGAGTTCAATAGTTTTTGGAATTAATAAATATAAAAATAAAAATTGTAGACTCATTTATAGGGAGGTATAATTGTTTTCAAATCATATAACATATGTTATCAATTATACAATTGATGATGACAAAGTGCTTTGGCAAGATTCTAATATTTTAATATTGTTAACTGCTAATTTTTTGTTATATTTAATTTAACTTGTATACAAATACTTTATTTTATAAAAATTACTGGCAAATTCCACTAAAACATGTTAAATAAATACTACACAGTTTTCATTAGATAGAATTAATCTTAATTATTTTCTTTAGGTTTTTTAAAAAATATATGAGCTGCTTGTTCAGTTCTATCCATAAAATCTGCTTTACCTTCTTTTTTAAAAGTACATAATCTGTTCCATAATATATTTTAATCTTAACTATTTATTTAACTTGTCATTAATTTCCAAAACTACAAGCTTCAATAATACACATTCAAGTAAAAACAAAGACATTCGTAGAGCAGAATTTTAGTTGTCATTTGACTAATTGGACAGGAGGACATTGTGATTCTATATTTCTTACCAAGAACAAGCGCAGTGAACTTAATTTGCATCATTTCCTTTAATATACTTGTCTATAAAATGGGAGTAATGGTAATGTCTCTCTCTCTGCTTTTAGAGTCAAGACTAAAGTACTCTAAGATGCTAAAATTTGAAGTGTCACCTGGAACAGTATATTATTACAAACCTATAGGATTTTAAAAAAATAGAATAAACTTACAGGAAAATACTACCACAAATCTGACTCATTGCATAGAAGAAAGTTTAAAAAGAAAATTTATTTTCTCATAGAAATAAAAAAGAATTTCAGGATTTATCATCGAGGCCTTTGTTTTTTTTTTTTCTTTTTTCAAAATGACATAGAAATAATTGTTTTATCTGAGAAACAAAGACAATTAAAATAAAATAAAATAAAATAAAATAAAATAACATACAGTACTATGTGAAAAAATTATACTTGTGTCCATAGATTTAGGCACAGGTATATGAATTTTGAGTTTATGGACAGACCTGTACTGAGCCATATGATATTGAATTATAGTTCAAATATTCAGTCATGACCAAATTTACTTACAATTAAATTAAATCATTCAAATTCCTGATTTTAAGATAATTTAATTTCTTATCACTATGTTAAAAATAAAAAAAAAATGTTGGAGGATTTATTTTGTATTATATTTTAGAGATGACAGTCATGAATTGACAAAGGTATACTAGTAACATAGATTGGCCACTCCCCCTTCAGGAGCCTGGGACCCTGGTTAGCATCTAAGGACCTTATCAGCTGACACCTGAATCCTACCACATCAATGTATCTATGACAGTATGAGGTGGTTGGTATCACTAATCCAGTGGTCATTAAAAAGATTTCAGTCTGGAATGAGGTTTAGAGCCCGTAAATCTGTGTATTTCCTGTAACCTATTTCTAAGTATGCCTCCACTCTTAAGTTTCACAGCTACCCCAACAACAACACCGGATGATGACAATACATTCAAACACATGGTATGGTAGTAGACATTTCACATTAAAATCACAATATTGAGTATTGTCCCCTTAGATTGATGGTCTTCTTAAAGGGCAAGATGGACTCAGTCTATCTTCAAAGGATTCATAATTTTAATGTTTCCTGACATGTTATGTGGCTCAGATTTTAAATACATATTTGTTATTCATACCAGTTGCTTAACTCTGACACCTTGTATCAAAACTCAAGTTGCATTGTTCAAAAACATAACACAGAATAAGTATTTTCATTCTCAAAGCCAATAATGAAAGCATAGAAAGAAAAGATTGGACTAAAGCAATGGTAAACCCCAGAAACTACAGTAGTAGAAAACACTGAAACTCTGTATATATACATAAAATCTGGAGTTCCCTATGGCTTTATGTGTTTGACAGTGTGCATGGATATCTTTTCTTTCCCTGTCATTGCAACTTACATGTGTTTCTGTGTTTTTAAACTAGAATTACTATGGTCATGGTCAGCACCTACATATTTTCCTTTGTAGATATCTCGTATTCTGATACCTCCAAATTCATTATTTATGAATCACTTTATAAAAACAGTACATTGTATAATTTGATAAATAAAATATAATCTTGTTATATACTGTGTTGCTTTGATGGACTTTTCACCTTAAAGGAAGCTTGCATATCTCATTTCTCTTTTTGTTCCTGGTGCCTGAAAATCAGGCACTATTCAGATGATGATAACGTTGATGATAATGATGATGATGTGATGCAAAGTTATAATGTCAGCTCCAGGTGTAAAACTCATTTCTTAGAAAATATTTTTAATATTCTACAAGTATTTACACAGTTGAACTAGGGCTAACGCCCCAATGTAGCTTTATTCAAAGAATGTGTATTGAGAGCACATAGATGCATATTATATGACATATGAAACAAGTGTATAGAATGACAGTCCCTAATGAAGTCCCCATTGTAAAGTTTGAAATTTATAACATGTCATATAATTGATAATAACTTTGAATATATTGTATCTTATTAATACTATATTATATATAATAAGGCTATGCAAGATTATCTTAGTAGGGAGAATGCAATCCAAAAACTGCATACATGGAAGAAAGGGTTAATTAAAAGTGAATGAGAAATGGAAATGTACAACTGAAACTTAGAGACAGACTATTTATTAACAAATGGTAATAAAGTGTATTTACAATAGAGAAAGAAAGCCCATACCAGGCACTGGCCTCACACATGGTAACACAAACCTAGTGATTTGCTATGTTGAATAGTCCACAAATAACTAGGTGCTAAGTCCAATTATGACTTTTTCTTTTGATTTTCTTTATGTTACTATTGTCACCTGAACAGTATTGTACACTAAGAAGCTCTAACCAGTCATTACTATTTGTGATAAAATGGACTTTTTACATTATAGAAAGTGTTTCTTATATACCAACAATATATTGCAGTCTGTGTATTTGTAATAAAGTAGCTATATCTGCCTTAATGGTTACTTTATTTTCTTATCTTATTGAAATCAGAATAGGAACAGAAAAGGAAAAGTTGGCTTCAGAAATAACAATGTATTTATATTAAAGACATAGTATAAAATTCCAATAATGTAGAGAGGATTTTAAACATGCTGTGATGGACTGGGAGTATAAGAATAAGCATATGTTTAAGCACACACACATACAAGTATCAATTTTGATGTTCTTTTGTGCAATGTGATACTCTCATACATTATGTGTTTGTGCTACTGTATTATTTACCTTTCTGTTATTTTGATAAAACACAGTGACCAAGCAACTTTAAACAAGAGAGTGTTTATTTAGACTCATTGCTCCAGAGTAATAAGAATCCTTCATGGCAGAAAGTGGCAGATGTGACAGCAGAAACAGAAGCTACATACAATTATCTTTAGATCCAGGCATGAAACAGAAAACATGACATAGAAATGGTGCCAGAATTTTTATTTAAAAGTTGCCACTAGTGAGGCATATATACAGTGAGGAGATGTGTTGGGATTCAGGTGTCAGCTGATAAGACCCAAGAATACTTATCCAAGGTCCTGGGCCCATGAAGGGGGAGTGGCCAACCCCATTGATAAGGGGCTGCTGGGACCCTGGGAGACCTGTTTTTCTGGTTCCTGGCTACTGGAGAGACTGGTTTGTAATCCATCTCCATTGCTCAGATACTCCAGTCCCTGTTCAGGTGCCACAATACCTTTGTGGGTATTGGTTTATATTTTAATAAATATTAATCTTGGATTGGTGCCTTGTAAGTGAAGCTCCGCCTACATCTGGCACCCAATGTCCTCAGGCCTGTGCCCTCGGGTATACGGTGTCCCTTTGTGTTTTGAACACTATTAGAGGGCAGAGGACAGGCAGACTGTTCAGCTTTGGGAGCCTGCACTCCAGTGCGGGGCTTAAAGCTTGCCCCGCTACTCCTGCTCGGCCTTCCGGTGCAACACACAGGTGAGCGTTTTCCCATCTGCGTGGCCTGCTTGTGCCTGCCTGTGCAATGGCTCCACCCATTTAGCCCGAGTAGCCAAGTTTAAAGTGCCCCCCCCAAACCAACCCACGTGGTCACTGATTGTGACCTGGGCAACTGTAAATTCCTCTGCGCATGCACAAGCAAACAAAGGAAACAAAAACCCTTCTATTTTGTGATTGACATCCTGTCTTAATTCATGAGAATTTGCTTTTTATAAGGATTGTATTCTGCCTGCTGGGGCCCTTACAGATCATGTAGGGTCTGTAGGTAGCCTCCTGCTGCAAATGACTCTGCATCTGCCAAATTGTAAGCAGAGCACTAAATGCTACTGTGACACCTGTGGACCAAATGTCGTCATTACACCTGAATTGAAGTAATGGCTGATAATTATTCCATTAATGACTTCAGGTCATATTTTTCCATGGTGATTGAGAAATTTTTGAATGAATATCTTGAAGGCTTCAGTACCCCAGTCCCACCAGTTTTTCGCTTGTTTCTCTATTTTGTGTTTCAAAATTAAAAAAAAAAAAAATGATGAAAGAGGTGACATATGGAAATCAACAATTGCTGTCCAGAATATATAATATGGAAATTTCAAACACTGAAGTGGAAGGTGAGGTTAAAGAGGTTAAAAATGTAAATCAACAGTTGCTGTCCAAAGTATATAATGTGGAACTCTGAAACACTAAAATGGCAGAAAAGATTGATATTCTAGAAATTGGTTACAACAAGCTTTCTATTAAAGCTTTCTCTTTAGATATGGATAACACTGTACAAGAGAAATATAGGCTCTATGTAAATGGTGAAAACAAGAAACTTGTTGACTACATTAATGACGAAAACAAGAAAATCATTAATTATGTTAATGAGATAGATTGAGAGGTCTTTGGAAGGACTGCTTCATCAGGAAAATCAAGCTCTAGAAAAATCAATTGTATCTAAACTCCAGGAATGGAAGCCAGTAGTATCCAAAATCCAGGAATGGGAGGACCATATTGCAATACCAGAAAAGGGTAGTGATGCATCTTATGCTCAGAACAGTTCAGGTCAACCCCCGATGGGACATTATGGTACTGGAGACACTCTACCTAACGTGGTAAACATGAAGGGGCTACCCCTTCCCCAACACTATTGTTCCCGGTTACTGTTCAGATAAAGAAAGCATCTGGGGGATCCTCAAAATTTGTAGAGTATAGTTATGAGCCAGTACATATGAGAGACATCAAAGATTTTAAAGAGGTAATATCATTAAACGGTATAGACTCTACTTATGTAAAGCAGCATTTAAATTCATGGTCAGAAAAAACCTGATTCTATCAATTGATTGGATGCAGCTAACAGCTGCTGTCTTGGACCAAAGTCAGAATTTTCAGTGGAGAACCTGGTTTAGAGAAGAGGCCAGGACCTTACAACAACAAGGAAAAATTAGTGGTTTCTTTGCTTCTCAGGACCAAATCCTTGGTGAAGGCATGTTTGCTGATGTGAAGGCTCAAACTACTTATGATGAGCATACTTTATTACTATGCCGTACTGCTGCACTGAATGTTTGTAAAAAGATTTTGGACCCGGGTCAAAAATTGAGCATTATACTAAGGTCAAACAAGGCTTAAAAGAGCCTTATACTGACTTTCTACAGAGGATAACGACGGCTGTACATCGAGCAGTATCAGATCCAGAAGTTAGGAAGCAGTTAATACTTTCTCTGGCCTTTGATCATACTAATCTGGAATGTAGAAGAATACTTATGCCTTTAAAGATCAGAGCCACACTTATAGAAGAATGAATTCAATATGCAATCAATGCTGAATCTCTTCAAAGCGACAAGGAGAATTGGGTAAGCCAAGCCATCACCAATATTAGGGTGAGGAACCAAGGCATCACTTATTTCAACTGTGGTAAACAAGGCCATATAAGACGGAATTGTACACAAGGTACCCTTGGAAATAATGCCCAATATAAGTTTAATTCAAACAGAAGGCCATTTCCTTCTGAGTTATGCAGAAGGTGTGGCAAGGGACAGCATTGGACCAATGAATGCAAAGCTACCAGGGACAAAAAAGGCAACCCTTTACCTTTGAAAAATGCCTTTCGGGGCTTCCCCTGGGAAGCCCCCAAAAACCAGACTCCAAGTTTGAGGATGGTAAGATCATATCCAGTCACAGTAGAAGACCAGCATTCTCAGGATGAGTAGGGCATCCAATACTTGATCTATAAGATCAAACGGTATTAGATAATAGAATAAATTCAAAAGAGATATTGGAAGTTCCAGGAAAAATCACAAAATGAATATTTTGGCAGACATCAATAAATGAACAAAGACCAAAATTGAAAATATGGGTAGATAATATTTATATCAAGGGTTTAGCTGACAGAGGGGCTGACATTTCTATCATAACCCCACAATCATGGCATCCAAGATGGCCTTTACAGGCAGTGGATATCTACTTTTTGGGTGTTAGAACAATATCTCAGGTGAAACAGAGTGTGAGATGGCTTGAATGAATAGGGCCAGAAGCCATATGGTTGAAGCCATATATGGCTGACATAGCGGTGAATCTGTGGGGTCATGACCTTCTACTGCAATGGAATACCCAGATTAAGATCCCTCCCGGTTCTGATATCAACCGGAGACTCAATTGTGTTTCCAAAAGTGATGCTTTAAGGTGCTATGAATAAAATTCACCAGCCATTCAGGTTGTACAAAATAATAGCACCTAAAAGGACACTCACAGCACTGCCTTTGAAATGGGTAACCAAAAAGCCTATTTTGGTTCAACAATGCCGTTTGACAAAAGAAAAACTTCAGGCTTTGGAACTGTTGGTACAGGAGCAGTTACAGGCTCAACATATCGAAGAATCAACCAGTCCATGGAATTCTCCTGTTTTTGTTGTCAAGAAGAAATCTGGAAAATGGAGGATGGTGACAGATCTAAGAGCAATAAATAAAGTGAATTAATCTATGGGCTCTTTACAATCTGGTATTCCCTTGCCTTCTCTGCTACCTAAGAGATGACCTAGTATGGTTATTAATTTGAAGGATTGTTTTTTTTTTACCATACCTTTACAGGAACAGGACAAAGAGAAATTTGCTTTCACAGTGCCTACTCTTAATAATTCAGGACCAATTAAGAGGTTCCAATGGAGGGTCCTTCCCCAAGGAATGTTGACTAGTCCCACCTTATGCCAATATTTTGTAAAACAAGCACTAGAAATACTGAGCAAGTGCTTCCCACAATCTATCATTTACCATTACATGGATGATATTTTGTTGGCAGACCCAAACCCAAAAACATTAAAAACATTGTTTGAAGAACTAAAGAAAATATTGCCTGATTGGGGACTACAAATTGCTCCAAAGAAAGTACAGAGGGGAGATTCTGTCAATTATTTAGGATATAATATAGGTTTACAGAATATTAGGCCACAAAAGGTGAAATTGAATAGAGATAAATTGAGGACTCTTAATGATTTTCAAAAGTTACCAGGAGATATTGCTCATGATTGGTATAAAAAACTATGAGCTAGTTAATTTCTTCAAGACTTTGGGTGGTGAAAAGGATTTAAATAGTCCAAGAGAATTATCTTATGAGGCCAAGAAAGAATTAGAGTTGGTAAAAAAGAAACTTCAAGAAGCACACGTGGATTGTGTATATCCAGAGCTAGATTGTATACTGGTTATTTTACCCTCTAGACAATCTCCAACAGGAATCTTAATGCAAAGAGAAGCAATTGTATTAGAATGGATATTTCTGCTGCATAGGCCAACCAAGAAGCTAAAAACATATATTGAAAATATTTCTGATCTGAATTTTAAAGGTAAATTCAGAGTTCGTCAATTGACTGGAAAGGACCCTGAAGAAATTGTTGTGCCTTTGACTAGTGAAGAAATTGATCGATTATGGGCAGACAGGGAACCTTGGCAAAAGGCTTGTAGTGACTTTTTAGGAGAGATTAATAATAAATATCCTCGAAGCAAGATAATTCAATTTATAAGGGAAACTAATTGGATTTTTCCTCATGTGATACAGGATAAACCCATTTCTGGAGCCCCTACATTTTTATACTGATGCGAACAATTTAGGAAAGCCTGGCTACAAGTCTGAAAACTTAATTAAGGTGGCTTAGAGCCCTTATAACTCTGCTCAGAAGTCAGAACTATATGCAATTGTTATGGTGTTGTTGGATATCACAGAGCCTCTCAACATAATTACCGACTCTCAATATGCAGAAAGAGTTGTTTTACATATTGAAACTTCTGACTTCATTCCTGATGATACAGACTTGACCTTACTGTTCATACAACTACAGGATATCATCAGAGATAGGATATATCCTATGTACATAACACATATCAGGGCACACATGGGTCTCCCAGGCCTTCTAGCACAGGGTAATGATGAAACTGATCGGTTGCTGATAGAAAATGTGCTGGAGGCCACAGAATTTCATGAGAAACATGTTAACAGCAAAGGACTAAAGAAGAGTTTTTTTTTTTTTTAATCACTTGGCATCAAGCAAAAGAAATAATAAGGAATTGTAACACTTGCTCTTTCTATAACCAACCGTCTTTACTTGCAGGAAGTAATCCTAAGGGTATACAGAGAAATGAGATCTGGCAAATGGATGTGTTTCATTTCCCAGAATTTGGAAAGATAAAATATGTACATCATACTATTGATACTTACTCCAGAATGCAATGGGCGACTGCCCTGAGTTCTGAAAAGGCTGATGCTGTACTTACTCACCTTTTGGAAGCAATAGCTATAATGGGAATTCCTGCTCAGATTAAGACTGGCAATGATCCGGCTTACATTTCCCGAAAAATGAAGGAGATATTTAGATACTGTAATATAAAGCATGTTATGGGGATATCACACAATCCTATAGGCCAGGCAGTTGTAGAGAGATCTCACCACACATTGAAAGAGATGTTTTATAAAAAGAAGAGAGAAATGAGAAAACCCAGGGAGAGGTTACACAGTGCCTTATTGACTTTGAGCTTTTTTAATGCTGATGAAAAGGGAACATCAGCTGCTGAGAGACATTGGGTAATAGAGAAATCTCCCAAGATAAACCAACCCATCTACTTTTGTCAATATGGGTACCAACAAAATTAATAATGGTTTGCTTCGAAAGGGAATCCCTTCCTGAGGAGGAGAAGTAATTGTTAATCCCTGATATGAATAAGGAAAACACATTTAACAGGCCCGGGTCAGGGTCTCAATTTTGTCTTTACAGGAAAGTGGATACAACTGTGTTTAAGATATTGACTGGACATTGAATGATTAATCACCTGCAATGGAAGAGAGATCGATGATGAAGGAATGTAAACAATGGACTACGAGACCAACTGATACACATATGCACTACTGGGTAATCTCTCAATTCTTACTGCTTTGCATCTTGCATATACACCTTAAAAAAATTGTAGTCCTAATTTGACTATTAATAGGGCTGGATTTGGATTGGGAGCAAGTGGCTTTCTGCTTCTCTAAAACCAAGCATATTGGTAAAGAAAATGTGAAGTATTCTGTCTCATATCAGAAAAGCCACCTGGTGTGAGACAGAAGAAAGAATATTTAGGGATCAATATTATTGTGACTTCATCTTAAACCTTGTTTCTCTCTGTATCTGTACCTTTCAAACATCCTGTCTGCATACAATCTTCTGAAGTCATAGAGGATATGAATATCTTCTTTGAGTATCAACAATGCTTGAGTTTTCCATTGTAAATAACATTTCCTCCTATCAGCTATCTACAATGAATCTGGAACCAAGATGGGGCCCCCACTGCAACAACTCCTACTAGGATAAAATCAGTTGTACTATAGAACAAGGCAATAAGGAAAATAAGAAAGCAAATGTTGGCCGTAAGTTACAAAAAAGCAGCATTATAATTTGAATGAGTGTAATTCTTTAAAAATACCATCCTCTCTTTCTTTGCATCAATGCTATAAGGATTAATGGGAAATGTTGAACAATACAGCAGATTTCCTTAGATTCCTTTCTTGATCTAGTGTCATTGTAGAATGTGGGGGTGTGGCTTATATTAAGTAATTTGAGGAAGGGAAACAGTATGGGAATATGTTTTAAAGTTAATAAAAACCAGTTTGTAATATCAGAAGACAGAGCCATATCTTCCAGTATTTATTTATTTATTTATTTATTTATTTAGTTATTTTTGTTTGTTTGTTTGTTTATTTATTTATTTTTGCTTGCTTGTTTGTTCCTTTGTTTTTTGAGACAGAGTTCATCTGTGTAAGAGAACAAAAGACCTCCAGGCTGTCCTGGAACTTGCTTTGAAGACCAGGCTGACTTTGAACTCACAGAGATTCTCTTGCCTCTGCTTCCCAAGTGCTGGGACTAACAGTATGTGCCACCACTTGCCTGCACCTGTTATTACACAACAGTTAGTAAAGACCTAGAGCATTTTAAAAGTAGACATAGAGAAAGTACAACAGGGAAAAAGGCAATCAATCATCACAGTTCTACTTTCTTTGTATACTTCCTAGGGTTGTTATGGGAGAAGTCAGGAGTCTATCATGATTTCATGTTGGAGCTAAATTACATATGCCCAGAAATATACATGAGTTCGTGCCTATATGATTTATAGCTCTCTATAATAAAATGCTTAAAATAGCTAGAAATCTAGTGCTTAAATTATGCAACCTTGTAGTGGGATTATGTTCTGCTACATATTTGTCCCTCCAACTGGTTTAGTAAAAGTCTAATAGTCCAGAAGGCAGACATGAAGTGTGGGCAGAGCTACAAGACTAAGAAAACTCTGGGAACAGGAAGAGCAGAGCAGAGATGCCAGGAGACCCAGAAGAAAAAAGCCAAGATTCTTCTCTGGGAAAATGTACCAAGCCGCATTGCTAAACAGATTAATAAAAATGAGTGAAGATAAAAAGCTAACCATGTCTCAGACATAGGCCAATCAACACAATATTAATATAAGCTTCTGTGTGTGTGATTTTTTAATACTTTGAAACTGCTGTCCGGACCTTAATACTATATAGAATAAGCAGCTACACATCTTGAGGCTAGTCCAATACAAAAACTTATTACCCAAACTAAAAACTTAGATAAAATAAATTTCACCTAGAACATCTTGATTTTTCTATAGGTTTCATGTGCATTTTCCATGGCTTCAACTGCATACAGTCTAGTAGTCCATTACTAGCTTAATTTAACAATGATTAAAATATTTGAATTTAGAGAACTATAGTAGTATGAATATTGAAGCTCCCAAGCACAGTTTTTCTCCTTACATAATGTAAGAATAGTTTTAAATGGAATCTGCAATACAATGCCAGTAAGAGCACACATTGGAGCTCCACTCCCTGACATTAATGCAACCAATTCAGTGATCAAGAAACTACCTAACTTCTGCCTAGTATGCCTTATTTATTCCAGAGATGAAATTAAAATGAATTGATTTTTATATCCTCTTGAGTAGTTAAAAAGTCTGAGTGGTTTATAATGGCAAATGCATTTTACCTATGTAAGCAATAAATGTATGCCATATTATTTTAAACTAATATGAAATGTCCTATCTTACATTACAAGACTTGCTGTTATCTGCAAACAAAATTTAGTATGCTTGTTTGGTAGAAGCTCAGTGTATACTTTAACTCCCACAATATTATTGAAGTTTTCATTTAATTTATTTATTTTTCTTATTATTTACTTCACAAATACTTCAGGATCTGAGGAGTGTTATTTTTTAATCTCTTTATTTTCATTTGAATACTTCCTGACTGAAAGAGATCTGGGAATATATTAAGTGATAAATATCTGCTGATTGAAAATGATTCTTTTTGATGTATATGGCTAGAGTTGACATTACCCTAGTTTTATTTTTAGTACTATTGATCTTGCTCAGATTTTATGTGTATAATTAATAAGAAAGACTAGAGAAGAAACTCTTGTTCCCTCCTTGATTATTGAGAAAATGGTCCCAAGTTTTTGACATTCAATATAATGTTAACAGTGAGCTTATTATATTTCTTTCATTACACTATTCTTAATTTCCTCAGATAATTTGTCATGAAGAAAAAAATCATGAGATATTTGTCCTTTATTATATTTGTATGTTCTATTACACTTACTATCTTATACTTGTTATACAACTCAGTGTTCCTGGTACAAATCCTATTAATCATGACAGAGATTTTCTAAAGTTTTATTAAATTGTTTGAAACAATTTATTGAGGAATTCTATTCTACAGTAGATTATTATGAAATTTATTATAAATATTTCTGTTTCCTGTTGTCATTGTTTTATATCTTTATCCAGTATTGGTACTATAATCACTTGACCTGTAGCATAAGTTTGGACAACCATTTCTTTTGTTGTCTTATGACTTATGTTTAAGAAGATTGATGTTAATTTTTTAAGGGCTGGTAAAATCCAGCAGTGATTCTTTCTGACCAAAAGATTTCCTTTGGGGAAATGGGTGCTGTCTATTTAGCAGTTTATCATGTATTGTTCTCTCTATCTTCTTGGCTGTATTTTGATAGATTATATATATGTGTGTGTGTTTATTTCTAGATTTTCTAATTTAATAAAAAACAAATTTTCAAATCACCTCCTAAGCTTTATATCTTGTAAAGCACTTATATAACTTTATACCTAAGTGTTTTCTATTATAATATTTCCATATTCACTACTAACTTTATTGATTGTGAGCATTTGTGAATTGCATTTGTATTTTATAAAATCAAAAATTTTCTTATTCTCTTATCATATTGCTTTGATATCTTTTTGATTGATGTCTTTTTGATCAGTCCTTTGTTTTATATATAATATATCATTTATGTTGCTGATACTTTTAGTTATATAATATTATACTATGGCAACAAAAATATATTAATTTGATAAACTTGGTTATAAGTTATAATTTGGAAAACATCTTTAGTTATACAGTTTATATTTAAGCAGATAAATCTCTATCATAGATGACAAAAGGTATTCAATAACATTCTTGGATTTTAGTTTTGTGGACAGTAATCACATTTCAAGATAATATACTCCAAATATTCACCAAGTAGTCATAGAATTTTAGCTTATTTCAGAAGTGGGCAGTAACTTTTGAATGAGAAGGCTAAAGATGACCCATGATAAGTTATGATAGAGTAAGCTTTACAACCTCTCCAAAGTAATTTCTAGTTAATTAATCAGTTTTATTGGAGGTCCATGGAATATATGCCCCTTCCCAGGAATTTTCATTTATTCTAAAGTGGTTCCTCAAGACAGCAACAAGAATCAACTTAGGAGAAACCAAAACCCTTTTTCACCCAAATGGAGACTTTCAGTTTAGACTTTCCCTAGGCATAAAGTCTAGGCTTGGTTCTCTGCATTCACTCTCATTTGCTTCTGGAGGAAGCCTCTCTAATGATGACTGAACAAGGCAACAATGTGTGAAGATAGGACAATATCATTAGGAATCTTTCCATTGATTTGAATAGAAAGCTCTCAATTCTGTGATATGAATGATTATTAGTAAATCTTTCACCTTTATGTTTATTTTAAGTTAATCACCATCTTTTCCCCTCACTTATGTTTGGTTATAGCCTAGGTTTCTAAGCTATCTAGACTCCTGTGACTCACCATTCAGCCAGTGTCTGCCATGGGCTCTTACTCAAGACTTGAGAATCAATTTAAGTCAGGATTTGGTTGGTCACTCTCACAAGATCTGTGTAAACATTGCCCTAGCACATCTTACAGGTGGGCTAGATAAAGTTGAACATATTGTAGCTGGGTTGGTTTCTGAGTTTCTCATTTTGTAGCCTTCAGAGTACCTTACAACATCTAGGAAAGTAGAATGTATTAGGGGTGAGGGATCCATGTAGACACCAGCTTGACATCTCTGCATTCAGTGAGCTGTGTAGATATTGTGTTCTAATATTTGGCATAATTGTCAGTTTTCAGAGAGAAATCTTATGTACTAATGTAGCTTGAAATATTTTTGTCTAGTCCAGGTTACTTGGTCTAGACACATTTCTCCCACCTGGGGTCCTGCAGCTGATTATAAAATAATAACTAAGAGGCTTATATTAATTACAAACTGTTTTGCTCAGGCTCATTACCAACTAGCTTTTATAACTTAACACATTTATTAATCTATGTTTTACCATGTGGCTTCATGCCTTTTCCTGTTTCCCATTATATCCTGCTTTCTGGGTGGTAGCCTATAGCTTCTCTTTGACTCCAGACTCCTTCATCTTTATTTCAGCTTGAGTTTACCACCTGCCTCTATTCTGCATCGCCATAGGCAAAAATTGTTTCTTTACTACCAAATGGCAATAAAATATATTCACAGCACACAGAAAGACATCTCACATCATCCTAGAATAAATCTGGTTTATTTAGAGATCCTCACAGGATCACCTCTTCCAACAACTCAGCTGAAAGCAACCCAGTCTGATCACTGGCAGCCTTGCCCGAATACAAGGTATAATCACTTAAGTTCACTATCCTATACTACTAGGAGTACTCAATAGGGGCAATCTTTAATTTCCAGAAGTTTTCCACTGCACCAGGTTCCCACACTGACTCCCAAGTGACCCTGAATTCCTGATGTTTCAGTCAATACTCTTTCCCTCTACATATTTCCCCAACACCTTATCCCTCTTCTTCCACTCTCCACCCATCGCCAGTACTCCTGCAAAAGCTATTCTATTCACCTTTCCAGGAAGATCCATATGTCTTCCCCCTTGCTGTTTTCACTTTGAGACTTTATATACAACTGGATGTATTGTTAACTAATTAAATAACTAATCAGCAATCTTTAATCACATGTAGATAAATAATATTATTTGGAATAAGTTATGAGAGTGTCTATCTAAATTAAGTTCCATTATCTGACTAACAATTGAAGAAAATGTTAACTCTATAAAATGTTTGACTCCATTGAACTGCTGTTTTAACCATACCGTAATCAATAGACATGAATCCAAAGCACAGCTTTGTATGTATTATTCTAACAATATTTTATATAAAACCTTTCATTACCTGTTAAGCTAAGTTCTGTGCCACTCATTCTTTTAATATAAAATTATTTTTAAGAAAATCTGTTCTTAATTATAACCATAAGTATATGTACAGCTGTATGTGTTTGTGCACATGAATGCAGTACCCACAGGTGGCAGAAGAGCTTTTTTTCTAACCTTGGTGAAGCCAGGTTGTTGTGTGGCCTTACAATTCTGTGAACCAAACTGAGATCTTCTGTAAGAACAGTACATGCTCATAATGGCTAAGCCATCTTATCATGATTAATGTATGAATTGATCTGTAATTGGCATATAGATACTGACTTTCATGCAAAAAGTATAAAAAAGACAATAGAAATAATAAAGGAAAATCTGTGTAATATTTATTTTGATCAAGACATTATTATTCATTCAAAAGTACAGTCTGTAATTGATTTGATTTGGGTTAAGAATGCATTGCTTAATAACATTTAATACAGATAAAATAACTTTTTTCAAACTGTTATTTAGTGTTTCTAGAAAAATTTCTTATAATATGGAGTAATTTAAAATCGTACAAATGATAATTGATTGCCTTAAATAGAAAACTAATGTATTTCCATATAACTGAAAGAATTCGCTATCAGAAATTAATAAAGCTGTTAAATACATCAAAATAAAACAAATTTTATGTTTAACTTCCAGTGTGAATTTTTTAAGATTGTGAGTACAAAGATTGGCTTAATGACTTAATATTCCCATATATTCATTAATAATCTGTGACTGTGTTTTTTCTTATGTTAGTTTATATATCAATTTAGTTAACAGGTTAGAAAAACAATGTAAGCAAAATATCAATAACAAATATCTCTGAAACTGCTGTAACATTGTCTCTATCGGGAATTGTATTTTATTTTAAAGGTGAAAATATTAACTCTTCAACATTAAATTAAAAAGTGACTCCATCAATTTCTTAATGAGTTTAGATGATTGAGTTCAGATGTATAAACAGGGAACTGATCGAATGAATCTGTTTAATTCTGGTTAAAAGTTAATTTTTCTGCTTGGTTTGTTACACTTGTTTGCAAGTGTTTATTTGTCTTTGCTTAAGAATGTAGGAATTACATTTTTACACAGATTTTTTGAAACCTTTTAGGAAGCACATGTTCTCATGATTAATTTTATTACTTTAAACAGAGATTTATCAAGCTAGAAGGCAAATAGAAATCAAGGCCTGAGAAAGATTCATGACGTCAACATCTTTGCTACTATAAGTTTTTTGCAAAGCTAATTCAGATACTGTATTAATAAAGATCAGATTTAATTCTTCAGCATGGATTTTCTTAATTAACATAAATATGATTTGAATTGTAGCTCACCAAATTATTTTAAAGCATTCCAAGAACAATAAAAATTCTGCTGGGTAAGAGAGGAAGAATCAGTTTTGGAGCACAGCAGATGAGAGTGATCAGTAATGACTTTGGTGCTCTTAAATGGAGTGTTAACCCAAATACCTTAAACTAGGTACTGCTTTTAAGGAAGAAAACGAAAGATACAAGACTAATTCTGACTTTCATACTCAGTCTGTAAATATGTTTTGGGAAATACTAGGTGCTTGAAATATATTCTTAGGCACAGATTTATTTATTTATATAATATTTTTTCCATTTCCTTTTTTTACACAGACAGCAGCATTTGATGTTAAGTTTCCCATGTGTGCTTTTGTCTGATATCTGTTGCTTTCCTCTCTTTTATTTTGCATTTGTTGACTTTCTGCTGTGACCAGCTAAACAGCATATATGCTTTACTGTTAACATGGATTTTCTTCTCAATGTTAACTTTAAAAAAAAAAAAAACAAACTCTTGTATCATAAAACAGACAATATTTGGCTTATTACTGTGTTTGTTCCAGTTGTCTCCACTTAAAGTAGGAAAATCAGAAGAAAATTATTAAATTGTAGGACACAATCATTTTCCTTCTTTTTTATGTGTAAGTCTGAGCAGATGATAGAGCTGTTGTGATACACATGATTCAAGACAGTAATTAACCACCAGGACTCCTTGTTCTGTGTCTCAGAGTGACCTTCAAATTTCTGGTTTCTGGTGGCAGATTTTTACTTCAGTAACTAGAAAGTTCACAACAGGTAGCAAAGTAGCAAGAAACAGCACAAACTTGTCATTAGTCATATCTCAAATAGTCACATTTAGTGCAATGTACATTATAGCTGGAAGGCAAAAGTGCCTACTTAGTGCCAAACTGTCTGAGTTATTTTCTATTGCTTTGACACAACAGCATTATCAAGGCAACTTATAACATAAAAGCACATAAATATGCTTATAGTTTTAGAGGTTCATAGTTCTTGGTGGTGGAAAAAAGACAGGGTAGCAAGAAAAGTTGAGTATCAGGAAGCAGATAGCATATTTAAAATAGCTGGAGCTCTGGGGAGCTCACTGAATTGGGAATTGCCATTGGAGATCCATCAGGAAGGGGAGCTGGGCCTTAAGGGTGGGCAGCTTTCAACTGCCATGAGTGTGTGGAGGAAGAGGATGGCTAGATGGGGAAGGGCAAGGCTGAGGGCTGACTGGGAGGGTTTGGAAGGTGGGAGGGGAGGGGGAGCAAGGAGATATATTGATGTAGAGGACATTTTTAATGAAAATAAAATATATTTATAAAATGGCACAAGCCTTCTGAAAACTCAGAGCCCTCCCACAGTGATGAACCTCTTCCATGTCCACACATCCTAAATCTTCTTAAAAAGTTCCAGAACTGGATAAAAATATAAAAATAATAGAAGTCCATCAGGAGGGCTGCATTCTCATCAAACCACCTATATAAGGTATTCAGTGGAAATTTAAATGACATAAAATGCCAGTCAAAATTCATCATACATTAGCATCTTTTGATATACCAGATAATAATTATATATGATATAATCTCACATATGTGACTTTAATCAAAACCAAATATAGGTCAATTCAAAAGAAAATATCCTCAAAAGTAACATCTCTCACTTTCTTGAGTTGGCAGTGTTCAATCTCTTCTTTTTCTGTATTTATTTTTCTACCAATAACAACATCAATGACATTAATTCTCGTCAATAGAACAGTAAGAGTCTTCTACTCCTGTAATTCTATTATTCAGTCACTTCTTTTTACAAAATAATATAATGATACACTTTTATATTCATGTAGTAAATTAAGGAATATGGTTGCTAGTCTTTCTCACATCCAGTATTAATATTCCATCCAATGTCTTTCCTTTGTTTTTTTCTTCATATTTTCAAAGTTTAACAATTCTGAACTCTCAAGTACCTGATACTATCCAATAAATAACAACTGTTACACTTTGCTTATCTCTAATCTTACTAGTGATTCTTTTCCTATAGTTTTTATCAAGTTATAAACAAGTGTCAAAGTGTAGCCATATTCTTGTTTGCTGCTTAATATGCATATTCGTATAATATATTAAATAAATACATATATACTTATTTTTGTACTTATATGTACAAAAAATATATACTTATTTTTGTACTTATATGTACAAAAAATAAGTTTTTATTTGATGAATTAATAGATGCTCTGAAACATGAGAAAACATAAAATATTAAAACAATAACTTGCAAATATGAGTGATTACGAATATAGTGAAGATTTATGATGAAAAGAAACAAAATGAGCAAAGAAAAATGCAAGACGTTGAACAATTTTAGGAGAAAAGAAACATCAGGAAATAGAATGGAACGAAGTATGTGTTCAAGGAAATAAACACACTAGAAATGGTGAAAGGGATTGGTAATCTCATGGAAAAATCTCACCCAGATATGTTTCTAATTTATGAAAAAGAATAAAAGAAAATCTTAGAGCCATGTGTGGTGGTGCACATCTTTAATTCTAGAACTTGAAAAGTTTGAGGCTGTCAGATCTTTGAGTTTGAGGCCAGTCTGGTCTACAGAGCAGAATCCAGAACAGCCAAGTTGAAGGAGAAAAAATAAACAATTGGAAACAAACATGGTGAAGATATAGTTGAATGAGGGGCCATGTTCCAGCCCAGAAAACGGTGGAACTTGACAGATTTAGTGATGTGACACTGGCTTTAGAGTCTAGGTGAGAAGAAGGGTTTATGAAACTTTCCTCTATGAGTAAGGAAAGCCTTGAGGCCAGGTGTGTTTTATAGGTGTCCCTGAATGGAGGTCTGGAGAGGCATTGTGTAAAGTTGTGAATTTGAAGCTTGGATTGCCTTGGAGATCCCAATACATTGCAGATGCCAAAGTTGTAGAATTGTAATGTATATCTTGGGGCATTATATGTTACTTGTATATGATTTGCTTATTGATTTTTATTTTACAAGGGTTTATCATTTAATATAATTAATAGTTGATTGATTTCATCAATCACAGAAGAAACTTCAGACTTTAGACTTTAAAGAAAGTTTATGACTATTATAAACTATGGGGACTTTTGAAGTTGGAATGAATACATTTGTGCATTGTTATAAGGGGCAAGGGAATAAAATGTAGTGGTTTGAAATAAAATGCCCCTAAAGAGAGTAGCAACATTAGGAGCTATGGCTTTTTTGGAAGAGGCATTTCTTGTTGGAGAAAGTGCATCACTGTGTGTCTGGCTTTGTTCACATATGCTCAAGCTATATTTCGTGACACAGTTCACTTCCTGTTACCTCCAGATCAAGATATAGAACTTTCAGCTCCTTCACCATATCTGCCTGCATGCCATTGTGCTTCCTGCCATGATGATAATGGATTCAATCCCTGGAACTTTAAGGCACCCAAATTGAATATTTGTCTTTGTAAGATCAGGATCATGAGCAAGAGATCCACAAGATAGTTGACCCAAGCTATTAGGAGCTCATTGACTCTAAAATAATGCCTTAGGAACCTTCATGGAAAGGAACTAAACCCTCCAACTGTAGATGGTAGTCAAATGGCCTAGGCAGTTTGTGGAGACTCTTGCAGTAGGACAAGAGTTTCTTCCTGGCGCGTGAACTGACACTGTGGAGCTCATTCCGTGCAGAGGAACACCTTATTCAGCTTTGATACTAGGGGGGAGGGACTCAGACTTTCCTCAACTGGATATATCAAACTGAACTGACTAACCTTGGGATTCCTCGCTTTCCCAGGGAAATTAATGAAGGGATGGGGTGAGAGGTGGCTGAGGGAGGACAGAGAGGAGGGGAGGGAGAGGAAGCAGTGGAAGGTATGTGAAAATGTTTTAAATAACAAAATTACAAAAAAAAAAAATTCCCAGATAAAATTTGCTGTGACCATAGTGTCTCTTCACGGAAATAGAAACTGGAGGGAAGACAGCATCCCACTGTTAAGATAATCTTGATAGCCAATATGTGTATCAATAAAAATCTCAAAAATAATATGTAGTATCTTATTTTCTTAAGGGAAATATAGTGAGCTACCTTTGGCAGTGTGTACATACTCAAAAAGATAAATACCTTATGTTCTATTTTTCCTGTCATTTATAGATCCAAATCCTCAGTTATGAGCACATAATGTGAAATAAAAACAAAAATAAGAAATGTAAATAAATCACAGGTATATGTAGGTGTGTTTGCTTTAATGGTAATAATAAGATACTGTTGAAATTAAATGCAAGAGATTCTAACTGAGGCGGTAAGAGGGAGACAACAGCTGTGGAGAATGAGGGATGAAGAAAGGGAATGGAGATAAATAATACCAGTGATATTTTATAAGGCCCCCCAAAATTATATTTCTATGATTATTAAAATTTATACACTATGTAAGTTAAATAAAATGTTTGTATGTGGAAGTTATTATATGTGAAAAGTCTATCAAGGATCAATATATGCTAAAATATATATTCAATAGGAAATAATTAAATACTATATGAGGAAATTAAACCATGATAATTCACAATGCTCTCCAAAGAAAGAATCCTATAGGCTGACAAAAATCCCAGTTCTTGACCAAAGACTAAGAAACCTCTTTTTGAATGGTAATGGTATTCCAAGTAATTTCTACAAGTATATAGACTATTGATGCGCGCCTTACTTGCATCTCAGGAGTTGATAGTAAATATTTATTGCTGATAATGGTGCATACTTAGGACAGAATACTAGTGTATGCTTAGATAGATCACATTTTCCTGCAAGGTAGCTTCCATGATACCAGAGAATACCATGTAAACTGTCAAGGGAGTGTTAAGCAGTCCTGACAAGCTGCAGCATATATGAACCACAATTACCAGCATAGTAAGATGTCTGGAAATGTATAATAAGTGGTACTCATATGTGAATAATAACTAACAGTAATATTGTTTCTGTAATTGACAAAATATTGTTTTTGTAAAATTGTTTTCTAAATGTAATTGAATTTAAGACCCACTCAATGGGAAAGAAATCACGTACGATACTCAAAACAGCCAAATTACTCCAAGCTACTGAAGATAACAGAGAGTAGAAAAAATATGTGACTGCTGGTTGTCTAGAAGATCATAATTTCTTACTAATTTCTAAATAGTAATATTGTACCCACAGAGAAGTGTAGCTACTACCCATAATCATAAATAAGCTGTTTACAGAGAGTAAAGACCATTATAGATATCTACAATTAAACTCAATGAAGAGGTCAATGGGCTATTGGTAGTCCAGCCTGACTGAGAGGATGCTACTGTTTCACTTTCTCATCTACGTGGAAAGGAACATTGCATTAGCCTGAACTGATAGGTTATAAGAGCCAGAATATGAGGAAGTTTGTGGTGGGATGATATCCTAGAAAGAGGTATGTAAGTAAGACCAGAACCATGGCAATATAATGAGATCCTAAGGAGAAAGGAGGAAAATTTGACCTACACAAAGAACTAGAGGGACGTTTGAATTTCTGGGAGAAGAATTAATTTCTACCCAAATGAGCCATATTAATAGTTATTCTATCAAGATTAATAATCCTGAAAAAATACATACAGATAACAAAAATATTAAACATGCTAAATTTCCCACAAGCATGCATACACACATGTATTTATAACAATAAAAACTAGAGGAAAAGTGGCTATGAACTTGAGATTTAGGGGGACATGGGAAGGTTTAGGAGAGGAAACCTTAGAGTGATTAGATAGGGGAAATGGATGGAAATGTAATATAATTTTATTTCAATTAAATATAAAACTAAAAAGTAATAAAGTGTTAAGATTTTACACTTTAAATGAAAGATACACTAAATTTTTAAGAGAATTTGTATAGAGGCATCCAACATGAGTCACAACATTGTTTCCAAATGACACATGTAATTAAATCAAAACTTCATTCCTAGTAACAGTTTACTTTTCTATGAGTTATTAGACAGAAAGATCCCCCCCCCATACCAAATGCAGCACAGGTTATGGTTCCTACTCTGTGTAGCCCATTACAAGTAGATGTTAAGACATTATAGAATAATGTATAACTCACTTTGTTTTTGGAGCATAAACAAATCAATATAAACTATTGAGGATTTTCTCTCTGCTGTGTGGTATTCATTGTGTTTGGAACTGCTGTATAAACTGTTATGGAAAGAAAATTCTCATTCTGGATTGCTTATGCTATATATCGAGATGTGCTCACTGGTACAATTGTTCCATTACTGCTTATGGCTGTAACCAACAGTTTTCTTGATTGGACTTTGCTATTCTTAGTAATAATTGGTATATGATGCTGAAAACAAGGTCAAAACCTAGGGCTAGGAAGAGCATAGGACCTGGGAGATTGATTGGGAAATAGCTGTTGTTATTTTTCTAACATGATCATGCTATCAATCCTGATAAATATGTACATTTTTAATCAGTAGATTTATGCTACTTCCAGCTTCGGTCAGGTTAGTGATTTTATTAAAGTGAACAGCAGTTACTGAAAAGACTTAACAACTTTTCAAAGTGAAGGAAATAAACTGAACTCTCAGGCATAGATGAGATGCTTTTATCAACCTCCATATTTAAGCCCTGGGGAAGAGGGATGAACAGTATATAAGAGTTAGAGATTTTAAAGAGAGATTTGGAATGGTGAAGAATTTTTTTTGAGGGGGGCGTGATATGACTCATCAACGTTATGAGCTCCGAGCAGCTATAGTTTTCTGTGAAAGATCAAGTCTGCAAAAATTCTAGCCTGTATAAAGGCCCCACTCCTAAATGACGAGCTATTGACTACTGATGGCTGTTGGAGTGGTAGTACCATTCTTTGGGTGTTCCACCACAGGAAGGCTGCCAGTACTCCATATTGGGAGCACAGGCTCAGAAGCCATCAACTGTGAAGCTAGGTTTCAGCATCCCTATCATAATTTTTAAGAGTTCACTTCACTGCCTTAATATCTAGAATATTCTGGGGGAGAGAAGTGGGGAAGTTTTGGGAGAACTTGCCACAGAAGTTTTCTGTTTCCCATTCTCAACTATGAGTAGGAAGTCCTCAACACTTCTACAAAATAAGCTTCCTAGCCTTTTACAGTCAGCATCAGCATAGATCATGGACTTCCACATGGGGGCAGAAAACCACAGGCACTATTCTAGCACTTGGTGGTAGCATAGCTCACAAAGACATCAACACGGATTCAGGTGCACAGACTATGGACATTTACATGTTCTTCAATGATAACATGGACCATGGGCAATAACATGCATCATCTTCCTCAGTGGAAACACAGGCCATGGACATAAACATGGCATACATTTACCTATTATTATTCAGACCACCCTAACAGACTGTCTTTAATATATTTATTCTCTTTGTTAACCTAAGAAGGTAAATTTCACTGCTTTACACCTCTGCTGTAAGTCTTGCTATATCTTCTCACTTGTGTCTTAATAATATTTATAGATTTCATAATGTGGTGAGCTATATATATATATGTATGTATGTATGTATGTATGTATGTATGTATATGCATGTGTGTGTAAGTCATATATGTGATGTACTTATATATCTCTCTTTCTTTCTAGCTATCTGTCTATCTATCTATCTATCTATCTATCTATCTATCTATCTAACTTACATGATTTTGTTTTTTACCATTATCATCTCATTATTCTACCCATAATAGCCTCTGTGTTCCACTGGGCTCAGTTCATCAAGTACACATTTCATAGCTTTTGCGGTTAACTTTTTCTTATGAAGCACCTTCTTTAATAGATGTATTAATGTACAGAAATACAGTATTTGTTCATTAGTTTCACAGACATCATCTTCTGTGGTAGACCTGCCCTAATTATTCCAGATAAACCAACTTTTGTCTTAGATATACTCTATATTTCTTACCCTGAAGAACCATTCCATGGACAATGATATCTTACATGCTACACTAAGTAATTTATTTAAAGTATTTTATATTACTAAAATTACTTGTACCATCTTCTTAGATAAACTATGAAAACGTTAAAATTTATTATGTATTTTTGGCTATCTAAAAGTACTACTGAGCTGACTCATAGATATAAATCCAGGTGCGGGTAATTCCTACTTATATCCCTCTGGATCTGAATTCTAAATCAGGAAATTATGTACAACTTAAATTTTGATTAGACACATTATTTAAAAGCTTTTCAAAGAACATACCCACAACTATTTCCTCTTCCTTATCTCTTCCCAGTCATCCCTAGCCTCCCCCCATACATCCTCCTATCCATCACCCAGAGAGTGTAAGGATTCAGGGTAAGTCAATACATTCTGGCATATCCAATTAAGGTAGGAAAAAGCCCCTCTCCTTAATATCAAGGCTAAGTAAGTTGTTCCTCTGTAGGAAAGAAGTTCCAAGAAGCCATTTCATGGTTAGGAATAAATTCTGATCCCACAACAGGGGCGGCTTAGTGCTTTTATACTAGAAAGTGAATCAACTTGAACTTCTGAGTGTAAGATGGGTAAGTGCAGGTCTGTTTGGTGCTTATCCATGTAAGTACTTATCATTTAAGTACTGTTAATTACACACAAAACAAGCTTTTGTGGAAATCAATTGGTTTCAATTATAAAATTCCATAAAAAATATTTTCCTGATGTGTTCACTTCACTTTGCCATATGTTACATAGCATAACAATGTCAAGAATTTTATTATTGTCTCAAGGAGCAAGTACTATCAAAAACTAAGTGAGTGAAAAGGCCAGAGTGATTTGTTCAGTTTGAAAGTAAGTCAGTCATTGTCACCTGCAATTTAACAAAGATTCACAAGGAGAAGCAAAAGGAATGAAATATAAGAATTAGTGAAGGTTAAAGGTATGTCTAAGTTGGAGATTGTTGGTGTGGGAAGGCTGATGCCTGGCTAACTAAGGCAGAAATACTAGATACAATATTAGGAAAGCATCAGTTTTAGTAAATCGAGTCATAGACACTTTACATCAGATGCTACAGGAAAAATTATTTATCTTGTGTTTTTACTAAAGAATATCATTTGTCTTTATGCAAGTTTATACTTTAGAATATATTTGTGAATTGTGTCTCTTCGGTGAACAATTGGTTTTCAGACAAATTAAGGTTTTTCATGCTCAGAAATTCAGTTCTACATTTAATTGCCTGGTGACTGTCCACTGTAGATTCATATTTCAGCATGCTCAGGACACATGATAACATTTATTGATTGATGAAAATGAAAATTACTTGCCTCATAACTGTAAAGTTTGTAATTTTCTAATGAAGATGTTATTGGTGATATAATTGAGGATTAGCAATTTACAGACATCTATTTGGTCATCTAGTTCAGAAGTTTAGCAATTTAATATAATTTAGATTTACTGTGCAAAGAACCCTCAAGAATGTAAACTTGCATTTTAAACTTTATGTAAAACTTTGATTTTTAAACTTTATGTAAAATCTCAACAGAAAAAAATCTATTAAACAGAAATTCAAGTCAATGGATGAAGAATCTAACCAAAAAAAAACATAAAACAATAATTATATAAATAACATGAACTCACATGTATAAAAATGTTTAAATAGAGTTATTTTGATAACTGAAATGACAGTTTATACATTTGAATGAATAAACAGGGATTTATATCAAAGTTCAAGTTTTATAATTACTTTCTTTTCTAGTTTTAATATGAATAAAAAACTGATTATTACTTTTCAAGAAATTATAACAGATTTTGATCATTATTTTCGGTAATTGTGTTCTGTATTTTGAAGTAAAATTATTCTTCAAAGACTATTACTCATCAACATAACAAAAATGAAATAAAATTTCCACTTTCTACTGTCATGTAAGCAAATTTTAATTAACCTTTCAGCCATTCTGCCTTCTTACAGACATTGTCTCTTTAGAAAATCCAGCAAAATCTAGCCTGGAACCAAACTGACGCATACCATAAACATAAGGAAAGGCTAGCCTTTCAGTTCAGCAGTGAATTCCAATATTAAAAAGTATAAGATAAATCCCAACTAAGATTCTAGAGGTTTACCCCGAAAAAAAAATAACTTTCTCATTTTAAAATTACTAAACTTTCAATGAATGAACATATAAAAATAACTAATGGAACTGATACAAAATTTGAATTTGCAATAAAAATATAATTTAATAGTCACATATGATTTATTTAGCTGCAGAGGACATTTAGAAATAGTGTTCTTCCATCAGCCTTACAAATAGAAAAGAGAAACCCAGTGAAATCAATGGTATCTTGTCCCACAATAAAGCCAGTAAAAGACCAACATTGGCAATGAACTCTCTAAACCTTCAGTTCAGTTATATTTCGCTTTATTGTGACACTGTCATTACCCTACCATAAAGGCTTCCATCCTTTGTCTAGATCATATTTATAGATTCCAATATAATTTTAAGAGGTCCTATCTAGTGGAGCATACAACATGATTTACCTATGGTCATGACAGGGCAATACTCCCATAATCGCTTATATTCACTGGCCATGGAAATTAATAGAGTCAATATTATACACAGACAATCTAGTGTAGAAAACCTTGTGAATTATATTAATAGCTTTATTATGATTATAACATTCTTTATGTCCCACAATAACTATCATCAGGAAAACCAAACACAGCTCATATCCAGATACAAAAAATAGTCAATATCAGTTTAAAGATGCTTATCATGCATATAAATGTAGTTATGAACCACAGAGAATCAACACATTAATCAAAAGAATCAATGTTTAATTTGCTAAAATATGTCTGTTGCTACCAACATCCTTCTCATACAGCTTAGTACACTTTTGTAATATTAAGAATCTCTAATTTATTAATCAGAATAAATTATCTTTAGTGTATTCATTATTATGCTTGTGATGTGCACTAACACGCATATGTGGATATTAGAGTACAGTTCTATGCAGTAAATTCTCTTCACCATCTGGACATGAGTTCCAGGGATCAGAATCAGGTATCTACGCATTCACGGCAAGTGCCTTAACCTGTTGGGCAATTTCATGCCCCCACAAATACTACGAGTTGTATTTTCTGAGACATTTGGTTCATTATGACTTCACACTAGGTAAGAGAATTTACAAAAGAAATTCATAGTTATTTGGCTTTCTGTGTTTTGTTGGGATTTGTCATATTATGGTTTTGCCTTTTGTGATGATATAATAAACTAGAATTCTTTAGCAAATGCAGATTATTGGAATTCAAATACTACATGAAAGACTATGGAAATGATATAAAAAATATTAATCCTAATTCAACAACCATTTCAGTGATTACCAAAATCACATTTGCCATTGTAATTTCACAAATAAGATTTGGCTTGTCCTCTTCGATTTTGTTACTTTTAAAAGGTGATAACATTAGAAATGCACTTGCCTTCTTTTTTCAAGAATATTTGAAAGAGAATAAACAACTAAATTAGGCTTTATTTTGATTTGGGTTTATTGAGAATTAATAATCCAGGAAATTGGGAAAATCACATGCTTTTCCCTTTTCTATCTTTTTAGTATTTTGTTCCTTTTATAAAATACAATTGTTTCTTACATAATACATCCTGATTTTATCTTTTCCTCTCTCTCAGCTCCCTCCTCCCATGTCCTTTCTTCCCTTTCCATACGGGTCCATTCCCTTTCTGTCTGACATTCAAAAGCAAGTCTGTTAAAGGAATAATAAAATATCGCAAAGTATTAATCAATAACAAAAAAAACTATTAAATTATACTTGGATGGGAAAAAATAAAATGATAAGAGACCAAGTAAAGGAACAAGAACTAGGTAACCACTCCTCCACACAATCAGGAATACCATAACGACAAAACAAAGCAAAATAAACCCCTAACTGTACAGGTCTGGTATATAAACTCATGGCCGCCCAGCACATGCCACTCCAGTGCGTTCATGTGACTTTTGATCCTGTTGAAATATCAGGTCTGTTTTCTTTGTGTTATCCACCTCTTCTGATGCTTTCACTCTCTGCACAACATCTAGAGACAACTGTTTTAGTGCTGAGTGTTCCAAGTTCTCTCACTCTCTGTATATTGTCTGATTATAGGTCTCGGTATTTGTTTTCCTTTGGTGCAAAGGAAGCTTCTCTGATGATGGCTAAGCAAGGCACTGATATGTGAGTACAGAAGAATGTCATTAGGAGTAATTTTATTGCTACTTCATTACACACACACACACACACACACACACACACACACACACACACACACACACACACAATTTTGTCTTGCTTTAGTCTCCTGGGCTACTTATTACCAGAATATTTTTCACCTAGTTACTGTCATGTGTGGATTCCATGTCAAGGTGTCGAACTTAAGTGAAATCAGACATTGGTTAGTTAATGTCACATTTTTTGTGCCTACATTGCCCTAGGATATCTTGCAGGTAGGATACCGTTGCCTATCCACGTAATTTTTGCTGGCTTGATCTTTATGTTTATCCTTTGTAAACTACAGAGTACATTCATGAACCATAGTTGCCTGAATGAGGAAGTTAATGTACCAGCTCCACTTCTACATGTTCAATATAGGTGTTATCTTTAGCAATGGGGCCTTGTCTTCAGTTTGTAGAAAGCAACTTATATTTTTAGTTTATTATAATAAAGTCTTCATAAATATGAATGGGTAAATATACATAATACATAACACACTGTATCTGGAATGAGTTCGGTTTATCAAAGCGAAATGTTTTATAGGAACTATTTTTAAATTGAATAAAGCAAACTCATATAGCTACTACTATAATCCAATTTTATATTCATTTGCTTAATTAGTATGAGATAGAGAGATAGAAACACACACACACACACAGAGAGAGAGAGAGAGAGAGAGAGAGAGAGAGAGAGAGAGAGAGAGAGAGAGAGAGAGAGAGAGACTTTGCCATGGAAAACATTTATGTGGGCTTTAAAGGACAAACTAAGAAACTAACTTGGGAAGTCAATTTATCCTTCCATTTGTGAGTGAGTTGTTCTGGGGATCAAATTTAATTTACCAGGCTTGTGACTGTGATCCTGCGTGTGGGCTGGCACCTTGGAGCTCATTCCCTGCAGAGGGATGATACCTATCCCAGACTTGACTTAAGGATGGGGAAATCAGACTTGCCTGGAGTGGATGTGCCACTCTTAGCTGACCCTCCTTGGGACTTCTTGCCCTTTGGGGGGAAGAGGGTGGGGAGGGGCCAGGCTAAGGGCTGACTGGGAGGGATTGGGGGGGGAGAGAAGGGAGGGGGAGCAAGGGAATACATAGATAAAATGACATTTTAAAAATAAATAAATAATTTAAAAAACAAATAAATTTACCTGGCTGGTCAAGTTTTTCATACCATCTGGAATTGTGGGAATGGGGTAATCTAGGAAATTCTCCTCCCTACTAAATTAAAGAGCTTCTCCTTTTATTGCCTAAGTTCTAATGTTATGGTCTTTCACTGTCAGTCATAGATGTTAAATTGGCTTGGTAAATAAATAAGTATTCTAAGTAGAAGATCTGTAGAAAATGGTTGCTTGACTTCTCTGATGCAGGAATCATGCCACCCCTCATTTGTTCATTATGTTTAATTGTTGTAGTAGTGGGTTCTCTGGTCCCGGGCAGCCAGAGATCAGGAGACCCACAGACCTGTCGCCCGGGACCGCTTAGACGCCCGCCGCTGCCCGGGTCCCCAGAAACGACTCAGACGCTTCTATTAACTTCATGCTGTTTGGCCTATGACTCAGGCACATTCCTAGCTAGCTCTTATATCTTAAATCAACCCATTTCTATTAATCTGTTGGCCATGTGGCCCGTGGCTCACCCGTGCCTCCTTACATGTTGCTCCTTGGGCGGCTGGCTGGATCTGTCTGACTCCACCCTGCTTCTCCTACCTAAGCTCTGATTTCTCCTCCTACTTATTCTATGGTACCTGCCATGGCCCAAAACAGCTCCTTTATTTAAAGATTGAGATTCACAGCATACATAAACACATTCTCACATCACTTCCCCCTTTCTCTCTAATCAAAAAGGAAGGTTTCAATTTTAACATAGCAAAATTACATATAACAAAATAGCTATCAAGCAAGAATTACAGTTATAATATCTAGTCTATTTGTATTTAACAAAATTAAAGAAAATATTCTATCATCTACCTTATCTTTATGAATCTAAAGTTTCATATCTAATATACTTTTCAAATGACTAAGAAAAACTGTACATATAACTATCTAATCTTCAACTACATCAAAGACCACAGAAGGATATATTTACCCGAGTAAACCAGAAATGCAAGCGACTTCTAAAAGCTAGAAAGGACAGAGATGACACCTATCTGCCTGGACAGTCACCCAAAGTTCTTTTATAAAGTTGGGGCATCCATCTTCAGCCTACAGGCCCAAAGTCTCTTTTCATTTCAGTGAAGCAGGAAATCTTCTCTTCCCATTCTGGCACAGTTCATCCGTTGCTTCTCCTTGAGTTCTGAGGAATGTCTGACAGTTTTCTCTGTAAAGCAGGAACCTGAATGACCATCTTGGCTTGTTCTGCCAAAGTTCAGAGGTCATCTTCTTATGGAACCTGCATGTCCAGTTTAAACAGCATACTGTCAAGCAGTCAATATAAGAACAGGTTCTTCTCCAGTGGCTTATCATTACCACAAATAGAGTAGACTCCATATGGAGTTTCTTCGATGCCCATTTTTCTCTTGAAGATTGGTGCTGCCAGGAACAAATCGGTTTCACTGTCCAGAAAAGTCTAAGTTCTTAAAACATTTTAAATGCCATATTCTGTAGGTCTTAGAAGTATTTGAAGATTACTTATCTAATTGAAATATATTTTTGTATACCTAAAAATCCTAACTAACCTAACTATAAGTTTGATTATCAAAAGTGACTATTAACCTTCATTTCGTAATTATACACTACAATTTTAAAACAGTTACATGAACATCATACCTTAAACAAGAATAGAAAAACACATACAGCATAACAAAATTGACCTTAAATTTGTATCAATAAACCAAAATCTATACCAATGTAAAGCATTTTGAGATTAACAGTTGATTTTCTGATCTAAGTAAATTTAATAATCTAATTTTTAAAAAATCATTTATATACCATATCTCCTTTTTCTTCTTAGAAAGAGATTAACTATGACATTAACCATTTATAATGAAAACAAACATCTAGGAACAATATTTGGGGAATTTGGGCGTTGTTTTCTGTTACTACTTCCTGCTGATTAAGGGGCGTTGAAAGTCTCACGGTTGTTGAGGCTGAATCAGTCTGCAGCTCTGAAGCTGATACGGCTATCTCTTTTCATCAGGTTTTTTCATTGGGCCATGGCGGGCACCATAGAAGAAGTAGGAGAAATCAAAGCATAGGTAGGAGAAGCAGGGCGGAGTCAGAAACAGATCTAGCCAGCCGCCCAAGAAGAAACATGTAAGGAGCACGGGTGAGCCACACGGGCCACGTGGCCAACAGATTAATAGAAATGGGTTGATTTAAGATATGAGAGCTAGCTAGCAATGTGCCTGAGCCATAGGCCAAACAGCATGAAGTTAATATAAGGATCTGAGTCATTTCTGGGGGTGTGGGTGGCTGGGCAGCTAAACGGTCCCGGGCGGCAGGTCTGTGGGTCTCTGGACCTCTGGTCGCCTGGGACCCGAGAACCTACTACTACATTTAATATTTTACAGTACAATGTAATGATATTAAATATAGTAGTTTGGACACCTCTCTTTTCCCTGACTTTTTACTTTTTTGCATTATCTTTTTATTTAAACAATTATTTTTTTATTTTTCTATACCAACAACTGCAGATGGATAAAATTTCTCCCACCCACCTATATGCAATCTGTATATCCATATATCTCTGCTTTTATAAAATTATGAATAAATGCTATCAATTCAATCTCACATTACCATACAATGGAATTAGTAAAAATAACTTAATCACAGTCATATAAACTGAAAACAATTGTACATTTTTGCCAATAAGTATCAATCAGTATCATCTAATATGAACATAATTCTTAACAAATTAAAGTATTAAATCTCTGTATAATGTACTGTTATTGTAGATGCAAGATCTGATGCATGCATATGTTTTATATGTAGACATATGTATGTGTGTAACAATAGGACAAGACATAAAAATAAAAATACTGTGTATTTCTACAAGTAATTTATTCCTGTAAAGGTACTCTATGAGGAATTTCTAAGCACACATGGAATAGAAAAAATATTTTTTTCTGAGGAGACTGGCACTTTGCCTTTTTAACAAAATAAAAGCATTTTTAAACCTCCCTTGCTTTCTTCATATGAGGGATGAATATACCTTCATTGTAGGCTGTGCCTTAGACATTGACAGGATTTTCTAAAATAACAGAAAGGTTCCTGGAATATACCTTCTGCTCTTGGGAAAGAAATAAAGTTAAAACAGATTATGATCTGGAGCTTATGTAATTACTTAGTAAGCTCCCAAGCTATTTTTTTGAGGCCTGCCCCTCACCTAGGTATTGCAGTAGAGTGAGCTCTATAAAAATTTTAGCATTGTATCAGGCATGGACTCCTCTGTATGCCTGCTGAAAATGTCTAGGAAACATTGAGAGAGTGGATCAGTCAGACTTGGAGGTATATTTTAGATATACATATGTTCAAAAAATGACACCAGGTTTTGAGATTACACAGAGACTGGCATTTTCTGTGTCATTGAATATGTAGAATAGGGCAGTTGCAGCAACTCTGAAATAATCTAAAGAAGCTTCCAGGCTTTCACACTAGATCTAACCACCTTAATGCTGCTTGGTATTTGGAAAGCCATTAATTTCTAAGCAGTATAATTCTTAAGTCTTAATTCTTTTAGGATACTCACTTATAGTTATGATTAGCAAACATGTCCATAGCTCTTTATATATGCCCAAACATTGCATTAGTTCACTTTCTTTTTTAAATGTGTTTGCCTCCATACGCTGTTCAACAAACACTTGTAGAACAGATGATATTATGTGCAAAAAAGCAAAGAAACAAAACTATGTAAACAAATACTCTTTACAGTGAAACAATTCTAACAAGTTCTTGAAGTTCCCAGTTACTTAATATAATACAATTTGCATTTAAACAAGTGGATTAAAAAAGAATTTACTCTATCTCCTAAAGAAAGAAATTCAAATGAATTTATACAAAAACATTTTCTTTCTATCCTGTGTAAATATTTTAAAGCAAAGTCATTTTAGGCTAAACTTACTTAGGAAGAATATTACATACATTTTCATGAACTGGAGCTGAGTTTGTTCTGTTTTCATCAGATTTGCATGAACCATTGCCAATAAGAACTATCCTTTGAAGACTAACATTGATCGTGAAAGCCACATTAATTTTTCACATTATTAGTTTTGCATGGTATGCAATAATACAAATTTACCTTTACACTGCTTTGAGACTTGGCATTCTGGTTTCATTACTGTTTTGGGGGGAGGGAGAATAACCAAAGTTGGACATAGTAATAGTCGTTTGTATCTTTGCTGAAAAGAACAACAAGTTTCCAGTAGACCAACAACTGCTTTGTGATTAGATGGCCACCATATGAGTGTAATTTAATAAATACACTGAGGTTAAGAAGAAGTGTATACAAAACTATTGTCATAAATAAACATGTAGAAGCTTTAACAAAAATAGAATTGTTTGAATTGTAACAGAAAAGAGTGAAGTGTTATTGAGATACCCATGTTTAGAGATTATTTGGCTTTTTAGATCCTATTACTTTATATATAGATCTTAGTCTTCTAACAAGGTTCAATCTGGATATATATGGTTAGATCAAAATAGTTAGATCTAAAATTCATTTGTTTTAGTCTGAGGGTAATTGTTGTCTTCTTAGATACACATTTTTTGAGAGAATCCCATGTATTTGAAGTCAGAAAACTAAGATATTAACATTTTTGCTCAGTAAGAGAGCTACTACCATAGGGCCTGGTATGTTAGGATAGTTTTACATGTCAGTCTAATTCTCCACTTATATTGTATATTATAATATCATTGTGAAAACAGAACCAAAATATCTTCTAAGGACATTATCTACTTCTCCCACCTTTATTAATAATGGTCTCCATTATTATTATCCATCTAGCACTTTCCTAACTTTTATTGCAGCTATCATGGTATAGAAAATAAAATAATTATTCTTTCTTCCTCAAATACCAAAATATTACTAAATTTCTTTATATAATTTGTTTTAAATACATAAAGTAATATAGATAATTGGTTTATTTGTGCCTTTTTAGTTTTTGTTATTTTTTTAATATAGTCTAAAAGTCATGTATATATTGAATAATGACAAGAGAAATATTTGGTTATGATAAGCTCAGGTATAACACCCTCTCCCCGCTTCCATTTTCAGCTATACCCTTTTCTTCATTGTATCTTTCATCCCTAGTACAAAATGGACTAATATGTATAAATGTGTACAAAAGAAATGTGTACATACACATAGTTATATACACAGAGAGACCTCCAAATGTGCCTGCGTACACATAGACCTTTAACTTCTTAAATAAAATTAGTGATTTGATATTATAAAACAGTTTTTATGCTACTTGTCATATTATGATACTGAATTACATTTTTTTGTTTGCTTAATGCATCATCACAAGACAAATGTTCATGTACTCAAAACAAGTCACAGAATCAGGTTTTTATAAACCACTGAAACTTATTATTACAACAGTAATCACTGTTGTTAGGGACCCAGAAGGTTTTTCTCATCTTTTTAATTGTGAAGCCTTCATCATTTTGCTATGGCTCACATGCTGGTTGTTTGAAAGTCATTTGCCCCTGGCTTCAGGGTGGTGGAGTAACTACAGAAAGCTTGAGTTTATATAACAATAATTGAAAACCTTTTGCCTTATATGTCCATTAACATGTTATTTGCATATCATTTAATTCAGTAATTAGAGGGCACAGTTTAATGACTTTTCACAAAATTATATAATTATGCAACCATTATTATAAACAAGGTGCAGACCAATATTCTCATGCAGTGATTCCTCTTAGCTAATATTTACCATGATTTTTTTAATTATACTTGCTATACTTTCTGCTAAAAATTTAAGAAACTATTGCTGGTTCCATGTGTATTTATTTTTAATTTAATAGAATATATTCTGATTATAGTTTTTCTTTTCTCAACTTCTCTAAAACTCTCCCTTTCTGCTAACATTGAAGTCTACATTCTTTTCTCTCTATATAAATTCAAATAATAATAATATCAAAGCCCAATGGGATAAAACAAGCAAACAGACAACAAGTAGACAAAGAAAAACATCAAGAAACATATTTAGCTGCAAAGACATACACATTTCCACACACAGAAATCTCATAAAAATAAAGTCCAGGAAATTATAACATTTATGCAAAAAAAGTCTAAAAGCAAACAGCCTTTACAAAGCACTGTCTTAGGGTTTCTATAGTTTTAATAAAATCTCATGAGCTCAAAAGCCAGCTAGGAACAAAGTGGTTATTTGGCTGGCACTTTCAGAGCACTGTTCATTATTGAAGGAAGTCATGGCAGGAACTCAACAGTGCAGGATCCTAGACATAGGAACTGATGTAGAAGTCATGGATGGGTGCAGCATATTGGGTTGCTCTTCATGGCTTGCTCAACCTACTTCCTTATAGGACCCAATACCTCCAACCCAAGGTTGCCACCACCCACAAAAAGCTCTGTCCTTCACCATGAATCACCCATTAATAAAATGCCTTACAAATGATCTGATGGAGACATTATTTCAACTGAAGCTCCTTCTCTTCTAGTGTCTCCTCTGTCTAGTGTCAAGTTGACATGAATTATCCAGCACAATTGACCACTTTTTGTCTTGGCACATAACCACATCACCTTTAAACCATAAACATTTACTTTCTCATTCATCCCAAGTTCTCACATTAAAAACAAAAATAACTGTAAATTTCCCACAGTCTTTACAAATTCGAACACAGTAAAAGCTGCATCCCCTTAACATATAATGTTTTTAAAAGTACAAAATCTCTCTCAACTGTAGGCTCCTGTTAAAAGTAAAATATTTTCTTACTTCTAGAGGAAGGAATCAGATCAAGCCACAATTAGATAAACACAAAATCAAACTACGACTTTCCTCACCATACACTTGGACTTCTCACATAGTTTTGGGTTCCTTCTTCAGCTCTTCCCTCTGTAGTGCTAATAGCTTGTCATCTTGCTGAGTAAAGGATGCTCTTCAGGCTGGCCCATAGCCTCGTCTATGAAACAATTTTTTTTTTCAGTTGAGGATTCCATTATTCAGGTGACTATACTTTGTGTGATAATTGAAATAAATCCAGTCTGTACATTGATTATATCTAGACTTTAGCTCTATGTCAGCCAGAAGATCCTATAATTAATATATTTATTTTATTTTATTTACTTGAGTCATTTCTGCTACAAGTTTTCAGGAACATATCTTGTTAACAATGTCATTTAATATTTTCACTTTCATTCTGTTGTACTCAGAATCACTGAATCTTATTTGCACTTCTGGGTATACATATATATTATTCTCTTACATTTTCTTTTGGTGAGAAGATAATGAAATGGAAATTTATAATTAAAATATAATGTTTTTACTAATTCATACAATTTTTGCCTAAATACTCTAAAATTTTTTTCTCTCAAAGATTTATCAAATTTCTACGATACATTTTGTTGCTACTTCTGCTTAAGTATACAAAGAAGCATGTCTGAACCTATGATATGTAAATGAACTTTATATATATATTAATAGATGTTACCTGCTTGCATTTCAGAATTCGTCTTTAAGTCTATAACATCATTCTTTGCCAATTTATACTCTTCCAGTGTGGGTTTTTTTCTTTTTATACCTCTATCTTCTATCTAAAAAAAAAGGTCTATTTTGCTTTCCATGTTATACATAGTATTATCTGTGCATGTGTTCACTCACTAGTGAGTACTCTTAAACTTGGGCTTTATCTCTCTGCTCTTTTATAACTTAGTCATATCCATATTTATGACTTTACAATTTTTAACTCATAATATCATTCAATCATATGCACTTCCTCTTAGTAGGCTTGTTTTCAGGTGCCAGATTACAGTGTTCATCTTTTATTGAATATATCTCTTCGAATTTTTTACTTTTTGTAATTATGTGATATTTCTTGTTCTTTGCAGACATTAAAGTATAGAATATTTACCAAGGCAATTCATGATTGTCCTCTTTTGTTAAACTGTGTTTTAACATTAAATATTACATAAATATTAATATGTAATATTTAAAAGCATGATGGTTTGCTTTCCTTTAGTCTGTCTATTTGTGACCTCATGACCTTTTGTAGATCCTCTTGATTCTTTGTCACTAACTTCATATTCTGCTTCCCTTTGAATTCGCTTCCAGACAATCTTATACAGAGATGACTATAGGAAAGGGAAGTCTGCTCAAATGGTTTTCACATCTTCTATTTTGACATATGGTGTAAAATCTGCTTCTTAAACTTCAAAACATGTGGAGTTTTCAGTAACCAATCTGCATGAAATCAGTCAGGATTTAATGTTCTCTTTGAAAGCAGTCTGCAAACATCTGAGGTACTGCTGTTGTAAACATGTGTGCTGTGGTATCTCTTTTCTTCTCACAGAGATACTGATTGTGTGAATATTTATGGTAAAACTCATTCTAATATGAATGTTTTTATGAAATCTGGCATTTTTGTTGCAAAATCCCTATTATGCCTGATATATATTAGTTATATTTATTTTAATATTTATGAGGAAATTGAAGAGATTCTAGAATCGCATCACTTGCAAATCTATCCTATTATATAAGCCCTTTTAACATTCTGTAATGCAATTATTGTTGATTCTTTATATTGCAAAAACCAGTCTGAAAACTACAGCTTTTAATCCACTGTACTGTGGCAGGTAAAGAAAGATAAATATGATGTTCATTGCACTATAAGGCTGGATATTTCAGATATTGACACTCTCTAGATCCTTATGTCTTTTGAACAAACACAAAGAACTCTGGTTTTATGTGAAGAGTGAAACATAACATTTTGTGATTCAGGTGAAAATGTATTTCTGTGACCTTTAAGAACCCTATTGATACTTCCATCCTTAGTAAAAGGACATGAGCATTGTCATTTGATTTAAACAGCTGTTGTTTCAGAGAATTGAATGTGACACTGTTTGAAATCTCATCACCTTAAACTTAGATTGCCTTATATGTCATTTGTAGGAAAAATTTCAAACTTTACTGCAGATGGAATAGCCAATATTTCTGTCTTGATTTATGTGTAATATTCTATTTCACAAAATAATCTACGAAATAGGTGATCAAATTGTTTTTTAAAAAAGAAAACATTTCTCATTTCTGAACAGCAAATATGAAATACATAAATTTATTATGTTTTATATACCTCATATTTTCAGCTAATACCTAATCAGTAAATTTTTGGTTTGCTCACATTTTATTGTCTCAGTTGTCTTTAATTACTCTAATAAAATGAATAAAAAATTTGCTGTCGCAAAGAGATAATCTTTCGTCAGTAATTCACCAGTCTTTTTTCTGTCAAAGTGTAGATAAGTCTGGTGACCCAGAGATAGTTATTTATGGGTAGCATCATTGTTCTCAAAGCATATCAGTGATTGTCAAATTCCATATGTATTATCCCACCAATGGGACTTAGACTTATTAACTATTCCTTATTTTCTTGACTAATATGTATTTTTGACACATAGCAAATAGTAATTGATCTGATTTTTAAAAATTTTATTAATGCTCTGTTGGTGCCTATTTTTAGAGAAGTTTTATGCTCCAAACTGAAGATCTGAGACTCTGTGTAATTGCTTACTCCCTGCTGTTTGTCAGTCAGTTTTTTTTTTTAATTTCTGATTAGCACGTATTAATTTTACACCTTAAGGGACACAGTGTGATATACTAGCACATACAGGTAATGTGGGCTTAACAAGATCTTGGTAATTAACTTTCCTTCTTTTTATTATTTCTTTATGTTTGGAGGAATTACAAAATATAAATATGTTACTGTGGACTATAGTCACCTCCAATAATGTGGAAGAAGAGGTTTTATTCATTTTATTTCACATGGTCTTGGCCTTCCTCATTCCTGATCTACTTATGCCCCTTTGCCTCCACTTTCACTTCCAGTCATCTTGACTCCTTATTCAAATCAACTTTGTTTCTAATCCAACACTGAGAATATTTACTCAGTATTTGTTTATCTAGGGCCAGTTTTATTATATGTGACACAAATGCCTGGTGAGGATTACTTCTCTGAGGACAAGCCTTCAACAGCTTAGGATAAAGGGGGATTTATGGAGTTGACAAAATAGTCACTTGACTTTCCTATCTGAGAAAGTAAAATTTGATTCTCTAGAGCTGGAGATGGATTGTTTTAATAATACAAATAAAAAATATTATGTATACATTTACCATTAGCCTGAAAATTTATTTTTGTCATGTTTTAACATAAATGATCTCAGTGTACTACACACATTGGATTGCCAGAGAGGCCAGAAGACGGTGTCAGTCAGAACTCATGAATATGGAGCTGTAACTATTTTAAAAATCATGTTTATTCTTAGAATCAAACTATTCTACTCAACAAGAATAACAAGTGTTCTAAACCACTGAGATATCTAGTTCACTCCAATTTTTTTTCTTAAATGTATTGCATTTTAAGTTACTTGAACACATGCAATGCTAAATTACAAATAGCAGTGTGTGTGTGTGTGTGTGTGTGTGTGTGTGTGTGTGTGTGTGTGAGTATGTTGATGTGTGTGTAGATCTGTGGGTATTAATGTGTGTGTCTGTGTTTTGGTCACATATCTCTCTTTCTCTCTGTCTCTCTGTCTCTCTGTCTCTGTCTCTGTCTCTGTCTCTCTCTGTGTGTGTGTGTGTGTGTGTGTGTTGATGTGTGTGTGGTGTGTATGTCTGTGTTTGGTAATGTATCTGTGTGTATGTGTGAGTGTGTGCTTGAAAATTTTCTAAATAGTTATGATTTCTCCTTTTAAAACTCATATGGTATTTTCAGTCAATAAGATTATATCACAGGCACAAATAGTTTAGTGTTCAAAATATGTTTATTTTGAGTAAATATGATAGTTTTATCTATAAATAAAAATATACGAGACCATTTAATAAAACCTATCGCATGAATTCTATTTGGTATCATAGTGAACCCAAGAGCTAGGTATTAGAGATAAAATATCAAGGAGATAGGGAAACAAATCACAGCCATTCCTCATCTAGACAATTCCTCAACCTGTCTCCATGAATCCTCTGACTCTGGGTGTGCAGGTGAAGAAAAGAACTTCTGCCTTTCTGCCTTTTCCCCCACCTCTCCGGACCAACTATCTCAGTTCCTTGTTCAACTTTCCTAGTGCTAGGATTAAAGGTGTGTCACATTACCACTTGGCTCTGTTCAACCTTGAACTCTGGGATCCACAGGATCTCTGCCTCCTGAGTGCTGACATTAAAGGCATAAATCACCACTCGCTGAACTTCATGGCTTTGCTGTGTGAATGGCTGTCCTCTGATATTTCAGGCACTTTTATTAAATATACAATATATCATCACAAAAAACTATATGAACTATGTATACTTTTGTATTTAACGTGTTTTTCTAAAATAAGATAAAGTGTAGAATTTGAACCTAATTTTAAAAATTTTGTCACATTGATGGTTTTCTTTCACAAAGACAATGTAATTTTGTTATTAATTTCTATTATCTTAACAAATAATATAAGCTGTCTCCTCTTTAAAACATAAATAATATTCTCATTTTTGCCAGTAATGGGATACTTTCAACAGTTCTCAATTTTCATCTTGACTTTCTACATAAGGTAATATATTTCAGCCTTTGTTTTATGGCTTTGCAGATCAGGAAACCTTAAATCAGTAAGTACACCACTGTGGCTCCCACTGAACTTTTAATATTAGTCAGCCTGTGTTTCCACATTTAACACTGCTCACCATACAACTTTACAGATTAGACTCCATGCCTTCATTTAACTATTCTCCACTTCATATATTGCTTTATAATTCACTATAAATATCTATAGTATATATAGTTATGGTACTGAAGTTTTGAGATTCTAAATTTCACAATGACAGTCATCAACTTCTTTAATTTCACTGCTTTGGAAAGAAAAGCATTAAGTAATTAGATACTTTAAGCTATGAACTAAGGAGTATCGTGGGGTAAAAAACAAGAAAAGAACCGAGTATTTTCAATTGTATTTTTATTTAATTTATCTACTCTTCTGTCATCCAATAAATCCCAACTGCAGTAGCCTCCTCTCCATTCCAGTCACCTTCCCCAAGTCCATTACCCTGTTTCCCTTCAGAAAGAGCAGGCCTCCCAGTGTTATCAATTGATTCACCATAAAAAGATGCAATAAAACTAGGCAAAACGCTATCTCAAGGCTGGATGAAGCAACTTCAATAAAATGAAGTAGATCCCATGAGCAGGAAAAAATAGGGACCCCCCCCCCAACACACGCACATATACACACTTCTATTGTTAGGAGTCTAACGACTCAGCGAAACAATCACATCGTACCCTCAGAAGTTCTAGTGTAGACCCATGCAGGGCCTGTGGTGGCTGATTCAGTCTCTGTGGGTTCCTAGGGGCCTTGCTTAGTTGTGTCTGTGTGCCCAGCCACGCTCATGGTGTCCTTGAACCTTCTGACTCCTACAATATTTCCTTCCCCACTTCTACGGAGTTCATAGTGCTCTGCCTGTTTTGCTGTTCATCTCTGTATCTGTTCCCTTCAGCTGATGGATGTAGATACTAAAACGATAGGAGAAAAAAGTGCTACAGAAAGAACAAAAATAAATACCACCAAACTCTCATCAGTTATAAACAGGTATTTAACCCATTTTCAGTTATAGATATAATAAGTAAGATTATAAAGATACAACCTTAGCGGTATTATTATTGCTTTCAATAAAAGTTTAGCTGCAATTGGCCCAAAATATTCATAGAGGAATAAACTTATCAAAAATAAATATGTACTTTTCCCACCACTTAATGTGAGCTAATAAATGGATTTAATGCCTGTGATTAAAATGCATGAGTTCACTTGTGATTAAACTATACTTGGTAATGTCTAGGTTCAAATTTCAATTATTTTAACTACTTAAGACACTGAGATTCTATTTTCTTCTCAAATTTAACTACAGAATCTAACTGGCAAGTGATACAAGCTAGCATGTGAGCAGGAGGATATCTGGCGCCATCTTGCGGTCAATCTAATTATTTCCCTGGTCCGTTATGTTTTCAGTAGGTGCTCAAGCCTCCAAATAAAAATTAAAGAAAGTATCTTTAACTCTTTATTCCATGTGCTTTACTTACTTATCTTGATATATTTGCAAACAAGTAAGAGCTTTTTGACTACTTACAGTGTGTTTTTCTTTTATTGCATTTTACCATGCCAGGTTTCATCTCCTGAATTATCTATTCTTCCATTACTTCAGTCTGCCTTTCTCAACCTTTTGCACTATTCATATACAAATCAAAAGTAACACTTCTTCCATAAAGAGGTTCTGAATGCCTATTAGTGTCAATATATCCTTTTTCTTATTGAAATAGTAACTACAGCAAATGACAAGTGCATTCCGCTGAATTAAAAATAGTGTTTGAAATTAGTAAGGAATTTTAAAATATGTAAAGAAGAAAGGGCTAAAATATAAGTACTTATTAGTAGGTATATAATGTTACCAACCCAAGACCAGCCATCCCACTTCCATGCTTTCTGGAGTGAGCTATGGAGACCTCACCATTTGCATGGCCTGAGAGTTTCTCTGAATCTCTGGACCTATAATAGGGAACCTGAACATGTCTTTACATATTCTAAAACTTATAATTATTTTTATGTGAAAAGATTTTGAGAAACATTCAACTACAATGTAAGCAGTTTTTCTGCCACTGACTTTTGCATGATTTTCTTTAAAGACCATTAGTAGGGTCTCATATTCTGTTAATGTGATAGCCAGTTGATGTTACTGTAAGAAATAGCAGACAAATATTAAGACAAAAATTACTTGTTTCATTATTTTGGATATTTTGATTCATAGTTTTCCAGTACTCATTAAGGGAAATGTTGCTTGTGAAAATGTACTATTTTATGTTGAAATGAAGTGTTCTGGAGCGGGAGAAGTGTCTCAATGGATAAGAACACTTACTGCTCTTGAAGAGGACCAAGTTTCTGGTCCCAGCACACATAGGATGATTCACAACTTTTCAGGGGAGACATTTTATTCTTTTTGGCTTTCATAGATCAACAACAAAAAGGGAAATCAACCAACAAAACATTACTTTTTAAAATAAATAATAGTGTATTATTTTCTTGGCTTTCTTAAATGGATTTAGATTAGAAATCACACATAACTTTCTGAATTCTTAAGGATAATGTCCAGAAATTTTGTTTGCCTTTCCTTACTTAAAAGAAGTAGTTTCTCTACAGAACTCCCAGACACAATTAATAGATCGTAAAGATAAAATTGGTTAAACATTTTTTACTTAATTTGCTGAAAGTTTTTATACTGGGGGCAGAAACTGTGTATAAATACAAATGTGAGAAACATGCAAACAATAATGATTGTGTCTATTGCTAGCAAAATACAATCCGTGTAAGTCTTTCAAGACATGCAAATAAAAAGTGTTTCATAAAAAGATGGTTTTTGTACAAAATAAGCCTCTTTGAAATACTTGTATTTTTTTCCTTACACAAACTCACAAGCATTCAAAGAATGAGTTTCTTTTATTCATCATATTTTCCACATTCCCACTATTATCTTCCAGACGAATTAAACCTTTCCCTAAAACCTGTCAGTCATCGTTCATAAAAGCCATCTAATTTCCAAAGTGTTTATTTATTTCTACCTACTTATACATTTTCGAGTATTTTAAGAATAATTATCCAAGCAGAAATTTGAACACAGGGACGTATGGTTCATTGTTATAAAATGACATAACCAGCTCCTGATAGAAAGAAATGGATTCAACAGTTCCATGGATAAGCTGATTCCCTGTTTCCATCTGCAGCTCTTATTCAAAGATACTTCTTTCTTCATTTGCGCTACCTATCAAATAAAGGAGGAAAATGTCATTGAAAATGTCATCTGCTGCCAGAGAAGTAAATAACTGGATATACTTTGCATGATTCATTATTACATATCCCAAAGGAATTTTTGTGCTCTCGCTCTCTCTCTCTCTCTCTCTCTCTCTCTCTCTCTCTCTCTCTCTCTCTCTCTCTGTATTTGGCTGTTGGATTTTAAAAAGGAGAATCTCTCATAGTCTAGGTGAGCCTACAACAGTGTTTAGCTCTTCCTAGCCTCAAACTTATGTCGATGCCACTGATTCACTTTTTGAAGTGTTGGATAATAAGGATCTTATCAGTAACTAAAGGGTTAAGTTCTGTTTTCACATAATGGCCCGTATAAAATTAATAATCTAAGATAAGGTTAAATGTTATGTTGAGATCAGGCTATACTCTACTATAAGTTACTCCATAGTGAATAAAACTATTATCTGTCAGGCTATTAATTCCCTGGGAGTCTCTGTTTTCCAACAATATTTTGATTCCAGTTTTAATGAAAACTTTGTCTATAGTCCTTGGAGTTGATCCCAAAATCTGCCAGATACCGTCCATTCAACACAGGCTCATAAATGACTTTCTCCTGGGAATAGCTAGAATATAAATTTTATGGGGAGAGCTTAAACTTGGCATGTTTAAATCACTTTAGGAAAACTAGGCCCAAAAGCAGAAGAAAGGACATAAGCCCCTCTCCTGCCTGCCATAAACTGTTGAACATTAAACAATATTAACATAGCCTTACACCAACCTATCATCTGATACCTCATGTGTTCTTCAGGGATCAAGAAATTACCAACTTGGATCAATTCACAGCTGTTAATACAGCCTACAAAATCCATCTAGTACATCTACATCCTCATCTATCTAGATGTGATCCTCACCTACAACTTCCTGCTCCTGAACCATTTGAATTTACATCTCTTATCTTGGCTACTATCAGACTTCACACTAGCAGTTCTAACTTCTGCAGCAGCAAGTCATCCAGGTCCTGGTCTGTGTCCTTATCTGTCAATATAGACTGGTTCAGAATATATTTCTAAAATTACTTGAACTCTGATACTTACAATTTTACTTATATTCATTTAGTAACCCATATCGAATTGTATGTCTATATCATTTATATCTATACAATATACATATATCTCTATAAATGGATAGATAAAAGACAGATATATAAATAGATGATAGATTGATGTAGTTCTATTTGTTTTGTGCCCTCTGACTTGTGATATGAGAATTAATACTAGTAATTAAGGTTGAAATTAAAAACTTTTACTTTCCTTTATTAGACTACCAAACTAGGCAAATTGCTATAGCAGAAATGATGTACTTTGTGTATTCATTCTTACTCAGTAAAGTTCGACATTCTCTAAAAACCTGAACATATTTGTTGATGTTTGTGACATAGCTTGCTTATGGTAAACCACCTAATTTCAGTAGCTTAACAAACATATGTTTGGTTTCTTCTTTATCTGTATTATAAAACTTGAATATATTTCAATTGTAAAGAGGGGAGTCCCTGGTTCACAAAAAAATTAAGATTTTGATCTAAGAAAGTATATTGCATGTATCCTTAAAATTGATGTTTGTAATAATAGCATATGGAGGGAATACATCTAAAAGTTACATTTGTAACTGATATCATATGTACTTAGACATAGACATCACTTCTACTTTCATTATTCATGTACTATATGTCTATTGTAACTCATTCATAATTATAAAATAAGAATTTGGCAAAAATTAAACATACTATTAACTAGAAAACAAAGCTCTGCCATAAATTAGCTTAATATTTCTATACTTATTTTTCGTCTTAGTCAAATCAGTGGATGGCATGAATACATAAATATCAAGTTCATTTTATCATGAAAGACTTTTTTGTCAAAAGTGTAAGTCCATGTAAACTTCATAGCACCTTAACTGTATGTTATATAAACAATAACTTACATATTTAACATCTTTTGTTGTACTAATTTCAAAATTTTAAAGATATAAATTCAAATATTTGCTTTATAATAATCTACTCAATGAGAAATTATTGGATACTTATACACAGAAATGCTATTTTTTATTAAGAGAAAACAAGAGAATAAAAGAAGTTCCTTACTTTTGCCTGATGTGCCTAACTGTTCATTTACTATGTCAATATTAGTTCAAACATATGGGATTTTGGTATTTGAAATTCTACGCATCAAGAGTTACTTTTCCCATGAATTCAGGATGTGGGAAAACATAGATTGATAAGGTTCTTTCCAATTTTGATAGATTTTGGAAATTGTGAATGTTCCCTTGATAGAAAATAAATCTTTCATTTCTAAGTTGAATGGGACACAGAAAAAAATGTTTCTTTACCATTAGTTGCTTTTCTGAGTTGCTCATATATCACAGACTTTACGATGACATGTGAAAATTGATTCTCTGGGTACACGTATTAAGGATAAAAACAATTCCTTTAATTTTACCCATTATTCTTCTCCTGTCCTAACATTTGGACTGACTATGTCAGCTATTTTTGTAGTGATAAAAAGAAAGGCTGCTATAGAACTAAGGCCTTGAATAAAAACATTTTAAAAATGTAACCAGAAGGCTTTAATTTTTCACTTTTCTATAAAAGGGAGAATAACCTACAATTTCTGTTTGTATTTATACTAATTTCATTAATATTCTCCAATTAAAAATGAAAAGCAGATATGTGTGTAACTTCATAGTGAGCATATATTATCTACACAATGCAGCTCCATATTGCAGTCCTCCTGCTTAGCATGGCTTCCTATTGCTATGAAGTTAGATAGTACTAGACAGATTGAGATTCCAGACATCACATCACTGTCACTGTGCAGTTCTGCTGAAATTTTTGTAAAATGACACTGGAAACGTTACTCTTCTTTTTATTTCTTCTATTTTTCTCCTTTCTCACTCCAAGTCTTCCCATATCTCCCTTCTTGCTCTCCTTCAAATGCCGTCTCTCCTTTCATTAATGTTTATAGCATGCATATATATATGCCCAAATACATGTTATTGTAGCACTGACACCATTTAAGAGATCATCCATCAATATATTCTTTTCACTTTTAAAACAGTCTCAGTACTAAATTATGACTGGTGATTTCTCAGATCCTTCAGTTTTACAGTATGTTTGGCAAACTACTGACAGAAAATTAACTTTAAAGTATTTTTTTTTCATTTGTAAGTAAGAAATCCAATGAATTGCGAAAATTTAGACAGTGTAAAAGGTTGTATGTAAAATTTACATGTGGTATGTAAAACAATGGGTCTTTCAAAATTGGAGAATAAAGGGACAACTTAAAAATTTTTTAAGCATGAAAAGAAGATTGGTCAAATTTAGATCAACACGTATTTCAATATTAACTATAAGAACAAAAGTCAGATAGTACCACCACCCTAAATGTACTTCATTGGTTGATGAGCTGAGACAACTCTGCTTTAAATTGACAGAAATTATGTCATTGCATCTCACATGGAATATAATCCTAGTGGAAAATTACACTTGGGAAAAATTAATTTGTACTTGTTTAATATTCATAATTTTAAAACTGATTCATCATTATATTGTACTTTTCCAAATACCTCCATGTTTTTTTTCCTCCGTGTTCTCATCTGGGTCATAAGCACACAAAAGGGTAGAGAGGGTTCAATGGTAATGGGTATGGAGGAAAAACATAAAAGCAAGATAAAGTAAGAGAATTACTTCACTTGGGTGCTTTAAAAGCTTTCTATAGTCAGTTAAGATCACACTTATTCTCCTTAAATTTATTAGGAAAATAAAGTTCTATGCCTGTCTGTAATCTAAACACTCAAGAGACTGTGGTAATAGAGTCGCCATGAGTTTAAAGTCAGTCTATGAAACGTAGTGAGGCTCTTTCTCAAAACTTTAACTAATTAGTTAAATAACGAAGTAATAAATGTGATTTAATTTAGTTATTTTTTCAAAGAAATGTAATAAGTTCTCTAGAAATTGTTTCAACTATGAGATAACTAATCCTGTCATGAAAAGTTCACCATTAAGTTAGCAACAACAGTGTGATTTCATTTTCCCATAAAGCCATTGTATCTTTTTCCCAGTATTCTATTGATCTATTTATTATTGTTGTTGTGTTTTTTTTCTTTTTCTGTGTGCTTTACTACTTAAGAAACAGAAGCCAATTTATCTTAATAATCTTCTAACAGGTAAATTTAAAATATGTATAAGATTTTCTTATTACTGCCAAAGAATAATCATATACAATAAAGTGTTGTAATATAATTGATAGCCATTTTACAGATATTTTAAAGTCTTTTAAAAGAAAACCATATAAGGTGAGAAAGAATGGGAATAAATAAAAGAAGTGAGAGAAAGTGCGGTGATATTTTTGTCTTTCTATATCTAATTTTAGATGCTTTTCTCCAGCAGTTAAATTTTAATGATTTCTTTCTTCCCTCCATAATCCACCCTCTCACAGTTCTTTCACTATTATGGAACTCAAAGTTCATTTATCATGTCAGCATGTACATTTTGCCCATTCAGGTTTGATCTTTAGGATGAGCCTCATCAAGAATACTGCTCTCATAATTATAACTTATAGACCGTGATTCAATGAGCTGAAATAATCATCTTTACCATATATAATGAGAATCTGATGTCATTTGCTTAATCAATCTCCTGAAAGATACAACTCAAAAGTAAAATTTTCAAGTCATTATAATCTAACAATTGGGTAAGACACATTACACTTTTCTTTCTATTTGTGTGGATGCCATGTTAAGATCTAAGTGCAATTTAAGTTAATTTAACTTTCCATATTTTCATATTTGAAAGTAGTTTTCTCTAATTTTAAAAGGTTAATTCAATTAAATTTATTTAAACCTTCTAACTGAACATTGCCGATTCTTGTTAACCTATATTTAGACCATTTTAGATATAGTTATTGGTTGATTAGAATTTCTAAATATTTAGAAATCTAAGGCAATATATTTGTTTTCATTTGAACCTTGGGCCAACAAACGAGCAAGCATGGTAGTATTCAGACTTCATACATCCACGTTGATGTCTCTCAATATGCAAAACTGACAGAATATTAAGTCTTATCCCTGGAGTTGAAAGAGCGTAACTTTTACCACATCCTACCGAGTCATAGAAACCACAGGTCCATCTTTGTCACAAAGATTATGTTATTTAAAGAATCATTACTCCTTCAGGGGCATAAAACCCTTATTGAACATATTTAAGAAGATAGATTAATAGCGGTATAGAAAACCGATGCAAAGCATAATGTATTGTGAAATATAGAACTTTATTAAAACAATTTAAATGTGTAAAATTATATTTTACTTTTAATAATAAAAATTATTTGGGGTAGGGTAGAGATTTTTCACTTTTGCCTTTTTTTATAAAGAATGTTAATTATTCAAACAAACAGCTTCCTGCTTTTTTTTTTCAAACAAGAAGAATGTATTCTAGAAAGTTTGTCAATAGAGACTATTGTGAAGGCTTGAAGCCTTAAGTAACATGTTTTTATGTAGGTATTAAAATTGACTGAATACTATCAGTAAACAATGCAATTTTGTGTTTTCTATCTTAATGGGAAGTTGAAAGCTGTCAATGCATCTGTACCATAACTAGATACCATAAAAAGCTTACATTTACTTATTTTTCTTTTATTGTATTGAGTTTTTTCCCTATAATACATTCTGATTACAGTTTTTTTCCTTTCTCAACTCCTCTAAATTTCTTTGCACCTCCTAGCCTGTATTGTTCCATAACCTGTCTCTCTTGAAAAATAAAAACAAACAAACAAAAACAGGCCTCTAAGCAATACTAACAAAATATAACAAGAGAAAACAAAACAAAAAAAGCCTGGCATGTTGGTGCATGTTCTTTTTTCTCATAGTCAGGAGGAAAAAGCAGTCAGATTCAGGAGAGTTTGAGGCCAGCCTGGTCTACAGAGTGAGAATGTTAAGACAGAGAAACCCCATCTTACCTTGAAAAATGCAAAGACCAAACAATCAAAGTAATCAGAGTTAAAAAAAAAAAAAAAAAGTACTAGAAACACACAGGCATGGACATCTGAACACAAAGAAATACCATAAAAACACAAAATTAAAAGCCATAAGATAGATGCAAGATACTTGTAAGTAAATACATAAATAAGTAAATAAATAGATTATTTATGGGTAGATAAGACAAATAGATGATAGACAGACAGACAGATAGATGCCCTGAGACAGTATCATGAGGCAGAGAACCTCTAAAGATGACATGGACTATGTTTTGTGTTGCCTGTCTATTTCTGGTTATGTAGCCCATTCTTAAGAATGGTTTGTTTTCTCAGTGGAACTCATTGGAGAAAACTAACTTTTTATTTACTAGTAATAATCGACTGGGATAGTGCCTAGGTTAGGAATGGAAAAGTGTGTTCACTCCATTAGGTTCAGATGCACCAAGGTCCTAGATTTACTGAAATGATGTCTGTGAAGTTATATATGTGACACTGTGTTGAGTCTGTAAGACCTTGATTCTTTGATGTGCCTCACTTCCTTTGTCTTCTACAGAGTTCCCTGAGACCTGAAGGGAGGGATTTAATAGACCAACTCTATTCAAAATTGAGTATTCCAAGGCCTGTCACAATCTGCTCGTTGTGTTTATGTGGGTGTCTTTATTCTTATCTGTTTCAGTAGATAGATTCCCAAATGATAAATGACCCAAGGCTTGGAACTCTGAGTGATGAAGGCTCTAAAGCAAGGTCCAGTTCAATTTCTTCATGTTCAGTCCTTTGTGTGAGTATTGTCTTCCTTTCAGTTTGTGGAGAGCAGTCATAGCTTGGGTTATTTGACAGTATCCATGGAAGACCCTTGTCAAACAACTCCATTTGATATAACCAATTCCCTTTATGAAAAGCTTCAGGTGTTTATCTGAAATACACAGTTGGGGCTCTAAATTCCTCATTATAAATAATAAAAATTAAACATACTCAAAAAAGTAAATGTTACAGGTCTGTCCCCAGGTATTCTCAAAGCTGATCCATGATTACAACTGGCAATAAAGCCAGTTCAAGGACAGGCTACTCAGTTTAGAAGGTTCCACATCAATGTGAAAAATGTTATGGAAGATTATTTGAAGAGTACATAATTTGTGCTCTCTTTAATTATATAGCACTACTATGTTGACTCTATGCATCTATAATCTTATGTATGTATGTATGCATCTGTCTGTCTGTCTGTCTATCCATCTATCTACCTACCTATCTAATAACATAATTCATTGAGTTCTTTTAGTGTTCATACACACAAACACACACACACACACACACACACACACACACACACACACACACACCCCTCTGGTTTTAGGGCTGATTATTTGATATAGGATAAACAATTGGGGGACTCAGCCCTTAAAAGGATTATTATCCCAACCTCAGTAGCCATCAATTGCATAGATCTCCTTTTCTGGGAGTGGGGCATGTCAACTGAAATTTTCATTCATCGTTCAGCTATTGTAGTTTGGTTGCACTACCATGCCTGGCTGAAAAGAATATAGAATCCCAAAGGATTAGTTAATATTTATTGAAAACTATGCTTATATTTGATAATTCAAATTAAAGATATAAAATACAGAATGGCTCTAAAACAAAACAAAAATGTACATTTAGTATTTAGTATAATATCCCAAATACTGTGATTATTAACTTGTTTTAAATTTACAATAATGAATATTCAATTAGGAAACTAAAACATTATTTTTGTTTTTATGAACTGAAAATCAAGTTTAAAATGATTAATTGAAGATACACATTCTACTTGATACAAGTTGACTATGTAATTCATTGATATTTATACTAGTTTACTAAAGTAGGAAGTATACACATTGTAAGTAACCGATGAATAGAAATGATCAGTTCTGTCTTCTGGAGCATTGTACTTGAATGTTAAAAAAATTCATTGAAATGTTACAAAATCCCAAAGCATATGTTAGGGAAAAAATCATCTTAACCTTTCTGAGGAAAATATAATACACTGTCTATGGTCAATTAAATTTGATAGATATGTATTGGTTGGCTTCCTGTAGCACGGGCCTCAGAGGGTTTGTAGTTATTCATGCACAAATTCTATTTCCTTCATTTATTAGATGTATAACCTTGAGTTTGACTTTTCTTTACAGAGATGAAGTGTCTCTATTCACTCAGCCACAACAGTGTTTACCTGTTGAGCAAATTACATAGTTCTATACAATGAATAGGAGGAATATCTATCATGATAGCTTTTATAGAGCAAGTATTAAAACCATTAGCCACTTCCCTTGTTTTTCTCATGTTTTCAAGGTACTTAATGTCATTTTCTTCAGCATAGCTTTAGTTAAACATGGACAGTGCCTGCCAAATTACCCTGCTCTCTAGTGTCTGAGTTCATATTATTTTTCATGCAAATGCAACATGGCAGGCACAATACAAGAATAATGCTAGGCAAAGAGGTCAGGAAGATGCATTAAATGCAATAAATTCTGAAGGTGATATCTCTGCTGATTTTTAAATAAACTAATAAAATTTATTTTGACATTAGGTACATTTTTGATTGCTTGTAAGAAAGAATAAAGCTAGACTTATGTGAAATCAGAACCCCTACATCTGCTGGTCACTGTGGCATATGGGTTACTGATTGAAACTTGTCTCCTGTATTTTACAAACATGACTTTTTCCTTGAATGTGACTTTATTGACAAGTGTCTGAATGATTTCCGGCTAAGGCTGAAAAACTTGTGTTCCTCAATGAGCACAGATATTTAATATTTTTGAAATACAAATGGCTCAGATATCCTCTAGTATCCAATAAAGTAGAGGATCTCAAGCAGTGGATCACAACCCCATTTGATGTCATATTATCAGATATTTCCATAATGATTTGTAACACTAGGACATTTTAATTATGAAGTTGTAATGTAATAATTTTATGATGAGGGTCATTACAACATTGGGAACTGTAACAAAGTGTCACAAATAACAAACTGAGAAGTTTGAGAACTACTATTGTAAAGTACCTTTTCCTAATGCAATTAGTTATAGACTATGTTCACAGATAATGCTGAGAGCCCACAAGCCTGACGGAAGGGAAAAAGTTCCTTGAGTCAAGTCTTTATCCTAACAATCTCCTTTATAATCCAGTATACTCCAGAATCATATGTTTTAAATTAAAATACAGTTTTACCTTGATGGCTGTAACCTCCAAATGGTGTTTTTGACAATGGAATATTAGAATTCTTATCTCTAAAGTGTTTTCAAAATTATTTTAATTTAAAAAATATTTATGCTACATTATTAGTCTGTCTTTAAGTTTTTCTAATAAAATGACACAGTAATACACAGAATAATTTTTCAAAAATAATTTGAAAAATATAATAACTCTAGTTTAAAACCACAGCTTCTTACAATGCACATATCAATGGATCTTAGGTGTACAGACTTAGTGGATACATCTATATCACAGATTTTGCATCTGAGTTCAGAGTAGCGGACAGAAAGATTATAAGATCCATAATTCAAGGGAGACTACTGTGAAACTATGTGTTTAAAAACAAGACCAGAACCATTGACAGTATCAATGGACTTGTTAATGTGGAAGGGGTAAAACTTCATGGGATTCAAATCCTACACAAAGAACTACAGGCAACTGTAGACCATTAAGGGGAGGAGAATTAGCCTCTCTTATGAAGGAGTCCCACTGACTGATTGTCCACTGTAGAGCATACAGCCATTAACAATATACATACAAATGAAAGAAACTTACACAATATGCTTTCTGTATACACATACATACAAACATATACCAACATATCCATATATGCATACACATACACACATAAGTAATAAATAAAATTAAAAAGAGGCGGTCATATCACAACATAAAACATAAACACATCAAACAGCATAAAGCTACACATGTTTCTACAATTTAGGACTAAAATTAATGGATACTAATTAGAAAGTTTTTCAAAAATAGATGTTAAGTACCTTATGTTGTGGAAAGGCAATTTGTGACTTTTATTCAATAGGTTTAAACAGAATACTTTCAATATTAGATAATTTTGAACATATTTTCACTGGGTTTTATATATTTCAACAAAACTTCCTTGCATAGCAAAATAAGTTTTCGTTATTATTATTACTATTTACATAGCAATGATAATATAAAACATTGCAAGTAATAATTGTTTAAAATTTTACTGGAAGTTCAAATACCTCTTCTGATTTTTACCTGAGATCTTCCTACCTGCCTTCTTTGTAATATCAGCTGTAATAGACAATTATATTTACTTTGTGTGAATGCTACTACATGTTGGTTGTTCACTGATCACACCTTGACTTTGTACTCTTGAGAGCAAAATATATATTCTCCTTCCACTACAAACTGCATTCAAGCATAATTAACTCAAGCAAATTCTGGCATAACAAGTTGAGGCAAAACAAGCCCCTTTCCCTTGTTTCAAGACCGAGCAAAGTATCCCTTTATAGGGAATGCCCTCCAAAAATCCAGCTCATGAACTAGGGAAAAATCCTGATCTCAATGCCAGAGGCTCCATAAGCTGCCCAAGCCACACAACTGTCATCAACTTGCAGAGGGCCAAGTTTGGGTCTATGCAGGCTTCCTAACTATCAGTCCAGAGTCAGTGAGCTCCCAGTAGATCAGGTGAGCTCTTAGAGATTATTTATAGCCTAAATATAATCTAAATATAATCTGTTTTGACAATGTGTCTAAACTGGGTAATAGTTAAAGAAATAAAACACAATTTTATTGGTACTCTTGACCTAATAAAACTTCATATATAGACATTTTAATTTTTATGTCATTTTAACATTATATGTACCCTCTACAAATCTTACATTCCTAATTACTTATTACAAAAAACTTGAAGTTAGTCATCTGATGGTCAAGCTCATTTAACTTTCCTAAGTATTACAATTCTAACAGCTCTGCAAATTACGCACATAAATGAGAAAGGAGAATGCATCATTTGCTCATAGACCACCATTAGGTCTGAATAATTTTTTAAATAGAGTGGAATGGGTGCATACAAATGCAGAAGATTTAGGAGTTACAATTACAATGTCTCAGTTATTAATTGAAAGAGCTTACTAATTTCTATTGAAAGTAAGTCTTTCTCCACATTACCTACCTCCTCTTCTATAATTCTGCAGAAGTATGTCCTAGATTATTGTTAAGTATTCACTATGCTGCAGTGCAGAGAAGTAGTGGAAACCTTCAGTAATCACTTTTAATTTGCATGTTCCCCTTTTATCATTCATTTCAAATGCTATTTGGTACTCATTTTCTTTTCTTAACATGTATTACACCCCTTAGACAGTGTAAATTAGTATTACTGCAAGAGAATAACAAGGGCTCACTGAATCAAGAATAGCCACTAAAGATCCATCAGGAAAAAGAGCTAGGTCCTCCAAGTATAGGCAATTGTCTATTGGCATTGGCAGTATGTGGAGCCACAAGGGGTGGGATCAGACTGTGTTCCTGTGCATGGGCTGGCACCTTGGAGCCCATTCCCTGTAGAGGAACACCTAACCCAGTCTTGACTTTGGGATGAGGAAATTGGACTTGCCTGAAGTGGATGCACCATGCTGAGGACACATTGCGATGTCCTAGGATAACAAATAAAAAGCTCAGTACATCATACTGATTATGTTGTCAGTGGGTCAGTTTTTGGGCAATGATAGTCTAATAACTTCAAAGCAATCCAGGCTAATGACAATTCTTGATTGCCTTCCAGAACTTGATGGTAAGATCCTATTTATCAAGAGAGAATATAATTGAATATTAGAATATTATAAAAACCCAAATTGATATTGATATTGACCTGGTAGCTTCATTCCTACTGTCTATCTTTCTAATGCTAGAAGGTGTTAAATGTTATATTGTAAGATATTATGGACCCTGCCAGCTGTAATGATGACTGGCTTGACAAGGAATAATATTTGGTTAGGGTTACCTTTGCTGTGATGAAACACTATGGCAAAAACAATCTGAGAAGGAAAGTATTTAGCTTTACTTTTACATAATCATGTTGTCATGAAAGGAAGTCAATACTGAAACACAGGAAGGAAGAAACTTGGAGGCATCAGCTGATTCAGTTTATAGAAGTGTGCCTTTTTCTGGCTTACCTCCCATAGCTTGCTTAGCCTGCTTTCTCATAGAACCCAGGATCATGAACTCAAGAATGGCACTATACATAATGTGCTGAGCCATCCCAACAAAAAACACCTATTAAGAAAATTCCCTACATGCTTGTCCAAAGCTGGTCTTATAGAAGTATTTTCTAAATTGAGGTTCCCTCCTCTCGGGTTACTTTAGCTTATTTCAGGCTGACATAAATCTATCCAGCACAGTTGAGTGATTGTCAATTTGGAGTACAAATGTATCACAAATAATCCATAACCTTTTCTTTCTCAATAATACTCAATCTCACACATTCAAAAGATAAATAGCTTCAAAAGTCCAAAAGTCTTGACCAAATTCAAATACATAAAATGTTGTCAATTTAATATATCCAGTATCTTTAGAAATTCAAAATCACTATTAAGTGTTTAAAATTTCTGAAAGTAGTATTCTGTATATGTCAAACTTTAAATATTTTCTAATTTTAAGAAGTGAGAAACAAGGCATAGTAATATTAATGCAAAACCACATTCTCTACAGTGTAAATAATACAATATGAAATGTCTGGGGTTACTCAAGGTCTTCTGGGCTCCTCCAAAGAATTTGGGTAACTACTCTGCCATTGCCCTCTGTTGTACAAGCAGCTGTGTTCTAGCTCCAGCTAGCTTCCTACACTCCTGTTGCGGTTCTTGGTAGTCATTAGGTGGTACCATCATCTTCAAAATGCTGGGGACTTCTGCTGCAGCTGGGCAGCATTTTCACCAATAGCCTTTCTTGCTTTAAAGTCACCAACCATTCCACACAATATCATGCCTCAGGTGCTTTCCATGACCCCTTTAAACTATCAAAAACAGCACAACATGGGTGACTCTTACACTACGAAGTTTGGGTGTTAGCACAAGATATGACATCAGCCATATCTATCTGGAACATATTATGCTAACTCTCAGGAAACATTTGCAGTTAGGTTTCACTTCAAGGATACTGGTTCTCTTCTTAATGACCACTAATTTCTCAGCTCCAAGTGACCAGTATTAAGTACCTCAGAAAAGTAAAGCTTTTACTTTGTTGGTTCCAGTACCACAGCAGATTCATTCTCATTAGCTAAACATAATCACAGAAACTTAATCAAAATAACAAAAGACACAAATACAGTCTTTAGATTTCCCTCTGAAACTTTGTAAGCCAGATCTTCATTTCCTTTACTGTTTTCAGCATTATTATTTTTCCAAGATTCAGCATAAAAGACCAAGGAGCTTCCATTACTCAATGTATTTTCCAGTATAAACTTTGAAAATCTCTCCACAATCCTTTCCAAAGCACATGATCAGGCCTTTCACATCAAAACCTCAATCTTGGTACGAAGTTTTCTCAATCAGAGTTACGGTTCCTATAAATTATGTTAACTATGAAGATAAACCATGACCAAAGCAACTTGTGGATATAAGGGTTCATTTGTCTAATTGTTCCACATCACAGTTACTGATAAAAGGAACTGAGGATAGAAACATTCTCTCTTTTTTTGCAGAGGCTGATGCAGAGGCCACAGAGAGCTTCTGCTTACTGGCTTGTACCTCATGCCTCACCCTTATTTGTAATAGAACTCAGAAACACCATCCTAGAATGCTGTAACCCACCGTCATGTTCCAGTTCCTTCCCATATCAATTACTAATTTAAAAAGTGCCCTACAGGCTTGCCTACAGCTTGATTTTATGGAAGACATTTTTAAATTGAGATTCTTCTCAGGTGACTTGGGTCAAGTTGACACAGTTTTCACTTCTCATTCAACTCTCCTAATGCTAGGATTAAAGGTGTGTGCCACCTCTGCCTGGATCTGTTTGGCATTGAACTCACAGAGATCCAGAAGAATCTCTGCCTCCCAAGTGCTGGAATTAAAGGCATGGAACCACACCCTGACCTTCATGGCTATATCTGTGGGTAACTGTCTTCTAATTTTTCAGGCTAATATATTAAATGTACTATATATATATATGTATATATATGTATATATATATATATACCTGATATATATATACCATATATATTACCATATATATATATATGTATATATATATCACCCTATATAAATAATAAAAATACAGAAAATGAGATTAGAGTCTGTTAAAAGTTCAGCCTAAATGGACCATGTAAGGCAAACCTCCTCTTGCCAAAGCTGGGGTATCATTTCAAAATTGGTGTGGAATGGTATAAGAACCAGAGATGTTAGGTAAGTACAAAGAAAGAGTAAGCTATGGACCTAACAGAGCAGTTCTTATATGAGCTTATCTTTATTGTCTAAGAGGTTGTGATTGCATGTACAATACAAAAGCAATTCCTAAGCAGACCAAATCCCGGAATGGACAGACAAATTCAACATACATTTCCATATCTCTCAGAGAACCTATTGTCAAATGTTAGCTTTTGAGTAAGAAAAAGCAATTAGTTTTTTAAGAGTAGCCCCTGGGAATTAAATCATGCTCTAGTAGAAAGTTACTAGGATTTATTTAGGCAACACAACTTTATGGATGTTTAGAAAATGGGTGTTACATCTGGAAAGATGTAAGAAAAGGTTGACATAATCAGAACACTTTATAAAAAATTCTCAAAGAATTAACAGAATTTTTGAAAGAAAACATGCCATTTAAGCATGATTTAACTTAGATATTAACTGGAACATTTTTAGTGAAGTAGGTACTCAATGATGTTTTCTACAAGATTTAAATTTTGCTTCATGACTCAACATGCAGTTCAGGATTAATTTCTACCCCCTGTGTTGCCTGCAATTTTGCTAATAATACAGTGCTGCGGGGAATTTTGATTATAAAATGTCAAGATAACACTACTTTTGTATTGACTGAACAAAAAGATGCCAATTAGATTTCTTTTGATTTTGTTTGATTTGATTATTTTCATTTTATCTAATAAAATACTTGAAATGCAAATTGTAAAAATAAAAGAAAAACATGTATTATATATATATCAAAGGCAGTAAATGTAAAACATCTTAAGTAATAGTGTAGTTTTTAGGATGTGTTAAATTTAATGGGTATTTGATAAAAATTAATGTTAGGTTATAGTAATATTTTTAAGAAAATGTATGATAACATTAGTCAAAAAATCAGTTGAACTTAATAATTTGATAAACAGAAATATTCTGATACCACCTCTTTACTTTCATGTTACATGACATGAATGAAAATATCTGCATTAAATTTGGAAGGTTAATCATTGAAGATATTTTTAATTATCATATAGAACTGTGTATTTCAGATAATATGCTTCATAAATAATTTAACGAAGATCAATAATCATTTTTGCACACTTCTAAAAATAATAGCCATTTACTTTAAACTTTGAAAACGAGTCTGAACGAGTGAAGGTATAATCTAATAGACAAGTGATAATAAAAAGTCCAACTAACACACACACATACGACATTGCCCAAGACATATAAACTAGTTAATAATGATTCATAATATAACAGGCTTTATGATTTCCTGAACAATGGAAATTTGCTACAAAATACAAAGCATATAAAAATAACGGGATTATACATTTTACTTTCAACATTACCAGATTTACCTGCATGTTTTCATTTTGAATATTAAGAAAATTCCAACTTTAATATTTTTAAACAAATGCTAACTCTATCATTCTATTTTTCAAGAATTTTGTAGACTTTGTAATTAGTTATAATTTCCGTTACTGGAATTGTGACAGGAGCATTTTCTCAGTCGAAGTTTCTCTGGCTCATCCCAGGTGCTCTCAATTTAAATATAAGTATATTTATGTTTAGGAACTGTACTAGATGCGTAAAAAAATTGGAATTATATCAAGAAGATACAAAAAGTCATGAAAATTAGACCATTTAGAAGATATAAAATGCAGGCAAATGCATACTCTTATTCACCTGTGGGAGAAGATAGCCTTACTATCTGTTTAGATTTCTGGTCTCTAAAACTGTGAATTGAAAGACGTAAGCTATTATTCACGTAACAAATTTTTCAAGAGCAATATGGAAATAATGATAAACCCAGGTGTAAGTCAATTTTTCTTTTTTTAAAAAAAATTAGTTTTTATTATATATATAAAAAACATCTTTTGATCCACGTATCTCCCAGATCCTCCTATCTTCCCTCCTCCCAGTCCCTCCCAGTCAGACTTCAGCCTCTCCCCTCCCCTTGTGTCAGAGGACAAGTTAGCTACTAGCCAACCAAAATCAACCATAGAGGTTTTGGAGGACTGATAATTGATAGAGAGGAAATAGTAAGATGGGGTTTAGAGTAGGTCATGATCCTTATGAATGGAAAAAGAACAGGGATTGGAGGTTACTAATCATTTCTCAATTACTTCTTTCCTTATTTGGGTTCTTCCTCCAATATCTGACTCTTGAGGGTTTTTTTTTATTGATAATGAATAATTAAATAAGCATACTATCTGGCATTGCACAAATTCACAAGAGAGCTGCTTGTCCCTGGTTTTGCAGCTCCTGAAACCTGGAGCCCCCTCTGCTGGCTGGCTTTTCTTCCCCTCTCCCCTAACCCTCTGAAAATAGTATGGGATCTGGGATTTTTCAGTCATATCTACTTTTTTCTCTCTCTCTTTTCACTCTTTGTTTGTTTGTTTGTTTGTTTGTTTGTTTGTTTGTTTTTAGGGTGCTGCCACCCAGTTCTCAAATAAATACAGAAAATCGTCCTTATGAATGTGAAACCTTAGCTTGCTGTGTTTCTAGCCAGCTTTTCTTAACTAAAATTATCCCCTCTACTGCTTTGCTTCTGGGCATTCTCATTTTCCTAGGTTATAATCTTACTCTGACTCTAGCTGGCCTTGTGACTGAGTGGCTGACCTCCTCTTTTCTTGCTAGTTGATCTCTCTTGTCTTTCTTGCACATGATCTTCTCCTCCCAGATTTTTCCTCATATTTATTCTCTCTGCCTGCCAGCCTTGCCTATATCTCTTCTCCTTCCTCTCTGTTGGTTGCAACATTCTTTATTAGACCATCAAATATTGTAGGCAGGCACAATAACACAGCTTCACAGAATTAAATATATGCAACAAAAAGATATAACACATCTTTGCAGCATTAAACAAATGTTTCAAAGCAGAAACAAATATAACACACCTATACACATTAAAATAATATCCCACAACAGGCAGCCTCCAGCCGCTGCCCCATTCTCATTTACAAACCCCACAGGCCCCAAAATATACAGGTATCTGGTCTCCAAATGCTGTCAGATTTAGTCACATACTGCCAGCGTCTCTGTCCTCATGTGGCTTCATGATCTCACTTTCCATCACACATGCATCTGCATGTTCTTGTATCTGATTTTTAGGAGACTGACCCGTCTCTCTGGAAGTTGGTGACCTCCCCTGGATCCACTCCTTGGGCTGCTACTACACCAGGTCAGCTGCCACTACAATTGCTTTATCTCCTGTTCTTGCTGTGACTGACACACACTCTCAGCTCCCAGCTACAAGTGGGTAGCTGTAGCTGCTCTCAGGCAGGCTGTGCACCTCCTGTATTCTCTGTGCTGTGTTGTGCTATGTGGTGATAGCTAGCCTCACCCTTTACTGTTTTTTCATCAGCCACGGTGATATACCTTATGATACATTAAAAAATGAGATTAGTTTTAATAAAAGCTTATTACCTGCATTAAAAATAGGAAATTACTATTCAGGGAGTTACATCTTTGTATAATTCAATGATAGGTGGTTTGAGAGTGGAACAACTAAGTGAAGGGATAGTCAACTTAGCTAGGATTGAAAAAAAATGTCAACTATGATTATAATCACTTTTATAATTCATGTTTTATTTCTAAAAAAAAGTTGTTTGATATTAGTTCCAAACCAAAAAAAAAAAATGACAGATAAGATACAATCCTAAGAAAGATATACTAATAAAATTAAAAAACAATACTTACACATGGACAGAGGGGTGTAGAAGAGAAGCCACTGCACCATTCTCTTTGGAAACTGAAAAGAGAAGGCTAAAGGTATTTGTAACTTAATTTATCGAGTTACCATTATAGAATGACCACCAGATGATGGGCATCCCCAAGAGTCTTCCGAAGTTAACTGGGACCCTATACAAATGTTAGCTATAAAGAGATTTAAGAAAGCAATGGTTTCAATATGCTATGTATTCCCTTTTTGTGAATCAGATGATAAATTTTCAGTCACATGGAACAGAATTATGGCACAAGACTAAAATCATTTAGATGGTGCAGTATTGGAAACTGACTCTCAGAGTGGAGGGACAAAGCTAGGGCTGTTGAAGAACTAGGTAGGTCTGAAGTTATGAAATCTTTCTAGATCAAATTCTTGGTGAGTGCCATTATGCTGATTTGGTAAAACAGATTAAATTTATCACACCTTGGCTCTAAGCTATAGAGCAGCTTTGAATGCTTTGAACAAGATAAAAGAATCAGGAAAAATGACAAAGCCGTTTACTAAGGTTATAAGAAGGAAGTCTTCAGTATTTTTTTCTATGAATATCGACTTCAACAGTAAACAAAATGATATTAAATCCAGAAGTAAGACAGATACTAATTGAATTTTTGGCTTTTGGAAAATGTTAATTCAGAATGTAAGAGGGTAATCATACCTCTAAAGGCAAGATTAGCACCCATAGATGAATGTATTAAAAATATAGCAGAAATTGGATCTCATGCTTATGATTTTACTTGAATAGAATTGATTTCTAAAAATTTTAAGAAAACTCAATGTTAGGTGTTTTAATTGTGGTAAATAATATCATCTGAAAAGTGATTTGTAGTGGCTTCTACAGGGCCCAGAGGCCAGCCTAGCCTTAGCCAGAGCAACCTGATGATAACTAGTATCTTAAAACATGTGCTTCTAAACACTTCTGCATAAACCAGCTTCAGATCTTTCTGAGACCTTGGCAAAAGCAGAGTTTGGATCCAACATTCCTAGACCAGCAAGAGACCACCACCCACAGCTGCAGACACCAGAAAATCAAATATTAAAAGTTTCTTTCCCTTGGCTGGGAAGGGAGTGTTTGGGAAAAAAATATTAAAGACCTACCCCTCTAAAATAAAATTAAACTTCATTGTTTCAGCTTGTTCCCAGAGGATGCGATGTTGATTCCTTGCCATATTTGCTCTCTCCCCCAAGGGAAAAGGAGGGCGCTAAGCATAGAGGCCACTTCAACTCCTGATCCAAAACCAGGCATAACTCAAGAGGGATTGTAGGCAAGGTGTTTCTAGGAATATTTTTTTTCTATTCATAATCCAAACAGAAGGCCCCAGCCTTCTAGAATATGAAAAATGTATGGCAAAGGTCAATATTGGACTAATGAATGCAAATCAAGATAGGAAAGGCAAGGTAACCATTTTCCATCTTAAAATAACTTAGGAAGCCTCTCTTAGATCCACCACAGTAGCAAAACATTTCTTGCCAATCTTAGAAAAACTTCTCCATAGGCAATGCCTGTTTCAAAACTTAATGCCTGTTTTGAAAAACCACACTGCTCTAAGTAATAGAACAGCTTTAGAAGATAGTACAACATATTTAGGAGAAACCATAAAGCAAATATTTTGGCAAGGTTCTATAAATAATCAAGACATTTAAAATACAAATAAATGGTATTGAAGTTGAGGGTTTGGTAGACAGAAGAGCACATGGAATAATAAATGACATTTAAATTGGCCTCTTAAAGAGGTAAATGTTCAACTTCTAGAGATTGGAACTCTATCTCAGGTAAAACAAAGTGCAAGATGGTTCCGAAGGACAATTGATTAAATTAAAACCATATGTGGCTAACACAGCAATGAATTTATGGATACATAATTTGTTACAGCAATGGAATACCCAAATAGTGGTTCTCTAGTCTCAGAAGAAGACCATAAACTAAATTATGCTTCTCACAAAAATATTGAAAAGTATTATAAAGAACAGTCTCCAAACATTTAGATTGTACAAGGCACAAAATCTATTGATTTTTCAAAGGTACCAACAGTCCTAACATTAAAATGGTTAACAGACAAACCTGTCTGAATGGAACAATGGCCATCAATATAGAAAAAAAAAATGTAGGCATTAGAATATCTGGTGCAGTAGCAGCTAAAGGCTAAAAACATTGAAGAACCAATCAGTCTTTGGAATTCTCCTATATTTTTCATTAAAAACAAATCTGGAAAATGGAAAATGGTAACAGATATAAGAACAATTAATAAGATGACTCACCCAATAGGCTTTTTATAACCAGAAATTCCCTTGTAGATTCTGTTACCTAAAAAAAACAAAATGGTCTATTGTAGTAATTAATTTAAAAACTGCTTTTTAAACTATAAAGGAACAGAATAGAAAAATAATGCTTTCATATGCCTACATACAAAATTTCCAGCTTGTTAAAATATAACAGTATAAAATTCTTCCTAAAAGAATTTTAAACAGCCCTACCTTGTGTCAATATATTTTACAACATCCATTAGAAATAATTTGTAATCAATCTTCTCAACTTATAATTTATTATTATTTGGAAGATATCTTACAAGTCGACTTATATGCATATTCCTCAGAGAAAATGTTTGAAGAAGAAAATTTTGCCTTATTGAAGATTACAAATTAACCCAGAAAAAAAATACAGAGTTTATTTTATTATTTACCTAGGTTATAAGTTATGTCTGCAAAATCTCAACCACGGCAAATATAAAACAGGTAAGATAAATTGCAAACTATGGATTGTTTTCTGAAATTAATATTTTTAAATATTAACTAGATATGCCCCACAAGTGTATTAGAAATGCAAGAAATAAGCAGTTTATTTCAAATTTTACCAGATTATAAGGACTTACAAACTTGAAGAAAATTATCAGTTGAGGATGAGAGAGAGCTGGCTTTGGTAGAAAAGAAATTACAGGATGCACACGAGAATCATTTGAACCCAGAGCTTGATTGCATTCTGTTTATTTTACTTTCTATGGATTCACCTAAAAAATTAGTTGGTACAGTAAAGATAATGCCTTAGAATTAACATTTTAGCACATAGAGAAAAATTAAATGTCTATGTAGAAAAAAATTCTCAATTGATTCTAAAAAGAAAATTAAGATTTTGTCAGTTAATAGAAACAGATTCAGCAAAAAAACTATGGGACTTTTTGCTGAAATTTCTTCATTATGAAAATAAAATGAACATTGGCAGAAAGCTTGAAGTAATTTTTGGAAGACAGTACCAATAAATATTCCAAAAGCAAGAGACTTTTGTTTATAAAGATAACTAACCCTTCCTCACATTGTGTGGGAAAAACTAATTATGAAGTTCCTACATTATATACTGATGAAATAAAATCATGAAAGGGGAGGTATAAGTCAGTAAATTTAAGTAAAGTTGCTTAAAGCCCTTACAATTTTGTTCAAAAGTTAGAATTATATGCTATTCTCATGATAGAATTAGATTTTCTAGAAACTCTGAATATAGTTACTGATGCTTAATTTGCATAAAGTTGTTTACATACTGAAACTGCTAAACTTATACCAGATGCTTCAGAATTACCACTGGTATTTATTGAGTTAAAAGAAATAATTAGAAAATAGAGTCATCTTTTTTATGTAAGTCATATACGATCCCATACAAAACCCAAACTTCTAGCACAAGGTAATGATGAAATTGATCAGCTTTTTGGTAGGAAATGGGATAGGAGCCTCAGAATTTTATAAGAAATTTGATGTAAAAATTAATAATTTGAAAAAAATTGTATCACTTGGCAAGAAACCAAATACATTATAAGGAAATATCGTACCTATTCTTTGTATAGCCGAACATCACTACTTGCAGATAGGAATGTAAAGGGTACTCAAGTAAGTAAAATTTGGTAAATGGATGTGTTTTATTTTGCATTGTTGGGAAAATGAAAATATTTACACTATACCATAGATACATATTTAGGATTAAAATGAGCAAAAGCTTTGAATTCTAAAAAGGCTGATTTTGTGATGTCACATTTATTAGAAGTTATAGCATTCATGTAGATATCTTTACGAGTTACAACTGACAATGCTCTAGCACATGCCTCTATGAAAATACATGTTTTATACCTATTACAATATAAAGTATATTACAGGTATACTGCACAATCCTACAAGGCAAGAATTTATAGAAAGTTCCAATTGTACTTTAAATTATATTCCTAATAAACAGTAAATGGAAATAAAAACCCACAGAGATAGATTACACACTGCTTTGTTATTTTACATTTTTTAAAATGATAGAGGAAGCCAATATAGGGTTGGAAAGAGACTGGGTGCAGGTAAACCTCCAAGAACTCACAGGATGCTTCTTAATAATAATCCAACCAATAGTGGAGGGTGTACTTAAACAGGACTTTCCCTATAATCAAATGAATTACCACCCTAGGTGTCATCACAGAACCTACATCCAACAATGAATAGAGGTGAAGGCAGAGATGCAAGGCTGAGCACTAAGCTCAGGTCCTGGTCCAGGCCCAGAGTAGGGGAGGAGAATCTGTATGAACAAGGGGATAGGGATTATCAGAAGTCCCACAGAGATTGTTGACTGGCACTCAGGGGAGCTCACTGAATAAGAACAGCCACTGGGGAACCATGGGGAAAGAAACTATGCCCTCCAAGGGTAGGCAACTGTCAATTGACATGGACAGCATTGTGGGGCCTCCAGGGGTAGGATCAGACTGTGTTACTGTACTACTGTACTTGGGCTGGCACCTTAGAGCCCATTCCCTGCAAAGGAGTGCCTAACCCATTCTTGATATTGGGATAAGGAAATCAGACTTGCCTGGAGTGGATGTGTCCTGCTGAGTTGACCCACCTTGGGACTTCCTACCTTTTGGTGGGAGGATATCAGGGAATGGGGAGGGTAGAGGCTGAAGGCTGACTGGGAGGGCTTGGGAGGGTGGAAGGGAGAGGGAGCAGGGTGATACATGTAAAAAATGACTCTTATAAATAAAAATAATAATCAGGAGAAAAGAATTATAGCTGCAGAGAGATTTGGATACTGGGGGAAAAAAGCTGCTGAATTAAACTGGCTTGTGTACTTTAAAGATGTGTAAATCACAGAATGAAAAACAAGATGTGTGTTATATTGGAGAAGAAGTTTTTCTTTTGTTTACATAAGAGAATAAATGATATGGATACCATCAAAACTGAGAAAGATTAGATTCCAACAAGAGAGACCACACTTAATTAGTCATAGTACATTAAACAGTGTGGCCATTCAATCTAAACTAACTTTTAGATTAACAAATGCCTTTTATTTGATAAGGTATAACCTACCAAAAAGAAAACTTCCCAAAATTAGGGCTAAGGCAGAGTTTAGATTTTGTCTTTTCATGAGAATGAAGGATTTCACCTAAGTAATCTAAAGACATGCGACATTTTAAGAAAACAAATGAATTATACAGAAAATCATCGCAAGAACAAGACAAAATTATCCTGATGGTAGAGTACATTTTCAACAAGTTTTCATGAACCTCCCTAAATGTTTGTATCTGTTATTCTCTAATGGCATAGGCATATGTTCATTTTATAGTCTCAGCTCAATTGAAAATTAAAACTGGCTTTGAAATTTGAGCATGGCTCTCTCCTTCTCTAAACCCAAGCATATTTGTTAAAGTAAAACTTAATATCTCTGTCTCATATTAAAGGAAATCAATATTTGTCTCATGTCAGAAAAGCCACATGGTATGAGAAAGGAGAAAAACCAAATTTAAGAGAATATTCTATTGCCACTAATTTTATAATCATTGGTTATGAGATTCAGCATGTTTACTATAGTCTTTTGAGCAGGGAGGTACGTTTATTGTATACAGATAAACGAGGAAGTGAGAGTATTATTATATAAAACAGATGATGGACACTGTAGCTAGCTAATTTCTGTAGGAGAACATTGTAAATGAGCAGTTTCAGTTGTAACCTGCCAAGAAGGAAAAGCTATTGTTGATGTGTCTTAATGTAATGGTTTCAACTAAAAGATAAATGTTTGAAACATGCATACTTGGACTATGTCAGTCCTCTAAACCAGATCCCTGATAAAACATTGCTGTACCCCGTGGTTCTGAGAACTTGGTGTCACTGTCATGGATATGCTCATGTCAATAATATACATTCCCGCAGATCTAATCAACACTCTATATATACATACATATCAATTGACTTATTCCATAATAATACTATGTATAACATTTGTGAAATTGGTTGTTGATGGAGATGTTCTAGTTTATAGTCCAAAAATGATATTAGAAGTTTTAAGTCTCTCACACTGAAAACATTCCTTATTATCTGCAATTTTATTTGTAAACTGTGGGGATTTAATAAAAGATCCAAAAGTTTTGGAGATATAAGATGGAATCTACCCACAGTCAGTCTAGGAGGATCAGAGAGTGGCGATTCAAACCTTTAACCCCAGCACAGGGAGTGGTGACCTATGCCCTTAATCCAAACTGAGTTCCAGGTCATCTTAGTTTACAGAAGGAGTTCCAGGCTTCCAGGCAGGCAATGGTGGGGCCACACCTTAGCTGAGGGAAGAGAGTATTTAAGGCAGTTGTAGAAAGATAGAGAGCCAGAAGAGGCCAGGGGAAGCCAGGCTGAGAAAACTGGAAGACAGCTGGGTAAGATCTGACTGTGGTGTTGACTCTCTATAAAATCTCTGAATTTCTCAGAGATCTATCCCTGAGTTTCCTAATTGTGCAACAGTAAACATTATAAGTAAAAATGGTTTTGTTGTTGTTTGGATTTGATGTTGCTAAATTTCAGCATAATTTATATGGTTGAATAACAATAAAATTCATCTTTAATACTAATTGTTTGAAAGATCAATTATGTTCAATAAGACTTTTGAATGTTAGTTCCCATTTCAATGTGTGGATAATGACTTTTACAGTGGCTTTTTGAAGATTTTCCTTCTACTACAAAATTTATTATATTTATTTGTGATTTGAAATGACTATGGTAAACTAGGAAAATTATACCTTGCATATTCTTTTCTTATTTAGCCAATTTGCTTTGATAATATTTTATTTACCTTTGTTGCAATGGGGTTTCTTGTTCCCGGGTGGCCAGAGGCCCAGACCCTGCCACTCTAGATCCCTTAGCCACCTGCTGCTGCTGCTCAGGCCCCCAGAAATGACTCAGACACTTATATTAACTTCATGCTGTTTGGCCTATGGCTCAGGCACATTGCTAGCATGTTCTTATATCTTAAATCAACCCATTTCTATTAATCTGTCTGCCATGTGGCCTGTGGCTCACCTGCATTCCTTACATGTTGCTCCTTGGGCGGCTTGCTGATCTGCCTGACTCTGCCCTGCTTCTCCTACCTATGCTCTGATTTCTCCTGCTACTTCTATGGTGCCTGTCACGGCCCAAAACAGCTCCTTTATTTAAAGATTGATATTCACAGCATACAGAAAGGCATTCCCATGGGGCTCCTGGAGGGGGTGTGGCCAACCCCATTGATAAGGGGCTGCTGGGACCCTGGGAGGTTGTTGTTCCTGGTTCCTGGCTGTTGGAGAGATCGATTTGGAATCCATCGTCCATTGCTCGGATACTCCAGTCCCTGTTCAGGCGCCACTATAAGCTGTTACCTGTATTGTGAGTATTGATTTATATTTTAACAAATATTAATCTTGGACTGGTGCCTTGTAAGTAAAACTCCATCTACATACCTTTCTTGTCCTTTTCCATTTTTTATGCACCCTCTCTTGCATGCATGTGTTATCTCTTTCTCCCCTTCCCTTCAGCTGATTTAGATTTTTGCTCTGAGGTCCAGGATGGTTCAAACAATTAGTTGTCCTGTTTAAGCCATTTTGGTTTCATGTGGTAAAGTAAAACCTGATAGCATGTACCATGTCTTCAAATCTTGGAAAAATCTAAGAAGTATTGGAGTTAATTTATGCTTAAAAATTAGGTAAAAATAATCAGGAGATTTCTTCAATGTTGAAAGTACTTTTGTGACTGTAGTATTATTTATGCTAGATAATTTATATTAACTGCAATGCAATAACAACTTTCAAACTTTGGCTCAGTAATTTTTAAATTCTGGGAACTTGTTCATTATAATAGAAAAAATTATAATAACTTGTTTCTTTTTTATTTTTTATTATCAGCAAGTCATTTTAATATTCTAACACATAACATCATTTCTATGATTTTTTAATATGAAAATATAAGAGATAATTATCTACAAAGCACAGATGGGTAAGGTGTGTCAATGTTTTCAAATTATTTTCATTTTAATTTAAACTGGTAAACAGCTATGTATTATCTAAAACATAGTGCTTTGAGCTTTTTTATTTAAAAGTTTTTTTTTAACATATCCACCACTTTTCTTCCTTTCTCTGCTCTTTTCAGTCATCCCCAACTTTCCCCACCATTCCTCAGAGATCATAAGTAAGGACTCTCAGGGTGGGCATATCCAGTTGAAGTAGGAATAAACCCTTCCCCTCCCCAGTATCAAGGCGGAGCAAAGTGTTACTGTAGGGCACAGGCTCCTAGAAGTCCGTTCACGCAGTTGGAGTAAATTTGGTCCTACTGCCAGAGGCCCCATAAACTGCCCATGCCATTCAACTGTCATCCAGATTCAGAGGACCAAGTCAAGACCCATGCAGGTTCCCCAGCTGTCAACTGAGAGTCACTAAGCTCCCAATAACTTTGGACTCTTAGCTGGGGTCATCTTTGTGGTTCTTGAGTATTTCCCTAGTACCAGGTTTCTCTCTGACCCCACAATGGCTCCTTCTATCAAGTTATCTCTTTCATTGTGCTCCCTCTCTGTCCCTGCCCAACTCAACCATCTCATTCAAGAGGGATTCATACTAATCATCTTGAAAACAAAGTTGTAGCTCATAAACAGTATTCATGTTACAACAGTAGCAAATATTATTTTTCTACTAATAACCCCATGAAATTATGAAATAAACATATACACACTTGTAGACATTTTATCTCGGATCTCATGTTTGTATTTAATTTTTCCACAAAGTTCAAAACAGTTATAATATAAAATATAACTCATGGAATTTATCTTTAGGGTAAAATTGGAAGCAAGAATAACAAAACTAAAATTCACCGGAGGAGACTTTTTCACATATGTTGAAGGATCTTAATGCATAAATTACTGAATACGTTTTAGGTGCTTAATGATTCGCAATAAGATTACAGCAGTATTTTATTTTGTCTCTATCTGATCTCTCTGGGAGAGAAAATAAAATTGTGACCACTTGGTGGTGCTGGTGGATAATATAAAATCCATATGCTTCTTGGTGTATATGAGAAATGATTACTGTTAAGTAAAATTAAAGAAAGGAAGCTCTATTGACCTCTGCCATTTCTTAGTATGTATTTCTCTTTCTGACACAAAATTAAAACTAGGCAGAGTAGTAACTAACGGTGGCTAATGTCTTGGCTATCTAGCAAAACGAGCTGAGATAGTTCAAACTTCAAAGCATTGGAGACAGACTCCTGATGAGAACGTTATTTTTAATTATTAATGTCTTTGTTTCAGTGTGATGGATTACTTTATCAAAAGAACAATATGTGTGTGTGTGTGTGTGTGTGTGTGTGAATATGTGTATGTATGTGTGTTGTCCTGCTAATGTTTACCTGAAATAACTCCTAAATTGCGTTATTCTACATCCGATTGCAAACTACATAGTTTTAGACATAACTTAATTCAATAATAACAGTATTAGTAGTAAATAAATAACACCAAATATAGTAAGAGTTTATTGATAGTTGTCAGAATATTTTCATCTAGAAATTTAATTTTCAGTTTAACATTCAGAAATATGTTTTTTTCTGGAAAGTATATTCTCTTAGTTCAGTTTCTGGTATTTATTTGAAATTACTTTCCACTTAATTTAGCTTCAAGTTTCACATTTTTTAAATGCATGCATTATACAATTTAATGAAGTATTCAATTTTGTATTGTTTTGACACATAAATACAGAATATTATGGATATGCTTCTATTAAATGTTAAATTGGGGCAAGCTTATGAATTCCTTATGTCCAAGGTTGACCTTGACTGTGGTGCTCCATAGGGGTGTGAGATGATATATGTAAAAAAAAATCAATGACAAAATGAAAGTTTTCAGTTTCACTTCACTTCAAAGACAAGACCCTAGCTGACATATTCTTTGTCATATTGGTAGGCAGATACATTATTAACATCTCTGACATGGAAGAATCGGCAGCCCGAGGGCTCCCAGTTCTGCTTCTGTACAGATAAAAGGATAAGCACTTAACTCTGCTTCTGAACAACAACTGATTGAGAGACAAGACAAAAGATGACCCTGAAGCTTGTTTCTAACTCTGTGTGTCTGTTCAACTTTAGGGTCATAAACGACTTGGCTTGAGTTCACATTAATGCTTTTGAATATTCTAAGTAGACTTGATAACAATAATGATAGTTAGTGAAAAGCTGACCTACTGAAAAAGGCTTGCAAAATCAACTCTAAGATCACTAAGTTCTAAAGACCCACTGATATAATGAAAGTCAATTACCCATTTTCTTAAATGTAATCTATAATAAATATGTGTATATATATATTGGATATACATACAATAGCAGAATCTTCATTTTATTGGTAATTGAGGGTATTTCAGGGCCATCAGTGTAAAAACACAGCTCTTTATTATAATTTTGATATGAGCTGTTTCTTTACTATAGGTTTGATTTGTTTCCTATGGTGATTTGAATACTTTTCCCTCTGCTCTGAAAAGGATGTATTCCTGTATTCTGGCTCATAAGTTACCCTGCTTCAAAACACAATCCATCACGGTGTGAAGAGCAGGCAACAGGAGTTTGAATCTGCTGGTCACATTGCATCAGAAAGATGGAAGCAAGGGACAGGAGGGAGGAAGCTAGGGATGCAGGGAGAGAAGCTTATGCTCAGTTTTTCTCTTTTCTTTCTGCAGAGCACCCTTTCTCATTGGATGGTGTCAATCAAATGCAGGGTTTATTTGCAGCTTCATTACCTAACCAGAAACCCCCATACAGTTACCAGAGGTTTAGCTCCTAACACTGATATCAAGATGGCAGAGTTAATCATTGCTAACCTATCTTTTATTAACATAATACCCCAAAATATCACATTTAAGCAATAACCTTCCATTATTATTCTTCTTGGACTTTTACAGGGCAATGCTTTCAGTGAAATTTTAAAATTTTGAAAATTTTTAGTTGCTGGGAGCCTTGCTCCTAACAGGTACGATGACCTGAGATGAATGTGTGACTTTGGCAAAATGAAGAACACTATGACCATTTGTATCAAGTAAGTGGCCCCGAATAGTCTGAGACAGTTTTAGTAATAGAGTTTCAATAGTTTGCATGAATAGTTTTACAAGTATATTTGTTTCACGGAACTTCTAATAATGATGACAATAATTGCCAGTTTGTTCCTTTAACTCATTTTCTTTTCTTCCCCCAAATTTCCCACCAGAAATTATTACCTACTTGATTCATAACTTTAATATTAGAAGCATAATAAGTATATTAAGGAACAAAGGATGCATCCTAAGAAGGCACACCTACAGTTAGAGCAGTTTGCCCAGCTGGCAGCATTTGGTGTTATAGTGTCATGCAAAGTGAAAGAAAGTTTTGCTGATGAGAGTTTTAACTCATCAGCCAAGGCTAAAATCAATTCTTTATTATATACTATCCTATCCTATATGCGGAATATACTAGGCTTTCTCCTATCATCCAGTACACTACAAAACTTAAAAGCTTACCCTTCATGGTTGGCACTTCTTATTTCTTATTATCATCTCGTTTTTCACAGCTTCCTACAATATTGGCACAAAGAGGTGTTGTGGGTTCCTATGATTCTGTTACATTCTCTGTTCCTAGACTATTCCCATTAACTCTTGATATCATCTATCTATTTGCATTTCTCCTAGAATCTTATGGTTGGAATCATTCTTTCTAGAACATCTGTGAAAACATCATGAACTACTGTGACTCTTTCAGACTATTTATAAGCAGTGTCCTGTTCTTGAGAATCCTAAATTTATGATCGCACATGAGACATCAAGGGCTTTAGAAGCTGAATCAGACCCACTGTATATTTTTAACAGCATACCCTATGGCTCACCCAGAGGAGAGTAATCAACGGGATGTTTTCCTAATGCAATAGCCATTTCAGTGATCTTGGAAAAGTGAAACTAAGATGGCTGGCAATGTAATTTGTGTAAAGAAATCAAGAAGAGCCAGTAGCTCATATGCTCCCTGCATCATGCCCAGAACTATGCAGCAAATATCTATCGGCATTACTAAAAATGGGTGAAATTCCCCCGGCCTTGTTACAAGGAGAAATTTGTGCTATTCTGAGGCCTTGTCCCTCAAAGAAGCCACATGGTTCATGGCATTTAGTAATTCAAAAATGGTTCAACAACAAAAGTTTATAAGCTCCATTGCTACTGAGCAAACATGAATGTAAGCCCCCATGCCATAAAAAGGATTCTTCCAAAAGAAAATGGCACAAAGTAAACTCTTTCTTTCAAAATTTTAACAGAGGCAAAACAAGAAAAACCAGAAAAGAAAGACCAGCTTCTATAGCCCCGTATTCCACGTCATGACAAAGGGAAGACTTAGAAGCTACAGTTGCTCGGCCTCTAAGCTCTGCTTACTGCAGCACTCCTAACCTCCCTTTAAGACTGGCTCACAATTCTACATGTTTATGCAACTTTTCTTGGAATTTCCAACATGGTAGTGTCTTTATTGTAATTTCCAGTTCACCTTCATAGCTTTATGCAGTGGGTCTCCTCATATGGTATTTGACCACGGCACAGAACTATTGGCCTACATTTTTCTCTGCCTACAAGATATGCTGAGATAAAACTGGCACAGAAATTATGGGAGTGGTCAGTCATTGAGTGGTCCAGCTTGAGACCTATAAAAAGTGAGGGAGGCCATCCTTGACACTGCCTGGAGGGCCAGGACCCACTGGCTGAATAGCCCGGAGACTTAGACTAGAACTAAACGTGGCTGACAATAAAAGAAAAAATAATAAATCAACAAAATGGTTCCAAATGATATTCTGCTATAGTCATAGATAGTAGCCCAGCCCAACTGACATTAGAGAGGCTGTACCCAGCAACTGAAGGGAACAGATGCAGACACCCTTAGTCAAGTATTAGATGGGTGGAGCTTCGGGGATCCTGTGCAAGAGGGTGGAGAACAGATTATGGGAGTCAGAGTGGTCAAGAACATCTCAAGAAAACCCACAGAATCGAGGAATCTGAGCTCATAGGGACTCACAGAAACTGAATGCCAATCAGAGAGTTTGCTTGGGACGGATGTAGGCCCTCTGCATATATATTTGTGGGAATCCTAACAATGAAAGCTGCTTTTCTAGTTTTTCCTTCTTACTGGATTCCATTATCCAGCCTCAATAGGAGAGGAAGTGCCTAGTCTTCCTCAAAAACTGATATGTCATGCTGGCTAATATTCGTGGGACTCTTGTCCTTTTAAGAAAAGAGAGGAATGGTGGGGGTGGGAAAGTTTCTGTGTAGGGACTGGGAGGAGGGGCGGAGGGAGGAGAAACATGCTGAAACATTAATAAAAAATGACAGACTTGGGTTTTTCAAAAAACAATCCATTCTTGGCCCAAATTGTGATAAAATACTTGGCAGAAACAACTGCCAAGCAGTAATTGAGGAAGATAATGTTAATGTGGTTTGAGGCAATGCCTGATTTTTGGTTGGAAGGTTTCTTTTAAGTACCACTTATGGTACCTGAAGCAATTGGTCACATGATGTCTAGAGTCAGTAAACAGGAAGAGATGGGTGTGCTCATATTCCCTCTTTTGTATTCGGGATACAGTCCCATTATGTGGAATGTGGCCAATATTGTTTAGGTGTGGCAATCCAATGGTTTCACTAACTCTAGAAACTGTAGCATTTGTGCCATGAAGTGTATTTCTCAGCTGATTGTACATCATACATTTTTAACAGTTCCAACCATTAAAGCCTGTAAGTAGATGGCATATTGAGGTCATTGTATTATTTGTAAATACAACTTAAACAGCAGTCTGTGTTTTATAATTACTCTGAAGTTTGTTCTTTACATTTTAGTTACTTTAAGGATAATAATAAATAAAATAAGCAATTTAAGATTCCTAGTGATTGGAGGCTGATCATAATTTTTCCAAGCTTTATTATTATGTTAGTAAAACAAAGAGCATTCTACATTGATTACACATCAGTAAAAATGAATGCAATCACAGTTCTCCTATTATGAGTTTCTTTACTAAGGGCCTGTGAGGTGCAGTTTTCCTCACACCTAAATGAAAAGATATGGCTATTAAGACTGAAATATAGAATTTCTGAACTTCATATATCAAAGTTTATAGATTTTATTACACATAGATATATATTGTAGTTTTGAAGTAAAATATGTTTACATATTTACGTAACATATTTTATTGAATATTTACTTGCCAGTCATTACATTTTAAAGAATTAGAATTTTTAGCTCAGAGTTCCCTCGTTGACACACTTAAATATTTTTCACAAAATACACAATGTAGCTAGGAATCATCAATCCAGTATGTAAAATTATTACATGATACATGGGGCATAGTAAGTATTTTTGCAAATTTGATTCAACTGATAGTCTGTGGCAAGTTGATTACACAAAGAGGAAATGCTGCCCCAGAAAGCAAGATTTACATTATATTCTGTCACTGAGAATCAGTGCATGTCATTGAGTTAATGTAAGAGCAGTCACTGAGGATCAATGGAGCACTTAGATCTAGTATTTGCAAACTGTTTTAGTTATTATTTAACTGGCAATAATATATCTAAATACTAACTTTTGATTAATATTATGTTGGTTACTTCTACACTTAGCATTTTTATTGTTCCTTAAATGCACCTATAGTAAAGTCATGATCTCCAGATTGCCACTAATAAAAGTGGTAGACAATCCGATATGAGGTCTTCCAAGTGCCACCATTTGAGCAAATTGTGCTATTTATTTTGAGAGTGTTCTTCACAAACTCATGAAACAAACTGTCACTTGAATCATAGAAATGTTTTTATTTTTTATCTGTATCTGTAAATTTTTAGGGTTATCATATCCCCAATCATGTGGATTTGCATAGTGTAACAGAGTGGTGAATAATGCAGACTTATCTTAAGAATGACACACATCATTGTCATTTTATATATTTATATATATATATATATATATATATAATGACATGTAAAGATGGATTTTTTTATATTTAATTGTTCCAATTCTTTAAGCTCACTTTAATATTTTACAAAAAGACCATTATTTTATTTGTTAGTGTGTCTTATTTCTGTGTTATTTTGAAATCAGGAATAGTTTTTTCTTGTGATAATTTCTCAATAAAAGATGGCAAGAAATTAAATGTATGTTTAGTCTTGTGTTTCACATTGGCTTCTGAAATTACATCATGCGCTAGAACCAAGAAAATCACCCATCATTTAACAGTTGTGTCCTGGCTGGAAATTGTAGTGATTGAAGTCCAAAGCCAGTCTAACTCATCTTTTAGGCTTAGATATCTATGAAAAGCATTTTATTTACAAACTCAAACTCTGGCATATATTAAGGAGCCAAAAATTCAATTTTAGTTAAATATAATATAACTAAAATAATACAATAGAGTAAATATAATATAATGACATTTGAGTTTATGCAGAATCTTATGTAAATTTAGTTAAATATTTATATTGAACATTTAATTTCATTTTCCACTTATTAGAAAGCATTGAGCTAAATATTACATTAGTTCTCCAAGACAATGAATTCTTCTTATAAAATTCTCAAAGAATGTAATGGAGTGCTTAAGCAATCCTGGTAATGTGTCTTGTTCCTTATTAATTTTTGCTTAAGTAAAAAAGTCAGAATCAGAATTGATTGCAAGACAAGTGAGCAGACAAATTATGACTATTTGATTAAACTGATAGGTAAAGAAACATAATCACTTTTAAATATAATACTTTTTATTTATAATGCCATCTGTTTAAAAATATCAGTTATTTAATTTTGTAAAATTGCTAATATATTAGAACACTGAGATTTTGGACTTTAGAGTTCATGGGTTTCTTTGTGTCAAATAACACAAGTTATTCATGGCATATCATTCAGAATGTAACCCAAAATTCTCTATAAAAATAGATTCTAAAAGCCGTGATTTATAATTTGAGATTGTAATGATCTATGTAACTAACAATAATCTCAAATCTTACTCTTTGTTATAGTTATAGAAACAAAAAACTAACTATAATTTAGAGAACTTTAAAACTACATTTAGAAAACAAAACACCTTGCAATAAAAAAGTAAAATATATTTGAAAAAAGTGGAAATACAGTAAAGATAATAAACACTGTCATATTTCATGAGAACTGTTTCCCTTTCCCACATAAGAGTATCTCTACCCTAATCTGGGAACAATAGTAGTTATAAGTATAAACATAAGTAATTAAGAAGAAATTCAGTGTTTGTTAAGGAAGACATTGTACTTTGTTATCCCATTTCCAACCAACTCTTCTGCCATAGGCTTTTAGCTAAGTTTATATTGCTAGATTTGTATTTCCTCCCACTGAATGGGTTTCCAAACCAATGTCAAAGTGCTTCATTGCCCCTCAGATGGCTGGTCCACTATTGAACCAGTGGCAAGTAGAGCCTGACAGGATGTGATTGTAGCAATATAATGTATAACGTGAAGAAACCTTTGTTAATTTATTTTTCCCAGTAGCCTGCATTGTATGTGAAAATGGCAACCAACAGGACTGGAGTTTCTGGCTAAGATTCAACTTGATTTTTCTGTGTTCTATATGCAAGGTGTCTGCATATAATAAATGTTCTTCTTAAGCCAAACTCCTTCTAACAACTCAATCAAATATATACTGAACTTGGCACCAGATTGCATTATCTATCATTAAAAAATAAATCCTAATTTTAGTTTATAAAGTAGTACTTTTCCATATGAATTTTCATGCATCATTAGAATAAGTAATCATTTCATGCATAGCACATGCAGATATAAAATTTTTCTTATTATCATAGACCCAACATTAATATATGCAAAAAAGAAATTTTCCAAAAGCTTATTAAAGCAGGAACAACCTTCCTTAACAGGACACTGATAAACAAGTAATGAGTAAAATGTCATCGATTGAAACTAAATGCATTCTTTACAGCAAAGTACACCATCATGCACGTAAGGAGGCTGCCTCCAAAGCTTTACCAACTATACATCTGACAGAGGAATCATGTTTATCTGAGCCCTCTTAAAAGATTCTATTTGCAATAGATGATGACAAACACCGAGATCCATGATTGTCCATACTGCAGATAGTAAGAGAGGAGTTCTTAACCCTAAAGAGAACACAGATACCTTATCTGTCCTCTCAGTCCTGGCAACATTAGAAAACAAAACACCTTGCAATAAAAAAGTAAAATATATTTGAAAAAAGTGGAAATACAGTAAAGATAACAAACACTGTCATATTTCATGAGAACTGTTTCCCTTTCCCACATAAGAGTATCTCTACCCTAATCTGGGAACAATAGTAGTTATAAGTATAAACATAAGTAATTAAGAAGAAATTCAGTGTTTGTTAAGGAAGACATTGTACTTTGTTATCCCATTTCCAACCAACTCTTCTGCCATAGGCTTTTAGCTATGTTTATAGTGCTAGATTAGATTTGCTAAAATCTCACAAAGGCTGTAGCAGCATGAAGAGAGCCTGCACATCTAGCAGATAGGGACCCAGCACTAGTTGGGGATGTATATATGAGCATATATGAGGCCCATACCTAACCCAGAAGCTGTCTCCAATTGATAACCTCTCCCAAAGGAAAAAATAAAACAAAAAACCTGTTATCCCCAACTGAGTCTATGGAAATGCAAGCACACTTAATGGTGGGCCCCATGCCAGCTGTAACTGGCCAACAAAAAAAGGATCTCAACACATGTTGTTGTTTCAAAATTTTGAAATGCTGTGTTATAATATGAGGTTTCTGGCCCAGACATTCAGGCCTAGCCTCAAGGTTCAGACCCACAGACCCACAGAGAAACACAGATGCTTACATTAATTTTAGGCTGATTGACCTAAGGCCCAGGCATGTAACTTGCTATCTCTCTACCCTTAACCTAACCCATGACTCTTATCCTGTTCAGCCATGGGCCTCGGTACCTTTTCTGACAGCAGTATGGTTGTTCTCTTCATCTTCTGGTTTGTCTGGAAACTCTGGAGTCTCCATGGCATTGCTGCTGTGTTCTTCCTGTTCCCAAAGTTTTCTTAGTCTGGCCACACTGCTTGCAAGTTTTCTAGTTGTGTTATTAAAGGATGAGTGGGCCTGCCTCTGCTTCCATGTCAAGTGTGTTTCTTGTGTATTTTGCTTGCTTGTTTATATTTTGCCTGGCTTCTTATTTTTTTTCTTGTTTTTTTGTGCTAATCTCCGTGTACTGTGTTTTATTTTGATGCCTGTTTGTTATCTAATGACAGTGAAAGGAAGGATGTGGATTTGGATGAATTAGGATGATGTGATCTGCGAGGAGATGAGGGAGAAAAGAAATAAAGCAAATATATTGCATAAAAAATCCATTATCAATTAAAATAGGACATAATATATCATGAGTGAAGCCTATTATCATGGCTATAATAGAGAAGATTTATAATATTATTGAGGAATGTTTTAGAGGCAGAAAGCATGAAAATCTATTAAGCTTACTTTTAATAAAATATAGATTATCATATATATGTGTCATATATATTTGGGATGCATATAACAGAGTTGACTGAGGCCCCTTGTGCCTCTCCCTATACTTTTTAATCTGCACTGAAACCTTACTATTAGGTGAATTAAAATATTGTAGGAAAAATTTTCAAGGAGAAAAAGAAAACACATGGGAAGCAAATTTAGAAGATTAAAGGAGGAAAGAGAACAGTCTTTGTTCTATTTCAATAAACAAATCTATTGATGCACACTCTCACGTGATAAATATGGTTGTAAAGAAAGTCATAAGCTCTCAAGAGAAAACCTCGTTCTAAGGTCGCTGAATATGTCTTCTTTATGTTATAAAGTCTGTTGTTGACTTTCTTTTCAACCATTTTATGAACAAAAAATGATTTAATAAACTAGAATTCATCAATACTTGAATATACTAACCATAATACACATAGAAATACAAAAGTGACATTACTAACATTGAAATCTGATTTTATTAAGAGAGAAAGTAGAATAAACATACACTAAATAGCTTCAGTTTTTGGAAAGCTTGAATGTGTTGACATATACAAAATTGTGAATAGATACAGGACCACTTAGGAGCCAGTAAAGTGTGCATATACTTGAAAGAATCAGGAGAAAAGCTATGAGAATGGAAAGCCAGGTGAAGGTAGGGGAAAGAGACTGTGTGGGCTTAGTTATCATAATCTGTTCACTGCCTACATAGTGTAGGAAGAGAGAAAAGTCATAATGTGACACTTAGCGTGCAAAACCTCTTTCACAGATGTGTTTAATACATTTGACATATATTAACATATTGTAAGATTGAAGACTGTTTTATTTCTGTTTTATCAGCATTAACAAAATCTGGAAGTTTGTGCCTTGTTTTAGTGCTCTCTAAAAATGTTTCTAGGCACAGCCATCATTAATAAACAGTGATTAAAATAGCGTTCATAGTGCAAATAAAGTGATTAAAAGATCTTTGAGTACATCGGTATGGGACAACACTGACTCCATTTGCTTAAACAAGTGAGCACAACTAAAATTGAATTCTATGTTCTTTCATCTAATTAATAATTTGCTACAAAATATAATTTCAAAATTATGTATTCACTTGTTTTATTTCAGAATTCTACTGCTTTGACAGTCATAGAGTTAAATCAGATAGTGGTGTGTCCTATGTGCCTGCAAAGTTTGAAATGGAATTAGGTTGAATCAGAAAAGGATGTGAAACTTGAGAGTCGTTTTTAACTGGTTGTATGACCTTGAGTGGCTGCTGTCACCCACCCTGAGGTTGAACAAAGCTGTTAATGAGCTTGCAAAGACGGTCCCCTAGAGTCATCTTCACAAAGTGCAATTAGGGCAAAGAAACAGGCCAATTAGTTGTGAGAAACATTAATTGATTCACAAAGGCCTCAGGATGAGCAATGCTGCACTTTATCAATCAACCTATCAATCAATTTGGCTTAAGAAGAGAGTAGTAGATTCCTTGTGTAAGTATACTAATGATGGCTTCTTTTTGACATTAACTACACATCACCTGTTTGTAAAGAGCTTTTAACCTAAGAAAGAGTAATTTGAAAAAAAATTTAACATGGAGTTAAAAAGAAATAATTTAATCTGTATTAAAATATTATAGACAAGGATTTGTTTTAATTGTAGGATGTTTGCCTGGAATATGCAAGACCCTAGATTCAATCTCCAGAACAAAAAGCACATACTTTTGCACAGTCAAATTTATGGACACATAGTATGTGTGTGTACATATACATACGTGTTTGTGTTTGTTTCTATAAGCGAGTATGTGCATATTGTCAGTACTATGACTTGATTTATGAAAATAATGACTGATTATAAATAATACTTTCTTCTTGATAATTACCTATGGAGAATTTTACTTAGTTTTAAAAATATATCCAGATTACCATTGTGTTCTTCATGCAAAGAACATTTTGGGGTAATTTCCCCAAATCTCTTTGATATAAAGTTATATAATTGTACTACATCAGTTCAAATAAAATGACATGGGAACATAAAGAAAACCTAATCCTGTGTAACATTAAAGAGTAAGTATTATTACAAAATTTTTTTTCCATATTACACATGGAATTTAAATAGTGTTTAATAAAATATATTCAAAGAGGTAAATTTATGTATGACAAGTTACACATATTTCTGCCATAATTAACATACAAAACATAGATCACATAAAAATTTAGGGCAACATATGGTGAAATTCCACTGAAACATTTTACAACAATAAAAATGACCATTTTCTGTATCTCACCATATATTTCCAGAAATTAAATGTAGTCAAATCTGTACACAGTACACTCTCTTTACTTATCATACGCATCATATATCCCAAGCATGATAGCAACAGACACAGAGATTATGGGATGTTGGCAATAAGCAGCCTTGCTGTTTGTTCTGGATTCCATTATTCAGTGCTTTTATTTGTGGTATGTGTGAGTTTTCTATCATCTTCTTTTAATTCCACCAGACAGGGCTGTTAAAAGGGCTACGGTTGTTGTTCTTGTGTCCTACCAGCATGGCTGGCTATGGGACATGGTTGGAAATTGAATTTCATTAATAGCACAGCAGCCTATTAGCGTCCTCCCTGTATGAAAGCATGTCAGATTCATAGAGAACAAGCGGGGGCCTGTCTTAGTTTGATCTCACAGACACCATTCCTTCTCAAATAAGGGAAAATGCTTAATCAAACCACCGGCCTTGATGCATCCTCGTTTCTGAAGACACACACCCCAGGTGTATGGGTTTGTCTCATTTTTAGATACACATAATAAAACGGTCGATCGGAAAGTTCATTCATGTGTGCTTGATACTACAGCTGACACAGGGGGCTTGTATTCTTTTAGAACATGGGGCACAGTAGGGGTTTGCAACAGGCTCTATTTGCTAGTCTGCTCACAATGGATCACAGACTAAGTCCTTTCACTCTAGGTTTCAAAATTGAAACACCAACCTTCTGAAAAATGTTTCATGTATTTCTTTTAAGTTTAGCTGCAAAAATAATGAGCAATTAGCTCTCAAAATGATGCACCGCTGTTTAGATGAACGACTTGTAGATATTTCAAGTAGCCCATTTGGATCCCAGAGAAAAGAAAAGAAGTCTACCTAGGATGAGCCTTCCTATTTAGTCTTCAAAGTCCTAGGTTGTTCACCCCCAAGCTGAGCTTCTGAATAAAATCATTGCTTTTAACCTTTATGAAATGTTGGGAGTCTGTCAGAATTATTTTTTTTAAGTTTCATTTTCTAGTGCCAAATTTTCATGCTCTTTAAGTTGCCTCCAAGAAAATTAGAACTTCAAAATAGCCAACCATTTTCCTTTTGCCTGATTTAGTTTGATTAAATAAACATGTTTGTAGCTATCAGTATACAGGGGGATTTTATTTATAAAATAAAATTAAAATCCTTGATCACTTTGCAGGAGAATACATCTAGAAGCTGTTTGACAAATATTTCATTATAAATTAATTTGATCGTATGACGTAAATACCACAGAAGCTTTTTCCCCCTGTTTATACTGTTTTGTAAGCTATGGGAATGGATTTAACTTTGATTTTTTTTTCTCCTTTTGTAGAAGCATGAATACCTATAAAAGGCACAGAATTATAAAACTGGTTTGTAACAACGTTAGATCTAGAAAGGCTCAGAAATGTAACATTTTAAGGCAAGAAAACTTATATTTTATGTATTAAAATCAATTCTTAGTTGTGACCAAAATGATGCTCTGGGTCTAATGTTGGCTTAATATGTTTTAAAAGGAGAGTCAGCCATTAAAAAACTTAAAAAGTTCAAAATGTAGGGTTTTTATGTTTCTCTATATAACTTACTTCTTTATAATGCCATTTGTTTACCTGAGTTTATGTTAATGAAGTGAGACAAGCATTTATAGCATGATTTACCAACGACTTACTGAATGTATACTGTGAGGAACATCGTCCTGTCAAGGATCCCAATGCCTTAGATCTATAGTGATGGCAAAGACTTTCTCTGGTCCATGTCTAAATGATCATTAATGGTTGGCCGTCCACTCAAACTAGTAGGAGATGTTTTATAGAATAATACAATTCCTGGCTCCCATTTTCCAGATGAGAGCAGCATAAGGTTACTACAGAGATCCACTCACTGAGTTGCAAACCTAACTCACAGGTCTATATATATTAAACCTGCCTCTGCATTCATTGCTATATAATTAAGAAAAGAAAAAGAAAGCCCTGAAGTTCCATACTGCTAGTGCATCTCCATCAAAACACAGGGTCTAGCGGTCCAACATTTTCTTTACATGTCCAGTGTTACTTCATTCCCTGGATATCCTATTCATGTCAATCCCTAAATTGTGCAATCAATGACACCCAGACAAATATTTTTCATTATTCTTTAATATTATATAGAGAACAAAAAATTTAAAAAATAGAGATTGACAAGATGGGAGAGCAAAAGCAAAACAAAACAAAAAGCCCTCTTAAGACCAATGCCTGAAATAGAACCCCAGATCCCAACCAGTACCAAATAGAATAATATAATCAACTCCAACAAGTTTACTTTTGCTTTTGCATTCATGGACTATCACATGTATACACACACACACACACACACACACACACATACACACACACACACACACACACACACACATATATAATATAAAACAATGCTAAGAACAAGCACCCTGTGGAACAACATCGATCTGATGTGAACAATTGTAATTTGTCACTAAGAACAAAGCAGTGTGTCTTGGGAAGAAGCAAGCTCATTATTATCAGAATTTATTTATTTCTTATCGTCACTTTATTTAAGACATAGCACCCAATTCCTAGAAACCAGAAAGAAATTTGATGTGGGATCATTCTTTATTAAAGAGACTGTTTTGGCCTATGACAGGCATCGTAGAAGTAGGTGGCAAATTGGAGTGTAGATAGGGGAAGGATGTCAGAGTAAGAAGGAGACATGCCATCCAAGAAGAAGCATGTAAGGAACACAGGTGAGCCACAGGTTACATGGCAGACAGACTAATGGAAATGGGTTGAATTAAGACGCAGGAGCTAGCTAACAATGTGCCTGAGACTTAGGCCAAACAGAATGCAATTAATATAAGCCTCTTAGTATTTCTGGAGAAAACCAGCTTCAGGCAAGTCCGGACATTGGGGGTAGGCTGGGCCAGAAACACCTTGTTACAGAACTTTAACTTATCTGAATAAAAATCTGACGTGTTTTGTCTACAAAGCTTTCTTATAAAGTAGAACCTTTGAGAACAGGACTTAAAAAATGAATGATGTTGTAAAAACAGGGTTCTTTCAATTATGTTCTGGTTAAGTGTTTTATATATGACTTTTATCAATGTTTTCTAAAAAAAATGTCTTTCTTGTTTAGATGAAATTCTCTTGAAAATCATAGTCTATTTATGAAACAAAATTGCACATAAATATAAGACACCAGCAGAAGGATGACTATAAGAAGTCCCATGTGAAGAAGCATATAGCTTCACAGTCTGCTTAGAAAGGCACAGCCAGTTGCTGTTTGCTTCAGTGCCTCAGAACAAGAGTTGGAAGCAAGAAATTCCCTAATCACAGGTTCCACGTTTTCCTGTACATCTACTTTAAGCTCTACAGGGGAGAATCCAATATGAGTGATATAATGTGGATTTGTGTAACTCAGGAATGCTTCTTCAGAGAAGGATTAAGGACCAAGAAAATTATAAACACTTCAGGAGTGTAAGATGGTAGAAGTTTATAGATAGCCAGTAATGGAAAGAAGGAACAAAGGACCTGGGGGATTAGAAATCTAAAAACTACTTCATCACAGTTTGAAGTGAGGAAGAAAATCCATCAAGTAGGGAAGGAATTGGACCATTTATTCTGCTTACAGAAGAAATTGTACATGCTTTTTATAGTGACTTCTAAGTTAGAAAAAAGTAAGAGCATGGCAAAATGTACACACGCGAAGAATCAAACAGAATAGTAAATCTCCCATTTTTTCTGCATGACAGGGCTTTAATGTTGAAAATTTCCTGACAAAGAGGATCAAGGAACAAGAGGCTCCTGCTCCTGCCTCCAGTAACAATCTCGTGAATGCAGACCTACAGGCGCTGAGAGACACAAAATGCTTACATTTGGAAAATAAGTTTTTTGGCTTCTCAAAGTTTTCAGCACTGAGGAGTGTTTTAACTTTGGATATTTATTCTCCGAATGTTCATCTGTAAAACTGAGTTCCCTAACCAGTTTATCATTTTCATTTAATTTTGTACACAACATTTACGAATTTTTTGTTTTTTATTTTACTTTATTACTTTTTTTCAAAGCCAGTGATTGAACCCCGTGTTTTGGTCAGTCTTAAACTTCCCAGAAGATTTAGTTATCAAAACAGCTGAATTGGATAGTAGCTTACCCCACAATTTCAGAAGCAGTCAACATCTCTTTGAAATTTTAATGTTCCTCTGTCTCCCACAGTTTGGCACTGATTCTTTTCTGGTTCCCAGTGAAGATTCAAATATAATGAAAAATGATTGTGCTGGAGCTATGGGGGGGTTATGGGTGTAATCAGGTGAACAAAATGCATCATTTCACTTGTAAAATCCTACCATGTTTCCAGATAAAAAAATATAAAGGAAAAGTATGCAGATTGTCTTGATTCTCAGCTTAAACAGAGTGAGAAATATCTGTAAAATTAGTAAAGTAAGACTTTAAGTAAGCATGTGAGGACATTTCCATGTACACTTCATAGATATGAATTTGGAATCCATAATTTGTATAACCTGTTTGTAGAATTATGGGTTACCATGGATGCTTTGTGGGTGTAATTCTCTTGGATAGAACTTTAGCACGTAAGTCATATCCTCCATTTTGCTTCCTGTAAACTATGAAGTGGGCTACAATGTGCTAGCTACAATGATGGGCTAATATCTCTGAAGACCTTGAGAAAAATGAAATTTCTAACCAGTTTGGAAGTGACATCACAAATTCCAGTTTTCCCAGAAATACACTTTAGAATGATTTTTCAACTTTTTCTTTCTTTTCATGAGCCACACAAAAAGGAATCAGAGTTAAGCTTTTTACATTGCCCCTTAATCTTCCCTCTGTAGGGGTATTGTGTTGTCTCATGGTAAATAATTGCCCCACCCACTGAGGTTTAATAAAAAGAGCTGATTGGCCAAAGGCAGACAGGAAGTGTAGGTGGGGCTACCAGACTAAAAACTCTGAGAACAGAACACCAGAGGGAATTCCAGAGAGAGGCCCGGAAGAAGACAAGGACAACTATGATGCCTTAAGAAAAGGTACCAAGCCCCATGGCTGAACAAGAGACATGGGTTAGAATAAGGGTAGAGAGCTAGCATGTGATATGCCTGGGCCTGAGGCTGATCAGGCAAAAACTATTGGAAGCTTCTGTGTGTCTCTGTGGGACTGCGGGACTGGGGGACTGCGGGTCCTTGAGGTTAGGCTATTTATCCAAAATCATGTAGTACTCACCCCTTTTCATCACTTTTCAGTAGCACATACTTTCATATTCCACCTGATAGGGAAAATATATATTTATTAATTGCAAATATGAACAACTTTCTGACAGCCAAGTCATACAAATATTTTCTCTTTTTCTCATTAAAAAACATAACACAGTCATATTAACTAAACAAAGACAAATTTTGGGTTTCTGAACATTGAACTAGAATTCAATATATAGGATTTGCTTTTGAGAGATATATGTCAGTAATTTACAAAACATTGAGAGATAAAACCTATTCTACATGATTGTTTTTAGTCTTCCTTAATTTACAGTTGAAGATTGAAGCCATTTGAACTTTATAACAAGTACCTGCAAACATAAGTATTTCTCAAATAATTATTGGAGATTAGTCTTCAAACTCAATTGCTGAATTTTTCCTTGGAAGAAAACTTCACCTACATCAAGATCCTATAATCATATCCTTAATGTTCTTTAAAACCAATGGACTAAAAATGAAGTTGAGCCTGCTGGTGGTGATATATAGCCACATTCTTTGCTCTTATTATTGACATTTGTTTGCTGATCTGAAATAGAACTGCCTCCCCGCACCCCTTTTTAACTCTGGATTTCACCATTAACCATTTCTGTATTATTGAAAAAGCTTTTATTTTGATGACTGGAGCATTTTATTTTTATTTTTTTCAATTTTTATTGATGGATTGAGAATTTTATATAATTTATTTTGATTAGTCTCATCCTTGTAACTCCACTCAAGTACTTCCAATCTCTTTAACCACACAATTTAATATTTTCTCATTACTCGCTCCTAAAAATAAAAATAATAAAAAAACTTACCCATTTTAGTTAGTATTAGTCAATAATTCCTGAGCATGAAGACTTATCTGGTGATTACTGGATACACCAGTGAAGGCAGAAGTTCTCTTAAAATACACCTATCCAAGATTAATATTTATTGAAATATAAGCCAACACTCACAATACAGGTAACAGCTTTTATATGCGCCTGATAGACTGGATTATCCACGCGATGGTCGATGGATGCTCAACCGGTCTCTCCAGCAGTCAGGAACCAAAAACGGGGCCCCAAGATCCTAGCAACCCCTTTTTAATGGGATTGACCACTCCCCCTTCAGGAGCCCGGGACCCTGGATAAGCATCTTCGGACCTTATCAGCTGACACCTGAATCCCACCTCACACCAGTGTCATTGTCTTCATGAAAAGTGACTTTTCCTCCTCCCAGAAGCACAAAAACAATAGTTTCTTACCCAGGAATAGGTCTTTGCACATACATTCTATTTTTCTTGCTATAATTAAATAAAAGATGTTACATGAACCTTTGTAAGTCTTGTACATGCTGTCACAGACTCTGCCAGTCAATAAATGTACCTGCCTGATTTTTTGGAAAAGACATGTCCCTTAAATTTATTTACTACCACCAACAGTTACAATTTGTACATTATTCCACATAGATCTTTCATCTTGATGGTGAAAGATGTATTATTGATAACACATTTATGCTTGGGTTATCCAAAAATCTCTTTTTCTTTGCATGTTGATCAATTTCTCTGATTAAAACTGAGAAATTAGCTTACCTCTGGGTATAGTAAATCATTGGGGACTATTTCATCTCTATGATCATTTACAAAGAATAATATTATTAAGTTTTCTCCTAGAAATGGTACAATATTTGGCTACAGGTTCTTAGTTTCAATGACAATATTAGGTAAGCATTTCATATCATGAAATTGTCTCAAACATATCTAATCAATGATTGATTATTCTGATAATGTTGCTGCAAATTTTGTACTATAAGATATATCTTGCCAAACAATTCATTATTGTAGCCTGTAGGGTTCATTACTAGGTGATAGTGAGAATTGTTTTTACTCTTTGGTAAGATGCATAGAACTTTCTAATAGAGTTAAGGTTTCCAGTTGAGTGGTGGCTAAATTTTTCCATGTTCTATGCTATAAGTATGTGGTATCTTCATTAATAGAGTTTTACTCTCAACTTGTAGCAGATAGGCAATTATAGGCATTGACAATAGACTGTAATGTTTGCAGGTAGGGTCTATATGACTCCACTAGTCAATAGCTCCAATAATTGTAATCCATTTTTGTTATACTGGGATTTCTGTTTGAAAGCAAGTGATGCATAGATGTTAGTTGGTATTTATAGTACACACACACACACACACACACACACACACACAGAGAGAGAGAGAGAGAGAGAGAGAGAGAGAGAGAGAGAGAGAGAGAGAGAGACTTCAGTTACTACCACTATTTGTACCTCTACTCTTAAGAGTAAACAAAATGATAGAAACCCTCAGGTAAGCTTCTGGCCTTACTGTTACATGGAATGATAGTGAACAAAACCCATCTTTTCTCTATCTGTTTATTTTTCCTCTTTTAATAAACTGTTCCAAGATTAAAAACAAATGCAAAATTTATACGAACGTAAATTTTCACTATGTAAATTAACAGCATGGTAGGACTGATGAAATACTTTAGTACTTTGTAATCAAAATGGTTAGTAGTTGTCAGCTTTGGCATTTTATGCTTTCATAAATGTAGAGAGTGTAAAGAATGAAAAGATGATGTTAAATCACTTAGAACTAATGCATAGGAGTAGCAATATAACAAACATAGAAAATAAAACAACAGAACAATTAATGCTTCTCAAGGCATAAACTTTGAAAATATGTGTTATAGAAATGGCTGATAACAAAAACTATATAGAATTTGTAGGAGCTGAGAACAAAATTTTAACTTCATATTTGTTGTACAAATATAGAATTATAACATTATGGGATACAGATAATGGATTAAGTACTGAAAAATAAAATTATTAATTTTCTTATTAAATTCTATATATTGTTATACAAATTAAAATTTATAAGACTATTAAGATAATGTTTTCCTCTTTGCCTTTAAATAGTTTAAAATATATTTTTCTGCATATATAAGGAATTCCCAGAAAAACTATGATTTCATGCCTAAAATTAGATTGTAGAAGATAGGTGAACTGAACTCTGATTCTGAAACTATTCTATCTGGAATTGCATGGATTAACATTGAAGTATTTCAACTACTTAGTTATATTCCATTTATCTACAAGGCATCATTTATTAAATATTTTTGCTAATGTATGTTTTTCATACTACAAACACAGTATCAAACTTCAAATAATTTACAAGGTAAACATTAAAATGGGATGCATCATTAAGTTTATTATGATATAAAAATTAAGATAGGGCTAACAAGATGATTTATCAGGTAACAGCATTTTTTCAGATGATACTCATAACCTGAATTTAATTCCCAGATCCCACTGAAAAAGGAGAGAACCAGTTCCTTGATGCACAGGTAGAGGCATAAACAAATTCAGAGTTTTATTAGAAAATTGCTGTCATTTTGAAGTAAAGCTTAAAAATCCAGTTTTGATGCAGCATAATCCATATACATGTGATTACTAGTATAAGACTAAAAATTCTTGTTTCATTTGTTTCTAGGAGAGTCAAAATTGACTGACTGACATATTCAGAAACGACTCAGGATGAGAGCCATTAATAACTTGAAAAAATAGACTGCAGAAACAAGAGCTGAGGTGTCAACATTTTATGAACAGTCAACTGTAATTAAGGGGGGGGGATAAAAAGGAGGTATAGACATTTCTGTGGATAGTAAATAAAAGAAATAACTGACAAAGATTTTAGTGGGCCAATTTGAAGCTCAAGCATAGAGGTTCAAATTATTGCTAATAAAGAATCAAGAATTCCTGTCAAATAATGGGATTAGTGGTCTAAAGCAATAGCATGGTTGTGTTTGCCAAGAGATAATGAACCTCTTGTGGATTAACTAATAGCACACACACACACACACACACACACACACACACACACACACACACACACACACACACATTTTAAGACCAATGCTCTACATGAAGGCTGTGAAAGAAAGACACCCGTATGAAGACTCATTGTTCCATAAGTAAATGAATAACAAGATGTGCCAACAAATGTAGCAGATCGGACCCAATATATCTTGGGGACATAGTGCCACTTAACACTTTAACTAGCATATATGGAGACAAGTGTAGGTCTAGTTTATTGGAAAATTTTGGAGATGGTTGTTCTGCCTTACTTTATGAAACAAACAAATAAACAAACAAAAAAAAAATCAAGTTTAGGAGAACCATGAGCCATACAACATGGTTCTGTATGTTAGAAAGTATAGGTGTTATTTGAAATTTCTGGAATTTAAGATATGACTGAAAAAATGCTATGTAATGTAGGATTTAAGGACTGACTTTAAAGGAATGACTATATCAGCATCAGAGAAAAATAGGAAAACAAAAGGATAGAGAAAAAATGAATAAAATATTATAGAAAACTAGACATTAGAGAAAATAAAATTTTACTACATAAAAAGCACTATCGGGAAAAACTAAAATTATGAGGTTACTGTCACATTTATATTTGAATTTTGCTACTTAATTGATTGCAATAGTTCTTAAATCTTAACAGCTATGTAGTTTAAGTTCAACTAAGTTATCTAACAATTTTAACTTGTCAAGTGTCATTGTCAGTGGTCAAATCTAGAAATGAAAGGAAGATCAAGGAAGAATTTGAACCTCGACTTGTTCTTTTGGGAATATCTACATAAGCAGACATATACGGGAATGTATCAGAGTGGCACCAGTTCACCTTCTCAGTCTTTGGAATGATGATGGATGGTCAAGGGCAGCCCGTCAAGAAAGAATGGTCTTTAGTGGCTCGGAATTGATTGTACGTATTCTGGGTATGTAAAGTCATCCATTGTATGTCAGGGAAATTGGTGTTTCACATTGGAAAATAATAACTCTAAAGCTGAAGATCTACTAAAGTTCTGGAACATTCTGGAAATTTCTGTCTACATGTAGATTCAACTTTATTCCTACCCTGAACAGTGAATCCTAGGTCAAATTTAAATAGAATTGTGATATAAACAGCGCTATCTTTTAGAATTATCACTTTGTAGGTCATGTTAAGACCCAGTTGGACATGAGCTATTCCAGAAACAGAAAGATTGACATGTTCAGAAAGCTGCATTGGTCCCCAGATGAAAGAAATGCAGAGATGAGAAATTAAAACTTCACTATAGAAAGAATATACATCTATGCCTACAGAATACCTTGTATTTGTGATATGCAGGCATGACAATGTGTGTGTACTTTTTGCAATGCAAGTACAGCAGATGTATGCTTGCATTTACACTGTTAGAGAAACACTATTCAGATATCCATTACAATGATTATTGGCAACATCCTAAAATTAAAATTGAAGTAACAATCAAAAAGGAGGTGCTAGAACATTCCTTACAAGTGAAATGACCGTGTTTCTCTCTGAACATGCTGAATATGTTTCTGGGATGAACTGTTATTCATGGGAATTCAAAACTATGTGGCTAGAGTCAATTTGACCCCACCTTTCTCTTATAGACTGTATAGAAAAGTAAGAAACATTTAAAAATGTAAATACTGAACAAATATTTCTGTCTAATGAATGTAAAATTACAATGCCAGCTGCATAAAAATGAGGAATAAGTGACAAATGCAGTTATTCCTATAGCAAAGTGCACATCTTCCAAGACAGGTCTCTTGTCCAAAATTGCAGCATTTGATTTAATTTAATGAAAAAAATCAGTCTCTTCCTATGTATCAACCACTTTTCTATGCCTGAACTTTTGAAGAGTAACAGTATATAAGGGGCCGAGGAAATTCTGCCAAAAATGTAAACAGTTCATGAAATTAACACAGATGGGAAGGATATAGTTATGATGTTTTACATAGTAAATTATGCCAGATGCCTACTTTGAATATAAATCAAAAATCTAATATTTAATTGGGATTAGTAATCACACCATGCAATCTTATACTTTAATGATGAAATGATTCTTATAGAAAATTTTTAGATATTTCAAACACTAATTCATGCTATTTTATATGGTTGATGAATGTGAATATAATTTAAAACTTAATAACACTGTGATAAAAGTACTCCAGCTTCTCATATAGACTCTTATCCACCATACACACATTTATTGTATTTTTTGTTTTATCCTTAATAAATAAACTTTCTTATTTCATTTCAAATACACAGAACAGAAACCTGAGAAACACGGGTCTTAGAATTATTGTAATTAGAATAATTCATCTTGAGTAAGATCACTGCATTTTCTTCTTAGCTTTATTTTCCTTGTTTTTATTTTAAACTATTTATAAATCTAAGAAAGAATGTAGTTGTGTGTAAAACACAATACATGCACATATACACAATATCTATTAATGAAAAATAAGCCATGCATTTGAAAGACAGCAAGTATAGGTGCAAGGAAGATCTTACAGAGAAAAAGAAAAGAGGAAAATTACATATCTATACTATAAAAATAAAAGAAATATCAAGGAAAATAACTTTCTGTGACAATATTACCTGCCAAGGGGGGAAATTCATTCACCCACCTTGCCAATGTTAAATGTGAGAGTTGTATTTTTTTTCTTTTATAGTTTTTAATTCATGACAGTACAATGCAAAAAAAAAAAAAAATCTGTTCATCTTTCTGAGTTTTTTACAAGCAGCAGCAGTGGGATTTCAGACATGCAGAGAAGAGCAGCATGCCCCAGTCACAGCTCAGGAGCAATTACTGTAGATGACAGTGTTTACTCTCTCTAGGAAATGTCACTAAAGACTGGCAAGGACAAGCTTCACCTATTTGTGACAATTATAAAAGTGGAGAAAGTAGAGGCAGTGAGGGATACAAAGCTTCACTCACACTGAAAATGTATTTGTCCACTTGTAGTTTGCTAAGCCTCTGAGGAAAAGAACAAAAAATATACCATCCTAGCATATAGGATAATCTGTTTCTACTTATCAAGAAAAGCATCTTTTATCAATCTTAATAGATATACTGCTTCTAAAATTGGTAAAAAGAAAATCCTTGACTACTGTGTACTAACATGAGAATATTTGCTTTTTCTCTCCAAAGAGGAGCCAGAGAAGAACCTCAGGGCAAGAGTTCATTCATGAAATTTGTGATGTGTGGGAACCCTAAGCTACACATGTTATTATTAAAGCTATTGGTTGTCCACACAAACTAATAGCCCTATTGCTGAAGACAAAATTTATAGAACTCTTTGAAGATAGGAAAGTCAAACTTATGCCTTCCAAAAACTTTAACCACACTGAAGAATCTCCATGGTACTGGAGGCACTCTGCAAGCTTCCAAAAGAGAATGGTAAACGCTATCCAGCTACAAACATTCCATTTACCTGCGTGCAAGATGTGCTAGTGCCAAAATTTTTTGAGATTAAACAACCAACTTGAATTGTATTTAAGTATACGACAGGAGATATAACCCATCCATCCCACTGCTTGATGATTAAGAACCAGAGACTAGATCTCCTGTGGAAAAAGAAAAATACTTAACTACTGTTCTACTAAAGAAAAAGTGACTCCTAACTAAATTTCGCTATACTCAAAAATCGGTACATTGCTCACCCATCGTCCAAGAAGATTCCTCTAGCAGAAGATGGGAATAAATTCAGAGACTCACAGCTGGACAGTGTACGGAGAATGAAAGACCTTGGAACACTTTTTTTCTGTAAACGTGTATTTTAATTTGAGAAGCAGACAGTTAGTAAGTACTAGGGACAGGAAGGTATGAAAAAAATGACCTTTCCGAAGAGGACAGGATGAGTATAAACAATGTGTGATACATGTGTGTTCTGAAATATCAGGGTGCACACCATTAATTGACAACATTAATATGACGTCAGAAAACAATGTAGAGAGCTGGAGATGCGGCTTAGTGGTAAAGTGCTTTGGTAGCATTGAAAGACAAAGTTTCATCAACTAAGAAAAATGTAAATAAAAATATATTTCAAAGGTACATGCAAATAGGCATTAAATAAAAGAAGCTGTCTAGAAACACTGTGTGACAAAGATATTATGGCTCTAAATGTGAGAAAGATGGACAGAGGTTTGTCATTTAAAAAGCAAATATAAAATATATTTTCTATTTGGAGGAGATCTAGATTCTTTGGTTCCATAATTTTTGCTAGAGTGCGTTTACCTTTGCTGATATTTTTTTTTAATATTCAAGATGGAAAATTAGGTGCCTCAACTGCAAAATGAATGGATTTTCAGAAAATTATATCAGTCTCCAAATATTACTAATAAGTTGTGATGACACATCCTGAAATCCAAAGGCACACTTTGTGTTCTTCTACATGTGGAAGAGTCCTAGAGAGCAGGTAATTCATCAGCAGGCTTGCATCATCTAGATATAAAAATGTTCTTAAATTCTTGGGTTTAATTATAATAACATTCTAATGGTATAGATTTCTTGCACTTTAAACCAAATTTCTTTACAATTCTAAGATACAGAACTAAGGCTATTCTGTTTTAAAGGTAAACAAGGAAACATTATAATGTGCAGTTGCTTTTTATAATTCTGACAAAAACAGCTCTGCAAGGTAACACATAGATATTCTCTATCTTAGAAGGAAACGGTCACAGTAAAGCTTGGATACACCAAAATCTTAAGGTTTGATTTCTTCAAATGGAGGATCTCGCTGGCAACAATCACTCCTAAATGGTATGTGTTCATCAAATCCCTCACCTCATGGTTCAAGGAACTGTTGAAGTTAACTTGGAATAAGAACCTCAAGAGGTGAATGACACTAAGGAAATAAAACCTTCTAAAGAGCAGGACTCAAGTATATAGATACTCACAGAGGTCTTGAGATCAGAGATCTAGGAGGCCTAGAGATCTAGATCTAGATGACCTAGGAGAGGATCTTTACAGTTGTTTTGTCCAAAGCACAATTGTCTATACAACCCCTAAGTCCTACAACATTCTAAGTCTCTGTTTATAACCATAGGCTTCTGGTGCTCTAAATCTTGGCCTGATAAGCTATTTATTTTCCAGTAGATAGTGGTTAATGGAGACTACTATCCAGACAAAATGTTGAGAACAAATGACCCTTAGTCCTCAGGTATGGTAATTTATAACAACATCTTATTATCCAAAGATCAAGAAACTTCAAGGAAAACCACTGAGGGCAGAGGGGATGCAGACATGTTGACATCAGGACTTGACATTGCTGCACCACACATCATTGACCAGTAGCCAGAATTACTGGCACAAGATCCAGCCAGTCAAAATTACAGCATGCAGTGAGGATAGATTCCACGGTTTCATGCATAGCAAATAACTAGTTTATTACAGTATCTTATGAACCAAATAAAATATTAGCTTCAGGAATAACATTCAGAGATATTCTTTAATAATTTAATGCTAATTTATAAAGGGAAAATGTCACTGCACCTCACTTTCCTTAAATATGATCCATACAATTTTCTTTTCAAAATTAAAAGATCTTGGCTAGAAGTACCTAAAATAGAATTAGTTCTTGCCATTTATAAAAAACTATCCTGATAACTTATGAGAATATTCCTGCATTGTTTATCATGGTTATTGTTTCATTCCTGGAATGGCCATTTGACATTTAACCAAACATCAAATATATTGCTATCACTGTACTTTCATTAAATCCTGTTGCCTCTGTTGTGATTAAAAGCAACCAAACAAACAACTTTTCTGACAAGAAGCACATTAGAGACAGAAGGCTTTGTGTGCAGTCAGATATGTGGACATAATAATAGGAGAGGAACAGTCATAGAAAGATGAGGCAACTCTATCCATAGTCAGGAAGCAGGAAGAGATGAATGTTGGTAATTAACTATATGTCCCCCTTTTATTCAGTCTAAAACCTCAACCAGCTCTTATTATAGTCTATAACACACAGTCAGTGTATCCCTTCTTTCTCAGTTAATACTTTCCGTCTGCACTTTCACCAACACATCAGGTAGCATGTCTGTATGGAGATTCTAGCCCTTTGTCAAACAAAACTAAGAACAGCCACCGTGATACTCCCACAGAATTAGACATAGTATACTGCTGTTACTATCAATAAATTCTCACTTACCCTTTACCTATTTTGTTTTAAATTTCAATTATTTAATAACAGAAATACTGATATTCTATGCACAAAACAGTAGTCAATTACTATAAGCCTTTGTGTGATTATTTCGGACTAAACAGCTACTGTACTAGGGCTAGGCCAGGCCAGAAACTTTGGCTACAGCACTGCTTAACAACATAGCTAAGATACAAAAAAAATAGCATGGGACATGATTTCTTTTTATCATTTGAACACTGCAGCATGCATTTATCATATGAAGAAAATGATAATAATAGTAAATGATATAATTTATTGGGACCACTATAATATGTGAAGTCTGAAATTCAGTGAAATGCCATTTTGTTGTATGTAATTGTGTGTGTATGTATATATATATATATATATATATATATATATATATAGACATATAATTAAAATAAGTATCTTGATAGTAAAATTATCATGAGTGTACACAAAAATACTTAACTTTGGCAGCTATGATGCCATCTGCCTAGGCAGAGAATGGAGTGACAGAAAGCTCTACAAAAGGCTGAACAAGGAATCAGATATTTCAACAACAAGGATGAACTGTCTTGTCTAAGTTAGTGGATATGAGGTTGAAAACAAAGAATTAGTTTTGATACATTACATTGAGTTGAGAGTTTTATGCTGGTTTGAGATTCTCATAAAATAGCATGTGATTTATACTCACATTGCAAAGTACATTTTCCTATTTTAGATACTAATTTTAACTTCATTACTTTATGGACAACATCTGTTTCAATATCAGAAGAGAAACTGACTTTTGAACCTAATTAATAGTGTTCTTTATGGTTGACTTACATGACTTTCATACAGATTTAGCTTATGCTAATGCACTTTACATTCTGAAATTAGAACTTTATCTATACTTAGCTCCAAACTCATTTATAATGCCTATGCTGCCTCTTATAAAGACATATATTTTATATAAAAACAGCCATTTCCTGAAAAAGAGAGACTCAGAATAAACAGTCTCCTTTATGTCCTTGGATCAAATGCTACATATTTGTGCTGGGGTGTAAAAACAAGAAAGATTTCTAAACTAACTTTCAATGATAATTCAATATTTAACCACAATATTGTACACATAGTGCTTCCTTGTTCTTTATAAAATTGTAAAATTTTTCCTTAAGGCACATTATATGAAAAGCATTCATATGAAAAACAGGCATTCTAGAATGACACATAAAACACTGAAAGCTTAAAGAAGGATCCACTTGGGGATTAAAAACAAAGCATTTTAAAACAAGTCTGTTGTATTATCTTAATAGTTCTGCTATGAAACATTCCTATGAAAATGTCATGAATACATTGAAAACTTGAAATCCCAGACAAAGGCTCACACAAATGCATGTATTTACACATATGCACACACAAGGCACACATATCCCTGTCCAAGGAAGAATGGCATTGAGACTAAATAGAACATTGCATTGACAAGAAAGCATTATCAAAAATAGATAATTTTCCACTTCCTCACATTTCCACTTCTCTTATTTTTTCCTTAGTTATTTCACAGAAATTATATCACTTATGATAGTTTTTTAAATTATAAACAAGGGCATTAGGATATATATAAGACATCCTGTATAGCCGTCAACTCTCTAGAATTGTCTCCCAATAACTGGCATGCCCAACTACTTATATTCTATGTATTCTGTACATCATATTCTATGTATATTCTTATTAAGCAATTACAGTTTTTTTGTTAGGCAAATGGATAATGGTAAATCAAATAAAAATTTCCCTAAGATTTAATGCTAATGAGAAATCCATGAAAAATAAATAATAAAGAATAAAAGATATTGTAAATATAATAGTGACATTTATGTTTAACTTAACATTCAAAATTACAGAAACATTTATGTAATTTTGAATTATTGACTAAGATAGTTTTATTCTCACTATTTTCTATCACAATATATTAAAATAAATAAATTCTGATATTTTAAATTTAGTTCAAATGTAGTGTTCGTGACAGCCTTTTCTTTCTCTTTTCCTAGCCATTATAGAAACATCAGCCAGCAGCTGATGGAGGCAGATGTAGAGATCCATAGCTACACACTGGGCTGAGTCACTGGTTCAGCTGAAGGGAAGTAAGAGAGATTACATGAATGAAGCGATCAGAATCACTATGGGGGGACAAAAGGAGTAGTCAGTCTCGTTCTGTTGGGAGCTTACAGACTCTGTAATAACAGCTGGTGAACCTTCAGATCCTTCACGGAACAGATCTGAATGTAGAGAACAGTTGAAAAGTATGGCCCCTTTCTGGATCCTTTTGCAATCAGGCCGGAATCTATCACGGGTCCATGAACTGGCAAGCCAAGCTTGGTAAACACCTTTCTCAGCCTTGATTCCTGGGGGAGGAACTCGGTTCTACCTCAACTAGATAAGCCTAAAATGACTCATTTGGGGATTCTCTGCCTTCTCTGGGGAGTGAACAGTGTGGGCGAGTTTGGAGGAGGGAGGCTAGAGGAGGACTGGGAAAAGGGGCAGAGAGGGTGAAGTAGTGAGTATGGGAAAAATTCCAATAAAATAAATAACATTCTAAAATTAAATTTAAAAAAGGATACTAAAATTCTTTTTCTTGCTTCTTTTCATCCTAGAACTTTCCTGCCACCCAGGTCTTAGAGTATTCCGATGGTCTCATGATGGAAGCCCCTCTCCTCTCTTCTATTCCAGTATTCTTCCCAAAAACTTACATGTGAATTCGCTCACTGCCCACCTAGAGATGTTTGTAAATCCTTTGTAAAAGCCACGTTCCATTTTTAAAGCTCATATTTTTCAAGTATTGAAAGCTATGTTTTGAAATGTCATCTAGGCAAAAGGCAGTCCTAACTCAAATTCCTAGCGATGTCAAAGGATTAACTTAGATGAGTTCTTTGTTGTAGGTAGTAAATTGTCCTTCTCATATGAAAGATAAATATATTTACTTTTCATATTGCAAATTACAATAAGAATTTACAGTTTTTCTACTCAGGTCTTAATATTCTCCAGCTGAATGTCCCTGGAGAATTAGGGAGGAATGCACTTTTCATGTACTATTGCAGAAGCTGTGAACTGAGTCTTCCCAATCTATTCAGTGTTAAAATTAGACTTGGACTTTGCCAAACCTTAATATACTTTAATATGTTAAAATCCCCAAAAACCTTAACTTTGTACTACTTTCAGAAGTGCTTTAAAAAAATCAGACATTCATTGAAATCACCTGTTACATTGTTTACACCTCTACATATTTTATTAGTAGTAAATAATAATTTTCATCCTTGATGATTAAAACACAACTATAAGAAGTTTCTGTCTCATTGAATGCAAATATATATTCAACAGTCATAGAGAACAACAGACAATGCATTATTTGCTCAAAATCAAAAAGTTTTAATTGAAACGAAATTTAGCAGTTTACACACATTGCCAAATGGAATCTCATAGAATAATCTCATGAAAATGTTCTATGTCCAAGTTAAACAGAGCCAAAATAGTTACGAACTTAATGATGGTGAGCCTGCATATTTCCAGTGTCTCAGCTTTTCTATTGATTATCTTATAAATTAATGGAAGAAATTCTTATTATTTAACGAATACATTTTTCATAGCACCTTATTAACTTTTAAAGTTTAGTTGAATAGTAATCAACTTAGATATGAAAATTTTGTAATCAGTAATTTCAATTGTAAGTGATAAATCATGCTTTCTGTTTTATAGTTTTTGTAATTATTTGAACAGGTCAATTTATGACTTACATTTAAATCATAAATTACATATATTTAATTTAAAATTCAGTACATTCTGATTAAGCTTTTAAATATAACATGGTCTTTTTTTTTCAAGTAATCTTGATAAATTTCAAGTAATCTTAATAATATTATATTCAATGGACTTGAGTAGTATCTTGTTTATTAATTTTAATAGTTTACTTTTATATTAAGTGGCACAAAATACTCTAGCTGATTTTGTTATTCACAGCCATACATTCCATTTTTATTCATTGAAATATTTTTTCAAAAGCAGCCTTGCTTTTATTTAATGGGCCACCTTTGATTATATTACTTATTGTGGGATATTTTTCAAATATTATAATAATAACAGTCGGAGATATCAGAGGGATCTACCCATCTTCAGTCAAGGAGGATCAAACAGTGGTAACTCACACCTCTAATTCCAGTACAGGGAATATCCTAGGAGTGGTGACCCAAATTCTTAATCCAATCAGAGTTTGAGGTCATCTTAGTCTACAGAAGGAGTTCCAGGCTCCCAGGCAAGCAGTCGTGGTGCATGCTTACTAAAAGACAGTATGTATACATTAGTACGTATACTCCTGAATTAAAGAGAAAGGTGAGTACTTCTGTGTAGGGATTTAATAAAAGCTCCAGAAGCTTCTGAGATCTAACCAGTCAGTCTAGGAGGATCAGAGAGTGGTGATTCACACCTTTAATCTCAGCACAGGGAGTATCCTGGGAGTGGTGACCTATGACTTGAATCCCAACTGAGTTCAGGTCATTTTAGATTACAGAAGGAATTCCAGGCTCCCAGGCAGGCAGTGGTGGGGCCAGGACTTAATTTACCAAGAAAGTATTTAAGGCAGGCAAAGAAAGACAGAGGAGAGGAAGCCAAGAGAAGCCAGGCTGAGGAAGCTGGAAGACAGCTGGGTAAGATCTGACTGTGGTGTTTATTCTCTCTAATATCTCCGACTTTCTCAGAGATCTATCCCTGAGTCTCATTTACTTGTGCAACACTTCTGGTTCAAAATAATTTAAATATTTTTTGAAACATAACATTTAATTTTTACTAAAGTACAGTTAAGCTCTCTATGTATTATAAATAAGAGGCGATATAGGCAAGTTGAACCAAATGTTATACTTGGCTTCAAGGGCATTGTTGATTTTTTGAATTGGAAAAAGTATTTTATCCACCATTTGTTTACTAATTACAACAAAATTACTATATAAATAAATTAAGACTTATTCTCAAGATAATGTAATTATTTTGTTATTACTTTAACTTAATTCTGATAGTTTAGTGGTTTGAATAAATTCAGATACTTTCCCTGACTTTGCCTTCCTTGTCATATCTGCTAGTTTCAAAGTTGTCTACACATCAGACTTACCACCTGACATTTCTGTTATCCAAAAGAAAAATAAATTAATAAAATACAATTGTTTCTCAAAATTGTTTGAGATACCTAGACAATGACATGAGTAGTCACTTGGCCTCAATGTTGGCATGTGTTTCTGTATATGATCATAGCTATACTGATGAGCAGGCCTGTCTTAAGCTACCTGCTTCAAAATAGAATATTGTAACGTGATAGACAATTTCTAATGAGGAAAAATGCATCGATCAAAAAAGCATAACTCAGATATTTACACTCTAGTAAAAGAAACTACTGATTATCTAATAACTAAGTTTTAAATTTCCTCCAATGTGCTTTGTTCTTCAAAAATAATTATTATTTCATATCAAGAATTATTAATTAAAAATAATGTTACAAATGTTATAGGATAGTTTCACTAAATTATTCCAACCTTGATGTCTCTTTTAATTTTGTATGATGCACAGATCCTTTCAGGAGATGACATCTAATTAATTAGATACAAATGTCATGTATAGGTCATTGACAGACAGGATAATCACTGATGTTTCAATTTATTCCATGGCAACTTAATACTCCTCTAGGATTTTCATAAAATGTCATCTTAAATAGAAAAAAAAAATTCTCACATGAGGATTTAAGCAAAACAAGTACAAAAAAAGCAGAAACAGGAAAACTATATTATCAACCCTCAAATTTCATGTAAAATTAACTCTTATGTAACCTGAGCACCAATAGAAACATTCCAAGATGCACATTTGTAAAAATCTTTTACTAAAGTGTTTTCAAAATAAAGTAGAAAAAGAAAAGCAAATTTTCATTTGTCTATATTTAAAACATCATTCTTCTTTGGGGATATGAAGTTTAATAAACTCACTTTAAAATACATCTGAAATACCTGGTAAGCTTGACTTTTTAATCTTCCAATACTTCTGTGCATGTTCTTTGAGAACATGTAAGAAAATGGAAGTGTTATTAATTAATGAATATTTTGGAACAATTGTAAGCATATAGGCATATTAACTTTTATTTTGTATTTATTTTATTTGTGTATGAGTGTGTTGCATGTACAAAGAGTGGGTGTAGATGTCAGAGAAAATCTTTTTTGAGTTAATTCTCTCATTTACCTGTGTAGAATATAGAGAATGGACTCAGATCCTTAGATTTCTAAGTGCCTTTACTAGGTGAGCCACCTTGTAGTCTTTGTATGCACTTCTTATTATTCATTTGATGGTATTTCTATAGAATAATTAAAACTATTTCAAATTATATTGTAATAAAACATAGAATTTAAGATGTTATAAATAATAAATTAAAAAAATACTACAGTTGTATGCTTTGATCAGAATATTTTCAAGTAACTTTGTCTAATTACATTAAATTACAGCTAATAAATATTAAAAGGATGAAGCATTTTTAATATGTAAGATTTATGCAGGATTTTAATGAAATATTTTACCTTATTAAATCTTTTAAGGCAAAAAGTAAATTATTATGAATGTGTCATTAAAAATGAATACAAATGTACAGTTATAAATAAAAGTAATAAATTTTAAATATAAGTATTTTTGATTTTATATAAATTTGTTACAAATTGATTACTCTATTTTCTCCTCTCATTTTTACATTATAGAATAAAATTCTTCTTATGCTTTATGAATTAGCGTTTTTGAATCAGGATATGATATCATTCAGAAAATAAGTACAAATTTATTAAAAATAATGGCATCTTTCATTTTAATTTAATTCACTTTTTATTTAAAAAATTATTTTTAATATTTCCCTCCACCTTTCCTCCTCCCAATCCCTCCCAGTCCTCCATCAGCTGCCTCCCACCCAGTCCCCTCATCCATTCTCCAAGCAGGGAAAGGAGTCCCAAGGTGCATCCGTTCAGTCTGACATATCCAGTTGAGATAGGTCTGAGTCCCTCATAGCTGTATTAAGGCTGGATGAGGTGTTCCTCTGTAGGGAATGGGCTCTGAAAAGTCACTTCGTGCACAAGAACATAGTCTGATCCTACTGCAAAAGGCTCCACAAACTGCCCACTCCATATCCAGATATGCCAACACTATTTGTTGAAGATACTCTTTTTTCCATTTTATATTTTTGGGCTTTTTGTCCTATATCAGGCTTCATAGGTATGTAAATAAATGCCAGGGTCTTTGATTTGATTCCATGGATCCACAAGTCTCTTTTAATGTCAGTATCAGGCTGCTTTTATTACTGTAGGTCTAAAGTATAGTTTGAATTCAAAGATGGAAATGGTTCCTGATGTTCTATTATTGAACAAGATTGCTTTGGAAATCCTGGATTTCCATATGCTATTCCATATGAAGTTGAGTATTGCTCTTTCAAGGTCTATAAAAAGTTGTGTTGGTCTGCTCATCATGGCACATTCAGTCTAGGCAAGTCCGATGGAATGCGGGGAGGCTAAAGCTTGACTGGAAGGGATTTGGAGGAGGAGGAGTAGAGGGGAGGGGATGCATAGATAAAAAATTACATTTTTTATAAAAATAATAAAAAATAAATAAATAAATTGTGTTGGGAATTTGATGGAAATTGCATTGACTCTGTAGATTGCTTTTGGTAAAATTGCCCTTTTTACTATATTGAACCTACCCATCCAGGAACATGGGAGATCTTTTCCATTTTTCTGATATCTTCTTCAATTTCTTTCTTCAATGACTTGACGTTCTAGTCAAACATGTCTGTCACTTCTTTGGTTAGAGTTACCCCAAAATATTTAATTCTATTTGCAGCTATTATAAATGTGATGTTTCCTTTTTCTTTTTCAGCCCCTTTATCCTTGGCATATAGTTGGACGATTGATTCTTTTTTAGTTAATCTTGTACCTCGCTGCATTGCTGAATGTGTTTACCAGCTGTAGGAGTGCCCTGGTATAATTTGGGAGTCACTTATGTATATAATCATATCTTCTGCAAATAGAGACAGTTTGAGTTCTACCTTTCTACTTTGTCTCCTCTTATTCTCTTTTTGTTCTTTTACTTGTTTAGCTAAAGCTTTGGGAACAAATAAGGGGAGAAAGGACAGCCTTTCCTTGTTCCAGATTCATGGGATTGCTTTTGAGTTTCTGTTTAGTTTGATGTTGGCTGTTGGCTTGCTCTATAATGCTTTTATGATATTTAGGTGTTTTTTTCCTGTATCCCTGACCTCTCCAGTACTTTTACTATAGAGGAGTTTTAGATTTTGTCAGAGGCATTTAGGATCTAAGAAACAATCATGTGGCATTTTTCTTTCAGTTTGTATATATGATGGATGGAATTGACAGCTTTTTGTTTGTTGAACCATCCCTGGATCGCTGGGATGAGCCTTACTTGACCATTGTGGGTGATTTTCTTTGATATGTTCTTGAATTTGGTTTGCCAATATTTTACTGAGTATTTTTTCATTAATGTTCATTGATTGAGGGAGAATTGTCTGTAATTCTCTTTTTTGTTATATCTTTGAGTGGCTTGGGTATCAGGGTGACTGTAGCCTCATGGAAAGATTGTGACAATGTTCTAGCAGTTTTTATTGTATGAAACAGTTTGAGGAGTACTGGCATTAGTTCTTTTTAAATGCCTCATAGAATTTTGCACTGAGACCATCTGGCCCTGGGCTATTTTTCTTAGACTTTTCATAGTAGCTTTAATTTTCTTGGGGCTTATAGGCCTATTTAAGTCATTTAAGTGATCTTGATTTAGTTTTGGTAAGTGGTACCTGTCTAGAAAGCTGTCAGTTTCTTTTAAGTTTTCCATTGTATTGGAGTATAGGTTTTGTATCATGACCTATTTTTTCTCTGGATATCCTGGGTGTCTGTTCTTATGATCCCCTTTTCATTTATGATTCTGTTAATTTGGATATTCTCTCTCTCCCCTGCCTTTTTCTTAGTTTGGATAAGAGTTTGTTTATCTTGTTAACTTTCTCAAATAACCAAATCTTTGATTCATTGATTCTTTGTATTGTTCCCTTTGTTTTAATCTTATCGATTTTAGCCCTGAGTTTGACTATTTCCTGCCTTTTACTTCTAGATGAATTTGCTTCTATTTGTTATGGAGCTTTTAGCTGTGCTGAGTGTGGTCTTTTGTGTGAGATTTCTCTAAGTTTTACATGTAGGCATCTAATGCTATAATTTTCCTCTTAACACAGCTTTCGCTGTCCCATAAGTTTGGGTATGCTGGGAATTTATTTTTATTGAATTATAGGGAGTCTTTGATTTTTTTCTTTACTTCTTCATTGGCGAAGAGGTGGTTCAACTGAGAGATGTTCATTTCCATGAATGTGTAGGCCTTTCATGAATTTTGTTGATTTAGAATTCTAACTTTAGATCATGGTGGTCTGATAGCATACAAGGAGTTATTTCAATTTTTGCATCTATTGATATTTGCTTTATGACTGAGTATGTGGTCAGTTTTAGAGAACATTCTATTGTATGCTGGAAATTTTTGTACTTGTCTATTAATTCCATTTGGGCTATAACATCTGTTAGATACCTTTTTTCCTTCTTGTTTCTTTGTGTTTGACATATCCATTGGTGAGAGTGGGGTACTGAAGACTTTCACTATTAATGTCTGGCGTTTGATATGAGATTTAAGCTTTATTAGTATTTCTTTTACACATGTAAGTGTCCTTGTGTTGAAGACATAAATGTTCAGGCTTGAGGCTTCATCTTGGTGATTTTTTTTTTCTGATATAAATATGTAATGACTGTCCTGGCCTCTTGAATGATTCTAGTTTGAGTCTGTGGCTCATACTATCCTGCTGTCCTACACCCTTCTGGCTTCTACAATCCTTTCTCACCTTCATCTGTTGGGTTCCCCATGGCTCCCCTAGCGTTGGTTGTGGATCTCTGCATCTGTTTCTCTCAGATGCTGCTTGATGTTTCTGGGCTGGTATTTGGGATAAGCATTTATCTATGAGCCTAGCAGAATATTATAAAGAATCAAATTAATGTATTTTTAAGTTTTAGTTTTTTCATGAACATTTTTTGTCTCATATAGCTCAGGTTTTCTCAGAGTTCTTGATGTTGTACAACCACATGTAGCTTCAAACCCATGACAATTTTCTTGGCCTTATTTTTGGATGTTTTGATTATATTGTGGGTCAATAAACCAAAGTATATGCATTTATACTGCATAGCCTGAGAGCATGGCACATTAGAAAAATATTTGCTGATTATTTTTCTTTTGTATTTGTGGTATCTGAAATGATATAGCTTTTTGTGTTGACATGAAGATTTATTAAGTATGTGTTGCTCTCTATAAAGAGACTTCTATGCTATGCAGTTGAAAGTAACAATGGAGATATCAGACTGATTTTTATAGTATGTATCTGTACAAATGATGATGTCAGAGTTCTCTACAGAACCAGAAATGATAAAATGAATTTGTTTATGGTGCTTCTTAGAGTGGTTTGGAGATTATGGACAAACTATTTCAGTAAGTGCAGTTCCCTAAAGGAAATATCAAGATTCCAACAATTTTTCAATCCACAAGGACTGATGTCCCAGCTGGCCTTCATTATATTTTAGAACCCTGAAAAATTAGGCTGTAATACCAGTGGGTGAGGAACTTTCCAGAGAGAGTGAGAGCAAATAGGCAAAGAACAAATGTTTAATTCTTCCATGTCTTTTATATAGGCTGCCACCAGAATGTAGAACCTCCCTTAATAGATAAACTCAAGAAAAAATTCTTCTCAAAGGAAAATGTAAAAGTTTGAGTTGTAGTTAATTATAGACAAAGCCAAGTTGACAACCATGAAAAGCCATCATAGTAGATATAAATGCAATTAAAATAGCAACAATAATTTTTGAGAGCCAAAAATATTGGTTGTTCCTGAGAGTTGGAACGCTAATAATAAAAAAATAGTAATATTTATTTCCTACCTTTATGAGAGATTGTCATTGCTACTCTTAGAACATGTGGATTGTATCCTGTTGTGAAAGCTGGAATCATAAATGACATACAATGGATATCATATTTGATTTTATATATAATGGAATTATAATTATAGAATTTTTTGGTATTTGGGGTGAATAAATAACATAAAAGTAAATGTCTTAAAAATATAGGAGTAAATAAGTAATTTTTAAAATATATTTGAAGCTTTGGTCCTTAAGACACTAATAACTTTTCCTTCTTTTTAATTACTTTTTTTCTTGTATTATACATCTCAATCAAAGCTTCCCTTCCTTTCTCTTTTACAATTCCTCCCCCACCTTCCTTCTTTCTGCACCCCTATTTACTCCACCTCTCTTTCTGTTCAGAAAGGATCAGACGTCCTATGGGTGTCAGCGAAGCATGGCATATCAAGTTGAGGTAGGGCTAAACTCTTTTCTTTCTATTAATGCTGGGTGAGAAAACACAGTGCAGGAATAAGTTCCCCAAAGCAAGCTCAAGTATTAGACCCTCATCTTACTTCCTAAAATCTCACAAAGAGACCAAGCTAAGAATTTCACATATGTAGAGAACCTAGGTTAGTCCATATAGGCTCTCTATGTGTCTGCCCAGAGTCTGTGAGCTCCTCAGGGCCCAAATTAGTTCTTTCTGTGGGTTTTCTAGTGCTGTCCTTGACCCCTCTAGCTGGTATGCTCATCCTTCCTCCATCTTTCCAACAGGTTTTTGCAAGCTTGTTTTAATATTTGGCTATGGGACTCTGCATCTCTTTCCATCAGTGTAAAAATAAATTTAAAGAAATAAAAATCAAAACAATTAATTTTATTTAATAAAATTATAGTTATAAATTAAGAGATTAAATGTATGCATGATAATAATATCCTTTGAACCAGAACTCAAGATTCCGAGCCACAAAAATTATGAATTTATGCTTAGCCTAGCCTAATGTTTAATGATTATGAGACCATTCTGGAAAATCTGTCTTAACATACACACACACACACACTCACATATGTTTTTGAGAATTGATAAACAATGTTTTATACTTTAGTTTTTATTAGTAGTAATATAAGAGCAAACGTTGAATGTATTTAAGTAACTTATTTATGCAGAAGAAGTTGTTAGGCTTTAGCAGTCAAGGACTGAAGATCAGAAGACAAATTTGGGTCCTGGATGTTGAACTCACTTCAATAAGGATAAGTATGGTGGCAAGTGCACTTGGTCACTGAGTCATCTCAGCAGTCCTGTTGATTTGTTTTTAAAACTAACATTTATTTTTATTAAAACTTGGAATTACCATAGCATAAAAATGGTTAATGAACAAAATCACACATGTAAATATAAATGTTGACAATGTAATTATAGTTACTAAAATTTGAATATGTGCAATGTTTGCATATCAAAATTTTAACCCATACTCAAAGCGTAGAATATAAGATAAAAATATTTCATATAGTAAAAATTTCCAGTTTCCTGTTCCATTATTTTCTTTTGTTACGAAGGAATCTCTTACTTTTGTATAATGCTGATGCTTTCCATTTCTTGACTTCGCTTCCTGTGTTATTAGATTTCTTTTCAGAATGTCTTTTCTCTGTCTCCAAGTTAATTGCTTTACTTATGTTTTCTTCTAATAGTCTCAACATCCCATCTTCTATATTAATGTCTTTAATTCACTTTGGATGTATGTGTGTGTGTGTGTGTGTGTGTGTGTGTGTGTGTGTGTGTGTGTACAAGGTGATTAGGTATAACTCTGTTTTTATTCTTTTATGCTAGATAGCCAGTTTTCTCAGCACCATTTCCTCAAGAAAATTTCCCTCAGGGTAATCTTTGTAATTTGTGGTAACCTTTGTGATTGATAAGCTATGTGCTTATTTTTGCCCTTGCTATGTGGCGATACAAATTAATGAAAATTGGTTAAGATGAGAGAGCTAGCTAGCAATAACCCTAGCCTTACGTCAAACAGCATGTAATTAATATGAGCATGTGAGTCATCTTGGTAGGTTAAATGACAGAAGGCTGTGGGTAGGTCTGGACCACAGGATAGGCTGGACCAGAAACTCTTACTACAATGCTGAGTGTTCAAAGCATTGTTCTTCAGGTGTAAATAACAGGACTCATAAGAGATATATTTTATTTAAATGACTGCAAGGAAGCATTTGACACAACATATAAAAGGAAAGTTGATAAATTTAGATAAATGTTTTTATCAGGGGCTTTATTATGTTGAATTCTATAGAATTTTAGTTTCTAATTCATTTTATAGATTGAACCATTTAGAACATTATCTTGCATAAAACAAATATATTCATTCTTCATAATCTTACTATCAGGAAAAAGTATCAGTCCAGCCAAGAAAGCATAAACTTTGCATATCTATGCATCTATCCCCACTTGCCAAAATCCCATCTCTTAGTCTTCTCCACATCTCTTTAGAACACATGCTAAAGCTTCTTCATTTTTTTCTGTTTCCTTTTTCATTGGACCACACTTACCATCAAAACTTTTGTGCCACTCATTGATTTATCCAGTGCCCCCCCCAACACCAACAAGTAACCTATGGCAGCTGACAGACCACAGGTAAGCTAAGAACAGATTTTTACCTCTTTTTCCACTCCATCAGCAAAATCTCAGAATCTCAGCATCAGATCTGTAGCAGAACTTTTCCTCACTCTCTACCCCAACATCCAGGGGTATAGGCACACTATGGTAGGACATTCTATTCCCCTCCATTGTGTGGACCTCCCTTCTTTTATTTCATCTACATTTCTAAAAGTCAATTCTCAGTATCTAGGAATACATTTTAATTAAATCCCCAGTGGCCACACCTATCTGAATTCCAGAAATATTTTCACCAGGCAACACACAGTGATCTCACTTTTCCATAAGAGGAAACAACAGAAACAGAGGAACAAGCCATCCACCCAACAAAGAGACAAATTATCAGCACCTAGAATGACAAGCCTCTCATTTCAGATGCCTAGATGCCTGAATAAAATCACAATCTGCAAGAGCCAAGACAACTGCACTGAACCAGCAGTCTAGACTACTTACCTAGAAAAGCTTTCAATCTTCATATAATCAAAAAATGAACAATTCATAATTAAACTAAATTTAAGCAACATCTATCTTTAAGCAAATGCTTTGGAATAATCCTACTCTATACTGTGAATATGTATTATTCCCATTGTTCAATAGAAAACTGACAGGCAAGTAGGCAGATAGGAAGTATAGGTTCTACAGAAAGACTCAGAGCACTTTAGGAGGAGGAACTTTGGAGTCAAGAGAGAATCCAGCCAGCCACTGAAGAAACAGGAAATGTAGCAATGAGTTAATAAATTATGATCCACATGGAAAAGCATAGATTAAGAAAGTTAATTTAAATGTCAAAGTTAGTAACAAGCCAGAGGTGGCAGCCAATCATTTTTAAGTCATATTAAACCTTTGAATGGTTACTTGGAAATTGGTGTCAGGAGAGAAACTTCTGACTACAAATAAATCCCTACAAAGAGCAGATAAGAAAATGAAAAGTAGACAAACACACACACACACACACACACACACATGAGGAGACCACCACAACCATCACCATTGCCAATATTATCAACAACAATATCAACCAAAATAAAAACACGTATCAAAAAATACTGGTCATATATAACTCTTGGCATCAATGATCTCAATTCCCAAATAAAAAGATACAGACAAACAAAATAGATGAGAAAACAGGAACCATCCTGAGGCATTATGCATAAGACCTAGCCCTTTGTGTACTAGGTCTGCTTACATTATGTCCTCCAGAGCTTGAGTTTTAGGTAGATGCAAAATACTCAATGTAAGCACTGTGTAGTCAGAAGTTTCTGGCCTGGCCTAGCCCCAAAGTCTAGACTCGCTGATAGCTACTTTGTCCCAAATAATCATACAAACTCTTATATTAACTCCAAGCTGCTAGGTCTATGGTTTATTGCTTGCTAACTCTTACACCATTTTTCTATGTTTAGCCACATGGCTTGGTACCATTTCTCACTGCAGCGTTCTTGATTGCTCCCCGGTGTTTCCTTGTCATCTGCCACTCTGTTCTTCTGCTTCCTAGAATTCTCCTAGGCTGCTTGCTCTGCCTCTGCTTTCTTTCTAGCCATTTTATTAGACCAATAGTAGAGACAAATACTGACAGCACAATAGAGCATAGTCCCTCAGCAATGTGCTGTACATCAAATTCTAGACCTTTGCTAGTGTGCACCCTTAACACTACACTGTATATTCACTCCAATATCATTGATTTTTTTCTTGTGTTAAACTTTCAGTTGTTCCTTTCTGTTTCTTACATATTACTGGTGAAAATGGCTGTGGATGATAGGTATAAACATTCAAGTAAATTTTTCACTGATATTTTAGCACAAATAGTATAAATTTATAAGTAAATATACGATATACTTTCGATTTTTACTATATAATATCAAGACTTCTGAATCCAAAAGACATTCATTTAAACATTATTGAATCAAGGTTATGTTTCTGATATAACATATTTTCTAGATGTGACATAATAACATTTTAGCCAGAAATCTGCATTGACTGAAATTTGTTCTTGAATATTTGCTTCACAAAATTGTTCCTCCATCCTCATTTTCTGATGTCCCTCAAGAATTATAAAGCTAAAATCATAACAAATATTCACAAGTGTGTTGGGACAATGAGCTCCTTAAAGGAAAAAAAAAAAAACCTGAATTACTATAGCTTTACTAAATATCAGTATTTTGGCCCTTTACATATCAATACATTTCTTTGGCCACATAGTATTAATCTCTTCCAATATGCTACACGAATCAGTGGATGGGGTTGGCCACACCCCCTTCATGGGCCCGGGACTCTGGGTAAACATCCTCGGATCTTATCAGCTGACACCTGAATCCCACAACATCTCCCCCTTTTGTCTAACTAAGAAGGTTCTAAACTAAGACTATGTACAATAGGAATTATTATGAGGTAGTATCTAGGAGAGGATAAAGTACAAATTACAACCAAAACCTAACATATATAAAGTACATCATATATTTCTAGAATATTGGTAGATGGTAGGGTATATAAATTACTTCAAAAGGTTCATCTGGGAAAATGAAAATTCAACTCCTGAATGTTCCTTTCTAAGGGATAATAGGGTGGTAACCTTTAATACCTCTTCTTTAACCTCTTCAAGACCCGAGAAGGAAGATGTATCACCTGAAAGTCAAAAGTACATGGAAGTAGTGGCTTCCAAAATTTGGGAGAACAGCAACACAGCTGCCTGGACAATCACCTCTGGATTGTGGGCCTTTGGAGCATCTATCATATTGGCTACAGGCCTATGGTATTCGACAGATCTTTTCACAAGCAGGGCAGTTTTGGAGGGACTGTCTTATCCTGTCCAGGCAGGTTTCATCAGTCTCCATCCATGAACTTGTTCATCTAGTTTGGACATCATATGTATACTGTCAGCAATCAAGGTAAGGGCATTTCCTTACCCAACCAGCCATTCTCTGCCAAAAGAACAAACTCCAAAGGAGTATCCTCAATGCTCAACACCATCTTGGGAAAGGAGCAGTGACACCAGGAGTCGTCGTGTCTCTCGTGGCCGAATTTCAAATGTTAAATGTCATATTCTCTGGGTCTATGAAATGGTTGAAGATTCCAGTCTATCTATGATATTTTAACCTGTATCTGATATGACTTGGATATGGTACTTAAGTAATGTTGACTGCAGTTTTTATCGTCTTAAGGAATAAACCCTGTACTAAAATTTAGAATACCTATATAAGGGGTGTATAATCTCTGAACAATGACTTTTAGTATGACTATCAAACATTAGCCAGGGGTATATTACCATGTAAAGTGACCACAGCATTTTAGACATGTACATACATATATATCATCTAAACAGAGGTATATAAAATATTTTGTGCATATATCATAACTAGTGCAATCATACATTATATCTAGTATAGTTAAATGAAGGTAGTAATTGCATAGTATAAATGACAATAATGTACAAATATTTTAAACAGAGGTAGAAACATATATAAAATATGGCAATTACAGATTCAATTTTACATAATAGTTACAGATTCAGATTTATATCGAAGTACAAGTTGCTTTGGTTATAAAAGCAGTTTCAGATTAAACTTTGTACCAATGTACAAATTATCTCAATTAAACATATAAAATTATTTCACATTTGTATCAATATACAAATATCTATGCCAGTGCAAATTATCTTTAGCTTAGCCCATATTGATAGGGTATATCTATGATTTTTTTTAAAAGTTAGATTATTGAATTTACTTAGATCAGGAAATCAGCTGGTTAATCTCAAAATGTTTTACATTGGTATGGATTTTGGTATATTGATACAAATTTAAGGTCAATTCTCTCATGCTATATACATATTTCTACTCTTGTTTAAGTTATGATTTTAATGTAACTGATTTAAAATTGTAATGTATAAATAAGAAGTGCATGTTAGATTTTTAGGTATACAAAAATATAATTCAATTAGATAGGTAATCTTCAAACACTTCTAAGACCTACAGAATATGGCATTTAAAATGTTTTAAGAGCTTAGACATTTCTAGACAATGAGACATGTCTGCTCCTGGCAGCACTAATTTACTTCAAGAGAAAAATGGGCATCGAAGAAACTCCATATGGAGTCTATTTGTGGCAATATTTAGACACTGGACAAGAATCTGTTCTTATATTGACTACTTGACAGTATGCTGTTTAAACTGGACATGCAGGTTCCATAGAAAGATGACCTCTGAACTTTGGCAGAACAAGTCTATATGGTCATTCAGGTTCCTGCTTTACAGACACAACTGTCAAACATTCTTCAGGACTCGAGGAAAAGCAACTGATGAACTGTGCCAGAATGGGCAGAGCAGATTTCCTGCTTCACTAAAATAAAAAGAGACTCTGGGCCTGTAGGCTGAAGAAGGATGCCCCAACTTTATAAAGAAACTTTGGGTGACTGTCCAGGCAGATAGGTGTCATCTCTTTCCTTTCTGGTTTACGTGGATAAATATATCCTTCTGTGGTTTTTGATGTAGTTGAAGATTAGATAGTTATAGTTACAGTTTTTCTTAGTCATCTGGAAGGTATATTAGTTATGAAACTTTAGATTCATAAGGATAAGGTAGATGATAGAGTATTTTCTTTAATTTTGCTAAATACAAATAGACTAGATATTGTAACTGTAATTCTTGCTTGATGGCTATTTTGTTATATGTAATTTTGCTATGTTAAAATTAAAACCTTCCTTTTTGATTAGACAGAAAGGGGGAAGTGATGTGGGAATGCCTTTCTGTATGCTGTGAATCTCAATCTTTAAATAAAGGAGCTGATTTGGGCCATGACAGGCACCATAGAAGAAGTAGGAGGAGAAATCAGTGCATAGGTAGGAGAAGCAGGGTGGACTCAGGGAGATCGAGCAAGCCGACCAAGGAGAAACATGTAAGGAACACAGGTGAGCCACGGGTCATGTGACAGACAGATTAATAGAAATGGGTTGAGTTAAGATGTAAGAGCTAGCTAGCAATGTGCCTGAGCCATAGGCCAAACAGCATAAAGTTAATATAAGCGTCTGAGTCATTTCTGGGAGCCTGATCAGCAGCTCACTACAACATCAGTGTTTTTCTTTATAGTCTTAATTTAAATAGACCCTACAAAAATATATGTCTACTATTTACAATTCATGAGAACTCACCTTCATATACATTTTAGTTGGGAAAAATAGTAACTAGTCTTTACTTTTTAATAATAGCTTCTGTATGTATATAGTTCAGTGAAGAGTGAAAGAGCCATCTATCTGCCTTATGTACAACAATTGGATAGTGACTAGTCATTGTGACAATATCTAGATACGGTAATTTGCTCATCCTTTCAGGCTTGGCAAAAGTGAGAGGAGAGAGGATGGCTGTTTTCTATTGCATGGCTTCATATAGCTCCATATAAGTTTGTTATAGGTAAAAGGTTTTACGTGTATTTTTTCAATATACTTCCCTTACACTAAAGTGTACGACATTCTTGACAATCCTTTGAATATTTATATCTCACTTCCCCCGAGTTCACAAAATACAGAAAACAATAAAATGTTAAAACATATTAGATGAAATCAGTGAACAAAAGTAATTTTCTAAGTTTCTACTATATTAGATTTCATGTTACATAGCATATCTCTGTATTTTGTTATAAGATGAAATGCAAATATTATACTGGAAAGACAATATCAAGACAGTGAAGAAAACTTGTATAGAGGCAAAGTAGAATATTGACTTTCATAGACAATAAAATCTTTAAAAAACAGTCAATGGCCTTAGTGATACAACTCATGTATATTTAGACTCTCATGTCTTTGTGGAAAACTGAAGTGTTCTTTAACCATGCAATAGGATATTTTGTTTAATAAATGAAATATACAACCACATGTAAAATGTAATTTTTCTCTTATTTTTATCCCTTCTATTTAGCAGTGACATAGAACATATATTGAAGAGAACATAGCTTTTATATAAAGTGAATGTTAATTCTGGTTTGGAAAACCTAATTACCAGTTGTCAAAATTGCCTTTTAGAAATAGAATTTCTTAACTGTAATGGTTGAAAATATGACTTTAAAGCACTTTCATCTAAGTCTGTTTTGAAAGATTTTCTTCACTCAGCTAAGTTTAAGCTAAACTATATCTTTAATTAGACAAAGGTCCTCTGAAAATTTAATAATATATGATGACACAGTTCCCTTTGATTATATGTAGTTTTGATCAATATGGAGAATCCCAGTTTTTAGGAAGACACGGTATGGCCCCTTTCATTATTTTATTATTGCTATAGTTGATTTATAATTATCTTTCAGTTAAAATATTTATCAAGCTATTATTGATAACATTTAAAAATTTATAATGTATACTATGGACTAAAATGTGTCTTTTAATCGCAATAATATATACCCTATTTTTATTTTTTATATCTCTATGTTCTTCATGTGTTTCCATTCTCTTTTTAAGAAAATCATATATTTAAATAATTTTGGAAAGAGTCAGATAATTTGTTTCTTCTACATTGTAGTTCTGACCTTGTAAATTATTGAGCTTTGGCTATATCGTAAAACTATAAAATTCTGAAACCTTGAATATCATAAATGTTCTTAATATTGGTTTAATCTAGTTTTGTTATGCTTTGTACATATATATTCCATATATATTCAATTATGCTGCATTTCAAGTTGATTTGCACAGCTAACTTGTTCAATTATAACATCTTGTTATACAAAATTTTATTTTCTCTTGTATTAGTTTTTGCTTATGTCAGTGAAGTTCCCTGTTTAATGAGATCTTTGCTGATTAACCCCATCCTTGAATTTGCACTTTTTTTTTTAAATTGCAATAGCACATTGTGATACTGGGAGATTCTAAAAGAAATCCATTTCTTTTGTAATGTATAAAATGCATACTTCTGATGCTATAAACAGGAAGTATTTATTCAAAGTGAAAATGCTATTTTTTCTGTATGTTTTTGTCATATTTTCTAAGAATAGAATCATTTTGTGAATTGTATTGATTGGGTTCAAGTGAGATCTCCAAAATATATTGTCAAGGAAAAAAGCTTCACACTTCATATTTTGCAATCTTTGAAATAAAGGCACTGACCAATTTCAAGGTTTAAAAGAAAAAAAATCAGAAACAATGCTGCATTTGTTTAGAAATGAGCAGAATGCATTAGATAAACCAATCAATACTTAATTACAAGTCTGTAGCTTTCTCTCTTATAATGCTTGCGCATTCACAGAGATAAACCACATGCTGTGTGACCTGATGTATTTGTTCTGACAGCACTTTTAAAACCTGGCAGTGACTGCATTCCTCCAAGAGAAATAATTTTCCAAGAGATTTATTTCCACACCTGTCCACATGTGCAAATGAATGTAAAAAATCCAAAGTAGTGCATCAGTAAACAAATACACAACACTCTAAATATTTGATTCTATTTAAGATAAATTGAATATAAAATCTCAATTGAAGACTGTTATTAGAATTAATAGAGAATATTGGTTATTTGAGTTACAATGTGAATTGTATCAGTGACCACACGTGAGATAATTGTTAAGTTGAAAACTAGTATAACCTTTAAAACTTCTCAAACATATTAATGTCTATCCACACGCAGTATTAAGATTTCCAATACTTGTAATTAAATCCTCAAAATAACTAATTATTGTTATCTTACCATTATGACTACTGGTGTTCAGCTATATTTTTTGCTTTTGTTAGACTATCATATATTAATCTTATCTCTGAATAAAACCTGGAAGAGCTCACTGAAAGCTCGGTGGAATAGGTTTCTAGTGATTGCATGTTAGTCATGAATTTAATCTGCACAATGCAAGTCTCCATATCAAGTTCTGAGTGGAACTCAGGTAGTCATAATGTCCAGACCTTACAGTACATTAAGGTAATCCTGAATTGAAAAACTTACTATAAACAGTGTTTTCTGATTTTTCAAAAATTAATGTTGTAACTAATAAAGGCTTAAGGGACAGAAAACAATAGCAATAATGTTTCTCTGCCCTGCCCATTTGGTTCTGCAGCCACTTAACCCCAAATAATTACACAAGGGCTTATATTAATTATAAACTGTTAGACCCATGGCTCAGGTTTATTACTTGCTAACTCTTTTGTTTAAATTTTCCATGTTTAGCCCTTCAGCTCAGTACCTTTGCTCACTACAGCATTCTTGTCTTGCTTCCTCTGTGTCTGGCTGGTATCTCTTTGTTCATCCTCTTCCCAGAATTTTCCTAGTCTGTTCACACTGCTTATATTTCCTGTATTCTTAGCTTCTGGCCAATCAGTGTTTTATTAAAACAATTTTTACAGTGACAAATGTTTACAAAATGCAAAAGCATTTATGTTTTTTATTTTTTTTTTTTGCTTTTTAAAACAAGAAAAATAATAAAATGAAGGAAAAAAAAACCAAGAACCCCAAATCTAATTCCTTTGATAGCCTTTTTTTTTAAATTATTTTCTGTAACAACTTATAACCAACATTGCAAATGAAACAAACATGCGAAGTCCATTTTTTTTTTTTTTTTTTGAATGTGGATATAGTTCTCTAGACTATTTCGGCTGGATTGGGGGTGCTTGTAAATTATGGTTAAGTCCTAACTGGAGGAGTCTGTGTAGCTGAGTCATCTCAATCAGTATCCTTGAACTGTTATAGGTGCAGACCTCAGAAGAAATTACAACAGAGCTACTCTGAAACAGTGGATCACCTGGGTTTTCAGGGAAGTCTTTACAATCGCCTGGCTCTATTAAAACTTGAACTCACAGAGATTGAGAGGATCTATCCCTCCTGAGTGTTGGGATTAGAGCATGAATAACCACTCCCTGACCTTCATGGCTTGGCTCTGTGGCTCTATAATATTTCAGACTATTTTTATTAAATACGCAATGTATCATCACAAATTTTATGTTAGACTGCTTTAAGTATTCTTGTTTAGTTGGATTAAAGTTTATGGGTATTTTAAGCAATCGTTGCCATGGTAATATTTAACATTTTTGTTCAATATTATTATTGTTGTTTTCTTGGTAATACATTGTATTTTTAAAATAAAGAATTATTTGTAAATAAAATATTATTCATATTTCTAGTTTTACCTACTTTAGTACTCCCTCATTTTAATGATGTTATTTTACTTTTTAATTTAGTAAGAACTTAATTTATCAGAATGTGTATTTTCCTCTTGCTTTTAAAATAAAATTTAATTCTATTATATCGCTGTGAATCTCTCAAAAATGCATGGTTTAAATTATACATGTTCTAAAATTATTTTCAAAACTAATTTGTAAAATAATGGGTTTATAGAAGTCTTCTTTTACATTATTGTTTTTACGTTTTCCTTATTTATGTGATTTCTCCTTCTTCTCCCTAGTCACATCATTTTTTCCCTTCCTACAGCTTCCGTCTCAGTTCACATGTACTCCACTGAACTCTCTTCTATTTCAATACTCCTTACATCCTACTCCTCTCCTTGTTGTCTTTCTAAACACAATCATATACACTCCCCCGAAACTATTTACAAGAGAGAAAACATGCAATATTCTTGTTTCTAAGTCTGACTTTCTTCACTTAAAGTAATGCTCTCTTGGATCCATTGATTTCCTGAAGTTTTTCAGCTTTAAGAAAGGTAATTTTAGTTCCATTTACACAGCACAGTGTCCTTATTATGAATATGCATACAGGATATTTCTTGATGTTAGAGAGATAAATTTCATTGTTTTAGTGCAGATGTCCTGTTAGGCTTTGATTTTCTCTGTGTAGCAACATCTAATGTGTAAATGCTCTTCTAAAGGTCACTATACAGTACTTATTCATTTCATTTATGGTTTTAGTGATGAGAGATACAAGCAAACTCAGCATTTAAATCTCACATACAAGCAAGAAGTTGTTTCCTGACTGTCTTCATATTATATTTCTGCATACAACCTCAAAAGTTTATAGTATTCTTCAACTTGTCTACATTTTGAAAACCTACAGCCATCAATCTCTTTCTAATTCTGGTGAAATGAAATAAGTTCTGTTAATTATCTTTGATTAACTTTGAAAGCACCATTTAGTAAGCAGGAATTTCACTGGAGCAGACAGTACAAAATTATGCTATTTCTGCCATTATCACATTGAGTACACTCCTCCCGAATTTTGTCACCATCAATTTCTTAATAATTATTCAGAGCAACAGGTCTCCCTCATGATACATTATAAAATATAGATTATTTCATCTTACCTTCTCAGCTCTTTTTAAAGCCAACAGATTGGCTTGCATGTTTTTAAGATTTCAAGAAACAAATTTGAAGATGTTATTTCAAAACAATAAACAATATTCAAATTAGATGTGAAAAAGATGTATGATTGCCATAGTTTTATTCAAATGACCTATGATTTACTTAATACAACTTCATTTGCTTAACATTATGTTAGGCATGTACATTTATTCCTATGTTGCATAGAGGCAAATATATAGTTTATATTTATATATATATATATAAGATATAGTATTGATGTAAATATAAACATACCAATAATTAATAATCTGTTTTATATTACATATAAAAAACACTGTTTTGCTCATTTCCATAAATACATACATTTTTATAGATGTATTCTGACTGATTACAAAATGTGTATTGTATATTCTTAAAGACCCATAAAAATTTAAGAATTTATTCTTATATATGATTTGTCAGTTTGTTGAAAGATGTGTTCCTAGGTTTAAAAAATGTATTTCTTTTATTGTTCATTTCTAAATTATAAATGTAATGTCTACTTTATTCTGGTATTAATGTGAAAATGTTTTATTATAAACTTATGCTTTACAAATAATGTTTTACTCCATTATAATGGCTAGTAATTTACACATGTTCATACATATCATGAATCTTAACAAAGTTTATAATGCTATAGTTCCTACTTTTGAAATAATTATATTATATGTTCTTTCCCATTGTTTTCTCCCTGAAACTTCTTCCATGCACTGTATTTTGATCTCGTTAAAATTCATGGCCTCTTCCCTGCATGAAATGTTCTTACACACACACACACACACACACACACACACACACAAACACACACACACATTGTATCCATAAATTTATAAATACAACTAGCTAAGTTTTTAAAATGATATGTGTGTTGTGGGCTCATAATTTCATCTTAGTTAAGTAATTGATATATCCTTTACTCAAAAAAAAGACTATTTCTGCACCCCTACCTTTTAGTAGTTCTTTGTATAACCTCTCGTGCTCATGAGATGTCCTCTTTCCATAATAGCAAGTCATATTTAGGCAAACCATATTAGTGATAGCCTATGGGTATAGCACATGAGATTCCTTGGAGACATAAACTTGAAGAAAATTATCTGACCATCTGGCTCTCACAGACTTTTTCTCACTCTTTTGTAGATCTATGAAACATAGGTACAGAAGTTGTGCTGAAGTTATATCAAATAGGTCAAGGTTCCAGAATTTTATATTTTGATTGGTTGTAGATTTCTAAAATGGTCTTCATCTGTTTGTTAGAAAAGTTTCCTTGATGAGAAATGAGGACTATTCTTATCTGTTGGAATAATAACAACATTTGGAGACTATATGAGTTTAGTAAAGGTACAGTTAGTAATTCTCCTCAAAAATTCATGACTTCACTAAGCCCAAAGAAATTGGTTAGGTTTCTAGAACCAGGCATGGTTTTACTCATTTTGTGTGGTATCTTAAGTTCAATTATGCATTTTCCAGCTACCATCACAGACATTTTGGCCTTTAAGTTAAGAGAAATATATGTTTATTATTTATAAGCTATACATCTTATGCCTTATAATTTTAGCAGTATAAAAAGAGCAAGTCAGAAATAAGTTTTAATAAAAATTCAGTTTTAAATATTGATTTAAGAAAGCAAAGATTTTTCATCAAAATGGACTGTTTAACATAATTGATATTGAATCTTATATTATAATGAAGATTAGGTATAAAATGCATCGATAAACGTTTTTTCATTCTCAATAAAATTGACTATTTTTTCCTGATCAAAAAAAGGGGTAGGAATAAATTTGGAGGAGAGGGGAGGTTTTGAGGGCTCTGGTGGGGATGTAATATATGAGAGAATAATAAACAATAAAAAGAAATAATAATGACAAGGAAGTTTTATCTTGTTCACTTAAAGGTTAATGATTTGCTCAAACATTAATAAATTTTGAAGATCCCAATATTAGTATAGAATATTTAGGTAAAGTTAATAGCTTTTTACATTTTGTAAAATTATCTAAAATAAAAATTACTGATACCACATTGCTTACAAGAATTGTATTAATGTCTTATATTCCTGACTAACATACTCAAAAAAAATATTTCCAGGCATAAATCGATATTAGCATATAGATAGAAATAAATATTATGTCAATAGTGATTGACAAAGTTGATATATTGTGACTGCCACATTTTAGATTAGTTTTGCCTTTTGTCTTAGAAGCAGAAAATGTAAAATAGTGCTTCAATTTTCCAATCCATTTAAAATAAGAAGAAAGTAATAAGTTAGTGAAAAATAATAAAGGTTTTACAGTAAGTATATGATTGACATTTGGCTAAAATGTGTTTTCATTGTAAAGACAGTCTAGCATCAATAAAGCTGTCTTGACTTACTTGGTATCTTGAAACACCCTTTGTTTCTACAAATATTCAAATATAAAGCTGAAACTACAAAATAATAGTAATATGTTCTTTATCCTTGGATTTCCACTGATGTAACACTCGTTTATATGGAAAACACATCTGGAATGAAACAAGATACCTAAGAAAGTACAATTTAATTTCTAAACCATTCTTCATGCTTAAAAAATGTTATGAAGCTTTGGACATTATTATATGATAAGCAAAAAATGTCTATATAAACACAAGTATAATGAAATGGTACATATATAAAAACATAGTGACTTTCAAATGCAATGTTAGATATTAGAAAGTTAATCATATTTAGAAGACACTTTTAAATGTTTTTTTTTATTTTTTATTTTACATACCAACCACATTTTCCACTCCCACCCCTTCTCCAGCTCCTTCAGCTCTCCCCACCACTCCCCGAACCTACAGTCTATCTACTGCTCCAAAAGGGTAAGTCGTCCCATGGGGCGTCGACCAAGTCTGGTACACTAAGTTGAGGCAGGACAAAACCCCTCCCGCTTGCTCACAGCTGAGCAAGGTATTCCACAATAGTAAATTAGCTCCAAAAATCCAGCTCACGCACCAAGAATAGATCCTGGTCATATTGCCATGGACCTCTCAACCAGACCAAGCTTCACAACTGTCTCGGACATGCAGGGGTTAGCTCAGTCCCAGGCAGGCTTCAGAACTGTGGATCTAGAATTAGTTAGTTCTCACTGGATGGTTCAGTTGTCTATGTAGACTTTATCTTAATGATATTGATTTCTTTGCTCATATAATCCATTCCCCTTCTCTTCCAATGGACTCTTGGAGCTCAGCCTGGTAGTCGGCTGTGAAACTCTGCATCTGCTTCCATCAGTTATTGAATGGAGGTTCTATGATGACCATCTTAGGGTAGTCACTAATTTGATTACAGGGGAAGGCCAGTTCAGGCATCTTGTCCACTATTGCTTGGAGTCGTAGCTGGGGTCATCCTTCTGGATTTCTGGGAATTTCCCTAGGACCAGATTTCTCCCTAACCTCATAATGGTTCCCTCTATCAAGACATCTTTCATTGATTCTCCACTCTATCTCTTTCCAGCTCTATGAAAAAAAAATTTTAATGGAACAATTTCATGAACAGAAACCGCAATAACGTTTACAGAAGCATGCAAGGATGAAGTTAAGAATTTTAGAATTTACATATACATAAACACACACACAAATACATCACACACACACAAATACAAAGTCAGTAACATGCAGCCACATGTATTATGCTTATGAGTAATTTGGGTGTGTATATGGAAAATGATTAAATAGGAAAAACTAAGATTGGGGAGAATTTTTAAGTTTTTCTATGATACTAAAATATGCAATTTTGAAACAATATTATTAAATAAAACTTCATAAATAATCATAAAATTGGTTGGTAAAATGTATATAATTTCATAAATATCATTAATGTTTCATATATTATTAAAATGGCAGTGGTGTATAACAAAATTAATCAACATCTAAGTTTTTAAGATTTATCTTATTATTTATTTATATGTATTTCTGTGCTTGTATTTGTACCTGTGCATATATGGTGTGCTTTATGTATGTGGGGGGGTTATCTTCATATTTTCTAGTTATTAGAGGTTATGAGTCATCAGAAATGTGTTAAAGGAAGTGAACTGTGTCCTTTTCCTAAACAGCAAATGTAAATAATAGGTGACAATATTTGCAGTTCTCAAAACAATAATCACATTATATCTTACACTATTTTGGATATAATCTTGATTATTTGAAGGTGAATCTTAGTTTTAAAAGCAAAAAAAAAAGAAAAAAGAAAAAAGACAAATACTTAATTCCATGATAGTATGTACCTCATGTTATTCTAGAAACAAATAATGGCTTCTAATTGAAGTCAACTGAATGTCTTTTTTTCTCCTTGAGCAATTTCAAAGCTACTAAGATTTTTAGCATCTGCTCTGTGATCTCACTTTTCCCCAGCTTCCAGCTCCATGGGGCTTCTTGTACCCTTGTAAGTCATTGCATAACTGAACACTCAGGATGTGATCGATGTCAGCAGCCACTGTCCCTGACAGATGCTGTTTCCCACCAGTAATTTGTCATCTATTATAGACATGAAATATTCAACTATTTCTTGATGATTTACTGTCTCAAATCCTGTGTTCTATAGCTTCTGTTTGGAATAGGAAATCTTAACATGTTTTGGAAAAGATGCAATAATTTCCATTATTTTCTCAATATGTGTAGACTCTAAAGCAAACAAATTATATCATTTGTGTTATATATTTTTGGCTAACTAAAAACAACATGACATTCTTTTCAGTTTTATATATTAGAAAACAGTATTTTAAAGATAAAATGTTTTGGACTGTGATTCACATTATAGTGAACATGACACATAAATTGCAACATGCAAGTTATATTATGATATAAAACAAAATATTCTTATAGTGTAAACATACTTCATTGCATCATTTCTCAACAAATACCAATAATATTTTAAAATTCTCAATATTCTTAGGATTTCACTTGAGTTTATGCTAGAAATTTGATTGATGACTGACAGATTTGTAAAAATAGAAAAAGTTTAATGTTTAGACAAAATTTGATGTTATTAATATGTAGCAAACACTATTTTCCCCAGGTTTGGTTTGGTTTTGAAAATTTGCTTTTAGTTACTTCAAAAATGTCTTTAGAATATTTACAATTAGATGTGTGGAATTATTGAACTGATAGATAAAGATCTGATATTTTATACATAATAGAAATCTAGCAACTCAAATAACAGAATAAAAATCATAAATAACTCACGACATATATAACTATTTTATAAGATATTATTTAGATACAATTGCTATTTGTGCTCTCAATATTTTATAGTTTTAGAGAATATTTTTCTAGCATTAGCAATTATAGCAGTCATCAATATGCCTTGTTAAAGCAAGTGACTAGAAATAACACCAGGGGTATTGCCTTAGTAGGTCTAGAAGATTTCCACATAATTAGCAACAAATTCACAAGTTACAATGACTCTTCCACACTGGTTAACTCGTTTTTTGCTACTACTCTAAAATGCAAATATTAGATCTAGATGTAATCTTTTGTATATTTGCATGTAGTCAATGTGTAATTCAGATATGATATCATAGACAGTTTGGTTTTATTTATTTATTTTTCACATGAAAAAGTAATAGTGAGTAATTTCCATCCATATATTTATTCAGGTTGTGGTGTATTTTGTAATTTAATTTTTATAAAATTTGATATAAAACTTGAAAAATAAATAAAAACACACAGCCATAAAAAGAACAGCCACACAAAATCCAAAGCCCCATTTCTTTAATAATAAACAACTTGGCTCTTTTGATTGTCGTAATGGTTCAAAAGCTTAAGTTACTCTCTTACCTAATGGGTGTCCAATTATAATTTGTAGAACCAATATGATAGTAAAACTGTGTATAAGAACATATAAATGTAATTTATTTAATTCCATATTAATTCTTTATATTACCTAATAAACAACAATGATTAACAACACAAATACCAGTTATTACAGACACAATCAATGTTTTTGCTATTGGTTTCATTTACTGTTTTCTTTAAACTTGTTTTCGATTTATTTAAGGATTCTTAGTGTGATAATTGGAAGAAATTGTTGTATTTGAAAACTCAGTTAATATATTGGTAGTACGTACATTGTTTAACATGTTAACTTAAAATGTACATGTCATAAAATTACGTTCATTGTATTATTTAGTTGTTTATTGGCTTCTATTTCAACTCACAGCCCAACTCCTGGTTCTTTCACAAAATCCTCTATATACCTCCAACTAATATATGCCGCTTTTACTCTTTTAATATCTTTTAATTATGTGTGTGAGTGTGCACCTAAACACGTTTTTATGTTTATTTTCTGATGTTTGCTCTTAAGAAAGCTAAAAAATACGTTGACAAAGTCGATTTGCATTTAATAACACAGATTATTGTTGTAAAATAGCAGAGTTCAATTTTCAGCATTAAGATCTGACAACTTACAAACTACTGTATATTCGTCTACAAAAGATCTAAGGCCTTGTTCTTGAATCTTTAGTCCCTGAACTCACATGCCAAACCCACACACAAACAATACAATTGAAAATTAATATATATAATTTATAATATGCTCAAAATTAATAAAATAGTTCAATTAACCTCCTCATTCTTACCATCAACAGCTATACATGTTCCCCAAACCATCTCAATGTAATATATATTATGACATTATTTACTGTATAATAAATCTTCATTAAATAACTTGGAACAAAGCAATTAATTAGTAAAATAATGTAGTATGATTCTAGTAAACATCCACTTCAATGGCAATTTATTATTCTAGTAGTAATATATTTATTTTCTAAAAACACCACATGTGATCATTTCTTTCTAACTACATACATACTTTCATACTTCAGTGTGTAAGAAATTTGGAAATTCTAGCAATTCTGATTTTAAAAAAAGCTTTAAAATATTTGGGATTAGTGGTTGGTGTTTATGCTTTCAGACAAATGATCTGGATTATAAAGAAATAAGTACTATGAAACTTGCAAACACCTAAAAAAAAAAATAGGTGGAAGCAATTAAACTTACATCTGACAACTATTCGATATAAATATGTCGTAGGTCATCCAGAAGCCAAATTGCATTTGTTTCAGAAAGTCATTAATAGTTTGGAAGAAGCAGTTGTATGTGAGATTTCCACCTTCCCACTGTCCCATCAGCTACTGATCAGGGTTGAAGGTTAAGTTAAACACCAACACTGATGCTCAAGAATGGTTCACACTTCAGGTACACTCATAAAATCGGAATATCTATCACTTATGAATAATGATGAGCATTTATTTTCTGATGCAAAAAGAAAACTAAAGCAAAGCACAAAACAACAGTACAGCGTGAAGGAAGAAATGCAGCAGATGAAGAGAAGCAGGGTCGTCCGTTGACAGTTGTGAGTGAGCGAAGGAAAAGATGGAAGGACATGGGGTGAAACATGAAAAAAACCAAAGGAGGAGGAGCCCTCCAGGACATCTCCAGACTTGGGTGCCTAAAATGAAAAATAATTGACTCAAGGTAAAAATAACACTCCAAATCTTCTCCAGGAAATAAAATTGCAGAAAAAAAGAAAAATATTAGAAGAGTCTGAGAATAATCATAGACATACATCTTCATAATGCAGACTCAAAATATATGACTGCTAACCTGGCTTCTTACAAACAATATTTTTGAGTCTAGGTATCATATTTAATTGTAAGTGAGAAGTGCAACTTATTTTTACTTAGAACTTTATCTTAAAGAACCCAAAAATCTAAGTTTTATTTTTTACAGTATGATGCAATGGCTGTGTAAAACAATCAAGGAAGCATTTAACTTCATTACTCTTACCTAATATATAAGATGTCAGCTGGAAAACATGAAACCTATCACTTTTATTTTATGAAGTTAGATAGTTTGGATGTTTTACCTTTAGGTAATTTATTATAAAATAGTAGATGATCTCTTCAATTCATCATAGTGATACCTGATTTTTGAGTGGGAAAATTCATTATTTTGAACTGATTCTCTATTATTCTTCAATTTTGTGTTTTTGAAAACAGGAGTACAATTTATGTATCAGGGTCATGGATTTTATGATTTTTGTTAATTCGATATTTAAGTTATTTCTAGGCACAAATCAATATTTATTAAATATTATATGTTGTAATAGCAAGTTGCTTTTACAATTACTCTCAAAATACCAAGGGAATTTAGCTTTTTTTTATTTAATTAAGCCAATGCCTTTGACAGTTTCACCTTTACTGAAAATAATAAAGCTTCATATGTTTTTTCCTTAAAGGTTTTAGTAATAAGCTCTGTATCTACTAGTAATATCAAATGGGCTTGATATGTAAGTTAGTAACGTAATATTTTCTACTTGATATACATCCTTTGATATATTTGAAAGTAAAAATTAAATGTAAATAAAAGTTCTTCACATATGAATGCACACCACACATACATATGCAGGTCAAAGCATATTATATAAATTATAAAAATAATAGTTTAAATTTTCCCAGAGCTCCAAGTGTTCTATATTTCCAAGATACTCATATGTGGAAAAAGTCTGCCTTCTTATGTCTAACATAAACTAAGAATGTAACGGAAGCAAACAGAGAATACTAAAATCTGCAGGATCACCGAGTCTTTCAGCCAAAGAGATCAAAGAGAGTTATTTATATAAGTTCTAAACTTCTATAATTTAAAACTATTGTGTTTTGAGTAAAATATCAATTTGTAAAGAGAGGAAAATTATTTATTACTCCTATATAATGTTCTCTCCAAAATCAAAGACATTAAATTGAAATGTACTTCTGCATTATCAGAGCCTAATAGTAAGTCTCTGACAGAAAAAGGAAGAGTCCTTTGCCTGAAGATATCTGAAGTCTATTGAACCTTAAGACATTGGGCAGGTTATTAAAATATTGAATGCAAATTTTGGATATCACACAAATATAACCACTTACAAATACAAACACTTAGAGATAACATAGTACAGCTTCATTAGCAACAGCAAAATCACAGACTGAAAATCCACCAATAGCAATATAATTCAATACTGTGTGGTGTATGTTTGTGTTATACACATATGCTATATACACACAGGTTATCATTAGTCATTGAAAGTATGATTTTATGTAAACTATACTGTATTAAGCAAAAAATAAAAATTGTATAATATATTTAGTTATGTATATATATTTACATATATATAAAGTTTTTCATGAGGCACTATTTTCAATATAAATTGAAATAAAATTAGAAAGACCATTATAAATATGAGTAATTTATTATTTAAGTGGTACTGTCATTTGTTCTTAGTTCTAAAGGCATAGAAAATCCATAATTACCGAAATTACAATTTATTCTTAATGTTTCAATTACTTTGAATCACATATTCAATCGTCATATTTTAAATATTCTGACTTCCTTTACAGTCTTGTTTACTGTAGATCTCTACTTACTACTCAGACTATCACAAGTCTACCTGGAATAGGTTAATGTTTTATTATTTACTCAGTGTTTTGCAATGTTGATTTCTTTTAAATAAAATGCAATACAAAGCCTTCTTTTGTGATATCCTGAAGAAGTTAAGTTGTAACAATAAATATGTTTTAAATATATAATATAAACAAATACAAATTTGAAGCTATAAAGTAAAAACCATTTCTTCATTCAATAGAAAGGTGGCAGATAATCATTTTTGCATGTATTTCTGACTTAATTTTGCAAATATTTTATTAAGAGTTCTTGCAAATATCTGCATCATAGAAATTTCACTGGAATTTTTTATTTTCTGTGTGTCCTTAGTTTATCTCTCTCTGAAATGCTGGCTCCTACAAAGAATTTGAATGTATCCTTTCCTTCTCTGTTTTATGAGATCCTTTGTGAAACGTAGGTTTTATTTGCTTTTTAGAGTTTTGTTAAAATTAGGAAATACATCCATTAAAACTTGTTCCCTCTTTCTGTTCTTTTGTTAAGGTTGTATTATTTGGTATTTTTCCAGTTTGCATTATCAAATGTCTAACGTTATTTTATTCTCCTCTTCAGATTGTTGAATATGTTTGTAATTGATTTCTGTTTGAAGTCTTACCACCTGTATACTTTGTAAATCATTTTAGCGAATAAAATTGCTTCAGGTTACTATCATTTTAGCGTCTTCCCACATTAGAGCTGATAGTTTTGCTGGGCATACAACTTGACACTGACACCTGTAGTCATTAAAGACTTAAAATCATTGCTCCAAATCTTCTGGATTTAATCTTTTTTTCATTGAGAAATGAGCTGCTGTTCTCATGAGCCTGCCTTCATAGATTACTACATACTTTTTTATAGTTTAAAATATCAATTTTTGTTCTTCACAGTGGGTATTTTAACTGAATTTTTGTATGGGGTAGTTGTTTTCTGAACATGCCTATTTATTTTTCTTTATGTCATTGTACCTGAATAGACACCTCTCCGGAAACATTTTTATATGACTCCATTGAAAATATTATTGTGATTTTGGCATGAGAATATTTTCTTTTTGCTAGGCTTACCATGTGTAAATTATCTCTTTTCATGTTGTCAAATATAGTTTTAATGTTTCTACTCTATAGTTTGATTTGTTTCCTTTGATATAAACCCTTGTTATAAATTCAAATCCTATTAGTCTGTTTCCTACCTGACCCGTTTCATTCTAGAGACTTTTATCTGTTATTTTTATTTTGTTTGTTTAATATTTTCTTTGACAGACTTATTTTATGTTTGTTTATCTCTAGTTCTTCTCTTTGTTAAATTATATTTTTACATTCTGACTTGACTTCTTTTTCATTCAACTATTTGTTTTGCCTTGGAAATGATTTGGAAAATTATTCATGTGCTTCTTCAATTAGTTTTTGTGTTAATTTGGAGCTTTTATTAAGTCTTCTAATATAGTCAGCACAAACAGTCAAAGGATGTTGTTGTAAGGTCATAAAGTCCATAGTACTCATGCAATCTGTCTGGGTTAAGAATTCTGAGTGCTAGAATTTTACCCTGGACAGAGGGCGCCTTGAGTCACTTAGCTTTCCAAGGCTGGTTTCCAGAGGACATTGGAGTCCTATGAACTCCATACTTGCTAAGGCCAGGTGCTGCTATGGCAGAGCATATGTGCCTCGGTGTCAGAATGTCCAGGTTACCTTGGCTAAACATTCTGAATATTGCCTTGATAAAGAAGTTCATGCTGGAGGCAACGTATTTGAGAAAGCATCATGTATTTACTTTTGGTGCCAGTCAGACAGACAGACATCTTAGGTCTCATTTCCTATCTGCTGTAGGTATTTCTGGGATAAGGGAATTGTTCATCAAATATTATATGTTATCGACCTTCAATACCACAATGAGAATAAAATTAGCACTCAATACCAAGTTGACTTTAAATAGATTTGCAGTCTTAATGAAAGACTACAATTAAAATCGACCAAGGCATTTTCCATAAATCAATAAAAATATACATGTATTAGTAATGTTGCAATATTTTAATAATTAACCTCAGCAAAATTGGATTTTTAAAAAGGTAATGAGGTATTTGCTAGATTAATTAGAATTAAAACTGGGAATGGCATAGTTCATATAAATTTAGCATATGACAAATGGCATAGCACATGGTCTTTTAATGCACTATTAAATTGCAACTGTCTTGGGTAAAAGAAATATACATAAAGACTATCAGGAGAACTTAAAGTAATATATCATCCTCTCATAAATAATAGTTACCTGTCACCATGGAACTGCTTTGTGTGCAGTAATTCAAGTTAGAGTGTAGGATTGCCATTGCTGGTCTACTTATATTCTTTCAGTATATGGTTTCCTAACTACAATTAGAAAATCACTTTGCTAACTACTTATTACTGATAATTAAATCCATATTAAACAATTGTATTTCAATGTTATATGTAGTGTAATGTTATATGAAAGTGTAATTTCCATGGGTTACACTTACACATCTGGATTGCATGAAGAAAATATAAATTTAATGAAAACTATTTCATTTTATTTGGGGTAACAATCATTAATATATAGCAATACAAAGTCAATATTCATTAAATATTTTCAGTTGTATTTACATAAACTGTACCTTAATGGCTTATAAAATATAAAATTAGCTGATACTTTTTATATTTCTAATTATTCAACAATATATATTCTATAATTCATCAAACAACCTTTAGGTTTGTGTCAAGCTCATTTTGACACTTTTCAAATACCTCATATATATGTAACACAATGTGGCTGACTAATCTTATTATATGAACAGGGAATTGGCAGCAATTATCAGTAAAATAAAGATTCATAAGTTTTGAGCCTAGTGTATTACTGTAGTACATTTCACAAAGTCATTCTGCTATATAGTGTATGTTTGTTATTGGTTATTTCAAATTCAGTTCCATTGAACAGTGAGTAAATACAATTTTGAAACTTCTAGAAGCAAAAGAAGCAAAGAAATAAAGACATTAGGGTTATAGAAATGTTGTGTAGAATTTTATTTCTAATAAAAGCTGATCAAACCTATATATATTCCATAAGAAAGAACAAAAATCAAACATTATAGTGTGGTGTATTTATGAAAGTAGAGTTTTTATTCAGCAGAAGTTTTATATATGTTCCAGGTTGGAAATGAAGTATCCATATCTCATCCTAGAGAGCAATCTCTGAAGCTTTCAGGATGATCAAGATTCAGACAATGAGAATAATGATCAGCACATGCAGATAGGATATTTACTTAGTTAGTTACTATAGTTACTAGTTACATCAGTTATTATAAGCACCATGATCAAAGAGGTCCTAAGATATTAAACAAAAGGGTAAAACAATATTAAGTATGGCATATCATAAACTTAGATCATAAATAGATGTCTCAGAGTTTAAGTATTTAATCATACGAACTCACACAGTATCAACATTTTTCCCACTATCAATTTAGGTATCAATATTAAAAAAACAGAAACAAACAAAAAATTAGCCATCAAAATATATATGTGTTACAGTGAGGTTTCTTGGTCCCTGGTGGCCAGAGGTCCAGACCCACAGACCTGCAGCCTCAGACCGCTTAGCCACCCACCACTGATCAGGCCCCCAGAAATGATTCAGACGTTTATATTAAGCTCATGCTGTTTGGCCTATGGCTCAGGCACATTGCTAGCTAGCTCCTTCATCTTAACTCAAGCCATTTCCATTAATCTGTCTGCCATGTGGCCAGTGGCTCACCTGTGTTCCTTACATGCTTCTTCTTGGGCAGCTGGCTCGGTCTGTCTGACTCTGCCCTGCTTCTCCTACCTATGCTGTGATTTCCACTCCTACTATTTCTATGGTGTCTGTCATGGGCCAAAACAGCTCCTTTATTTAAAGATTGATATTTACAGCATACAGGAAGACATTCCCACATTATATATGGCTTTCATGAAATTAAAAATTTACATATGTAATTTTAGATATGAAAAGCCTTGAGAAATAAAAAATATCTTTGGGAAGATATTCAATATTTTCTACAAAAGTTTATGAAATAAATATCTCACATAGTATTAAAGGATTTGTTTTATAACTCAGATAGTTACATTACAGAAGGAACAATTAGAAGTCATTTCAGCAATTAACAATACAAAACAAATAATCATACCTTAATATTTGAGATGCTACTTGGACAAATTGAATATGATAAGCTTAAAATCTACCATTAATGTAGTATTATAATAAACATCTATGATAATTCTCTGTTCTCTCAATGTATCATTAAGTAGATATAAAGAATCATTGACAAAATTTCTTATTACTTACACATAGCTTATTCAATAGGATGAATAGTAAGTATGAGTTACAAATACTATTCTATAATTGAAGTATTAAAATATTAGTAAAGGTGTCTAAGTAAAAGAGGAAAAACATTTTAGCAAACTCAGTAAATCATGTGTGTGTGTACTTATAGGTAGTTATAACATCTGCTATATTATTTTATGTTAATATATATAATGGATACAACTTTGCCTTAGGCACACAGATACAAGCATAGAAATATTAAACATAAACAATTCCAGGAAAAGAGGACTTCAAATTCCATCATGCAAAGTTGCCAACTATGCAGATGCATGATCTTCATTTTCATTTTGTAAATTTCTGATCATAGAGGATACAGTATATTCAATTTAGTTTGTTGTTTACACACGTCCGCTGTAATGTTTCCTGCAATTGAATGGTTATTTAAGGTTCCTGCAGAGTATCATTGATTCATTTCATCAACATTGTTATCTCTGCCAGAGGATAGCGCCCTCTCTGTTCTTCACATATCTGACAGGAGAGTGAATTTACTATGCTTTAAAATTAGAAGTATGTTCTCATATCTCTTTTGGGTAATTGTGCAAGCTGTCAAGAGGGACTCATGGCTTAATTCCACAAAAAAATCTTATCAAGGTTGCACAGCTTTCTGCTTTTTTCAGACACATTTGCTGTTAAACAAAGTACCCATTAAAATCGCATTTAATTGTAATAGAGTGTCAAAAATGATAACATACTTGTATGTCGCTGTTTTAAAATTTAGTTTGTAATATGTGCCATGCCATTTTGTACTTAAAATATCAATTTACAAAAATATGCAATTGTCTAGATTGCTTGTATGAAATAAATCACATTTCTTTGTACTAAGTAGGGAAGTTTAAAAATAAATGAATACCTGTGATGAATTAGGACACTTATTGTAATTGTGGGTCTTTCAATATTCGGCACTAACTAATGATGTTTTACTTTCTTCTTATGAATAAATGTGAAAGCTACACTAACGTAATATCTATGATCACTCCCGGTCCTTCATAAGGAGCTTTTATGTTCTAATTGTATCTTGAGTTGTAGATTTTGTTAATTATTTTTCGGATTATGTGTCACATCTTGCAAATATCCTGATTAGCAAGCATATAACATTTACATCTCTTGGTGTATTTTAACCACCTATGTTTACTGATTCAAAATGGTAGCAAAAACTTAAAAAGCTGACTTACATTTCTCTTACTTTGTCTTTTATTCTTTCCCTCATCTTTGTAATTATGTGTTTATCATATGTCTTTTACATATTAAAATAATATATTAGTAATATTGAATAATAGCTTTTAAAAATATAACCAAATTTGAAATTATTTACAAAATACTCTCTAGCCGTTAAGTGATTAAGTTAGACCTAAAAAGGAAACATCCAACATTACATATTAGCATGGGATAACAAGAATGACTAGGAGAGAAACTCCATTAGTTCCATGTGGATCACACTTTGTGAAATCTTCTAAAGAAAGATTCTAATAAGCCATCTTGTTCACAGGCTTCTTTTTTTAATTTATTTATTTTATTTATAAAAAAGTCTTTTTTTATCCATGTATCCCCATTTCCCTTTACTTCCATCCTCCCAATCCCTCCCAGTCAGCCTTCAGCCTCCAACCTCCCCTTTCTGCCATCCCCTCCTCAAAAAAGGGTTAAAAGTCCCAATGTGTGTCAGCTCAGCATGGCACATCCACTCTAGGCAGGTCTGATTTCATCATCCCAATATCAAGACTGGGTTAAGTGTTCCTCTGCAGAGAATGGTCTCCAAATTGCCAGCACAGAAAAAGGAATACAGTCTGATTCCACACCTTGAGGCTCCACATACTGCCCATACCAATTGAGAGTTGCTTACTCTTGGAGGGCCTACCTCGTTTTCCCAATTGTTTCCTGTTGTCTGTTCTTGATTCAGTGATATCCCCAGAGTTCTAGCCAGCCATCATTGTGGGAATTTTTCTTATAATCTCTATCCCCTTGCTCATACAGATTCTCAGACTCTTCTCCCCCACTCTGAGCTGGACCAGAAGCTTGATCCAGTGCTCAGCTCTGGATCTCTGCCTCCACCTCTATTCATTGTTGGATGTAGGTTCTGTGATGACACTTAAGAAGTTATTCATTTGACTATAGGGGAAGTCCTGTTTAGGCACCTCCTCCACTATTAGATGGAGACCTAGCTATGGACATCCTGTGAGTTCTTGGAAGTTTCTCCAGCAACCTGTCTCTTTCCAACCCCACATTGGCTTGCTCTATCAAGATATCCATTCTTGGCATTTTGGCTAAGATCAAGTGTTGTATCTGTTTTTATCAGTTCACAGACTTCTAACATTCAAATTCTAGTTTCAAATGTATTCATTAAGACTGTCTTTTATACACGTGGATATAACACATACATACATACACATACACACAAACTCATAATACCTTTTTGAGTATTTTGTAAAATGTATTTAAATGAATAAATATATATGATATATATATGCATATATATATTTAAAAGAAGAGGTCATGAATTTGAGTGGAAGTTTTAATAGGCACAGACTTAATAGAAGGAAAAAGGGAGTACAGAAATTTATAATATAGTATGCATATTTGAAATACTTTAAAATGTATGTTTTGTAGATGGCTGGGCTAAAACCACTACTTGAGCAATATAAATGAATCCTCCATAGATATATTCTGCTGTTGCTCAGAACTTGTAGTCAGAGATCCAGAGAGGCATGGAGATAAAGATTATCAGTGCAGTGTATGTTTCCTCAGCCCGCAGCCTAAATTCTTCAGCTTCTACACCTAAGGATCTCTAGATAGAGGAAAAGTTAGCTTTCTTTAAAAGTCTGATTCCTGAATGGTTGGTCCTACTCCAGCAAAGAATCTGGACAGCAGAATTTGGAATCGTTGGATCATTGAATAATGAAATGGTGACTTGAAGTTGGCATAGAGAGAGAAATAAGGTTATATCTTCAAACTATAAAGGGGTGATAAGTAAGTTAATATTTTAAAAAGAGATTATATGAAGTTCTCAATAAAATAATAAAATAGTTTTACATTCCTACTTTCAGAATTTTTAAATGATACCTCCAGTGTTGCTAGTTATGTTTTTGGAAATATCTTGCTAATATCATACATTTTTATAGTTTAATATCATTTTGAATTTTGAAAGTACACATTTAATCATCTACTTTATGTAGAAAAATAATTACTTGACCTATTTTAAAAATAACAAGATCATCATTATGATATATTTTTAGAAAGTTTTTTTAATAAGTAGGCAGAACTTTGCAAATTGTAATTTGTGAGGTGTCTATATTAAGAATGCACTACACATATTCACTGAAACTACTACCAATTGTGAGGGAATTCTGTAAAATAAGATCAAACTCTGCTCTTCACTGTTGATTTTAGAGCTTTCAATGTTTTCAGAAGTAGTATATTGGTTAACTTTAATAATTTTCTGATTGGGTAAAACTGAAACTTTCTGTTTGTGATCTAGCAATTGTATTTTGCAGTTGTTAACATGTTTAAGATTTGCACAGTATCACAGAAAGTGACTTGTGCTTTACCGATTTGAATAGGAATTATCCACATAGATTCATCTATTTGTATTCTTGTTCACAGGGGAGAGGCACTATTAAGAGATTGTGGCCTTGTTGGTGTAGGTATGGTCTTGATTGAGGAAGCATGCCTGTCACTGGGTGTCTACTTTGAAGTTTCAATTGACCAAGCCAGCCTTAGTATCTTTCTCTCTTCCTTCTACCTGATAATTCAGATGTAGCAATCGCTGCTCCTTCTTCAGCATCTGTGCTGCAATACTTGCTGGCTTTACAATAATGGACAAGAACTCTTAGTCTGTAGTCCAGTACCAATTAAATTTTCTCACTTATAAAAGTTGGTGTGGTCATGATGTCTCTTCATGTCAGTAGAGACCCTAACTAAGAAATGACTTTCTGAAGTCATTTCTAGGGAAACATTAACAATTAATATATATCAGCATTGGAATATTAAATTATCTATGAGAAAAATGTCAGTAACAATCAAACAGTAGGAAGAGCATTTTATTATGCAGAATCCCCAAATCATGTATTGTTTGTATATATAGCTAATATATGTATCTGTGACTGTTACAAAATAAAATTGAAAAAAAAATCTCCATGAGGGACTGAAAGTTATACTTGTCAAATGCATGGAAGCCCAGGGCTAGAAAACTTGAAGATATATATGAATAAATATTAAAAACTGCCTTTGGCAATATTTATTGTAAAACTGGAGGATATTAGCTTGTTTGTGTGCTTGTTACTGAAATGCTCAAAGAACAGATCTAGGAGAATGACAAGTTATGTTTTGCAAAATAATTTCAATGACATAATTTTCTTTTTTCTTACACTTATTTAAAATTAAAATTTTGTTTTATATGTAACTGTGTTTAAGCTGCATTTATGTACATGTAGTATGTGAGAACAGTGCCTGCTGAGATCACGAAAAGATTTTAGAACTCCAAGGATTGGAGTTGCAGAGAGTTTAGAGCACAGTGGTGGTGGTGGAAATCAAATCGATGTTCTGTTGAAGAGCAGATGTCCTCATTACTGCTAAACTATTTCTTCACCCCATATTTTCATTTTTCTTAAGATAAATATGTCATAGTAGGTGTGATTCTTTCTGTCTTCACTGGAATTACCTAATGTGCCAATCACAGGCAAAAGAGAACCTTTGTACTTTTTTATGAAAGTTCTTCATATGTTTTAAGCTGCCATGTACCATGTATGATAATGTATTCATTTCTTTAATTTTAAGATGTGGCCATTTTGTATACCTAATAACCATGTGGTTATAATTTGGCTTTTTTTATCAATGTTTACAGATAAAGAGTAATATTTATGAAGCTTATAAAATGGCTCAGTGTAGAAAATAGTGGCTGCTTTTGAAAATGGCTCTTGGTTGGTTTCTAGCACCCACATTATGTTTCATAGCCATGTTTAACTCCTGCTACAGAATCTCAAAGTCCTCTTTCTGTCTGCTGCAGTCCCAAAATGCCAGGCTCACAGTGGAGTAGATATTTTATAGGGAAAACACCATAAAAACAAAATTTAAAAAAAAAAATGAGTTTCTCTGTTTGTGGGCCTTATTAGAAGTCTAGGAACCTCATCAGAAATTTACCCACATTTTTTACACAGACTGTAATGAATATGACCATATTTATACATAGAGAAAAGTTTAACGTTGCTACTACAGCTCTACAATCTGTCTCTGTTCTGCCAATATTTGATCTTGAATAATATTCTCAGTGCTGCCTTATCTTCCAAGGCACTCATGAAGAAGGAGGATCAGGGCAATACATAAACACTAGAGATTACCAGGTTGATTAACAAATTAAAAATATTGTATCACATATTTTCCTCTGGTATTTTCATCAACGCTGAAAAGGATCATAAATTAGCTTTTCTTAAAAATATGAGCAAATAGATGAGATTCTTTTTGTTCCTCAAAACTTAGTATTCAAAGGACAAAGTTATATAAATAATTCTATGTACAATTAACCTAAGTTTTAAATATTTTATTAACTTCAATTATAATGATTTAAAATATATCTTGAAACAGAATCATCACTAAATACTTTAAAAACCTTACATTGGATTTTCAGTGGTATTTCAAATATTCATTTTGAATTATTGCTTTGGGAAACATAAGAGTTCAAGTCATTTTCGAAAGGTCACTTGAATCTGTGCTTTGGGAACTTTTTGTTAACAAATTGAAACTGTTTAATCTAAAACATGACTTTCAGGAAATTCATATTTCATAAAGCTTTTAAAATTTAAAGCAAAGATTCACAATTATATATTAGAAAGGAAGTGTTGCTATTGAGTTCTTTTATGAAAAGCAAAATTTATGTATTTAATTAAACATGAGCTATTTTAATATACTGACTAATGGCTATGAGTAAAGAGCCTGATGACAACTGAGCAAGGTCATGGAGAGATCACCTCTCTGCAGACACATTACATTGAATATGTTTTAGCACATCAAATTGTCTTTATAGGGCAAAAGTGGCACACAAGAGTCCATGGGCCTGGTTTTAGCATCATAAGAAAGGGCACCAGAAAGAAGGCTCTCAAAAATATAAGTGCCTGCCTCGGCTTTCCACAGCTGGTGATCTCCAAAGACAGAGGTTTTGAAAGAAACATTCACTTTGGGAAGGGATAAGGAACTAAATGCAGCCATTACACTAGAAACACATTAATAGGAGAAATATGGTATAAGTAGTGCTAATCAAAGCCCTACAATGAGATCCTGAGGCTAGGGCTGATGGATGGAATGGCTGGAACTGCATTTTCAAGCTGGCTAAGGGATTAGTCTTAAAAGGAGCACTGCAACTAAGGCACTGGGGGAGGTCCAAGGTTTGCTTGCTTCTAGAAGGAAACAAGATTTCACAGTATAGTTTGCCTCAGAATTTAGTGCTAGTGATAACCAGTACTAGCAGGAATCGTGAAAAATCACACGGTTTCTGACTCAACCTCATATTGAGAGATCATTGAAGAACACATTTGAGTTTTGCCTACATTGTGGACACACTTTGAAATGAGCATGTGATAAACCATACACTCTGAAGTATAAAAGTCCTTGCATCTATGAGACACAGAAATAAGCACATTTCTAGTTTGTTCCATCATATTTATTTGCTGGTTTTATGCTTAAAATAATTATTTATTTGTTTAGAAAGTTTTAAAATAGCAACTGATGTAATGTTGATCCCCTGTCCTAGTTCACTACTTTATTGCTACATTAAAGCACTAACCAGAGCAACTCAAGCAAGAAAGTGATTTTTTGGCTTACACTTCCACATCACACACCATCAATGAAAGGAAATGTTCAGAGAAGGTACTCATACCAAAAACAGTAGAGGATAAATCACAACAAAAATGCAACATAAGACTTGGGATAAAGGGTTTGCTCAGTGTGTTTTTTCATAAGACCAGTCCCACCTCTGCAGGGGTGCTGTTGTCTACAATAAGCCCAGTTCTCCCCACATCAATCATTAATCAAGAAAATACCCCCAATAGTTTGCCAATCAGCAATCTTATTGAGGCATTTTTTCGATTGAGGTTTCCTCTTCCCTTTTCCTGTAGTTTTTGTCAAGTTAACAAAGATAAATCAGCAAAGCAGGTGAGCAGTTTAGTATGTTATATATTTACTTGAGTACATGATATCCAGTTATCCAAAATTTCATGATTGCTCTTGCCTCTTGTATTTTTAGAGTTGAAGAAAAGCTGTGATTTTGCAAACTGTAGTGTTAGTTTCTGCTATATTGATGCTGTTAGAGTAAAACTCATGCTCATACAATTTCCCAACCCAAGTGAAAGTAGACATTTATCTAGTGTTTAATATCACTTAATCATGGATCTTCAAGATGATAACTTTGAATACTGCTAAATGTACTTTTCACATCTGATACTTAATTAAAAAACATAATATGTAATTTTTTTATCAGTTTTTATTTTCATTTCACAGTGGAGTTATGAAAAAAGTCTTATTCCATTATACACATTCTTTATTTCTTGAGCTTTCATTTGTAAATTGTTTTCTATTTTGCTAAGTGAAATAAATTGTAAACGGTAGCATCACTATACAAGTAATGAATTTTTAAATCTTTTTTATAACTGAAGTCAATTTTAAAATGTGCAAATATCAAGCCTTAGAATATTAAAAGTCATAATAATTTGAAAATTTAAAATCTAAAAGTTAGTTTCTAAAATGGTAGTTCATATAATAAAACGTCTTTTGGATTCTACTTTTCATATTAGATACATTTATATTATGGATAATAAATTCTATTGGGATTTTGCCTAATCTGGTAAATATATATGTATATTTGTATTGTATATGCACACAAATATACATATATATATATACAATTTGTATATTTATATCATATATGTACATTTGAATTCTATATATTTAGGTACACATATACATGTGTGCATTAATCTCATGGAAGAGAAAAAATTTAATCATTAGCATTTACCTATTTTATAACCACAGGTAATTCATGTAACTTTTATCATAGGGCCTGAAATAAAAACAAATCTATAGTTCTATGATTATTAAGTCTTTTAAAGTAGGTATTCTAGTCTTGTACTAGTTATAATAATGTTGTTTCAAACAAAAGATATTCCATTTTTCAAATTGTTGCTGTCTTTTGTTGAATCTGCATTATGTAAATGATTTATAGCAAACTATTTCCAACCTTAGGCAATGGATGTGTTGAGTTGTAACAACTTAATCTTTTTAATATATGAGATTATAAAAACAAGTTTCCATATTGATTAGTACTTAATATTTCAGTTTGATGTTTTGTTGTCTATGAACTCGATCATTGCCTAAATTTGAGAAAAATCCTTTGGGAAAGATTAACAGTGTTTTCACAATAGCTACCAGAAATAATAGAAAGTGTAGAAAATATATAGATGAGACAGTATAGTTTAATATATAGTTGAGTGGGTATTATACTTTTAAGATTTATTTATCTTTTCATTTGGGTGTGTGTGTGTGTGTGTGTGTGTGTGTGTGTGTGTGTGTGTTTGTGTGTGTGTGTGTAAGGAAGCATAGAGTGTAGATTATCTGGAAATGTGTTTACTGTCAGTTGTATAATACCTTGAGTAAGTATAAGGAACTAAACTCTCGTTCTCTGTTCTCTAGAAAACCAGCAAGTTTCTTATCTTCTGATAAATCTTGACAGATTCTGCCTTAGATTGTTTTTTAATTATATGTTATAATGATAATAGAATTAAAACAGAAATAAGTGAATGCTAGTTTAGAAAATAAAGACATACATAAGTAAAGTATTTATCTATTGTTTTAAGTAAATAACGACAGACTAAGAAAGTTTAAAGTAAGTACACAGTGTACCCATAATATCTCTAAAAACAATATAATCAATTCTTAGAGTAAAGGCATTTATAAAGTTTAAAAGTATCTTAGGGAATGTCAATGAGACCTACAATAGGGAAATACAATGTGAGTTATAGTGAGAAAGTTAGATTATCAACATTAATTTTAGCAGGCATTATGCTAAAAATAATGCTTTAGTGACCTCTAGTAAAGTAGTGACAGCTACATTTGCTTGTAAACTTATTTTTTTTGCTGTAATTATAGCAAATATATTGATGTAAAAATCAAAGCAATACCTTAAGATCATCAGGAAAACTAGAAATTAAGTTTCATTGTAAACCATATCTAATAAATAGATATTAAATGACAATTGTAACAGTAAACAGAAATAGGAAAATCATGTAGAGTTTTGACATAATGTCTATGAATTAATGAGAATGGTGATTATCTATATTCAAGGACAACTTAACATTTAATTCTTATTTTATTTTGTAAAACCTCAGTAAACATAAGAACAAAGATACACATAGCCAAAACCTTCATAATAAATAAAATCCAAAGTGTCACTTCCTACCAGCTGATATTGCTTTCTGAAAATAAGTTAAAAATAAATTAATAAATGTCATATGGTATACTTGGTATAAATTTTTGAAGAATGAAACATGTAGTTACTGATAAGGAACAAAATTCACTATATTGCCTTATTTTTGCTAAAAATAAAAGAGCATAAAAATCTTATTGTTAGGATGAATTAGACAACATAGAGCTGATTAGGACCTATTATTTTCAGAAATACTATTTTAGACATGGAGAGATGGTTTAGTAGATGCAATTATTTATTACTCTTTTAGAAGATCCAAATTCTGTTCCAAGCATGCTAGGGAAGCAGCTTTCAACTCTCTGTCACCCAGCTCCATGGGGTTTGATAAGCTGTTCTTCCGTTTCCTGAGGACCTGCACTCACGTGCTTATACCCATTTATAGACACAACAAGTGCATAAATCAAAAACAAAATAAGTCTGAAAGTAAAGTCAGGAGGTCAAGTTTTAGAATAACCAACCTGACAAATGGCCTCAGGGGGAAGATTTGAGGGAACATCAAATCTCACCAAGAATATAACAGGTAGAAGATCAACCTAGGCAGAGGGAAGAGAGAATAATGTTAAGGTCAAAATAAACAGGGACAGAAGAACATGGTAAGAAGGGAAAAGAGTTACGTTTGGGAGGGTTTCAAAGAGGAAAACTCTCAGGGACATATGCAATAGTGGTGAGAAAAAGCTAGAGTATGTAGTGCATATCAACAGGCAGTAACTAAAGTTTGGCTTCAGGTAAAATAGGGTATCACCATTAACACAAAAAATTACAGGAAATGTGCTTGAAGGGTCATGCAACTAATTGTTTTTCATATTGCTTCAGGTAAAACAGGGTCAAAATATATTATACACTCCGTAACAATAAACTATGGAAAATATTTATCTGCTTGAGAGTACATTACAAAATATGAAGACAAAAAGTGTAATTAAATAGAAACATTGGAAAATCTCCATGGTTATGATATCCTTATTAGATTTTTTTGTTTCTATTTCCCGGTAATCTACCTTCTTGGTTAGAAAATATTTATTTTTAGAATGTTTTCTTTCTAAATCATTTTTATAAGTATAAATTTTTTCACTGAAAATAGATTCCTTTCACATATAATATATTCTGAAAATAATTCCTCTCTTTCTCCTCCTCCCAGTTCCTCCACAGATCTCCTCAGCTCTGGATTCACCTCCTTTCCTCCTCTCATAAGAAAGGAACAGGCTTCCATGTGATAAGAAATGACAAAGGAAATTATAAGATGAAGCAAAATGTTCATAGCAAAGTTGGATACAGCAACCTAACAAGAGGAAAAGAGTCCCAATAGGAGGTACAAGAGTCAGAGACTCAATTGTTCTTATACTCGGTAAAAATACTAAGTTAATAGTTATTATTTATATACAGAGAACATGGTGAAGACTCATGTAGGTCCTGTGCTTGCTGTCTCTGTGGGCTAGCATGCACCTTGTTCATGATTTGTGTGGGCCTCAGTAGGCCCCTTTCTTCCAATGCTTACAATCATTCCACCTCCTCTTCTGTGGGATTTTAAAGACTGAGCGGAGGGACTAATGGAGATTTCCCATTTTGTCTCTTTCTGAGTAATGTCTGCCTGAGGGTCTGCACTTCTTCTCATCTGCTACTATAAAAAGCCACTCTGATGATGATTTGAATAAGCAATGATTTATGAGTAGAGGAATTATTATATGGATGCTTTTTTTTAAAAAAAAATGACTTGTAGAGTATAGTTTTACTCTAGATCACTAGGTTACACAATGGAAAACAATGATTTTTTTTTTTCTCCTTGAATCTGTCTGCAGCAACGAGCTTTGCTTTAAGAGTTACAGTTCCATGATCAATCTGTATCTACTGTGAATATACCAGTAGAAAAAAACTGTGTTTTGGCTGGATGTCTTTGTTACTTTTTAACTGCTGTGAATAATCATCTTGACTAAAGAACTTATAAATGAAAGTGTTGACTGTAGCTATTAGTTCTAAAAGGGTAGAGTTTATGCTGATTTTAATGATGGTGAGCATAGCAACAGGCAGGCAAGCACAGTGCTGGACTAGAAGTTGACTGCTCAGTCTTAATCCATAAACCACAGAGAGGGAAACTAACTGGGAAATGGTACAGAATTTTGAAAACTCAAAGTCAGATCTAGCAATACACCTCTAATGTGGGAGTGCCTTTCTGTATGCTGTGAATCTCAATCTTTAAATAAAGGAGCTGTTTTGGGCCATGACAGGCACCATAGAAAAAGTAGGAGGAGGAATCAGAATAGGTAGGAAAGGAAGGGTGGAGTCAGAGGCAGATCAAGCAAGCCGCCAAAGGAGCAACATGTAAGGAACACAGGTGAGCCACGGGCCACGTGACAGACAGATTAATAGAAATGGGTTGATTTAAGATGTAAGAGCAAGTTAGCAATGTGCCTGAGCCATAGGCCAAACAGCATAAAGTTAATATAAGTGTCTGAGTAATTTCTGGGGGGGGGGGGTCTGAGCGACGGCCGGCTAAGGGGTCTGGCATGGCAGGTCTGTGGGTCTGGACCTCTGGTCACCTGGGACTGAAAGAAACCACACTACTACACACCTCCTTCAATAAAGTTAAACTTTCCAACCCAGTAACTTTCGCATACTGGGAATCAAGCTTCTATGGGCCTTTTGCCTTATATCACCACATTTCACTATAATGAAAAATGCATTTAACCTGAGTTTATTAGTTTCCATAATATTTCATGATTACAAGGTATTTTAAGAGTCCAAATAATTTTTTTACTCAAATAAATTTCTTATGTAACTCCTTCTAAAACCAAATTAGAAGCGATTTTCATTCTTGCAACACACAATGGAACAATATACATTACAGTTTTTGTAAAAGCATAATAGGGAACATAGTGTGGAAATACTGGACCAAAGCAAGACTATTGATACCCAGAAACCCAGCAGGGCAAACTTCATATTTTAAAGTAACAATTCTGGTGTCAGAATGCTTAAATACCAGTGCCAATCTACATTTTCTGATTGCAGCAAACTTTCCCTTACACTCGTTTAACTTCCTATCTGTATCTTTCCTTGACAGGTATCACATCGTTCTGTCAACTCTATTACCTTAGGGTCCCAACATAATTCTTGGCTGTCACCCGCTGAACGCCTAGCCTTAGCAGCTTTCCTAACACAGAGCATCTTTACTCATGTATCCTAAAAACATTCGTATTCAGCCTCCTGCGGCAGAGACTTCATTTCACAGCTTTCTCCTTATTTTAGAGCTTTCTTACGTTTTTTCTTCCACCACTCCTCAATGTCCCTTAAGTCTTAGAAAGAATATTATGAATGACGTTTAACAGCTAAGCTTGCTTTCATAATTATTTCTCAGTAATGTGCTGCATGTGTCTAAATTCACCACCACTCTCTGGGAAGAAAGCTTGGTGTTTATTTACAGGTAGAAACATAAATATTTAGAGGGCAGGTTGGTGCCTCATCAATTTAGTCAAACAGCTATATTCAGTTCCTCCACTGAGCTTATGGCCTTCTTTGCCATGGGATTTTGACAAGGTTTACAATCCTAGAAATGTATCTAAGGTTAGTTTCATCTACGTTTCCATAGGAGCTCTTATAAATGACACATTCTAGAGTTTGTTTGTTTGTTTGTTTGTTTGTTTGTTTGTTTTATAGTAAAAACAATGAAGTATAGGTTACATTTTAAGGTTCTAGCAGAAAGGTTTCTCGGTCCTGGGTGGCCAGAGGTCCAGATCCACAGACCTTCCGTGCCAGACCCCTTAGCCACCCACAGCTGCTCAGGCCCCCAGAAATGACTCAGACGCTTATATTAACTTCATACTGTTTGGCCTATGGCTCAGGCACATAGCTAGCTTGCTCTTTCTTTCATCTTAATTCAACTCATTCTCATTAAGCTATCTGCCATGAAGTCAGTAGCTCACCTGTGTTCCTTACATGTTTCTTCTTTGGCAGCTGCTGGGTCTATCTCTGACTTTGCCCTGCTTCTCCTACCTATGCTCTGATTTCCCCTCCTACTTTTTCTATGGTGCCTGTCATGAGCCAAAACAGCTCCTTTATTTAAAGATTAATATTCACAGTGCGCAGAAAGACATTCCCACATCACAAGGTAGTTTAAGTATTTGAATATTTATAATTTATTTAATGTATATTTTAAGATAAATTTAATACGGGTATCAACTGGCTACATGTGGTTTCATAGGCTCGATACTTAAAATTAAAATTATTTTAAGCATTCAATATATAATTTATTCTTTAAATTTGTAAAAATTAATAATTTACCTATTAAGTTCATATAATGCTCTAAGCAAAAATAGAAATTCATGAGGTACTTTATATTCTCTATAAAACATATTAGCTCATGTTATATTATTCATGTGCTAATAAACAAATAATATGAATCTCTACCCAAAAAAGAAGTTTAGATATTCCTTCTTTTAAAATAAACATGCATCACTCCATCCTCTCTTCCTCAACATGTATGAGTTACTCTAAATCATTTTAGTATTATCTGAAGCATTTTTTCATCCAAAGTTGTTGAATTATGTTATAGAAAGTTTCTGTTTTCTCATGGAATTAAATGCAGAGGGCTCATGTATATGCACAAACATTGGCATTCAGCAGAGCCCTCATTACCATGCTGAGAAGTGTGGATTCAAATTAGAGCTGCATGTTAGACAAGGGCTTGCATAAGCTAAGGCTTGTTAAAACAATGTTAATGAGCCCCCATTGTATTGAACAGCTTCACTTTTCAAATCTTTTATATTTGTTCACATGAGGCCCAGGAAGATGCTGAACTGATTAAGACTGAAATAGGAAACAAAACTCTTTAGAAAGTCACTAGGGTGAAAGAAATTAGGGGAAAATGAAAAAAATATGTATGTAGTTTGCTTTCGGTTAAGATCATGGCTTTAAATTTTCATCAGTGTGTCACAAGCTATGTCAGGTACACTTTAAAGGCCTGGGCAAGTAAAACATCCATTAGATGAGTAATATAACTGTTACTTATTACAGTATAATTTGATCAAACATTTCAAGATTTTTTTTATAGTTTTGTTCTTTTTCAATAATTTTGTTCATCAAGAAATTTCATTACAAAAGTTTTAAAGAATGTTATGTGTGTAAACAATAAAATATGATAATATACTTCCCTGCTTCCATCCACAGACTCTACCCATAAGTACACAAAAGTGCCCTCTCCCCCTAACTTCATGTCTTTTTTTTTTTTAAAACTAAATCAACTAATTCCAAGTAGAAAAAACCCTCAACTTCCACTAATTTTGGTTAGCTTGATTTTTTGTAGGTCCTGTTGTGAATTCATAAGTACAAAATCCATATCATGTATAGAAGACAACTTTAGAAACTCCATATCAAATAAACTAATCCCATGAGAAACAAGGCTCTTTTAATAAAATGAGAATTAGGATTCTTTCACATGTTGTAATAGGGCCTATCATTTTAGCAGTAAAATCCTGAAAATAAATTATAGAATCTAACCCATTGTAGTGTTTCAAGGAACTAGTAGGTGATGCTTTAAGAAACATTACAGCAAATACTAGACATAGTTACACTGTATGCCAACCATAACACAGAATAAATATATCAGAATCCACTAAGGAAGTGAGCTGTGCATTTTGAATATGCTTTCTGGCATACACATCAGCACTATTATGATGGGCTATTACATGGGTTACAGTGAGTAGAATTTTAACACTGACTTAAAATATAATAATTCTAGATAATTAGTAGATGTTAGATTGTTTTGTTCTGTTAATAATTTAAAATTGTTTAATTTCATGTGTATGAGTGTTTGTCTGTGTACTGCTCATGGCGGCCAGTAGAGGAGGTCAACTATCCTGCTACTGGTGTCATACACAGTTGTGTAACATTTGAGTAGTAAGGACTGAACCTTCTTCCTCTGCTGAAACAGCATTTGTCATTAATTGAGGAACCATCTCTTCAGCTGAAAGACTATTTTTAATCATCTTATTTAAGATTTTTTTCCCTCAATTGGACGTGTTGCCAGTCACCTGTAATTGAAAATAAAGACATAATAAAATATTGATAGAGCAAAACAAAATATGTGAAATAGAAAGGAACTTTTTAAGCTACTTTTTAGCTATAGAAGAATTGTGATAGAAATTATTTTCTCCAGATATCAGTTACCTCCCATGGACATTATCCCTCCTGCCCAGGATATTCTTAAATAAAATAAAAGTGATTTGGATGCATTTTGCAACTCATTAACAGTTTAAAATACAAGCTGACAATAGACAAATTAATTCATAAATTTGAATAGAAAGGACAGATGAAATAAAACACAGAGATTCATTCTAAGAAGATTAATTAAATGTTTATTTTTTCCTGTTATTTGCTACTAAGGTTTTGTGACTCTATCAGCCATTGATAGCTAGAAAACACTAAATTTCACTTCTCAGTGGAGAGTATAACTGTGTGTCTTATAGAACATATATATTTTTTTCCCAATAAATAAATCCACCTGGATTGTTGGATACACACTACTCCTCAGGAAGTAAACTGTAATAACACAATTTTATAGTTTATGTTGATGAAGATTTTTGAAATGGTAGGGTAATTTTAGTTCAGAAACACATCTCTCTTCTTCACTAAATTAAATTACATTTATCTGTCTAGACTTCAGGAAAGAATTAGGTTTTCAACTCTGTTCCATCGTTAGAGTTCTCAAAGTATTTTAGCTCTATTTTTATCTCTCATTACACCTCACACACATTTTTACAATTATCACATCTTTGTGGCCACTGTATCAAAGTTTAGCATTCCTGCTTCAGTGCCTGCTAGGCATTAGTTTCAAAAGAACAATGCATGTCTTCTTTCTTCTTCACCACATGTCCAGGGCTTAATAAGCTTCAAGTGGAAAAACAGGCACTCAGTGACAACTATAAAATAAATGAATGATAAAATTGTTAAAGCGTATACTAGGGGCTAACTACATGGAAAATCTGTTGGCTAAGAAAACTCCAAAGCAAGACCCTGAAGACTCTATAATAGCAGTGTTCTGGGAAGTATCAAAAGGTCAGCAAATGCTTCCTGAAAGCCTTTTGATGACAGCTGTCATTACAACATCATTACTCAATAAACTATAGTTATAAAAGCACTCATGGGAGATGGGAGGCACTTGAAATGAAAGGCTTACTCCTAGAATTATTTTTACATGTCATGTCTCTTACAAATAAATCAAGAAAATAAATGAAAAGTTCAGCATACAATGAACATATATTTTGTAATTTATTATGAAATTTATCAATGAAATTTTCTGAGTTTTTCCCATAGAAAACTAGATATTCACTAGGAGTTGCAAATGTATACCAAAAATAGTCTATGGCTTATTCATGAATTGTTTCCTCTAAAACATAGACTTACTAAACTGTCAGTCTTATGCAAAGAAGACAATAATATTTTGAAGTTTACTTGCAGGTGAATTATTAGACAATTTTATTTTCTTCCCATTATATAAACCAAGACAATTGCACGTAATGGGAAATAAAACCTTACTTTTATAAGTTTAGTCCTGTATATATTTCTTTGCTTAAATTTCTTATAATAAAGTAATACTTTAAATATAAATAACAGAAAGAGCAATTTTAATGACTTGTCTCTCAATTATATTATCAACAGTGTTGGGACTGACCTTTAGTCATGAAATGACTTGTCAAAAGTTTTTAATTGAATAGTACTCTAGGGTTAAATAGTGCTCAGAAAGTATCAGTCACATAAACTGACTTGTTCACAAAACTTATATTGAATGCTCTAAGAAAAAAAATAAGTGAGTGTGATTATTTTAACAAAATCTTCTCAGAGTTTGACTACAAAAAAATTGATTGACAGACTAACATTGTTTAGACATGTGTTCAATATACTGTTATTTTTAAGTTTTATGGGGTCATGTGTGTCAACATGACACACAGCATCGACTCACGTGGCATTGTGGATGTTCACATGTCTCTCAGGGGAGAAGACACTGCTAACTTGCTGTTGTCTTTTTCTGGTTGGCACTCACTAATCCTGCTGTAATACAAAAGACAGAACTTAGCTATGCAAACTCTTTCCCTTACTAGCTAGCAGGCTTCACTAAACAAAAAATAACTTCTAGAACAAACGTCCATTTGTGTTTCATTGCTGTGATAAAATAGGCAGACATAAAATTTCTCAAAAGAGAAAGGGTTTATTTGGTTTGAAATAATAGGCTACAGTCCATCTTTGAAGGTATGTAAAGACAGACATTCTAGCAGCTGACTGCATTACAAGGAATGTCAAGAGAAGAGAGAAATTAATACTTTATGTTTAATATTCATAGATAAAAATAATGATTTTATGGTTTTCTCAAACATCCTTAGTGTTATTTTGACTTCTACCTCCTCGTCCTTAAGTATTGACCTCCATCCTTACTCCCAATTAAAAGACATCTTGTTCTTCTTATCGCCGCCTGTACCCATTGTCATCTTCTCTAGCCTTGCCAACATCATTCTTGGTTTGTGCACTGTAGGTGCAGAACATTCTAAGTTTTAAAGATATCTTTGTTCAATTTAACTTTCATAAAATTTGAGAATTTCATTATGTCACAATGATATAACACACACATGCGCACGCACACACACACACACACAGCGTCACAATGAGGAAGATATGAGAAAACAAGCAAAATTCAAATCCTGAGGTCTTGTGTGCAATCTCCTCGGTTGGATTAATTGCTCTTACGTCAGTAGAATTTTATTAACCTACAGAATAAAAATATCAAAGTCAAGGGTTTTTTTTTTCTGTATAGAAAGGAAAGCTTCAGAGGTCAATCGCTAAACATTTGTGAAATCTTTATACAAATTAAATACAATAAGATAAATTAGAGACCATCACCTCTAAATTGGACAAGGCAACAGAAAGGAAAGAGAAACCAGGAAAAGGCACAGAATCAGAAACCAAAATGTTCACATAGTTAGAAGTTACAAACATAGCGCAATGCTTACTGCTTCCATCTCTGAATTTATATGAACCTTGGTAACAGTGGAGAAATCAGCTCCCTTTCTCTTTTAAATGAAAGAAAACATTAACCTTTTAATTGCTAGAGTTTTAAAGCTCAATATTATTAACTAAACTACATTGTACAGAAATTTAAAAACAATAGAAAAATAAAAGTAAATGTACCTTAAATGCTCAGTTGATTTAAAGGGCTTCATCTTTACGGGGTCTTCTATTTTCTCTGGTTCTTGTACTATTTCCACCTTTTCTTCCCTGGGGTTCCCTGAGCTCCGCTGATGGAGACTTCCCGTTTAGTGCTATATGTTCTGAGGTGGATGTATAAACTCTGGGATATAATATCTATAAAAATAATAAAATTATTATTTCTCATTTGACGAACATGAAGTAATCAGCATTCATTGAAATAGTGCAGTCAAAATGACAGAGCAGATAAAAGCTACTGAAAATAAATAGGTTTTGAGACTGGTCCATCCATGGAAGATGCAGCAAAATAATTTTTAAAATGTAATATTGTTTGATTAAAGAGATTTGTAGAAACAGCCAAGCAATTTCTTAATACAGATGAATATGACAATGACATTGTGTTCTCTAGGTTGTATATATGAAGTCAAAGTAAATGTTTTATTCTTCTTAAGGTCAGAATAGCTGAATTACTTAGGAAATTTAAAAAAAAATATTTAATTGAAATCTTTAAACACAGTTTAATGAAACTGCTTGAATCTTTCTATTGTCGGTTAAATGATAAAACATTTCTAATTGTTTCATGCCTGGAAATTTTTGTTTTAGGAAATGTTCAGAGTTTTCTTCTCAGGAATTGTAATGCAATCCATATAAATAAATAAACTACCAGTTAACTACTTCTTGTAAGCATTGTGGTTTGAATATTACAGAAGTAAGCTAAAGAGAAAGAAAAGTTATGATCCTGTATTCAGGAAGATTTAAGAATAAATTTGGAAACACTGTTGTATCCAAGCAACCTTTTCTCTGATTGCTCTTTGAATGTTAACATTAACTGTAGTCTGTGTGGTGTTGGTAACAGTGGAGAAATCAGCTCCCTTTCTCTTTTAAATGAAAAAAAAAAACATTAACCTTTTAATTGCTAGAGTTTTAAAGCTCAATATTATTAACTAAATTACATTGTACAGAAATTTAAAAACAATAACAAAATAAAGATAAATGTACCTGAAATGCTCAACACATCCCATTCAAAATGGAAAACCAAACAAAAATGCTGCTAAAATGACCATGTTCTCTTTATTATAAAGTAAAATCTATATTTTTTTACATTTAAATTAATATTAAACTAATACTAAGAGACCTAATAATAAATGAAGAGTGCATTACAGTGCTATACAAGGTTGCATACATCTCTATTCTGGGAACTAAAAGCAAAACCAGAAGACATGTGAGTCTAAGAGCACCTTGAGCCATGGAAGCTTCAGTTCAGTTCAGATGAGTGTACAGATTACACTGCAATAAGGGTGATGTCTTATTTCATATCCACAGTACAGGCTCACAGTATCCTCAAAATTCCTACCCATTTTCCTAAACATATAGAGATTTTATGAATGCGCAATACGAACAATTAGTTAGCATAATCATAAACAAATATAAATTATAGAAAGTGATAGTGGCTATGAACTTCAGTAATTATCACATGGTTAAAGAGGTACAGCAGAGAACAGATCAAAAGTTTGCTGTACCTAAGTCAGCAAGGAAATAGAAGAAACCTCCACTTCAGGGTATATGGAGCTGTCCACGGTATTGCTATGAGAAGAGAGAATAATTATGTCAAAAACTGAATAACAAATTTTAGAAAGGAAATGTACTTTCATGAAAGTCCTTAAGTCAGCTGCAGCTAACAAGAAGAGTACGGCCCATGGCATGTGTTGGCTAATCAGCCAAGTTCACACTTCCAGAATCAATAAAATCACCTGGGGTACCTGTTAATAATTGACTTTCCTGAGCTCCACTCCATGTCCACAGAATTAGAGTCACCTGGGGTGCTGAGCATCTGGATTTTTAGTTAGAAGTCATGCAGGTGATCCTCTTAATTAGTGAAGTTTGATAACATTGGTGTATACCAACAGGCTCAAATCTTTGAGAAATTACATGAACTATGTCAAGTCAGTCTGTCTACTACACCTCTGCAGGGCTGCTAAATTTATTTACTGATTTTTCTCCATGTTCTTTATTAATCCCTCCCAGAGTCCTAGTTATAAACTATTTGTTATTTAAAATCCTTCCTGCTGATCCCTCAGAAAATTTTGCTGTGGTAAACTAGTTAGGATTTTCTCAAAACAAAGAATGTCTCTATCTGTGAATTAAAAGCACTGAAGCAGACAATTTACTAAGCCTCACACACCTAGGAAGCATATTGTTTTCTGATAGGCCAATGTTTTATTTTGCTGCTGTTGAACATGGGATCAAATACATACATGAATAAATAAACCTAGTGTTTTCTTAAGTCATGTTTATATCTCTTCAAGATTTTGTAGTTCTTAGTTCAAGAGATATATAAAATAAATGATCAAAAATAATAACAAAGCAAAACCAAAACTAAGTGCACTTTAATTCAGTTTAAGAACATCTTTAATATATTTCCCTGAGAAATTTTAAGTCTAATAACGATATGTGAAATGAAAAAATGTGAGAGAAATGGCATGAAGACAGATAAGTCTTCATTTGCCATCTCTTCATTTATATATTCACATTCATATATGTGTATATATATATATATATAACTCACACACACACATATATATACACACATATATAAAGCTAATTACATTGATGAATAATAGATGGTATACTGATGATCGATGAATAAATACATATTAGATATAGATAGATTGTAGGTAGACAGACAAATAGTAAAACAGATAAGTCATAGATAGATAGATTGATACTTTGCATATTAGATTTCACTTTAGTGAAAATATACACTATTTTTGAAGGTCAAACTTCAAAATCCAGAAGGACAGTTAGGAAAAGTTCCATGAAAGTTTCTCTGTGCTAGTTTTAGAGGATGAGTCACTGCTGACTCTCCAGTACTCTGCGGTTTCCCCTGAGGAATTATACGATCTAAGGAAACCCATAAATGTCGCCCTACAAGTGGGACACTGCCTAATGGAACTTATAATTCTTAGCGTACGTTTCCCATTGGAACATTGATGTATTTTTAAAATTTGCTGTTAAGAGTGGATTATGGTTTTGTGTTTGTCATTACAGCACCAGAAAATGAAACAATAGTTTGGCTATGCAGCCCTAGGGATTTCAGCATTAAAAACACAACAAAACACATGCCTAAAACTGTAAAAAGAGCTTTACATTGAGATGCTATTTTTGTATTATATATTGAGGTTTTACTCAGTGATAAAACACTATACTTAGGGTTGGAAGAGAAACTGAAAGGCTGGAATTCATTACTGGGAAATAAATAAAAATGTTCTATTCTTCTATAAAAAAGAGGTATTGTAATTTAATAATTTCATTTTCACTTTTTTATCATTATTTGAAAGGAATACACATAAGGAAATACAGTATCCCAGAACTTTGTCATTCATTCATTCATTCATTCATTCATTCCTTCAAGCATCCATTCATTCATTCATTTGATTTCACGTGAATGAAACAAATGTCATTGTAGTTTTCGAATTTTAGGAATGTGTGTAAAACATAACTAAAGAATCATGGAGGTGTACTAGCCTTTACATATCATGGTCTCAAGGTAGCAGAAATAAATAAAATTGCTTTTGTCCTTTAGATCTCATGGCCATACCAAAAGTAAGAGATTACAATAGTCCATGTGTGGAATATTAGCTTTCATCTCTAAAGAAAAGTTTGCTCCTTCGAACAGGCAACAGAAGACCCAAGGCAGCAGTATGCTTTTTGTATTTGTCATAAGGTAAGCAGCTCTCTCTTTCTAACAACAATCTTCGCTAATGGCCATCTCCTGCCTGCAGTGCCTCCATTAAAGATGCATTGCTAAGAAAAACAAGTGCTAGATTCTGAAACACAAAATCCTTGGAGTATTTCACAATATTCCAAATTATTTATTGTCCCCTCTACAGCATTTATCGTATCTCCTTAGAGGCAAATGTTTTGTAGCTGATTACTCACAGAGTTCTCAGAGTTTAGGATTTGGGGGATTTCTAATAGAAGGTCTAGCAATAGATCTAGCTGGAAGCAGGTCATTGCTTCCTTGAGTTCAGCCTCAGAATTGCTGGGTTTATAAGTTCATGCAACCATGGTCAGGTTTTACAATGATTTTATTATCAACTTTTAGTTTATTTATTTTTATGCACTTTATGGGCAGATAAAGTGAGTAATTCAAGATGCAATCTCTTATCATTAAATGTCCTTGTATTATTATCTGTTCATAGTCATCTGTGCTCTCCAAGATTAAGTGGTACATGAGGGAAGAGGTAAATTTTCTTTCTTTGCACTCTTAGACCTAAACTAGCAGTGATGGCATAATACGGCAGCATATTTACCAAACAGAATTTCATTTTCCTGTATTCATACCTATTTACTAATTCTTATTCTAGAGATATTTTCATCAACATTTTTCCTTCTATTATTTGGTATGTATGGACAAAGTCAAATCCCACCAAGATTATTTTTTTAACATCTGAAATATGGTTTCCTTTACCTTTTTGGCTATTTAGAGAGGTCTATCATTATATTTCTCTACAAGTCTTTACATCTTGGAAAAAAACTTGCATAAGAGAACAGGAAACCAAAGAGGAAAGTCAGCTGACCACATCTTGTCACATATTAGTGCTGCTTCTCCTAAGCAGAGAGTAACTTTAATTTTTTTTTTTTTTTTTTTTTTTTTGCTTCACAACTATCTTTCCTAACCTAAACTTTTTGCTCATGCTCCTGAAATATTCCTACTAAAAATGCAAGTCTTGCTTGGGCAAACATACTCCATTTAAAGTACCTTGCAGTTTCTCTCCTTGGAGCACTTATTTCTTCTTTACACCACCCGGCCTTTTCAAATTTCTCTCCACCTTAAATGAAGAATCCATTTGAAAACAAATGTTTAATGTCAAAGCAAGACTGTGTTTTATTTAGACAACATTATCCCAAAAATATTAGGTAAAATTGTAGTTTAAATAATGATAGTATTTTCACATAGGTTGTATGTTACTATCAATAAAACATTACTGTGTATATTTTAATTTTACAATGATAGTAAATTTTAGGGTGTTGTAAAAGTTGACACCTAACTCAAATATTGGTACTTTAATTTTTCATGCAATCTTTTAAGATAAACTACCAATTTGAGGAGCATTGGCTTTAAATTCATGATAATGAATAGACATAAATTATTCTCTAAATATAATTGTCTTCTTTCTGATATCTGAAACTTCTCTGACCTTAAACTGACAATATTAGCCAATACAGACATGAGTTCTAGTCAAGTAAACTTATATATATCCAATATTTATAGCCATTCAGTTATCCCATCTTAATAAGTATGGTTTTCAAACTTTCGACATTATACATGGACATTAGTTCTTCAAAGTGACTGACATCTTTAATTTTAAAGATCATAACACAACTGTATAATTAATCCCAACCTAAGAAATCATAATTGATAGAATTTTTGCACCTTCATAAGCTTCTCCACCAACACAATAATCCAAATCAGACCAAAACAGACTAAATTTGGAAGAACACAGGTTTAATGTGTACTACATTTCCAGATGATTTTCCAGCCCCCAAGAGTGGAGACAGAAAACAGAGACTGAAACCCCATGTGTTTGTTTTGGGGTGCAGTTTAAATATATTATGGGAGAGGCCTCTAACATCTCTTGGAGAGGAGCTGTGTTTGGTGAGACTCTCTGTGGTCTCTATGGCATGGTCTGGACAGAGAGAGTTGGGATTCCACCAGAACATTCCAGATTCTTTGGATATAGGGGTGTAAGTTTAAGTCTAACTACCTACTGTGGGCATGTGGGCAGGGACATATGAGTAAAATCAAACTGTTAATCTTTGTCAGGTTGATGTTCTCAAAGCTGGTGCAGAGACTGACATATCTGGAAGGGCCCTGTGGATTGTCCTTGGCATAGGTCTGGCAGAAGGTATGAACCTGTAAAATTCAAGCTCGGAGATGGGCGGGGACAAAAAGAGGCTTTAAGAAATGGAACAAGATTTTAGGGCCTATGTGTGAGGTCTGGTGGATGTATAAAATGATAGACAATGCCTGATTCTGAAGTAGGATAAGACATTTATTTAAGTAGAATGGTCCATCCACTGTCTGAGTCCCTTCTCCCGCTTTGAGGAGTTTGTCACTCTCTTCTGGTTGATAACAGGGGCTGATAGGAGATTATCAAAACAAAAATATGTTTTGTTGATCCAGAGGAACTTGAAGCCAGTCCCTGGGCTACTAATTCAGCCTTGGCTTTGTCTAAGACCACTGGGTCCTTGGAAAACTGGTACCCATGACAGTGAATTATGGCCATTTCTGCAGGGAGCCGAGAGATTCTCCAAGAGCTTGGCTATAAGGAGGTTATAGCTTGCTAATTATGAGAGTGTCCCAGATAATGAGGAAGCCCCCTTCTTTCTAAAGGGCAGAGTGGGTATGAGCTATTAAAAGGGCATATTTAGAGTCAGTATTGATGTTAGCCCATTGACTCTTGTCTATCTGTATTGCTCTAATCAAAGAAATTAATTCAGCCTTTTGAGAAGAGGTTACCATTTGCATGCAGGTTGCTTCAACCTTTCATCTGTATAAAGGTAATCAGGTCAAGAGGGGTCTGGAAGAGCAAAGGTGGGAGTAGTTAGAAGGGCATCTCACATTAGAGAAATGGTATAGACAGTGGCCAGCTGGGTGAGGGGCCCATTTGAGAGTCTCTCTGGATACTTGGTTTATTGGGTTGGCTATAATGACAAAGTTAGGGCCCAATGATGGAAGAATCCCATCAGGCCTCAAAGCAAGAGAATCTGGTTTGCAGTGGTCACAGGCTGTAAATCCTGCAGGACTTAGACCTGTGAAAGGTAAGGTCTTGGACCCCAGGCTGAGTTCAACACCCAAATATACCACAGCAGGAGAGATAAGGAAACAGGATATCCCAAGGAGTCAAGGAAGTTCAGAAGCAAAGAGCTGACCTCTTGGTACATAGGCAGGATGGGGCTACAGACAAGGAGATTTCAATAAATTGAAGGAATGTTCTCAGATCAGAGTTAAAGGTGGAGAGATCCTGAGCAAGGCTTGGTCAAAGAAATGGGAACTGTCCCAAAAATCTTGTGGGAGTATGGTCCATGTTCTATCTGGAAGATGGGGTGTCAGGGTCCTCCCAGGTGGAGGCAAAGAGAAAGTATGAATCAAGGTGTAGAGGGACAGTAAAGAAAACATATTTTAGCTTCAGAACTGTAAAGTGTGAGGTAGCCAGAGTGATGCTAGATAGGAGGTTGTATGGGTTGCTAACCATGAGGTGTGTAGGAATAACTGACTCGTTGATGAGGTAGAGGTCTTGAACTAAATGGTAAGCCACAGGAGTCTTACATACAGATCTATTACCTGCCACATCACCCTGTTCTCAGGGAGGGCAATGGCTGTCACCAAGTCTACACCCTGACAAATCAATCCTTCTCCAGAACACAGGAGTTTGAAGGATGGGAGATTTTCAGTTGCCAGCATTAGTGAGGCAGGCTCTTGTGGCAAGACATACATGCTCTTTGTAGGGGTCATTCAGACTTCCAGTGCCCAGGCTGTAGAAAGGGCATGGCCACCAGGGTGTCTGAGAATAAGGGCAGAACCATGACCTGTAGCTCTCCTTGCTACATTTGAAGCAGGTTCCTGGCAAAGTCAACTTGGGTTGAGTTCTGGCAGGATGGAACCTCATAGTTGACTTCCCTTGACACCCTTATGGAGGCCCCAGTGGCCTCTAGGCATCTGCTAAAGCTTAGGTTTGGTGCTGCCTTGTGTGGGCTGTCTCTTCTCAGGCATCAAACATTTAAAAGCCAGTTTTAATAATTCCTGTAGAGGAGTTTGGCCCTCCTCAGTCTTTGGTTTCTTTAATTTCATTTTTATATGTGGCACTGACGGAGAAATGAAATGTGTGGCCAGGACCAAGTCAAGGTGAGTCAAGGCAAGTATACTGAACCACGGTCTCTTGTGACTAATTCAGAAAAATGGTGGGGTGTTCATCAGACGGCTGTGTAATTTCTCAGAGCTTATCAAAATTAACAGCTTTCTCTGAGACCATTTTCAAACCTTAGAGGAAGCAATGAGTCTTGAGGTCCCATGTCTGGTGGCCATTTTGACACGGTTGCTAATCCCATTAGGACTCTGTGGCTACCCTGCCACTTCACTCACAGGGACCATATTGTCCACTTGGTGGGACTGATCTGCATACTGTCTATCTGCTGCCTGAAATTAACTTCACTTGTTGGGATTGAGAATGGAGGTCTGAATCACAGAAAGATCTAGCCAGGTTAGACTGTAGGCCTGGGACAGATAACGAAGTTCCTTGATACAAACAGAAGAATTAGCAGAGAAGGAACCTAACTGCTTTTCTATTAGTGAGGTGTTCTTAAGGGAGAAGGAAGCATGGGTTCAAATAATTTCATCTGCTCTAGCTACCTCTCAAGGAGGGCAGAGAACGGCAGGAGCCTGACAAGATCTGGGATGAGAAGAGACTGTGTAAAATTGGAGGAGTGAGGCCAGTGTGTAGAAGGGTTCTGGGATGTATGTTGAGGCATAGGAGGAGAGGGTGAGGCAGTGAGGGGAGGGGAATGCAGAAAGTCCCTGGAAGGAGGAAGAATTTGGTCCTAGAGGGAGGTAAAGGGGGAGGGGTGTGTTGAGCAAGGAGGTTGGGTAGGCAGGACTGGGAATGGGGAAGGGGCCTACTGGCATCATGGTAAGAAAGGAATTTCCAAGGTCCTAGTTCCCAGACAGGTAGGAATCTGGAGGCACCATGACCCTAGCTAATAAGACTGGTACTGATTAACACTGGCTACTCAGGGAGGGTGGAACCGAAGAACTCAGCAACTGTGAATGGAATCAGTCCTGCCCACTTACCTGTAGGTGGACAAAAAATTTTCAAGGTCTCAGAGGATGGAATATTCTAAGGTTCCCTCCGGAGGCCATTGTGGCCAGATCTTAGTACGCAGAGAAATCAAGTGTTCAGGACTTATAGAATCAGATAGCCCCAATTTGAATAGATTTTGTAAAAGGAACCACGGGGGTGTTTGTGTCTGCCTTTGAATTACAAGTGTCCATCTCACAAATCTATACTGGGAAGCCTAGTAAAGCACATTCACTGAAGTAGGGTTTGGGTAGAAAAGTAGTGGGGGTGAGAAACTCATTTCAACAGATTATTTTCTCAAAAAGTGGTCCCACGGGAACAAAGTAGATTCTTGCTCTGGAAACACACCAGGGGCCTTGATTGGCTGTGCCTTAAGTAGGACACTAGAAAAATTGAAGGAGGCTGTGGGCCTCTAAGACAATGAATTGGAAAAGACACTTCCCTGGGCAGAACCTTATCTTGGTCTGGTAAAGAACAGGAGTGTGGAAGAAGAAAGGGTATTTCTTCTTCCATGTGGCCTGTAGGTATTCTTGCAGCCCAGATGGAAAGAGATCCTGACAGTCAGGATCCCAGGCATACTGAGCAGTGCACTTCAAATGTAAAAATGTTCAGGCATTCAGGAGCCAATGAATACCACAGGCCACAGTAAGCTTAGGTAGCTACTTACAGCCCTGCTTCAGGGAAAAGCTTCCCCAGTGTTAACAGCTCTGCTCTGGCAAGGGAGGGGCTACTTCACCAATGTTCACTGTTCTCTGTTCAGGGAATGTAACAACGGGGCCTAGCCAGGAAAGGTCCCCTGGGCAGGGAGAGCTTTACAGCTTTGCTCCTTCTGCTGTTCTTATTTCCTCAGGTTCCGCTGCTGCAGGAAGCCACATTCCATTCAAAAGTCAAAAGGATCCAGGGGTGTGTGGTGCCCTCTGCCCAGGGTGGGAGAAGACAGCAGGGAAAATGACTGTGTGCTCAGGATTTATTTGTGGCTTCTTAAGGATGGAGATTTCTAGGGAGACTTCCAGGGTGGGAATTGGTCAGATTTTTCCCGTGTTCGCCCACCCCACCCCGGATCTTTTTTGGTTTCAGGGCCAAAATATGTTTCTTTCACTGGCTCTTTTGGGCTTTGGGGCTCTAATTTCAGGGCCAGGGCACATTTGTTTCACTAGCTCTGATCCCAGAGCCAAAGTGTGTTTCTTTGGTGCTGGTTTCAGAATAAGGGCACATTTCTTTTTGGTTTGGGGTTCAGTGATAAAGTATTTCACTGGCTCATGTCTTAGATCCAGGGTGGGCTTCTTTCAGTAGCTCTGGTCTCAAAGCCAAGGTTGGGTTCTTTGGCTGGCCACTTTTCCCTACATTCCTCCATTCTTTGTTTATTAATAAAACACCTGGGAGTTTGAAAGGGGGAAATGTTATCATTAGACTGCTTCCTGCTGATGTGGCAACATAGTCCTTGGGGAAATCTTCATCTTTGTCAGGATGTAACCAGGTGCTGCAGGTCTCTGGCACCATAGCTGGTAATTCTGTAATAGCAACTGGTGAACATCTGCTTAGCAATACTTGAATATGTTATTGGAGGAATATAGACAAGAAGTTTATACTGCAGGGCATTACTAGTAGGACTAAGAAAGGAAGGAAGAGAGGTGTTAAGAAAGGCAGTATCCAGTTCTGTGTTGGATTATCAATGAGACACTGGCCAAGAAACACCAGAAAATTGAAGGAGGCCTGGGGCCTCTAAGGCAATGGATTGGAAAGGACACTTTCCCAGGCCAAAGCTAATCTTGGTCTGGTAGAGAGCAGGTGTGTGGGAGAATATGGTGTTTTGTCATAATGTGGCCACCATCACCACATCATCCATCATCTGGTGGAGCCTCCAGATGACAGACAGTTTTTTGGCACCTTGATTAGCCTCTCCACTGACACAAGAATTCAAATAAGACCAAATTAGAAAAATCCAAGGTTTATTGGGTACTTGTGTTTCTTGATTTTTCAGTCATCAAGAGAGGAGATGGGAAAAGGAGGTGGAAAAACCATGTGTTTGTTTTCTGGGGTGCAATTTAAATATCTTATGGTAGTGGTCTCAAACATCTCTGAGGGGAGGAGCTGTGTTTGTCAGGACTCTCTGAGGTTCAGATTCTGGACAGAGAGAGGTGGGGCATCCATCAGAACTAGACTCAGGGTATATGAATGCTAGAGAACCAGGGCCTGAGTTTGAGCTTTTACCACATTATTCATTTATTCAAACCAAAACATGTCATTATAATGCTGTGTGATTTAATAAAGCACATCTATCAGTTCTTTTGGAATCAATGACACTGTTATTTTGTCACATACACATTCTTGACACTCTTCCTAGTCTTAATTCAAGGTAACACACATACACACACACACACACACACACACACACACACACACACAATCCCTTATATAAAACACACATCGGATCCCATATGGGTCTGTCAGGCCCTCTAGGTCAGGTAATGATGAAATTGATCAATTTTTGACAGGAATCTTCACTTCCCTTATAGACACTAGAAAGAAATAATATTCACTGCAAAAACAGAAAGTGAAATCAAACAACTTATAAAAAATGTGAGAAATGACAGAAAAATCTGACTGCCTGGACAGTCACCCAAGATTTCTTTGCAATGTGGTTTTTGTAATTCCTATAATCTTTTCTGAAGGAGACTGTTGCTGCCTGGAGCAGACCTGTCTAATTTTTATAAAAATAAAAAGGACCTATGTTATTAAAACTTCTTAGTTTACATATTCTGTAGATCTCTGAAATGTTTGAGGATGACCTATCAATTTAAAATATATCTGTTTGACCTTGAAAAGTATTCTAATATACCTACAAGTTTAAATTATAATGACTGAATACTAATTTGCATTTCTTTATAATTAATTAGTTGCTAATAACTGTTGTACCTATGTTGAGGGACCCCCAAAGACCACCAGAGAGATGTATTTCATTATAAACAAACAAGGGTAAGTTTATTCTTTTGAACTACCTCAAAGAAACCCAGGTAAAAACTCTTTATTCCAGCACAGGAGAGGGTTTTGGTCATGAGCTCAGAAGTGAGGAGGTTTTTAAAGAAAAGCATATGTAAGTGGGTTACTATACACCTTGGCATTTCAGGATTGAGCAAAGTGGAGTAGGGTACAGTAACTATTGGCTATACTTTTGGTGCTAACTCAATCCCTGAATCTACTGGCTGAATGTTCAGAGCAAAACTAAGTTTTGAATCGATTGGCTATCAAGTGCATTTTTAAGATTCTTCCCAGATTCTTAGACCTAAGCTTTGTCCTCAGGCATTAAATGGGCTTTTCCTGAAATAAAGTTTTATAACCATAAATCCATGCCTTCACAATAATAATTTTTAAGGAGTAGCAATTTGCATTACATTGTTAGATTGGCTCAATAAGTATAACCTTGAACAAGAGAAGAAATATATGGACAATAGCAAAATTGATCTCAATTTTATATAATATACATGATTTGTATAAAATATTCAAAATTTAAATCCATTGTAAAATATTTACAACTATTATTTGAATTTTGAAATTTATTCAATATTCTACCTTTTTATCTCATCATATCCATATTCCCTTTCTTCTCGGGATAAATTCAATAAACTATTCTTTTATCCTAATATATTGTATCCTCCTTTTCCTTATTTCCTTCAAATCTCCTTTTGATTTAGCTATTAATGTGGTGATATATTATATATTTAATAAAAATAGTCTAAAATATTAGAGAACAGAATAATCAGACACAGCAAGTCATGAAGTTCAGGAAGTGGTAACCTACCTTTAACCCGACCACTTGGAAGACATATATCTATCTGGACAGACATATGTTCAAGGCCTAATAACCAAGCAGTGAACAGCACATGCCATTAGTCCTAGCACTTGGGAGGCAGAGGAAGGAGGATATATGTGTTTGAGGCCAGCCTGGTCTATAAATCAAGTTCCAGTCCAGCCAGGACAGAAAACCCTGTCTTGAAAAAAAGCAACCAGTCGACCAACCAAAAAAACCAACCAACCAACCAAGCAAGGTTGAATAAATGGTTCTGTCTTGTGATATTCTAGAGTATTTTTGTTAAATATGCAATATATTGCCACATATCCTTTTGGGGTCAAAAATAAAAATATGTCTATTTGACCTTTAAAACATATCTAATATTACTATGTTTTTTTTAATGTCTAACTATTAACTTACATTTCTTTATAGCCTATTTAGTTGATTATAATATCTTTCAATGATTAGCAATTTATATTACATTGTTAGATAAACTGTATAGATAAAATAACCTGAAGAGTACAAATATATTTACAGTAACAAAATTTATCTCAACTTTGTATAAATATACAAAACTTGAATACAATATGCAAAAATCCAATCCAATGTAAAATATTTAGAACCAATAATTGCTTTTTAAAAGTAGATTCAATAGTCTATCCTTATATTTTATATCTGTATCTGTTTTTTTAAAACAAGAACTCTGAACTTAATATTCTTTTTCCAGCTCTTATTCTAACCACAACCAATAGTAATTTGTAACCAATGACCCTAAATAATGGCAATTACCTATAACCCATTAAAAGATCAAAAACCATCCACCCCCATCTTTTGGGAACGTAGGTGTACTGTTCTTAAATTTACTTTCTGCTGTTTGAAGGAGATGCCATATTTAGGAAATCTTGAAAAGAAAAAAAGGTTAATTTTTAGGGCCTGAAATAAGTAGTTATATCATTTATTGTCCATTCTCTACATAATGGGAAAGTTCAGGACTTGTCTCAAGTCCTGGCTAGAGCAGTCTATGAGGCTGGTTCATTTTAGCTAGCCACCTCCAAATTGTCCTGAGCAGTTTGTAGTCCAAAGTTGATCTCTGATTAGTATTTGCCAGCCTATTGGAATTTTCATAGTCCATATAAAATCATTATTGTGGGCTCCCATCTTTCTTTTGGAGACTTCAAATGTCACAGTTAGGCATTGCCATGATCACTGCAGAAAACCGATAAGAGACTCAATTCCAAAAAAAAATGCACAGAAGGCTAGATAGAGCCTTCTTCTGCAATTAATTAATACTTTATATGATCTTTAATGTCATGACAAAGTTTATATGTATATATATATGTATGTATGTATATATATATATATATATCTTATAAACTGGAAAAATATTTAAACAAACATAACATGAGATTCGTAGCAATATAGTAGTCCTTAATTTTGATTTTGCTCTGTGCCATATCAGGTGACTCTTCTAATATGATAGAGAGAATTTGGATTTTTTTTTTAACAGGCATGCTTGGATTTACAGAAGAAAGCCACTCTAACTCAAATGCCAGTTTTAATTTATAATTGAACTGAAATTAACAAACTTCATAGTTATAAAAAGAAATAGATATTAGGCAGTGAGATTTTATGCTATAAAGTATATTTTTACCAATAGACCCATTTATTTATTTATTTATTTATTTATTTATTTATTTATTTATTTATTTATTTATTTATTTATTTACTTTTGCAATAAATTTTTCTGGCTAGCCTTTCTTTCTGCTTTAGATATCTAGATGTTCAAGTTATTTTGAATTCTTGAAGATGGGTATTTCTAATTTTCCAAAAGATAAAAGTAAAATCCTAGCCAACTCCTTAAGCCAAACAGAGTAATTCCCATTTTCACGGGTCCTCAGCATGACTAATCACTCAGAATTACTGAATTTCTGCCTTCTCCTGCCTTTTATTTCTTTCCTGGACCAGCTATTTTACTTCCTGGTTAAGTCCACTAGGGCTAGGATTAATGGTGTGACCTACCACTGCCTGGCTGTTAGACTAACTTACCTGAGATCCATATGAATCTGTCTCCTGAGTGATGGGATTATAGCCTTGGGCCACCACTCCCAGACCTTCAAGGCTTGGCTGTGGTGACTCTGTTCTCTATCATTCCAGAGTATTTTTATTTTACGTACAATATATCACCACACATTACCAATAACAATTTGTAATCAATCACCATAAGCAATGAAATAGAAAAGCTTAAGTAAGATTTAGAAAAGTCGTGGCATATTTATTAATACTAAATAATACCAGATAAAATTCTTATAGTAATATTTGACTATAAGATAGTGAGTGCACTGTAAAAATTTATTATATTCTTATTTTATGACTAAACTATTATCTTGATATATAATACTAAAGTGTCATAAAATAGATCTAAATTAGATTATTTAAAATAAAATTAAGGGTACTTTTTGACTATTACTTTTTTAAATAGGCAATGATGCTCATTAAATTTTGCACATTTTTTAATTAAATTCAAAATGAATGTTCAATCAGAAATTCATATGCAATTGGCTTTATAAAATTTGAGAAATGGGAGTAACTTTAATAACAAACCTTGAAATTGGTACAAAGTGAATAAAATAGCTTAGTAATAGTTTTTTGTTTTTCTTTCAAGTAAAGTAATGTGGCCGTTTATTTAAGAGATCTCTGCTTTCAGAATTTAAATTAACTATGTTGTAATATAAATTCGTTCTGACCATAGTTTATTTTTGTCATTTAATATGTATAATTAATTTTTTAGATTAAAAAGGCTGTGGCTAAAAGGCTCCATGACATATTTAATTATTGCAGTGCTAGTTTTCCATTGAACAAATTTCTGCAATGTTGGTGAGAAGTTGCATGTGGAGTGACACACAAATTATTTCCTGTGTTCTCCATTTTTAATTACACTTGAGCATTTGGAGTAAATATTTCATCTGTCTGACAGGTTCATTGTCATTTTGCATTATTTAAGATATATGTGCAGTTATTTGATACAGTACAGTATAGGTCATATGCCTGAACTGCAGGGGTAAGAAAACACCTGAAAACCATCCATAGGGAAATATTATATATGTATGTGTGTATATATATATATGTGTGTGTGTGTGTGTGTGTGTGTGTGTGTGTGTGTGTGTGTGTGTGTGTGTGTGTGTGTTGAGTTGTGCATGGAATCTACAAGCTCTATGTACATTGGAAGTATTGTCTAGGAATAAATATAACAAACTTAAGTTTGAATAAGACTAAGGAAATGCCCTCATAGTAAGTTTGAATGAGAAAACCCAATAAGAGAAAAGGGTCCCCAAACTAGGCAAAGGGTCAGTGAAACATCCTGCTTCCACTGTTAGGAGTCCCAGAAGAACACCACACTGCACAAGCATAATATATATGCAGAGCATATATCTCAGACACATGCAGGCTCCTTGATTATTATTGGTTTAGTCTCTGTAAGGCCCATTGAGCCCAGGTTAGTTAAATCTGTGGTTTTCTTGTGATGACCTTATCTTTCTGGCTCCTACATTCTTTTCTCCTCCTTTCCTACAGCATCTCCTGAATGCCACCTAATGTGTAGTTGTGAGTCTTTATCTGTTCCCATCACTGGCTGAATGAAATCTCTTTGATGAAGATCATGCTAGGCTCTGTCCCAAGAGTATATCCAAGTATCATTAGGAATCATTTCATTAACTATTTTATTTTGATGATTGTTTTCTGTTTGATCCTAGGTCTCTGAGCTATGTAGCCTCTGCTTCCTGGCCCTCCAGATAGTGTAAGACATGAACTCCCTCTTGTGGTATGAATTCCCTTCTCAAGCTGGATCAGTTTTTGGTTGGTCACTTTCACAAGTTCTTCGCCACTTTTACCTCAGAATTTTCAAGAACAGAAATGATTGTAGAATAGTTGTATTTTACAATGAAATACTATAAATTACTTAGTTAAACTGCTTGAATTTTACTTTTGTTCTTAAAATATTCAACAAAATGATTAGAATAAAGTTGAAATTATTCTGTTGTAAAATTGTTCCCTCCATCATGACATTTTTAATTGAATAATCAGGTTGCCTTTACATGAAATAGTGACACTGTTTTGTAACTGAATTATCAAATTCGGCATTCAAGCATTATTGGCATGAATGTGTAGTCTCTAATAGTAATCATTTAAGTACATCACTGAAAAGAGCTAAATAAGTATGATCCAGAGAGACAATACTCATATATTAAATGTTTCACAGTTATTAAAGTTTTTATTTCTGTCTTTGTATTTTACCTGTTATTTAATAGGTTTTAAAATAAAATTGATCTACATAAACTTTTACAGTGAACTTATAATTTAATAGTTTTATGTTATGTGTTGGAGTATGTGTGTGTGTGTGTGTGTGTGTGTGTGTGTGTGTGTGTGTGTATGTATGTGTGTGTGTGTTTACATGCATGTACCATAGAACATGTGTGTGGACATCAAAAACACATATCAGAAATCACCTCTTTCTTTTAACCAGGGATACAAGTCAGTTTATCAGATTTGCCTGCAAGAGATTTTACTCACTGAGATATCTCTCTGAACTCATACTGTATTCTCAAAATAACATGAAGACACGGTCTCTCTAATACTTCCTGTCATTGATTCCCAATATTAATGTTTGGTCATCTCTGAACCATTGTAAAGAGGAAGATTCAAAACGAAACAGTTTTCAAAATAAAATCCACTTGATTCTATGCATTAGCAGGAAGCAATGAGACCAAAGCTCAGACCAACTTCGCAGTAAAGAATACAGATGACACAGTGTGTTTTCATTCTGTTCTATTTGCTTTTCACAAGTACACCTTACGGAATTTTATGAACTCTTTAAAATATCTAAAAATGTAAACATCTTCTGACAACTCTGATTTGTTACTCCAAGCCAACAAATACTCAGTTGTGTATAATATATGTAGCAATCTAAGTTTATTCCATTTTTTGTATTATGGAGTAAAGCTAAACTCTTTCTAGTGGACTACCCTGGATGAACTTATCATCACATTTTTTTAATCAACATAAACACTTAAAATAAAGACTGTTGATGTCTAGAAAGAAACTGAAATCTTTAGCTTCATTCCCTCCATAATTTGTATTCATGTATATTATACATGCAGAGATAGTAATGCACTAGTGACATTATTGAATAATTTTGCATTCATATATATGAATGCAGATAGTACTGTGTATGAAAAAATTTATAGCTTCCTGAGTTCATAATAACTGGTTTATTGCAGAAGCCTGTTCCATTTTTTTTCATTGCTAATGTTAAGAAGATGAATACGTAGTCAGACATTCTTAGATACTGACAGTCTACACTTCACTGAAGAGAGAGACTGCTCACAATATGCACAATCTAGCTAAAGACTATAATTCTATCTCTTCTCTTCAACTCAACGAAATCCAGTTATGTATCATGTATAGCATAATTTTTAATGCAAATGCATTTGCAAATCTGGATTACTTTTTTTAGTTTTTCAAATCCGAACAGAAAATAATTTAAAAAGTTAGGTCTCTGTTTTGTGTCAAACTCAGTAACAGCAGACAACTACACCTCCATACATTAAAAAAGAATCAAAATATTAAATCCATTTTGAACATAAGGGAAATAGCTGAGTTCAAATAAAGACTAAAAATGGACCTTAACAAGTGTTTTTTTAATTCCAAGGGGAAAATAATGATATATCCTGACAAAATTATAAGTCATACTTTTTAATAAATGACATGCTTAGGTTCAACACCCACTGTTGAGGAAAATACAAATCATCCTTCCATATTATGTTATTTCAATTCTGTACTCTACACAATTCAATAGAGTGGAGTAAATTTTACAAATAATTCCTTTGCTTGTTTTGAAGGTCTCTTCTGATGAGATTCAGGGCTTTGAGATTTCCTGGAAATACATCAAAGCTTCCCATCTTCTGTTTTAAAGTACAAGAAGAAAGAAAGCCCTATGAGGAAGAAAGTCATGTGTTTGGAGTCTGTACATTCTTTCAGCTTTATTTGTAGATAGCAAAGTCAATGCATATTCTCTACCGTAGGATGTTCAGAGCACATTCTAAAATGGTGAGGGAAAGAAGCTTATTCAGGGCTCTAAAAACTATAACTATGGTTCTAGGGTAACTTGTGTCATTATTTGCTTTTAGTAAGAAGGGCAAGAGTCTTTAGATCTCCTATCTTGCAATAGTAAGAAATACATCACAGTGTGATGTGCCTAATTATTCAAGGGCAGAGAAATTCCATTGTAGGAATTATTTTGACATGCAAGATTTAAAAAATCTGGCTGTCAAGTCAGTATAAAACAATCTTCAAACCAAATATAAAACCATATAATACCATAATGTTAACATCTTTTCAGATTCACAAACTTCTGAACTTATAAGCACTGATTTTGAATCAGACACCTCCATTTAAAAATTACTTACTTTATTATTCAATTTATCTTTGAGATTAAAATCTAATTACACAATTTCCCCGTTATTCCTTCCCAAACCTACCCTATGCCCTTCCTTGCTGTCTTTCAGAGTCCTGGCCTTTTTACCATTATTTGAGCAGATATATATTCAAATTGATAAATATAATTGCCACATCTCTATTAAGTACCACAAAAATAGAGAGCTCAATGATGCAAAAACCACACAAAATCAAATATAATCAATATTTCTAAAATATCACTTCTCTAACTTGAGAACAATATTCAAAAACTTTTATTTTACAATCTTTAGCCATATAATAGCTGGTCTCTGCTGCTGACTTGTGCAACATTTTGTCTATTTCTCTGTAGCAGTTAAAAGACTTTGGTTTCTATCTAATACAACAATGTCAGTAGCTGCATCTTGGACTCATTGTCTCTCTTAGTCAATAGTACTATTGATGACACTTAACTCTTTAGGTCTGCATTTTACTCACTTGCTTCTCCTCATTAATCTCCACAGAATTCTGTTTTCTGAATCCTACTCAGTAGATATTATTGCATATTAAGTCTTTTATTTTTAAATAAAACAATACATGTACATTTTATTTAGACATATCAAAAATAAAACTCATAATTTTAGTACATAATAAAACAAATAATAACCAAAAACTGATGTGATTTGTTAAACATTTTTCATTACACAAACTACATAAAATATTGTACACACAAATGACACAATTACATGAAGTCTATGTGCAGCCAATATAAAAGGCAGAAAGTTCAAATTCCTCTCTCTTTTTTGACATTTTTTTAAAGCTTTAAAAAGTTATTTGGTTGTTGTTTATCATACCCATTACTGCTCCCCCTTCTTGCTCTCTTCCAAGTCATCCCCCCACTTCATCTGCCAATTACATCACTCATTCTTTCCATAGATAAGTTAAGGACTTCCAGGGTGAGATCAAGCAGTCTGACATATCTAGCTGAGGTAGGACCAAGCCTCTCCCTCAGTAACAAGGCTGAGTATGGTGTTTCTCTGTAGAGAATGGTTTCCAAGAAGACAAGAACCCACAAGATGACCTTAGCTAAGATCCCAAACAATAGTAGAGAGGATACCTGAACTGATCTTCCCCGATAATCAAATTGATAACTACCTTAAATATTTCATCCAGAAATTGATGGAAGCAGATACAGAGATCCTCAGCTAAGCTCTGGGTATGTTACCAGTTCTGGTTAAGAGAAGAAGAGACTATATGAGCAATGGGGTCAAGATCATGATGAGGAAACCAATAAAGACAACAGACCTGAGCTACTGGGAGCTCACTGACTCTGAACGGCAGCTGAGGAATCTCCAAGGGAATAAATGAGGCTCTCTGAATGTGAGTGACAGCTGAAAGGCATGAGAAGTTTATGGAGCTTCTAGCAATGGGATCAGAATTTATTCCTAGTGCATACTAAATCTTAAAGCAAGTGGATTCTAACTGATGATGTTTAAAGTTAACTTTTAATTTTGAGAAGTCTACTAAATGAAAGCGTCTACCTAATTACAATTCAGAAGTAAAGTGTTTTTTTTTCTCTTTTCTTCTTTCTCACCTACTCCCCCCCCCCAAAAAAAGATGGTGCAAGAAATTTGGTGCTGAGATACATCAAAAGGTGATTAGTTTTTAAAGTCATGGAATTTAATTCTATTTACAATTCAGGAAAATTTTAGAATTCAGAAAGAATCCTGCTCTCCTTTTGTGAAGCTTTTATTCTATTCTTCCTTTCTTAAGCTTGCCTGACAGCCCTCTACATTTAGGTTTGTAATTACTACAAAATTGAACGATCTCATTGTTGACAATGTTCTACTCCTTTTTTTTTTTTTTTTACATAGATACTTAATGAATAGCTTGGATTTTAGAATATATTTTAAAGCAAAAGAAATTCATTTTGTAATTGCCATTTATAATCTGTATTTTTAGCAATTCCACTTGAGTGAATTTTTTGTATGTGGAAGAAAGAAATGTTACTCAAAAGATTTGAGGTGTTGGGGTATTTCGGGTGTGTTTGTGTGCTACTATATACATCCAGTATATACATTGATGTGTCTTAATTTAGGTTTTTTTTTAACATTTTTGAATAGAGAATGTGACACAGTGAAGTTGGAAACAATGATGTGAGATTCTTTCAGTGTGATAATGGCATAGTCATTCTGAAAGGAAAATTAAATTGATGTAAATAAATCAGCTCTTTGAATTCAGTAGCGTTTCAGAATAAGAAACTGGGCTTTTTTCAGAATATAAGAGATTAAATTAAAAACTTAACATTGAACTCAATGGATAAAGAAAAAGCTCCATTAGATGAAAATTCATACAGTTGCTGAAATTTACCACTGGATGGCAATAGTTACCTACTCTTACTTTTACGTTAGTTCTTTGCAATTCAAAATCTGTAATAGGAGGAAATGAACTTATGGGCCTCAAGGTTATTTGTGGGACTTAAGACACACAGAAAAGACCTTCCTTTTCAATGTATTCCAGTTTCTTTGTTTTCCACACAAAATAGATTCTGCAGTTTGTTCCCGAGAAACTGTTCCAATCCATTAATTGATCATGACACAGAGGGGCAGGCAATAGAAAATTAGCAGTCAATGCAGAAGAAAAAAAAAAGGGGGGGGTGAAAATCACTAAGGAGCTGTGTGTAATAACAACATGCATTCATATCAGAATGTCCATTCTTGGAACTGAAATCTTGAGACATAACAGCAATCACTTCTGAATACATCTGTTCAATAAGCTTCCCTTCCTGATTTTGATTAGTATTCAAAACCATTTGATTGAATAAATTGGGTTGAAAATTAAGAATGTATTGCTCTAAACATTCACAGTCCAATAAGCTGTTAGCCTTACTCTAACATGACTTCCTCTATTGATCAGACTGACTCTGTATGAATGGATTGAGGGAAGGGAGAATTTATCACATTCCTGTCTTCCTTACTGTGCTGACCTCCAGTGACAGATGGGAATCAAAAGGGTTTTCTATAGCTTCGCTGCAGACAGCTTACCAGCTTTAGAATATCCGATATTTTGACTTTCACTTAAAAACTTCCTGCCTCTGCATTAAAAAGATTAAATGAGTACGACATAAAAGCTCCCTCTGCAGACCGTCCAGACTGTAAAGCTTTTCACTGCTACAATTTTGACCGACATCACTGTCTCATGAGAAGTCAGACCTAGAAATGATCTCTACTTTAGAGTAATAGATGGGATTCAATAACCGGGTTTATTTTCTACATATTTGGTTTTGCTAGTGAGTTCCAGCACAAAAATTTTGAAGTTTGTGAGTATCATTGGATTAGGTGCAGGTGACAGTACACGACAAATATTATTGACCAACAGCAAGAAGAGCAGTAGCACCATGGAACAGAGAGGAGATAATTGAATGTATGACCACAGTCCAATTTGAGAAATAGCTGTGATCAGACATTCTGCATGCATGACAGTAAGTGTGGCCTTGTGGAACATTATCCTGCTATCAGATTACATATGAGTGTTTGAAAAAAAAAATCTTTTTCTTGACTGTTTTAGAGCACTATTTCTCTGGTTTTCAGGAAAACCTGTAACACGAAATAACTGCCCTCAGCTGAGGGTTGTCTGGTGTGCTAAGCTTTGCTTCCTCAAATATCCAAGGTGGTTAGTGATTTAGGACATTAGTAAATTCCACATGAAAGTTTAGGGACCTGAAACAGGATGTTTTAAAAGCTGACAGGCAGAAAATAAGTTACTATTTTTTTCTTTGCAGTCAGACTTGCAGGTGCTTGAGACAGTCAACCAGGTTCTAAACATACACTCCTTGCGTATCTGTATCTTTAGAGCTGGAAAAGTTACTAAAGCAAATGAAAAATATACAAAGCAAAGGCAGAGATACCAGCCCATCAAGCTGCTTTTTTGTTACCTTGTGGGGCTTTACTATTTCAGTGCTTTTTATAGCAAAATCACTTTCAAAGTGTCTGATATAGTTGAACAGTATCATTCTTTTTATTAGAAATGACTATACATAATTAGGCTTTCAGATTATTCTTTATTGCTATAATTGACATATGTGTTAACAAAGTTGGATCCTCCCTCTAAAGTGACTGCAAGAAAAGAAAGGGCATCTGCCAAGCCACCGACAGATAAGAAACCAAGAGTCTGTGATCTGTGAAAATGATAATATTCTAATATGTGTTTATTGCTCTTCAAGACAGACAAGGCACTGAGAGAAAGAAAAAATCATTTTAAAAATTCATAAATTGCTCTGGATGATACTCATGGGGCATAGACATGGAGTTTTACATAAGAGTAATAGAGCAGATATTTACGTGTTCTCAGTTTTTGTCTTAGGTTTTTACAGTGACAAGGGGAAAAGATGAAGGTGGTCTTTGCAAGGAGCAGGCACTTTATTAAAAGTGAGAAATCTTAAACGTGGGAATCAGTGACTACCATATCATATAGTATTTACTTCTTCCCATTCTTTCAAAGAGGACATTATCTTTATAATATTTTGGCTTAAATTTGCTTTGATTTTGTCTGGAAGAAGTTTTTATGTAAAAATATATAGGCATACCCATACTCTGAAGATTTAAAAAATATTCTATCACTAAAGTTTGTTCTCTATAAAATATTTCTGAACACATAAAATTAAGTTCTTTTATTTTTCAAGTTTCTGTTTTTTTTCTGATTTCATTTCTATATAAATTTTCTTTATACATTAGATATAAGAGGATATTTTGGTTGGAGGGTGTTTAACCTTTTTATTTTTATGTTTTTTTTTCTTGTTTGCTTATTATTTGTTGTTTTTGTTTTTCTGTTTATTTGTTTAGTTGGTTGGTTTGACTTAGTTTGGTTTTGAGTAGTGTTGAACATCAGATAACAGGGAAGTATTTTGGACTCAACTGAATACTATTTAGGAGACATTGTTGATTTTCTAAGTCATCTTCACTGCTGAGTTAACTCTAAGTCTCATGGAGTCTAACTATTGGAGCAACATGCATCCAAATATTTCCCTGGTGGTTTGTGTACTTTGTATTCTTTCACTTTGGATTGATGAATAACAACAAAATGTGCACTATTCTCTCACAGATCACAGGGATTTATTGAGGTTGCTTTGGTTGTTGAATGTTATTTCTAAGCTTCTGATAAGTTTCTGCTTGAGCAAGAAGAAATTAGAACTCAGGCAAAGCTTAAAGGCAGCTCCCTGAAGATGTTAGGACTCTATTTTCTTTCGTATAGTTTTTCTTTCCCCAGTGCTCTGCTGAAAAGTTCTAAGTGCCTTCACTTCCCCTGGCTGCCATCTCTGCCTCCTTAATGCAGGAGAATATGGGCTCCACTTGACCTTCTTCACTCAGTGTGGTGACCTGGAAACTGTCCACAGGAAGCAGTGAGCTGATGGAATAGAACTCACCTCATCTATGTTTTCAATAAATGAAAACTTTGGTTTTAGGGACTTTGTTTTCTCTCTTTGCTAAATATAGAACTTGTTCCCATTACTTGATCATAGCTTGAAGAAAATTTTGTCAGAAGATTACACTTTGTCTTTTTTTTTGAAAAAAATTTTCAAATTTTGATGTTAATTTATATCCATTAGAGTATTTTAATGATATCTTAATTCAAAATTTATAGCATGACTATATTTAGCTGTAAATCTATGACTATAATTATTCATAAAACATAGAATATCGTTATTCTATGTATAGTATCAAATAAAAATTACAAAAGCATATAAATAAATAAAGTTTTGGCTGGTACAAACATGTGCAAACATGTGTATAACAAATCTATTTAATGTGTCTGATTATTTGCATCTTTATAATTTTGAATGCCATATGTTATTTGTCTGAGTTGCATGTCATGCTACACATACCTTATGTGTCCCTCAGAATGAACATGATTCTGATTTTGGAAAACCATACCAACTTATTTTTAATTATCTCAAGAGGACTTCAGGACTATTAAAATAAATCACCTACTTATTAAACATAATATTATTTCCATGTTTTGTTATTGTTTTTAAATGTGTGAAGGTCTGGGTGCTAAAATTAAAGCATTTATAAGGTAAAGGTACAAGATTCAGAAATATCAGGTCTTCTTCAGCTACATGGTTAGTTTCAGAACAATACAGGTTGCATGAGGCACAGTTTCAAAAATAAAGAGGATTTGAAATCATGAAAGACGCTATCTACTGAAATTTAAACAATGAACACTAGTATGGATTTCAAGCTTAAATAACTGTTATTGAAACAGCTATCATGTAAATAATGTTTCTATTATTCTATTGTTACAAATTTATGGTATATTAGTCAAGATATACATAAAGATGATTTTAAGCTCCAAGAGGACAAAGGCAATAGAATATATTTTATATATTTGGGGGAAATAAAGTTGATTACCTCATCAAACTGGTTTCTTCATATGTCTACCTTTTACTTCTTAAGTATATTCTTTTCCACATTCACGTTTGAAGATTATAAACATATAAACAGTCAAAATATACACATCACTTTCCATAAAAGCACATAAACTTTGTGGAAACAAATATCAGACATAGAACCTAAGGCTCAACAGAAAATTTGTCTAAGGAGAATTATTTTTTGTAAATAAACACCGGATTTAACTCACTCCATACATTTTGCTATTATAAAATTATAGTAATATATTATTCAGCCTTTATTAGAGAAGCTTTTATTTGCAATAGATGGTGATTAACACAGAGGCCTACAAGTGGTCAAGGTGCAAAGAATAGGAGACTGCTGGATCTTCAGCTCAAAATGAGATATATCACACCTTATCTCCCAGGGCTCAGTGAAAAATGTTGAAGAGAAAGCAGAGGTGCAAGAGCCAGAGGTAGTAGCAGGTGACAAGAATGTAGTGTCTTTATGACAAAATAAAGAAGCTGAATCATATGAACTCACAATGGTTATGACAGAATAAATAAGAGCTATACAAACTCGGGTCTGACCAATTCTAGTGTGCTTATAAGATATAAGGACAAATTCCACCCTGTTGTGGCTCTAATTCTTCCCCCAGATCCTTAGCTGCATTGGTCCATGAGGGTGGGGAGCAGAAGAGGTAAACAGGGTAACAACAGCAGTAAACACCTGAGATAGCCCTCTGCAAAGGCTGCGTATGGTGAATCAGCTAAATTTTATTTCAGAGTATAAGGTATATATAAGCTTGGGGAGCCTGGGGACAAACTGTAGTACTAAGTTTCTGGGCTGTCCAGTCTGTGATTCAGATCCACAGACCCACATTCCTGCATTCCCACTGTCTCACAGTACCGCAGAATCACACAGATGCTTATTTTAATTACACTCAGCTTGCTGATTGACCTGGGGCCCAGACAAATAGCTTGCTAACTCTTTACTCTTAAACTAACCCATGATTCTTGTTCAGCCATGCAGCTCAGTACCTTTTCACAGAGCAGCAGAGTTGTCCTCTGTATCGTCTGGCTTCTCTGCTAGTCTCTCTGGCATCTCTGCTTTTCTCTTCCTATTCCTAGAGTTCTTTTAGTCTGGTAGACCCTCCCATACTTCCTATCTGCCTTCAGTCAATCAGCATTTTTATTAAACCAGTAGCAGGGAGAATTATTTACAATGTAATACCGTAATTCCACTACCACAAAACACTAATTTTGTTAAGTGGCATGGTCCTATGATAAGGCTTCTAGCACAAGTCTTAGGTATCATATGCAGCAAGAAAGTCTTCTAGCAGAAGAATGTGCCAAGATTCAAGCTAAAGATAAATCAGGCATCTGGTTTAGAGACAGCTTTCAAATAAAGCCAGTTACTCTGGTCTCAGGAAAAGTCTCTGGATAATGGCAGGTAAAGAGCAGGAAATTTTGCTAGGGAGGGAGGAATTCTCCATGTTATTTATGTTTTAGAAAAGGTTTCCAGGTCGTAATAGACAACCTCTAACTAGCAAGCAATGCCTTCCAATATCCTATATTTAAGGTGTCATTGATAACATAGCTGCTTGGATAAGAGTCAATTTCCTTAAAAAGTGTGGCCCATTGTAACTCAACCATGCTTTAATGAAAGGCCAAAGATACAAAATTATTAGAGTACCACAAATTGGACATGAATATTAATTTTTTTCATTCTTTTGTTATTTAGGAAGAGGAATCGCAAAGTATTCCAAGTAGGGAAGAGAAAATAACCAGTAAAAAAAAAAGGGGGGTGGATGTGATTCAAACATGTCCAAAATTCATAAAGAAATAATTTTAAAAATCACATTAGTTTGATACCATTATTAAGAAAATATTATTTTAAAATAGCTAAATATATAAAATAGCATTACTTATAAGAAAATAATACAAATTGTTTAATGACTTGAAATATTTAAAAATAATGCTTATTATACTTTAGAGGAAAATATCTACATGAGTTTGAACTTTTTGTCAAATGGGTATCCACATTCAGAGAAGAAATAATGTACACACCACCTGATCAGTCCTGTCTACTGACTGTTAAAAGATTGGCTGGCAAGGGACAATTTTCTTGATTATTTTACCAGAGACAAAGAAGGACATCTAAGACTAACCGTGAGTTCATTAAGATATTTAGAATGCATCCATTTTCCTGAGTAGTCTTAATTTAATTGCACTAAGAAATTGATGTATAAAATCAAAATGGTCTTTTTGGCAACACAATCACTTCAGCTATAATCCAATACACAGGATCCCTAAAAGTCTTCAAAGCATCAATAAAAACATTCATTTGTACCTATGACATAACTAGAGGTGCCGGAGTCAGTCCTTGGGTAGAATTTTCTGTAATGAATTTTTAAAGTAAAAAAAAAAGTGGAAATGTTTCTACCCTTATTATTAAAACTGTGCTGAGAAATAATCGAGACCATACACATGGAAAGTAACTCTCTTGCTTGTTCAGCTGACATGAAGGTCAAGGGTTGAGCCAAACTTTGAGAGATACTGAGTGAGGTAGCATGATCTGTGACAGTACAGCAATTGCAAGAGTCAGAGCTGGCTTTGTTTCCCATAAACATAATATGGAGACTCACGCTACTGAGACAAGATTCAAATTTAAGTCTATGTGTATTGTTCAGCATATGCTTTCAGAAATTTTTGTTTTATTTACCTACATATAAAAATATCACCTGTAGATCCAGGGAGAAGGTTTAATTGGTAATGCACTTGCCAGGAAAGCATATGTCAATGAATGAGTTAGAGATTTTTCCAAATACAACATCCATTATAGTGAGTCAGAGACAAGTTTACAGCTTGTAGCCTAAATGAACAGTGAAAAGAAAAAAAAAACCAATATCTCCTTGCTCATATTAAGTATATAGATTTTAATATAAGGACAATTACATAAAAAGATAAACAAATGGCTATTATTTGATTCACATTTATAACTAGCACTTTAATACAGTTATAAGGACCAAATAAAATAGATAACATTGCTAAGCAGGAAGCATTCACAACTCTGGATTAAAGTAACCAATCAAGAACTGGGTCTTTCACTTTGTTGACATCATGTACTTGATTGATCATGATGCACATTTTTGATAGTTTGATAGAATGATTTTAGCCTTTGTGATTCTATGTGTTTAAAAACCGTCTCTTGAGTGGCATTAGAAACAGATTCCTGGGCTATAGCATGGCTCTCTCACACACACACACAAACACACACACACACACAGACAGAGAGAGAGAAAGAAAATATAAAATTTTAGAGGTAAATATAACAAGCTCTTTACAGTACCCTGCATTCCAGTTATTACTTTCATGTTTGGGTTGTATCTTATACCCTGATATCTCTGTGGCTGACAAATCAATATGAGATTTTATTTACATATCATTTTTAATCTTTACACCTTTAGAATTTTACTGTTTCTACTAATATTAAAAACCCAAGAAATATTGTAGCATAATAAACGTAAACATAATTGCTTCAAAATAGAATATTCATAGTAATGCCTTACATACGCCTAATTTACCATCAGTTAATATTTTTAATTACCATTGAAATAGAATCATATCCACTTAATTTTTTTATGTTCAAGTGCTCCCATAGCTTTCATAATATATTCTACTTCCAACTTCACTTTTTTTACATATCTGTTTAGTTTTAAATAAAATAACCAAGTCCCAGCGGAGTTGCCCATATACACTGGTGCATTGTTGTTCCCGTTCTTCCCTTTCTTCCTTTTTCCCCCATTTTTTGAAATAAATATTGTTTCATTTTTATGTTACTGGCATCCTATAAAAAGGAAGTTGATGATCAAATAAAATTATTGAAATTATTGTTAGTTGAAGATATAATACATTTAATAGCAATCTTATTAAACATAGCTAACCCAGAAAGCCTATATGCACACTTTAAAATCAAGCAATGCTTTTCACTTGCAAAATTAGAACATAGTTGATCTGCGTTAAGATGAATTAAGACTGTTACAAGGAGCAGCTTCTTGACACGTCTTTCTCTTACTGTGTGTCTGAGTGAGAAGGACAAAATGATGATCTGTTGTCATTGAACTCTCAGTGGGTTGCTCTCTTATGAATTTAGAACATTTTGTTCTGAAAGGTTTCTCTATTTCTATTTGAAGTACTTTAATTAGTCTGATAACTTAGAGGAAATCTTATTAGTTAATATTGGCTGCAGTTTTGTAATATGACTAAAAATATATCAGATCAAATTTTCTTCTATAGCTGTTAGCTCAGCAAAATTACACAAAAATTAAAAAGCACTCAAAATGATATTCATACATAATTTTGATAGAATTCATGTTCAGGAATCATCACTTCCTGAGATTCTAAAAACACTAATGTCATTTCTGAAATGATTATTTGTTTCTTATGTAAACAAAAAATATGGTTTACTATTTTTCTCACTATATTTGAAAGTATCATAATTATTTTCATGTTATATTTGGCAACCAACTATTAAAGGTCAACATAAAAAAACTTTTAGAATAAGAATCAAGGGTAAATAAAATAATCTCTGTCCTTTTATTCATCTTCTACTTGCATTCTGAATGAATAAAGATGGTATGAACACTGAAGATTTCTCCAAATAAAAACAGATTAAAATGAAAGAAAATTTAAATTGTATAATTACAATTTAACAAGTTTTTGTTTTGAACATTAGCTATGTTTAACAATTGAAGTTTATCTATGAATATGGAACAGGCCAGTTGCATCAATATTCATAAATATACTAGTAATATCAAATATTTTCTTCACCATACATAATTCCTATTCTCAATAAGGATTTGTCCACCATGTGATTGATATATAACATTACAAAGTAGTAATAATATATTTCCTTTTAAACAGGACACAAAATTAAATGATAAACATTTATTCTAAATAAAGTATAATGTAAGAAACAAAAATTTTAACATGCCAATTTCAACATTTGAAATCATTTCAGTTTTCCATCAAATGATAAGGTGAGTTTCTGATTTTGAAAATAAATATACTGAAGAAAATGTAAACATCAGTATAAATAAAAATAGAAAGTGAAAATAAAACTCAGAATTTATTAAAGCAATGTAATTGTAAGAGCATTGGAGTAAAAGCTACTATAGTAAACATGTATACTGGTATGTTGAGACTTTAATGTGTTTGCTGTAGGATATAATTTTGCAATTTGATATTTCAAGATCTGGGGCAAGCTTTACTTCCTAAGTATCCCTTTCAATTTGTGTCTTAATCTTTGTGACAGACCTTCTGGAGTTTTAAATGGAATCTCATGTTTTGAATGTTAACAGCTAAACCCTGCTTTTCAAAATTAGTTATAGGATATCCTGTAATAACAGTGTATAACTTTGGTGAATATTTTATGCCATCATTAAAAAGTAGCTTAATAATATATAACTCATCTAGTATTAACATTTTTATCCAGAAATATTTATAAATATTTATTCAGTAAAATATCCTGTGTATGATATATTTGATATGCTAAAGAAAGATTTGAATGAGGAAAAAGTAAATTATAAACTCAAACATTTTCAGTGATTCAAGAACTTAGATTTTTGAAGTTTCTAGATTTTGTTTTGTTTTTTTTTTTTTTTAATTTGTGAGGAAAATACAGAGGACTTGTTAAAATAATAGAGTGTTCACAGAGTAAATTCCAGTGTTTCTATGAAGTCAATGCAGCTCTAATTTACCCCAGTACCTACGTCTTCAGTTCCATATAGGCATTGATTTTTCTCTGGAACTTGTCTGTCATTTATTGCCTTCATTTATTCACACTATTTTTTCGGCTATAGCTAAACCCTGTCATTTCTACCTATTGAAATCCTATTTATCTGCCAAGCTTCAGCTAACATGTCACCTGAAAAGAAGTAATTTATAATCTCCATCCCCTTGTAGTCAGCATAGAATGCTCCCTTCTTTGAACTCATGTAATATTTTTATCCCACATCATACAACAGGTTACCAAGTACCATGATCATTTGCAACCCATATGATTGCATGCTTCTTGAGCATAGCTATTATCCTTTCTACAGCTCCCAGAGCTAAACAAATAGCCTTAGGAAACTAGTAAAAGCATTGGTAAACCTATATGTTAAATCTATGAATCAGAGAAATGACTGAATTCCATAATAAGGGAGAATTGTTCTACTCAGTGTCTTTATGTTAAGCTTATGTAAATCTATATTGTAAATATTGAACCACTGAACCCTACTTGCAACAGGCTGGTTATATAGATGACCATAAAGTTCAATTATGCCTGCATGCTGAGAATTATTTTCACATGCATTCTGCCCTGTATAGTCACATGGACAATTAAATAACTCACTTGTCTTCATTGCATTTTACTTATTAGTTTCATCACCTAGACCAGATATATCAGTTCACAACTAATCCTGGTGAAAGTAATTAAAAATAATGCATGTTCTGGAATACAAGATCAAAATAATTATCAACAATTATTGTTACACAATAGTAACAATCATTACACATGTGTTGGCAGTAAATGAAATTCTTAGTATATGCTACTACTTTTATCTCCTGTTTCTTTAAATGTTCATGCCCTTCACTAGAGATCTGAATGCTCTGTTTCTCCTGGTGCTCTCATTAATAAAGACCATTATATAAAAATTAGAAAAAGTACTGTTATGAATCATCTGTCTTAATATATCACCTCAACAATGTATTAGTGTATCAGACAAATTTAGGATTTTAAGTGTTCAAGAAAAGCACTTTTATTACTACTTAAATTTTCTATTAAACCATCAACACATTATACAAGTTTTGTCAGTTATGTCAATGTCAAGGTAAATAAAAATTAAATATTTATAAATTGCATATTTTCTATATTTTGTTACTTTTATGATTGGATTATACTTATCTATATACATAACTCCAAAAGAAATCCTTTATTATTGAAACAAGTTTATTTGACATGTAATAACAGCCTTATGTATGGTATTATATTTTCTAATAATGCTCTGATAACTAGATTTGGCTATATATTTGAAGCAAGTTTAACATAATAGAGCTGGTACATGTCATTGGGGAAAATTATCACAAGTTAAGAGTTGGCAGCCTGTGATTTTGAGGCTATTCATAAAGGAATCCACTTAAATTCATGGGCCTGTACTGGGCCATAGCATCCTAGCTTTTTTACATGTCTAATATCTGATTAAAGGTATAATCTGGAAGATTACCTTAATACATTAGGCATTTCTTTCTAACTATATTATAGAAAAAATTCACAATGTTGTAAGGTTCTGATATTTAAACAAAGGTTTTGACAGCCAGCCTCTTGATTTCATTAATTCAGTGTATTTCTATGGGTTAAAAAGAAATCTTTATTACTAATGTTATTTGGCAGTTAGAAAAGCCGAGACTTCTGAAACCATTATAAACTTGTTAATTTCAAATGTTCTTTCATGATTTAAATTTTTGTGTTTCATCATAAACAATAAGTTGTACCTATATGTAGGTATATAGTTTCTATAATTTCTTTCAAAATGATCTTATCACCATATATACACATAACAAATAAAATTACTGTTTTACATGATATCAGTCATTGATAATTTGCTGCCTTTGTGTCACAAAATCTCACATATTTTAATACTGTGCTGTTATTCATAAAGACAAACCATAGCCATGCTAGTTTTAATTGCTCAGGTTCAAGACTACATTCTTCCATAAAATTATGCTTCCAGAGGACAAAGTGTTAGATTTACTTACTTTTTTGCTTATTCGGTTTTGGTGGAGAGTGGAGAGTACTTGAGATCAAAACTAAACATTTATTTATATTTCAACATTTCACTACTCATCGTATAAATACTTGCCAATTGTATCTCAAACCAGTAACATTAAATGAGAAAAATGCAGAAATTTCCTTAAAAGTGGAATATGTCATTAGATTATAAAATCATGCCTCAGAATTTCTCACATAACTAATATTATGTAGGGAGAGGATTAATGTGAATATATAATGGCTATGAAAGCATTCCTTATATTGTATATACTCCATTTTAATGCAAATTAAACACCTCCAGATATAGATTTATGTAACATAACTAAAATAACTATTGTGTGATTATGTTCTTTAAAAAAGTAACACAAGTGAAATATTAATCTTAAATTTTAATCCATAGGTACATTAACAGGACAGCTTAAGTGAAAGCTATGTGAAATTAAGAGGATACAACATGAAATAATAACTCAAAAAGTATATGTCTGAGGAAATGAGATTTCCAGAAAAGGCAATTAAAATCTTAAATCAATTTATGAAGCAGAAAAAAACATATCAAAACACAAGATGAATAGAAATTACCAACTACTTAATGCCTTTGACATAAACATATTATTATATCATTTTACAATAGTATAAGCATCAGTTCAAGAAAAAGACAATTTAATTGAATGTCATTTGTAGGTCACAAATTCTATAGTTCTAGCATTCAGTTTCTCTTAAATCTACTTAAACACACACACACATACACACACACATACACACACACACACACACACACTAATCTGCATAAAAAGAATAAGAAAATGCAGGACTCAAATCAACCAAACATTGCCAGCATTTCCTTCTTCATCCTGGAGAGACTTTAACGTGTTATGATAGGTTTGCTTTTATAGCCATTTTCAGTTATTAAGACTTGATTCCTTAAATGTCCAAAATGTTCTTTTTCTTTCTTCAAAAACTAAGCTATATATGTTGCCTTTTAATGCCGAATTTTGTCTTCCTTGCTTCAGTACCATTCAGTTACTGGAAAATTTGCACATTGCATTAAAATTTTTAAGACATACTATAAAAATACATTAATTTCATTTACTTCAGAGTAGATATGCCATTTTATGAGATGCCACATTTGAGGTTGATGCACTTTCTCAAATTCACTGCCACATGTATCTCTATGAACTATACATGTCTCTATACAATATTAATTTGCATGGTTGAAATTTAGGAAAATATTCCCATAAAACAATACATTTATAGAATATATAAACAGTCATTTTACTGCATGTAAAAAATGAGTGGAAAACTTAATGTAGAAATAGTGTCATAAATAAATATGTACATTTTTACTTACTTTAACGTGATAGCAAATGAAACATTTATATGTATCATCTGCCCAACAAACTCTCATTTGTTTTAAATACAGAAATACCAATCATATCAAAATGAAATACTAAAGGTGAAAACATTTGAAAAGATATTTATAATCATCACAAATATTGAGTGTTTGGTACATCACCATATTTTCGACAGAGATGCAAAAGGCATAGAAGGTTCGGTTGAGACTTTATGCATCACAAACTAAAAATTGAAAGTGATACTAGTTTCTGTGTTACTGTTAGAAATTGAATATACTAGGAATAGTTTGCATATTATGACTTTTTTCTGAATTTACAGATGATAAAAAATCTGTAGGCAGCATTTGTTTCTACACTCCGTTATCCAGCTCTCTCTGTGCCTGGCTGCAGGTATGAGAATCTGAGTTTTATGGGATAAGTTATCTGAAATCCATTGTAGTCTGGTTTCCTCTGATGTTTATATAGAAGACACGTTACTGACAGTAGATGAAATTGTGTTTGTTGGATCAGAAATGTCCTATTCTGTGCCTTAGCAATATCTATTAAGGTGTTATTTCTTTCCAGGACTACATGTTCAAGGAGATTTCATAGCAGCTTCTTAGATGACTGTTCCTTTCTTAACCTCATAGCCCTTTTTATTATAGTAGTCTCCCTGCACCTTTCTCTATATTGATATTTTTTGTTTTCTAATATTACCCATAAATATGTTCATAGCAAAATAAAATTTATATAGAGATTGTTTACTAGTGTCTCCTTGTTTGAACAAGAATAATACATTTTGTATATGTTTAAATGAAAATTTTCTTTATTCAAATATATAAATGATATAAGACATCAGCACAATAGTTAATGAACCAAGAAAGAATAGCTTTATCGAGGTTGAGAATTTGGGCATTACACAGAAGGAATAATAACATGTGCTTCTCCAGGATTTATAATTTACTTACAGAGAGAAATTAGTCTAATAAAGCTTAGAGAGATAAAATCAAGTACTTTTGTTTGGTGTTTTTCTCTTTACTCTTTTGAAGGGACCCACCACCAAATAAAACACACTGATCCTTACTCTTACTTATAAATGCCTGACCTCGCCCTGGCTTAGTCTAGCCAGCTTTTCTTAACTTAAATTAGCCCACCTACATTTGCCTCTGAGGTTTTAGCTTTATCTTTTATACCGTTCTTTATTTCTTATTCCATGACTTGCTGAGCTGGGAAGTGCCTGGTCTCTGGATTCCTTCTCTTTCTCTCACTCCAATATTTTCTTTCTCCCTAGATTTCCCCTCTTATTTATTCTCCCCACCTTCCAGCCCTGCCCATTCTTTCTCTTGCCTTTCCATCGACCATTCAGCTCTTCATTAGACCTATCAAATGTTTCAGACAATCAAAGTAACACAGCTTCCTAAAGCAACATAAAAGAACGTAACAAACACATCTTTGCATTATTAATCAAATATTCCACAGCACGAACAACTGTAACACCTCTTAAAATAATATTCCATGACAAAGTACTGTCAATTATTACAGTTATTTTAATAGTAAAATGTATTTTTGATACAATTAATTCTGATAATGCATTCCTATCTCCCAATTCCTCCCAGATCTTGCCCATTCCCTAAGAACAAAATCCACAGTCTTTCTCTCCCTCTCTCTGTCTCTCTCTCATTAGGATTCAAGCAGTTAGCTGTAAACAAGGAATGACTGGAGAAAAAAAAATCAAATGAAATGATGTGTAACAATATTCTGCTATATTCAAAAATTGGTACCTAGCCTCATTCTCATCAAAGAGACTTCAGCTAGCAATGGCTAAAAACAGATCTAGACCCACAGCCAAATATTAGGCATATCTCTGAAAATCCTATAGATAAAGGGAGAAAGATGGATTGTGGGAGTCACAGGGGTGAATGAAACCACAAGAAAACCCGTTGAATCAACTAACCTGCACTCTTTAGGGCCTCACAGAGACTAAACTGACTTCATGGAGCCTGCATGGGTCTGACCTAGGCGTTCTGTATATATGTTACAGTGTGCAGCTTGGTCCTCTCCTGTGACTCCTAACAGTGGCATCATGGGTTGCCTTTGACTACTTTTCTGGATTTTCAGACACTACTCCCTGGATAAAGAGACTAAGAAGACTCTAGGAGCAGGAGAACAGATCAGAAGACCAGAGAGAAGCCAGAAGAAGCAGAGGACAACTATGCTGCTCTGAGAAAAGTTACCGAGCTGCATGGCTGAACAGGATAAGAGACATGGGTTAGATTAAGGGTAAAGAGTCAGCAAGTTATATGCCTGGGCCTTAGGCCGATCAGCCTAAAACTATTGTAAGCATCCCTGTGTCTCTGTGGGTCTGTGGGTCTGTGGGCCTAAACCTTGAGGCTAGGCCCGAAAGTTTGGACCTGAAACCTCCTACTACGTTAGTATATAGGAAGGTCTTAGTCTTACTACAACTTGATATGATATGCCTGCCCTTTCTTGAACAGCAGTGAGTGAGTGGATTGAGAGGTGGGAACAGTGGGATGCTAGGAAGAGAGCAAGGGGAAATCTGTGGCTAGGATGTAAAATTAATAAGTAATCAGCTAAGTAAATAAATAAATGTGAAACTAGGCAAAATAAAAACAAAAAAATAAACAGAATAGGAAAAAACAAGAGTCATAGAAAATTTCAACAAACATATATAGACAGAAACATACACAGTTGAACACAGAAATTCCCAAAACACAAAACTGAAAACTGTAATATATACACAAGACTCTAATGAAAAACAAAGTTCCCCTACGAAGCACTAGGAGAAAGTAAAACCTCCACAAAATAAAGCCATTGAATTTGTTTTTGCACTAGCCATCTTGCTGCCTGGCCTTAAGAATAGTTTGTGAACTTGGTGAGACTCCACTGAATTCTTAACCTCAAGGCTCAGGGAACCTTGCAGAAAAGAAAGATTGTAATAGCCAGTGGGAAAGAGGACACTAAAGGCAGAAGAACTTCTCTTCATAGCAGGACAGATACACACAGGAAGTCACAAACACTTTGGCAGCCTGCACAGGACTTGTACATGTCTGCGATTGATGGCGGTTCCAGCTCAGAGGGAAGAAGTCAACACAAACCCTTATTCTAACTCAGCTTTTTCCAGTTGATAACGATTATTACACTTAAACATCACTTATAAATAGAAACTTATTTTTAGCATCTTTTTGTCTCATTATTTACATACCGTACTCACTTTACTGTAGAGCCCAAGAAGCCTTGAAAAATTCAAATTGACTAAAAAGCAAGCTACATGTCATGTATTTTGAATATTTTGTACAATTTCTGGAAAACATTAATATTGTACTAAAAATATTAACTACTTATAAATTATATCAGACTTTTAATATTAGAATATATTCTTTATCTCCAGATGTATTTTGAATATATGTTGAATGTATAAAGAAAATACTCTTATAATTAAATATTCTTAAAAGAAAATAAGATAAATACCTACTAAGGGATCAAAATTCAAAGAAAATTCACATTTTTTTAAGAATAATAGTTGCTTAGTCCTTTTTTAAGAAGTTAACTTCATATAATACTTTATCATCTTTGTTGGCAGTCTCTCTGCTAATAGTTATTTAGAAAAAAATGTTATGGATGTCAACTGAGGCTTAATAACTTTGATTGTATAAATGTATTGTACAGTCTCATGGTTTTGTGAATTTTCTCCTACATCACCACCATTTCACTTTGACATCTCTTAAGCATCCTTCAAATCCCTCTCTTTTGGAAGCTGTTCTTATCCCTAAATTTGACTAAGAATTTTTTTCTCCTTGCTTCTCTGGAATTATAAGCAACTGTAGCTCTGATTTCTCTAAACTTCTTCATCTCAATTTTCATAGCATAGTATCTTACACCATAATTCACAGGTAACAGTTTCAGCATCTTATGAAGAGCAATTTAAAGCATCCTGGCATCACACTCTATATATCTTAAATTCAAAGTCCAATGCTTGTCTAACAGCTTTGGTGGAAATTATGTAAGACAGTATTTAAAAATATGCACTCCTACATTTATTTAGATAGCCTAAGTACTACTTTTTGATATAAAGAACAATTTTGTATGTGTTTGGTATGAAAACCTTTTGCATTGATGCTTATACTCTGTGCATGATTAATTGAATGCACACAAATAATATGCACTTATTAATTCATTTACAATCAACCTGTCCTGAGTAAAAGTTTTTGCATTTTTGCCAATCCTCTGATAAATACGACTATAATTACACGAGCAACCACTAAAGTGACTATAATGATAAGAATTATACTCACTCCTTTGATTCAGAAATTTAATAAATACAGTAATGATAAACAAAATAATTTATGTTCTTGATGGAAATATGAAAGCATTAAGAAGACGGAATTTCACAGATATGACGCTCAATCAGAAGAGATTTCCAGAACATAATAATAAAATCCACAATGAGAAAATGTAGAAAACAAAATAAAAGCAATGAAACAAGAACTCAGACTAACAAATATATTTTTTGCATGTTTACATAAGCTATGGTACCGTAAACATGACAGGGACATTATTTCAATTTAATGACTTTTCAAAAATTGACTATTTATTGTTGGGAGCATGTGAACACAATACATCTGTTGTGTCATAAGGCTACTGATTACTAAACTCCTTAAAGGACGTGATCTTACCCAGTCAACTAATCTAGTAATCCAGATTTTACATAAATTATTTTATCATGACATTTAGAACAGCTAGAGTATGTATCTCTCAATAATTATTTCTTATTCTGTCTCTATTCAATATTTAACATTTAACCATTAAATTTAATGTTAGTGAGTTCTGTTTCATTTTCCATTTAAACTTACTTATTTTAAATGAAAAAAAATTGTTTGTGTTTGTATGTGTGTATGTAGCAGATATATGTATATATATATATATATATCTGCTGAGAGAGAGAGAGAGAGAGAGAGAGAGAGAGAGAGAGAGAGAGAGAGAGAGAGAGAGAGAGAGAGAGAGAAATTATGGGAAAGATTTGATGCCAGAATGACGTGCTTAAATAACAGCAGCTGATGTTGTGAGCTGCCTGACATGGATACTTTGCCACGAAATCAGGACCTTTGGAAAAGTAGTATATGCTCTTAACTGCAAAGCCGTTTCTTCAATCCTTCTTTATTATATCTTATGACAGTAAGCTACAATATAATTATAATATAACCAGATAATTATATAATTTTAGCTATTCTCTTGAGGAAGCATAGTTATAATTAACGAGTTACTTTCACCAAATATATTTGAGACATAAAAGTGTTGATTGTTTGGCAAGTTTTAATCCAATATTTTTCTTCTCTAAGCTAATAAGTGGCTACTTTAAACTCTTAATGGCTATTAGCTGCAACCATTTATCAAAACTGTATCACTATTTTTGATACATTGTAATTGACTTCCGATTTACTTAATAGTTTATCACAAATTAAAGATAAAACCCGGAATAAATTTTAAATGTATTAAAAATTAACTTCAATTTTGTATTGAATACTAAACAGATATTACAAAATTATCTCTCATAATGCATAAAAGTCTACTCTAGTGATAACATTTTCTAGCAAGGGAAATTCAACTCTTGGTATTTGAACCATATAAGAAAATTAATTTTTGATCAAAAGGTTTCTTGATGACCATGGAAGCAAATAATAGAGAAGAAGAAACTCTCAAGAGATATCTTATCTACTTCTTGAAGAATCTTACTAAATTATTCCTACTGTAAAAAGTAGGGAACCCTATCCAGGAGCCAAAGTTCTCATAATTCAACATTTTATTTCTTATTTCTGAACAAGGATGGGTACCTACCACTGGCATTTATTTTTCTGTTATCTATTTTCCAGTAGCTTCTTCTCATGAACACTTATTAACTAAAATATTATTAGTAATATCTTACATATATTGCTGTGTTAAATGCTTCCTTACATTTTATTACTAGTTTTAGAGTTTTAAAAATGAGATTTTTAAATGATCTCATTAATTTTCATTAAATTATTTTCTCTTTTACCAACATAAATTTTTATCTCAAAGAACTTGGCCTTCTGCTTGTAATTTGAGCTATTGATCTAAAAATCTTTTTATTGTCATTTTTTGATAATAGGAAAACAAATATATAAGCTGGCTCTCACTGTTCTTATTCCCATTGCCTGATGTTTAAATTTATAAGTTTTCTATTATTTATAAATATGTGCTTAGGCCTTTCAATTCTTTACTTTTTTGCTTTATTTAGATCTCATCTACAATTTCCCAAACTTACATTTTTTTTAATTAAAGTTTATCAGTCAACTAATTTATTAGTTAATTTAATAATAAATCACTATTTCTTGAGTTTTGGTTGAGTAAAAGTCACTGGACTTATTCTTTAGGACACAGCAGTTGATCAGCACCAAGAAGTCAAGTAAAGTCAAACTGTAAAAATGAAGCAAAGTATAACTAGTAAGTAACTGAACTTGTTTAATAGACTAAATGAAGTAGGATATTATTTAAGAACAAAAAATTCAGGTTTTGCAATGTTTGGTAAGGTAATAAGGGAATATTTAATACATATTCACATTTATTTATATACTTAAAAATGTGCAGAGACCTCAATGTTATAAAACCAGAAACTTAGAAAATATATTTTGTAACCTTTTCTGCATTAGATGAAAATAAAAGGAAGAGATTAGAAAAGCTGATGAGTATTAACAAAGGCATTGGCTTGAAGTTGACTATAAGTAGGGATACTGGAAATGAGATTGAATATGGAGTCACAGAGCAGATGAAAAAAGGCCTGTTGTCATAGTAAAGGTTTCACATTTTATGCCAGAGCTATGTGAAATTACTGCTGGGCTATGAATAGGAAAAGACCAACACCTGATTTCCATCTTCTGTGTTATCCCCCCACTGCAGCACAGAATAAACCATTTCAGAAGGTAAAATATAGAAGTGAGTTGATTGAATTTTTAGAGACAGACCTAGTAGAACTTGCAAATAAAATAGGATTTAGGAAGTGAGGTTGCTGGTTTTTGTAGTTGAATATTCTTAGATATCTGTTACAACTTAACCAGAGTTGAGTATTTCAAGGATGAACAATACAGGAGATGATAAAGTTTTGCTCACAACACAATGTCAGTCCAGATATGTTTACCTGAGTTTTATTCAATAATTAACATTTAAATATAGCCAAAGTATTTCATTAAGACTTTTTTTTTTTTTTTTTTTTTTTTTTTTTTTTTTTTTTTTTTTTTTTTTTTTGCTGTGGTTGATTTTTAACTCTACGTTTAATACTGATCAAGAATTAAAAGATAGAATACAAGTTAAAATGATAAGAAACATGTCAAAGTGGTTGTAAGGTATGTGACTATCTAAAAATGGCCAAAGGGAAAACAGTTAATGAATTAGTAAGGATTTCAGCCTAATATTTATTAATGTTATCACTGCACCAGTGTATAGATTCCCTTTAACATGGACATCTGGATTACAACTTTCAAAGGAGTTGAGTTACAGATTTTCACTAGATATACCAAGGTCCCACGTGAGTGGCGTTTATTATTGATGTAGTACCCACTTCATCGCAGGTAACGAATGAAAAGAGCCCATGTCACTTGCTAATTAGCATCATTATGAGATATGATATTTAGCCTCTTTCAAAGGTACTGATAATGAATGCAGAGATCCATGTCTACCCACAAAAATGCAAGAAATAAACAAAGATTACTTATGAGCAAGTTATGAGCAAGATTTTTCTAGAATCTATTGAAAGGTAAAGAAATAACGTGGAAAATGGATCAGGAAATATGAACAACCAAGAGACAGAGTAAGATCCTATAAAATACCATTTTCTAGACTCAGCACTAACATTGTAATCAATCACTCACAGCTACTATACTCACCTACATTAACACCAGACAAGGCAAGCCTTATGAATGAGAAATAAAGGAACAGGAAGGTACCCATAGAGGGGTATGCACTTTACTTTGAAATATTTGCTATTGCTAGGATCATGGAGAGGACAAACCAATGTTTCAGTTGGATGATGACTGCTAAGCTGAGATTACCAGGATCTAACAGGTAGATCCAAACTCATGGTAACAAAACTGCCCTGATAAATCTCATCAGATCATAGAACAAAACAAGCCATCATGAGAGAGAGAGAGAAATTTATGAGAAGGAATGCTTGAGAGGATAGTTATGGAAATATGCGTGGTTCATGTGCTTTACCTATGTGGGATTCTCTAAAAGCAAATATAATTTTAACATTAAATCAAAAAATATAGAAAAAAATAAAATGGATGCTGAAGTTAAAAGTGTGAGATTAGGGACACTGGGGTTTAGAAACAAAGACCCTTGTAGATATGTATGAAATTACAAAATCGGCAGAGATGAGGTAAAATGGGGCTTGAGCCTGTTTCTGCAGTCCATTGGTGGAACATATGGCCTTACTGATCTTTAAATTATTTTTAGTTTTAATTCAGGTCATTGTAACTGAGTCTCTTACATTAGAAAAGGAACCCTCAACCTGTCCATAGTAAAGGAGTTAAGTTATTACAAGTCCAACTCTACAACGGCAATGTGAACAAAGAGCACAATATAACTAATGGCTCCTGAGATACCTGGAAGGTCAGATTTAGCAGCACGTGTCAATGACTAAAACTGGATTTAGAGATGTGCTCAGGAGGACTTCTAGGACCCCTAATTTGATGGGCATTATATGAACAGAACATAATAATCATTCTAGTTTGGCAAAGAGCACAGCAGACTCCACTAACTCAGCCCATGCTATTCCACTGAATTAGTCCGTCACATGATAACTTCTTCTGTTTTTATCTTCTTCTGTCACAGTCCTGTAACACTTAGAAAAGGAAGTTCCAGGGCTTTCCTGCTTTTGGAGACCACTGCACCCAGTTGCTAATTCTGCCTCATTAATTTTTAATGCTGGTTAAACAATGAGCATGGTGCCAATGTTTCATGCAGTGACTTTGGTGACTCTGAGTGTCTCTAGCATCCTAAGTTCTAAAGTCAAGCACAGCTAGGGCATGAAAATTCATAATAACCAAAAGGCCTGCATCATTATCATTAGGTGAATGCAAACTGGTCAAGTAAGTTCTATGGCTGGGCCCAACAAATGGGAAACCTCACTGAAAACCTCACTAAGACAGCTCTATCAACAAGTGATTAAAATATCAGTTGTCTGTGTTTCCTACATCTCCATTCTTCTCTAAGCAGACATGTTGAATGGAATGTTCTTTTTTTAGAGTCAATCATGAAGGACAGACATCTCTGAAAAATGTGATACCAACATTGCATTATAATTGAGCTTTCCTGGAATAAGGGCAGATTTGGTAGTATTCCCAAGGTCTGAGGAATAAATTCTTATAGTTGAAAGACTTATAATAAGCTTAATTTATAACTATTTTGAATTTTCAGCTTTACACACACACACACACACACACACACACACATACATACACACCAGAAAAAGTTGTCAATATCATCAGGTAGTAAGTAAGAGTTGGAAGTTTAGAGAGTCAAGTTTATTATATTCAGTGTCAATATATTTTACTTGCCTGAGTATTGAAGAAGGGATGTCACGTCAGAGACCTCAAGTGGCTTATTGTAAAGTGGTAAGTACAGAAATTCTCTAGTATAATGAAAAGTTTTAGACCCAGCTGTAGTATGAGGTTTCTGGCCCAGACTTTCGGGCCTAACCTCAAGGTCTAGACCCACAGAGCCGCAGTCCCACAGTCCCGCAGTCCCACAGAGACACACAGAAGCTTCCAATAGTTTTTGGCTGATCAGCCTCAGGCCCAGGCATATCAAATGCTAGCTCTCTACACTTATTCTAACCCATGTCTCTTGTTCAGCCATGGGGCTCGGTACCTTTACTTAAGGCATCATAGTTGTCCTTGGCTTCTTCCGGGCCTCTCTCTGGAATTCCCTCTGGTGTTCTGTTCTCTGAGTTTTTAGTCTGGTAGCCCCGCCTACACTTCCTGTCTGCCTTTGGCCAATCAGCTCTTTTTATTAAACCAGTGGTTGGGACAATTATTTAAAATGAAACAACACAACCTCCCACACCCAGCTTTCTTGGTGCTTGGAGACTGTGGTTGTATGCAAACAAGATCGTTTAGCAGTGCTTCATTTGGGATGGTATAGTGAGTAAAAGAGACATAAGCTAGATAAGCTTGCATGTTAATGGAAACAAGCATTAGAATATAATTGCAGTCATGCAAATGCAAACTGTAAAATCTCATAAAAGAAAACTATAGGATGTTAAGGGCAAGTTTATTTCAGTTCTCAAACATCTCTTCTGAAATTAATAATCAATTATTTGATCTTTTTCTTTTTCTTACCCTACAGACACGTCAATGTTAGCTGGTGAGCCAGCCTTTCCTCCTGAATTCCTTAGCATTAGCATTTATATTTGTGATTTGCTGAGTTGTTGGATTTCTACTTTCCCTGTACTAACACACTGAAGCCAGGAATTGTGTTTAGTTTAGAGTTTAGTCTCATGCCTAATACATGCCTCAGTGTCACTATGTAAGGACAAAGTTATCTTTATGGAGATTGCTATATGTAGATTCAGGTCATGAATAAGAGAAATCAAAAAATTTAATGATATTTATGATTCTCTTTGGAATGTCATCTTCTACTTAAAACAATAAAAGAGTTGTTTCATCCTGTATCACTTTTATATGTCTAAAATGCTTCTTTATAAATCACATGTCAGTTTTCCAAATATTCTATACATTTACTAGGGCTAGATACAATAGCTACCTCTACTGAATATCTATTATGAGTTAGACAAAGACAGAATTTTATTATATTCTAAATTTTACACCAGTAGGAAACAGGCATTATTCAGATCAAAGGCTGTCTAACTTTGAAGTCAGCCACTTTCCTACTCAGTTTTATCTTGGAAAATAACTTAAAAGTAAGAGTTGAAATTACTTTTGGATCAATTGTGCACTTGCTTGTTCCTCCAAATGACTCAAAGTACTTTCTGTTTTGAATGGAGAAGACCAGCAGGAATGTTTTCCTCAGGCGTCCACATTCAGCCCCTAGTTATGCATGCTGCCTTGTCTAAATCTAAGGCACTTGGAGTACTAAAGTTGACAGGAAATTTTAAACTAAATAAAGACTACAGCTTACAAGGTAAAAGATTATGTGATACAAAGTCAGTTCTACTTTATGCTTCACCTCATTCTATCACCTAAGATCTCAGCGGTCCTATATACAATTTCATATTTTAACGTAATTTTTTACTGGTGACTGAAAGCATTATCATATTTCATTTCATTAATGGAAAATTAGTGTACTAAAATATGTTTTCAACCAACAAACTAAAAATTGCATTTTGTCAAAAAGCAACTGAGTACATTTTGAGAAATTTTGAGCAATAGGGCTGAAAATTTTGAAAACAATGTTTTTCAAAGATATTTTTCTTCTTTAAAGGAGTTGAACATCACTCCTAAAATTTCTACTTCACTGTAAAACAAATTTAAATAAACAGAATTTTACAGTAGTGACAAATTATAGCCTTCAGAAGAAGGTAATTTTCCATAATTGGCTGAACATGCAACTTGTTTATTGAAATTCTGAACAATATTATTTTGGAGATATTTAGATGTGATGTCTCTTACTCAAGACTTTAGAGTTATAAGAACTAGAAAAAAATGAAGACTAATTTTTAGAAAAAGCAGATGTAGTGTTGGTCACAAGAAATTTATCACATTTTGTGTTACGTTTTGTCCTAAAATTGACTACAGAAGTTGTAATGGCCTAAAGGACAGTGAAAATTGAAATGATAAAATAAAGGAGCAGAGTATCTCTGATTTCTGAAACATCAGCTGAGGTACTCTTAAGAGATATGCAAAATCCTATATTCATATAGCCCATGTTAAAGCCTCCTCTTGCTGTTGATAGTAAAGCCATCAGCAAAGACAAGTAGGAAATCTTACTTGAGTTCACAGAACAAGGAGAAATAATTCAATCTTGTTGTGATGCTCTTTCTAAGCCCTTGATAAATAGACAGTAATAATGGAAAGTCAGTGTGGATAAAAGATGTTCACCTCATGCCTGCTAAAAACCAAGGGAGGATGTTAGGGAAGTTAAATATGTACTCCAGGATAGACCCTTAAATATCTATTTCCTCCACATAGCTCCCTCATTATAACAGCTTGATCCAGCTATGAACTCATTTCTGTGTTGACTATTAATGGTGTTTCCATCCTTATGACACAATCTTCTCCCAATGCTCTCATAGAATGGAGCAAGCTTTCAAATCTGGATTCATTCATTTATTTTTAAGTGCTTCTTTTTTAAGAGTTGGAGGTAAAAATTAAGGCCATGAGCATATTATGTATTCACTCTATAACTGACTTATATCCATATCCTTTAAGGACATAACCTATTGAAGAGAAAATTTTAGCCAAATAGGAAAGTCACAGGTTGCTATTAATGTGACTCATCAGTGGAAGAGTGGAACAAAATTATAAGATTCATAAAATAAATGTAGAAACAAGGTGTTTATTTTATATATTTCTCATATATTCCTGGAGAATATGGAAGATGATATATTATTCATTAAATGTTCCTTAATTGTTTTTAAAATATAGTAATAAACCTGTGAAGGAATTTCTTAGTCATATTTATGCTGAAATTTACTTTTAGTTTTCTTCTCACACCCCTCCCTGTCTATCATCAGGGTCAACCCTGTCTTATGTACACATACAAGTAAAATTGGATATTTAAAATATTCATCACCTTTTTTCCTTTATTAATAGTAGTTTCCCTCACATGATTTGTCTCTCATTTTCCCCTCCATTCCTCTTCACCTTCCCTAAAATCATGATCCATTCATTTTCTCATTAAAAACCTAATAATCTTCTGAAGATCAAAAATAAAGTACAATAATTTATGATAATCTAAAGTAAAAATAAATACATTGGAGCAGGACTAACCAAACAGAAGAAAAGGAGTTTAGGAAAAGGAACATGAAACAGAAATAGATGCAGAGATTCAATATTTCAAACACTTAGATGTTACAATGGTGTTTTTGACTTGTCCATAAAACACTAATCTGGAAGCCATAACATAAATGCCAGAACAAATTACATATACATATGTGTGTGTGTGTGTGTGTGTGTGTACAAGTGGGTGTGGTGTTAAAACATATATATGTGTGTGTTATGACATTATATATATGTATGTGTATGTGTGTTAAAAACAACATATATATGTATGTTAAAAATAAATAGACTTTTTTTTTTTATTTTAATGTCCTGACAGGGCACCTCCAGTGATACCCTTGAGTTCATATTCTGCTTATCCTCTAGAGCTGGGAAAAAGGACTACCCCTAAAATAGTTGGCTTTCAAAAGGAGATTTCTTTTTATATAAGCCAATTTTGATATCCAAGTTATTATCAGTTGGAAATGGCTTCTGAGTTAGAGATGCCAAACAGTATCTACTCTTCTTTTAGCACTAGGAACTCATCTTCTGCAGAATCATGCAGGCCCTGGACATATGCCTCAATCTTTTGAGTTCAGATGCACATTGATCTTGATCCTGATGTGTTATAGGGCTCTCTGTTCTCCATTCTTTTTGATTCTTACACCATTTCTGCCTCCTATAAATGGGGTTACCTGAGACATGAGTGGAGGGATTTACTGGATACTCGTATTTAGAGCTTAGTGTCTCAAGGCTTCTCATTATGCATAGTTGTGGGGTTTATATATATTTTTCTAATTTCTGTAGAAGGAAGTTTTTCTGATGATGTCTGAGTAAGGTACTGTCATTTATAAATATAATAGAATGTCATTAGGACTCATATTTGATTTCTACTTTATTTTTGTTTTGTTTATTTGAGAACAGTAGTATTTAGTTTTATGTTAGGTTCCTGGTCTATCTAATTTCAGGTTCTTTTTCACACAAGCATTGTTGGCCATGGGTTACACCTGTGGAGTGTTCAATGAGTAATGTAGGTGGTATCTTCAGCAATAGGGCCAATCGTTGTGTAGAGAGCAATCAACAGCCTTGGCAATAGCCTGGTTTGTTAGTGTTGCCTCAGGACTCTTTTAACCATACACTTTTTACATGTACCCTTTGCTATTACTGGAAACATTTCTTAGTGATAAAGGATATTCAATGGAGCCTCTGTCTCCCCAACTATTTTGAAATTTAAGTTAGATCGCTGCCACATATGTATTTTAGGAAGCTTCTGCTGTATTATGTACTGGACATAGTACCCTCAAACGGCTTTTAATAACAACCATTTCTTGACATATTCTCTCCCTCTCTACCCTTGATATTTTCATTTCAGTCCCACAATCAATACATAGTGATCAATTCTATTTCATTTTCCTAGAGAGATCTATCTGCTCTATCTCCTCCAGTCCCTTACTCTATTCCTAACATCTGTGATTTATGGATTTTAGCTTTGTTATCACTGGCATAACAGCTAATTTAAACATAAGTATAAGCAAATATATGTCTTATTTGTCTTTTTGAGTCTGGGATACCACACTAAGGGTGATTATTCTCAGGTCTGGGATTTTTTTTCTTTATCTCTTCATGACTGTATTTAACTTCTTTAGGCTTGAGTCTCCCTTCTATTGTTGTGCTAAATTTGTGGATCAGCATTGCTTCACTTTGGTTTTATCATGGACAGTCTTACTATTTCTATCTATTGAGATGGTAAGTTTGCTGAGTAATGTAATCTGGGCTGGTGTCTGTGGTCTCATAGAGTCTGAAAAACATCTGTCCAAGTGCTTCTAGCTTTCTGAATGTTCATTTAGAAATCAGCTATGCCTGCCTTTTTATGTTACTTGGTCTTTTTTCCCTTGTAGTTTTCAGTATTTTTTTCATCATTCTGTACATTTAGTGTATCGATTATTATGTGCCAAGATAAAGTTCTTTTCTGGTACAGTCTATTGGTGTTCTTGCATCTTGATAGACATCTCCTTCTTTAGGCAATTTATTTTTCTTCTATTGTTTTGTAACAAGTATTATCTATGCCTTTGACTTGGTTTTCTTCTCTGTGCTCTATTCCTATTATGCTTAGATTTAATGTTTCCAAATGTCCCAGATTTTGTGGATCTGTGCAGATTTGTTTGGATTAACACGTTCTTCGAACAACATATCCATTTTCTTTATTGTGTCTTCAATGACAGAGATTCTTTCTTTCATGTCTTGTGTAAAGATTTGCCTCTTAGGTTGCCATTCAGGTTCTAATTTTTTTTATTGTTTTGTTTTTGTTTTTATTTCCAGCTCTCCCCCAGACTGGGTTTTCTTTCTTCACTTTCAAGTTCTTGACCTGTTTTATTCATTTTCTTCCTACAAATGTCTGTCTTCTCACGGATACTTTTAGATAAAGGTATTTATTTGTTTCTTTTTTAATGATGTATCTCTTATCTCTAAAGGCTATTTTATGGTCTTTGTCTTATGCTTCAGATATGTTCAAGTTCCCAACTGCAGTAGGGTTGCTGGCCATTAGTGGCTGTAATAGATGTTTCACACTAGCACTTGAAATCTGGATTTGAGAAGATTGTAATTCTTTTGTTGTCATTGTTTGTTTTCTTTTTGTTATTTTTTTTTTTTTTGATGCTTTAAGACAGCATTTTTCTGGGTAGCCCTGGATAGTCAGAATTCACTCTGTAGATGAGGCTGGCCTCAAACTCAAAGATTCACCTCCGTCTGCCTCCTGAGTGCATAGTAAAGGCCTGTTCCACCAACACCTGGCTGGGAAGACTAATTCTAAGTGCTAATATCTGGTCATGTCTTTTTTAGTTAGGTGTTTATTCCTTATTTTCTGTTGCCCCCTGATGTGGGAATGTCTTTTTGTATGCTGTGAATATCAATCTTTAAATAAAGGAGCTGTTTTGACCCATGACAGGCACCATAGAAAAAGTAGGAAGGAGATCAGAATAGGTAGGAAAGGAAGGTAGATTCAGATAGACCAAGCCAGCCGCCAAAGAAGAAACGTGAAAAACATAGGTGAGCCACAGGCCATGTAGCAGGCAGATTAATGAGAATGGGTTGATTTAAGATGTAAGAGCTAGCCAGCAATGTGCCTAAGCCATAGACCAAACAGCATGAACTTAATATAAGCTTCCGAGTCATTTCTGGGAGCCTAAGCAGCTGCGGGTAGTTAAGGGGTCTGGGACCGCAGGTCTGTGGGTCTGGATCTCTGAATGACCGGGACCAGGAAACTTTATTACAATAGATGGCATCCCAACATGGGCCAAATATCCACTTATAGCCTGAGAAAGCAGAGATCCATAGCTAAGCACCAGTTAAAACTTCCAGTCCAGTTGAAGAGATGGAGAAGAGAAAGTATATGAGCAAAGGGTAAAATCATACTTTTATGAATATAAACTCACATCAAAATGGCCCATGCATTCTTTTTTGTTGAGTTTGAGAATTTTTTAAATATAGCATGCAAATAATATTGTTAAAGTTGTTTTCTCACTCTATTAACCAAGTAAGACTTTGTTATTGTCATCGATTAAAAGTAATCTTAGCCTGGAGACTCAAAATGCTGAAAAGTTGTCTTTACATAAGTGTTAGTGGTAATTGGATTTGCTTACAATATAATTGTTAATAGAGTACATTTTTTTTTACAATGTTTGTTGTTGGCAATTCAATTAATTACTAAAGATTCAATAAACCAAGCAGTATATACTGATAATTAACTTACTAAAGATCTTATTAATTGGGATTTGAGTAAGCAAACCTTATATAATTGCAAAACTGATATTTTAAGCAGGAATTTAGAAAAACTTTATGTTTATTTTTATCTTTTTATATGTTTAAAAAAATAATAATAATGATTTATTTGTCATACAAGGGAAAGTATATTTATCTAATAAATATATTATGTGAAAGATGAAAGTAGAATTTAACAATCTCTAGTCCACTTTTTTTGCATGAAGAGAATTTGGTACTCATGAAACTGAAAATCTTCTTTAAGACATAAAATACTGTCACTGTTGGTAAGACAAAACAGCAGTCTACAGAATGGGAAAGATCTTTACCAACCCCGTATCTGACAGAGTACTAATCCTTGAAATACACCAAGAAATCAAGAAAATAGAAAACAAAAATTAATGTGTTATAGATCTAGAAAGATAATTTTGAACAGCAGAATCTCAAATGACCCAGAGACATTTGAAGAATTGTTCAACATCCTTTGGGACCATAAAAAAGCATATCAAAATGACTTTGAGATTCCTTCTTATACCTGTGAGAGTGGCTAACATCAAAAACACTAATGAGAAGTTACACTGGATAGGATGTGGTGCAAGGCAAATATTCCTCCACTGTTAGAGGGTGTGAGAACTTGTAAAACCACTTTAGAAATCCATATGAGGGCACCTTAGGAAATCAGGATTCACTCTGCTTCACAACCCAGCTATAACACTCTTGGGCATATACCCATATGATGCTTAATCATTCCATAAGGACACTTGCTCAACTATGTTTATAACAACATAATTACTAATATCCAGAAACTGAAAACAACCTAGATTTCCCTCAATCAAAGAATGGATAAAGGAGTTGTAATACATTTGCATAATGCAGTATTACTGAGTTGTTAGAAAGAATAACATCAGCAAATTTGAAGACAAATGAATAGAACTAGAAAAAAAATCATCCCGAGTTATTGCAGACTGAGAAAGAGAAACATAGTGTTTAGTCATTCATAAATTGATATTATCTGTAAAGTAAAGGATAACCATGTTACAGTCCATAGCTCCAGAGAGGATAGATAACAAGGAAGGCTCAAAGAGGTATAGGGAGAGATGCATAGATTTCCCTGGAAAGAAGAAATAGAAGAGATCGCCTGTGTTGCACGAATAAATGAAACTCAGGGATAGATCTCTGAGAAAGTTGGAGATATTAGAGAGAGTAAACACCACAGTCAGATCTTACCCAGCTATTTTTCAGCTTCCTCATCCTGGCTTCTCTTAGCCTCTTCTAGCCCTCTCTCTTTCTTTACTTGCCTGAAACACTCTCTTTGCTCAGTTAAGGCGTGACCCCACCACTGCCTGCCTGGGAGCCTGGAACTCCTTCTGCAAACTAAGATGACCTCAAACTCAATTTGGATTAAGGGCATAGGTCACCACTCCTGGGATATTTCCTCTTCTGGGATTAAAGGTGTGAATCACCATTCTCTGATCCTCCTAGACTGACTGTGATTATCCCTCTTATATCTCTGAAACTTTTGGAACTTTTATTAAGTCCCAACATTCTTGGGTAGATTGGGGGCTGGTGGGGATGAGCAACAACTAACCTGTGCACATAGGAGCTCACAGACTCTGGACTTGTGGACTAAGTATATAACTATCTAGGCCCTCTACAGTTGCATAGTTTGATCAATTTATGGAACTCTAATGGTGGAATAAATATCTACCCTAATGCTTTGGCTGGCTTCCATAAAATCATTCCTCATACAAGGAAGGAGCTTGATTCTACCTCAACTTGATATGCCATGATTTGTTGATGTCCATGGTAAACCTACCCTTCCTATAAAGAGGCCAAGGAAAAGTGGTTTCGAGAAGGGTGGGAGTGTGGGAAGAGAGGAGGGAGGAAAAACTCCTGTTAGGATGTAAAATAAATCAATATATTAAATTATTAATAATAACATAAATAAAGGGTTATATGAAAATAAGTTGATGTGATCAATGTATACAGTCAAAATTCTGTGATATCTTTGTGACTACTAATTTTATGTATCTGGACAGCTCATGGTTAAGTACACTTTACTATATTTGAGAAACTTCTAGGTTTGCTTGGTTTAGTTCACCTCATTTATCTTTAATTATCTTTTGATGTTTTGTATTTATCATTTCACTGATTGCATATTTACCTTTGTTGTTTATTATTTCTGCCCACTATTAAGTCATTATCTTAATCAATATTCTATTGCTCTTAATAAGAAAGTCCATAAACATGGCAACTCTTATAGAGAAAAAAAAATTAAATTGGGCCTGGCTTACAGTTCAAAGGTTTAGTCCATTCTCGTCTTGGTGAGAAGAATTGTAGTATACAGAGCAGACATGATGCTTCAGATGTATTTGAGAATTCTATATCTGGATTTGCAGACACTTTCTTAAAAAAGGTCATACTATTCCAACAAGACCACATTTCCTAATTCCTACCAAGTAGCCCCACTCCCACGCACTAGGTACCAAGCATTCAAATATATAAGCCATTGGAGGTCATTGTTATTCAATTCGCCATATTCTACTCCCGACCCCTTAGACTTGCAGATACATCATAATTCAAAAAAATACAGTCCAACTTCAAAAGATGTATAGTCTATCACAGTCTCAACATTGTTTAAAAGTCCAAAGATTAATGGTTCTTCTGAGACTCATGACAATCTTTTAACTGTATAACCACTCATACAATAAAAATACAGAAGATCACATATTTCCAACATATAGTGACACAGAATATACATTACCATTTCAAAAGGGAGGAAAGTGAGCATAAAGAAGAAATACTGGACCAAGGGAAAACTAAAATCCAGCTGGGTAAATTCCACATACTCCATCAACATGTCTAAGGTCAAAGCCCTCTTCAGATATGCAATTCCTTTCAGCTTCATTGACAGCAACACACTTCTCTTGGGCTGGTTCAACAGCTTGTCTGCAGCTCTGCTTAGCAGGTATCCCAGGACTTTGGTGTCTCCAGCATCTTGGGGATTGATTTCAAGATATCCCAGGCTTCAACTATTAAGCAGTGATACTTCAGACACAAGCCTGGCTTCAGGGGCTTTCTCATCCCAGAGGTATATTCCACATCACATTTATTGTAAAGCCAGAACCATGTGACAGAAACTGTCAAATTCTGCTAATCACTGGAGCTGAAACATGACTCCAGCATTGATAAGCTTTCTGTTTTTGAAGAATTTTAATTTTAAAAAATTTTATTTATTTTTTATTTATAAGTTTGTTTTTCATTTTACCTAACAACCACAGTTCTATCTCCCTCCCTTCCTGCCACTATTCACACCTCCATCCACACCTCAGAGAGAGTAAGGCAGTAAGGCCTCCCAATGTGAAAATAGAAAAATCCTGTAACTCTCTCCCCCTTGACCCCTTCCTGAGGTCACTGAAACTAGCCAAGGTTGAGATGTCTGCTTGGGACACACCCAGGCAGCCTGAGCCTGATACTTCCTGAATTCCTGAGACCCACCTGGTGAGCACCTTGACTTTCCAAGTTAAGGCTCTGAGACCATATTCCTGATCTAGCAACATGGGTGGGGTTACCCAGGAAAGTCCTAATATGAGAATTGTTAACTGTTAACTGTTTGAAGATTGCACAATGTGTCCTGCTCCAGGAAATGAATGTCTGCAGGTGGTCCTTATTGTTTCACAGGAAATAGCTTGCCTGCCTGCATTCCTAAACTCTGTCCTAAGTTAACCGTTGGCCCTGCCCTGTTATCAAGCTGAGCCTGCCCATACCCCCTCCCCTACCCAGAGTGGAGTATAAGAATTCTGCCCCAAAATATTTGGGGCTCCAGGCTTTTCTGCAGTGTCTGGAGCCCACACATGTGTGTACCGGTATTCATATTCATTAATCTCTCTTTTTCTTTAATGTTAACAGTGGTCATTAGCCATGGTCTTGGGGTGTCTTGGGGTGTCTTGGGGTGTCTTGGGGTGTCTTGGGGTGCCCTAGGGGCACCCGCCGATTACACCAAGAGGCATCAACAAAGTTTGGCTTATCAAATTGAGGCATGAACAAGTTCCTTCATCCTGTATCAAGGCTGAGTCAGGATGGACTACAGGGAATGGGTTCCAAAAAGCCAGTTCATGCTCTAGGGATAAATTCTGGTAAAACTGCCAGAGGATTCCCAAGATCATTATGGGAAAACACACAGAATCACTTGACCCACAATCCTGGGAGCTCAATGAAGCTGGATTGACAGCTGAGCAACCCCCATAGAACTGAACTAAGGTTTTCTTCACTGCATAAATTGGCTGTCAGAGATCTTGCTGTGTAGACTACCTTGAACTCAAACTCAGAGATCTGCTTGTCTCTGTCTTTCAGTTCTATGATTAAAGGTGTATGCCACAAAGACCAGCCCTAAGATTCTCTTTGATTTCTTTTTACAAAGGGGAAGTTTGCCTGGGTTCAGTCTTGCCCTGAGGTAACCACCCCTTTTATTCCATCTAGGATCAGATTTTTTTTTTAATTATCTATATTATATTTCCTGGTTCTCCTTTTCTCCTTAAACTGTGTATTTTGTATTTTGCCTTGCTTAGCTTTCCCCTTTTTCTTATAGATCTGCATAAGAGTCATCAAGTATAATAACAAAAGCTTCAGTCTTTCTGAAGACATGTTCTTAATCATAAAATTTAGGTGCCATCATTCTCTGCTACATCTAATTGTTTATCATATTTTCAACTTTGTTTTCTTCTTATACAAACTCATAATCAGAAATAAAATTGATACATTTTCCTACACATAAGGACAGTTTATGCCATTGTTTACAACTTTATTATAGTAAAAACCCTGACTATACTATACTCAAGATAGATGTTAAAGTAACCATTTGGATGCCAAGGAAGCTTGACATGTGATAAAGTTAATTTAAAGTAATACAAGAGTACAGATTTTAATATTTTATATATACACAGACTAAACCAACTATGACTTATTTGGATTATAAGTCTGGAAAATTTAAAATTTATTATTTATTCAGCAGGGATGTGGTTTGCCTTTTGTTTTGGATTGTAAAAATCATACCTATTTGAAAAATTATCCAACTTTAATTCCTCAGGCTTGTGGAATCCAATTACTAAGTGTTAACCGTGGAAGCTTATTTCAATGAATATGTAGAGTAATGAGGATTTGCTTATCTCTAAATATGCTATATCTTAATTATATAGACAAATAATTAAAAATATACTTTTAAACATAAAATTAGTTTCCTGTTCTCTGTGAGGTATCATTTTAAAATCACTTTTATATTTTGTCTATTCAGAAGTTCCATTGTGTTTTTGCCTCACAGACATAAAAGGCAATTTGGCCTTTACCCTAGGGATTTATAATAAATATCTGCAATAAAGCAATTCAACCATAAAATACACCCACTAAAAGGATGGTTAAATGGCTGTTGTATAAACTCCTTTACTTTCTTTTAAAGTTATCATAACATTTTCAAATTTACCAACATAATCACCATTAGACAATTACTTAGAAAGTTTCCTATTAGGGGTCATTTTTAATAAATAAAATTATTCTGTAAGCAACAATTATTCTATACACACATTCTAAATAGACAATATAATATAAAAGAGAGGGTAAGTGGAGTGGTTGCCAACAAAATAAAAAATTTAAAGAATGAACAGAAATTTACAAGCTGCTCTTTTTTTTTTTTTTTTTTTTTTTACAGATTAAATGGTTTTGTTTTATTTTCCATGATAAGGAGAATGAATATTTAAGATGTTAATTTAGCAATGATAAATGGTAGACAGAAAATTAGAAGAAAAATAAAGGAACAGAAAAATGTTATACACAACTAATTATTATTAAATATTTATTAAATGAGAAATTATTTTCACTCTAATATTCTGCTTTTAACACTATGGACATCAACACACATGAAGCACAAACTTAAGGAAGATCATCACATAGTGAAGTTAATGCCAGTAGTAAAGCATTTACATAAATGTAAACATAAAATACAAACTTCTATCACAAATTGCTAGAATTCGAGACCCAGTAGTCATCTAGGCACTATGTGTGAGAAATGTACCTTTTACAATATTTCTTACAAAGATACAAATACAAAAATACCGGCTTAATAAGTAGCTGGAATATAAAGCAAGGAACATACAGAAATAAAACATTTCTTAAATGAATATTTTATATTATACATAATATCAGCTTATATTACATAGTACAAATACATCTTGCTAGTATAAGAGTGATTTGTACCTTCATTAACAGTATAACATAGGCATGCATTTTGATGAAATTGAAGATATATACTTTACAATATTTTAAATATTTACTTGTTTCAAGAGACTGCTTTAAGTTCTGGAACTTACCAGACTAGCTGTAAATGCAGTTTATAAAACACAAAACCTGATGTTGATTTTGCACTGTGTTTTTGACCATATTTAATAGAGAAAATACATAAATTTGATATATGTCCACTAATGTTTAAAATAGCTACTAGCATCAATGTTTATTTATTCTCAATAGAAATGCATTTAATATGAGGCTATAAGATATTTTTGAGACAAAAACGTGTGCATATATTTACAGAGGAATTAGTCTTACTAGAAAATATTATTTTTAACAATCTTTATTTCTTCAGATTATTGTAGAAGAAATCACATGAAACTTAGAGCATACACATTAGGGAATAACAGAGTAATGGACCTATGTTAGCCCAATATTTTTCTCTAGTCATTTCCATACCAAACTGGGGGTCAGTGTATATGGTAACAGCAGTATAAATGAAAATTCCCTTTAAATTGTTCTCTAAGCTCTGTGCACACTCTCACTCATATCTCAATATGTGATACCTTTGTATGTGGTATTCTAGTTGTCAAATGATGATTAAAAATTTAATTTCAGAAATGAAATCCAATATAAGAGCAGCCATCAAATATTCCTCAAATTCACTGTCATGCATAATATCATAATTATCTATAACAAACAGAAAATCATTGTAAATAAACATACTTCAACAAGGTTAATTGGTTCAAAGCTGATAACAATGGAAATTCTTTCAAGCAATTAAGAGAAAATATGAAGATTAATTTTCTATCTCACAGGAGGAAGTTAACATCATTTTAAAAGTAAAAGATTCAATCTGTACATAATGCATGCTGATTTATTTATGTTTTTTATAAAATAAGTATTATGGATACTTTTGTTATATATAGTAACATAACAAATTATCTAATTCAACTTATAACATGTACATAATTATTTTTATTTGTAGAAAAGTTAGTAAATTAAAATTTCTGACTGAGCTATTTTTAGGGAGAACAAATCAAAACAAAATAACCAAAGCATAAACTATAACAGATATATAAAGAAATGCACTTGTATTGATTTGCAGAAATTTTAAAAAGCATCACTCGCTTTTCCAAAGGGTATTAAGGTATAAGATGTGTAGTAGTGGGGTTTCTCAGTCCCTGGTGGCCGAGGTCCGAGACCCACAGACCTGCCGCCCGAGACCGCTTAATCGCCCAGCTGCCCAGGCCCCCAAAAATGACTCAGATGCTTATATTAACTTCATGCTGTTTGGTCTATGGCTCAGGCACACTGCTAGCTAGCTCTTACATCTTAAATCAACCCATTTCTATTAATGTTGGCCACGTGGCCCATGGCTCACCGTGCTCCTTACATGTTTCTTCTTGGGCGGCTGGCTCCATCTGCCTCTGACTCCGCCCTCCTTCTCCTACCTATGCTTCAGCCACCCTGCCGCCCAGCCGCCCAAGAAGCAACATGTAAGGAGCACGGTGAGCCATGGGCCACATGGCCAACATTAATAGAAATGGGTTGATTTAAGATATAAGAGCTAGCTAGCAATGTGCCTGAGCCATAGGCCAAACAGCATGAAGTTAATATAAGCATCTGAGTCATTTTTAGGGGCCTGGGCGGCTGGGTGGCTAAGCATGCTTAGGCAGCAGGTCTGTGGGTCTTGGCCACCTGGGACCCGAGAAACCCCACTACTACAAAGATGTATGTCTTTCTGTCAAAAATAGTTATTTTTCATACAATATGTTCTGTTTATGGTGCTGTCTCCCACAATTTCTCCCCAATCTTACAGGTCCTTACCCACCTAAATCTACATCCTTTCTCCTTCTCATTGGATAGTAAACAGTCATCTACAAAGTGAAGTAAACAAACATAAATAGTACCCAACACAGAAACAGAAAAATAAAGAGCCCAAGAAAAGCATTAGAGATAATAGCTAGAAATAGAATACACAAATTGACATTCATAGAAATCCCCTAAAAACAAAAACAAAAAAACTGGAAACTATAATATATAAACAAAAGACCTGTATGGTAAATGTCCAAAGTATAATGGGGCACAATAAGTCCTCCAACAATGCCTTTGAGATTGTTTTGTGTGGGTCATTGTTTGCTGGACAGGGGTCCTGAAATTAGTTGTTTGCATATCCAGTGAGACTCATTGTAGAAAATTAGCTCTTGATTTGCAAGCAATTGTGGACTAGGAATTGCTTCTGAACATGTAAGTGAGTTTTTGTTCACATCCTTTCCACCAGGGCCACTGAAGCCTCTGTATAGGCTGCCACAGTCTGATGGACCTTCTGTTTTTGAATGCTTTGTTTCCTAGATATCCTCCAATCCTTCTCTAGATCTTTTAGTCCTACTGCCTCCTTTTGCACAGAGTACTCTAAAGCAGGAAGCAGGACTTGATGAAGTTCACCAATTTAATATTGTTTGTTCCATGATCTCTCATTCTATATATTTCCAGATGTAAGTGGAAAGGTCTGTAGCTGGGTTGAAGCTTACCTTTCTCTTTGGTAGCCAGTAGTAGCCATCTTTCATCATGATGAACACAATCAAGATAGCAGTAGCTATCTTTGGTAGCCATCTTTCATCATGATGCACACAAGTTAAAAAAGATGAAGGTAATAGTTAGACACCATCTTAACTTCCCTATATTCAATTAGTTGTAAGGTGTTTTCTTCAATAATATAGTGTGGTAGGATTCAGGTGACAGCTGATAAGATCTCAGGATGCTTACCCAGGGTCCAGGGGCCCTGAGGGGGGCTTGGCCCACCCCATTGATAAGGGGCTGCTGGGACCCCAGAAAGCCTGTTTGTCTGGTTCCTGGCTGCTGGAGAGACCAGTTTGTAATCCATCGTGTCCACCATTCCAGACTCCAGTCCCTGTTCAGGCTCTGTTATAAGCTGTTACCTGTACCGTGAGTGTTTGTTTACATTTTAATAAATATCAATCTTGGACTGGTGCCTTCTAAATAAAACTCCATGTACATTTGGCACCCAAGATCCCTGGGCCCTGTTGGGGTCTGCAGCCCAATCTCCTTGGTACCATGGCAACAGTCAGGCTGGAAACGCACACGGGTCAGGTTTGGAGTGTGGGTACAGCTTAGAGCACGTCAGCGGCCTGCTCTCCTTGGTGCCGCGCTTCCCAGCCCCATGCCTGCCTGTGTGGCAGCTCCGCCCATCTAGCCCCAGTAGCCTATAGTGCCTCCCCAACCTCCCAGCTAGCCCACTTGGTTGCTGTTTGTGACCTGGGAGACCATAAATTACTCAGGCAAGCGAACAAAGGAAACAAAAACCCTTCTATTTTGTGATTTACATCCTGTCTTAATCTGTGAGAATTTACCTTTTCCAAGGATTGTATTCTGCCTGCTGGGGCCTTTCAACACCACATAGAGCCTGTAGGTAGCTTTCTGCTGCTGGGAGTCTCTGCATCTGCCATACAGAGGGCAGGGCATTGAACGCTCTGCTCTGTGACACCTGTGGACTAAGCGGCATCATCACACCTGAATTGAGGTAATGGCTGACAATTATTCTTTTGATGACTTCAGGTCATATCTTGCCATGGTGGTTGACAAATTTTTAAATGAATATCTTGAAGGATTCAATACCCCAGTCCTACTATTTTTTGGCTTGTTTCTCTATTTTGTGTTTCAAAATAAGAGAATGATGACAGAGGTGACAAATGGAAACCAACAATTACTGTCCAGATTATGTATTATGGAACTATCAAACACTATGGTGGCAGATGAGGTTAAACAGGTACAAAATGTAAATCAACAGTTGCTGTTCAAGGTATATGATGTGGAACTGTCAAACACTAAAATGGCAAAAAAAATGCATACTCTGGAAATTGGTTACAACAAGCTTTCAGATAAGGCTTCCTCTTTAGATATGGATAACACTATACAATAAAAATATAGGCTCTACTTAAATGATGAAAACAAGACACTTGTTGACTACATTAATGATGAGAACAAGAAAATTATTAATTATGTTAATGATGTGGATCGAAAAATTGCTGGCTCAGTGAGGTCTTTGGAAGGACTGCTTCATCAGGACACTCAGGCTCTAGAAAAATCAATAGTATCTAAACTTCAAGAATGGGAACCCGTAGTATCCAAAATCCAAGAATGTGAGGGTCATAATGCAATACTGGAAAAGGGTAGTGATGCATCTTATGCTCAGAACAGTTCAAGTCAACCCCCAATGGGATATTATTGTACTGGAGATACTCTACCTAAGGTGGTAAACATGACAGGGCTACCCCTTCCCCAACACTATTGTTCCCAGCTACTATTCAGACAAAGATAGCACCTGGTGTATCCTCAGAATATGTAGAGTACAGCTATGAGCCAGTGCATATGAGAGATATCAAGGATTTTAAGAAGGCAATATCAATGCATGGTATACACTCTACTTATGTAAAGCAGCTTCTAAATTCATGGTCAGCAAAAAACCGGATTGTACCAATTGATTGGATGCAGCTAAGGGCTGCTGTCTTGGAACAAAGTTAGAATTTACAGTGGAAAAGCTGGTTTCGAGAGGAGGCCAGGACCTTAGAACAACAAGGAAAAATTAGGGGTTTCTTTGCTTCTCAGAACCAAATCATGTTTGCTGATGTGAAGACTCAAACTACTTATGATGAACATACTTTATTGCTATGCCATACTACTGCACTGAATGCTTGGGAAAAGATTTTGGACCCCGGTCAAAAAATTGAGCATTATACTAAGGTCAAACAAGGCTTAAAAGAGCCTCATACTGACTTTCTACAGAGGCATACAATGGCTATACATAGAGCAATATCAGATCAAGAAGTTAGGAAGCAATTAACACTTTCTCTGGCCTTTGATCATGCTAATCTGGAATGTAGAAGAATGCTTATGCCTTTAATGATCAGAGCCACACCTATAGAAGAATGGATTCAATATGCAATCAACGCTGAATCTCTCTTTTGCAACAAGGAGAATTGGGTAGAACATGCTGTTGCTAATGCTAGGGTGAGGAACGAAGGCATCACTTGTTTCAACTGTGGTAAACAAGGCCATATAAGACGGAATTGTACACAAGGTACTCATGGAAATAATACTCAATCTAGGTTTAATTCAAACAGAAAGCCATTGCCTTCTGGATTATGCAGAAGGTATGGCAAGTGACAGCATTGGACCAAAGAATATAGATCTACCAGGGATAAAGAAGGGAACCCTTCACCATTGAAAAATGCCTTTCAGGGCTTCCCCTGGGAAGTCACCAAAAAACAGACTCCAAATTTGAGGACGGTAAGATCACATCTAGTCATAGTAGAAGACCAGCATTCTCAGGATGAGTAGAGCATCCAATACCTGATCTAGAAGATCATACAGTATTAGATAATAACATAAATTCAAAAGAAAATTCAGATTCCAAAAACAATCACAAAACGAATATTTTGACAGACTTCTATAAATGAACAAAGACCAAAATTGAGAATATGGATAGATAATATTTATATCCAGGGTTTAGTTGACATGGGGGCTGATGTTTTGATCATAACCCCACAATCATGGCATCCAAGATAGCCTTTACAGGCAGTAGATATTCGATTTCTGGGTATTAGAACAATTTCTCAGGTGAAACAGAGTGTGAGATGGCTTGAATGCATAGGACCAGAAGGTCAGAAAGGACGGTTGAAGCAATATATGGCTGACATAGCAGGGAATCTGAGGGGTCGCGACCTTCTAATGCAATGGAATACCCAGATTAAAATCCCTACCGGTTCTGATATCAACAGAAGACTCAACTATGTTTCCAAAAATGATGCTTTAAGGTACTATGGAAAAAATTCACCAGCCATTCAGGTTGTACAAAAGAATTGTCCAATAACCACAGAACCTAAAAGGACACTCAGAGCACTGCCTTTGAAATGGTTAACAGAAAAGCCTATTTGGGTTCAACAATGGCCTTTGATGAGAGAAAAACTTCAGGCTTTGGAACAGTTGGTACAGGAGCAGTTACAGGCTCAGCATATTGAAGAATCAACCAGTCCATGGAATTCTCCTGTTTTTATTGTCAAGAAAAAATCTGGAAAATGGAGGATGGTAATGGATTTAAGAGCAATTTCTAAGGTGATTCAACCTTTGGCCTCTTTAAAGTCTGGTATTCCCCTACCTTCTCTGCTACCTAAGGGATGGCCTATTGCAGTTATTATTTTGAAGGATTGTTTTTTTACCATACCTTTACAGGAACAGGACAAAGAGAAAATTGCTTCCACAGTGCCTGCTCTTAATAATTCAGGGCCAGCAAAGAGGTACCAATGGAGAGTCCTTCACCAAGGAATGTTGAATAGCCCTACCTTATGCCAATATTTTGTACAACAACAACTAGAAATAACATGCAAGCACTTCCCACAATCTATCATTTACCATTATATGGATGATATTTTGTTGGCAGACAGAAACCCAAAGACATTAGAAACATTGTTTGAAGAACTAAAGAAAATATTGCCTGATTGGCAACTACAAATTGCTCCAGAAAAAGTACAGAGGGGAGATTCTATCAATATTTAGGATATAATATAGGTTTACAAAAAATTAGGCCACAAAAGGTAAAATTAAATAGAGATAAATTGAAGACTCTTAAGGATTTTCAAAAGTTACTAGGAGATATTGCTTATATATGGCCATGATTGGTATGAAAAATGATGAGCTAGTTAATTTGTTCAAGACTTTGGACGGTGACAAGAATTCAAATAGTCCAAGAGAATTATCTGATGAGGCCAAGAAATAATTAGAGTTGGTGGAAAAGACTTCAAGAAGCACATGTGGATCGTGTGGATCCAGACCTGGATTGCATACTTGTTATTTTACCCTCTAGACAATCTCCAACAGGAATCTTAATGCAAAGAGAAAACATTATATTAGAATGGATATTTCTGCCACATAGGCCAAGCAAGAAGATGAAGCCATATATTGAAAAAATTTCTGAACTTATTTTTAAAGGTAAATTAAGACTACACCAATTGACTGGAAATGAACCTGCAGGAATTGTTGTGCCTTTGACTAATGAAGAAATTGAACAATTATGGGCAGAAAGTGAACCTTGGCAAAAGGATTGTAGTGACTTTTTAGGGGAGATTAATGATGAATATCCCCAAAACAAGAGAATTCAATTTATAAAAGAAACTAATTGGATCTTTCCTCGTGTGGTACAGGATAAACCCATTTCTGGAGCCCCTATATTTTATACTGATGAGAACAACTTAGGAAAGGCTGGCTACATGTCTGAAAACTTAATTAAGGTGGCTCAGAGCCATTATAACTCTGCTCAGAAGTCAGAACTATATTCAATTATTATGGTGTTATTGGATTTCACAGAGCCTCTCAATGTAATTACTGACTCTCAATATGCAGAAAGAGTTGTTTTACATATTGAAACTGCTGACTTAATTCCTGATGATACAGACCCGACCTTACTGTTCATACAACTAAAAAATATCATCAGAAATAGGTTTCATCCTATGTACATAACACATATCAGGGCACACATGGGTCTCCTAGACCCTCTAGCTCAGGGGGTTACATCCTATGTACATAACACATATCAGGGCACACATGGGTATCCCAGGCATTCTAGCTCAGGGTAATGATGAAATAGATCGGTTGCTGATAGGAAACATGCTAGAGGCCACAGAATTTCATGAGGAACATCATGTTAACAGCAAAGGACTAAGGAAGAGTTTTTCCATCACTTGGAATGAAACAAACAAATTAGTAAGGAATTGTAACACTTGTTCTTTCTATAACCAACCATCTTTACCTGAAAGAAGTAATCCTGAGGGTACACAGAGAAATGAGATCTGACAAATGGATGTGTTTCACTTTCCAGAATTTGGAAAGATGAAATATGTACATCTGAGTTCTAAAAATTCTGATGCTGTACTTACTCACTTTTTGGAAGCCATGGCCATACTGAGAATTTCCGCTCAGATTAAGACTGACAATGCTCCAGCTTACGTTTTCTGAAAAAAGAAGCTAATTTTTGGATACAATAATATAAAGCGTATTACGAGGATACCACACAATCCTACAGGACAGGCAGTTGTGGAGAGATCTCACCACACGTTGAAAGAGATGCTTTATAAACAGAAGAAAGAAATGAGAAAACCCAAGGCACAGTGCCTTATTAACTTTAAATTTTCTTAATGCTGATGAAAATGGAACATCAGCTGCTGAGAGACATTAGGTAATAGAGAAACCCTCCAAGATAAATCAACCCATCTTCTTCAAAAATGTGTTGACTTCATATTGCAATCCAGGATATGTGCTTCAATGGGTTAGGGGTTACACTTTTGTTTCAACAGGGACAGAAAAGATATGGGTACCGACAAAACTAATAAAAGTCTGCTTCAAAAAGGAGTCCCTTCCTGAGGAGGAGAAGTAATTGCTCATCCCTGATATGACAAATGGATACATGGTAAGAAAAACACATTTAACAAACCTGGGGCAGGGTCCCAATTTTGTCTTTACAGGAAAACGGATACAACTATTTTTAAGGCATTGACTAGACATTGAATAATTACTCATCTGCAATCAAGGCAGATCAATGATGAAGGAATTTTAAAGATGGATTATGAGACCAACTGATACACATATACACTACTGTGTAATCTCTCAATTCTTACTACTTTGCAACTTGCACCTCCACGTTAAAAAAAAAAAAAAAAAAAAAAAAAAGTGGTCCTGATTTGACCATTAATTGGGCTGGATTTGGATTTGGAGCAAGTGGCTTTCTCCCTTTCTAAACCCAAGCATATTGGGAAAGAAAAGGTGAAGTATTCTGTCTCGTATCAGAAAAGCCACCTGGTGTGAGACAGAAGACAGAATGTTTAGGGACTGATGTGGGAATGCCCTTCTTTATGCTGTGAATCTCAATCTTTAAATAAAGGAGCTGTATTGGGTCATGGCGGGCACCATAGAGGAAGTGGGAGGAGAGGTCAGTTTAGATGGGAGAAGAAGGGCGGAGTTAGAGGCAGATCAAGCCAGCTGCCCAAGGAGCAACATGTAAAGAGCACGGGTGAGCTACGGGCTGGGGCCACGTGGCCCACAGATTAATAGAAATGGGTTGATTTAAGATGTAAGAGCTAGCTAGCGATGTGCCTGAGCCATAGGCCAAACAGCATGAAGTTAATAAAAGCGTCTGAGTCGTTTCTGGGGGCCTGGGCGGTGGTGCGCAGATAAGCAGTCCCGGCGGCAGGTCTGTGGGTCCCGGATCTCTGGCGCACGGGACCCAGAGAACCCACTACTACAAGGGACCAATATTATTGTGACTTTATCTTAAACCTTGTTTCTCTCTGTATCTGTACCTTTCAAAAATTCTGTATGCATACAATCTTCTGAAGTCATAGAAGATATGAATATCTTCTTTGAGTATCAACAATGCTTGAGTTTTCCATTGTAAATAACATTTCCTCCTATCAGCTATCTACAATGAATCTGGAACCAAGATGGGGCCCCCACTGCAACAACTCCTATTAGTGAAACAAGAATAAAAGGGAGAGTATGAGAGAGAGAGAGTAAGAGACAGGAAGACAGACAGACAGAGGCAAAAATAGAAAAATCAAAAACCTGGTGAGCACCAATCAATGACTGTTTTCAGAAAATAGACTATTCAAAAATGGCTGCAAGATAGCGCTCTATGATTATCCTCCAGATCACACTTCTAATTAGAATTCCAGATGTAGTTAACCAGTATTCTGAGAATGGTTATAAATGTATATAGTCAGTCCATTAAGATCTAACCATTGCTTTAGCTTTTAAAGGATCCCAAAGAGATGCCATCGCCCTTAAGTCAGCAGGAAGCAACCTTATGAAAGACTACGCCCCCTTTCCCAATAAGTTTTGTGTTCTGAGGGTTGTGGGTAATTATTATTCTGCTAGAATAGTTATAAGTTAAAATTGGGTGGAGGACAGAACTATAATATAGCCTCAAAGGTCTCTTTTGAAGAAGAGAAGGGGTATAGATACGATAGATAAAGGTAGATTGTTCTACCTACCTATACACCATTCTAGCTGAATGTGTGGGCTAAGTTAAAGACAATTTGCACAGGCATAGGTATTTGTATATTGATACAAATGTGAAATCATTTTATATGTTTAATTGTGATAATTTGTACATTGATACAAAGTTTAATCTGAAATTGCTTTATATAACCAAAGCAACTTGTACTTCAATATAAATCTGAATCTGTAACTATTATGTAAAATTAAATCTGTAATTGCTATATTTTATATATGCTTCTACCTCTATTTAAAATATTTGCACATCATTGTCATGTACACTATGCAATTACTACCTTCATTTAACTATACTAGATATAATGTATGAATGCACTAGTTTTGATATATGCACAAGATGTTTTATATACCTCTGTTTAGATGGTATATATGTATATACATGTATAAAATGCTGTGGCCACTTTACATGGTAATATACCCCTGGCTAATGTTTGATAGTCATACTAAAAGTCATTGTTCAGGGATTGTACACCCTTATATAGATATTCTAATTTTTAGTACAGGGCTTATTCCTTAAGACAATAAAAACTGCAGTCAACATTACTTAAGGTACCATATCCCAGTCATCTCGGATACAGGTTAGAATATCATAGATAGACAGGAATCTTCAACCATTTCATAGACCCATAGAACATGGCATTTAACATTTGAAATTTGGCCACAAGAGACACGACGACTCCTGGTGTTACTGCTCCTTTCCAGAGATGGTTTTGAGCATCAAGGATACTCCTTTGGAGCTTGTCCTTTTGGCAGAGAATGGCTGGTTGGGTAAGGAATTATCCTTACCTTGATTGCTGACAGTACACACATGGTGTCCAAGCTGGATGAACAAGTTGATGGATGGAGACTGATGAAACCTGCCTGGACAGGATAAGACAGTCCCTCCAAAATTGCCCTGCTTGTGAAAAGATCTGTCAAATACCATAGGCCTGTAGCCAATATGATAGATGCTCCAATGGCGCACAAATCCAGATGTGATTGTCCAGGTAGCTGTGTTGCTGTTCTCTCCCAAATTTTGGAAGGCACTACTGCCATGTACTTCTGACTTTCAGGTGATACATCTTCCTTCTCAGGTCTTGAAGAAGTTGAAAAATAGGTGTTTAAGGTTATCACCCTATTATCCCTTAGAAAGGAACATTCAGGTGTTGAATTTTCACTTTCCCAGATTAACCTTTTGAAGTAATTTATACCCTACCATCTACCAATATTCTAGAAATATATGATGTACTTTATATGTGTTAGGTTTTGGTTGTAATTTGTACTTTATCCTCTCATAGATGCTACCTCATAATAATTTCTATTGTACATAGTCTTAGTTTAGAACCTTCTTAGTTAGACAAAAGGGGAAGATATGGTCAGATTCAGGTGTCATCTGATAAGATCCAAGGATACTTACCCAGGCTGCTGAGTCCCTGAGGGGGGCGTGACCAACCCCATTGATAAGGGGCTCTTGGGACCCCGGAAAGCCTGTTTGCCTGGTTCCTGGTTGCTGGAGAGACCTGTTTGGAATCCATCATCCACTGTTCCAGACTCCAGTCCCTGTTCAGGCTCCGCTATAAGTTGTTACCTGTACCTTGAGTGTTGGTTTATATTTTAATAAATATCAATCTTGAACTGGTGCCTTCTAACTAAAACTCTGCCTACAATATGGTCTTACCAATAGATTGTTGATAGCTTGCTAATGGCATAGGTGGTGTGCAGGCTTTGTTGGGTATACTTCAACCAATAAATTGATTAGATATTAGCCATTCCTTGAACTGGAAGGTTCACTGAGTAATAAGAGAAACTCAGTAGGTGGTTCAGTCTCCCCTGTTATTTGGGATTACATTTAGATACCTACAAGTACGTTTATATTTTAGAAATCTTTTACTCTATTACGTTTCAACATACCCCCACAAAATTCCATTTGATTTGGCTGTCTCTTCCCATAGTTCCCTATTCTTTTCCCTCTCTCCCTCTTCCTTCTCTACGTCTGTTGGTCACCCCATTTCCACTTCCTCAACAGACATCTATGACTGTAATATTTTCCCTTGTTAAGGTGATTCAATCTCTCTTTGATATCTTATAAACTATCATGATATAGTTATGTACTAACAGAAAGTGAATTTATAGTAAAGAAAATTTCAAAGCCCCACCTAAATATTTTAGTAATTACTACTGTATTAACAATGTATTATTTTCACTCAACTCATTTGTATCTAGCATAAGCAAAAATCCTGCAGAGTCTAGACATTTACCTGTATTTCAAGGAGTAAAACTGGTATGGGCTTCATTTGGAAGAAAAATAGTGTAAAGAAATAAAAATTATTTTACAAAATTAAATATGGTTAAAAGCAAGAGCAAGAAAGGCTTTTATTGAATAAAAATATGACATCTCTAGAAAAGATGAGAACACTTTAAGCTGGAGATTACTGAAATTTATTGTGTTAAAGGCATCTTTCATGGAGAAGATCCCATTTGTTTTCAACTTTTTCATTTTTTTATGATTTCTTCTTCTCCAACATTTTTAAAAATTAATATCATGATGCTTTTTCTGATTCTCTCAGTATATTTTTGAACAAAAACATAACACAAAAATTTTAAAAAGATAATTTCAATGGAATTTATATTAGATATTGAATTATCAATTTCATATTATTCGAAAAATGCATGTTGCCATTTTAAATCAGTTTAATATCCATGCTATAATATTTTATCATAAAATGTATTATATGTGACATATGCATCAACAGTAAACTCAAATATATGGTGCTTAACAATCTACATTCATTTACTTTTCTGAAAAAACAGGACAAGAAAAATAACTACAAATAAATTATTCACATATATTTTAACATATGATAAGTATGGTTTTGTATTTAATATAGAAAGCTCTATTCTCATTCTTCTTGTATTTTTCCTTAAAATGTCATTTCCTATTAAGGACAATTGATTGATCTATTTAAGTTACACTAAAGACATGACATCAAAATCAAAATCATTTTTGTCATCAGGTTGTCATTAATGTTGTAAATATCTTCCTTCATAAATCCTATGACAGTACTGAAGACCACACAGGGATGGACAAACTTTCAATGTTTTTTTTGTAAAGCTGTTGTCATAGATTTTGCTAAGATAATGCACTGAGAGCTGGTTAATGTGGAAAGTCATAATACAACTTTTTAAAGGCTGATATAATAGTTATTCTTTCTCATTTTAGTCAATTTTCTAATCACTGCTAGAGAGAATTAATTCAGTAACAGCATGAAATATGTGCAAACAGTAATCAGATGTATTATATTCACCTGACACTGTGTGAATTAGTCACTGCTACACATTGTTGTATTCCTTGAATTATCCTGAACACATTTCTGGATGAGTCAATATTGAAATAGGTGTAGCACATGAAAATGTATGATATTGAAGGTATACAGTAGATGAAATTTTACTTTCCATTATTTATAAAAATTTCCTAGAGAAGTCAGAAATAGGAAGTAGAAAAAGATGTATGAATAGGAATAATATATATTTTAAGTAGCCAAAAACATAAGTATACTATCCAGTTAACTAAAACTGAAGTATTTAACATTCCAAATTGACAAATGATGTGGATATACATCAAAAGAGTCAAGCAAATCATTCAAACTTTGCATTTAAAAATTCTTATTTTAATGTATATTTAAAATTCTTACTGTTTTTGATGCTCAAATATAGAAAGGATGGAGTAATGACATCTGTATTAATAAAATGATAGACTATGCCATTAGATATGGTATCAAAAACCATTACAATTTGAAATATTCTAATGACAAGTAGGCCATTTAGAAAGATAAACACATGAATAATGAATAGAAATAATAACAATAATAAGCATAATGCAGTATTTATTCTATTAATGAACAAATCTATGATAAATTGTTAACAATTTAAAAAAATTTAAAATTGAACTTACCAGGTTTACATAGCTGTCTCCACCAAGCATATTTGGTCATAAGAAAAGCTCACAGATTTTAAACTAAGATATGATTTTATTGAAGTTTAGCCTCCATAACTAGTATCTTATTGACTTATTTACAGAAGCATAAAGCAAAGGTTAACAAAGACAGTGGCATTATGTAAAAGGCCACCTTGGAGCCACTGCTGTCTTATGAAGCTACAACCGTGGAACTCACATCATGTCCTTTTGGCTACTCCACCAGTCTTCTCCCTCTAGTGATGTTTTTCTGCTCTTGTAATTGGGGGAGGACCATGTGACTCTTACAAGATTTTAAATTTTATAATTTATTATTTTTAGTTTTCTGAATCTTTTGTGCCCCTTTTACAAGAGTTGCTACTTTTCAGAGGAAATAAATACACAAGATGCCATTTTTTTCTCATAGTTCAGTTAACATTTTTTTAAAAAAATTAAAAATAATTTTCTGTAGGTTCTAATGACTGTCATAAACACATTAATGTTCTTTGAAAGATATCATCATACCAAACGAAACTCTAGTGCTTTTGAAAGGCCATTCTAACTATGTCAACTTTTACTAAAATTTGTTAAATCTGGCACAACGCATGTATTTGATTGTCTTTCTCTATTTGTGTTATGCTTTTGTTTGTGAGTTGGAATAATTTTGCTGAAAATTATAAAATGTATAAATAAAAGGGAAGCTTCATTTCTATTGAAAAGTAAATTCAAAATTACACCACTATATTTGTTAAGCACTCCTGAAGTAATTAGTCCTCAATTCGGGCAAAGACCAGAAATATAAATAAATTCTGAGAGCCATTGACATGGAAATATCACCATACAAAGATTAAAATGTAGATAATAACTAAGCAAACAGAACTATGCAAACTTTGCTGTGCCAAACTGTAGTCAGCATTGCTGACTATATTCTATAACCATGAAATACTTGAGATAACCACTTTGTAATGAAAAAAGGATAATATTGTATGAATCCTAATTGATTTAATAATAACCCAGAGCCTGATATCAGAGTAAATGATGAAAGATCAGAAAGACACAGAAACCAGCCACTAGGAAGACTTCACCTCTTGAAACATCAGGCTGAAAAGGAGAGATTCTCACTTGATGAATCCTTACACTGAATGGTTCTGAGATCCTGTCTCTACTTGCCTTACATTCCTGTCTGTACCCATCCATATCATTTCCTGTCTCAGCTTTCCTCGTTCTGGGATTAAAGGCATTTGAGCTTCCCACCAGTAACAACTACAATAGTCTCAGCATTAAAATGTTTGCGTATGAGCTTTGAAAGAAACAGAAGATCCAAATTCTGATAATCACAAATTAAATAGCCATAAATAAAAATGATTGTCCAAAGTTGCTCAAAAATATTAAAAAGTAGCCTCAATATTAAATGATTCAGTAAACTATACGTAATGTGATTCAGCTTTCATATTGACTCACTATAAATATCCTTATTCAAAACAATAATGAATCCCAATCCACTTCAAGGAGAGAGCTATAGAACATCTGTTACTGAGCATATTATTTATGGGCACTTTTAATATGTCAAAAGGCAAAATATAATATGCATATTCATATGAGATTAAATGCAGAATCTTTTTTAGGCTATTGAAGTATAGACCAAAACATGATGAAAACGTCTTTAATCATGGTAGTGTTTCTGTTGGACAAGAGTAAATAAGTAAAAATTCATTCTGCTATTAAGTCCATGAAAATAATGAATTAAACCTTTAGAAATTTGGAGTGAATAAGATGCAATTACTTTGAAAAAATAATAAAAATTCCATATAAGAATACAAGATTTATTTTAGTTGAAATGAGTCTTTCAGTTACAGGTTATCACTGACATTATTAATATATCTGCTTCAAGTAATTTGTAATAAATATCTCAGGGATAGCATTTCTTGAAAAGAGTCAGGGATCCCTTAACTATGCACTTTCTTTTGCATGATCAGCAAGCAATGAATTAAACATAACAGGAGTAATCCCATTTTAATAATCACGTGTTGCATATTTTAGGATTTTTAATGCACAATACAGTGTAACAATTATTTACTTGGCAAAACATCACAGGAGCTGTTATGTACCATCCAGACAGACTAAAATTTTATAAATAAATGTAGATGTGCACATTGACAACACACAAGCAGTATGTTATTCACATTTTATATACTTACTTTAATGTATACAGATTCATTATCTAGAAGGATTCTGAAATAAATCTTTTGTGAATGCTGCAATATTTTTGTCCTTGAATTTCTAAGAATTGTGCTGTAGTAATTTTTGAATATATTTAATAAATTTCTATTGAATAATAAAATATTATTCAAATTCCATTTTCAAGTGTAGCAATATTTCATAAATCTGAGAAAATTTAATTTTTATAGACAATTATATTAAAACTGAAGCCCTGATTAATTTTGCTGTTATTTCTGGATGATAAATAACACAGTTATAAATTTGTACTTAAAACAATTGTAAACTAAATGAAGCCAGTAGACAACAATACAGTCAAAAGATTATATTCTGCATTTCTAAAATCTTATTTTTAAGATTTTAAAAGTGTTTGTGGGTCAGGATTTTCTCACTCAATATAATAGTTTCTGGCTTTTAATTGTGTTTTTCTTTTCAATTAACAAAAATTCCATGTGTATAGATATGATATTCATCAGCTGTAGAAAAAGCCATCTGTTTGTATGTCCAACCTATTGTGAATACAGCAGCTCTGAAAACTGACCAATATGTGTGCTAGTAAAAGGAAATAAAATCCTTTGGGTATCTGCACAGAGTTGGTGTAGTTTGTATGGACGACCTACTTTAGTAGCTTAAGAACTGTAGCACTATTTTGTAGGTCTCTATGACAGTCTCATAGCACCAATTGTACATGAAGATTCCCTATTTATAACGAGTTTGCAGAGATTGTTATCTTTTGATTTTATAATCACAGCAATTTTGACCAGGGTAGGACAATCTTACAAATCATTTTAATTTTCATTTTTTATGGAGGATTATAAATATTTTTTAAATTGTTGACATTAACATTTGATCTTCTAAAGACTCTCTTTAGTAGCAAAACCTACCTTATAATTGTGACATTTACTTTCATGGTGTCTTGTTTTTGAATGTGTGTGTGTGTGTGTGTGTGTGTGTGTGTGTGTGTGTGTGTGTGTGTGTGTGTATACAATATTTTTCTATATCACTAAGCTCCAGTCAGATATATAGCTGATAAATATTTTGTACATTTTCTAGGCTACCTGATTATCAAATTTAAAAATTTCCTTTCTAGCAAAGTTTCATTCCACAAAATTCCATTTATTGTTTTCTGGAAATCACAGTCCTATTTTGAAAGATACAAGCCAATTTCAGCTTGTATCTTTATATTCATTGGTTAGTACAACCTGCTGACCTCATTGGATACTTTGTTTTTCTCTCTTTCTCTCTTTCTTTCTCTCTCTCTCTCTTTCTTTCTTTCTTTCTTTCTTTCTTTCTTTCTTCTTTCTTTCTTTCTTTCTTTCTTTCTTTCTTTCTTTCTTTCTTTCTTTCATATGGTTGGCTTATTCTCAATTGGTTAAAGTTCAGAGAACATATCTCAGTAGAGCACTTAGCTACAAATATTTATAGCTTTGCCAGCTTTCAAAGATCATAGTAGAACTGTCAATATAGATACCCTAGTCTTTTGGAGGACCTCAGTGAAACAGTGTGCTCTGAAAATGATAGGAACTTCATGAACTTACAGAAGCTGTGGTAGCATTCAAGAGATCTGTGCATGAATAACAACATTTTAGTGAAGATATGGGACACTGTCATATGCCTTCTTCCTTAATAGAAGAGTGATTGGTTTCTTAGGTAAAGTGAGTTTTATTAATTATTTCAACTTTGGTCAGTCAACCATGCTCTAATGTAAAGACCCTAGTATACAGGCAGAATAAATTTGAGCTAATGCATTATTTATAAACATACAAACAGCATAAATGTCAAATGGCATAAAGGTGAGAGGGTGTGAGAGCTTGGATTAAGGAGTCAGGGAAAATAGTGAGATTGAGTATGAGTAAAATATCTGTATAAAATCTATGAAGAAATAATAAATATTATATTGTTTAAAATGTTTTCCTCCTTATGTTTTTTATTTACAAGAAAATCATTTTTGATAGTCAAGATGCTTTCCACTTACACTTCTTTTTATAGTAAATTAACTACAGGAATTATATGAATACTTTAAAACTAAGTCAATTCAATACTCAAACACACAAAACTGTGTATAGAATAATTTTATTATAGCAAGGAAACAACTTTTAATTTTTTATCTATCTATATCTACATATTCATGATGAACTAATTATAATGTTAGAAAAATAATTAATTGTCTTTAATTTCTATTACTTAGGTATAGGGTATAGAAAGTTAGACTCAATAAAGTGACACAGCTTTATTTATTTTTTATTAAAATTTCAATTGTTATTTGTACAGTTAGTTTAAATGTAGAGAAAAAGACCTTTCGCATAAAATGCTATAGGATTTCTTTATGTCCTCCACTATTGAATATTTCTTAGTGCACTTCTACTAATTCTTAAATCTGTTATACAATGGAAATTAATGTTTCTTTTCTCCTAATACAGCAAACTTTTTAAATCATGTATATTTTATTAGAGATGCCTTTATGTTGAACCGTTTAGCTCATTTTCTCCTGGAAACTGACTTCTCATCCATGTTTTAATGATGCCTGCACCTAGTGTTATACTGATATATATTTTTTCTTTCTCTCACATCTAAAACACTGATATTAAATCTGACCTGTTTATAAGAAAGGAAGACATGGGCCCTGCAGTCTGATTTCTTCTTCTTTATCTATACTTAATGGAAGGCGGAGGAGGGCAAGAGAATGCATGCTGTTAGCTATTATTTTTACAAATGACTTGTTAGCCACTCAAAGGACACTTTCAGTTTCTCAGAGGATGAAGGTTCAATCCTAAAATGATGTGACAAGCTGGATCTTCCTTAAGAGATTTTGACATGATATTAAGCCACAGTTACAAGCCAGTACTTGAATGGGAAGCCCTGGGGAAATCTTTCAGAGCTGGAACACAGCATTTACAGCAGGAGGCAGGTGTCTGTGCCAGTGGAGCAAACAACACTATGATAAATTTAGCATCAAAAATGGAAGGAAAACTACTGAGTCTTTACCACTAGGGAACAATGGAAAAAGTTGAATGAGGGGAAAAAAAAAGTATATTTGGGGGCCCCTGAGAATGTTAATTTCCCGACAGCATGAAATATACTCTCCTCACAGCAGGTGCATTCAGAACCAGGTGCTGTTCCCAGTATTGTCTTTGAATTTATGTATTCCTTTTAGTGTGGGAAGATGTGAAGCAGCTGCACTGCCCATGTGGGCAGAAAGTAAAGAGCTTTTAATTAGCAGTAAGAGGGCTGTTAATTTAGTTGGGGGTATATATTCTCTTGTTTCCGTTCTGTCTCTCTGTCTCTCTCTCTTTTCATCTCTCTCCCTACCCCTGCTCTATCCATTTTTCTCTAATTTCCTGGTACATTTACTGGATACTTGTTAGTAGTTTTTATACATCTCCAAACACAAAGAAAAAACATGAAAAATCACATTATGTTAGAATATTTAACAAACTATCTTTTAAAAAAGTTAGTTGCATTAAAATTATATAAAAAATGTATTATGTGTTAAATTTAAGAAACGGTATATCTGTTGATACTTGAATTTTTCTCCTAATAAAATTTTATTATTCATTTCTTTATACTTTTCTATAGATTTCCTACACCTGGCACTTGGCATTCCTAAGCCACTAATGATTATATCTATATTATAATAACATGTACACAGCTATGCATAATAGGACCCCATAAACAAACTTTTGTAAATTTTAGAACTATTTTGCTCTATATGTATGATAAAAAAAGCTTAGTGAATTTCTTCTTTTTGTAGTTATGTGGCTCATTAGTGCAATAGTAAGACAATGATGCCTCTAAAATTGTCTGCTTTATTGGCAATATGTATAATACAGTATATAATATTAACTACTTTGTTGGGTGTAGCTATAGAAATTTTTTCAATTTTGTGTAATCAAGTATGATCAAGAAACAGTATTTTGTTTATAGTCAAATTCAAAGCTACATTAAAGTAAAAAATTAGATTTCTTGTATATCCTGATGTATCTAAAGTATTTTGATTATTATCAGCTCATGAGTTAAAATAATTACTCACTCATTATGACTATGCTTATGTTTAACAAATAAAATCAATAAGAATATTTATTTAGATTGATCTCAATTTTATAATGAACATGAAAATTTTAAAAAGGTGTGGCATGCTCATTATAAGAATGCATTTAACTTTTACTTTAATGCTTATGGTAAGTTGCAGAAACATTTTGTATTGTCATTTTAATTTATTATTTGCTAATAAAAATATTCGACAGCTTTAGAACTTCTAGATTTTGATAATAATTATGATGGGGTCACTGTATTATATTGATACCTTCCTTTATAAATGTATGTAGTAATAAGGTTCTCTGCCTGGCCTAACTATGAGTTCAGGACCTCAAGCTGCTTAGTCCCAGATAATCAAGCCTATGGTCCAGGCTTGTTTCTTGCTAAGGCTTTAAGATTAGAGTTAACCCATGTTTCTATTTGTGTTTCGTCATGTGGCTTGGGTCCTTTGGTCCAGTGGAACATTTTTATCGCTCTTTCTTGTGTCTCACTGTCATCTTCCCTCTGCTCTTTATCTTCCCAGAATTCTCCTGGTTTGGTTGCTGGGTCTCTACTCCCTGTCCAGCTACTTAATCAATCAACATTTTATTAAACCAATATTTACAGTACAAAAGCATAGTTTCACAGCAAATGTATTCTTTAATATTTTAGCTAATTTTTAAATATATTTTGGAAATTAATATGTTTGACTTTTCATGTGAAAACTTTTATGGTTTTGATGGAAAATCCTTTTGATTTTGCATATTGTATTTGAAGCATTTTGTTATAAAATATTTTATGATAATAGACTAGTGAATGAGATGTATGATTCATTCCATTATTTGATCCCAGGTATGCTGTAATAATCGATTAAATAGAAATCTAATGCATTTAAAGTATTAATGTTTAGTAAAACTCATTCTGTTACCTCAAACAATTACAGTATTAAAGAATTTAGAAATAATATAATTTAAAGTGACAAGTTCTATAGACAAGGGGAAAAGAGTAAATTCTTAAACTAGGGGGAGCTTAAAAAAGGAGGTGGCTTTTAAGCACACTAAGTAAAATAAATTTAAAATTTTCAAAAAGAAAGATAAGGCAAGATTTGAAAAGGAGAGATCTAAAACATTTAGAGGAAGTTTCTCTTTTAAATGTTTGAATTATTTCTTTGAAAATTTTGTATATGTACAAGACTTATTTTGACTGTTTCCACATTCCATACCTGCTTCAGCTTCCCTTCAGCTCTTGTAAATTATATTTCTCTTTGAGATTTAGTCTGTCTTTTGTATGCAATCTACATAATCTTTTTCCTGCTACAGTTCTAGAATTGGATCTAATACCGTGCAAGAACCTAGGCAGTCTATTAGGATCCTTACCCTCTCTCAGGGATCATTAACTCAAAATAGTTCCCAGGTAAAGGGCCTCATGAGCTCAGTCATCATAATAGAAAATTGGCTGGCATGATCTTGTATAGGTCTTTTTCACTTTACCAGACCTGCTATAATTTTATGAATACACACTGTTTCTTAAAAGTCATACTTAATATCTTGTTCTTCTAATATTGCTTCCTCCTTCCTAGTATATTCCCTGACTTCGAAAGCCAAAGTTTTGATACATATATACTGTTTATGATCAAATATTTCACATTGTTTTCAGTATATCTAGATTGAGTCTTTATACTGATCATTTGCTGCTTTAAAAAGATGCATCACAAATGTATTCAGGAAGCTTACTAATCTATGTTTATAAAGTGAACTAAGGAAACTTGCACTATATACATTCAGTATATAATAATGTAAATAATAGTAAACATATCTAACTTAGGCCATGTGATTACTCATGAATAGAGTCTTGGCTAACTTACTTGATCTTGCATGAGTTCCTTAATGTGGAGGAGGCCTTCAATCTGAAGGAAAATTGGTTGGTTTCCTAGCCAATATCCGTTATACTATTGCATCAAAGGACACATACTGGCAGGCTCTTCATCTATTGTAAGTTCAAAGTTTCACACTTGGGCTATTGATTAGTCATTTCCCCCAGGATCCTGTAAAAAACACCCCAGGAGCTGTGAAAATTACAGTGCACAGAGAGAAGTCAGGCAAGTGACATCTAGATTACTTTATATCCTGTAACTGACACATCTTAGTTAATAGACTCATCATACTATCAGATTCTGGAAGATTTTGTTAAAATCAAAGCATTTAGTCTGATATTTTGGGGCAGTCAATGGATAATAACTCAAGGTTACTGGACTTTTGAATATTCCATAGACTATAGAGTAACTTTTTAAACATTTTAAACTGTATTTATTAGGTAGTTTATAAAATGGTGGCTTCTGTGTATATTTTTCAAATGTCTTTAGGGAAAGTTATTTCTCCTATCTCTTCCTCATGACCTTTATTTCTGTCCCTCTTAAAACTTTTTTCTATTTTTATTCTTCCCTTTTAATACCATTGCTAGTCTCTCTACCATAAAATTACCAACCAATGTACATAAATAAATCTCATCTAGTTTAATGACCTATTTTGATACTGTATGTTAAAAATGCATCTAAAGATTCAAAGCTATTACCTCCATATCAAAGGCACATGTGGCATTTATCTTTATAGACCTGGGTTAACTTAATCAATATAATTTTCACTGTTCCATTTATTTACTGGCTTACTTTAGGATTACATTTTCTCTTGTCAGTACATAGAATTCCATGGTAGAACTATGCCACCACACTTTCATTATTCATTCTTTACTTAATGGCTATCAAGGATGTTTCTATTTGTTATCTGTTGTAGAAAGGAGTGGCAGTGAACATGAATGAACAAGTATCTCTGTAATGTAACAAAGCCCTTTGTTCTTATCTCCAGGAATGACACAATTTGTATAGTAGAACTATTTCTATTTTTCCTAGCAAACTACATATTGATTTATAATGTGGATGAACCAGTTTGCCTTCTTCCTGAAGTTGAACATATTTTCTCTTTTTCCAATATCCTTTCCAGTATTTGAAGCCATGCTATTTCTTGAATTTAGTCAGTCTGATGAGGTAAAGTAAAATCTCAGTGTATATTAAATTTGCATGTCCCAGATGACTATTGATGTTAAATACTTTTAAAATGTTTTTTAGTTATTTGCATTTATGATATTAAGAATCCTCTATTTTACATAACATTTGTACTTGCTTGCTTTTTTTATATTTGGTTTTTATTTTTTTCTTTAGTTAAATGAATACAAACCTAAGTCACTAGGAGTAAACAGTAGAAAATGACTATGCTGCTATTGAATTTGTTGGTAAGGAGAAGTGAAGATAACTTATTTCATTCTTAATGTGTCCATATTTAATATATTAAAGGAAAATATATAAAATGGTGTATAATTATAATTTTATTTCATTCAAAAGAATGATTTAATATACATTGTAAATTGTATACATGTATTTTGTATATATATGTATTACTCAGAGAAAGTATACTTAAACATGAAACTGATCAAGAATAATTCAGTTTGTTATAAACAATATAGGATTTGGAAGTAGAAACTAATGTCCATTTGTCATTTTCTGAAGAAAGCGAGTGTTACCTGTTGAATTACAAATTACAATGACTTAAAACTCAATTATTTTGAAGACCATTTAATGAACAATCTTTGAGTGTTTTATTTTCTTTTTAACAAAATCTTTAAGTCTCTTAGTCTTTGAAGCAAAACAAGACAAAACAAACAGGAAAAAAACAACCATCAAATTTACAGCAACATAAAACACCTGGTTTGTTAGCAAAAAGTATACATTCTGCTGACAAATAATTCCTTTTTCTTAAAAGAAAGAAAATAGAAATGAAATGAATATCCACCCTAGGTACCATCACAGAATCTACATCCAACAATGAATAGAGGTGGAGGCACAGATCCATGGCTGAGCACTGGGCTGAGCTCCTGTCCACCTAAGAGCAGGGGAGGAGAGTCTATATGAGCAGGCAGGTAGGGATCATGGGGAAAATTCCCACAGTGATGGCTAGTTGGAGCCCTGGGGAGTTCACTGAATTAAGAGTAGCCACTGGAGATTCATCTGGAAAAGGAGCTAGGCCCTCCAAGGATAGGCAACTCTTGATTGGCATGGGCAGTATGTGGAGTCTCAGTGGTGGAATCAGACTGTGTTCCTGTGTGTGAACTGCCACCTTCAAGCCCCTTCCCTTCACAGGAACACTTAATCTGGTCTAGATTTTGGGATGAGAAAGTGCCACACTGAGCTGACCCACCTTGGGACTTCTTGCCCTTTAGTGGGAGAGGATTGGGGGATTGGGAGGGAGAGGCTGATGGCTGACTGGGAGGGAAAGGAAGAAGGAAAAGGATGGGAGGCAGGGTGATACATGGATAAAAAATACTTTTTATAAAAAAAAATAAAATGAAGAAAAAAAAAAAGAAATGAAGGCCTATTTCAGGCACTATCAAAAACTCCTAAGTGGATAAAAACACTCTATATTTGTACTTTTAAAATGTGTTGGTTGGATTACCTCCTCTTCCATTCTTTTTCGTGGCCAAAATCATTTCAAATATAGACTCAGGAATAAAATCTGATATGGTGGTATTCAGACATTATTGAGGGAGACCTATTGGCATAGCTTTGAGGTATCAAGGAACCTAGATGAGGAAGGGCCAAACCCCACTGAAGACCTGGTTGAATGCTGCCTGCCCCCTTTGTTTGGTTTTGCATTCTCAGAGACATGATTGCCACCATCACTGTGTCACTATGCAGGGCAGTTCAAATCTCCAAGAATTGCCTTAAGGTTCAATTTTTGTATCAATGTTTATATAATCCCCCTAATAAATACTAATTCTTTATATAATCAATTGACAGTGAATAATTCCTACCATGACCCAAAGGACAATAATGGATGTTTATCTCTAAGACTGTTATCAGTTCGTAATTAAACCAATAGCCCTTTACAATAACTGTTTATAAATGTCAAATATGCTTTCTCTTTGTCAATAAAGTCTGCGTGCCTAAAACTCTATCTCACTTTGAACTACAAAATTTATGTAGTGAATTGAATTTGCATGATTTTATAAATAAACATGAGCAAAAATATTTGCCACATATTGAATCCATTATCAGTGATCCATGAAGGATTAATTCCAAGTCTGGTTCAGATACTGAAGATGTTTCTTTTTTTCTTCCTAATTCACACATAGTTTGAAAAGGCAATTTCAGGGCAGTTTGAACACATTAGCCCTAACAGCATTTTTTTTCCTACATGATACTTAACTTGACATTTCTTATTTCAAGTGAGTTATTTTTGCTAACATTCAGGGAAACATCTCAGCATGATGAAAAAGATTTATGACTAAGAATTTTCATGGATTTTTTTTACATATAATTTTGTGCAGTGATCACAAGTCAATGTAGCAAAAAAATGTTCACAGCTCTTACATATATACATAGGTAGGCTTCTCAGCCACCCTTGATCTCCGTACTAGACTATTGATTTCATTAAGGATGCAATATTGCCCAGAGTCATTACACAAACACAGTTTTACCCAAGAAGTCAAATAAAGGAATAGGCAAAGAATTCTCTTTCATCTATAAATTATGAACCAAGTTCAAGAAATTCAAACTATTTGAAAAAAGTGTTTGATTCCTTATGTAAAGAAATTGAAAAATTATTCAAACTTGCCTGATTAGTAACATTATTTTCATAGAAATACAAGATCCATCTACAACTACTTTCAAATGGAAAATTACTGTAAAATAAACATATTTGAAGTCAACCACTATCAGAATTTGTAGTAGGAGGTTTCTGGCCCGACTTTTCGGGCCTAACCTCAAGATTTAGGACCCACAGACCTACAGACCCGCAGTCCCACAGTCCCACGGAGACACACAGATGCTTTCAATAGTTTTAGGCTGATCAGCCTCAGGCCCAGGCATATAGCTTGCTAGCTCTCTACCCTTCATCTAACCCATGATTCTTCCTGTTCAGCCATGTGGCTCAGGACCTTTTCTTAGAGCAGCATAGTTGTCCTCTGTTTCTTTCAGCTTCTCTTTGTTGTTCTGCTCTGTGCTTCCTCTTATTGTGTTACTTCATTGTAAATAATTGTCCCACTCACTGGTTTAATAAAAAGCGCTGATAGGCCAAAGGCAGGCAGGAAGTGTGGGTGGGGCTACCAGACTAAAAACTCTGAGAATAGGAAGCACAGAGCAGAATGCCAGAGAGAATGCCAGAAGAAGCAGAGGACAACCATGCTGCTCTAAAGAAAGGTACTGAGCCCCATAGCTGAACAGGAAGAATTATAGGTTAGATGAAAGGTAGAGAGCTAGCAAGTGACATGCCTGGGCCTTAGGTCGATCAGCCTAAACTATATAAGCATCTGTGTGTCTCTGTGGGTCTGCAGGTCTGTGGGTCTGCGGGTCTGTGGGTCTGTGGGTCCTAAATCTTGAGGTTAGGCCCGAAAAATCGGGCCAGAAGCCTCGTACTAAAAATGGCAGACCAACATGGGTCAAATATGCCCACATTAAGCCACAGAAAGCTTAAAAAATGGTCTAGAGCCCAAAACAGCTTCTGAATTGAGTCTCCCATTTGAACAATGGTACAGAGACACCTTGGTGAAGCACATGGGCTTGAGCTACACTGGTGGGCTTTTGTAGTGCAGTTTAAGGTATAAAATGGCTTGTTCCTGAAGTCTCACAAGACCCTCAATATAAGGAAAAGGTTACAAATGATGTATTTAAGGTTTCTGTTCATAAGGACAAAAGGGAACAGAATCAAAGATGGCTTCTTAGTGTTGATGTTTTCTTGGATCAGCTCTGTTTGCCTGAGGTAAACTGAGGCTTGGCTTTAAGAGAAGCTTCCTGATTCAGCCTTAGAGGCAAAACACCTGAGTTTTTTAAGAGGCCCTGCTGCCTAATACTTAAATGGAGTTAATGAGCAGCAGATGGCAAAGCTTGATTTGGTAATTATATGGACCCTAAAATTCCCCAGAGTACCAGGGTTAAAAAGATAAATTCTATGAAATTAGAGTAGGAGCTGGGTGGAGCCATCCACCCATCCTACCAACCTTTAATCCTGGCAGATTAAAGGTGTGGTCAGAAACAGAAAGAAATAGAAGAATTTGGGTGGAGTTAATTACCCTAGCCAAGCAAAAGTGTGGTCAGAGACAGAAAAAGTTAAGAGATAAATATACAGTAAAGACAATTAAAAAAAAAAAGGCTAAGTGGTTTAGAGTGTGTTTAAAATATAGATACATAGGCTTTAAAAAAAGGTAGGAAAAGCCCTTAAAAAAGAAATAGAGTAAAATAAATAAATAAATAAATAAATAAATAAATAAATAAATAAATAAATAAATAAATACATAAGTGGCATAAAGATGGAAAATACAAAGAGTGTCTGGATAATGTATGTTATTGTCTTATCCTTAAGCTTTTTGACTGAAAATGACTTAGTAAAAGCTGCTAAAAGAAAGTTGATTATAAATGCTGTTGGTTTAATTCAACCTATATATTTTGTAAATGAGTTTACTTTAAAACTGAAATCCAAAGATATGTTACCTTGGAGAAGAGGTTTTCTTTTTATTTTCACAGAAAATGAGAGGCTGTGGATTTATTCCTGGATAAAGAGCATAAAGTTTGATAGAGGAAGACCCCCTGAAAAATCTCCAGTGGAAATGGATGAACCAGATAATTCAGCATTTCAGAGCACCTCTGTTGAAGTTTCCTGAGCTCTGAATCCAAAACAATTTCAAGGAGACTGGGTTGATGACCCAGCCTTACAGACTTTCACTAAAGACTTGTGCATAATCCTAGATTTTTCTTTGGATTTCCATGAGATTGTTGGTGTTCCCATTCAGCAGGAAGTAGCCTAGAGAATGACGCCCACATTCCCAAAACATGCTTTATGGATGTTTGTGTTTATTTTCAGTGTTGTTTATAAGTTTTTATAGATGGGGGGGGGAAGAATATTATATTTGGAGTTATTTTTGTTTTAAAAAGAGAAAAGGGGATATATATGGGGGTATTGTGTTTCTTCATTGTAAATAATTGTCCCACCAACTGGTTTAATAAAAAGCGCTGATGGGCCAAAGGCAGGCAGGAAGTGTGGGCAGGGCTACCAGACTAAGAAAAACTCTGAGAACAGGAAGAACAGAGCAGAATGTCAGAGAGAATACCAGAGAGAAGCCAGAAGAAGCAGAGGACAACCATGCTGCTCTAAAGAAAGGTACCGAGCCGCATGGTTGAACAGGAAGAATCATGGGTTAGATGAAGGGTAGAGAGCTAGCAAGCTATATGCCTGGGCCTGAGGCTGATCTGCCTAAAACTGTGGAAAGCATCGGTGTGTCTCTGTGGGACTGTGGGATTATGGGTCTGTGGGTCCTAAATCTTGAGGTTAGGCCCGAAAAGTAGAGCCAGAAACCTCCTAATACAAGAATTAATAGCAATTAATTATATTACTATTACTGGTTTTTAACAATATCTTAAAAGAAAGATAAGACACAACTTCCTCTAAAACGCATCATTTTAATTTTTTATTTTAATTAAGAAAAACATATCCACATTAGATTTGCAAATATACAAACTGCAAATAGACATGGGCCTGTAAGATTTCTATTCAAGCCTTGCATATAAATAGGAAATTTCAAATATGTAGTTGTTGATTATGTGAAAGTGATTGCAAACCTCAGTGACAGTTGGCAAGGACTAGTGTAATATGCTCCTGGAAATATTCCACGAGAAGATAATATAATGTTGTTTTCTTTTGAACATATACTTACTGTTTGTCTTTAAGGAAAATCCAAGAAAAATAATACCAGTTAATGAGTTGGTGGTCATGGGAGTGAATGGATAGAGAAAAGAAGGGAATTAAATTATATAACTCAATTTTAAACAATATATACTGAATTTAAAAATCCTGCAATTACTACGAGAACATAATGCATCTATGCTGTCACCTTAACTCTAAACACATAGGTAAAGGGGGTGCTTACATTAAACTTTCTTAAGTAATGTTAACTATGTAAGGAGAAATTAACGATAATTAAATTGATAATACTCACTTTAAAAATAAAGTCTCTTTGCATAATGTACGGCTGCCAAACATGAAGAGAGAGGGTCTAAATTGGAGGTCTCTATCTAGTTTCTTCCTTAAAAAGAGGTAAAATGATTAGAAAAGTCAGAGGGATGAAGGACACTAAGAGAAATCGATCCACTGAATCTGCTCAGCTGAGCCCACAGAGGCTCTGAGCAAGCACAAGGCCTGCCTGGGCATTCCCCGGTTTCTGTGTGTTATGGCTGTTAATGCTTCTGTGGGGCGCCTAACACTAGAAAATGGTGTATCTCTGACTCATTTGACTTCTCTTGGAACTTTTTTCCTCAGATTGAGCTGCATTGTCCAACTTAACATGAGGGTTTTGCCCTTGTCTTACTGTGTCATGCCATTTCCTGTTTTGCAGTTGTCTCTTGAGGATGCACTCTTTCTGAGGAGGGAGCTGAGGAAAGGTGAATTTAAAGAAGGTGGATACAAGGGAAGTGGGGGAACCGGAAGGAGGGGAAACTGTGGTAGGGAATGTATTGTATAAGAGAAGAATATTTCCAAAATAATTTAATAAAAATAAATATAAAAATGATAAAAATATAAGGCTGTAAGTCATTCTATTGATCAATTTTCATATTAAAAGGAACAATTTTGACAACTGTCTCCCTTCACAGTGACAGGCCTTGAATTTTGAGACTGAAAGGTAAGAAGAGGCTGCTTCCAATGTGAACCTGAATTCTGTCTTATGTTTTGATTTTGAAATGTAAAATAAATATTACTATTCAACAGTATTCCATGCATATTTCAGAATGAAATTAGCACTAACTGTATATTCCATAAACTAAAGAATTTTGCCTGTATTACAAGATTTATAGATTTAATTCTAAGGAAATATTTAAGAAAATGAGGTCAATCTTTGATATTTTTAAGTTTGAAAAATGCTAGCTTAATAATAAGTACTTTCAATTTTCTGAAATGAGACCTTTCTAGCCTTGTCATTTTTTCAAACTTTTTAAAAATATTAGATCCTTTCTACTATCCCTCCCATAAAGTTTTATATGTTTGTTTTCTCAAAAAAATCCAAAAAATAAACAAAACAACATAAAAATATAGCAAAAAAATGTCAAAAGCACTTAAAATTAATGAGAAATAATTGTGTCTGCTTTATGTTATTCTTTGTGTTGTCCAATTACTCTTGCCTATGTTGTGTGGCATGGAGTGTGGTTGATATGCCCATTCACATTCCACTGGTGAAAACATATTTTCTTTTTCCTAGAAGTTACCAATTGAAACAACTACTTAGTTAGGGGTGGGATTTTGTGTCCACTTTCCCTACTCTTTGCTGGGATTCGTTCTGTCTTAATGTTGTTCATATCATAAGTGTGAAGTCAAATTCTGTGTTAATATGTGTATCATCCTGCTTTGTCATATATACTGTTGGCTTCTATCATCTATGTCCTCTTTCCTTCCTCTTTTTTTCGTGATCCTGAGTCTTGGGCAATTTAATAAAAAAAAAATCATATTTAAGAGTCAGCATCAAAGACTCTCTGTGCACAATATTGAATTATAAGTACATGTGTTGATTATTATGTATTGCAAAAAAAAAGATGCCTCTATGCTAAGGGTTTAATAATGTTTTATCAGTGAGTATATTAGTATTTCACTTGGGGTCATTTTATTACGATGTTCCAACTTAGTAAAACGTTAAGTTTTACTCTAGGCAGTATGACCTATAATCTTGTAGGTGACTTTAGCAGTTAGCTATAGATTCCATCAATCTAATTAAAAAGTAGTAGATTACTCCCAAAACATTTTTAAACTTATGCATCTTTATATGATATGGGATATCTTTCTTTATGATGTGCATACTCTTGGTTAATAAAGAGGTTGTTTTTGTCAGTGGGAAGCCAGCTTAGAATCAGGCAGGAAATCCAAACATAGAAAAAGGTGCAAAAGAGTGAAGTCAAATATAGACTTTGTAGGCTGCCACCCAAAAGAGCAAACCTTAATGAAACACAGTTAAAATCATGGAGCTACATGGTGAGACATAGACTAATAGAAATGGGTTGAGTTAAGTTTTAAGAGCTAGCTGATAATGATTCTAAGCCATAAGCCAAAGAGTTTATAATTAAAATAAGCCTTTGCAAAATTATTTTATAAGTGACTGTAGGACTATAGGTAGAAATATTCCTCCTGGACAGGCCAGAAAATTCTGGCTACAGTTATATATCAGAGGCATGACATTGTTGGAGTTCCCAGGTTGAATATCTGGGTGATAATGAAATTTATACCTATTTAGCTATGGAGTTGGTATAGTAACTTCCAGTAGCAAGAGTAAATGAGTTTGTAGTATACGGTCATCTAGTTCAAAACCAGATTATTTTGTCCTCTGTTTTGATGGTATAAGTACTACTGCCTTCACCAATATTTCTGGACCATCACCTTGTAGAGGAAACCATTAGCCTTGAAAATAACATGCTTTTGTATCCACTATCACCTACCTAATATTACTAGAAAATCTTTTTGGATGAGAAAAAAGATCATGAATATATACATTCTTGACTGTTGGTATAATCAATAATAAAATTGAAAAGGAAATCTTTAGGAAAATATTAAGTAGTATATATATTGTACTTGGTTAGATGTAGATAAAATAGTGTGTGTGTGTGTTTGTGTGTGTGTACATGCTAGCTTTTTAAAGTAATGTTTATGTATTTAACAGCCATAAAATTTTATTCTCATGACACTTATGTAATCATAAGGTACATATACATAATATCTATAATATATATAGATATATAATTTAATATTTACTCTTGATTCTTGTAAATCTTTTATTCTGTAATATTCAGGTCTTAGTGGGACAAAGATAGTTTTAAATTTTAAAACCATTCATTTATAATTTTATCTAGTAATGAGTTTTTATATATTTCTGATATCTCTATAATTTCACTCAAATTAGTGTACACAAAAATATATTATTTAATTCATGAATATTTATTATTTTAAAACAACCCCAACTTTGCATCTTCTAGAAAATTCCTAATACCAGAAAATCTGTAAAAATGGAGCACAGCATTGTTATTGTCTATTTCTACATTTAGTTCCTGAAGATCATTAGGGAAAAAAATTAGTGCAGTAAGTTTTCCACAATTTCTAAATATATATGAGTTTCGATTCTCACCACCGTTTAGATAGCACAGTTAATTCAACTATGGACGGATAGTCTGAGGGCTAAAGGACAATCCAGCCATAAAAAGTCCCATTTTGGAAATGCTAACTATTCCTTGCTTCTCATTTCTTGTAATTTAAAAAAGTAGCCTGCAGACTTTCTTATTATGACTGTCACATTTGCCATTATATCTCCATACCTGTGAAATGTCGACAGCATTTCAGACAAAAAAAAAAAAAAAAATGCATCTTATAAGTGTCTATGAAGACACAGTCACCTAGGTTTCAGAGCAACATGAGTCAATTTTTTTCTGTACTTTCCATAAAGCAACTTGAAATTAGTTAAGTTGCAACACATTCAGAAGTTATATTCACAGTGTAATATTTATATGATGACCATGCCATATATATTTATTGCCTTAAATAAGAAGTTCTGTAAGTTAACGCACAAAATAATGCTAAAGCCCTACTAATACAGAATTTGTGTGTTGAAATTCCACGGGTTAACTATAGTTTTACTAAAAAGTGTAGGTTAAAACACTATTCCATTATTATTCTTGGTTATTGTTTTAAATTTATACAACAACGTGTTTTTAAACAAATATGAAATACTTTTAAAAGAAATCCTAACTTGAATGTTTGGAATTTTTTTAATGATGTTAAGTAAAGGGTATTTCTATAAAAGTTTTCTATATGCATATATGCATTCTTCTAGTTTACCATAAAAGGTTTGTTTAAAAACAGATGCAAATATTCTGAGATTCCTGTATAGTCAGTAATAAGAAGGTCATAGAAAATTTTATTTTATAATATAACATATTGAATTATATTTGAAAGTATTCATTATGTAAATATGCCACCTTCCTAATTTATTTTTTGTTTGAAGGGCCTTTACGTTGTTTTAAAGTTCTGGCTATTATGCATAATGCTTCTTTGAACATAGTTGAGCAATGTTTTTGTAGTATAGATGTACATCCACCAAGAGAGGTATTGCTGGATCATTAGGTAGATGTATTCCACGTTTTCAGAGAAATTACCATACATACTGATTTCCAAAGTGGCTGTACAAGTTTGTATTCCCACCAGAAACAGAGAAGTGTTCTTCTTCCTCTACATCCCCTCCAGCATAGGCTGTCATCAGTGTTTTTAATCTTAGCCATTTTAACAGGTGTAAGATGGTATCTCAGAGTTCTTGTGATTTGAATTTTCTTGATGGCAAAGAATGTTGAGCATTAAGTGTCTTTTGATCACTTGGTATTCTTCTCTTAAGAATACTGTATTAAGATCTGTACCTCATTTTTTAATTGGATTATTGTTTTTTGATCTTTAGGTTTATACAATCCAAAATCCCAGAGGAGCTAGGTAACAAGGAGAAATCTAAGAGAGACATCTATGAATTCCCCTGGTAAGGGAAAATAGGTAAGATCTCCTGAGTAAATTGGAACCATAGGAAAGAGAAAGGGGTGGTGATGTTGGATGTCTTTCTTATGCTGTGAATATCATTGGTAAATAATGGAACTGTTTCAACATTTAACAAAGCATCTTAAAAACAGGCAAAACAATCTAATTGTAAATAAAGTAAAGAGAGAGAGAGAGAGAGACAAAGTCGGAGTCAAAGACGCCATCCAGTTACTCAAAAATCAACATATAAAAAATAACCCAAATAAGCCACAGGCCAAATGACAAGAAAAATTAATAAAAATGAAAAAATGAGTTAAGTTGAGATACAAAACTAAAAAAAAAAATATACCTGAGCCATAGGCCAAACAAAATATAATTAATATAAGCTTCTGTGTGTTTTTGTAAAACCGCTAGTCTATGAGTCTAGACCATGAGCAAGAAAGCCCAAAAACCTCATATAGAGGGAGGTGAGAATGAGAAGGCTGAGTTGAGGAGAGAGACAGAGTGGGAAAACAATGAAATAGATATCTTGATAGAGGGAGCCATTGTGGGATTAGAGAAAAATCTGGTGCTAGGGAAACACCAAAGAACCCACAAAGATGACCCCACCAAAGACTCCAAGAAGTAATGGAGAGGGTACCTAAACAGGCTTTCTCCTGTAATCAAATTAATGACCATTTTAGTTTTCATTATAGAACCTTCATCCAGCAACTTTGGAAGCATATTGAGAGATCCACTGCTAAGCACTGGGTAGAGCTCCCAATCTAGTCAGAGGGAAGGAGGAGTCTATGTGCAAAGGGGTAAAGATCATGAAGAGGAAACCCACGGGGACAGCTGAGCCAAGTTACTAGAGCTCACTGACCCTGGACTGGCAGCTGGGGAACTTGCTTGGGACTGAAGTAAGCCCTCTGAATGTGCATGAGAGTCAAATGAAGTAGGAAGTTTGTGCGGCCTCTTGCAGTGGGACCAGAATATATTCCTAGACCATGAACTGGCTTCTTGGGGCCCATTTTCTACACAGAAACACCTTGCTTAGTTTTGATATTGGAGTAAAGGGCTCGGTTCTACCTCAAATAAATATTCTATACTGCACTGACTCATCCTGGGAGTCCTTATTCTCTCTGAGGAACAGATTAGGGATGGAATGGGGGTAAGCTGGGGTGTATGGGAAGAGGGGAGAGAGGAGGAACAGTGGTGGCATATTGAAAAAAATTAAAATTACAAACAAAATAAACACAGAGACCCTGAAGCCCCCCTTCTGGTCCAGAGCCGACTAAGAGGTGAGTGGCATCCGAACCCTCAGGCCAAATGGAGACCATAGTCTCTGAACCCAAGCCAGGAGACACAGCCCCTGATACCCCAACCACACCTAGCTCCCTCTAAACCAAAAAAAGCTGGGAGAGCCCCCCCTCCAAGTCCAATCCCCGGGAAAACACAGCTAGAGCGAAATCCCACTGGCCAAAATGCTCCCAAACCACATTCTGTGTCATCATACACCTACAAATGGAGACCCCACAGCATCCTATTCCAGAGTCAACTAAGGGCCAATTACAACCCCTGTGACATTAGAGACACTCAGCTCCTTGGCCTAAGGCCAACTAAGAACCCATTGAGAGCAGCCCCATCAATTACTGGAGACACTCAAAGCCAAGGCTCACAACTGAATGAGAACCCAACAAAGCTAACTAAGAATGAACCTAGGAAGCAATGAGCAGACAGATGCCAGTGCAAGAATACATATGATTATATAAAGAAGAACAAGACACCACCAGAAGAAGCTGGTGGTTCTACAACTTCAAGACTGAGCATAACAACGAAGAGGAAACAGAAATAAATGACCTTAAAAAACAACTTTATGAAGATAATATAAGCCTTAAAAGAGGATATAAAAAACTCCCTTAAAGAAATAGAAGAAAATAAAAGCAAAAAAATTGAACAGATGAACAAATTCCTGAAATAAATTGAAAACCAAGAAAATATTTTAAATTGAAAGAATTCAAACCAATTATTTTTCATTAAAATTAAAATTTGTATATCATATCTTAGAATTTACTGTTAAATACAGCAGTTTGAACATTTTTGTGTGTATATTTTAAAAATTTTAGTTGTTTAATTATTGCTATATTTTACATCAAAGACATTTAAAATATAAGTGGTGCAATATAAAGGTCCAAATTTGTTCTTTTGCCTATTGATTATAAGTGGTCATTTGTTGATATTGTTAGGTTTGATCAAATACAACCATAGACTAAATTATGCTATTAGAAAGACTTTGTATTCTTTGTTTGTGATAGTGAATTAAAAGTATATCAGTGGGTTATAGAATATGTCAGTATAATCATTTTTCTTAGTTATGAAAAATATAGAAATTTGGAAATGATTCATGGACATGAGGATGAAAATAATGGACAGATCTGTGATATTATTTTGAGCTAAGATATATATTTAATGAGGACCTTTTATAGAAGTTGAGAAAAAGGAAGGTCTCAAAGGGAATATATATATATTTCTAAAAGCAGAAGGTGTTTGTATGGTACAGCAGATGGTAAGAAGGGAAGCACAATATTTAGAAGTTTTGAATATTACAGTGTGATTGTTAAAACTGTTTTAGATGTATTAAAATACATGATTTTTATACATTTAGACATTTAGACCTGTCAGTGGGCAATGGTTAATAGAATAAGTCTAAATTTAATGGATAGGTGCAAATTCATTAAACTGCAATAAATATTTAAATTCCAGAAAGTGATCTACATCTTATTAGAAGACAATTAAGTGCCAAGAGATATAGGACTATATTTAGAGGAGATACCGGATTTAACACTGCTATTAGAAAATCGTAGCTAGATTATAGAAACAAAATTAGACTTTAGTCATAGAAAAATATTTCAAATTATAAAGTTTCCATTATAATTAAATTTTATTTTTATTGCTTTTTTAAAAGATCATAATATGAGGATATAACATGGAGTAACAACTACATTCTATTGGACAACCAGATGTTTCAGTCTTTTACTGAAATCTCAAACCAGTCATGCTAATTGTTATTATAGATTTTTGAATAGTTCAAGATACATGTACAGATTGCTTATAACTGTGAGAGAATTAAAAATCACAGGTTAGTATAGGTAATTCTTAAATATATTTTGAATATTTTTATAAAGCAGCCTTATATGACTTTCTGGAAAACAGAAAAAATAGAAATCAAAGTTTCTACATATCCATATCTCTAATAATATTTCTCAGCTATTGAAATAGTGTTAGTACCTCAATTATATTTGGTAGCATTCTGAAAGTGATTGCTGACTTTCTATAATTATAAAGTATTTTGTTTAAAAACAGAAAAGAAATGTTTGCTTATAATTTACTGAGAAAATATGTATTCACAAGTAAAATATCTAAGATATGAAATATTATAATTGAAATTAAGATTGAAAGTTTGTCTCTGCTCTTATGGAATTCTAGGTTTAGTATACTGAAATATACAAAATTTATAATCAAATTGCAAGAGTGATTAAAAATTTGCTTTCTTTATTATTCTTCAATTTGTTGTAAGAAGCTCTGTCACTGTTATATTTAATAAAAATATAATTTTATAGTATTTAATTAGAATTTTAGATAAATAAATTTCTGTCTAAAAATGTATTGGTTCTCACCCCCCCAAGTCACGTCACACAATATCACATGGGGAAGTGCAGAAAATAAAATAAAAAAGTAGTGAAATCATAATAAATGACAATTACTTTAATTGTGTTGGTTTATCTTTCTGTTTTCTAGGGCACAATATCCAAAAATAAAAGGGAAAAGATTTATTTTGTCCATCATAGTCAACCATGACTGGAAATATATAGTGACTAATGTTCTCAGAGTATCATTGCAGCAGTTTACATTTCTAAATATAACCTATCAAGTACATATATCTTTAAAATTACTTATGTTCAGGGCTGACCATTTGAACTCTTCCTTGAGGAGGACCATCCCTCCTGTTTCCAGTGTTCTTCAAATCTCTATAGTTCTTTGTATAACATTGAGATCTACTGGGTTTTTTACCCACTCAGTTTGTAAAATTCTTTTAATGTTCTGATTGCTCAGTGAATGTTTATGTGGGCTTGCTTGTTCGAATTTGTCGGTATATTTTCTGATATTTCTAGGAGACACAATCACACTGCATAGTTCCTGAACTTCTGGATCTTATACACTTTAAGCCCATTCTTTTGCTGATTGATAGGCCTTAGGTTTGGAATTGTATTGTGGATGTATGCATTGGCACTGGGCTCCAAAACTCTGTATTGACAGTCTTTGGTTTTCTCTTGTGACTTTGAGCTGTTGAAAAAAAAAATCTTACTTATCAGCTAGGTTTCCAGGACCAGGAATGTTATTACACTTGTTTTGTGAATATTAAGTCCAAGTAGAGAGCAGTTACCACCAAGTTATGAGATATGTGTATGGCTATTGCTTCTGCTTTTTTTTTTTTTTTTTTGATTTGCTGATCATTGATATTGGTTACCTCCATTCTTTGAAACTTTGCCTGGCACTTTACAGAGAAACTATTACTAAGGTGGGATCATTCAAGTCAACCCTAGATCAAGGGTCTCTGGGTCCCATTTCTGAAATACAAGGTGTCTTTTGCAATATGTGCTCATATTCCTTCTTGCAGAGGCAAACAAAGGAAAGTGGAATAGGTTGTGTATTTTAAGATTCTCTTAGAAATCTCATGGAAACAACTCAAATGGGGCTTCTAAATTCTGACGCTGCCATTTTCTTGTTAGGTTGGTTTTGGCTTGTGAATTGAGTGCCATCAGCCTAGATGAGAAAAGTTTATTAAAATTATATATGTATATTAATACACTTAATTATATGTATTATATTTTTGCTAAATAGCCAGTAGGATCATTTATCAGGACTTTTGCCCACATATATTATCTTACCTACAAACCCTATTCCAGTCTTTACGTCCATTCATCGTTCCTTTTCCAACTCTTCCTCCCTGTTCCTGCTATCAGAATATCAGAACTTATGCTGATATTTCCGCTACACTCTTCTCCTACCTTTTGTATATACCCCCTTTCCTCTCCATCAGGAGTTCCTGAGCATCATGTAGTCTTTAAATTATTTAGTTATCATAATATTGCTGTAGGACAAAAATAAAATCAATGCAATTGCACCTATTAAATTAACTTTGTGGTATAATGTGCATTGTACTTATTTAGTATTGTAATGATATGATTTTGAGAAAATGATACTTATTTTTTTAGCTATCCCTTAACTGATAAAGTTTCTAACAATAAATATAATTTACTTACATATTGATTTATGGACTCTGACCAGCTAATAATTTTATATATAGTAAACATGGGAAGTGTTTACAGACACAGCATGATAGTTGCTCATTTGGATACACAGCAGCAATTGAAAAAGAATTCACAAAACCTTTAAAGACTTATGCCAGAGTGGAAAAATCCTAGCATGGAATGGGAAATGAGCATACATTCCCACTTGAAGCTGAGGAGCTATGTGTAGTTTATCGTTTCTAGTGGCAAAAGTCAGGTTTTTTTTTTTTTTTTTTCTTTTCACGTGGAAAGATTTATGGGGAGGAGGGAGAGGAGAAGATAAAAAGCAGACACAATGGGCTCATGGGGAGAGATGGGGGAGGGAAAGAGGGAGGGAGAGAGAGAGAAACAGAGAGAAAGAGAGGTAGAGAGATAGATATAGATATATGTGTAGATATAAACCAGTACACAAAGTTAAAAGTTAAATATGGGTCTGGAATATATGTCAAAGCTATAAAAATTTTTATAAATTTCTCAAGCAACTATTAAAACTAATACCAAAGGAAAAATGTACTTTAAATAAAATTTTAGCCTTCATGTGATCTAATATCAAGGAAAGCAGTAGGTTTGGATGATGGGCATTCACATCTTCTCCATCTTGGAGTGAACTCCACTGTAGCAGGAGGTTTCTGGCCCTGATTTTTGGGCCTAACCTATAGGTTTAGGACCCACTGACCCGCAGACCCGCAGAGACACAGATACACACAGATGCTTTCAATAGTTTTTAGGCTGATCGGCCTCAGGCCCAGGTATATCACTTGCTAGCTCTTTGCCCTTCATCTAACCCATTATTCTTCCTGTTCAGCCATGCGGCTCGGTACCTTTCTTTAGAGCAGCATGGTTGTTCTCTGCTTCCTCTGGTTTCTCTCTGGCTTCTCTCTGGCATTCTGTTCTCAGAGTTTTTCTGTAGTCTGGTAGTCCTGCCCACACTTCCTGCCTGCCTTTGGCCAATCAGCTCTTTTTATTAAACCATTGGGAGGGACAATTATTTACCATGAAACAACACAATATCCCTACACTCCACTGAATGACTGTCCATGCCCATCCCGCAGTGAGTAATACCTCATTGCACAGCTAGGTCATAGATGATAAAATATAGTAATAGTGATGAGAAAATCTGCCTTTAAATTGGGCTTCTTTGACTTTTTTGATCAGAAAATTTTGTTGCAATGATGTAGGAAAAATTTTTTAAAAAAAAAACCTTTCAGCCTTAAAAAATAAATAAATAAACTGTCACGTTTTGTGACACCTGAATTGTGTCGAGAAACAAGTGCTAGGTTCTAGATCCTTAAAATCGATTTCTGAAAAAGTGACAAGGAAGTTAATTTCTAAGCCATAGGGCAAAATGAATTTGACAGCATTAGATATAGGCTTAGAATCATGTTTTCCCCAGCCCAGAAAAACCATTTCTGACCTTCAAACTTATGAAAACTGAGAAAAGAATTTTGAATTATCATGTTGTTAAATACAATGTTTTATTACACACACCAATAGGAAAACAACAGACAGTTCCTGTATGGGTGGCTTGTAGTTCAGAATCAAAAATAGTTTTTCTCACATACCCACTGTATCCATCTTCTGGCAAGTTACTGTTCAAGTAAGAATTTTATGATATTTTATTCTCACTATTTTGAAGCAAACACGCTTCCTGGTTAGTGAAACCTCATACAGAAGTGAAATAAAAGTATGCCCAAATTTCTATTGTGCTTGTTTTATTTTCAGTGTGTTCAACTCCTGGACATCAATTAGTCATAGAAGTACACAATGAGACCAAGCTGTGCAGGGCTTAAAAATCGACTCCTGGGTCTTAATGACCTTATGTTACTTGCAGAATAATCTATAATCTATGATTTTAAAACAATAACTCTTTAACCAAAGAGTTACTTTGTTTCCTTTGTAGAAAGTTAATCTCAAATTCTAATTAAGTAAATTATTCTTTATAATTATTTTTAACTCAATGTTAGTGAGCATTCTACACAAAACAGAGGTAATTTTGATATGAATTTGTGCTAAAATAAAACTTTTCTATTTAAAAACAAAATAAGTAAAAGAACTTTATAATTTAGTGATCTGGATCAACAAAAAATTCTAACAATAACAAGAGTTATAACATGATAGAGAGGTTCTAGCCACATAGAGAGAACAAAGCAGCTTCATTGTAGAATATTATTTTAAGATATGCTGTATTAGTTTATGCTGTGGAATATTTGTTTAATGATGTATAGATGTGTTGCATTCTTTTATGTGACGTTTGTTTAACTCTGAAGGTGTTTTGCTTTGTCTGTCTAAAACATCTAATTGTTCTAATAAAGAGAGGAATGTCAAAAAGCAGGGCAAGGAAAGGACAGGTGTGGCTGGCAGGTAGAGAGAATAAATAGGAGAAAAGAAGCAAGGAGGATTGAAAAGCAAGAGAACAGAAAGAGGAGCGTGCTGGGGCCCGCCGTAGCAGAAGAGGGAAAATAAGATGTACAGAAAAAAGAAAAGAAAAAAGCCCAAAGGCAAAATGTATATGGAATAATTTGAACTAGGGAAAACTGACTAGAAATAAGCCAAGCTAAGGCTAGGCATTTATAAATAATATTACATTTCCATGTGTGATTTATTTGGGATCAGAATGACAGGACCCCAAAAGAGTAATAAGAGCAAATGAGTGAAAGGAAAAAAAAAACACAGAACAATCAACTACAAAACTTGAAAAAGAAATTAGAATAACCATATATATATATGTGCATAAATACATACATGTGCATATGCACACGTATATATATACACACACATAGACACATACATACACACATACATACACACACATATGGAACTCATATTAATGGGCATATTTTAAAGATATTTATAATTTTAGGTAAAAAATTTATGATGATAAATATAAAATTTAGATCTAATGCTCTGACAGATAACTTAGTAAATTATTCTTTCTTCTTAACAGTAATTAATTTTTCAAGGAATAACAACTTTTAATAAAATGATTAAAATATGTGTATATGTGTTTGTCTAAGTATGTGCCTGTGAATAATCCTATGCATTCACCTTAGTGTTTGTTAGGAAGTATCTAGAAGAAATTTTCAATCTAATTATAACATATGCCCCTATCAAGGATAACTAAAAAAGGTACTAAAGTAAGTGCTGGATTAAACTATATGAAAAATTGACCACAAAAGAGAAGTTTTCTAAAGTCTAATAACGATTTTGAGGAAAGTAATAAAAAAATTTGCAAAGGTACTCCAATGTTATTACAATAAATACTGAAGAAAAATACGTATTTTAATTAGTGACGTTGAGAATGTGTTTTAATTGACAGAGAAAGGAAAATGAGAGAGTCCTCTTGATGAACAACTAGAGAAGAAGCACATAACAAAGTAGTGGTTAGAATTTTCATTAACCAAACCTCCTAAAACTGTGCAGAGTAAACAATTAAGAATAAAAGTTTAAAATATCTTTTAGAAATGTTAAGTTTTTTTTTTTTAATGACAGATTCTCAATAGAAATTGTCAATAGTGTTGGTTATAAGATAAATCTTCAAAATTCAGTTGCCACTCTAGTAAGGTGATAGCTCAGACTTGACAATTGGTTAAAAAAAAAGAGCAAGGTTCTTGCAACTTCCTGAGAGCAACTTAAATGGATAAAATCAGATGGATAATATTACAAGTAGCTTCATTAATTTAGAAATTTGAAAGACTAAATTTTGATAAATCTGTTGTTTCCATCACAGAGGATGGTTTCTGCATTTTTCTACTACTACCCTAAAGCAGATTTATAAATGTTTAATAGCATGCCATAACAAAGACAATGTATCCACTGTCTTGTGAATGAAGATTTTGATTTGTTAATTTAGAGCTTCTGTCTACCTAGAGGAAACTAAACAATCTCAAGAAGAAATTATAATTATTTTTGAACATAGAAGCTGGCAATGTATTATAAAATATTCAATCAAATTTCTTGTTCTGAGAAGTTTTTATATTTTAAATGCTTTTCTCTGAAATGAAGCTGCTTGATTTGAGGTCAAAAAGTCTTTTCCATTATAAGACTTTTCCTTTTCAAAATTCTTACTGGCCAGGAATAGCTCAAAAATCTGGTGGGAGAAGAATAGGTTTGGAGGAAAACATTAAGAAAGCAAGAGGTCATTTCTGTTCTTCATTTCCTCTGACCAAAATAAACTTATACTTCAACTAATTAGCCCATTGTGTGAGTGGACATGATGAATACAAGTTAACTGCTATTTAAAACTGCAGTTGATGAGTAGATATTTTTAGAGTTATTTGCCTTGGGGTCCAAAAGTAGAGACTATTTATACTGATATTTTCAACCTAGTAAATTCAAGTGTTGCTTATGGTTGTCATAAAGTATGAAATGAAGTTTCTCAAGCTTGGTTGAGTTTATAAGGTCTTGAAAAATTTATGAGGTGGGTACTAGTATTGTAGCCTGTAAATATCCTTAATTCATTAAGCCAGGTTCTGGCTACAATGTTCTATAATCACTACTTATTTTTCCTATTCATTCTTGATCATCAGATTTAGACAGTGGCTTATATTATTGTCAAAATTTGCTCACTTTAAAAAAATTGTAATTAAGCAAATTAAAAATGTTGTATTTCTTTGGTCTTCGTATGTATAGTTTGTGATACAGTTATATTTTTTTTGTCCCATGAAGGGTGCATCTACATGTATCATATTAAGTAGACTAGTCTACCAAAAAGAATCACTAAAACAATCTGATAAAATGCTAAATTTTAAAATAATTAACATACTTTAATCTCAAAATTGCAAAAGAAATTTCCTTTGGAATCATTATATTTCTGAGGTTGGAGAGATGGCTCTGAGTTAAAAGCACTGTCTGCCTTCTAGGGGTCTTGTGTTCCATTCTCAGGAATCACGTGATGGCTTCCAACTGTCTATAAGGAGATCTTGTGGCTATTTTAGTGTACAGGCACATATGCAGAAAGAACACTGTATACATAAAAATAAGTATTTTAAAAAGAAGAGAAATTATTACAATTCTTTGATTATGAAAGAAAACTGAGTAGTTTTATATTTGCTAATTCCTTTCTCATATGACAGACAAGAAGAGTATTCAATTATGCCCAAGATAATAATCCATACTTTTAATAAATACACAAGTGGATACTTACATTGAAATTTTTGTTTCCTTATAGTCTATTATTTTTCTTTTACATACTTTTTCTTTTTCGCATATTAAAGATAACTTTTTGTCTCATTATGTATTATGATTACAATTTTTTCCTTCCTCTATTTCTCCCAATTCCCCTACCTCCCCTTCATATCTGTATCCATCACTTTTCTGTCTTTCATATGAAAACAAATAGCCTTCTAATGAATAATAACATAATACAATTTATATTGCAAAGATAAATGCATTATATTGAACAAAAAATGAAAAAAAAAAAAAACAGGAAAAGACCCAAGAGAAGGCAGAAGAATTACATACACATTTATTATCACATTCAGGGATCTTATAAAAACACTAAACTAGAAGTTGTAATATATACAGCAGAGCATCAGATGCAGACCAATGAAGACCCCGTGCAACCAGCTTCAGTCTTCCCTATGAGTTCTTGCAAGTCTTGACCATGTCAATTTAGAAGGCCTTGTTTTCTTGGTGTCCTATATGCCCTCTGATTCTTACATCATTTCTGCCTCATCTTTCTAAGACTTCCCTGAGCCCTGAGGGGAGGGAATTGGTTAAGATATACCATTCAGTATTGAGTGTTCCAGGTATATAAACTCTGCATAATGTATGACTGTGAATCTCTATATTTGTTCCCATCTGTTGAAAGAGAAAGCTTTTCTAATGGTGATTGAGAAATGCATAGATGTGTAATTATTGCTGAATGTCATTTAGAGTCATTTTGGTTCGGTGTCATAAAAATGAAAGGATATCTTCTCTTGGTAAAAAAATGGCTATCGGTTAGAAAATACTATTTTCAACATACATACATATATTTGTTTTTTGTTTAGTGGCTGCAATTGAACACTTGCTACATTGTCTACTTTTCCAAAATATTTATGCAATCAATGTTGTGCTCAAATAAGTTAATGAGGTAATTTATTTTTTTCTAGCTTTTTTCCCTTAATTTTAACATTAAGCTTTTGCTTGCTAGTCATGACAAATAAACATAAACAAAATATCACTAGTTGGGAAGCAAGGAGGAGATATGAGAATGAATTATTTCTGTGTAAAAGTTGACAATGCTGAGACCTAAAGAATAAAACATTTTAGAGATTAAGTATAGCATAGCTTATTATAAAAATAAGGTCATTGAATATTACTGTAACATATCATCTCTACCAAATTTCCACAGAATATTAAGACAGGATGTGTATGCCACCAAAGATGGTTAACAATATCCTTGTTCATATAACTAATATATACTTTAAACTTAAAATAATTGAAACAGCATAAATATATTAATCTTAATTGTATTGTGTTAAGCATATTTTTTGAATATGAGGAAGTTATATTTCCATGTAAATGTTCAAATGAGAGTCAAAATTGTAGTGTATCTTGATTAATCATTCCAAATATGTGCCCTACATGGTTTGAAATGTTGATATTTGAGTTATAGGTCGAATAAGCAACCACATATCTATAGATGAATTAAAGACTACTATTGTCAGTTTAAGGGGTAGATCTATATCACATTTTAGTAAAAATGAACTAGCAAGCTTTAAAAGTGTATCTCTTATTGACTTTATTCTAGTTTGTGTTGAGATATAGATAGGACCCCAATTAAAAACAGTATTAAACTTTCATCATAGCCGGATATGTGTTTATACAAGGGATGCTGGTAGGACAAAAGCACAATAGGAAGAAAAGGAAACTCTTTCAGCACTATGCTGTATTTCTAAAGATATGGTTAAAAAGAACTGGTATTGTACCATGTCTTTTAGTGAATTACAATATAGCATCACTGATATAGAGGAATGAATTGTTATACAGTCCCAAAAAGTAGTGAAATTACCAATTAAAAAAGACCATTGCAAGATACATTTGTTACATATTGTCCAAATACTCAAAATTTGTGAGATGATATATAATAAATGTATAGGTTAAATGATAAAATATAAATTAAAAAGAGAATCAGAACATAACATGAATTAAGAAATAATTTCTTGATTCATAAAGTGTGTCATAATTATAAAATGATGTACATAATCGTTACATATGCAATTCAGATTATTTTTTGTTATTATGGTAATCAAAATAAATGTTAAAAATAAGTGTTTTTTAACACAACTTTCTTTGATAATAAAAGACATTGTGTCACTTCCAAGGATAAAATACATTTTTACTTCTCATAAAAGCATAAAAATAAAACTGTTTTCTAGAGCTTTGTTCTGCAGAATAAAAAATATTAATGTTATGTCCTAAATTTGTTCTTTTCACATTTAATTGCAATTGTTTGGTTCTCAGACACGTTCTCATTTCTTCTTTCCTCTCCTTCAGTGGTTTGTCCTCCTGATAATTTGTCCAAGAACATTTTAGGTAAATTCAATAAACTTACCATAGAAATTTCTAGGTCAATATTTTAGTAGTGTTAACAAGTTCTCAATGTTTGTATCCATTGTCAATGGCAGAAAAATAAATTGATGATTTTATTTCTCCAGCATTTTCTGAGATTACGAATGTTAGCAGAAAAGAAAGATTTCATTTAAGTTTCAGGTTGATTTATTTTTGTATGGCTTCAAAAATGTGTGTTGTCTTCAGTAATAAAGTATGACTGTCCAGGTATTGGGTATGACTGAGAAATATAGCAACATATTTGATGTGGGAGTTTCCGGGGCCCTTTAAGTGAAAAGCTCATAGACATAAAACCTATACCTGACATTAAGATTTTTTTCAAACTTTCTTTTTTCAACTACTATGGCTCACATGCTTCACAGAGGACTTACTACTGATATTATGATAAAATGACAAATATTACATTTTTTTTCTATATACATGTTCATGAACTTGGACTAGCATTGCCCTCAGCCTTGGCAAGATAAGCTTCTTTTTTAAGTAGGGGAAACTCCTAAATTGTCAAATTGCCAAGAATAATTAACTGTTCAGGATCAATTCCTAAATGACACATCTAAATTACCTTCTTCAGGGACCAAGGACATCACAGATTATGGATCAGGAAGACTTGTAAAAGGTGGAAAATGAGCAGCAGAGCTATGGTGTAAACTGTTGCCTTCTGAATTTGACATGGCTGACATTGTCATTACCAAAACCGAAAACGCACAGAAACTGAGTAAAGAAATGACACGAGTTTAGGAGGCTTATAAGTTAAGGAGAAGGCTTCAGCAGCAGCGGAAAAGGTATGATCAATATGTTCACAGCTTAGTGTAGCATGTTTCAAATTGTCAAAACTTAAATTTAAAATGTTTAAAAGAATAGACAAGTAAATGTATAAAAACTGAGTAAAAAATAAAATGGTCTCTTACTTTCTACAAAGCTTGTTTCTTAGAAGGAAATGCTTAGGGGAGGAAAGGACGGTACTATCAGGAGTATCTAAAGGACTGATATTTTAAAAGCTAATTAGAGCTATCTCATCATAATTTTAATTACTGAATTGACTATGTTGCTGCATAGGAGTTATTGTCTTAGGAAACTGTTTAAGAAGTACGAAAAGTATGAGACCTGTGTTGTTTTTTGTGTCATCTTAGCAGCCACACCAGAATCAATTAATATTTTAACTACTACCTAAGCTCTGTGATGCCACAACCAGCACACCTCAGCTCAAACTGACCTGACAGAATTTTCTTTCTCACCAGCACTGGCTCAGCCGTGGTAACCAAATGTAAGCTTAACTAAGTTCTGTCATCCTATTTACCAATAAAGACTTTGGAGTCGGATGTTGGAGTGAAAACCTGCTAGATTAGAGAGCCTGAGAGCAAACATGAGACCTTCCTTTTGGTCAGAGACCAAGCAAGAGAAGCATCACTCCACTTGTCCCAAGTTAATAAGACTACAAATTTCTGTCTCTCTACTCCTTCCATTGTATCTCTTTATTCATTCTCTTGGCTTCTCTGTCTTCCCTCTGGCTAATTCCTGTCAACTAGCCACTTGTTCCACCCCTGGTCCAAGGTTAATTTTATTAAAACAGTCTTGAAATTTTACAGTGTGGTCAAACATTCCACAACATTTTATTCTAAATAAAAAAGGTTTAAATCTAACACAATAAAGCTATATACAATAAAAAATTAACAGATAAGAATTATATTCACAATTCTCAGTCCATTTGTATTTGGCAAATTTGAAGAATATATTTTATTACATATCTTATCTTGGTGAGTCCAATGTTTTATACCTAAACCACTTTTGATCATAATTTGCACTACCAGAGTAAAAATATTCTTTTAGAACTTAATTTTTTCTTTAGATAAACCACTTAAGATGTACATTTCTTGACCTTTAAATAATTTACATCTCCTTGTGAGTTTTATTTTTAATTCAGTTTTCTTTTTTTAAAAAAAAAAAAAAAGATAATGCAACTAGAACTATCTGGTCTTCATCTTTCATTAGAGACCAAAGAAGGATGAATTATTACCTGAATAAGCAGGTAGAGAAGAATAAGCAACTTCAAACCCTATAAAAATGGCAAAGATGTCTGGATGCCTGGAGAGTCATGCAAGATTTCTCTTCAATGATGTGGCATTCATATTTGGGCTGCATGTCTCATGTCTACAGTATCTGATAGACTTTCATGTGAAGCAGAAATTGTGAAAGACTAGCCTATCCTATCTTTCAAAGTTTTGCAGTTAACTTCCTTCCAGTCCTGCATGTTCAATTTGGACAGCATAGTATCAGCAGTCAAGACAAGACCAATTACTTGACCAGTGGTTAGCACTGAGATATTGAAGGCAAACTTTATAGGGGAATTTTTAGTGTCCATCATCCTTTCTTGAAGTAATTGGCGTTGCCAGGCGCAGATGTGTCTCACTGTCATAAAAAGCATTATGTTATTAAAATCTCTTAAATGCCATCCATATTCTGTATTTCTAAAGTGTTTGAAACCACATATCTATTAAAAGTAAATAAGGCTTACTGGAGTTAATTTTATCTGCATCTAAACCCTTACTACAAGTTTGATTATTATCTTAATTGAACTATACATTTTGTAATAGTAGCTTTCAAAGACTAGAACTTTACATTACAATTTTAAATGAGTTGCACAGGCATAATACCTTAAACAAGAGTAGGAACATATATACAGTTTGATGTAATAAAAATAACTTAAAATTGTTATGTATATACACAAATACATAACAATTTAAAATGTATTTGAGACTATGAGTTGCTTTTTAGTTTAAAAAAATATGCCATAATCTACTCATATGTCCTAACATTCCTATAACTCCCCTTTTCTTTACTAGATAGGAGAAAAATGAGGACAAATAAAAGAAAGAAAGGACGGAAGGAAAAAGAAAAGAAGAAAAATTACTTAATTTAACCTCTCTGTCTATAATGCCCCCTCCCTTTAAGCAATGACAAATATCCACAACCACAGAATGAATACAAACTCCCCACCCACTCAGAAATGCTAAAGTCCTGTTTATAAAAGTTATTTCCTGTTGTCTGAGGGCTAATGCAACTTTTGGGACCCTGAGGAATTTGTAATATTGGGCAAGTCTTAGGAGAGCTGGCTGTATGTATTTTATGCCCAGTTTCTATGTGATGCAAAAGTACAGGGCTTATCTGAAATCCTGGCTGGAGTTATTAATCTATAAGATTGGACCATCTTCACTGCTTTGGTGTTGTTCCTAAGCAGTTTGTAATGTGAAGTTGATCATTGGGTGGTGGTTGTCAACTTATTGACACTATCAGAATTTGGGTATATTTATCATTACATTGCCCCATCAATTTTTAGAGACTTCAAAGTTTTCTATTAAAAATGGTCATAATACATTGCAAAAATTTAAACATTTTCAATGCCATATGCAACAGAGCTCCAAAAAGGTATTGGACTAAAATGTTAAGCACATACAGATACAGGGTATACAAATTTAGTTTCTAGTTACCTACTTCAGATTCAATTGTGAATATGTGTAGAGGAAGCTAGGTGAATCCTCTTTTTAAAATTAGTCATATATGAACACCAATATCATGACAGAAAATGATCATATTTAGTGATCACATTTATATCTTAAAAAAGTATTACAGAGTCAAGGTAGATAAAACCAAAGGATTATGAGACTGATGGCAATAAAGTACTCCCTTAATTTTGTTTTTCTTTTTCTTATACCAGGTGGTTTTAGTCGAATAAAAAACAGTTAATTCTAAATCATCTAGAATAAAGTAAATTCTTTCAATATATAATACAGTATTTTCTGCATATTGATAGTAACTATATTAAGAGGTCCTGGAGAAAATCTAATACAATGAGAATATACTATAATTCTGATTTTTGAACTTAATCATAAGGGCTTTGAGCCACCTTTAGTTTTCCTGACTTTTAATCTGCCTTTCTTTTTCCTGATTTATTTGCAGAAATATAGAATGTAGGGGCTCCAAAAATGGTGTTCCTCTAACTATGTGAGAGAGAATCCAATTAGTTCCTGTAATAAGCATCATTTTCTTGCTTTTAGAATATTTATTGCTAATATTTCCCAATTATTTATGGCAAGCTCTCTGACAGTGTTCTTTTTCTGCCTGTAATAACTCAATTTTAGCATTGGTAAAATATACTACAATTTAAGTTCAGTTTATTTCTGCTAATTGGTGAAGTCACATTTTTCCTTTCTACAGAAGTTTATACTCTGTGTGATACAAATATCAACTATTGGTGACCACCCTAATTGTCATCTTACAGCTTTCATCCAGCAACTGATCAAAGCAGATGCGCAGACCCACAGCTAAGCACTGGGCAAAATTCCCAGTCCAGTAGAAGAAACAGAGGAGTGTTTATATGAGCGATGTGATCAATGGTGGAGGAATGATGGAGAAACCCACAGAGCTGACCCGAGATATTGGGAACTTATTGATTCTGAACTAACATTAGACTGAAATAGAACCTCTTAATGTGGATGATAGTTGTTTACTTTGGGCAGTTTGTTTGGCCTCTGGTTGTGGGATCAGGATTTATACCTAATGTCAGGCAGGCTTTTTGGAGCCTATTCCCTATAGAGAGGGATACCTTGATCAGCTTATGATACAGTGCAGAGGGGTTTAATCTTGTTATGATGCAAGACTTTGTTAACTCCCCATGAGAGGATTATCCTTTTTGAGAGGAGGATGGGGTTTGGGGGAAGCTGAGAGAGAGATGAGCAGTAAAAGGAAAGATTGGGAAAACTGTAGTTGGTGTAAAATTGAAAAAATATCTTTATATATATATATATACTTATACATATATATAATTTTCCATTTACATAGAAAGTAATAGAAAGCATAGAAAGTAATATAACCAGAATAAAATCAAGCTTTGAATTCAAGCAATACACATGTGCATCTGTATTATTTATTTTAACTACTCAGCCTCAGATGGTAAGTTTTTGGATTATTTAAGTTCTTATAAACTTGAAGGTTTAAAGTAAATTTCTTAGCTCTTTAATTGTTAATCAAATTAAGGAACATAGATAATATCTTCCAGAAATATTTAAAAATCATTAAGATTTCATACTTGATCTCTCTTGATTTGTTCTTTTCGTGGCTGAATTTTCTATAAACCTATATTATATTCTAAATAATTAGTAAAGTCTCCTCTATGATTTTTTTTTTCAGGAGCAATTTTTTATTTAATTCTCAATAAGACAAATTTCTCTTTAATCCATCAAATATCTTTTTGAGAATATCTGTATCTGAATCAGCAATTATAATAATATCATATTGACTGAAGATATCTTACAAATTATTTCTCATGGCTGGGGTACAAAATACCGATACAACATGGGGCTGCTTAATCTTACTTATGGAAGAAAGTTCTAATGGTACCTTTAAACAGGTTGACAATTATTATAAGTGAACATGGTAAAAGCAAACTTTTTTTTATTCTGTTCTTTTAAAGACATAGTTTTAAAGAACAGTCTCTTAAGTCAATCACAATAATAGACCTTTGGTAATAAAGAATGCAAGGAAATACAGGCCGAAAAGTACCCATTGGTTAATCACCTTATTAATAGTTCTCAGATTTGTTACCATTTCCATTTCCCATTTTTAAATGAACAATATAGGATAATTTTAATGATTGGTTGATATGTAACATGTTGAGCATTATCTGTTTCTGAACAACCTGTTCTAGTGCCTGTAATTTTTACGATATCAAAAGCCATTATTTTACCCCCGAAAATTTTTCAACTAACCACTTTTTAAAATATGACTGTTGGTATCTTTGAAAGACCATCAGCTTTTGGGCCATGCTTAACATTTTTTTTAGGACATATTCTTTATTTTATGGCTTGTTTCTGAGAATGAAGGAATCTCTGCTTTCTGTTGCTGCAAAAAAAATCATGTCCTCATAAATTCATTACTATAACAGCCACATGTGGCTTTAATTTTCCTATTTGTCCTTCCTATTTGGTCCTATACTCTTAATCCATATTGGGTTTTGTTTTACTTAAAATAAAGTTCTAATCCTAGAGTTTAAATAAATATTCTACCTATTGAGGAGGCCAATCTCAATGCCAAGATTTTGATGTAACCATTGTTAAACCTGTATTTGTGTTCAATAAACCTATAATTCAAAAAATTACTTGTATTTTTAGTTTTGTCTGATTATTCATAGCAGTTTGACAAAATACTTGTTTTTGATCTTTTTTTTTGTGAACTCTATTGAAGCTGTTCTATCCTGATGACATTTAAAGTAGTGTAGTTTTTAGCAACATGTATTAAGCCTTGTAATTACTCTGTGGATAAATATCTCCAATGTTGGCTGTATATGATTGATCTTAATTTGATATTAGGGCCCAAGGCATTTTCCATTGGCAAAGTGTACCTTTCCTGTCCCTTGCTGATCTACATTCATTGGTCTAATGCCAGCCTTTGTCATACTTTAGAAGGCTTCTGCTTGGTTTATCTCTTGGAACACCCATTGTTTCTAGGAATTCTTTGCCTATAATCCTTTTGCAAATGAACTTGTTTACCACAATTATAAAACCTGCCAATTTGCATTTTCTTAAAACTGCTAGAAACTGCTTCTCTTATCAAATCATCATTAGTATTTGATCCAATATGTGTGTGTTTCTAAGCCATTTATTTATTTTTACTGATGTTGCCTTAAAAATCCTGATTATAATCTTGCATTTTTAATTAGCATTTTCAAATTCAAAGATTTAATTAATTTTTTTTCTGACTTCTGGATCTGATATTCTTCTATTTATAGTTGTAATCAATTTTTGCAAAAGAACAGTGACTTTTTCCTTTTTGCCTTGATTAATTTTAGCAAATGACTCAGACCTCTTTACTAATTCTTTAATCTTACACCAAGCACTCAATGCTGCTAAACAACATAAAGCCAAGATGTGATTATAAAATTCAAACTACCTTTGCAATTCAGCATATTGACCTTTGACAAGAAACTTGTCTTGAGAAAAATCAATACTTCTATTCCTATTTCATTGTTTTATTGCCCTAGCTTTTTTATATCCAGCATACTCTTCATTGTAACTGAGGACCAGTTTAAATATTGCTGTAGCCAAATCTTTTTTTTTTTTTTACAGGAAAATTATTTTAAATTAGAACAATAAAACAATGTAATTTGAAATGACCAATAATGATTTTAAATATAAAATAATTTATGCAATGACTCTGTCTTCAAAAAAGAAGCACACAAAATACTAATGAAAAATTAAAGTAATTATGTTTAAAGAAAGATAAAATAGCCCAGTATTTTAATAGCTTTAATAAAATAAGTCACATACATGAAAATAATAGCTGGGACATTTTTAACTTACATTAGCAACTGTATCAAGAAGCACAACTTTCACCTTAGTGTTCATTAGGGAAACATTTTCTTTTTTCCATATATTATCCAACATTATGTTTCTACCACAGATAATTTGTATAGATGTAAAGCTTTGTGTTTTCCAGTTGTAAGACAACAAAAGAAGTGTGATAGGATTGGAGTTATCTGATGCTGGTAACAGTAAAGTGTGTGCTTAGCATTCATGAAGTCCTGGGTTTATCTCCAGCATAGCATCACCTAGGTATGTTGGTGTACATTTGTAATCGCTTTACTTTGAAGGGGGTCATTTTACTAGCTGTACAGTACATGAATTTAGCATCTCTTATACACAAGTTGAATGTATACCATATGAATTGACTTCTTCCTTTAGTCTCCTCAAATATAATATTTTCATAGAATTCCTAATAACTTTCACATAACCTCCCAGGTGCCTGTCATCTACCAGTTGTTCTTTAATAGTTACTGAATGAACTAAAGTTGGTTTTCTAGCAACCTTTGTTTTGAACTCTTCATTTTTATCATGCAGTAGTATGATGTGTTATTGTCTAAATTCTGTCTTTGAGTATTTTTTCTTATTTTTATTAGTAGTTCTTTCAAGGCTTGTGCATTTTCAACAATAAGTCTCTCTAAAGATTGCATCTTCTCAATCAAATTTTCATATTTGGCATAGTTATTAAACCACTTCTTAAGGATGAAATATGTATTACCAAACTGATAGTAATTATAATCAGAATTATGACAATCTTAGGATGGTTATCCCTGTAATTAATTCTTTTTATTTCATTTTCAAGATGTCCACTTAGTAATATACAGAGTTATAACTTTCTACATTAAATATTTTCCACTTGTAATATGCAAGTGATTTTCTTTTTTATAAAAATATAATGTAACTTTCTTCATAAGAATTTCCAGGCGTCTCACTAAATCTGCAGACTTCTTGATTTGTCTGCAGCATCAGCATCAGTATGATGCTTTGGGCCCCTTCCACATGTTCTGAGTGTGGACTTGCCCTCTAGAGTCCCAGTGAACAGTGCCAGTAGTTGGAGCAGAACATTGGGAAAGTGGTAGCCAATCACTATTTGTATATGTTTTAGTAATTACATGATATTATACAAAGTTATTAACAAATTTGAATAAATTTATTCCACCTAGTGCCTTCTTGAAACAATATACAAAATTTTATATTTTATGGAATATGTATGAAATGATATATATTTTGAAAAATTACTCTTATAGCCTCCAACCATCAAGATAATATTTATTTTTAATTATTTAGAAAATATAACTATTGACATATCATACAAATTTGAATGAATAAATATAATTATCAGAATATATTTCCTTTGAATGTCATGTATAATAGAAATTAATAGAAACATATTAAAGTTTTATTGTAAAAACTGTAAAATTTGAATAAAAACCTGTACTATTTAGTGTTCCCTATTATCATATTTGTACATACAAAATATATTGACAGATATTATTTGAAATTAATTCATGAGCATACAAAATTGAGCATTCTTATTTATGCTACTAAAATAATCTGATGCCATCTAATATTTTATAAAACATATCCAGAAGCATAATTTTGAAACATAATATCTGATATACTTTCCTATTTTAATTCAGTTTCTTCTATACTAATTTTATTATGAGTATTTTCAAGATTAAATCTAACAATAATATTCTCTTTTTGTAAAATAATTTTTAAAATCTTCCTAATTTTTAATTATATTTCAAGTTGTTCTCCAATTCTGTCTAATCCATACCACTTGTAAAAATTACTTTGTGCTCTTTCAGGGATACTTCTTCTCAAATGACACTTTCTTATAACTATCTGTTAACATAAAGAAAATTAGTTTAAACATTGAGAAAATTAATTATTTTAAAATTACTCTCTAATTCATAAAATACTTTTAATTATAGACAATTTTTATTTACCTCCATTTGCATATTTTCATGTTGTATAACTTTTACTAATATAATATTAACTAGTGTTTATGTAATTAGAAATGTAACCTATGTCGTTCTCATTATAATATGCCTTACGAGAATAATGAGTATCTTTCCATTTATTAGTATATCCTCAGCACTTACTACACAACAGTTTAATGAATATTTTCTTAGTTTATTACCATCATTCATTTAATAATTCCAATACTCTGAGGTTATCTCAAAAGAGTTATTTCCGTTGCTGGTTCTTCTAGTGCTCTCTCTCTCTCTCTCTCTCTCTCTCTCTCTCTCTCTCTCTGTCTCTGTCTCCACACACACACACACCCCCCACCACCAACACCACCACCACCACCAGCACAACCACCATAAAAATCCACTAATATAAAACTACAATCAACTACCTAAAAGCCTCCATAAAATATATCTATGTTAGATTTCTGATAGAAATTGCCAAAGTATCCAACATGAAAGAAATTTTACCTGTAATAAATTGTGATTTGGTTGTACAGTAATACAAAATAATGTTGACTTGTGGACTACTAAAAATATTCTCAGTTGATTTAAGAGTGCGGTTTGCTGGTCAATGAGGCGATAAAATTTTGAATTGAAAGATGAGAATGTAAACACTGTTCTATGTGATTTATTCTTTTATTTCTTCATATGTACAATGAACATTACTTTAATAGTTTTTGTTGGTCATAGAAAAGTTATATAACAAGAGAAAATAATATATTAGAAAATCCAATATATTTAAATTTTGATATATGTATCCTAAAAAAATAGGTTCTTTTCTCCTTTGGAACTGAAGAAAGCTTCCACAAACTTTCTTGAAATATTTCCATTGTTGTTTTCACAGTGCCTATGGCACTTCATTAGTAATCTTAGCAACAAACTAAAACGATGAAGGAATGAGAAAGTAAGAATGACAGGGCTAACAATATCTTTGCAATTACTTTGAGATTAAAATATTACTTTTGAGGAAATTAATCAATCCAACCATTCGGATATTAAGTTGGAATTGAGAGGACAATTGCTGATAACCTGTCCACCATATATAAACCAGTATCTGAAATGAATCACAGTTACATTATACATGAGAAAATACAAATAACACCTCATTTTTAAAATAATTTTTGTTGTATAATATTGATGTGGGAATGCCTTTCTCTATGCTGTGAATAGCAATCTTTAAGTAAAGGAGCTGTTTTGGGCCATGACAGGCACCATAGAAGAAGTAAGAGGAGAAATCAGAGCAGAAGTAGGAGGAGCAGGGTGGAGTCAGGCAGATCGAGCAAGCCACCCAAGGAGCAACATGTAAGGAACACAGGTGAGCCACAGGCCACGTGGCAGACAGATTAATAGAAATGGGTTGATTTCAGATGTAAGAGCTAGCTAGCAATGTGCCTGAGCCATAGACCAAACAGCACAAAGTTAATATAAGCATCTGAATCATTTCTGGGGGCCAGAGCAGCGGCGACAGCAGGGGGCTGCTAAGGGGTCTGGCATGGCAGGGTCTGGGCCTCTGGCCTCCCAGGACCAAGAAACCCCACTGCAACATAGTATAATGAGTTTACTTACTTACATTTCTCTTGCTTTCATACAACATGACCGAGACCATCATAACTTGACTGTGGGTGATGCTATTCTCTGATATTCCAGGATTATTTTATTAAATAAACAACATATCTCCACATTGCAGTCTACATAACTAAAAAATAAATAGAAAGCTGATATTTACTAAATAGGAAGCAGTATTGCATATGTGGAGAACAACAGTAATTACTCAGCCTCAATATCTTCAATTGTGCAACAATGATTTTTCCACAGAGCTTGCTAGCATTTGCAACAATTGATATCTTATAGTCTTTGGTACTGTATCATAATAAATAAAGTCCAATGTCAACCATTACAAAAGTTGAAGTATCATTTTTATTTTTATAAGAACAGAGGAAATACACTTTGACAAGAATTCTTCAAATGCCTTAATAAAATTACCCCGAGATGTTTTCAATTAGAAGAGGTAAATGGTCTGCATTTTCTTCCTTACTTATGTTGAGTGCAATTCTCTCTTACCTGTTGCAATGTTGTCCATACCAATTTAATTTTTTTACACATTTGAAATTTTCAGCCAAGAAAAACAATTCAGTGGTAAAAATATGTTACTATTCATAACATATTCTAAAATTTCAAGTAGTCTCATTTCAACAGTGTGAGATATAATTTCAATTAAATCTATAGAGCAGGGTTGGAAAGGTGGTCTCTGTATAGAGAGGGCTGTGGAGTCTCCTACTCAGCACCCACTTTAGGATTCTTCCAGCTGCTTGTAATTGGTGTTCCTGAAAGTCCAACTCTCTCCTCTGTTATTTCTGACAGCAATGTTAACATGCACATTCTCAGACACACATGTATATAAATAAAAACAAAGTCTTAAAATAAACTATATTTAGCTAGGTTTTAGAGAGGAAAACAGGTTACAGGACCAACTCGTATGATACCCACAATAGGTACCAGGTATATTTTCTCAGAACTCACTCATTTCTTTTATGAGAATTTTCTAAATTCGTCTTGTATAGGAAAATGCATGTCTAATTCATAAATGTGTTATTGCTTTATTTATCTATACTAGCTAACAGTATTTTGTTGTTGTTTTTTTTTATCTGTGTGGATTATGGTTGTCATCTTTCAAAAGCAAAACTCTTTTGAACTTTAGCTACTAGAATGTATGAGTAATTTATGGCAGTTAAATTTTTTCAAGATATTATTTTCCATTGTGTAACACTGTTCTGTTTTGAGTCTCCTAACAGAACTTGCATCTTTATGAATCTCCCATATTAGTTTTTAAAAATCATTTTATAGTTGCATTTCTGCTTGTGTTCTTATTAGCTAATGAATATTCTTAATTTCATTGAGATAATTACAGATCTGAAGTTTGAAGAGGTACATTTTGCTTGCAATTGTAACCTAATAGGTTCACATTTTGGTGAATGAATTGAAAATTAGCACAGAAAACAAAACAAAACAAAAATTCTGAAGCATGGAAACACGGATGGGGGATTTCCAAATAAACTCTGCTTAAAATCAAGCATGGAGTTTTTTGTCCATGGAATTTGCATATATTCATATTAAAGTTAATTATCCTTAGCATGTTTAGTAGAAAAATATCCACCTAATATGCTCAGTTTTAGCTCAAGAAGTTTAAAGGTCCATGTATTTAAATGATTAAAATAATGGATGAAGTGTCTCTTGGTATGTGAAGTTAGAACCATATATTTTTAGTTGAATACAAATAGAAGATACATTGATTGTACAGTAGCACAATTATCTTCCTTTTCAGAGTCTGCTGTTGTTAGTGGTAACACAATCATTTAGCTCATTCACTTAGTGATTCAATTACACAGCATTGATTGAACCCTAAGTTATATGAGTCACTTTGTAGAAAGCATAGTGAAATTGAAAGGTAATTTAGGTTAACTATTAAGACCTTCAAATGAACATAGAAAGAAGTACAGAAAACAGAAAATATAAGGGGATATTTATGCCAATACTTTGGCGATATTAGTGAGTTGATATAATTTTAACTTATATTTGGATGTCCAAGAATAACATAAAGGCTTGGTTTATCCTTCTACAGTTTGGGCCTGAGGTGGGTGATAGAACACACATTGTCAGCCTTGATATCAGGAATCATTATACACTGAGCATATATGGATATAAACTACTTTTCTTGATACAGCAGATTTTCACTGCATTCATCCTGTGGACTATTAGGTCAATAATTATTAGTATGAATAAAGTGATAGGATACATTGGAGTCAAAGAATTAATGAAGCATTTTATAGTAAACATCAATTGAAAATTATTTTATTTTAATAGACAGCTGACAATAATTTAAAGTGTATTCACTGTAATGGTAGTGAGAATAAGTTTGTAACTTTTCAAGCTTTCTTATATAAAATGTAATCAGAGAGTAATAATTTGTAGGCAAATGGATAGAATAGCAAAAAATCATCCCCAGTGAGATAACCCAGACCAAGAAAGACAAACATGGTATGTACCTACTCATGAGTGGCTATTTACTTCAAAGTAAATGATAACCATGCTATAATCCACAGACCAAAATAGGTAGGTAAAAGGAAGGTTCATGGGGGATTGCTTGGATCTCTGTGATTCAAGGCAGATGGGGATGGGAATATGAGCAAAAATAGTTGAGTGGGAATTGATGGGAGAGTGCTGAAAGAGAGTACTGGTTCATGGAGATGTGAAGTCATTACAAGGTCAGGTAGTAACCCAGCACAAGACTATCTATAAGGATGACTCCAACTAAGACTCCTAGCCATAGCAAATACATAGCCTGAATTGTCTATCTCATGTTACCAAATTGGTGTCTAGGCCAATTGCACCAGAGACGCTTCATTAGCAACTGATGGAAAGAGATGCAGATACCCGTGGAAAAACATTAAGCAATATTGGGGAATCTTGCAGAAAATGGGGAGAAAGACACCAAGAAAGCTCACAGAAATAACTAAACTGGACACATGGGGCCTCACAGAGATTGAGCCAACAACCAGGGTGTCTGCATAAGATTGACCTAAACTCCCTGAGTATATGTTAAATGGTTTAGCTTGGCCCTTTTGCAGGACTCCCAACAGTGGGAACAAGGGATGTTTCTCACTCTTTTATTGGCGTTTGGGACCCTACTGGGTGTACTTGCCAAGTCTCCTTATGTTGGGAGGTGTTTAGTTTTACTGCAGTTTGTTTTGCCTTGTTTTGTTGCTTCTCTTTGGAGACCCATCCTTTCTTAAACAAAAGCAGAGGAAGAGTGGATTGGGGTTTGGGAAGGTTGTATAGGTGTGCAAGGATATGTTTCAAATTTAATAAAAAACCAGTCTGAGATATCAGAGGGATCTACCCACAGTCAGTCTAGGAGGATCAGAGAGTGGTAACTCACACTTTTAATCCTAGCACAGGGAATATCTAGGAGTGGTGACCTATTCCTTTAATCCCATCAAATCTGAGTGTGAGGCCAGTTAAGTTCCAGGTTCCCAGGCAGGTAGTGGTGGCACACAGTGTTAGTCCCAGCATTTGGGAAGCAGAGACAAGAGAATCTCTGTGAGTTCAAAGCCAGCCTAGTCTTCAAAACAAGTTTCTGGACAGCCATGACTTTTACACAGAAAACTCTGTCTCAAAAAACAAACAAACAAATAAAGACTGGAAGAGATGGCTCTGTTCTCTGATATACCAGACTGGTTTTTATTAAATTTAAAACATATATCCACAGAGGTCAGGGGAAGAACTGGAAGTAAAAGAGGGAGGAAATCTACTGCTGTATAAAATAATAAATAAATAAAAATAAGTAATAAATAAATAAAGTTATTTTTTAGAGAAATGAAACACTGGCGCTAAGCTACAAAACAAAGATAAACATGAAAGTTTTTTCTTCTTTTCATTGAACTAGATTATTTCATCATATAATCTATCCTGATTAAGGTTTACCCCTTCTCCTCTTTCAGATGCCACCCACTGCCCCTCCCATCCAGATCTCTCAGGAAACAAATGGGCTTTTAAAGGATGATAAAATGATATGAAATAAAGTAATAAGATAAACAGAAACTTTACACATCAGAATCAGATGAAAACAACAGATAGAAAAAAGAACCCAATAAAATACAAAAGAAATAAATAAATATAGAGACCCACACTCTCACTCATGAGTCTCATAAAACATTAACCCGTTTTTGTCCCAATAGGGAAAACTAAATTTTTATTTGAAAATGGTTGTTAGTTAGATATTGCTTTTGTATTAGAAATAGGAAAATGAGTCTACTTTTTTTTCATTAATCTCTTGCATTCTATCTTGTGAAGCCCTATGCTGGCCCTGTTCATAGTACTTCCATCTCTCTGAGTTTATATATATCCACCAATCCTATTGATTTAAGGCTATGAATTTCCTATAGCTCTTATACTCTTCCACTGTTTTTCCCCATGATTCCCTGTGGTTGGGAGGTGGGGGGAATTTGATGGAGACGTTCCATTTAAGACTGATTGTTCCAACGTTTCTATGGAATGGAAATATCTCAGCCATTAAAGAATAGGCTCACAATAGAAAAAAATATCACAATATATCAAAATATTAGGTTACATTAAAATAATATTAACTATTTTAATAAATAATATAAATTTATTTTAAAATTCAATGAGTAACTGTCCATTAAATATGTTGTAATAAAAACAAGAAAAACCTATTGTAGCTTTTGAATGAAAATATTCCTTATCCATATATTGGAGAGTTTGGTTCCCAGTTGATGGACTGTTTATGAAGGATTAAGAAGTGTTACTCTTTATGAACAACGTGTGTCACCAGACCCCATGTCAGGCTTTCAGTTGATGCAAGTTCTAAGCTACTGCTTCGTGGTTAGCCTCCCTGCCTGCTGCCATACTCCCTGCCATAATAGTTATAGATAAACTCTCTGACACTAAACAAGCATGTAAGTAAGTGCTTTCTTTAAGTTACAAAGTCTTAAAAAGTATAGGCAAAACATTTAATTTGCAATTAATAGCCTATATTGGTTAGAGGGTATCATTAACTATCTTGACCAACAAATAAAAAGGAGATTTTTCATGCCTTCTGTTCTTGTTCAATTATTAATGGCTTTTAGAGACAACACTCTTTGCTTTATTAACCAAGTGATGTAATTTTATTTAAAGCACACACACATTTATACATACACGTTTACACAGACAAACACTAATACATACAGTACTCTTATGTAGATAAAAATGATATATTTTATTGCGACTTATTCAAACATCCTTAGTTGCTATTTATAATCTCTACTTTCTTTTCTTCAGACATTGTCCACTCTAGGCTTTTCACACTTAAAACTCACTCTCCTCTTTTTTCCATCTTCACTTCATATCACTTAGGATATTTTAAGTCACTAGCCAAAAGAAGATGACATACAGAAGAAAGGGGCAGAAAAGTAAAAATATCAATTAATTATTCATCATTGCACACACACACACACACACACACACACACACACACACACACACACACACAAAATGTGTGTTCTATATGTATCCCACATTAGTTTTGAACTTATGAAATCTTTACTAATTCTCCAAATAGTGACATTATTGTTTGGCATGAACATACCTATTTAATAATATCTTAAAAACACAAACATAATTTTTTTTACTTCTTTAAAAATTATATTTAAATAATATATAATACAAAGTTGAATATATTTTTTTCAATATTCAATAAGCAAAAGAAAATTATTTACATTAGTGTGTTGCTGGAGGGGAAAGATGGGTGCTTGTATGAGATAGTACATCTTGCTCATCAAATCAAGAAATTGGGAATGGAAAATTATGAACTATAAAAAAGGAAATAGTATTCTGATACTAAATTCTCATACACATTTACAGATTGCAAATGATTTAATGTATAATTATTTAAATTTTTATTTTTAGTATCCATTTGTCTCATATTTTGTGAGTTGTTTTGTAAAACTATTTACAAACAATCAAATCATAAAATTAAAAGCATAAGTATAGCAATCATATAGTTAATATGTCAAAAAGGTAGTAAATATAACATTTTAACATTTATGAGATTGCCTTAAAATATTTTGTAGAATGAAATATACAGGAAAGATATAGACGGAATCTTTATCTCATAAGTCACTTAAAGACAACTCACAGAATTTCCTTTCCAATGTAGTTGGGGAATACTGCTATATTGAATTTGTCAATTTCATTTTGCATTCATGTTGCTTGACTAATGCATTTACAAAATTTGTTTGGGGTTGCTTTGCACCCAGACAATTTCTCTTGGAGCTCTTCATTCAAATACTGTGGGAATTATATTTAACCTGTCAAAATATTATTGCAGCCTAGTGAATTACATTTGCACTCTTCAATTATTTTGTCTCCTACACTCATTTCTGTAGTGAATTAGGCCACTGGAAAAACAACACAGAGGTTATTGTAAACTTAAACCTAAATATTCCTACATAATTTTGTTAAAATTCTGTAATCATACTCAGACAATCACCTTTTAGTAGTCCCCAATGTTGACTGTATGATTGGATAGATTCGTTATGACCTACCAACTATCCAATTTCTCCATTTCCCTTGTTGCTCCAATAGAATTTGTGTCATGACTTCCAGAGCAAATTTCACAACTGTTAACAGATCCACATAAGTAAAAATAGTTTTTTTTTATATAAAAAAACAGGTTAATTTTCTAATGTGTTCTCTCTTAAAACTATCTACTAATTGTTTTGAGGTTTATGGGTTATCATTTATTTATGCTTAATTTCTTTTGTTTAGTGTATTTTTGGCCGAATTTCCTCACTAGGGAAATTTAAAATACTGCACATCCCACAACATTACTTGTATTCTGCTGAATATCAGACCAAAACATGTTTAGATTATTGCTGTCAACACTGCAAAAAATTAAAACATAATAATCATCAGAATGGCAAAACAATGGCATAAAATTCGAGGCGAGTCTAGGAGCAGTGGTGCATACCTGGAATCCATGCCTATGGAAGAATTAAGCTGAAGGCAAAAAAATAAAGAATTGAAAGTTATCTTTGCATTTATGGTGAGATCAAGTTTAACTTACAGATCATAAATTCCTGCCTGAAAAATCTGTAGCAATATATGGGGTATATGTGATATTAAATTGTTTCTTTGAAAACAATACAATATATATTTAATAAGTTTCTTATCCTCACATCCTCTCACTCTCCACATTCTCTAAGTAAGGACATCTTGAAATATGATATGAAGACTATGACTACAACTTAAGTATTATCTAAACTATAAATATAAAAAGGAATTTAAGTATAGTTACTTTATATTGGGGAAACAAAGCCCCTGCTATATACAACCAACAAAGCAAATGTAATGGCTGGTGCCAATATTCCGATAATTCCTTTGGAATTGTTAGTGAGGTCCCTTAGATATGCACGAACTGCAGCTATTACCAATATTCTCATTTTATCTGCCAAAACTTGATGATAAGACCATATTGTTAAAGAAACCACTTTCTTAACACGTAGAACATTGTAAAATCAAGATAACACTCATGTGGAAAGCTCCATTTACCATCCTTATTGATAAAGTTTCATAGTAATAGAAGTTTGCATACAAACAGAAAGGTTTTACTGCCAAAAGAAAAAAAAATCAATATATTGCCCAGATGTGAAACCTGTGAGCTACAGATGTTGTTCTTAGGAAATAAACCTGAGTGAAACTAGAAAAGTGTGCTTACTCTCACAGCAAATAGTTCTTTGATGTCATACACCTGATGGCTACTTTCAAAAAAATTAATCTGGATTATTGAAATGAAGCTTTAGCTGTGGAGCTGGGAAGAATTGTTATGCTTGGGTAGAGGGGAAAACAGTAAAGGAAGTAACACTAATGATGCTTGAGAGCCAAAAGAAAAAATTTTCAGTACACATTTATAAAATTATACTGCATAGAGTGATGTTTTTATCTCCAAACCTATGTAAATCTATTAAAAATTCCAGTGTCGGGCATAGAGAATCTCTCCTCAGGTTGATTCTCTTGAAAATATAAATACGTTGCCATTTACTTTGGTTGCTTTTTAGAACTTAAAATGGTGACCCTATTGTTTCAGCCACTGTATGTTTTGGATACTTGATTTGGAGAAACTGATTCTGAAGTAACCATGGAGCATTCTACCTAAGGATAGACTCTTGTGCTATCAGATGATGCTGCAGAAATGATTAAAGGGAATCAAAAAGACATCACATGTCTCCCACAAGTGCAACTCCTATGAAATGTAACAGTCACTGGGGATACCCACAATAGTACAGTAGTTGCATTTTTAGTGTGTTTATAATCAATTTCCTAACTGGATTTAACGTCCTTTCAATGGGAGTCAATCCATTCTTTAACATTAGGAAATTATGCTTGGCCAGAGTAGTCAAAGATCAAAATGTAAACCTACTACTGCCATTTTTCTTAATGTAATTGTTTGAGAAATCCAGAACTACTCAGACACAGAGAATAAATGTCTTAGAGTTGGTAAAAGTAGCAGAAGGAAAGGCTAAAATATTATAGACCAGAATCCCAATAAATATGCTGTCAGTATATGGACTGACTTGATAAGACAGTTGCAACTATGAACTCTTAGCAATATGGTTGTCTGGACAAAACCACCCAGATGAAAACTCATTTAGCATACCAAAGTGAGTGGAAATCTAGCATGGCCGTCCGAGTAAATGAAGAGCTATAATTTATCAATGAATGATGCAAAAAGGAAAATCACTTTTTTCATGAATGAGCTCCTGCATAGATTTGTCTGTGTTATCCATTCTCATCTGGTGTTTTAAAGATACACTTACATAATGATCAAAATTAAGCGCACACATTAGGTTTCATATATGTTTATTATATATGTGTATTATTAATAATTTCAAAAGATACAATGAGTTTTGAAGAGAGTGATAGAATTTAGAGAAACTGAGGGAAACAAAAATTGTAGACAAATGTTCATGTGCAGTCAGATGTTTCTCTGCTCTGCCTGTAGAAATTTAGTCCCAAATAATAACACAAAGGCTTATAGTAATTATAAACTGTTCAGCCTATGACTCAGGCTTATTACTTGCTGAATCTTACTCTAAACCATGATTTTTATCTATGTTTAGTACCTTTTACTCAGAATTCACATATTCCTCTACATCTAGCTTGTCTCTGCTACTCTGCTCTTCCACTTCCCAGAATTCCCCTAGTCTAGCTTCTGGCCAATCAGCATTTTATTAAACTAATATATACAGGGATAAATATTTACAGTGTACAAAAGCATAAACACACAGCAATCATGTATAAAGTTAGCATAAGGAATTGGATATGTGTTTCACATTTTTACTTCCTATCAAGATTGTTTAAATGGATCAAATTTGATATCCACTGAAGGCCTTGTGTTATCATTTGTTAAATATTACAATTCCTCAATATACAATATTTCTCAATATTTAAGATAGGTGAATATTGGTGTTTCTAAATACATGGTTTCAGGCATTTGACTCATGAAATTGTTCAAACATGACAACTATGTCATTACATACAAAAGTATAAAAAAAGCAATGTTCAAGTACATTTTAAGTTTGGGAGATGGAAAGAGAGTGACTGGACACAATTCTGGACAACTCAGCCAGTTAAGTAACTTCATGAGCCTTATGTCTTCATCTAGGTCTGAATGACAATGATTAGCCTTGCAAGATACCCTCAGCTGTAGAATAGTAACATTATTCTAGGAAAATCAAGAGCTGTTTATTAGACTTATGGCCTACTGTGTATTCATATACTGTAAGGTAGCCAGTGTGTGGCTTGTGTAGTTGCAGAGAAAAATATAATATTGTCACTCTCTGAAATTACTATATGTTTATTTTTTTTCAAAATATGTCCTTGTAATTTGAGATTCTGAAATATATCAACTTCATTCAGCAACTGACCCTTGGATGACCAACCCCAGTTCATATAACCATGATTCAACTCTTAAGCCTAATGCCCAGGGAACATACAGAAGAATAGCCAGAAAGATTTAAGAGAAAGAAAATCAGGACAACTCTTGTGCTTTAATATCTTTAGAAATGACAGGAGACTGTACATATAAAATATGAGCACAATAGCTGTCTAATCAAGGACTAGGTACTGACAACACAGTTTCACATGTCAACACAAATGGGGGATACTTCATAATTCTATAAACCTAATAATGATGATGTGAAGAGCTCTATGTAATCAATCGCTTCTGTGGAAAAAAAAAAAAAGAAATGACTTTTCTGCTGGGATAAGCCCTCTAATCCACCTCCAGTAGTCATTCATAAATGTGCGCGCACGGAGACACACACACGCACGCACACATGAAATCATTCTTGAAAGGCTCAGGTTTTATATAGGAGAGTGTATATGTACACACATGTATATAGGCACATGCATGCATGCATATAAACATAAAAACACTGCAACAATCTTAAAAGAGGCATTAAATATGATAGGGAGTAGGAGATAGAATAGGCATTTAAAAAGGAAGAAAATGCTGAAATTTCATTGAATGAGAAAAATTTAATGTATAAAATTCACAAAAATAGTTTAAAGAAGAAGTTATTCTTTCCAGAAGAGATCGATTTAAATAATTACTGCAGTACCAAGAAATAGTGAAATTCTGTATATGTGAATCATTTGATCAGGAAACACAGCATTCTTCACATAGTAACAATGAATATTGGATCATTTCATTTTAGAGACATTTTTAAGTGGGAGATATAAATGTCATTTTAAAACACTTCAAAGAAAAGCATTCTAAGATACAATCTTTGAAATGTCAGTAAATTCATCTCTAAAATATATTCAAATTGTTATTCTCTCTTAATAAAATCCAAAAGTTTTTTAAATCTTTATTAAAAAATAATAACACTGAAAGATGGTGTACTCTTTCCTTAGAAGTTTTGAAAACCATAAATTATTCTCACACAGCAAATATAGCATTGAAGCTAATTCTGAATCAAACTCAGAAATTTTATGAAGCTAAAGTTTTGAAAAGAATTCTTTGGAACCAAACCCATTGTACACACTGCTTACAATAAAATAATGTGAATTAAATCAATAGCAGGAGAAAGTATAATAAACTTTGAATCTAAATAAATTAAATATAAATGCACATAGTATATACATATACATATAGCAACATGAGACTTACAATAGTTACATCTTTTTTGGTGGGGGGGACCTAAATGTATCCACGTAAGTGCCTAATTCTCATCTAGAGATGATTAAATTCACCTGGGAGAATTTTAGAAATAGAGCTTTGGAAATGATATTGGATTATAAGGTATAATATATTTAATGTATTATTCCAATCATGCGTTTGCAACGAGATGGTGTTATTGAAAGGTGTTATATAAAATGTCTGATTGGAGTAAGAAAAGCAGAAAGAGGGAATATTTAAGTTTATTTTTTCTTTCCCTCATGTCTGATATCCTACCCTCTCTTTTCCCCACTGCAACCCTTCCCTACTCCACTTCAGTTATTGTCCTGTTTCCTCTGCTCTCTTCTCTGCCTGTCTTCCTATTTTTTCTTCTCTATCCTAGATGCTCTGAGTGAGAGAAAAAAACAAAAAAAAACCCCTTCCCACAGTCTTGATTTTCCTCAGCTACCATAGGATAGCTGTGACCCCATCTTACTATGATTCAGAAACCCTTACACCCACTCACTGAAATCTTTGAAATTATGGTCAATAAATATGACTTACATGTTGTAATCTTTTGGTATTTTGACATATCAAAAACTGATTAAAATCATGTGACACTCAGAATTGAAAAGGTAATAAGGCATATATAAACAAGGGAATTATATTTGGTGTTAGAGGAAAAAGTATTTAAGCTGGGAATTTAAATCATAGGAAATTTCCACAGAATACAAGTTAAAACAGAGATTCTGCTCATAGAATTAAGAGCATGTGTGACTCGGGTTTTCTTTTGGGGGTGGGGGGCGGTTTGTAAAATATGGTTATACAAAGTATCCACATTGAATTTTGTTATGCACTGTGTTTCTCATCAACATAATTTTCTACATTGTTCTTCAGTGTATCAGTTGAGATACTGTTCTGGGTTGGCATTTGCTTATCCCTTAATTAAGTAAGAGATTTTATTCTTTCTCTTGTATTACATTTTTTTAACTACTTAATGACTGAAAAAACTGCATGTACCCTTCATTATATGGGAACACACAAGTATGTACTGAGAAACACTGGTTAAAAAGGATACTTCATTCTAAAACTTATAAGATTAGATGGTTTTTTGAATTCCTGTTATTTCTATGTCAAAGTAATATGGGAAAATCTATTTATAGCTTAATACTCACCAAAAGTGCATTAGAAAACCAGGGGATTGCTGACCTTCTCGAGAAGACATAATCAATATTGTCCCATATTTATGAATGAAGGAAAAGATCTGAATTTCATAGATGACGCATGAGTGATTGACAGAGCACTGTTTTAGACAGTAACACGAGAGGTTACTCAACTGATATAACATCAAGTCTCTCCCTAGTCATTCTCTTTCAGTAAATAGGGAACAGTCAAAATATATATTTTTTAGTCCATGATGTTTCCCTATTATTAGGTAAGCATCCTGTATGTGCGCACACACATGTATAGATGCAAAGTCACCAAAAAAAAATTACAGAAAAGGGGTCTTTATATTAGGTAGATCCTTGTATTTGAAGTCCTAAGGATTTATCACACATGTTTTTACCTGATGAGACATCTCATTGGCCTTTACTTTCAAACCTTTCTGCAGAATTATCCCCAGAACTCAATCATATTCCCCTGTTGAACCCTGAAAGTAGCTTAGCCTCTCGGTTCTTTCCTGAGAACACATGCACTCAATGGATGTCCAGTCCATGCTCAACACAATGTCATGTTTTTGCACACTCTGTCCTTTTCTCCATAATTAACTTGTAATGACAGAATTGGTGAGTTTCTTCCTGTTATCTGTGTCATGTTTAATTTCGTGTTCATACATCCACATAACTAGTCTTCACACACACACACAATTAAGTGATGACTATGTTAGCTAACTAACTGCTTAATTAGCAGGATTTAGCCCATCCACAAAGTAAGTTATTTTTACAACAGTGTATTGATTACTGATGGAGTTTATTTATTGAAAAGTGTCAATACACAGAAGCAAGTCAAAGTCGAAAGAGGCATATCACTAGATTCTTGAACTTCTTATATTATATCTGATTAAGTATGGAGTATTTCTGTTCATCTCTTAGCACCATTAAAATATTTTAATGTATAATTGTACAGTTTTTACTTCTTTTGTCTTCCTCTCACTCCTCCTGATTTCTTTTTCTTTCATGATCCTCCATTCATTCTTAAATTGTTTGCCCCCTTTTCTTTTGCTATGGTTGTTATATATGTATATATCAACACTTAAATATATATATATATATATATATATACAATCTGCTGAGTTTCTTTTATATATAGTATTGCATATGTATATATGTATATATGCAATATTATATATATATATATATATATATATATATATATATACATATTGCTTAAGCATATGTGATTTCAGTGCTGATCGATCTCTATTAGATAACCAATTAAGGGATTCATTTCTGGTAGGATATAATATTCCCTCTTTCAGAAGTCATTTGTTGCTTGGTTAGGATGTTCACAAATCTTTGGGGGTAGGATGAGAGTTAATCCTTGCTTATTAGCAAGTCTATTGTTATTGCTTCTCTTAGATGTTACTTAGGCAGCCAAATGCTTGAGGTACCATAAATATATTTTCCTCAAAATCTCACAGTAGACTTCTCAGTCCTCTGACTCTTATAACCTTCTGACCCCACCTTCCGTGAAACGTGAACCTTGGGTGTAGAGTGTAGGAAGTAGGGCTGCAGATGTAGCTATTGAGAGTGTATTATTCACAATCCATTAACCTTTGCTTTTATAAAGGATGCATTTTTTTGTGATAATCTCCATTTTCTAGCATTAGAAGCTTCTTTGATTAGGTCTGTGAACCACAATTATCTATAGGTTTAAAGATAGCTCTTGAAACACTGTTAGATATTATTAGGGTCTAGTTATGTGGTAGTAATAGGATTTGTTTTAACATTCGTACCCTCGCTAGCCAAAGACTTAGTTGAGTAGGTTTCTATAACCAGACATAATTTCTTTCATATTGAGTGGGTATTAATTCCCATTAAACAGCCTTGATAATAGTGTCACTATTACACCATTAGGAGTGACTTTCCGTGCAGGTTGATAAGACTTTTGCTTTATTCTCTCTCTTGCCATTTTACATATGTTTTCTGGCACTATGAATGGTAGGCTACAGGAGGGAAGCTGTCGTTAAACTGAAAATATATGAGAGCTGATTATGTGACTCTCTGAACATAACACACATCTCTATATAGATGATCCAGATAAAACATTCCAGGTCCTATGACCAAAGTTCACAGTGTATTCAGTAAAAGTATCTTATCTTCAGCCTCTGAAGGTCTGTGCAACAACCTATATTACTTCAATCACATGGATTCTTTTTATAGCAATTGGATTTGATGTTTCTAGGACTTGCTATTGGAGTTTTGGTCATATTGTTTAGCGTAGTTTTAATAGGGCTATTGAATAGTAAATATTCTAGAGTTTATTCCCTTAGTGATAAATGTAAGGAAATCTCACATCCATTTACTTATTATTTATGTTCATCAATCCTTTCTATTTAAAATAATTCTTATAAATATTAATTTATAGTTCATATTAAAATAAAATATGGGTTTGGGGGATGACTCAGAAGGTTAAAAATTCTTGGTCTATAAGCATGGAAACCTAAGTTTCATCCCTAGACCCCCTCCAAAAAAAAAAACAATGGAACAGTTGTGTGTGTCTGTAATCTTAGTATTTAGGAATTTTTGTGCTTAAGAAGAGACAGATTTTTATGAAAGCCAACCTAGCCCAAGAAGTTTATTTCTAATTCAATGAGCAGAGAACCATATGAAGGTAGTAAGGCAGACAACACCAGAAGAAGACAATAAAGTCATGTTCTAGCATTTGTATGTGTCCACACTAACATTCATGTTTCATTTACATGCAGCACAAACACCTAATACTTGCCCCCCTCCACACAAATATCCATAAGAATAACAAATGTATAATTTGTGTGAAATAGAAATTACAAAGTTGTAAGGTAGCCAAAGTATACAATACTTTATATATTTCTGCTCTATCATTAGTTCATTCTTTTGCTATTACATAGCTCTTACTTATCATTTCCATATTTTGTCACTTGTCTTCACAACCTTGAGAGTTTAATATTTTCTTTGTTAAATCAGTATGATAAATATCAGAGTATCTTTCCAAAAGTCAAAGTATTAAGCAAGGGCCACAATAACACTTTCAATGATATTTTTGTTTATGTGTGTGTGTGTGTGTGTGTGTGTGTGTGTGTATGTGTTGTGAAGATAAATTTACAGCATTGATATCAAATCAATGTTTTAGTTTTTAAACAAGTAACTGGTTTGGTTGATAGTGCAGGGCAAAAAAAAAAACAATTGAATGGACAAAATTAAAAATCAAAAACTTATAACTACCTTTATCTAGACTTAAATTTTATATTTGTTTGCTTGTGTGTGCTTATTTGTTTGCTGATAAACTGAATGAATTATAAACAAATGAAAATTCCTCCACTAGTATTTTACTGTGTACATGCTAAGTAAGTGCATAATTTCTTGTTTATATAATTTAAAACATAATCAAGTTGGAAGTGCACTTTAATTATTATTTTATGTATGAGTGTCCATGTATATTTAGTCAGCATGTATGTTTGTACACTATGTGCATTTCTACAGCCCACAGATTGAGAAGGGAATATCAGATCTCCTGAAACACAATTTATAGGAAGTTTTGAGACCCCCTGTGAATGTTGAGGATACAACACAAGTGTAAAAAAATAGCCATACAATGTTTCTGCCTAACATGAGCTCTGAAAATCTAAGGAAGCATCAAGCTTTTGATACTGCTAACTTAAAATTAAATCACAATTTTGCAAATAGGATTTCAAATGCTGACATTTTTATGATTATTGCTTATTAATTAGTTTTAAAGAAAAAGGGTTATTCTGTAGAATACTTATATTTCTAATGGTAAGAAGTATTTAAAAATTCCAAAATTCAGTATTATTAGCACTGTCTGTTTCACCTTTTAAAACTCAAGATCAAGTTATTTCAGGAATGATAAACCAACCTACAACAACCTACACTGGAATTAGGGTATATTATAAAACTTTTACATTTCCTCTCTATTCCTATGATGATGCAAAACTATGAATAAAGTGAAAGTTCCAATGATTCTTTGATAAGTTAGCACCCAAAATCATACTCTTGGAAAGGAAATTATTTGGCACTGTAACAAAAGTCAATGATGTTACAGGTAGCCCACTAGTTTAGAGTTTTGGAACAGCTTATCTAGTTATATATTGTAGTTACAGATCAGTCCTGAATACTCAACTAATCTCTCTCTCTCTCTCTCTCTCTCTCTCTCTCTCTCTCTCTCTCTCTCTCTCTCTCTCTCTCTCTCTCTCTCTCTCTCTCTCTCTCTCACACACACACACACACACACACACACCTTTTCTTCCTAAAGCAACCAAAAACAATCATTCAAAATTTGAAAGTTACAAAACTTGGCCAGTGTTATCATCTGTCATCTTTGGTGGTTTAATCTGTGGTCTAATCTGTATTCAGAATAACACTACTGTAAAGAAAAAACAAAAACAAAAACCAGCAAAAGCAATCACATTTGAAGTGCCTCTGGAAGATGCCAAAATCCAAGAATGTCAAACAACTTTGCAAACAAAATGATTCAAATTCTGTAAGCTGGTCACTTAGCATGTTTTTCTTCTAATATTCAGTATGTTGGACAGGACAAAAGTCAAAGGTGAAGCAATCTGCTGGGTAAGTCAGATGGTGTATCTCTACTAATGATTCTATCATTAGTATAATGGGTTTGGGTGATCATTATGATTCTAAGGATTGAATTTCTTGCCCAAATTTTGTTCATTTGTGTTTCAGATACTTGCTGCAGTCCCTAAGCAATGTGAAATAAAATCTTACTTATCTAGACACAGTAAATAAATGTGAGCGATTATCAAAATGAGTAGTTTTGCTGGTGTGTCAGATTTCAATGGACAGAAAAAGTGAAATAATTCATTTGCCTAAAAATGATGTCTATCTAGCATATTTAAAGCATGATGAACTAACAATTTGGATATTTTTTTAAGCTAGAAAGGAAATTTTTTTATGTAATTCTACTTATCATTATTGCAGTCTCTGACTTCAGTAATATTTTCAGAAATTAAGTATAGAGAAAGGAGAAATGTGAGTATACTTAAGTATAACAATGCTATTTTTTGTTATCTACTTTAAAACACAAACCGCAGTATTTGGTGGAGGCTCTCTGATAAATAATTGATATTTTCTTTGTATATTTAATTCAGAAAACTTCATTCTTTCCTATAGTAAAATAATTCTTTAACGTCTTATATATAAGGGAATGTTCTCTAACTCCGCCTGGCTCTCTTGTATGTTTGTTATTCATGTGGTCATTGTTGAAGGTTTTTACTAAAGTTAAAGAGATTAAATATGTGATCTGCTTCTAAGCTATATTTTTAGTTCTTAAACATGAACTTTATTTGTTAGACATATCAGTTACATAAAATATACATATATGATATGACAACTATTGTCATTGTAATAAAACAGTTTCATAAACAGAGAAATTCAAAATTATATAAGTTTTTATATTTTTTAATACACACAGACATGCATCTTTCCAACCATAATTATAAATAACTTAAAATATACAGTGGATACAAGGACTAAATAATGCAATATGTGTGAAAAACTGTCTGATAGGAGGTAGGCCATCATAATTAATGTATTTGAAGCAAACACAAACAAAAAAAAGAAAATTAGAAGTTATAAATATTAGCATGTAGATGCAAAATTTTTGAAAAAAGCCATGAAAAGTGATTTTATACCTGAACACAAAGCTGCCCAGTTTCTTATCTTTATTCTTCATTTTCTTGCACATCTATTTTCAATCTCTTATCATATATATATATAAATAAATATATATATCTTCTTGTAGATCTTATATCTTCTGTATCTCTGATAACTTTTAAATTGTGAATCATGTAATGGAACAAATATATATCTTTATGAATTTTTTTTACTATATACCTTAAAAATTCATTGTTAGATTTTTGACTTTTTTTTTATTTAAAAGATTGCTTTCTACATACCAACCACAGTTCCCCTTCCCTTCCCCTCCCCCACTCTCCACCCCCCCCCCCACCCGCATCTAGTCCTCAAAAAGGATAAGGCCGCCCATGGGGAGTCAACTAAGTCTGGGATATCAGTTAGAGGCAGGAACGACCCTCTCCTCCTGTATCAAGGCTGAGCAGGTTATCCCTCTATAGGGGATGGGTTCCCAAAAGCCAGCTCCTGCACTAGGGATAAATCCTGGTCCTACTGCCAGAGGCCACACAAGCTACCCAAGCCACACAACTGTCATCCACACTCAGAGAGCAGAGTTCAGTCCCCTGCAGGTTCCTCAGCAGCTAGTCCAGAGTCAGTGCGCTCTCAGTACCTCTTTGTTAGATTTTTTCTTTACTTATTTTGTTCTTCAGATAAAAAAAGAACACATAAAAAGAAAATTCTTGCCATTGTGATTATCGCTACTTTGTGGGAATTGAGGCCTGTGCTTTCCTTCTACTGAATCCCAGTAAAAACACATAATTACCCTCCAGTTTTTACTCATCCGTGACTGCCTATTCTCTGCTCCAAAATGTTCAGCTACATAAGGTGCAATTGTTACTAAATGTTTTTTTTAACTTATCTGACTTCTATCCTTCCCCTTTCCTCTTCTGAAACATCTTACTACTTTGCCTAAACACTAATCAATCTCCAAAACTAACTTCAGTTTTTGCTTACAAGTTTCTGTGGCAATATCCATTTGGGTTGAGCATTAATTATAATATCCTAAGAAAATTTAGTTGACAGTAGAAATATATTTTGAGTAGGAAATTTAAACATTTCCTTAAAATAGGAAATTTGAAACTACATTTTAGACTTTCTCTTGGGAAGTTATCTATCTCAGAAATTTTAAATATCTTATCATTCATACCATAACATTTCACTTTTACACTACTTGCATGGGTCATGAGCCTAACATTCTATCTAATAAAACTAAAAAAAAAGTTAATATATGGAATCCTCATGAGCTTGTACACAGAAAAATGGAAACCAGTCTTCTTTGACAAATTGCAGTTCCATATAGTAATTGCAGTAGATTTAATTCTAATGAGCTTATACACTATCCAAAATTTGGTTTGTAAAACAACTCTATGGTTTTTGAGTGCTTTTAAAATAGGTATAACCAGCAATGTCAGAGCAACTTATGTTCAACTTTTGCATTTCTACAAACATATATGGTAGAATATTGTAATTTTACTTTCTTTCAATACGATTGAAATTTCTGGGAAAGTTTTGTCATTTCCATTCCAATAAAGCTGTAAATATATCATGGTATATATGTATTTACATAAAACTGAGTATATGTTTATATTTCAGAAAAGCTAAATCTCAAAATTAGAATTACTATATAATGGACAGTCTAATAATTGAACAGTAAGATGTTTCCTACAAAAATAAATAAATAAGTGTAATAAAACATATGTAATGAGGTAAAATATTTTTTCCGACTCTTCTTTCACAAAACATCATCAACATAAGAATTTAATAAATATCATTTAATAATTTAGGCTACAAGTTAATAAAGTGATTCAGAAATGTATCTAATAGGAACCTACACAATAATAATAATAATAATAATAATAATAATAATAATAATAATTCTCTATTCATAACTTTAAAAGTAAAACCAATCAAAGGCAAGTCCTTAAGTTAGTTTTTCAGTTCAACAAAGTCAATAGTTTCTCCTGTTTTCTTTCACAATAACATGAATATGTCAAGCTTCAGAGAATGCACTCAGCTTAACATTCAAGATAAAATGTGAAAATTGGGACTAGATGCTTTATTCTTTATCTGAGAAAGGAGACAGACATTTCAAAGTTTCTACAGATGTGCTCTTACATCTCAGAGATTAAAATTGCTTCTAGGCCCCAACTAACTGCAAGTACCTGAGGAAAATAAAAATTTGCATTTTAAAGCTTCTAAAGATACTTATAAAAAGAAAGGTAAAACAAATTATGCCTTTTATGTCTTATTGTATGCTGAAAGGATCTGAAGTCCTTAATTATATCTAATTTCCAGAAAAAGGCAGCTTATCTGTTTTGTGTAACAAAGAATGAAACAAGTCTAGTTTTTAAGAATCTCTTTGCTTTGGGGCTTTTTTTCTTTATAAGAAGAATATATGATTTGTGGTTCTTTTTCTAAAATTATATATGCCAAATAACTTTATTCAGTCAGTCCAAACCAAAGCCATGCTTGACCAGACCCATGTGAAAATTGTTTAATTTAATCAAGCAAACTTATTTTATTTTGTTGTTTTAAAAATATAGGTTAACTTTTAGCAAAATTTCCAGTATTTTATTGATTTTTTTGTTGTAATGTAGGCTTTGCTCATTGGAACAGAAAATTTTTTTTATGAATTGAAAAGTTTCTTAAGTAGAAAATTTAACATGTTATTCCCGTAGAGTTAAATACCCTTAGAAAACACACTCCGTCATTTTTGTATATGTGCTGTCAAACTTGTACAATAGAAATACGTTTCTAGAAAGTATGGATATTTTAATCTCCATGATTAGGGAAACTTTGGTCTCACAAACTAGTACAGCACATTGAGGTTAATTTCTGGCTTGTTTGTGGTTAATGATAAGAAGGTTCTAATACTATTACTTTGGTCAGCCATAAAATATATAGGACTCATCTGGAAATTTACCTAATTAATCACAATTCCTTGTAAACAAATGTCCCAGAATTAGATATTTAGAATCTTCATCTAAATCTATACTTGGCTGGAGATGTTTGTCATGAATTTTAGTAGAATTCTTTACTAATTTTCTCATTGGAAGGTATTTGGCTGAGATAAGTTGCTTTAGAAAAAATATTAAACTTAATTTAAAAAGTTGTCCTTTTAAAATGTCAAGAAAAAAAAAGCCACTTAAACAACCATCAGTTATATGTCACAACTGGAATTCTAGAGGACTGTCAAATTATATATGTAATAGATCATTTCTACTGTTCAAAAATCTCCAGTACTATTCTAAATATTTATTATGAATATAAAGGTGTTGTATTGGTAGATTCTCTAAAGTCAGAAGAATTTATAATGGAGAAATTAAATAATACAAGAAAAATTTAGAAAGTTTAAAATATAGACAAAATATCCTCATATACAATGGTATGTAGTTAAAATCACATTCATTTTTTAAAGAAATAATTAGTTAATATTTTGAGCTTTTATTACCATTGTTATATTGTTATTATTTATTATAAAATGAACAATACTGTTAGCATCTGCTATTAATAAACTTTTAAACTTTAATATGTTTTAAAAGAGTTTTTCATGTCATTCTTCGTATTAATCACTAATCAGTTGATCAGTGATTATACCTAGAACTTTTAACAGACATATTACAATTAAGCATTTCCATATATACACATGAAGCAGAACTATGTTTTAATGACAATCCCTCAGTCATTTTTTATTACCTTATTATAAATCAAAAGTAGCAGTAATGAGTCACTGGCCATTATCTAATGTTGTCTAACTTCAAGAGGAAAGAAGTATTGTGACTGGATTTTTCTATTTAAGGGTTAACATGTGTGAGTTTTGTGTGTGTGTGTGTGTGAGTGTGTGTGTGTGTGTGTGTGTGTGTGTGTGTGTGTGTGTTTGTGTGTGAGAGTGTGTGACAAACTGGCACCTTTTTATAGAATATTATATAATATGATGCATATATATATATATATATATATAAACTCATTGACTTTTAGTTTCTTTCTATGAATGGGTAGACATAATTTAGAAATTAGAGAAAAAGAAACACTATGTACAGGATTGAGAATTACTTTCTTGATTACTTCTTATGTTTAAACAACTTACAAAGCAATAATCTCCTTATTTAACAATGAACAGACATGATGAGTAGAAATTTTTAAGATTGGACTGATACCATTTCAGAATTAGTCAGCCAGGTTCTCCAGCCATTAGGCCTTGTGCCTAGCACCATCATAGTACATCAGAAATGAATCCACCTGCTGTCAACCTGCTGTCATAGGAAAGAATGCATTTGTTTCCTACTTGAAGCCATGTCCTCCATCTGCTCTTTAAACCTACTCCTTACCTATTTCCTAGAAGAGTTTTCAAGAATATTTTCACAGATATTCTCTCAATGTTCCTGAGACTTGTCTTCATATTAGCTTATAAACAAACCAAAGCCATGATTTTACTTCGATTATATATAAAAAATAAAGAAATAAAACAAAAACTGAGACATCAAACACAAAGAACAGATCCCCCCCCCCCCCCCCGTAGGGTCATTTGAATATTGTAAAAGACAAATTCACAGCCTCTTCCTCAACACAGTCTTCTAAGATAGGCTTGGAGCTCAAGTATTTCATGTTCTCTCCTAGCATAGACTGTCTTTGGAGTCTGTTCCTTTGTGATTACTATGAGTACTTCACTTTCTTAATATTCTCTATCCTTTACCTGCAGAATCCCTTCTTCATGAAGCTTTAATCTTTAATTTTTAATAGTGCCTCATCATGCTACATTACTCTTTATAAACATCTCTCCTTTCCCTGTGTTGACAGAATAATCAGTATTATATTTTTATCCTTGTATTTTATTAATATCAATAAACAAACTATTATGGTAGACCAAGGTCATAAAGGTGGCAGACAACTGTTACCTCTTGTCATGTCTGAGAAGGGGATGGTGATTCTGGGTCAGCCTGGATTACATTGTCAGACCCTAGATCAAAACAAAAACAAAGCAAGGCTGTTAATTCTTTTTATTCCTCCAGTAATTTTCAATGCTACACCTGGCAGAAACAAAATTAACACTTGAAAATAGTAATATATGAAGAGAGTTAAAGCTAGTTTATATATACCTAGCTTTGTCTCAGGAATTAGTCAACAAAACATGAAAATTTCACACATCCAGGTTTTAAAGCAGTGTAGAAAAAGCAAGGGGCATTATTAATCTCAAACCAAACATCTTCAGTGCACTCTGGGGAATGATAAAACATACCAAAAAAGAAAACCTCTTAAAATTTCAGTAGAATAGCATGAATTTTTAATGTGTAGGTTTCGTTCATCCTTGAAAGTAGAAATACACTATGTATTAGATTTCTGGGAACTTTAATTTGCACATTATTAAGAGCTGCAAGGCTTTATATAAAATATCTTGCAACAGAGAAAGCATGGTAGGTCCTAAAGAGGTATGCTTTGAGCCATTATAATTATACATACATTTTAACAGCAGATTGTTTCTACGGTGTATGATACTTCTATGATTCTTGCTGAAATTTTAACATTTTTCTAGTATTTTACACAGTCCTGTATTAATCTCCAACATTAAAAACAGCCACAGATACAATATAAATTATTTAATAATCAAATAATAAAATCTACTTAAAATTATTGGGTATTATTTAGTTAAAATGAGAAGTATAGATACATAATCATATTCATAACACTAGGGTTTACATTTTTATGTTAAAGGTGTGTCAGTAATTTAAAAATAATGGTACCTTTACCTCATAGTTTTATATTAGCAGAAACCATGGAAATGAACAATAAAATAATTAATATAAAGTACCCAGCTCTTTGATGGCAAATACTTAACAGATTCTGAAATGTCACTGAATTAATAGGTTTTACATTTGCATTCCATATCTGAGCTCATTTCCCAATTTCATTTGCTTCTTTTATTATCACTATATCTCTCAGTTCAACATGTTTTCTTTGGGAAGTATTCCAAACTCTGACTAAGTCACAATGCCAGAGACCACTAAGGACCTCACGCTTAATATCCATTGTCATCCTTGCAGAAGGAGACAGTGTGAAGGAGGAAAATGAGAGGGATCACACTGAACCTTAAATGAGCTATATCAAGCAATTGTTTTCCAACAGACGCTTCAAAGCACATCTTGTTATAATATTTCTGATGAAATATTCCAGCTTATTAGACAGCCAACTGTTACAGTGTTAATGGGGCCTCATTTAACAATATTATGCCCAAATGGCTATCAATGTTCAGTGCTCCTATTTGTCACAGCTGTAACCTTAATTTCACATTTTAATATTTGCTCAATGGTAATATCCTAAAGAGTTGATCTAGCATTTTCTGACTGTATACAAATTTGAATACCTCTCTGTTATGCATTGAATGCTGCATATTTACTATTGTTAAGTTCTCCTATGGAATCAATGCCTAAACACAAAACAATATAAATTAGCCTATGTATTTATAATTTTCAAATGTTATGATGAAATCAACTTTTCATTAAATGAGATTTTAAAATATTAATTTTAGAAAATAGTAATTATATTTTGGATTTATTGTCCTAACAAATAATTGTGATACTTACAAAAAACATGTAGAAATCAAATGTCAAAATATAATTAAAAGGCACTTTAAAATGGAAAAATACTAATGCTAACAATTCTAAGATGTACATAATGTATTTCAAGATATTATTTAATATCTTCTTAATTCATGGAGGTTAGTGAGATGTTTTATTGCTGCCATTAGCCTTAGATGATTTTAATTTTCACTCAGCAACTATTAATGCTTTGCACCCTATGATAAGGTTATGGAAATGTAATTCTAACTACTCTTTATGATAAAATAGAATATTAACAGGGCACTGTAACAAAAAATTGGCATCCATAATGTGTGGGAAACATAAAAGAGGAAATATGTTAAATTAAAATGAAGTAACCTCAGTCTGGCTTTAAAAATCATGACATAAGGGTAGCTTATTTGCTGTGATGATAATGGTGGGAATGAGGGAGGTAAAATATCTGATCTTAGATAATAATTTCTGCTTTATTGACCTAAGGAAACTATTAATATATAATATATATATATATATATATATACATATACATATATATAATGTTCTACAACTTTAGGAGGTTAAACTTTGAATTATTTCTCAAATAATATCATTAATTTCAAAAGGTTTCATAGTTATACGTAGCATCAAAAAGAATGAGTCAATAGTGGAAGTTTTCACTTCTTATAGCTGTGCATCACTAAGTATTCTTTTCAATAAGATGTGCTACACATTTTAAAAAAATTTTTTCTTAAAAAATTGTCAGAAGGAATTGAAGTCAAGACAAACTTGACCTGTTCATGTGTGGAAAGGAGATATGCCCCTACTACATAACTCCTCATTTTCCAACATAGCCTCTTGTGAGTATTTCATCTTTTTATAAAACTAGTGGTTATGTCTAAAAAAATTTATTAAATTTATGTTTCTTTTTATCAGATAGTATCAATTAAAATATCATCAAAACTGTAAAAAAACACAATTTGGAAGTGTTTGATATTTAACACGATGTAGCATTTTTGTTAATTTCTGTTGACTGATAAATTCATTCCTTTATTTATTCTAACACTTTATGATGTAGCACAGGCTGGACTAAAGTTCTCTACTTTGTCTAGCCTGGGCTCTGTATAATCATATTAGAGGTGTGAATAATCATGCTGAACTTATTGTGTAAAATTTTATTGAAAATTTTAAAATCAATAATTCAATTCAAGATTGTATTTCCAAAATATTCCTAAAATTTCTAGACTCAGCTCTTTCCATTATATTAAATCAACTTGATTTCATAATTGTAATAACAATATTTACATTTAATTTAACATATATTTTATTATATATGAATTAACATGAAATTATATAAAATGAATGTGGATTGTAAGATTCCATAGAACCAATTTATGGTAGTATCTTTTGATAAATATTTTATAAAATCAGTTTTGATATCTATTCTTTTTTTCCATGTAAATATAATAGTAAGGATGAGTGAAATATCTGTAAGATAAAAATACCCATTTACAAAAATTTGAGAGGAATTAAGAAGCATTGGCTAATTTGAATTTTTGTGAAAATGTAGAATGCTATTTTTAGTTCAGACAAATAATGGGTGATATGCATTGTTAAGATATATATATATATATATGTATATACACATTAATTATTGACAATAAAAAGCCATATATAAAAATACTTTTATGTTCACATACCTAAATGTTTATGGTGCTTATGAGTTTCATTAACACAAGTATAACAGTAATTAAGAAAGTAATATATGCATTAAAAATATAGATTATTTTGATAACATCTTACCAAAGATATTTTTCCAAGATTCAGATGATATACTTAAAAGTCACAGAAAGAACAGATGCACCGGTGGTTGGGGAAATATGCATCAAATAGCTGTCTTCTAGGAGTGGCAAACTCTTCGGGCATGAGCTCATTGTAGCATAGCATGAGAAGAAATAAAGTAAGTCATTTAAAAGTTTTTTTGTTGTTGTTGTTTTGGTTTTTGTGGGAGTGGTATGTTTAGCAGTGTAATGATGGATATACTGCACTTTTTTCAACTCCATAACAACCCACCCCTCTAAGAAACGCTAATTAAACCCAGTGACTAATACACGAAGAAGTGACAGAAGCAGGAGGGAAAATTGGAAAGAAGAGTCCTGGGGGAAGGGTTCGGAAAATGAAAGAAAGGAGAAGAGAAAACAATCCCAATTTATTATGTGAATGTGTAGATCTGTCAAACAATAATTACTAAATATGAGAGGTCATGCACTTTTTCTTTTTTAATAAGGCATTCTTAGAAAGTAATTAGAAGATTTGTTAATGATTTGTTTTTGCCAAATGCACATTCTGTGTTAATCTCATTTTGGAACTGAATATAGTAATAAATGATGATTTGAAACATCATCCAAAAGATAGATGATCCCATATGCAACTGGTAATTAAGCAGCTTTTCAGCATTTTATTATTTTTATGTTCCTGTGCTGGCCTTTCATGACTAATTTTTGAAAAATCATTGAAATTTCACATTTCTCCTATTTTCTTATATATATAAAATCTGCTTTATCAAGCACTGATATTGTTGATAATATTATGAATTAAATTAGCATAACACTTTGAGTTGTGAATTCTCCATTTTAATATATTAATTTTAGAATAAATAATTAAAAATTATGATTGTGTATGTGTATACAAATATATATATATATATATATATATATATATATATGCATGCAATAACATGTAATGTAAAAGGAGGCCATGAATTTTAAGGGCAGCAAGGAGAGAGATATAAGAGGGTTCAGAGGGATAAAGAGAATGGGAAAATGATGTAATTAAATTATATTAAAAAGAAACAACAAAAATTAAAAGTTCAGCATAATTCATATAACACTATGATCCATATTTGGAAAGCTATATTTAGATATATTTTCAAGGATGCACACACCTGGTCTATTGTTTCTTTATACATAGCTTACAGCAAACTATGTTAAATACTATTTTACTTATTTTTATGGTGCTACTTCTTCCTAGCTTTATAACCTTTATAGCCAAAACTATTTGAGACTTAGATTGACAAAAACTTTCTTATTGCTTAAGAGTATACTGCTAATAATAAGTATAGCTTTAACGTTTTTATGATTATTTATGTAATTATTAACTCATAGGGAAGGCATAATCACCTTTTATTTTCTTCAATTAAGTTCATATACCCAGCTTCCACAACTCTGGTCTTAATAGAATGTGTTACCTGTCATAAATAAAATGACAGTGAAACAAGCTTTATAACATCAATGATTTTTATTGGGCAGAGCTAGGGAATAATCCCTCCACATAACAGGTTTTGAACTGACCAGAAGGCAATGATATTTAAAAGTAAAGAGTACCAGGTCAGAGTAAATGCTATGCTCCTGCACTGAATGCAGTTGTATTTATAAAAGACAAACAAAAAATTGATATATGTTTTAAGTTCAGTCATACTTTATTTTTATAAAATGTTACAATTGTGTGGGATTTAACCTGTGTCTCAAAAATTGTAGCTGTGATATTCTGGAAATAAAGAGAGCAATCCTCACAAACATGCTCATGGACCAACATATCTATATGACTTCTTAATGAGATTCTCTTTCTAGGTGACTCTAGATCATCTCAAGTTGGTAATTACAAGTAACCTGGCCATGAGGCAATGTATTTTGAATAAAATACTCCAAGCAGCTGAAAAGAGATTATATGATACTGGAGTTAGAGAGCTAAAGGCGGAATCATGTTTTAAAGAATACGGTTCTAAAGATTGATATGAAGAAGGAGAGACTTGGGATATTCTAAAAGAGAGAAGAAACTATAATTCTCACCAAGGGACTATTTTTTTTATAAATATACAGACCTTTAAAGACTTAGGGAAATGATTCTAATCTACATATAATTCTGCTCACAATGTCATGAGAAATGAACAGAAGTCTGTACCAGCCATATTTTTATAGAATTCTTTGTCTTAAAGAAAAGATCAGCATCAAAAGTTCATTTGAGTATATTAAATGTATAGATAATAATTTGATTTAAAACATTTGAAAATCATGTGACATTACATTCTATATAAAGTAAAATAAAATCTACTGTAAAAAATTAAGGTGAGTGGGAAAGTTTTGTTTACACTTTTCTAAGTTAACTACCATTCTACTTCAAGATTATATATAGTTTTATGGCTGCATTCAAAATTAATCACCCACTTGTTTATAAGTTAACATAACATATATTTGTACAAGCTAAATATAAAAACCTCTTAGTTATATTTTAACTCTGAACAAAGTAAACTCTTTGAACTATTTGTAATCACTCTCTATTTAGTTGTTTACATATGGGAACATACAGGCCCCCATCGAATAAGTTAAAATGAGAGATAGGCTTTATTGCTCATGCTCATTAAAATTTAGATTCAATGTCCTTTCATTTTTGTATTTGGTAGAGCTAATCTTAATAAAACTTGAAAGTGAAAAGAATTCTACAAAATGTCATTTTGTGCAAGAATTAAGCTACCACATTTCTCTCTAAACAAATGTCCTTACCGCTTGCCTTTCTCCTTACAACTACCCAGGAGAACTATGACACAGCCAATTCATTCTCTTCAGCTGTCTTTCTGATCGATCTACTGCTCACATTCAGTAAACCTTGGAAGGGCTTGCTTTTCTTTCTTTCTTTTTTTTTTGAAAACCTACTAAAGTTTGATCACTAAGTAGCTCACATAAAGTTTCCTGTTTACTGACCTAGTTAAATGACACTCTAACCTTCATAGAAACAAATGATAATCCCTCTTTCTCACAATAAAACACACATCTAAATGAATCTGTCAGTCCCAAGACATGAAGGATTCTATGTTGGCCTTTCTATTTAGCTAGGAGAAAACATCAGCAGAAATAAGGATATCTCTTCTTTTAGATACTGGACATCTTGTCAATTCAGGTATTGTTTAGAATTAAGATGACAAATCATCTGGTTTAAAAGGAAAGAAACAGAAGTAGAAAACATTGTGCAAAATAGTTGTAATAAGCATGTGTATTTGTGTGTGCAAATGTGTGTGTTTGTGTGTGTATATATGTGTGTATGCGTAAATACACTTATATACTCCATCTTGGTGCATTTTTGAACATATGTGTTGATTATGTTGCATTCCATATTATTTTAATTACCTGTATCATTTTGAATATCAGCAAAATAGTTTTGTTGTGAAATATTTTTAAAGCCCAGAAATATATACTTCTTCTATATGTCTTGTAGTGCAACTCTGAAATTAATCCGAGGACATAGTTGTGCTTTAAATGTTTCCTTGCCCTTGTCAAAACATGTGGTTCTTTCCATTTACCTTTTAATACAAAAATTGCAGCATAATTCTTCTCAAAATGTTTTAAAAACCAGTTTAGATATGTTTCATTTTTCTCACCAACATTAGGTATTTCTTGTTTTTAAAATCTGTGAACGTATGTATCTTTATGAATTGTGGGTGTGAATGTGTGCATACATGTAGAGACCGGTGGGCAATTTGCTACATTCTCACTCTTTCTTCTATTCTATCTCTTCCAACCCATATGTTATTTTTGTTTATGTAAGCCTATAATCCTTTGGCACTGCCTTCTACTTGTATTTCACCCATGTTCTATTATCTGGCCTTCTGGTGTAGTATTTTCTATACTCAAGTGTCTTCTTTCTGGTTTCCTCAATTCGGAAGTATTCTGTGTTAAATATACAAAACCAAAGCACTGAAGCTAGTTTTCATATCTGAGAAAAAGTATGTGACTTTTGCCTTTCTGAGCCTAGAATATATCCTTCAGTATAACTATTTTCTGGTCCCATCAGTTTAACTGCAAAAGATTTACTGTATGTCTGTCTGTACAATATTTCCATTACCCAGTTTATCAATTACAGATTTCTAGGATGATTTAATTTTGTAATTATGGTGAATGGAGTAGAAATAAACACAAATGAGAAAGTATCTCTGCAGTAGTGTATAAAGTTCTTAGGCATACACCCAGAAGTCAGATATTTAAGGCATATGGTAAACTGTTTCTAGCCTTATGAAAAACATCCACTGTTGTGCCTATTAGTGCCAGTTTACACACCCAAATATGAGTTAGTGTTCTTCTCCCCATATCTTAGCAAGAATTTGTTTTGCATTGATTTGTATAGTATATTTAATAAAAATAGCTTGAAATATCAGAAGACATGGAGGTCAGGGAGTGGTGACTCAAGAATTTAATCCCAACACTTAGGAAGCAGAGATGATCCTCTAGATCTCTGTGAGTTTAAGGCCAAACAGAGTCAGGGGGTAGTGGTTTACACCCTTAATCCCAGCACTAGGAAAGTGGAATTAGGCATTGTGATAGCTGGGTGGGAAAATAAAGGTAAGAGAAAGTGGGCAGAAATTCTTGCCTTTACCTTCCTGCCCTGTCTGCTGAGGATTCATTCATTGAGTCTGAGAACTCAAGGAGACAGGACCTAGTCTTTTAGGTTTGAAGAGTTGGTCAGGTAAGAAGTGACTGTGGCATGTATCTCAGTCCTCTGATATTTCAGGTTACTTTATTAAATTACAATATATCACCCAATTGATTTTGTTTTATTTTTCTTATTTTCTCTCTTTTTTTTTTAGATTTAAGTAATCATGCGCAGGTTTCTATTATTTTATCCTTGAGAGCTTCATCTAATACATATATACAATGAAATCATGGTAGTCATTATGAATGAGGTAAGATATAATATTGGATGTTTGATTCAAGATAGTAAATTCTTGAAATTTATGAAAATACAATGGAAGTTTTTTATTTTGTTTGCTTGTTTTTAAATACATATTTTAATTTCTATTGCATATTACTTGATCTAACTTCTGTTACATATTACTCGCTTGTATAACTTACAAATTGGTTATTGCACATAATGAAATAAATGTGAAACAAAATTTCTAATTATTAACTAAGAATAGTTCATAGGCTGGACCTTGAAGCCCATTCCCTGCAGAGGAACACCAACCCAACATTGACTTTGGGATGAATAAATTGGACTTGCCTGGAGTGGATATGCTGCCCTGAGCTGACCTACCTTTAGGGGGAAGTAATGGGTGGGTGGGGTGGGGCCAGGCTGAAGTCTAACTGGAAGGGGTTTGGAGAAGGCAAGGATGGGGAACAGCGGAATACATTAATAAAAATGACATTTTTTAAAAAATAAAAAATAACAAGAAAAGATTAAGAAATGATTTAAAAAAGAAATATTTCCATTACAATAAAAATCTTTATGAAGTTAAAACAAAAAAGAATAGTAGGAACTTTGAAATACTAAAATTTCCCCGTGTCATCTCAAGTCCCATTTCTTAGTGACATGATCATTTCTCTTCCTTCACCAGCTCATCAATCTTCTCTCTTTCCCAAATGCCCTGGTAAAAACAAATCTGATGTAGAGTTATGCTGGCCCTGTGAATGCTGCCTCAGTCTCTGTGAATTCATCTGAGCTTTGATTTTATGTTGATATAGAAAGTATTGTTTTCATTGTGTTCTTCATCACCTCTGGCTCATATAGTCTTTTCACCTTCTCTGCCATAGATTCCCTAAGCCCTGAGGGAAAAGATGTGATGGTGACATCTGATTTACAAGTGGAAATTTTAAGTCTCAGTCTCTGGATACTGTCTGGTGATTTGTCTCTGTATTTGTCCCATATGCTGCAGAAGGAAGCTTATCTGATGACATTTTAACAGAACACTGATCTATGAATATAGCATAAATCATTAGGTGTCATTTTATTGCTATGTATTTGTAGACTAGTAGTATTTTGTTTTACCTTTTGTCACTTTGCTATCGAGCCTCTGGCTCTTATTTACCAAAGCACCGTCAAGTATGGGTTCCATCTGGCAGAATGAAGTACAAACACGTTAAGTAAACAAGATATTGGTTGGTTACTCTCACAAGCTTTGTTCCACCATTACCCTAGCGTATTTTGTAGGTAGGACATCATTGTAGATTAAAGTGATTGTGGCTAGTATTGTGTTCACATATCCCTTTTAGTAGTGTTTAGAGTACCTTCTAGTACCAAAAACATTAGATCGAAGGGTTGAAATCTCTATATAGAAACCAGTTGAACTTTTCCATTTTCAATGAGTGTATAAGTTTTGTCTACAGTAATGGAGACTCGTCCATTTCTGGAAAACAAACTATAGTCTTGCCAACAGTCTGGGCTTTTTGTGGATTCACCTCTTATATGTGCACATTATCTGCAAAGTGAATGATAACCAAGACACCTTTCCTAAAAACCTAGAGCTTATGTATAACTAAGGTAGAAGAGTATACAGATATGTCCCTTTAGCAAAGGCAAATAGAACAGGCATGAATGGACTCTGTGGCAGACAGAACAGGAATATCAAGAAATGAGAGAGGAGAGAAGAAGATAATGGACAGGAAATAGAGACAACTGAAATCAAGTGATATTTGATAGTTTGAATGGAAACCTAATCTGGCAGAAGCTTCATAAAAATATACACATATTTGAAGGTGATCTAAGTGAAATTACCACATTGGGGAAGAAGGATACAGAGTACCAACTGGAAATCCCTTGTTATCAAATGAATCTTCCAGTCTAGTGACCAGATACATCTAACTGACTTGTTGGCCAGTAGGGTCTTGCAGGTATTGCCGAACAATCAAGCTGTTTTGCAAAGTGAAATGTTACTATAAATTTCCCAATCAAGTATCTTGATAAGCTGTTTTTTTGGCTATGTTGCCATTTTAATGAGTGAATGAGATTGCATATTGATATCATAAAAAACAACGTATTGTAATTGTTCAATAACAGAGACATTTCCATAAACCAAATCAGATTTTAGATATTCTATATAAAATGCTCAAAACTGATGCATAATTACATTAATCTTTTCAATTAAAGGCCAGAAAGAGAGAATACATATTGACTATTATAAGTTTTATATTTTTCTTTAAATTTCATTCATAAACTTACAGTTATAATTAGCATAATATAGTTTTATGCTTTAATTGCTTTAATAATGGTATAGAGTGCTCCATTATGACTTTACAGCATGTCTTTGCTTGCACATTTCTTTCATTTTAATTATTTTGGACAAATTAGAGATTCCACAGAAGTGTTCATGAAGAGCAGGATTGTTTCTAATGCTACTTATCTCCCATAAATAAAACAGTTATTTGAATAAATGCTTTTAGATAGGTAATCAATCATTATACCCATCTGAATTTAGCCCCCTTACAATATCTCAAGTTTATCAGTTTAGTTGATAATTTAAGAAAGTCATTTGATAACCTAAGAGGCTTGTAATGGAAGAGATCATTCTTACATGTAACAAAATTTTATTTTGTAATTAGTTTATGTTATTATTTTTAAAATTAGAATAAAATGGTAGAGGTTTTACCATAAATGTTTTTTCTTGCTGCCTGCCTCATCCATCTTGTTGAACAGGATGTATGCAAGAAATATCAAAGGGAGATGGTAAAAGGAGGATTCTTATGACTTCAAGTCTCATGGAAATCTTAAAATTCTTATAAATAGTTCTTTTCTTTCTTTTCATTTATTTGGAGCAATGCAGACATTATCTCAACTACATAATTCAAAAATCTGCCAGGACACATCTTTAGAGGCTTGTTAATGTATACAGCCAAAGTATTTGTACATTAATACAAATGCTTGTTTTTTTGTGATGCATGTTTTTTTTTCCCTTAACCTGACATAATGTGGTTTTTCTAAGAATCTAATTTAAAGTATGCACAGAATAGAACTGAGATATCACACTTGACTTGTACTAGTGTTTTTATTGATATACCTTTATCATTTAAAATGGCCTATTTCAGAGTTAATACACTTCAATTTCTGTTTTCTAAATGTGACATATACAACTCTATTATATTCCTTTAATCTTATTTCTGTTCTCTCTTTTATAGCTTCTATTTTAAATCTATTAAGATCAATTCTTAAAATATGTTTTTGTTAATACTAACAATGACATAACAATTTACATTGTTTTGAACTTTGTTAAAGAAAAGTGTTCTCACTAAAGCTTTACATTTGTTTATTTTTATACTTGGATTCCACTCATAAAGACATCGTGTTATGTAATTTTACTTGGTCATTAAATTCTGCAGTCTGTGTCATTTGTGGGCAATAGGCATGCATGTGGTTCACAGACACACGCACTGAGAAAATCTTCAAAGTCGCTAAATATGTTTTAAGTTATAACATAACAATATTTATTTCATGTTATTAAATTCAATAGAAAGCCAGAAATTTTTGTATAGCAAATGATAAGACCATCGATCTGATCTGATGTGTTCTCTGACTCTTTAAGGCTAAAGTTATACTGGGAAATTGTGTCCATGTATCTCTAAATATACTGCTTTTGTTTTCCTTTGTCTTTTAGAGAATTATATTGATTAATAGTTAAGAGCAAATGTCCTATAAACAATATATTGAATCTATATGTTTTATATAACTTGTTAATAATACAATATATTTTGATCAAAGTCGCTTAGCCTCCTTGCTTATGCAGAACACAGATATTCCTCTAATCTACAGTCAAATGCTTTGACATAAAGCTTCTATTTTCAATCCTGAAATCACAAAGTTGCTCACTATGTGGTTATAGTTTCTGGTCATTTCTTTATAGATTCCACAAATTTCTTAATTAAAATTACTAGTGCTAAAACATTGACACACAAATGAAAACACCAACATGAGACTGTCTTGTGGGCTTCATGGGTAAGTAGGGGGAGAAGGGTAATGAGCCCCTTACTAGAAAACTAAAGCTAAGAGAAGACTTCTGACCTCCATTTTGAAGTTGCCCCACTCGGTATATTCAGCAGCAAGACACTTGCCATTACATCTTGAAGATAGGCAATATCTGAAAATTAACTTTTTAAAATCCATCTTTCAAATAGTAACTATATTATACTTACCTTTGAAAATCAATTGATGTTTGGGGGTATGAGTTTCATCTAACAGGCTCAATTTGCTTAGAGATTTCTCAATTCTTATTCCTATTTTATTTTAACAAACAAAACAAAGTATAATCTAAAACATTCACACATTCAGACCTCTAAAAGGCTATAATAATAATTATTATAATTATTATTATTTCCCCTAAAGTGTCCTCACAAAACAACATATTGATCTTACTAAAAAAAACATGTAGATATTGAGAAAAATCTAACATTGTTAATATTCATTTGGGTATCACCAGATTTGCTTTCTTATTTACCCAGTGCAATTTCTCTATTTTATTATTGAAACCTTTTCACAAAAGTCTAAATCTACAAATGAACCAAAAACTTATTATCCAAATGCTGTACATTATTAATGAGGAAGCAACAGTACATTATGAATTATCAGATCATGTGAATACTAATAGATCACTTGCTATCCCTGAACAGCCGGGGTTCTCATCATTCTCCTTCTTAATAATCCTATCATATATTGTTCTCTGATGACGATTTATATGTTCCTTCTACTGAAAAGCAGTAGACACAGTCTATTCACTTCACATCTTAAGTAAAATATTCATTTAAAGTAAAATTTTCACCCAATATATTTTGCTCATATCTTCCCTTCTTCTAACGTCTTAGGATCTTAACCAAAACTTATTCATGCAATTTTATATTTCCAATAAAGAAAAAGCAACGAAACAGAAAAAGTTTAAAACATCCAGAACAACAAGAAAAACGAAATATCCTAAAATATCTAAATAAAATGAAACAAAGCAGAACATACACAACCCACAAATACATATAAAATCTATTGTGGGTTGGTCAATTACTCCAGGCATGGGATGTGTGCCCTGGAGTATTGTTGATATATCCAATAACACTCCATTGGTAAAAACAAAATTTTCCCTTTCCCAGCAGCTATCAGTATCCTAATTGGATTTTTTCTTTGGGGGGGGGGAGGTTAGGGTAGTACTTTTGGCACTTTGGTTCCTTTTCTCTGACCCTTTATGAGATCTTATCTGGTTTAAACATGTGCATGTTTGTTTTTGTTGTTTCAGTCTCTAGATTCCGGTGCATTAGTCCTGTTCTGCCCAGATAATGCTACTTCTTTCAAGTTATTCACCACCTTTTACACTGCAATCTCCTGAAATGCATAACATCTTTACCCTTGAACCTGCTATCAATTTTTGACTCCTTGAAAATTAAATGAATGCATATTCAGTCACATCAAATCACATTTAAGTGATGTTCTCAATATAATTGGTTTATATTTATTTATTTTTTAAATTGTAAACATTGCCACTTTTTACTTAATTATAGTTCAATATATACCCATGTTTAAAATTCAAAAAAATTTCTTTATTCTTTTTTTAAAGTATCTACAATGCTATCTCCTACTTGTTTGATTCAATTTTCCATTTATCTGTTTTACTTCAAGCCAAGCTGTCTGTATGTTCGTTTCTTCTACTATGCAGAATTTTCTTTCTCTTTTATATATGGTTATCCTCTTTCTGTTAAGTGCTAGTGCCAGCCTACCTTACACTATAGGACAGCCTGTTGATAGCACTTCTTTATGATCTTGAAAAAGTGTCCACATACTTTTATATCCTCTACCGAACTTTTAAAAACTAGTTTCTTCAAGCTTTCTATTTTTATTTTTTTTATATTATGCATCTGTGATAATGTGATTCTATTTATCAATATTTCATAAATGCCATCCCAAATTGAACCATGCCCAATATTATATGTGACAGAAAACTCTCCTGAGGCTTCAAGTTACATATTAACTATTTAATTTGGTCCCTAAGAATTCACTAAACTTCACCTCTAACTGGGTTATCATTTTAGGGGGGGGTTAAGAAAAAGACAAAATTCAAAGTTAATGACCTCAAATAACTTTACTGCATTTAAAGTTTCTAACCACTAAATTCTTTCAGTTTATTTTAATTCTTTTTTTTTCCGTTCATCAATCACATATTTAAATCCCTCTCAAGGTACTATAACAAATCAATTCATTCACTTTCTCTACCTACATCAATAGCCTTTCAGCCATAGTGCTGCATCATGTCTGCACATCTTTCCTATATTTCCTCAAAAATTCTCCTCTGCCATTACTTTCTATAATTAAGTACCAGAAATATTTCTTACATTTTAAATTTGCAATATTCATTCAATTTAGTGTGTGTGTGTATGTGTGTGTGTGTGTGCATGCAAGCCCATACATATCACAGCATGAATACTGGAGGTTAAGTTGGGAGATACTCTCTCTTTAGCCATATGCGAATTTAGTAGAAACTCAGTGTTGGCAATAAGCAGCTTAACACACTGAGCCATGCAGGCCTAACTAATCTTTCAAAATAGCAAATAACTTGGAGTGTTCTTCTCTTAAGTATTCAATAATACATTACCATGAAACTTTATACAAAGAGGATTCACTCTTGTCATATTCGTAATCCTACCTAGTTCTCATATTTGTCTCAAAATTTCATTTTAACTAAACCTACTCTTTACTTAACAATACTTTCATCCAGAAATTGACAATTTGCAGCTTGTGGATTTTAAGAAATTCTTGAGTATTTATGCATATATTGTACATTTAATAACAGTCTGAACCATCAAAGGGTAGAGCCTAGCCTTGAAGATCAGGGAGTGGTGATCCACACCTTTAATTTCATCACTCGGGAAGAACTATCTGGTTCTCTGTGAGTTCAAGGCCTCACAGAGCCTGGCAATGTTTGGATCCCATCTTTTGCTCCCAGGACTTGAAAAACACATGACTTTAATTCTAGTACTAGAAAAGTTGAAACAGGAAGTGATATAGCTGGCCGGGGTGGGGGGGGGGAAGATAAGGCTGGAGGATATAGAACTTTTACCTTGGTCTGCCATTTCCTTTAAGAGGCTTCCTGGAGATCTGAGGATTTCTGGAGACAGGCCTAAAGTGTTGGCTGGTTGAGTGGCCACAGTTTGTTTCTCTATCTCTCTGATATTTCAGCTTTTCTCCAATATCTGGCTTTGGAATTTTATTTATAATACCAAATAGAATTCATGCAATATTTATGTGTCTGAAAAACAGGAGAGTTTCTATCCATTGTTACTTCTGACATTTTCTAGTACACATGCATATTTATACATTATGGGAAAATGTCTCCTTCCAACATAAGGGTCAGCTAAAATTTTAAGAGGATACAGATGGTGACTTTGAAATTGCTAAAATAGCACACCTGTCTCCAACTGATCAGCAGACACAATTTGCCTAGGTTGAGGTTTCTATTCCTATCGTGCAATGCACACCATGGACGTGTCAGTTTAAAAGAATGGAAATTCAACAAAGTGTGATTAGCTTACTCTTTGTAGAGTTCTGGACTAGGAACATCGTTCTTGACAATAAATACTGTTTCCTTTTAGTAAAGCTGTGTGGCTTTATTGAAAACTAAGGGGATTGCATGAAAATATCTAAATTTCATCTCATGCATAGAAATCTTAACCTCTAGGCAATCAGAGCTTTCCTTTGTTCAGGCAAACATCACTTGGGATAGGCAGAGACCCTTGTCTTCTCGTGAAATTTGCACTGCAAACTCATGAGAGAACTCTCACCATATTTTTGCTCTGATAGGTAATTCCGCTGTCATTTATCATTTATTACTTAGCTACCTTTTTGGTTTTCAGTATGTGAAGGTGAGAAGGAAAAGAAAAGTGCACTCGAGGGAAAGACTGCCTTACAAAAAACAGGGCAGAGTATATTTATTCCTGTAAATGAAAAATATTCCTGTGTGTTTAATAAGCAATCACAGAGTGTCCCTGTGGGAAGAATATAATTATGATTCCATTAATATGCAAACAAAGTATATGTCAGTGAAAATAACATAACAGCAGCAACCCCGTTTTACTGAACTCTATTACTGACTTAATGGCTTCAATACAAACTTGAGTCCTAATTTCTCATTTTGGCAGAATGTCCTCCATTCAGTTCCTAAAACTAAAGGCTGTCTGACTTTGTGCCCTTTCATGTTCGTCTGTCTGCCAAGAGAGCATTTTCTTGGGACCGTCACAAGCCCTGATTCATTTCATCCTCAGAATCTCCGTTTAAATATCACCATCTCAAATAGGTCTTCTCCAAATATCGCTTTAATTAGAACTTTCTTTGCCATTTTTCTACTACAGACAATTTTTAATAATTCCATTTACACTTTTGAATATTTCTGGTTTCATATTAATTTCTGTCCATGCATACTTTCAACACTAAATTATAAGATTTTTGATCAATGAAGATATTCTATACTTATATGATGAGGGGATAGAAAAGCTTGTAATTATTTCTCACCGATTATTTGGCAAGTATGGAAATGGATCTATAGTACACACTTGCAGGGTGTTATGCCACATGATTTCATAGGTGAAATGAGGGTAATTAGATAATTTTCATTTGCTTACCTTTATGAAGTTTATTATAATAAATTAAAAATAATATTTCAGAGAACTGATATCACAATGTGTGTGTTTTAAAACTTAAATAAATTCATGGTGGTTCTTCGTAAATTCTAGATGGAATTATTTTAGTGATTTTTCTCTTTGCACTGAAATAAAACCAAATCTTAAGTGATTTGTAGAAAAATATAATTAAAATGTGTTTTCATGTATATATGTGTGTATATGCATGTATATTTGTAAATTATTAATTCTTGTTGCAGTTTTATTTTCTTCACTAATATAATGTGGAAAAATTATTACATTAATGCACACTGCAGCATAATATTTGTACAATATGAATTTTATTAATAGACATATTAATACTAAAAGAGTTTTTAAATTCTTGTTTAAGTTATTTCATGTTAGTTTTATAATATGTATTTATTTAATGAGATCTTATTCATAAATTAGAGACAAATAAGGGCAGAAAAATTAAGTAATTTGAATAATTCTATTCATAATGTAAATGAACTTGGATTTGAATAATCTCAATTTAACTTTGATCTTTTTTAAACTAAATGATTCACTCTCAACAACATTACTCCAGTTAACTAATGGCTCTGGTAAGACCATAATGATGCATAGCAAATGTTTAATGGAAAACACGCCAAAAAGCAAGGCTTTGAAAGTATATGAGAACCACAGGATGGTTCACAGGAAAATGCAAGAAGCTGAATTATCAAACTGCTCCAATCACAGGTTCTTAGTAATCATTATGATTACTAAGATATCATAATATCTTAGTAAGATATACAATGATCTCCTAGATAGCCCTTCTGATATAAGTGAGGGTGAGTGGGAATTTTTGTACTTTCTTTATAAGCCATCACTGACTGCTAGATGGCCACTGATCCATTGAAACATTGACTAGTACAGTTCCTTATTGCCCCCAAAATTTTTAATGAGTGTGATCCGTTCAAATAATGAAGAGTTTTTTGGGCCACTGGAAAGTTAGTGTTTTGGTCTTTAATGTAAGTGATCTGGAAGATATGCCCACCCTTCTACCATGTGTTTCTGAACATACTTTAATATTTATGCATCTTATTCTTTGGAATTTTTGATAATTTTTTAAAAACAAAATTTAAAAAAGCAAAAACAAATGAAAACAAATGCCTAAGACTCCTGCTTCCTCAGCTATGGTTAATTTCAGTTTTTTCGTCTATAGTCCATGATTATAAAATTCATATTTAATAATTACTTTGACTTGATAGGGTGGCTAAACTACAGAGTGATCAAGGTAGACATCGTTGTGACAGCTGGACACAGGGTTACTTTGTTCTTTTATTCTGTGTGCATTTGTTTTGGAAATGGTAAAAGAAGTGGTAATAATTGTCCTACTATCGCGTTAGTTCCAAACATATTCTTTTTTGATGATGTAAGAAAATGGAGTTCTTAATTCTTTTGCCAGCATAATCACATGCTCTCTTTCCTATTGCTCTGTTAATATAGAAGACTCTAAATCCCCCTTTAAAATTATTTTGGTCCAGCCATAGATATAATTTCAAGGTGGGCTTGCAAGGTGCTCTCTCTGAAGTTATAAATGACTTAGGCTCCTTTTGAGTAGGCACTCAACCACAGAATACCAAAGGAAGCAGTATGCTAACACAAAGAACTGAGGGGCACAGATGAAGTGTGAAAACAGAAAAAAGCACACAAAAGACACATTTTTTTTTGTTATTTTGAATTCTTTTCTTATCTTTAATTTTATTCATTTATTTTTTGAGAAATTTTTTACTATACAACTCTGTTGTATGAATAAAGGACTCAGGGCCACATCTCTGGGAAAGGCAGAGATATCAGAGAGAATAAACACCGCAGTCAGATCTCATCCAGCTGTCTTCCAGTTTCCTCAGCCTCACTCCATTCCTCCTGGCTTCTTCTGCCTGCTCTGTCTTTCTATGCCTACTTTAAATACTTTATTTGCTCAGTTAAGGCATGGCCCCACCACTGCCTGCCTGGGAGGCTGGAACTCCTTCTGTAAATTAAGATGACCTCAAACTCAGATTGGATTAAGGGCGTAGGTCACCACTCCTGGGATATTCCCTGTGCCGGGATTAAAGGTGTGAGCTACCACTGTCTGATCCTCCTAGACTGACTGAGGGTAGATCCCTCTGAATGCCCACCGTTTTTATTATATTTGAAAATATCCTCACAAACCCTAGTTATTCCAGAAGTCAGAGATCTGTCCTATTTCTGTCTCCAAATGGTAGAATTTTAAGCATGTAATGCCAGGCCCTGTAACGATAAGTGGACTCAGTATGGAGAGAAGGGCAGTGGATGTGAAAGAAGGGAATAGTAGTATATGGACACAGAAGATACATGTGAGGGAATGGGGTTGACTTGACCAATATACATTTAGACACACATGAAATTCCTCTCCATTAAAAACAAAGAACAGCCACAGGGAAGAGACACAATGAGAAAATGATTCTCTTCTCCCTACAAGCTCCAGAAGGATTTTCAGTGGAGAACCCTGGGGTCAATCATCCCAACCCCTTAGAGAAAGTTACCTTGTGCTGAAATTTACTCAACTATTGTTTTCTAACAAAAGGCTTAAAATTTTCCACAGCAAGCTGTCTTTTCACCTTTAAGCCATTGAGAAATGAGACTAAATTATGTGGGAATGCCTTTCTGTATTCTGTGAATCTCAATCTTTAAATAAAGGAGCTGTTTTGGGCCATGACAGGCACCATAGAAGAAGTAGGAGGAGGAATCAGAATAGTTAGGAAAGGAAGGGCAGAGTCAGTGGCAGGTCGAATAAGCCGCCCAAGAAGAAACATGTAAGGAACACAGGTGATCCACAGGCCACGTGGCAGACAGATTAACAGAAATGGGTTGATTTAAGATGTGAGAACTAGCTAGCAATGTCCCTGAGCCATAGGCCAAACAGCATGAAGTTAATATAAGCATCTGAGTCATTTCTGGGGGTCTGAGCGGTGGGCGGCTAAGGGGTCTGGGGCTGCAGGTCTGTGAGTCTCGGACCTCTGGCTGCCCAAGAACAAGAAACCTCACTACTACAACTAAACATCCATGATACTTTGAAAACTTCAAATGAATATTCAAGTAGGCATTCAATATGAACAGTGAGCCTTTTATAATTGTATATTATAGGTAACTCACCTATTACTAATATAGAACCCTCATGGAAATGAATTCACTTTTAAGAAAAAGTTTAATAGAGAAATGTAGCATAAACATCAATGCTAACACCAAAGAGACTACTTTTGTTTATTTAGTTTCTGTTTTTACTTATTACTTTATCTGACTTTGGAAAGTGGCAAAAATATTTCATACTAGCTTTTGCTTGGAATAAAATAATTCAATTAACACAGCTCTATTTCTATAACAAAAATGTTAGGTGAGGCAGTCTATTTCCCAGTGCCCAGTTTTCTTCCACAAATACTGTTTAGGTTAAAAATGTATAATTTACATCAAGTATGATTCTTACCCACTATTTTGCAAGGGTCTCAACTGCACTTATAACTTGCTACATTCAGAATGCCAGGTCAGAGTGTAGGTGGCAAGATTGCTGTAAAACACAGGACCATTATTACACTTTTAGTTTTGTGCTTCACTTTAAATATATGATTTCATTACTATATAATTTATTTGAATAATGTTTTAAGTGGAAAAGATTCAGTAATAACATTGTAGGTTTACCCAGGAGCCTGCTCTGTAACAAAGTGGCACATAGTTGCTCTGCATTGCTCGGCACTATGATGGATGATGGCAATTACTGGAAAGAACAATATTAGTTTTACAGTTATTGTTATTATTTTAAAGTGCTAAGAATAAAATCTCATATTTCACTAGATACTCCAATCACTAACAAAATATGTGACAGAGGAGCATTTGATAATTCCTGTTTTCACACTGACTGCACAACTAGATACTGGCAGAGTCAAATCATTTATATCTCCGATTACCAGCTTGCAAAAGCCGTCGGAAATATGGAGCAGGTGATGGATATTTTCATGGCAGATGTTGTTTGGTTCTTTCCACTGTATTAAATTTACCATACATTGGCTCTGCTGTAGTTTATTAAAATTTCATAAAGAGATTAACAGTAGAAAAACAAGGCATACAACTTGCTTACACTTGCTCTTCCCTGGTAAAAAACCATTCATTTATTCATACATCATGAAAATCATAAATAAAGAATGCATGTGTAGTCAATAAAAATTTAAGGAGGTGGTATGATTATTTCACAAATTTAAGAATTTTGGAGAGACCATTAGAAGTCTTTCTTCGATATGTAAGATAAACATCTATTTTGGTTCTCGTTTCTGTTTGTCTTCAAATGTTAATTCTCCAATGGTTAGTAAAGAGATGGAACTTAGTGACACATTAGTCATGAAAGTGGTGTTCTCAATATTGTTCATAAAAGATATTCTAGGTAATCTTTTATATCTTCAATATAAAAATTGCCTGCAGTGCAGTGGACCATGGTAGGAAAACCCTCACCAGACATCCGGCCTCTGATGCCTTAATCTTAGACATATACACCTGTGGAAGTGTGAGACATTTAATCTTTGTTATATGAAGTCTATGTGTAACTTATTATACTATACAGTGAAAGGGGACTGGAAATATTTTAGAATAAATCAGTATTTTCAAAACCGTTAACTACAATCTGTTATTAAAGCAAACACTAAGAGTTTTTTTTTTTTTCTAAAACAAAATACTGAATTACATTTTAGAGCTGAGAAATTCTGTAGAGTCCTAAATGCCAACAATAATAGAACAAATACCCTTGGCTTAAGGTTTAAACTATCCAAGATATATAGCATGGAAAGCATATTTCTTGTTATCTCATTTTCCTAATCTATAAAAGAGAGGAAGTTACTACTTCATGGAATGATAAAAATTAAATGAATTTATTGACGAATATATGTGAACACCATGAGACATAAAGTTTGGACAGTTTTGTTAAGTGGGAAGATATACATCTATGATTTCAGGTTTTAGTAACATTTGCATGACTTAGGCAGCAAAGTTTTGAGTTCTAAACGTGTAATGAGCGACTGGTTGCACACTTGCCTATCAAGACAAAGATGTATCTTTGGTACCCATATTTTTTTTTTTAAAAGCAAATGTAAAAGCTACTGAGAGTTCACTGACTCTGAAATATCAGCTGGGGAGTCTGCATGGGACTCTTTGAGGCCCTCTGAATGTGGATGACTTTGTGTGGCTTGGATAGTTTGTGTGGTCTCTGGCAGGGGAACAGGATTTATCCCTAGTGCATGAACTGGTGTGCTGAATCCCCTTCTCTAAAGCTGGATACCTTGCTCATCCTTGATACAAAGGGAGAAGGGCTTGGTCCTGCATCAACTTGATATGTAAGACTTCGTTGACTCCTCAGGGGAGGCCTTATCGAATTTGAGGAGTGGATGAAGCTCTGTGGGGTGAGAAGATGCTGGAGAGTAAGTGAGAGGAAGGGCAGGAAAGGGATGTTTGTTTGTTAGGTTGAAAAAAAGTTAAATAATAAAAAAGAAAATGAGATTAGCACCCATAATTATTACAGGGGTAGAAGTGTAGTATGCAAGAAACCATAAACTATGAGTAGCTTCTTACTATTGAAATCACCCAGTTATTCCATAGAGCATGAAAATGAGCCTCAACAAAACTTCAGCAATGTTTTCTACATTGTGAAGCTTCATATTTTTATCTACAAATGCCTTTTGTACTTTGGTGCTATAGTGATATATTCCTGGATATATATTCCTTGTATATTGGTAAGTGCATATTTCAAAGAAAACATGCCATTAGAAATATTTATGGATATAGCCCTATGCCACTGATGTTCAAAGTTTTGTGTAACAAAGGTGACTTTGTTAAATTAGGGAACTGTCGGAGGATGCTCACAGACATTGAGAAGCATTTCCCTTGAAAAGAGTGTTCCAGCTTGCTTCTACTTCTGCCTCCATTTATGATATATGTTTTCAAGAACACCAGAATGATGTGGGAATGTCTTTCTGTATGCTGTGAATATCAATCTTTAAATAAAAGATCTGTTTTGGCCCATGACAGGCACCATAGAAAAAGTAGGAGGGAAAATCACAGCATAGGTAGAAGCAGGGCAGAGTCAGGCATACTGAGCCAGAAGCCCAAAGGAGCAACATGTAAGAAACACAGGTGGGCCAAGTGGCAGACAGATTAATGAGAATGGGTTGAGTTAAGATGTAAGAGCAAGATAGCAATGTGCCTGAGCCATAGGCCAAACAGCATGAACTTAATATAAGCGTCTGAATCATTTTTGGGGCCTGAGCAGCGGCAGGCAGCCAAAGGCTCTGGGGCTGACTGCAGGTCTGTGGATCTGGACCTCTGGCCGCACGAAACCAAGAAACTTTATTGTTACACCAGAACTACTTTTCAATAGTGTTGACATTTTTTTTTTTGAAAGTCATAAAGAAAGAATCACTCAAAGGAAGGAGGCAAGAGCCCTGGCCGGGGAATGATGGCCTAATGATAGTGGCTGGGATAGAAGAAACACATGGCATGAGCATGGAGGAACTTCCCACAACAAAGAAGTAGGGGGCTTTTCCTAAGACTTTGATAGCTCTTAGAATTGGGATGAGGATGCTATGTGAGTGGAGAGAACATTTCCAGTGAATTCTCCTGGCAGGCCTAGAGAATGTAGAAAAAAAATTCATATTTGGCTTTGTGTATATACATGTATACATATGTATGTATGTATATGCTGTGAGATAATGCTCTTGTACATTGTAAAGATTTGTTGCTTGTATTGGTTTAATAAAATCCTGATATGCCAGTAGAAAGTATAGTTGGGGCTAGAATACTAGGGAAATGCGGAGAAGTAGAAGAGCAGAGCAGAGATACCAGTAAATGGAATGCAAGAAGAAAAAAAAAATGCTGCTCTGAGAAAAGGTACCTAGTCAAATGGCTAAACACGATAAGAGTCATGGTTTGGTTTAAGAATAAGAGTTAGCAAGTTATATGCCTGGGACATAGGCCAAACAGCTTGTAAGGAATATAAGCTTTTCTATGATTCTTTGGAATTAAAAGAGTGTTGGTCTGGACTTCGGGTCCAGACCAGGCCAGAAACCTCCTACATGAGAGCGCACCTGTGTGTGTGTGCATGCGTGTGTGTGTGTGTGTGTGTGTGTGTGTGTGTGTGTGTGTGTGTCTGTCTGTCTGTCTGTCTGTCTGTCTGAAGTCTTCCTACTTTCATGGAAAATTGTGTAATTATAAATATTTTATAAATTACAGTACATTTATATTTATTGATTGTTAATTATTTGAAGCAGTGCCTAACAAATTATTTGATGTCAGAATGAAGAGCAGTCCATGATATTGTAGTGGACTTGGGTTCAGATTCTGGCATCCACATAGTAGTCTCCTCCAACAATTTGTACTTCAAGTTCAGTCATTCTTCATCTTCCTCTGCGATTTACAGGCATTCAGCACTCATGTGGCACACACATTTGCAGGACATCACTTACTTATAAAATATAAGTAATTGAAAGTAAATCATTTTGTAAATGAAAGTGTGTGTGTGTGTGTGTGTGTACATGCACGTGCTTGTGTGCGTGCATGTGTGCCTGCATGCATGTGTGCGTGCATGTGTGTGTGTGTGTGTGTTTATACTTATAAAAAAGACCTCAAAATAGGAAGGTAATTTGAGAGGAAGTGATTTAATGAAAAGGTGGTCAGAGATAATGTTGTGGAAATCTTTGCTCATCAGAAAGGTGTATAAATTGGAAAATTAATAAACTAATTAAAATTTAATATGTAATCCACATGTAATCATCTGTAATATTGGGCCAAGAATGATTAGATAATATTGGCTAATTCTACCTAATCTTAGAGCGATGAGATTTTAAGAATCTGGTTCATTGAAGAGATTTTTATGAGAGCTAAAGGTGAGAACAAACTCAGGTTCTCATATTTACTTAGAAACCACTTTAACAGCTTATATCTTGCCTTTATCCTGAACATGTTTTTAAAAACTGAGAAGATGCCAATTATATTATTTAGTTAATTTTTAATGAAATGTGTCTTATTGTTTTTAACAGTGGCTTCATCACAAGTAATAGTGATTTACCTGCTTTGTCTAGATGTACTATTTTGATATCTAGATTATTGTTCAAACAGTAAGCAGTTTGTACCTAATATGTTTTTTGGATATGGAGAAACGTAGTTGGTTGAAATAATTCACTAAAGATTTAATTGCAAAGAATAATTCAGTGATTCCCTAATTTTGACATATATGATAAACACAATATGTAAACATGATTTTTTCATATTGAGTAAAAAACTACATGCCAGGAGCTCAATCTACCATTTAACAATATTTAGTCAGTATAATAATACTGCAATAATAAAGCATACTACGTTCATGCATCTAAAAATTAAATATAGAGAGGAATGCTGTCCACACACTTGTCTTAGGGAGGTTTAAAGTGTGATGTGGTCAGTAGATGGCAGGCTTGTATCATATATAATCTACAATTATAGCATGATTACTTGTTTTGGTTCAATGGATAGACACTAACAATGTGTTGGCAATCTCTGTGAAAGTATAAGATTAAAATTATTTTCTATAATCAGAATTATTTGTTGAGTGAAGTTAGAAGCTATATTTTTATTGTTTCTATAGGTTATAAATAACAGGTTATATTTTTATAGATTATAAATAATATATTATAATTCAATTATTTTTCTATTTGTCATTTTGTATTTTATAAAAAGATTGCTGGGAAAAAAACAGTGCTGACAAATGCAAGAATACCCATTACAGCTTCTTTTAACTCAAATGGTGGAAAATGTATTCTAAAGTATAAACTCCTTTGCATTTAACATGAAACATACAAGAAATAATAACTTTGTAAAATTCGTTGAGTTGTTTTTATGAAACTTACTTTGTTTCTGTTTCCTCATATTTCCTGACATTACGTTGACACTGGAGTGATGTGAGAAAGATACATAAGAGAGACCACTCCGTAGTGTTCTCTAACTCAGCACTAATGAAAGTATGTCTTCCTATAGCATTAAAAAGTGGCCAGCAATTCATTTGTAGTGTATATATAGAAGATAACAGAATATGTCCAACATCATTGGACATATCTGTAGATGATAGAATATTTAATATAAAATTAATCTTATCTAAATATCTTGTCTTTCTTTGGTTCTGACATTCTATCAAGAAGTATTCAGTCATGTGATGACACTAAACAATCTTTCATTGGGTCATAATTGAGATGTGGTTTCCTCTATTGTTCTCACAGGTGTCACATACACACATGAACCTCCTGAGCAAAGACTTTGCAAAAGGAGTGAATGTTATTACAAATTCGGCTAAACTTATTGAAATATACTAAATAGCAAAACACGATTCGACGGCTCACTTGGAGTATATGATGACATTTTTTTCTGTTTGTTACTGTGAATTTTTGACCTCTCCTGTACTTTGAATAAATAGATAAAATAGTCTACAAGTTATCACAAGATACAGGTGCTCAAAAAATGCCTATGAATTTTTTTGCATTTACACTAAATTATTAAAATTATTATATTATTATTTTTGTTATTATTTGGCTGTCCTCTCGTACCTTAGTTAATGATCATTCTCTTGAAAAGTAAGAAAAGTTATGACTGCTCTTTTTATTGAAAGTTTCTATTTGATTTTATACAATAAGTTTTGAAAATGCTAGATTTACTACATTAGCTGTTTATCATTTCAACAACTACCACAGTCTTTTTATATGTCACTCCCAAGTGAGTTCTCAGGGACGTTTTCCACATCCTATCAATACTTGCTCTTTTAAACATTCCAGTACAATTCTTTGATTCATTAAGAACATCACAGAAATCTGAAAACCTCCACTCTTACAGCTGATCTAATCATTTAGAATCATCTGTACTTCATGCAGTCATAGATAATTAATCTTTTAAACTTTGAGTAGTAATACCAGTCTGTAACATTTTGTAAAATAAAAATAAAAGGAAAATAAGTGTTGGTAAAGGACATAGGAACTAATTAGTGATGTAAGTGATTTGCCATTCTCAAGATCTCATAGAAATTTTGACTGAAATAAGCTTGAAACAATGGGTCATTTTTTTCTTTTAGTTCTTTTGTTTCTTTCGATACTGAATTTCACTAAAACATCACAATCCCCCATTTTTCAAATGGGATAATCAAAATGAGTTTAATAAAACCTTGTCAAGCAAATATCACATTATGAATAATAATAACATGTATCTCGAAGGTTATATCTAATGGAAAGATGGATCTGAAAAGCTAAGTGAATTAGAGGTCATAGCTCAATGTAAAATTGCCATGGAAACAGCTTTCATGACCAATTTGTGGGAAGATGTCAAAAGGCAGTAACCTATGACTTCTTTTTCCAAAGCCCTGTCTATGAAGGTTACAGGTTCTATATCCACTTTCATGATGACATTTGTCTATGTTTTTGTAGGTTTCTATTCTGACAAGCACAAAACCCTGCACCAAGTTGAACCTGTCCTTTGTGATGAGGCTGTTGAACAGAACAGTAGCATAGCAGTCTGTCTTTTCTCTCTCCACATTCAGCTAAATGCCAACTCAGATCCCTTTGAGATGTTGAACCAGTGGAAGGAGTCAGCCCTCAGTATTTAAACTTCTCCAGACACTCATATGCTACAACACCTTTGTTAAGGTCATGTTCTCCATCGATGGATTAGGTTTTTTTTTTTTTTAATTCTAAAACTAAAATGTACTTTTCTCAATATAATTCAAACATTAATTAGTGAATATGGATGTATTAATATTCAAGGCATTTTCTAAATCTGTAAAGATCATGAGTTGAAATTATAAGATTTACATTTGTTTGGTAGGATGGAGAATAATTTACAACACAGGAGAATATTGACAGTTTTGTATCTTTACAGAAAATATATTTGAAGTTATAAATCACAGATATTCATGTCATTATCAATGAATGGTGACAAAAATATAAAAATATCCAATGCAGAATTACAATATTCCCAATTATTATACTTGAAAAATATATAATAGTTTTTCATGGATCATATTTAATGTGTGAAGAAGAAAATGTTGTAATGTTTCAAAAGCCCTTACAGTCTATGGTAAAAGTTAATGCTTAAATGGGAGAATCACATATTTTGTCTCTTTACTTTTTTAGTCTAAAATATAAAATTCAAATTTCATAGATTTAAAAAATGATGCATTAAGGCTTTGCAAATTTCCTCAGTGAAGGTTATTATATTTTAAGAAAAAGGTATGTTTCTCTGAAATTGTAGCCTGTTTAAAATTAGAATGGTATTGAAAATTTCATGGTGTTATACTCATAAAAATATTAATATCTCTTGAATATCTGCCATTAACTTCATTGATGATAATCCTTATTATCAATTTAGAATATTTTAAAGGTCTTAAATAATTTAACTTTTGCCGTGGGATTATTTTACATTGTAAATAATTGTCCCATATACTAGTTTAATAAAAACACTGATTGCCTGAAAAGTCAGACAGGAAATGTGGGTGGAGCTACCAGAGTGAGAAAACTCTGTTAATGGAAGGAACAGAGCAGAGATGCCAGAGAGACATGAGAAAGTCAGCAGATGCAGAGGGGAACTATGCTGCCCTGAGAAAAGGTACTGAGCCACATGGCTGAACAGAATATAAATCATGGGTTAGTTTAAGTGTAAATAGTAAGTTATATGCCTGAGTTCCAGGTCAATCAGTGTAAAATAAATGTAAGCATCTGTGTATCACTGTGGAATTGAGGGTCTACAGGTTTGTATCTCAAGGCTAGGCCAGAAAGTCCGTGCCATGAACTTAATACAACAAACTTTTAAAATTGTCAACCAAGAATGAATTAGTACCATTTAGTGTGTTTAAAAAGTAATACGTAGTTTAAGAATAGCTACTTTTCACCATTGTTATGAATGTTGATATCAATTCTGTAGCACTGTCCTCCATCTTTAAATTTTCATGTAGGCCAGCTTGCAGAGCTGAAATATCTTCAACCCTAAATAATGGTATCAAAGAACAGGATAATTTTTTTATATAACCCTAGGGTAGAAACATAAATATAAATATAAATTCGGTTCTAATTAGACAGTTATATACTTGATATAATACAAATATAAAGTTAATGACAGAGTAAGAAAATGCCCCATTGTCTACCACAATTAACCAAATTTTACTAAAAGGCTAAAAAGAATCTATCACTTAAAAAAAAGTATAATTGAACTACATTGGAATGAAAAAGTTTTCAACATAACTATTTTACTCACTATTTAGATCATAGAGAATATTAAAGTGGGGAACTGCACTTGGGATGTAATGTATGACAGGAGGATAAATTTAAAAATAAGTAGAAAAATGGAATGTAGGCACACACACACACACACACACACAAACACACACACACACACACACACACACACACACACACACATTTAATGTTTACCTGTTGCAGCCATCTCTGCCTTTTAGATGATACTTTGTAAAAATTGACATTCTCTTAATCAATTGCACAATTGTTCTTTTAATCTTGGGTTCTCAAAGCACAGAGATGTGATATTTGTCATTGATGAATTTTATAAGACAAAATTGCCTTCAGTAAACACTGAATATTAATTCTACACCAAACTTTGTTATTTAAAATTCCTCTGCAAAGTTCTATGTCCTGGGAAATGACTTACTGCAAGGAATTAGAACTTTTTTTCATAGACCGTGCGCTCATCTTCCAAATTTTGGCTTTAATCAGCATTGTTTGTTGTCCTAATCCTGGGTATAGTTAGAAACTGGGAGATGGACCATACAAATATGCCAAATTCAAAGTACATACAAAATATATACTAGTGAAATAAATCTCAGAACTATTTATAGCAACAAGCCCACAGGGACATTAAATGTCTATAGTAACTATTTCAAAAAACTAGTTTACAAACTACAAGTTGAATTTTTAGAAGCTCAAATACAAACATCTTAAAAGCAGCTGAAAATACTAAGTCCCAAATAATTAGGGCTTAATTTCAAACTGAGAGCCAATGTACTAAAGAAGGGACTGTGGAGATAGGTATGCTATTAATAACCAGAGGATTCAAGTTTAATTCTTAGCACTGAAACAGTGACTAACATTTACTAGAATTATATTTGATCTGATGCCCTAACTTTGCACCTGATAGCAATGCACTTACGTATTGTATTGCACAACATACATGCAGACAAAACATGAAACTCGGAGAATAAAAATAAACATTTGTATAAATATTAGGGAAAAGTAAAAGGAAGGAATAAAAGTACAGGCAGGTGATGAGGAAATGTCTTTCTATATGTTGTAAATAAAGGACTGTTTTGGCCAGGAAAGAGGGTGCAGTGAGAGATTGATAGATCCAGCTGTCCGAGAAGAAACATGTAAGGAGCACAGGTGAGCCACGGGCCACATTGCAGACAAATGAAAATGGGTTGAGTTAAGATGCAGGAGCTTGCTAGCAATGTGCCTAAGCCATTGGCCAAAGAGCTTGAAGTTAATGTGAGTGTTTCAGCCATTTTAGGGGGCCTAAGCAATGTTGGGCGGCTAAGCAGTCTGGGACAGCAGGTCTATGGGACTAGACCTCTTTCTGGACCGGCCAAAAAACCTCATTGTAACAGGCAGGCATTTTAAGGTAATTACAATAAAATTATGTCATATTCTTTAAGTGTCTACTACAATGTATACTTTAATATTAAGCTCATAAATATCAATGACTCATTATGTGGAAATTTGTTCAGTTTGCAAGAAAAATCTGTTAATTTTTGCAATGAGCAAGCAGTATATTTCCGTTTCATTTTATGTTTGTGGCAAAAACTAACATTGGAGGTTTCCTTTAAGGAGATTTAAATTTCTGCTACAAAGTATTAGAATAAGCGGGTGGTAAATACCATGCCTCATCTACCAGTGTATTGTTCACTTCTCATGTATGAGGTAAAAAAGGGAGGCCGTCAATGTTCATATTTACAGTGACTTATTCTAATTTTTAAATGCATCATGATCTTAATCAACCACTGTTTCAATCACAGTGATAATACCTATAATCTCAGAGCTGTCACAGATTACATGCAAAACACACTTCAATTTGGGAGATAAAGTGTGCATGTTATTACCTTGTAATTTAGGCTATTTTGATAATTTTTATATTTCTTAATTTGATATTGACATCTCTTCATTTTTACCATTAACATAAGTTTGATATGAACGATCATTTATACATATATAATTACTTGCCTAATGCCTTAATGAATCATTAGAAAAAAAAACATTCAAAGGGAAAATCTACTTTTCACATAGTTGCAAAGACATGGTTCAAACATTTGAAAATTAAGTATACCCGATAATACATTCTCTTTTCTAAATTGCCATCATTCTTTGAACAATTGCTCTGAAGCATAACTCTCAAGTACCTTGAGATTTCCCTTGTTTCAAGCACTAACCTCCCAGCTAATAATCTTGACCTTCAGAGATTTGTTTTGTTTAGGTTTGATGAACTTCCTGTGAAGAAAAGAATTGCTCTTTTCTTTCTGTGGCCTCATAATAAATTTTCAGCTGCCCGTTTTCAAGGCTGTAATGTCACCAAGGGTAGCTTTCTTCACAGTTGAATGATTATAATCAGCTGATAACTGACACTGTGCATTATTTGTTTTGGAATATTTTCCCTTGCAAGCAAGAATGCATCATTTTATGTAAGGTTTTTTAAATGAATAACGTGTGCTAGTTATTGATAACAAAGAAATTCTCAAGTAGTGTGCCTGATAAATAGAGCCTTGATTATGAGAAGTACAATCTCCTAATTTTTTACAGCCTACTGAGAAAATGATTATTAGATGTGGTGAAAATCTCTACCAAGTGCTCCGTCAGAGCAATGAAAATCTATATTCCAGCAGTGAATACATTCCATTTGATATTTGCCTCTCTCCCTCCCCTCTGTTTCCCTTAATCAGAAGAAAAAACACTTTCATAAGCCATCAACAGTTTCAGTACAAGTTTCTAAGGAGAATTTATTGGATTTGTTTCTGCTCTCAATGAAAAATAAAGGAGAAATGAAGAAAAAGACCCTTACTTTCAGTCATTGTAAAGTCCTTATATCGTTTATGTTTCTCTGTGTAGTGGAAAAATAAAACGTGAAAAAAAACCTCAATGTGGAAGCATAGATAATTGGCAAATGGCAAAAGGGAGGTTCAATTAGCTCAGATTATTAACAGAGACATGCTACATCTGGCTGTGGCTGCGTCTGTTTGTCCAGAAATAGCTATCAAACAAATGATTAAAACCAAGACCCAACAGATGTGCATCTCTCCACACAGATTCCTTTATCTCCAATGCTGCAAAATGCACCGGCTTTCATCTGAGATTTTCTTCTTAATTATACAACTCCAAGTCAAGATTTGGAAAATAACCTGGAAAAAGACATCTGTACATGTTTATTTAAGTTTTCCCCCTTGCATTTTGCCCTGGCTGTACTAGAACGGTGAAGAACGAGAAACAGTTTGTATTCCTTCCTTTCGCTTGCAGCCCTGAAGAAAAACCTGCTGGGATTGGTTGCAGATGGTTTCATTGCCAGAGAAGAATGTGCCTCCTCTTGGCTGCCTGCTCTGTATGCATGATCAAGCCCCAGTCAATGCTTCATGTGCCTCATTAACTGTGGGACAGAAAGAATTATGATGCTCCCAAAATACATGCCCTTTTCTCCGGCTAAGGCCAATATTATGAAAATGAAACATTTAGAAACTAGAAGTTTATATACTGTTAAAATATGTTTACGGTCAATTTTGCTGTCCTTTTATTGAGTTAACAGTGAATAGCTGACAAAACCTTATTAAAGAGGGACATTACCACACACAGGCTCGCTTACTTATAGTGGATTAAGCTGGAAGGGGAAATGTAACATTTCTTATACCTGAGCAAAAAAATAAATAAGCTGTGTCACAAAGAGAAAGCTAAATATTGTCTTAAAGGAAACTCTGCCGTATTATCTAAAGGCATTTTTTTTTTTTTTTTTTTTTTTTGGTTCAGGGAAAGTGGACAATAGAACGGTCACCAATCAAACTTTGTATCCTAAGTATGATAATTTCAAATTGACTTCAAGTTTCTGAAATTAATGTTAGGATTAGTTAGATGATATTTAAAGCTCTATGAGATCTGTCATATCCAGGTACTTTATCTTCACATATAATTTGCATGATAGTTATTATCTACCCATTTTCACAGGCAAAACTAAAAACAATGTAAGTTTAAAATTTACTTGAAAGTCACCAAATAGGAGGGTGTTTCAAGAGTAACTTTTTTCTTATACATTGATGAATATTCCTATGTTTCTCTGCTGTTGTGACTGTTTTCTGTGGATGCAGAGTCTGGTAAATAGGAGAAAAGCTTGGTCCTGAGATTTCAAAGCAATGTGATGCACTCTCCTGCCTCACATAAAATTTAATTAGAATTCCCAGAATGACTAATGAGGTCAAATAAGACCGAAGAACAAAATGGCTGTAAGCAATGAGGATTAGACAATTTGTCAATAACTGAAACACAATTTTAATTTTTATTTATTTCATTGATTTTTGTTTAAAATAACCTAACCTGTCTAAATAGAAAATAAAACTTAAAAAAGAACACTAAATGCACAGAACTTTTGAAAAACAATCACCATCCCAAACACCCTAATTCAATTTCTTGATTTTGTTACTTTTAACTGTTAAAAACAGTTTATTAATTTTGACTATAGTCATACTACTTTATTTTCCCAGTGGCTTCTAGAGAAAGGCAAAATGGCTTATGTAGCCTGTAACACCCCAATTCCCCTTGATCCCTCTTCCCAATATACTGGTAGCTCTGTTATTTTATGACTTGTTTGACACCATACCCATCTCTACACTATCAACTGGTTCACTTAATATTGATTAATAGCATATTGAAGTTAATATTAAATGAAAATTTATTAATATGAGAAAGAAGATATAAGATCATGTAAAACATATAGTCCAAAAGTGAAAAAGTAATTTTCTAAGCAAGAAGCTGTTAAAGCAATATATTAAGAGTAATTTTTAACGCACTTTTATCTAGATATTTTACAGTGTTACAAATTATTTATATATATATATATACACTCATATATATATATACATTTACACACACATATATATGCATAAATATATGCATTCCTAAATATAATCTCTCAGTCTCTATGATGCTGTATGCATGTTTTCAAGGCTGCTCATTAGGTATTGGATAACCCATCATTGTACTCCTCTCTGAGGAAGGCTGTGTCTTGTTCTCAGAAGTCCTCGGGTCCCTGTAATTTCTTTTGAAGTTTTGAACACTCATGTTCTTTATCCCATTCATTTTGTTTATTTATTGTGTCATCACTACTTAGTTCATGTTATGGTTTTCATGTTAATGAGATGATGTACATAACTTTGGACATACTAGGAAACAGTCTCCCAGTCAACTTTCTGATCTAACACAGTCTTTTATATCAGTTCTCCTCAGTATTCCCTGAGACAAAGACGCATGTTGTATTGTACAAATACACTTTGGAAATGGATTTCAACACTGAACTTTGACTTATTTGGGTTTTTTGTAGTGGTTGCTGTTGCAAAGCAAAGTTTCCTTGATGAAGTGTGAGGACTGAACCTAACATGTAGCTAAGGCTTATGCTCGCTTAATAAAATGGTGATGGTTATTTCTTTTTGAAAAATAATACTTTGTTAGTTTGCTTTTCAGCTCTCAGACTCATGAAAGTTGTTTGTATTCTAGGCAGACATGTCTTTGTGCCAGAGAATTACAAATTACTTGTCTGACAGTATAATCTAAGGTGCTCTATATCAGACTACACTGTGAATTCCTGCCTGATTTATTTGTTCATTATGAAATGTCACTTTACTCCATTAGGATAGTTATTTTTTTCTGAAAATTATGTTCTTGTGGGTGTTTTGCCTACATATGTTGTGTACCAATTGCAACTTTCTAGAAATGGCGGTTTAGCTTGTCTTGACATAGGACTTGAAATTTAGTCCTCTAGAAAAACAGATTGAAATACTTTTAAAATTATTAAAAACCCTTCTCAACACCTTAAATTTACTTGTACTAAAGTCAAAAATAATCAGGACACATGGTTCATTACATGTCATTCATATTCTACACATAGTTTTTTTAAAAATATTTCTAAGTATAAAAGCATGAAATCTAGACATACTCTGTTGAAAGCTATGCTGTTTGCTCTGAATTGAGGTCCAAATTTTATTCCCTACATTTCAGTCTGTTTCATTTTCTACTTTAGTTTTCTGTATGTTTTGTTTTTATGTCTTACTTTATTGAGAAGATAACACTTCAGTTTCTGACTGCAAAACAAACCTTACATGCAATACTTCATAAGGGTTCCTAATTACATAACTCAGATGTAATTCAGTCTCTTTATGACTGTTTACAAGGATAGACAACTCTCTTCAAATTAAAATTTGATATTTCCCTTTATAATGTCATTCAATAAAACATTAACTATAAGCTGGGTGATGATTAATTTAATGTGGATCTCCTCTACCAAATAGTAATATCGTAACAGTGGACCACTTCCCTGTGTTTAACACCTAAATATACCTAGTGCACAAATCAGTCAAAAATGATTTTGGTGAAAAGTTCCGGAATGCTGTGGAGAAGGTGGTTTTTATGTCAATATTGTATTGCTATAGAGAGTCAAAATACAGAGTAATTAATTAATACTTGAATTTTGTTAATCAGTGTATATATATTATACAAAGTAAAAGGTCATTTAAAAACCCTCATGCACAAATACAATGGATTTTCTTTATATTCATTGCCACTTACCATTTTTTATCCCTGCTCACCCCAGTCTGTCCCTCGGTCCCTGACACTTCAGTCTAACCTGAAATTTATGTCTTTTTTTAACCCATTAAATTATCTTGTCAGATATAAAAATAGATCAATATTGGAGGAGTCATTTGCACAGAATTACTATTTAATATTTCAAATGTATTTTCTTGAATATAACATAATTTTATTTATCTTTAAATGCACATTGAATGAGATTTATATTATACACTATTCAGAAAACAAGGCATAATGGAATAAACATTTCATGTTGATATTTAAATAATCTATATGAGACATTGCTTATGATAACATTAAAATTTTTGACTACATCTATTTGAAGCAAATATTTGTTCAAATTTTATTTTCACAATTAGCCCCCTATACAACTCATATTTCTCTTTCTTCTCTTTAAACTGTTTTAATTTAAAAGTAATTTTTTTATATACCAACCATAATTTCTCTTCTCTACCCTCTTCCCATACACCTCAGCTGCCATCAAGCCAACCTCAGAGAGGATAGAGCCTCCTGTAGGGAGTTATAATTCAGTGGTAGATCACTTGCCTACTTGGGTTCAGTTCTCTGATCCAGGGGAAAATTTACTTTAATCTCTTTCATTTTAAGCACAATACAGTTTTGAAATTTAAGCATGAATTCAACTGCTTACAATTGACTTCTCTTTCTTAGGTTACAACTATATAAATACTATCACTCAATAATAAGTTACCATTGTTACAAAATTAAATGTTCTGACCCAATCATTTTTAAGGCAAGAAATACTAATTTTAAAGTGATAACATTTATATAGGAAAATAAATTACATAATATTCTGAGAAAGTGCAATTTAGATATAAAATAGGCATTTCAACATTTAATTTAAACTAATTAATATAGATTTTAATCCATATCATGCAGGAACTTTTATATTATTGTTTGCATAAGTGTAAGAACAGCAAGAAAATAGAATATCTTTACATGTTCTGATAACTTGTGTGAATGTCCTGTTTCTCCATTCCTTAGGCAGATATTGATACATGACATTTTCTGCTATGAATGTGAGTCTATTAAAATCCCAGATGAAATTCTTATTCAATATTACTGCTTTGATTTTTTTGTAAGCCAGTGATGCAACAATGGTTACTCTGCCTTAACATTCTGTACAGAAGATAATTGTAATACCAAACAAAAGCTTTGCTTTATAAAAGTATAAAACAGATATCAAAACAAATATGTGGTGTATTCAAAGTTATGCTTTTAAAAATTACTCTTTTTAAATGCCTCAAAAGAGATTCAGGTATTTTTATTTCAAAGTATGAATGTGTTTTAAACTTAGATGCATGTTTACCGCCTAAGTGTCAGTTAACTCATTTTGTGGAGAATAGTGAGCCATTGTGATGGAATATCCACTTCATTGCTTAAATTATGATATTTTTATATTTCTCTGTATAGGTTCTCATAGGATCATTACTGTTTTGGAACTATAGAAAGCTCTTCGAAGTGGATATCATATTAATTAAGTATTTTGAAGTTTATACTTTGTAAACCTTTAAAAGAAACTTTAAACTATCATTGTAATTACAATTGAAAATCCCCTTTCAATTTGATGATTATTTCCAAAAGTAAAATGATTAAGTAAAATCATTTTGATAAATAAATTGAATACTGCTTCATTACCTTAAATGTTCACATTTAACATTTTGGCATACATTTCATATACATATTTTCAAAAACATGATAATTTATTTTAAGTAATAAATACTATTTGAATTAAATAATTCATAAATTTATAGTATATTTATTTTCATTTATATAAAGTTATTAAATGCATTATCTACATAACTAGTAACTTATATAATACAGAATCTACACATTTTGTAAACAAAATAAATATATCCACATTATTATACAACATTTCTTTGAAATTTTCCAACCCTTTCCTCCTTCACTGCTCTAAATTTAAACAGTGTTTGTTTTTTTTTTTTTTATTTTCTACTTGCTCATCCTATGTAACATTAGTTGATAGTTATATTTAAAGAAGTATAAAATTGTTCTTAACACTCTGGAATCAAGTCACTGGTAGATTTGAATATTAAGTTTGAACATTTCTATATTTATCCTATTTTCTAAGACTTGACAGTAAAATTAATATGTCACTTTTAAAAATACATTGATTAGAATTTAGAACATTGCCAGTAATTAGCAATGTATTAAACTTTGTAGATACATAGAAAAGTATCATCCATACATGTAGTGGGTATGATAATACTGCTCTGAAAGTTATACTTACAAGATATAATATATAATTATAGAACTTTGATTCAATATAAATCTCTGTTTAATAATTTTTATTAATCTTATTACTTGGTAACTGTTGCACCCTTTTACAGTAATTTAATTTTTTAACTACACTACATCCATTCATATGTGATTGCTTTACCAAGTACTTATTTTTCTTATAAATATAACTTCATTTTCGTGTAGTTTGTGAGATGATGAAACTACATATTACACCCAGATTCCTCTGTTATAAATATTAGATCACAATACTAAAATTATTCCTTGTGAACAGAGAATAAGCTCTTCATATTTCTATATACCAAAAAGATTATGATGCTGTCTCTTTTTAAAAGATATCTAAAATCATTGTTTTAAATATTTATTAGTAAATATTTCATCTCTTTTAATTCATTTCATATAATAAATATTTATTCAAAATTTTTGTTTCATCATGAATAAATTTTCAATTCTGCAAAGTAAAATACACATTTAACCCTTGATTGAGATCATTATAGATTATGAATGAGCAAAGCACTGTTTATATACGGACCTTAATGATATTAAATATTACATTTTATACTTGAATGCTGGTGTCCTTTATGTTTCATATCAACAGCAAAGGATGTAAGTGGGTTCAGAAGGAGCTTTCTCTATTCTTAAAACCTCTCCATTAGACACAAAAATATATCAGTGTCTGCACAAAGTGTAATCCTTGATTTTTCACACAAACTATAGAGGAAACTTTTATCTCAGCAATTTAATTAGAATTTAAGAATGCAATATGTTTTTATGCCAGTACCAAGCTGTTTGTATTACTATAGCTCTATAGTAGAGCTCAAAAGAAAATAATGCAATCTGTGGTCTTTCTAAAAAGAGGAAGTATGAGTTCAAGGGAGGGTAAACAGAAAAACACATATGATGAGAAGAGGAAACAGAAAATCATGGGGAGGAGGTTTAAATAGAAAAAAATGGAAAAAATAAAAAAGGGAAAAGTCATAGGTGGTTAGGACAAAGAAAGAGTGAAGGAAGTAATATGAAGATATGAAAATAGGAGATATGAAAATAATTTATTCTGAAAAACTATTTTACAGGTTTAGTGTATTTATTCATATAAAACTTTAATTTAAGTTGCCTTACATTGGGAATTACATTTACCCACAGGACTAGTTTTCCTAATTAAAAGTTCAGTGCCAAGTGAATGCAGACATGTCCCTCTAACTTTTTGTTAGAAGTATTTCAAAGATCGATAGAACAATAAAATTAATTTCTATTGTTTTTGGTTACCCATGAGAACTTGATGATATAAATTTTTTCCCATAAGATCCATCACACATTGACTGCAGGACATGTTATAAATCAAGAAGGTACAATCCAACCTGTCCTGAATTGACAGCATGTTTTTTTGTAATATTAAAGGGCATTGTGCAGGCTACAGGGGATGAGGACTGTTGAAAATACTGTCTTACCTAGCAAAAAACCACATAGGCTTCAGTAGTGGCAAAATATGCTGCTGAGTACAATGGTCACATGGATCCGGCACATTCTTTTGCTGTGTATGTGCAAAGGTTACACATGATGTCCACATACATGCATGCAAAAAAAAAAAAACACAACGATGCACATAAAATAAGCAAAATTATTTCAAAAAATAATGCAATCTGCATGTATAGACTTTACATAAAGTGGACCTTAAAGTTGCATGTTTTATATTTCTACTGTGCAATTTATAGTTTTTTATGCCCTAAATATACTGGCCTCTTTCTACTACTGCTTTAAATGGAAATAACAGAAATCACTTAAGTGAGCTACTTACATCTAGCTTACTCTACTAATATCTAATGAGAGTTGTCTAAAATCTTCCTGTGAGCATTATTATTTCAATTTTTGTTTTCTATTTCTTGAGTTTTCATACATTTTTGAGATCAGCCTTCTGATTTGGAATTATGGAGATCTTTTCACATTCTATAGGCTACCATTTTGTCCTACTGACAGTGTCCTTTGCCTTACAGAAGATTTACAATTTCATCAATTAATAATATATCTAAGTTTCTCCTCAACTGGATTTCTATTAAGGAAGTTGCCTCTGAACCAACACATTCAAGGCTATTCCTAACTTTCTCTCCTATCTATTTCAGTGTATTTAGTTTTATGTTTCAGTTTTTTATCTACTTGAACTTTACTTCTGTGTAGGAAGGTAGATAAAGTTCTATTGTTATTCTTCTACATGCGGACATCTATTTAGGTCAGCACTATTTATTGAAGATGCTTTTTTTATTTCAGTTGTATAATCTGGCTTCATTTTCAAATATCAGGTTTCGATAGGTATATGGATTTATGTCTCGGTCTTTGCTTTAGTTCCACTGACCCACCTGTCTGTTTTTATTATAAGACCATACTGTTTTTATTAATATAGCTTTGTAGTGGAGCTTGAACACAGGGATAGTGATAACTTTGGAAGGAAGCTCTTTATGCATTGTTTTAGCTATCCTGTTTTTGTTGTTGTTGGTGGTGGTGGTTTGTTTTCTACTTTTATGAAGTTGAGCATTTTTCTTCCAAGGTTTTTTTTTTAAAGTGTTGGAATTTTGATGAGAAATTTATTCTAAACAGAATTCTCAACAGAGGAATATCAAATGACTGCTAACATTCAGATAAATGTTCACCAAGTTAAGCCATCAGGAAAATTCCAAAAAAGATGGTTGAGATTCCATCTTATACCTGTCAGAAAGGCTAAGATAAAAACAAAAGTGACAGGTCCAACTCTATGTTCAGTAGAGGGCGTATCAAAAATATATTAAAATCTCAAGAAACTATGGGTCACTGAAACTGTCATGCTCTGCAAGATTATACAGTAAATGACAGCAGATATTCATAAGGTCCACCCATCGATGTATAACACACTGATGGATTTCCATTAAGCAATACTAACAAGACCATTGCTGCTGAATGACTGAGTGCTTTTATCTGCAATCTCATTGCATGCTACCATAATTCTCCCCTTTCTTTGTGTGTTTATATTGTGTACATATTCCATCTTCCTGGCAAACATATATCCATGGATGGTCAGGAAGATGACTTCTTGAGCTAATTTTGATATTTAGAAAATATAGTAGAATAAAATGTACTAGGAGGGATATAATTCATAACTAAATCTATTATTTCATGAGGACTGTCAAACATTTAGGCTATTTTTTAAAGTTTAAATAATTTTGTTAACAGGAATTTGAGAGACGGCTCAGGAGTTAAGAGCGCTGGCTGCCTTTCCAGAGGACCCTGATTTGATTCCCAGCTTCCTGTCTGTAACATCATTTCCAAGAGAACCCAGGCCCTCTTTTCGTCATTGTGGAAACTGCATGTACTTGGGGCAGACATGCATATAGGCTAAATACCCATAGACATAACATCTATAAAAAATGAAGAATCTTATTAAGATGTACTAATTGTGTTTATATCAGTACAGTTTTTTTTTATAATATTTACATCCATTCATTACAGCACACACTGGTGAAATCCAACTTCCTTTTTCCTACTCTTTGCAATCTAATATCTAGTAATTATGATTTACTTGATGACTTTCTGGTGTCTTTTTGTTGTTGTTGTTGTTGTCGTTTTTGTTTTGAAGACAGAGTCTTACTAGGTATCTCTGAATGACATAGAACTCACTATGTAGACCAGGCTGGCCTGAAAGTCACAGAGATCTACCTGCCTTTTCCTCCTGAGTGCATGATTATGGCCAACTTTAGCCTCAAAATATAAGCTTCTATATATTAGAGAATGAGCTGTCCATATCTCACTGTATCTAGCTTATTCCATTCACCATGTCTCACCCAGTTCTTCTTCATGGCTAAACAATCCTCCATTGTGTGTCTTTGTAAATATATGCATCCATATATATATATATATATATATATGCTTAAGTGTGTTTCTTTAACACATTCACATCGACAGTCCCTAGGCTTTCCTTATTTAAGCTATATGAGGGTTAGAATAACACAAATGTGATGATATCTCTTTGTCTGGTCAATTTCCTTTTATTGAAATAGGTACCCAGAAGTGTTAGAACCTCCATACTGTTCTCCATAAAGATGATGCTAATTTGCACATCACAAACAGCATATGAGTAGCCTTTATTCTACATCATCATGAGCAAATAATTCACCTCTTCCCAAGCCTCCAGATGAACCGACTCACTCTCCTTCTATAATGCTGGCAGACCCATCAACCCGGTGCTCCTAAGTCAAGTAGTCAACATTTTGAGAATTGTTGTGTTTTAAAGTTTGCTTAAGTCTGTTGTACTTGTTCATGTTTGATATTAGGAGGTTGTTTATTAAGTCAACTAAAAATATTTATCTTTATAAATTCTAAGTATATAAATAGCAACTACATCCAGGAGTTTGTTGAGATGGGGTAAACACAGGCTTAAGAACAGGGAGAATCAGGGGGAGGGCTTCTTCCCATTTGTACTAATTTTTGAGGTTGACATCTTATTTAAATAAAAGTACTTAAATTTTCTCAAAACACATCCTTTGTTTTTACAGAATACCAGTGAAGCATGCTAGCCACATCTGTAATGGCTAAGGGAAGGCAGGGCATCCAGTAAGGAGAAAGAAGAGCACTGAAAGACATCAGGATGTTGTCAAATATCTGTCCTCTAGACCCTGCTACTGGAGAAGCTGAAGTCAACTGGATCCAGTCTCAAATTTGGGGCCAGCTTGAACAACATGATGAGAACCTTAACATCTGTCCTGTTTCATTTGTAGGATCTAGTATTACCATGGATGTAATCTGAATGTCATCTTTCGCAGTGGCTGTACCATTTGTCATCAGAAGATCATTAGCTCTGGCTAACAGAAAACAGCAGTATCTTTTCAGCTTCGACATAAGTTATATACAATGTGCTTATTTAAAATCTTAGAGCAATTTCAAATTAGACTGAATGTCTTTTGAAACAAATTATAGTTTAAGCCTTCACAGTTATACATGGGGACAGAGTTGAAGCTGTCTGAAGCAAAGTTATTCAGTACAATCCAACCTAAAATCTGACCAGTCTCTTTAACCAAGCCTTGATGACACAAAAAAGTGGCCATTGTCTAGTAAATTATTTAACAATTAACACTCAAATATAAACTTCTATCCTATGTTTATGATATAAAAAGGAAGATACAGCTAACTATTGTTTAGGTCTCAAACAGCAGTAAATCAATTTATTAAATTCAGAGAAAAATAGCTTTAAATTTGTCTAATCCATAGAAAAAGTTTCATAATTAGCCAAGGATAACAGAGGCCTCACAGCCTTGAATAAAGTGTCATAAGTTACATTCCTTGTCATCTGGTGTTACAAATAATAAAAGAATATATTTTTAGGTTTGGTTTCAATGTCACTGTCGAGGTAAGTACCTAGAACAATATACGTGAAATGTTATTGTAAATGACTCTGTTCCTGTTCCTTATTGTTTACTCAAGAAACGTGCTATGGCCTTAAGATGTAGCCATTGTAACTTTTTTTTTTTTGCCTAAAGCCTCCAATTGAATGGGTATATCAGCTGTATAAAAAAAAAGGAGCAGAGAGAATTAGAGATGAGAATAAACCAAATGCCTCTCAAAAAAAAAAAAAAATCAATGTAACCCCAGTTTGTAACTTTTCTAAAATTTCAAAGCTTTAAAGACATTCAATTTGCAACGCTGGGTGCAGCTCTAGGAGCTGGTCTCTTCAGGCTGTAACAGAACCCCATGAGAAAACTCGTAGAGTCAACTAATTTTGGTTCATGGGGGCTCACTGAGACTGAAACAACAACCAGGGAACAAGCCTTCATGTGACTGGCCTAGACACTCTGCACATATGTTACAGTTGTGTTGCTTGGTCCTCTGGTAGGACTTCTAACAGAAGAGTGGCTTCCTCTCTCTCTTTAACTGACTTTTGGTTCGCGCTCATACTGGGTTGCCTTGCTCCATTGAAATACATGGAGAAGTGATTATTAATGTTACTGGAACTGCATTTGTCAAGTCTCGATACTCATGCAAGACCCGGACTTTCCTGAATAGAATGGGAGGGGAGTGAATTTCTGAAAAGAACAAAGGGGAAAGGAGAGGGACTGGGAGGAGAGGAGGGAGAGAAATCTATGGCCAATGGTTTGATAGATAGATAAATAAATAAATTTTCAAAAACAAAATAATTTAAAATAAATAAAAATTAAAGTCTTTCTAAGAATTGATGTTTTCCTTTTGTTGTTCGTTGTTGTATTTCTCAATAAATTGAATTTACCCTTCAATTAAACAACAAAAAAAGCCGACTAGACATGATTTATTAGAAGAATCCAAGTCAGTTGTCTACTTATCTTTTATTTTCCTAATTGTTCATTTCTAATTTAATAATATGTGTTTTAAAAGTCAAGGCTTACATGTAACAAATTTTCATGAAACCCCCCCTCCCCCATTTTCACTCCAGTTTCTCTCTTCCACTTCTGCCTCCAAGCTTGTCTGCCCTTCTTTAATAACATCTTTTCGGTGGTAATGCTCTTAACATTGGGATTACAAATAAGAATTTATGGTTTTTCACAACAAGTGATCAGTTCTTCAAACATGTAGATATAAATAATTCTAAATTGACTCAGGAAGATATATTTGTATATAATTAGATATATATATACTCATATAATGTGTGCATATATATGTATACATACTTTATAAAAGGAAAAGCACTACAGAAACATAATATAAGCTCACTTAAAATATATTATATAGTAACTCACATGTGTACATTATATATTTATTCAAATAAGATGATAATATTTGTCCTAAGATATGTGCATTATCAAAAATGCCCAGCAACAAAAATTAGAAACTTTCTTTTATTTTCTTATCAGGAGTCAGTAGATTCCTAAAAGAATGCAGTCATTGCTGCTGCTCTTGTTTGTGTCCTAAAACTTGAAGTGTCCTATTTCTGAAGACATCCCTCACTTAGGCTATAAAAACCTATGAACCACAACAATGATAGATGCAGCAAAATATCCATAATGATTCAATCCTAGTACTTTTATCTTACAAATAATTAATAGCTGTCAAATTGAAATTAAGACCTATCTAATAAAATTGAAAACTAACCAATTGTCTCTTGCTAGAGAAGTCATTGACCCAAGAGAAACATCTACTGTCATTTCCCTAGGAGAATATAATTTCTGACTATATTTGAAACACTTATCCTCATACAAACAGAAATATGTAGCTTCTGTCCCTTCTCAAACAAGCTTCTATTAGCTTCAGATAACTAAAAAATATTGAGAAAGTATGTAATCATAGGTTATTAGACCACAAATGGTACAAATTCAATTCAACATTTCAACCCTAACAATGGAAACATTGTTGAAGAGGCAGAAGAAACTTTTGTTGTTTTTATTCTTTAAGAGCTGAAAGATCAGAACATCTTCTCCAGGATAATGTCTTCTATATATGGCAAGGAATCTGCAAATATTAATTCTCACAAAAATGTTTCTCTATATACCAGCCAATATGTCAAAATATATAAGGGCAGTTTCACGAGGCTGCCTAAACCCAAATGAAGAGCTACAGGCAATCAATGGTTGCTGGGTAAGGGTATAAATATTTTTCGGTGTAGGTGAATTTGATCAATCCCAAGTGTTTAGCACTAAAGCCTTGTATGTAAGAGCAGCCATAAATTATTATTCTCTCTCTCTCTCTCTCTCTCTCTCTCTCTCTCTCTCTCTCTCTCTCTCTCTCTCTCTCTCCCTGTCTGTCTCGCCCTCCCTCCTATTCCCTCTCCTTCTCTTCATTTCTCTGTCTTTCCTTCAATCATGTCTGATAATACATGAGTGTGTTTTATACAAATTTATAAAGAAAATTGACATGAGAGAAAGTCTAGACTCTTCCTTTTCTGATAGACTTACATACTCGCAGGTTGGAGAACGGCATCATCTTATTTATAACATTCAAAGAACGTGTTTCATTTAGTTATGGAATAGTTGTACCCTTTATTTTCTCATGTTTACTCCTCCATATCCTCCAGTACTGCCATTTTAGCTAGAGTCCATTTTAAATTTACTGTTTTATGTATAACTTTTCTTAAGTCTGGATAGTATACATGCTACAAAATATGGAATTTTTCTTTCTTAGTCTGGCTTAAATTCTTTAACATGATGTATTCCAACTCCATAATTTTTAATATGAATTTTATAGTTTTGCTCCTTTTGGTTCTATAAAATTTCCATGATTGTGCATATGTGTATGTACACACACACACCCACACACACATGACATTTGTCTGTTGAATTCTACTTGAGATAAAATGGCACTATATCTACTGCATCCAGAACAGGAGTAAACAAGGATGTATAAGTTGTTTTTCTACTCTTATTACTATGGATGTAAAGGATCTGTCAAAGGAACCTGTCAGAAATTAAAAGGGAATTAACTAAGTAGCATATTGATTATGGTAATGTATAAATACTTGTCTCTATATATGACGATACTTGTTGGTTTTTTATCTGCCTTTTACATGCTTCTCTACTTTATCTACTTTCTACAGAGTTAAGATATATTTGTCTCCAGGTTGCTGAATAACAGAGATGTCTTGTCAGAGTAATATTTTTTACACAGCACTGCTTATCAGGTAAATTAGTTTTATTTTTCACTTTTTGCTGTTTATTTTGATTGTACAAAATGAAAGGACTTTTGAGAATATGCTGAGAAATATATAAGAAGGATAAGTGGTTTAACATAAACTACTACTTAATCTAATAGGTTATAAACCAAAATTTGTGCTGAAATGTGGCTAGGGGGCTTTTACTTTGAAAATCCTGTCCTAACCCATGAGTAGGCCCTCCATAATTCACTATCTTGTATCTTTCAACATGCTTGACAATAAGTTTAGAAGACACATCTAGAATACTATCTCTTCCTTTGGAAGGTGCAGATTCTTTTTCCCAATAGAATTCTTTTTGAGGTTCAGCCTAAGTTATAAATAATTTAAGTCAAAGGAATTATGTTCCTCTCTCTGAATCAAATGCTGTTTCCCTTTTAAAACTCTAACCTACAAAAATTCCATTTATCATTATATTTTAGGTCAATGTGACAATATCCAGTACATTCTTCCCAATCATAATAGTCCACTTTGCTCTTTCTTCCTCCTTCTATGTCACTATTGATGGTGTTCACATAGCAACTAGCATTTGATGCTTTGTTTGGCGACTTCCTAAACATTGTTGTGTCTTCCACAGTTAAATAAAAGCCTTAAGAAGAACAAAGGTCCATCTTATTTTTTATAGTACTTCTCTCAGCATTACAAATTGGATGTACTTATTTCATAAATTATAAACTTCAAATTTCAATGACACATTCCTGAAATAACCCCTCCCCCCCAAAATTGTACAGGGATGTTGAATTAGAATGATATACAAAGGTAGAGCTTTTGATTCAGCAGACAACAGTCTCAAGTTCAAAGAACCACAAAGAAAAGATCTTTGGTTGAAGGAATAGACCATTGTCAAACACACATGGCAGTCTACAATGTTATGGGCTCAACTATATAATAGAAAGTTTCATCCAGTACATTTGAGGTGCTAATAAGAAACTTTTGTATTAACATTATTTATTTGTTTACTTTGTCATGGAGTTATTTATTATAGTTCATAATCAATTTTGAGGTCATGTTTAGGTCATAATATTTTTTTTAAAAATAAGACTTAAATTTTGAAAATCATATATCACTTTATTAACATATTGAAGATATAAAATTTATAAAAATAAACATGAAATATACATCTTTAGCAATACTAAGAAGCATGACAAAGAGATAAAAACAAAGGTAAATTTTTATGTAAATAATGCATTCTGTGCATTTGAGATACAGTAAAAGAGGTAACTTCTTGCTGAAAACATCTTGATATTTGTTCGTTAACAATATATTAACTACTTGGAATAAAAAGAGTCACATTAAATTTCAAGACCAATGTATAGTTTATTAGTGTTTGTGATAGTTACAAAATTAATAACAGGAAAACTTTTATTATCATTTTAAGGGGATCTCTTAAGATTAGTAGACTTTGCTCCCTGCGAACTCATATTCTGCACTGACCAGAGAAGCATGTAATATAACTGCATATGTTTACCTACACCTCCTTTCTTACATATTCACTGCTCCTACAGCCCTTGTTCCCTCTGTCTCACTTCCACACCTCCAGTGGATGACACAGCTTGTTACCTCCACACCTCACTCCTCCAAATATTGCTCTATGCCAGCACCCAAAATCAAGATGCACTTCCCAAAAACCCACATGATTCTCCAGCCAGGGAAAGGGAAACCTTAGTGTGTTCTTCACACTTTTCTCTCTCAATTCCTCCAAGTCTCTATTCCTTTAAGTCAGGTCCCATAGCCTTTTACAGAACTCTGTAACAGACATTCTGCAATGACCTCTCTTGAATCTCTTCCCCATCTTCAGTGAGCTAAGCAGATACTGGTGGAACACTTCTTACTGTTGAACCTTTTATTCTAATCCACGCCAACACTACGTTTCAACTCACAATACCAAGAAATACAATTTACTGAGAATCTCCAGTGGCCATAATTATGAGGATTCCAGAAAAAAAAAAAAATCTTCTATCAGGCGATGCACAGTCACCATATTCTTCTAAAAACCAGAAAGTACAAGCAGAAGCAAAGACAAGACCACATATTAGCATATAGAATTGCAGTTTCCCAAAACCCAGATTCCTAGACGCCAGTGAAAAATGCCAATTAATTATTCCCAGTACTGTAAGTTTCCACTAGTGTAGAAGGTCCTACTACCGAAGGTCTTTGTTATTTTAACACAACTGAAGTACAAGTAAAAGATATTAAAATAGCATTTATCAATAGGCTTGATTCTTAAATAGGAAGAATAAATACTTCAGTGAAAACACAGAGTGAGAAGCAATCAATAAAACTGTTCAAGACCTAAAAATGAAAATAGAATTATCAAAACAACTTAAAATGAAGGAATTCTGTAAAGAAAAAGTTTATGAATTCAAAAGGAATTACAGATGCAAGCTTCACCAACAGATTACAAATCATGAAAGAAAGTATTTCTGACATAAAAGGCAGAAAGGAAGAAATGGATGTATTTGTCAAAGAAAAAAATCTAAAACATCCTGGTACAACATACTCAGGAAATGTGGCTACTAGGGAAAAAATATTATCTACCATTAATACAAATAGAGAAGTGAGATTAAACCCATGTCAAAGACACAACATGTCAAGAAAGAAAGTAAATGATTCTATAATTGAATGAAAAAGAATACAGAACATTTCCAAAATCATGGGCAACAGTGAAGACAGCTTTAAAAGGCAGTTCCATAGCACAAAATGCTCACACTTTTTTAAGCGATATCCAACTAGCAACTTAACCCAAAGTTGAAACTCTATTACACAAAATAAGAATCACACTCAAAGAAGAAGACAGAAAGAAATAACCTAACTCAGTGTTGAAATAACGACAAACATAAACAATAAAAAATAAATGACTCAAAGAGTTAGTTCTGTGAGAAAGTTAATAATATTGAGAAACACTTATGCAGTTTAACTGAAAGACAGAAAGGAAATATTCAAATTACCTATATTAGAAACAAGAAGGAACACATAAAAAACATAGATATCAGAAAGTCAAAGAATCAGAAGAACACATTTAAAAAAAAAAAAAAAACCTGTACTATACTAAACTTGAAGAATATAAAGAAATGTTTAATTTTCTTCAGAGATAGCACTTTCCCAAGTCCAACAAGATCAAATATACAATTTAAAAAGGAAAAACAAACAAACCTAGTAAAATAGAAGCAGTCATCAACAGTATCTCAACCCAAATACGATCAAGGCCAAATGTAGTGAAGAAGAGATTCTATCACCTTGATCTAAAGGCTTAACCTTTAGGCCTTCTAGGCCCAGTATTCATGGTGTGGCCAGAGGGCCAGTTGAAGAACAGTACACATATGCCCCAGGTTCTCTGTTTTGTGCTCTTGCGTGGAAGAGCTGCTAAGTTATAGCAGTGAGGACCAGTCCTGTTTTTCAGAAACTGAACGACCATTTAATCTCTTATACAAGTGATTGTTTCCCTATAAACCCCTTAATAAATATTAACCCTTTTAAATAAATTGACAGTGGCCATGAATACCAACTATAAACAGAATTTTTAATTGCAGAATTCTAGCAGACTTTCTAATAGGTTAATGCCAATACTCTTTAAATTATTCATAGAATAGAAACTAAATGAACAGTGTCTAATTCCTTTAGAAGGGAAGAGTTATCCTAATAAAAAAAGCAAAAAAGACACAACAAAAAGAATCACAAAACAGTTTCTTTTATGAACATAGATGTCACATTTTCAATAAGATATTAAAACTGAACCCAAGAACATGTCTTTAAATGAACATTTTTATGCCCTGACACCCAATTCCAAGAAATGACTCAAAGACTGAATACAAATTATAAAAGTTTTGTCAAAAGTTCAGGCTTATTACTAATTAAATATTACGTTTTAAACTAACCCATGATTCTATTCATCTTTGGCATGTGGCAGTACCTTTACTAGCAGTGCATGTTCATCTCCTGCTCCATCTGTGTCTGGCTGTTGACTCCTGACTCCATCCTTCATGTTCCCCTTATTCTTAGTTTAGTATTCTATATCTATACCTATATTTCCTGCCTTGCTACTGGCCACTCAGTGTTCAATTAAACCAATTCCAATGACAAATATTAACAATGTACAAGAGGATTAATCCACAGTACAGCGCAAAAAATCATTGAACATGATCAAGTAGGCCTCGTCTGAGAGATGCAAGGATGGATAGAATATCCATAAATCTGTAAACATAATCAATTATATAAACAAACAGAAAGACAAATTAAAATATGGTCTTCTGATGGGACACAAAAAAGTTCTGTGATAAAGTTTAACCCACATTCATGATGAAAATCCTGGGGAGATTAGGATTACAAGGAACATACTTCAACATAGTAGAAGCAGTATATTGCAAACCATAGGCATTATCAACTTAAATGAGGAGACATGAGAGCAATTCTAATAAAATCAGATACAAGAGTATGCTGTCCACTCTCTCAGTATCTGTCCAATATAGTACTTTGAGTTTAGCTACAACAATAAGATAACTATTAGTGTGTAAGGGAATACAAGTTGCAAAAGAAGAAGTCACAGTATTTTCATTTTAAAACAGCATAGTAGTATACATAGATACCCAAAAATTTCTACCAGAAAATTTCTATAGCTGTTAAATACTCGGGAAAGTACCTGGATAAAAAGTAACCCACAAAACTCAATAGTCCTCCTATTTATAAGTGATAGGTGTAGTGGGAAAAATACCAGGGAAGCCACATCTTTTGTAATAGCCTCAAATAATATAAAATATCTTTAGGTAACTCTAACTAAACAAAGGAAAGTATGTATGATAAAGACTTCAAGTAATTGAAGAAGATATTAGAAAATGAAAAGATCTCATGCTCATGGATCAGTAGAATTAACATGGTAAAACTTCCTGTTATACATAAATTCACTTCAATCCCCTTCAAAATTATCAAGCAATTCTTGACAGAGTTGAAAGCTGTAATTCTCACCTTCATATGAAACACAGAAAACTCCAAGATATCTGAAACAACACTGCATAATAAATAAACAGCATAAAGCATCACTCACCCAGAGACCTTGTAACATTCAGGTCTGAACCAGATATCTTCATCAAATTCCATTACTCAGGGCTCAGAAAGCACTGCAGATAAGAAAAGGGTAAAAAGTGTGTAAGAGGAAGAGGGAATAGGAAAAAACAAACATAGGAAAAACAGGCTGAATCACGAGATCAAAGCACATGTGAACTCACAGATCCAGAGCCAGCAAGCAAGGCTGTACACTGTTTGACACCAATTAGTGTACATTTTTGACTCCTAGATTAGTGTTTTGTGTATGCCTGAGGATTCTCCTGATTCTTGTGAGTTCTCTCAGGATCTTTTAGATCTATGCATTTGCTGTGTTAGTTTTTGTTTTATCTTATTTGTATTTTATGTTATTTTTCCATTTGATAATAAAGTAATTTTAAATAAATACTAGATTTTGATTAGTTATATATTTGTTTCAGAGTTTTTATGTCAATAGAAAATTATATTATGTTCTTTTTGTTGTTCAAAATCTTGCTGTAAGAATGGTATATTGTAAAGGGCTTATATTTTATTTTCAACATTTATGTCAATTGCCAATATCAATATTTTGTGTTGAATATGACACATTCAAGCAATTATAGTCAAATAACAGTTCAAAGCATCTGGGTAGGCTCTGTTCTAATACCAATAAGGCCTATTTGAAAGAGGAGAAAGATAAATGTACAGCTTATTCCAATCATCAATACTATGCACAGCAATAACAAAATCATCTGCAATATCCTAAGCACAGTCTGTGACAAAAGACCTTTTCTAATTTCATGACTTATTCTCCATTTATTCCTCCCAGCTAGCAGTGTTATACTTTAGGAAAAGCTATGCAGCAGTTAATTTTTTTCTGACAGAATCTTTAATAATGACAACCAGTGACCAGTTATATAGAGCCTACCTATCTCATTAAACCACTACAGAGGTTGTACTTATTTATCACTGGAAGATGTTATAGAGGAAAAATGAAACTTACTTGTGTAAAGGTCATGGAATGTGCACTTTAACTGCCATTATAAAAATAAAATGTATGGGAGACAGGGTTAGAGGAAAGAGTATAGTCATTTTATCCTAAAAATACAATAACTGAAGTCAGATGACATTTTAGCCCGCTGTTTTTAACAGTGGAAAGGAAGTTTTCAGATAGATATAGAAAGGTAATTATTTCAATTTCTATTTAAATATTACATTTTGAGCAAAGATTTTTTTTATGTGGTAGCTGACTTCATCAGCGCTGAGACATCTTACTTAGTTAATATGAAACATAGGAGTTTTTTTCTTTATTTTTTATATTACTTCTCCGCTCCCCTTTCTCAAACCTTCCCTGGTACACCCCTTTGCTCTTTTTGTATTGATGGTCTCTGATACATTGTGTAGGCTCTAAAAAATAAAGTTTGCCTGAAGATCGGAGAAGTTAGCCATAAAGGCCAAAGAATGATGATACACCCTCAATCCTAGCGTTTGGGAGGGAGAGGCAGAGATTTGTTGGGATCTCTGTGAGCTCAAGGTACTTCCCTCCCACCTCCACTCTGTTAAATCCACTCCACTCATTCTTAGCTTCTGTTCAGAAATGGTTGTGTCTCATGGATATCAATAAAGCATGGCATATCAAGTTGCTGTAAAACTAAACACCTCCCTCTTTTTAAGGCTGGACAGAGCAATCCAGTATGAGGAATATTGTCCAAAATGAGCAGCAAAAGAGCTAGAGACAGCCATTCTTCCCACTATTAGAAGTCCCACAAGCAGACCAAGCAAAACAACTGTAACATCTATACAAAATGCAGAGAACCTAATTCAGTCCCATGCAAGCTGCCTGGTTGTCAGTTAGTCGGTGAGCATCTTCAAGCTTCTGTTAGTTATTTCAAGGGTTTTCTCGTGATGCCTTTTACCTCTCTGGCTTCTAAAAATTTTCCCTCCCATTCTACAGCAGGATTATCTGAGCTCAGCCTAATGTTTAGCTGTGGGTCTTTGTATTTGTTTCAAAGAGTTGCTGCATGAAGCCTCTCTGAAAACAATTTGGCAAGTCACCAATCATGTTTGTCCTTTTGGTTCTGAGTTACCTAACTCAGAAAGACATTTTTTAGTTCTACCCATTTACCTGAACATTTCATGTCATTATTTATAATAGCTAAGTAGCATTCCATTGTATAAATGTACCATATTCTCAACCAAAGAATATATATAGAAAATATGGTACATATACAAAATGGAATGTTTTATTTTTAAATTATTTATGTTTTATTACTTAGGAATATATTTATACACCTGTGTATGAGAATTTTCACCTAAATTAACATATTGAAGAAGGCAAAATATGTTTTATTCACTAGACATGCAGATAGAGGTATTAGTAATCCATCCAAAGATGATACTAAAAATAAAATTTAGGTCATGTATAAGAGAAGTAGGCTCTCTTAGCCACTAAACTCTCTCTACTAGAACCAAATTTACCTTTCCCACCTGGCTATTGTTTTTTAAATAATATATTAAATTTATTTTTAAGGTTTCTAATATAATGATTACAAATATATTTTATAAAAATACACAATGTAATACAAAATTAGTAGTTTTACTTTCAGAAAATCAAATATTAATTCAATAATATTAATTAATATTAATTAATGTGCACTTGTTCTTTGAATAAAAACAATGTATTCTCTAGAGTAATTCAATTATTCCCCAAAAAGCAAAAGTCATGGTTGTGTTTGGTGGATGGTTTTATCAGTTAACTTCACAAAATTAATAATCATAATAATCTTGTACCTTTGTAAAAATAATATATTCATGTTTTTTATCACATTCTAAATTGACTCTGTTATGTTTACTTACATATAAATTAACAACCATACATTGTTGATAGTGTTATTGTTATTAAAATAGTCACATTAATTTTTCCATTTTTATACCTCAGGCACTTTATACTATTTTATTATTGTGAATTAGTAATTTTTCACATTAAACAATTAATTATCATAGAATCATGTGTATTATATAATGTTTATATATTTATATTTGTATTCATAAATTTAGTAATACTAGCATCTATGTTCATATATAGTTACTTGTACATAATTTAAAGGATGTTTTTAATTTGGTATTAAATAACAAATTTGTGTATTCTTCACTAGAGAAAAATATTTCTCCCACTTTTAGTATCTTTAACTGTGATTAGATCTTCATGTAGGGTTGATGCATCACCTATTTTTGTCTTGTAGATTATATTAACTTCTATAGAATTTTTAATAATAAAGGAATGAATAAACAATGTTTCTGGACTTATGCCTTTACTCAAATTGATCATAAGGTAGAAACTAATCAGTCATATTAGAATTTGGTCAAATATATTTCTATACTCTTATAGATTTATTCTTTATGTATATAACTTGTTTATATTTATTTGCTCACACTATTGTATTTGTATACATTATTTTTATTAATAAACTGGTGAGTTTATTAAGCAAGTAATATTACCACTTTAACATTAGTTGTAGCTTTTTTGTATCACTAAGATACAAAATCTTAAGGAAACATATTCTATATCTTATAATCTTTCTGTACTTCTTTCACAATATTTTCTGAGCTATCTGTGCTGGATAATTTTATAGATTTATCAATCAGGGCTGGGGTCCACACTATAATTTCTTGTTTGCTCCACTGATCTCCATCATTTGTAAAGAAAAGATTATTTAATGAGAGATAAAAACTACTATTACATCTATGTAGAATGATAGATATTTATAGATTGTTGTTGGGAATTATGCTAGTTTAGTAAATTAGTGTTTGTAAGTTCTCTTTCAGTAACTTCAATATTACTAGCACTGAATTCTTAGCAAAGGATGATTACTTCCTTGATGAGTGGATCTTAAGTATTGGTAAAGACTTGACATTCACATCTATTGTATACTTGTAGACATTGCGATCTTAATGTTATCATTACAGTGCTCATTGATTAAGTTAATAGTAGGTTTGATTGATTCCTCCCTCCTTTGAAAGTTTCAACATAACTGTAGAAAGAATTTTCTGGCCTGGCCTAGCCCCAATGTCCTGACATGCCTGATGTGGGATACTTTTCTGTACTTTGTGAATGTCATTGGTTAACAAAGGGATTGTTTGGCCAATGGCAGCACATATTAAAAGCAGGTGAGAAATCTAAGCATTGATAAAGGAGAAGGAAGGTGGTGTCAGGGGCAAAGTAATCCAGTCACTGAGAGTGCAAGATGTAAAAGCACCAGTAAGCCACCAGCCACATGGTAAAACAGATTAATGGAAATGGGTTGAGTTAAACTGAGAGAGCTAACTGGGGATGACCCCTAGTCATGGGTTGAACAGCATGCAATCAATATAAGTGTGTGAGTCATTGTTGAAGGGCTAAGCAGCTGAGAGCAAGTCCAGACTACAGGGATAGGCCAAACCAGAACTTTTAAAAGGTTTACATATGCCCACAGCTGCTTAGTCCCAAATCATCACACAAAGGCTTATATTAATTACAAACTGTATGACCTATGAATTAGACTCATTACCAACTAGCTCTTATAACTTCAACCAATTTCTACTAATCTATGTATTGTCACGTGGTTCCATGACTTGACCTGTGTCCCATCACGTCTTGCTTTCTTCAGTGGCAGCCTTGGTGTCTGTTTTGCTCTATAAAGATGGAAAATACACAGTATCTAGTTTATGTATATTATTGTGTTTTCTTTTAATTTTTTAACTGTTAATGTGTAGCTTCAGAACAAATTTGATTGCAAAGTTTGCTAAGTTAAACAAGTACTAGTATTTTAAAGATACCTAGCCCTAGAAATTTGAGTCTAAGGATATGTTGCTTTGGAAGGGAGGTTCAGCTTTTGTTTCTACAGATGATGAGAACCCGTGTATTGCTTCCAGACTAGTATGGTTTGATTGACCAAACCCTCTGAAAGCAAGTGGCTGAGATTATATAGTTTTACAGATGACCAATTCCAAATATAGCCAAAATTCTAAATATTCTCAGACCTACTATATAACTGCCAGTGCCCTCTGCCAGCAGGAAGTAGTAAGCTATGCCCAAATTCTCAGAATATTGTTTTTAATAAATATTAGTTTTCATTATAAATGGTTATAGATCATGATCTCTTTATAAAATAGAAAAGGAAATATAGATAAGATAGGATAAAAATATTTATTGAATGAATGATGTGGATTTTAGGTAATTGATACAAATTAAGGTTAATTTTGTTATATTATATATAAATTTATATTCTTTTTAAGGTGTTATATTTATGTAATTTATTAAAAATTGTAATACATAATTAAGAAATGAAGATTAATATGTTAATCAAATTTAGAGTCATGTTAGGGTTTTTAGAGACAGAAAAATATATTTTAATTAGATAATCATCAAACACTTCAAAGACCTATGGAATATAGTATTTGAAATGTTTTAAGAATTTAGACATTTCTGGACAATGAGACATGTCTGTTCATGGCAGCAACAATCTACTTAAGGAAGATAATGGGCACTGAAGAAATTCCATGTGGAGTTTCCTTTTCTTGTGGCAAAAGTTTGCCACTGGACAAGAAACTACTCATGCCTCAACTGTTTGACAATATGCTGAATACACTGGGCATGCAGGACTCACTGGAAAGTGACTTTGGAACTTTATCAGAACAAGCCAAGATGGTCATTCTGGTTTCAGAGAAAACTGCTGTTCATTTCACAGGACACAAAGAGTAGCAACTGACAAGTTTGCCAAAATGGATGGAACAGTTCTTAAATATCTTGCTTCACTAAAAAGTTTTCCAGAGACTCTGGGCCTATAGGCTTAAGATGGATATACCAATGTTATAAAGGAACTTTGGGTAACTATCTGAGTAGCAAGATATCTTTTATTTCTAAAATGTGGAGGTTGCTTATAATGTACTTTCTATTTACTCAGATAATATATTCTTCTGTGTTCTTTGATGGAGTTGAAAATTAGATAGTTATAATTTTCCTTAGTTGTAATAAAAAGTAAATTAGATATGAACTTTTGAACTTAAAATTATAAGATAGATGATAGAATATTTTTTAATTTTGTTAAAAATAGACTAGATATTGTAACTGTACTTTTTTCTATATGTAATTATGCTATGTTGAAACTAAAAACTTCCTCTTTGATTAGACAGAAAAGGACAAATGATGTGAGATGTCTTTCTGTACATTGTGAATGTGCTTTATTGCCATTTGTTAATAAAGAGGCTGTTTGGTCTATGGCAAGGTGGCTTGAAGGTAGGCTGCAAAAGCAGGAAGAGTTAAAATATTGGAGTCAGGAATACTGCAGGCAGAGACTGAGAGAGCAAGATGTAATAGAAAACAGATAAAGCCACAGAGGTATATGACAATACAATACATTAATAGAACTGAGATAAGGTAGAAGAGCTAGTTGGTAATGTGCCTGAACCATAGGTCACACAGATTGTAATTAATAAAAGCCTTTTGTTTGATAAGTAAATGCAGGCAAGTCTGGACCATGGGCTAGACCAAGCCAGAAAGTTCTGACTAGATATAATTTATGACAAACTTAATTTTTCTTTTTCTTTTTTTTTTTTTTTTAAAAAAAAGCATTTCATGTAGCCCATGGTAATTTTAGATGCAATATACAGTATAGATGACTTTAAATTTCAGAAACTTTTACTTTTACCTCCAGAGTTCTTAGATTCCTTATGTTCCACTCTATCAATTTATGTAGAACCTGCTTTGAATGCAGGTCCTTATGTTGCCAAGCACAATATTTTTGGGGTGATTCATGTCCAGTCCACTTTTAACTCTTCATTATACAATATATTAGGGACAAGTTTTCTTTAATATCTAAAGAAACTAAATAAATATTTTAAAGCAACTTAGATAAATGACTCAACATATACTTCCTAAGTAAAAATGATTGCAAAGTTTTGGGGAAATATTGTACTCACTGTAATTATATTATAATTATTATTTGACTTAAATCAATGATATATAAGGATTAAGTGAAGCTTAAATCCCTTTGATCCAGTAAGTCAAACATATAAGGGTAGGAGGCTTAGATCAAAATTAAACTTTCTCACTCAAACAAACAAACAAAAAAAATGGGTAAACAAAAAAAGCCCATAAAAGACACAACTATTATAACATTAATAGTAATTTTATAGTGACTGTATCAAATGAACTGTAGTCTAGAGATTAGGATAGAATGTGTTATTATATTTAGTAAACACTTGGATGTCACAGTTCTGATTACTAGTAAGTTTAGACCTTTTCTTAATTTGCTCATTTAATAATCTGCTGTGGGTTTTATTTTGATGTTGTTTTTTCAGTTTTGGAGAAACAAAAGCAAAGCCAACACTTTAATTTCTCAATGCTCTTTCTGACTGAAACATGAAATCAGATACGTACAGAGACACAAACAATATTATCCTGAAAATCATACAGTACCATTCAAATATGATACTTCAAGAAAATTGATAAACGCACAGTAGGGAGGTTTCTGGCCTTTTGGTTCATATTTTGCTTTATATTATAAAAGCATTTGTGAGCAGGGTACAGTACAACAGTACATAAATGCCCAAGTTATACGTATGGCCTTCTTTAATCAAGCATATTTGATGCCTAACTTCACAACATTATTTTTATTAATAAATGTTACTATAGTGTTTAGCTTAAAACCACATAAAACACATTTTTACCCAATCAAATAATGATGACATTTATTTCTATACATATTTTATCATTTTTACTTATCCCACCAATGCAATTCTAAATCCTCACGTGTGTATCAGTACATAGGATAACACATTTAAGGCGTTTTATCCTGCTTTTGTCCCTTCTTACAGTGAAGGGAAGTCAGTTATTTCAATTTTTAGTTACATATAAAAGTAAAAATCAATTTAATTACCATATTAAATTAGTTTAAATTATAATACTAGAGAATATCAAACTCTTGTCATCAGAGAAATGTGAGCTTAGAGCTTAGATTCCTGTTAAATTAAGAATTTTTTTTAAATGAAATCGAACATGTTGCCATGTCCCAATAGTTTAAGTGATGTTTAGAAATCATTGCATACTTTTTAAATTGTGCTATTTTAAGATTAAGATGATTTTGAAAGAACACGAATGATTTCACATATTTTTCATTAAAAAAAGTTTTATTGAAGTTTTAAAATATATTTCTGATAAGTGGGACCTATTCCGAGTGTCACGGCTATAACCACTTATATGATCTATTTCAAAAGTGAGCATATGAATGTTATCAAAAATACATTAGTATGCCAACAAGCTCTCTATTTCCATGAGGCATTACTAGAGTTAACAAAAATTAAGGTAAGGATTCACACCAGGCTCTCAGCAATGATGTAGCATAGGAAGTTTTTTTTTTTAAAATTTTGTAAATATCATATACTTCACAATAAAAATAGAATCACCAGAAAATGCAAAAGTGCCCTTACTATGGATGAAGGCTGAAATATTTATGCTGCTTTTATGAGCTTACCTTGTATTGTAGAAACAAGACTTCCATTGATAAGAATTCTACAATATTTTATTTTAATGAGAATTTGGACATTCAAATATCTAATATAGTTCATGTTTCTTCCTCAATTGGCTCAGTTACAGTTGCCTGAAGAAATATGGCTCTGATTTTAAATAGCTTTCTGATGCTGAGCTGACCTCTGGTATTGAATGTTCCATGGTTCCTTTCAATGGGAAAGAAGGTTTGTGCATTTTCAAAAACTGACAATGTCACAAAGGAACTAAAGAATAGTTATTTTCTGAACCTTGAAAGTGACTTTTGTGTGGCATGTTGGAAAATCGAGTGAACATTTACCTTCTGGAACTTTTCAGTTTTCCAGGACAAAGCTTAGTATACAGTAGCCTTTTTTTCCCTGAGTTTTTCAGGTAAGTTAAATCCATATGCACTCTTAGGAAAGACATTTTATTATAGCAAGAAAAATGTGTTGATCTAGAGTGGAGTGATTAGGCCATTTGTCAAAGAGAGTTACTGTTTCTGATAACATTTACAGGTCACACATGCTTCTCAAACCTCAAGAGAAGCAAGCTTGCAATAAGTTTGCTCAAATGAATCTGTTCCACCTGAACTGACGAAACAGATTGTTAAGAGTGAAGAGTGAAGCACTATGCAAAATATTTTAGACATTTATATTCATAAAAGAAAATATTGGAACGGAATTATTTCATGTTCATTGAAAAGTTTTAAAAATGAGTATAGAAATTTACTGATTTTCATTGAATATTAAGTATCATGCTGCAAGTCTGCACATATTATAAAAGAAAAATAATACAATAACATAAAAACTGACCAACAGTAATATAAACATTCTATTTAAATATCATACAAATTTGAAAAAATATACTTGGACTTAATATTTTATATATGTCATGTATTATTGAATTATTACTTTGTCTTTTTAAAATATATATGTTGAAAATAAACCAATTTTACTTAATATTAAAGATAAATAACATTTTGTAAAATATATATTTTATATGACAAAGATGTTTTAAATGTCTCTATTTTAAAGTATTATATATGTGTAGTAATGTAAGCATTGTGTATGTATATAAATTGAGTATGTACATGTACATTTACACACTCGTACTATATCGCAGTATTTTTTAATCTGGCTTTATTATAAAACCTTTAAAAGTGTAAGTTAGAATGTCCAAGCAAACAGAGACTTGATGGTTGAACAACAACATATTTTTGTATAAGTCTTACAAAGATAAATATTTAAATTACAAATTTAGGGAACATGTAGAAGTTAAAAATGTCTTATATCTGCTAGAAAAGTAATAACTTTAGCAGAACATATACTAAAGTTGAAAAAATACAGAGACTAGAAAGACATCTCCAGCACAGGTTTGGCACACAAATTTAAAAAAAAATATCAACTTATTAAAAATCATTACTTTTGTTCAACATAAGTTTAAACTAAAATTCATTTAAATAAGTGGTACTTTTAGAAAATTTTAACATGAATAACTTGATAATTTTTAATAAATTAAAAATACCTCATAGTTGCAATTAATTTATTATCTCATTAAAAAGGATTGATATGCAATCAATGTGTCATTGAAAACAAATATTACATGAAGCAGAAACAAGTATTTGAGCCTCTTAGCACCTGAAACTTACCCTGCTGGGTTTTTTTCTAATTACTTTGAGTCTACTTTGAAGACTTAAATGTCATTTATACATGTAACATAAAATGCATGAAAAAATAGATTTAATTTTGTGAGTAATGAATTATTTAAAAAACAATAAAAGTGCAATTGTGAAAAAATTTCTAAGTAAGTTTTTCTTATATTGAAATATAAGGAAAAACAAACATTATTTGATTTAGATTTTATTTGGAAATTAAAACTAATATTTCATAAGACTACTTATGCATCATAGAACAATAGCTTTATTCCCAACAATGTATCATAATGTTAAAATTTTGTAAATTAATTTTTTTCCTATTATAAATCATTAAAATAGAAAAATCTCCTATAGAGCATCGTATTTTAACATTGATTTGTCTACTAGCAAAGCTTTATTCATGAGCTACTCATGGGAAGAGACTATTTCTGTCAGATATCAGACATACAGTAATAATTGCTCAAATGAATGTAATAGACTAAGCCAAACATGATATAAAGAATATTGATGCCATTAGGAACATAGATCAGAATCATGTCAAGAAGTTTAAAAAGTCCAAGGTCTTTCTGAAGATATTCAGGTTTTATTTTTATAATGGGGTGGTGACATTGAAATGACATGAAGTGTCAAGGCTCCAGACATTAATTGGGTAATTGGCGATATTCTCAATTTATTTCAAGTATATTATTCCACATGCATTATGTTAACATTATGAAATCCATCAGTGCTATTTACACAGTATCTTAAGAACTTTCTTTATAGGGTTTTAAAGAAATTGTCTTCTAATGGCTTCTACAGAAGTTAGAGTTTTCAATATGTGATGTAAATTGTGGACAGAGTAAATCCATTACTTGTAGTTAAAAGTAAAAATCCGGTAGTTTTATCATATTTTAATTTTGCATTTCCTGATGGAAATCTGATATTTCTGTTTGATGCTTTGTTTGTTTTTCTTGTTGTGTTTTTTTTTTTTCTGAAATGGAGTGAGAACCACTATTATAATGGATGATTAATTCTGCTGGATTCTGGGTGACATAGTTATTGAAAATATTCTCAATGACATTACACTGTTTAAGAAATTGAACTGAAAAGTAAAATAGGACATTAAAATTGAGATTATTTTCAAAGTCCATATTCATCAGTAGTTGTGAGAAATATGTATGGACTGATTCTCAAGTGAACTAGGTTTATAAAAATAATGAATAATACAATCCTACTTAATAATTCACATATGCAATTATATTCCATGGCTATGTGTGGTGATGAATGAAACGGAAGTTGCTGTAATCATAACAGCTGAAAAATAAATTAAGGCATATCCTTTATCTACAGACCTGAGTAAATACAAAATGTGTTTATTTGTTACTGTTTGTTATTCTACAAAGCTTTCTAATAATTTCTTACATCCAAGAGCTTAGTATGGATTATAAACTTCAACATCTCTATATATACATTTCCAGGCCTCTTATTTTTTTTTAAAAAAAAAAATTAGCTTTCTCCTTACATAAAAATTGTTTCTTAAAATCAAGTATGGACTTCTTGCCTTTTTGATCACAAAAGTAATGACGTAAATTATTTAACAATCTGATAAAAATTTCATATTTCTTCTATTTAAAAATGATTTTCTTAAGTTTTATTCTCTATTTATGGATGTTTTCCTACAGGTGTGTATGTTTTTTCAGTTTGCCAAAGGAATACTATGCTAGAGGAGGCCAGAGCATCCAGAAGATGCCCTGGGACTATATTTACAGAAACTTGTGAACCAACATATGATGTTGGGAATTCACCCAGGTCCTTTGCTGGAACAGCCAATGTTCTTTCTGCTCAGTCACCTTTGCAGTCCTCCAAAATTTTGGTTTTTTTTTTTTTTTTTTTTTTTTTGACTTTGTGGTTTCAATAATTTCCTGAAAACTATCTAATTAAATGTTTTACTATGTGATTTTCTAGCTCATAAAATTTAAGAACTTTAATAGGCATTTCAGGGAAAATAGCATGTTTATGGTTATACAATACATTGCTAAGTACTAAGAATAAATAATTAAGACGGATGCATGGCTAGAAGGTTTGCATAGGTATTTTATTTCAAAAATAACTCTAAATTAAAATCAATTTATTTGAAGAAAATGTTACTATTTCAGCAATATAATGATTTTTATCTGTTGTGCAAAGTAATACTTTTCAAAAAATTTAACACTCAAGAAACAGAAAGGAAGTGCTAGCATTCTTCCACTTAAACTATTGTAAAAATTATTATGGAAGCTCACCACATGGGCTGGGCAGGTGCCAGTATGATAAACTGGTCTGTGATGGAGAAAAGGGAAGGAGAAGATCTGAAGACACAGAGACTATGAGAAATAAGCTGATATATATGGCTTACACCGCCATCTGGGGCCATGCTGATGTCTGGGGCTAGCTGCAGTCAAGGGTTACTTGTGATTTCCTGCCCCGACCACAGCTCTGGTCTGTGTTGATTTTCTTGCTCTATGTTACTACTGAAGGCCAAGCAGATGTTTTGGTCTGTGCCCCAACCTGACACTATTTTGATGTCCAAAGGCCACACTGACACGGGGGCCATATTAATTCTGAGTGTCCTGGTTCCTCTCCAAGACAATGACGGTGTTTGGGTATGAGGTTTGCATGAGGGTCATACCTAGGTCCAAGGTCCTTCCACAGCTGGGGTCTGTGTTGATGTCTGTGTTTAGGCTTTTCTGGAAGGCCTTGGAAGAACAGAGGCCCTGGTAGCATAGGAACAAAAGAACAAGTCTTGCTCCTCAATTGCCAGCACAAAAGACAGTGTTCTGCTTTCAGGAGAACAGACCTTAATTGCTTGGGCCTGGGAGAAATGACTGTCTTATTGGCTGCCATAAGGGAAGAGCTGGCTCTACACCTCACCATACATGTGGTAGAGAGGCCCTGATTGCTTGTGTTTCCTGACCCTGACCTTCACCTGAGAGGTCAGTCCAAGTAGAGTCTTGGACAAACTCAGTTATCACCCAGGCCCACATTCAGGACTGCCCACTGCTATAACACCTACATATACCCCATGTATGACCTGCTAAAGCTTGTGAAGGGAACTTCCTGTGGAGTCATAGCAACTGGATCTCCACGACTAGGGACAACATCTAGATATCTGAGAGAAGTATAGGTGAGGGCCTAATACTGATGAGGTGTCATAAGCAGAGGCCTTGAGTCAGACCAACAACTCATTGTAATGAACATTTGCAAGTAAAGCTCTTTTATCTAAAAGGTTTACTTCATGACAGACTTCAGGTCCTAAGGACTCTCAGACAAAGAAATATGTAATGGAGAAGCTAGAAAAGTAGAGAAGTGACATATTTATCTTTCTTTTTTAAAATCTTTTTTTGAGAGAGGTTACAAGGGTGGAAGATGGATATGGAAAATAGGGAGATGAATGAACTTTAGTGCATACTTTAAAACTCAAGGAATAACTAAAAGAATTGTGTTGATATGATAAAAATATAAACACAGAAATTCTATTTTGTTTAGTCATGCAGAATTTAAAAATATATAATTGCCATCTAAAAGAAAAAAGATGTTTTACAAATAAGTTAATAACATAAAAATATATGTTGCTTTATATTAAATATATTTCCCCAAAGAGTTTGATTGAAACATTTACTTCAAGCTATGTACATATGTCAAGGACTCAAAAAGGTGAAATTAAAACTGATGAGAAAAATAGAGTCAGAAAATATTTCTCTAAATGTCAGTTGTTTAGAATGCTATGAAAATATCCGTTGTTAGGAAATTAATTTTAGCCATTTCATCTGAGAATTCCAGTACAAACATAAAAACACTGAAACTGAAATTAACTCAAGTTAAGAAATTCAATTCATTAAGAACAATTATAACTACAGAAAATTGTTTTTACCATAAAATTACAGTTTGTTGTGCATATGAATTAGACTTAGAATTTATTTTTACTATGTAATTGTGTTGCTAAATATGTTTTCTTGAACTTTATATTGTGGTTGCCTACCGACAGAATACCATGTTTCCTCAAAATATTGCCATCATGAAACTAGATATTCTTTGAAATTAAATATTGTATTACTTTCGTTATGTTCATATAATCTAGCATATGTCATTCTTTATAAAAGAATCTCCAATTTTATTCTGGAAAGTAAGAGTTATTTTGATACTTAGATTTGATCATTAAGCATCATCTCATAGGACCAATATTATAGGTAGAATAGTATTTTTCTACAAAAAAATATGTAACATAACAAAAAATTACTTCCTAACATAATCACAGTCCATTTTATGTCATGCAAAAAATTATGTTGTGAACTTAGCCATATCACAGATTGCATGGCAGGTACAGCTGACCAAAACTAAAGGGGACAGAACTCAGACTGTACTGAAGATTATCTGTCTGCTACAGACAATCCAAAGTTAATACTGAGATACTGTAGTAAGTAGTTTCTGGCCCAACCTAGCCCTGAGTTCTGGACCCACAGTCCCAAATAATCACAAAAAGTCATATATTAATTACATGCTGTTTGGTCTATAGCTCAGGCATATCACTTGCTAACTCTTACTCTTAACCTAACCATGAGTAGCCAAGTGGCTTAGTACCTTTTCTCAGAGCATTGCCATCTTCTTTCCTCTGTTTCTCCTGGCCTCTCTGCTCTGCTTTCCCTTCCCAGAATTTTTTTAGTCTGGTAGCCCTACTCTGTCTGCCCTCTGGACAATCAGTGTTTTATCTAACTAGTGAAGGGACAAATATTTAAAAATATCATAATTCAACAGCATTTCTTATTTTTTAAAAATAAAACCCCCAATCTACTTTTTTCTGCATAGTTTTTCTTTACTTTATTTCTTTTGCAAAGGACTTTCTCTATGCTTTTTCCTTTTTATTGTCTCTTCCAAGAATGTACATACATACACTGTAATTTAGGGGGTTTTTTGGTTTTGTTACGTTTTCTCATCTGAACTTGACTTTACTGCTCATATTTTTCTGACCACACCCTTAATCTACTAGTCTTGGCTAGGATTAAAGGCTTGGCAAGGTAGCCGACTGGCTCCACTCAGTTCCTTAGAGTTTAGGTATCAGAGGTTCTTACAGAAGCCACATTCACCACCCCAATTCTGGGGAACTTAGGGCCCACACTGCCACCAAGTAAAGCACCACTACCTGCTGCTCATGAACTCCATTTAAGTATTTGGCAACAGGGCTTTTTAAAAGAACCACATGTGTTTGATGCTAATGTGGAGGCTGGAACCATCTATTAAATGAGTTGCACCTCTGCTTGTCACCAGCAACAGAGCCCTCTGAGAAAATGCTGCTATCAAGAAGCTTTCTTTGAGTTTGTTCCCTTTTTGTCTATATGAACAGAAACCTTAAATGCATCATATGCAGCTCCTGCTTGTATGGAGGCTCTTCTGAGACTTTAGGAACCAGCTGTGTAGGAGCTGAAGCTATGCACCACAAGCCCATAATTTTGTAACTCAAACCTGCCTGCCACTATATACCATAGTCTACTTGAGATACACAACTAAAAAGCTGTTTTGAGCTCCCCTTTAGAACTGTTTTTAAAGCTTTCTCAGGTCTGTGTAGATCACATCCCATGTTGGAATGTTGTTTGTAGTAAAACTTTTCTGGCTCAGTCTAGGCCCAAGTTCCAAATCTGCAGTCCCTAAGCCTTAAGTAATCATACAAAGGCTTATATTAATCACAAGTTGTTTGGCTTATTGCTTAGGTTCATTATCAGCTATCTCTTACAACTTAACCTATGTCTATTAATATGTCTTGCCATGTGGCTAGTGGCTTTACCTGTGTTCCATTATAGTTTGCTCTCTTGGCTGACAGCTCCCAGTGCCTCCCCATGGCTCAGTCATCCTTCTCCTTTATCTATGCATTTCCATAGGCCAAAATAGTTCCTTTATTATCCAGTGGTAATTCACAATGTACAGAAAGACATCCCACATCAAGATACCATCTTTCAGAAATAGTCAAGAGGCAAGTCAAATGTAATTGCTAAGTTTTAGAGTAATTCGCATTCGCTTGAATTAGATTTTGAATATTTACTTGAGTGTCACACAAGAACTGTTCTATCTTATTGTTTCTGACAGTAGTGCAGTTGATTTGAACATAGATATACAGAAATGTCCAGGAGAAACATGAATAGCCAAATGCATTTTTAAAAACCCCAAAATAGCTGAAATTCAACAAACTCAGAAACTAAATACACTAAAAATAATCCTGTCTAGATGGTTATACAGCATTCAGACTGTCAAGCAAAGAAGGAGAATTATGACATTGTCATTTTGTCAATAAATTCTCATTATTTGGCATGATTACTATACTTCACCACTGTGTGCTACATGATATATTTTATAACATGTTTCTGAATGATAATTTTGACTCCTGAAAAATCAGAAAGAGAGAGAGACAAATGTTACATTTATATTCACTGTCTTCTTTACAATTCTTTACAAATGTGTATATAACTTTGAATGATTTGGGACTGATATTCATCCCATAGAAGTGTTAGCCGGTATCAATATAAAACCTGATTTGAATATTCATACTGCTGGAATAGTTTTATAGATCATGACTTTAGATAGAAATTATTCTCCAGCTCCAGAAAATGTTACCTTTAATTTAGTGATAAAACTATCCTCTAATTTATTTTTGTAGCCTTTACCATTAAAAGAATAAAATTAATTAATAATCATAACTCACTTATCACATTTAATATATGTGGTTCAAAGGTCAATTTTTATAGCTATGAAATTAGAATAGATTTATATAACTGTCATTGACTGTACTCCATGGGGCAGAGAAAATCAGTGCATATTTACAATAGTCTGCTGAAATACTATTAGTATATTATGAAATTAATTATTTTTGCCATTCTCAGACCCATCAATATTAAACTTCTAGGATGAGTCTTTTTTATGAGACTACACCTTAAATATCTCATGATTCAAACTGAATATTACTATAAAATTTTTACTATCTCCTTCATCTGTTCTTCAAAAGAAAGTACTTACACACATCTTAAAGAATCTTACAATACCCTTGTGCTTCAAGGAGCAAACAACCAGTTGAACTCAATCCACAGTACTCCTGTTACTATACATTTGTCCCTATGTTTGCAATAAAACAGTGAAGAATAATTGTTTTCAGTGAAGGCTTAATTTAGAGAACTTAAAGGTATATTCAAACGTTTCTGTACAGGTTTTTATTATACTTACATGAATCCAGTGAATTATCATTATTTTACCAAAGAAGTAAAGTAGTGCTAAATCAGATGCCTATAAATTAAAGTTATTTATATTTGCCCTATTGTGAATTTCAGTGATATAAGAATTTTCCTTTCTTAATGCAGAATATTAAATTTGATTTTTATTTTGAACAATATAAAATCTCTTACTGGTAGAAGTTTGGTTAATTATTCTATAAAAATTAAAAAGTCTGCATTTGTCACTTTTCTCAAGAACATGACAGATTATCTTGACAAAAAAAGTAAAGAAATAATACTACCTTGACTATTGCCTTAAAAACCAAGTAACGGAGCATCAGTGGGGGCTGTGAGACCAAATAGCAGAATTTGCTAATTTTGTGATGGATTAGAATGTAGAGAGCTTAAGTTAGCACCAAAATAATCTATAACCATCAAGGTCCTCCCTGAGTCAACGTCTTTTTGCTAGATCATATGTTTCAAAGTTGCCCATCCTTTGAAAGCATTGCTTTAAGCCAAGGGACCAAAAGTTTAAACACATGCGTCCATGGGGGGCATTTCCCATTTGACCTGTCATCTCTAAAGGTGATCATGTCATAGTGAATCTACTTACAAGAAATATCAAATAAAACATTAACTCTACCAAGTTAAAATCTGTAAAACTTGATAAATAGAAGGTAAAATTAAATTTTCTAGCTGAATTTTTAAGTCTCAAAGTTTTTTGACAGAAATAAATAGAACATTAAATGAATTTCTCAACTTACTACTTTATATATCATTTTTGCCTACTTTTGACTTTTTATGTTTAAAGGTTGAAGACAAGTGTGTCCAAAAGGTAGGCAAGCATACCATAAATAGGTTTCTTTGCCTTTTTTACCTTTAATAAGTATATTATTATATGAAAATGCTACTAGGTGAGATCTGTTGAACGTCATTATATAAAACTGAGCTTTATAGAACTTACTTTAAAAGGAGTCTTTCAAAAGAAATTTTATTTTCTAATGGTTTTAGAGCATTCCATTCTTCAGTCATTATGTTTTTAATATTTATGGATACATTATTCTCTCTATGTATCTCTTGAAGTTATCTAAACAATCTGGTAAGTTATCCATTTTATTCCTTAGAATATTTGACAAACTGTCCTTTTGTTTAATACACATTTAGAGAAACAGCTAACTTTTTGAAGCTTTATCACTTCAAAGTCATTTTATAGGTTCTATTTTCTTTAGTTTTAATTTCAGACATGTATTTTCAAACATATTGTGGATTCAAGAAAATAAAAGACACAATTTCTATTATATAAAGGTGTGTAAATACTTACATATCATTTATATTTCCATTTCAAACACTTAGAATGTATTTTAAATTCTATAACATGGTAAACCTTATAAAGAAATAATTAGGACATTTAAAAACTTCATTTTATCTATTCTTTTATGGAAGAGTCAGTATGAACCAAAAAGTGTTCAAATAATAATTATATAACAAATTCTATTTTCAGAAAGTATATTAATATACTCTCTATCAAATTTTTGATCCAAATATACATAATAATTTAAGTTTGAATAGAAAGTTTATTTTAAGCATGTCAAAATCTACTTTTATTGTAGATTGATCAATAAGGATTTTCTTCCTACTCCCCACTCAAGCAACCAACCGTGTAATCTACATTTTTTAATCCTAAATTCTTGGAGAGAGAGAGAGAGAGAGAGAGAGAGAGAGAGAGAGAGAGAGAGAGAGAGAGAGAGAGATTTTGCATGTTCATGTGTATGTGTTTCTCCGTGTTATCACTCTGTCCCTTACAACAACAGGGACATTATTTCTCTTACCATTTTTTATTTTACTCAGGTTATCATCATGGTTCAACATGATAAGACAATTCTTAGCATTTCTTTCTTCTGGTCTTGTCCATATCTCCGTTCCACTAGAGTTTCCTACAACCAAATATTTCATTCTACAATTACAAGATATTTATGTTGATTGAAACTTATATAAACCCTCATACTGTAGGAAACAATTACATTAAAACTCATTGTTGTTAGACTGAGGAAGATTGTTTTGAGAATTTAGAGAAAGCCTCACGAGCCTGTCCTTACTTCTTCTTTGTTATAGTTCCACCCTCTCTTTTCCTCCCCCAGCTTCTGTTTCCAGGCCCCAGTTTATGTTTAAGAAAAGGGCAGGTCTCCCATAAATTAAAAAAATATGTCATATCAAGTTATAGACAGATTGAGTGCCTCCCATGTATAAGTGGGCAAGTAAACCCAATATGAGTATGGTCCCAAAAGCCAGTAAGAGTCAGAGACAGCCCCTGATGCCCCGTCAGTTCTACAAGAAGACAAAACTACACAACTACAACATATATGCAGTGTGCCCAGATCAGTCTCATGCAGGATCCCTGGTTGCTGGTTTATACCTGTGAGACCCTATGATTTCAAGTTAGTTGGTTATATGGCTTTTCTTGTGGTATTTTTGACCCATCTGGCTCAGAGAATCTTGCAAAAGAAGTGAAAAAACAAAAAGCCTGTCTTAACAAGCGATAAAAAAAAAATGTTTAGTGTTATTTACTTTATCTTTTGCTGAGATTTTATGGACACTGAGATAGCCACAAGCAGAAAGCAAAAGAAAAAAATGATGCAGAAAAAAATACTGATGGAAACAGATAAACTAGAGAGGAAGGACAAGTAGGAGGAAGAGAAAAGTGAATAAGAGATAAGGGATGGAGACAAGGAATAAAGAACAGAAAATCTGTTCACCAAACTTAATTTTTTACTATATGTGTTACCTATAAAAATTGCAATTGAATACCTGAAGTAATATGCAAATAATATATCTTGCATTAGTAAAAAATGTGTTCCATAATTTTACAGAAGAGTGAAATTATATTTTGCCATAAATATTAGTAAATCCAAAGCTAATGTTATTAAATGCTGAAAATATACGATATTTGAAGTAAAATGTATCAATAAGTCTACTTAAAATATTTTAATACATATTTTGTATCATAGTCAAAATATCAAATCATGCAAAAGGATAAGTCAAAAATAATTTAAAGATAGTCTTGACTTTAGGATGAGTAAATCAGACTTGCCTGGAGTGGATGTGTCCCGTTGGGCTGACCCTCCTTGGAACTTCTTGCCCTTTTTGGGGAAGGTGATGGTTGAATGAGGAGCTGGAGGCTGAAGGCTGACTGGGAGAGATTGGGAGGAGGGATGAAAGGTGGAGCAGGATACATGGGTAAAAAATAATTTTTTTAAAATAAAAAATTAATAAAATGAACATACAAAAAAGAATAATAAAAGAGTATCTCTCATAATAAAGCTAATTTTATTAGCTGAATACTTAATCAATTGTAATATAAAGAGGCAAACTATAATCAATATACAGTCTCCAAAGAAAAATTTCTGGTTTCTAAAAAATATAACACTACATAGTGGAGATTATTATTATGATGAATTCTGGAAAATCAGCAAAGTCTCCTCCATCACATTGGTGGGGAAAACTTGTTTAAGGTCAAGCAAGGAGTACCTGGAATAAAATTGGGAGAAATGAAATGAAATTATCAGTGAAACATGAGCATGCCTCATAGTGAAAACATGAAATTCATACAGATTAATAACAGGGTAACAATAAAATAAAACAAAAGGGCTCATCAGCAATTTTTTTGCCAATTGGGATAACAGGTTTAAAAGTGAAATACAGAAAGATTTTATTATTTTTATAACAATGTTTCAGGTAATAACAAAAGAGAAATCAAATTTTGGCCTGAAGGATGTTTTGGTGGGTAAAGTACCTGATGTTGAAGCATTGGAAACTGATTTTGAAAACCCAGAACCCATGTTGAGTGGATATGGGAACCCTGATCTATAATCCCCAAATTCTGACTGTGAGATGTGAGCTAGAGGCAGAAAAATTCCAGGAAACTTGAGGGACACCTAACCTTGCAAAAATACCATCTAACAAGAGATCCTTTTTTGGCGAGGTGAAGGTGAGAACCGTATCCTACTGAGGTTTTCATCTTATTTATATACTATGTAGACCTACACATAATTTGGGGCACATACAGACGTTTTAAGAAAAACATACATATATGTCTTAAAGTAAAACTAATATCTTTAAAAGATAGTTATGTTGGTAGGAGAGACAGATTGTGAGTCACGTGGTTTTGGGTATAATTGAATGTGAGACTTTAGGCCTTTACTTTCTTTAGAAAAATAGAAATAAAATGAAAGAATTATTTTAAATTCAAGGCATGTCTTACAGACAGTTGAAACTTTGAAATTCTAGGAGAAATGCGGCCTTACATAGAGAATTGTAGAAGATGGAACGACAGCTGTTCCATGTCCTCAAGTGTGTAACTTTTTAATGAAGCCAAAATATTATCTGGAATTAGTAAGAAGCAAAGTACATTTTATGGAGTTTGAGTATATAACTTAAACTATGCATTTTTCATGTTCATAAGCTGTCCACATCTCCTTATTGTAACTCCACATCCATGGCTTTTCACACTGATCACTTGTGAATGGAACACTGTCTTGTCACTACCCTGCTTCCCTTTATAGATTAATATTTAGTCTTATGCCAATCTACCAATATCTCTCTCTGTGTCTCTGTCTTTCTCTATCTCTCTCTGTCTCTCTCTGTGTGTCTCTCTCATCTCTCTGTCTATCTCTGTCTCTGTCTCTCTCCTCTCTCTCCTCTCTCTCTCTCCCCCCTCTCTCTCTCTCTCTCTTCGCCCCCTTCTCTCTCTCCTTCTCATGTAGCACTCTACTCCAAATGTAATCCTCCTAGTTACTATTCCCAAGTGTAAGGATACAACTGGGCAGCTCCATGACCAGAAAGACGTGTTTTGTCAGTCACAGCTATTTTTACACATGACACAAACATTGAGCCACAGAACACTGTCCATTGAATGAACTCCTAACACACACTCCCAAATATCAATTGAATGGAGTCAGAGGGCACTCCTGAATATCATTCAAATGGCTTTTAAGTGGCAATTATCATATTACGAAAAGGCCTAAAATTTAGACACTAAAGTATATATTGGGATAAAAAAATGATATGAAGTTATCAAAACATGAAATCTTAGATATTTTGAGCAAGTTGAGGGGAAATTATATCCAACCTGGAACCAAATATTATTTTTCAAAAATTAGGCTGAATTAAAAAAATTACTTAAGAAATTTTGTAGTCATTTACATACCAACTATATACCCTTCTTATCCCTCCTCCAGCTTTTCCCCAGCCTTCCAGCTGATCTGCTCCCCATTCCCTTCCTTACAAGGTACGACCTCCTGAAATAGAATCTAGAAACAGAAAATACGTATCTAAAATACCTAATACTGGAGATATGTCTTAAAAGCAGTTAATTTAATTTGCCTTAAGATGTCAGTATTGGTCTTCCTAAGACTAGAATAAGTTTTAGAACAGACTTCATGAGAAAAATACAGGCTTTCGAAATACTCTTACTGAGACACAAAAACCCAGGCTTATCAAAGAAGTGGGTGGATGTAATATACATACAGATTAAATTGAAAGTCTATACAAACAGTGATAATGGGTGAAAACACAAACTGTGCAAATCTGATTGACATGTTAGTTAATTAAAAGCAACAAGCAAAGGAGGTTTGGGATCACTGAAGGGATTACTCACAGTGACAAGTCTTCCAAACTGTTCTGTTTCTGGGAAGAAGGAAGAATCAATGAATGAAATTAAAAACAAACAAGCAAACAAACAAAATCCTGCAATACAGTGCATGTTAGAACATCTAGGGAAAGGCCCAGGTGGTACAGAAGTTGTCTCACTGTGTGAAAGACTAATAATTCCTAATGTTCTGTCTCTGGGACTATGATACACATCAACAACATTAACACTCAAAGTGATTGACCCTTCTTGAAACAACTAAGTTTACAAACCTTTAGAGTTTGATGAGTTCGTGTTTCTAAATACAGAAGTGCTTACATTTTTCAGAGTTTCAGATTAATCACAGAATCTTCCAGGCTTTTTTAACACAAAAGTTGAAGTCTCAAGCAGATATTAGTGCCCAGTTCCCTTACAGTCACAGTGACTTTATGACTTGTGAAAAAGGTTGCTTTTCCCATTTTATGATGACTAATCCAAGAATGTTTGCATGTTTTAATTTAAAATGGACATTCTGTTCCAATAAATATAACTATATCAGTGTATAAATAGCTTCCTATACTCACCTGGGAAGAAAACCCTCCTCATCGCTGGCAGAATCTGTGATTTCAGTTACAACAGTCAAATGTATTTCTAATGAATTTTTTATAATTTTCTTCAGAGATAGTAGCATAATTTCACTGTTGTTAATTTCAGTTATCAGAAAGTGTTTGAAGCAAAAAGCACATCAGATATTATACTGTATATTTTCAGATTCATACTGCCAGATTCGAATCTTGTATAGTGCATTATTCTTTTCTATCTTTATTTTTTATCTTTTATATTTCTTCTTCTCTTAAACTATACCTCCTAAATGCCACTTCCCCCTCCTTCCTTCCTTCTTCTCCCATCACTTCCTTCTTCGCCAGATCCACTGCTCCTTCATTTCTGTTTATAAAAGAGCAGGCCTCACAGTGATATCAACAGAAATAGCCATAACAAGATGCACAAAGACAAGGTATATGCGCTCACATTAAGGCTGGATGAAGCAACCGATTAGGAGGAAAAGTGTCTGACGAGCAGACCAAAGCCTCAAGAGATACACCCTCACTCCATTGTTGGAAGTCCAACAACATAAACCCAAGCTAAATAAAACACAGAATTGTGCAGACCCATGTAGGCTTCATGGTTGCCACTTCAAGGAAGTCCCTCCCAGTCCTCCTTTAGTCTCTCTACATCCCATCACCCATTCATTCCTCCATGGAGGACAAAAAAATCTAAGGTGGGTCAGTTCAATCTGGCATATTCAGATGAAGTAGGTCTGAGTCTTGCATCCCAGTATTAAGGCTGAGTTAGGTGTTCCTCTGTAGGAAATGGGTTCTGAGATGTCGGTTCATGCACCAGGAACATAGTCTGATTATATTGCAAGACATTCCACAAACTTTCCATGCCATTTGACAGTCCTCTACCTTTGGAAGCTTAGTTCCTATCCTTGAAGAATTCCCAGTGATCATTTAAGAGACAGTGAGCTTGCAATGGCTCCGATCAGCCATCTCTGTGTGTCTCCTTCTCATGGTCCTGATCTCTTTGCTGATATACACTCTCCTCTCTCGTCAGCTAGACCAGGAGCTCGACCTGGTGCTTAGCTATGGATCTCTGCTTCTGCCTCTATCCATTGCTGGATGAGGATTCCATGACAATTAGGGTGGTCATTCATTTGATTTTTGGGGAAGTCCTGTTTAGGCATCCTCTCTACTATTGTTTGGAGTTCTAGATAGGGACATCTTGTGAGTTCTTGAAGGTTTCCTTAGCACCAGGTTTCTTTCTAACCCCACGGTGGCCTCCTCTATCAAGATATCAGTTTCTTTGTTCTCCTTCTCTGTTGCTCTTCTCACTCAACCATCTCCTTTCTTGATTTATTTCCACCTCCTCTTGCTTGCTTTCTGTTATGATCCCAATCTACTCAGGAGATCTCTATGTCTGCTTTCCAGGGAGATCCCAGTTATCGAAAGCATCAGTTTCAAATGAAGTTTCAAGTAGAAAATACACTTCATTCATATAAAAGTACCTGCTGAGCATTACTTAATTGTTTAGTATTGATAAGCATAATGCAGTACATTATGTGTCTTTATTATTTTTCATTGCATAATAATGTATGACTTCCAAATTTAAATATGCATTATTCCACCATTATTTGAGTAAATCTATAGTCTTATGTTTTATTAAATGCATTAAAGACATTCATAAAATAATATCCTACCCCTCATATAAAATATGAATATTTTCCTTAATAAAGTTATTTGAAAATTTTGTTGTATTTTATTGAGCCTAAATTAATTATCATGCTTGCTAAAAGTCATGAAGCAAATACATTTCTCATTACAGAATAATAGTTGAGAATTATGTTAACATATTATTTCAACATGAATTGTTGCTTTTATCATTTCTTAGTTGCTGGTTTGCACCCTGACATGAACATTGCAATGGTCACTGTCAATATTACTCATGCGGATGCTTAGCAACAGTTTCACTAGCAACATGTGATTGCATTTATAAAGTCTCTTTTTAAGATAAATTATTAAACAATTGAAATTAGAAGTTAATTCAACACTTTTAAACAAGTAAAAGGCATTTGGGTCATTGGTATGTATCAGTAATTAACTCGAAAACCATGTAGTTTTCAAGTGGGTAACCAACAAAATATATTTTTAAAACATTGTGCCTATGCATTTTGAATGTTTGTATCCCTCCCATTTCTTTGTATAAGAGAGTTTCAGTGTAATGATACTCATAGCACTTACATTCTTGCTCTAAAATTGGTGTATATTAAAAGAAGGATACATCGGTAATTATGGAAGCTTATAGAAAAGTTATTAATGCACGCCTGGGGTCTCCTGGCAGTTAAAGCGGAAGCTGAGAATGAGCAGAAATTATGTATGCTATATAAAGAGAAGTGATGACAAATAAGTTAGGAATAGATTCCCCCAAGGACGGGGACGGCAGGATGATACCAGATGTCCAGTGTAATTAATGCGATGATAAAGGGGAATGAGCAGCACTCACAGGCTGGAAGCCATCAGGCAGGAGGCAGAAAATAAACTGCTGCCCTGCAAAAATAGGAACTATTTAAACATAGAGATTTTTCACCCCCACATTTTAAATAGTTCTTTAAATAGAACATGAGTAGACTAATGGGGAGGACATCATTGAACACAACTGCCCAGATTAGAGACATGCACAGTTTTTTTGAGAACTATCTGATTGTGCTTTTCTTCCTTAATGTATTTAAAGGCCTTACAAAATATAAATTTATAGGACTGCCATTTTAAAAGAAACTTTAGTTTAGTATTTTTTTATTTTTAAAAAATAAAATGAACAAGGACAAGCACTAATAATCCTCTTATAAAAATAAGTAGTTTTCTTGGTCATCAAACACCATCTGTAACAACAGGTTTTAAACTAGTTCTGGGCTATATGACGTCAGAAAATGATGTATTGCTGTGAAAATATAACCGGAACTTTTATCTGTGTTAAACTAACTGAGGATATAATGTCTTTCTTTTTAATTGATCCCTATTAAAAATTGATCCTAATACCAAGAAGGTAGATGCATTGTGATATTTCAATGTTCAAAATGCACAGATGTATCTTTAGTTTTAAACTATTATAAAATTTGTAAACATAGGAAACCATAATGGAGCCCTTGTTCCTGCAAGTCAGCTAACTAGCTTGCACTGCCAGCCATTGTCATGTCCTGCTCTATTACCTTCCTGAAGAACATAATTTCCAAGAAATGTCTAGCAAGTTCTTCTCTATTTTTAAGCCTGCAATGCTAAAACTTTAGTACTCAAAAAAAATTATGACTTTTCATTTTCTAATTTAAAAATTACCATCTAAAATACTTCACATAGTAATTATGGTAAAAAGCTTAAACTATTTAACAAATAAAATTATTCTAATGTATCAAACCAGTTGGCCCTTATATCTACATAGCTTTAGGACTTACATATTATTTACTTTCACATTTTTAAAAATTCTTTCCTCATTCCTTTCCCTTCCATATCTGGTTTTAGGTTCTGTGTTTGTTAAATTTTCATTGATTTATATTATAACCTAAAAATAGATGCTGATGACACATTCATATTTTACTCTACAAATTCTTATATTTCAAAAAATTGTCAATAGAAGGGTACTCAGCCTGATTTACTATTGGTTTGATATCAGGAAAAAGGGTTTTGTTGCCTCTTGTTTTTGTAAAGAAAAGTCAATGTTTTTGACTCAATGTTTGAGATTATAACTTTTGTTTGAGATAGAAGCACTGCTTCATTGAGAAAATTTGATTAAACACTATTTAATTGGGGTATAGTAACATATATACACATAGTTTCACATATGCTTATATTTAGAATAGTTTTCTATAAAGAAATTTTAACTTGTAAATATTGAATTACAATAAAGTAAAGTTCATAAGAATTTATAAATAAATACTGTGTTGGATAAGTGAGTCGTATTCTTTCAAGTGTTCGACATGAATTGGTTTCTTTTTCCCTAGACTCTCTCATGAATTGAAATATGAATAAATACCTTATTTCCTTACGTTATAATTCTTTTTAATATTCAAACTATTTTACTATTGTTCAGTAAGAGCCACTTGAGATTCATAGAGGCCTAGTCTTGGAACTCTGTTGAGTTACAGTTGGAAACTTTTTAAAATATTTTTCTTTTTTTAGGTTTTTATATTTGTTTAAAACTCTTTGTTTTTGAATTTATGCTTCATATTACATCAGCATGCCACAACATAGACTTTTGACTCTGGGTAAGTAATATTCTGATGTTGAGTTTATTTTGATATCATGTGCAATTATTCTCTTTATATATGTTATATGGTTAAATATGTGACTGTTTCCTAGTCATTGATTTTATTTTATTTAATCATTTATTCATTCATTTATTCATTCATTCGTTTGTTTGTTTGTTTGTTTGCTTATTTATTTATTTATATATTTATTATTTATGGCTGATGTATCTGAGTGTCTCTATTTATCTACTTTATTCTCCTTGAGACCATTTGTGGTATAACAGCAAACTGTCTGTAACTTGGTCATATGTAGGCGGAGTTTACTTAGAAGGCACCAGTACCAGATAGATATTTATTAAAATATAAATCAGAACTCACGGTGCAGTTAACAGATTACAGTAGCACCTGAACAGGGACTGGAGTCTGGAACGGTGGACGAGTGATGGACAGACGATGGACTCCGATCCTCTCCCCAATCATCCAGGAACCAGGAAGAGAGCATCTCGTGTTCCAGAAGCCCCTTTTCAATGGGCTTTCCCCGCCCCCTTCAGGGGCCCGGTGCCCTGTATAAGTGTCTTTTGACCTTATCAGCTGACACCTGAGTCCCACAACAGTCATACATATTTCTAAAAATTCAATTTTTAGCCATTATAGAGTCTGTGTGTTCAAAGATCACAGATACTGCATTTCATCTTAAGAAGCCTTCCATCCTTGTCTTCATATGGAAGAAGAAAAAGGGTAAAATAATCAACTTACATTAAGCATCTGTTAGAAAAGACTTGGTCTTCTTTGGTGGCTTAACTTTTAATAACATTGTAGTGACAACACTTGAATTTTGGGAGAGATGAAGCTTCAACAGATCTTTACTTGAAAAAAAATGAAAAATAGTTACACTTTCAAGGACATTCAACTTAAGTGTTATTATGCTCACACCGGTACATGTATGATAAATATATTTGCAAATCTTCTACTGAGAATCTTTGCCAGGACACTTAAAATCTCTGTCTTTAAATCATCAAATGCAACATAAAGAACTTCCTTTCTGTTTAGGGATTTTATTTTTGGATATTAGATATGCTAATACATGAAATACATAATGTAAGCACTTATGCTTATATTGTACTGAATATGTCATTCTGTTCCATAAGCATTTTTTGTCTTTATCCTGAATGGTTTGCCTCTGTGATATAAAGTAAAGTAAATAAAGTCTTTGAAATCCTGGAATTCAAGTTACAACTTTCTGTGTGTTTCTTGAACAAAAACAATGTGTCCTCTCTCTTCAGCTGGACTGGGAGCTCGGCCTAGTGCTTATCTGTGGATCTCTGCATCTGCTTCCATCAGTTGAAGGATGAAGGTTCTATGACGACAATCAGGTTGGTCATCAGTTTGATTACAGAGAAAGTCAGTTCCTCCACCCTCTCTACTATTGCTCAGAGACTTAGTTGAGTCATCATTACGGATTCCTTGGAGTTTCCCTAGCACTAGATTTATCACTAACTCCAAAATGGTTTTCTCTGTCTAGATATTTAGCATGTTGTTCTAACTCTCTGTTCCTCCCCAACTCTACCATCCTGGTTCCTTAAGGTCTCTTCCCACCTCCCCTTACCACTCCCAAGTTCCCAATTTACTCAGGAAAACTTACCTCTTTTTCCTTTCCATGGGATCCATGGGTCTCTCTTAGGGTCCTCCTTATTGCCTATCTTCTCTGGAGTTGTGGATTGTAGCCTGGTTATTCTTTGCTTTATGTCTAGTATCCACTTCTCAGTGAGTACATAACATGTTTGTCTTTCTGGGTCTGGGTTACCTCACTCAGGATGATATTTTTCTAGTTTACTCATGTTATTATTTTTAATAGCTGATTTGGTGTAGAAATGTATGCTGTTCATATTTAATGTGAGCTCATCCTACTAATTTTTAGAAATTATATATTTCTAACTTTTACTTATTTTATATTTTAGAAAAACTGGAAAACAAAATCTCTATATTTAATAATATATTATTATGATATATGTAAGTTATTAATTATACTCATAGTTTAATTCACAAATATTTTGAAATCTATTGTATTGTTTGAATTTTCTATCTGTTTTAGGCATTATACAATATTTTTTCTAAGTAAACACCACTATAATTTAGAAATACAACATTAATGAGTTATTTTTTTAAGAAATTATTAATTTAAATTTCTATTCTTCCTCTCACATAACTGTCATTCTATATATAGTTTTTCAAATAAATAACTTCCAAGTGACTAAAGCATTTATTTGTAAATTTAATAAGTTACACTATAAACCCAATACTATTGCATTTTATTTTTGTTAAGAGCCATGAAGCATCATTACATCATTTTAAAATGTAGTTTTAAAAGCTCATAAATGTTAGCAATTGTAATTTTATATTTTTAAATTTAAACTGACATAAAACCAAAGAGTCCATATTTTTACAATACTTTTTATATGTATATCATTGGATCAATTTTATATGTCACATATATGTGACTAATTATTATACCATAACTCAAAAATATCTTTATTGCTATCAAATTACAGTAATAATATGCCATATATTAATAGATTTTATTATAACTGCTCTATTAGCTTATATTTATATTTATAGTAATATATTTAGAAACTGCTTTATTCTTAAGACCCAGTTTTAACTCAAATATTAAAAAACAGTTCAGAGCCATACATTAGCTAGCTCCAAAAGGAAAATTATATTAACTGCAAACCACAGAGCACAGTGTTCCTACCTATTTCACACTAAACTCTAGTCACTGAAAAGTACTCATTAAAGAATGATCATTATCTCTTGGGTAAAATTGTTTCTCAGAGCAAAGTCTCATCATTCTCATACTGAATCCCTGCCTTTTAAAACATGTAACATGGGACATCTTTTTGAAATATATCATGATCTGAGCACTTTACTATTTTCTTACCCAACACAATTTTACATATTTTAAGTGAGAAGAGTCTCATAGACTGACCTATCATTTAAAAGAGCTGAAGTGTTGGCTCATATACTATGACTATAATAGGAGAATGATTTCTTGAAATGACTGCTCAGTTCTAAATTATAGGAAAGGTGGTAAAATTTTTATTTAAAGCTTGCCTTTGAAATTCACTATTTTCTATACCAAGAATTATCTTGACTAAGAATAAGAACTGACACTATTATCTTGATAACTGTCAGAAGATTGGCTATTGACAGGGGGGAAAAAAAAAGAAGACTACCAGGCCCCTCCAAATAATAGAAAGCTCTTTACATTTTGAAAAGAAAGCTATTTTGTAGAAAGCCTTTAAAAGCATGTTTCTAGGTGTTTTAAAGACAAATCAGAATATAATCATTGCAACTGGTAATAACAGCAGGAAGACATTTTTCCAAGCATAGTTGACATTATAAAGTTCTTGCCACTGGACTGCTGTTAAAATTGATTTGACTTTGAAGACAAATGACAATTTTTTCCAGTATAACTTTTGCAGTTATCTTAATTGCACTAGAATATAAAATGTATATATCAAATACTGTTTCAAATACTATTGCTATTCATTATAGAAGTTTCTTCTCTACGGTATTTAAAGCTCTCTCTCTCTGTCTATGTCTCTGTCTCTGTCTCTCTCTCTCTCTCTCTCATATATATATATGAGAATGAGGACTATCTTAACAATATATGCAATTTTATTTTTACCCATTTTGTAGAGAAAATAATTTAATACAGCTTAAAACTGAAGAATTTTTGATGGTAAGATCCAAAAACCTTTTAAAAATCTGTTTGAAATGACTATTGAATATGTTTTCAATGCAAAGAGTCCCCTTCTACTTCAGAGATGGTGGGTTCACACGTATATGTAATTGGGTTGAAGTATGTAAGTCACAGCTTTCTGGCTTCTCTATCAACCATATACTGAAGGAGGAAGCCCATGCAGAAACAGATCATAGATCCTGTGAGATGATGAGTGACTGTCCTGTTGACAGCAAAACAACTTCTTATAAGTTGGTCTGGGGGACAGTTAAACAGCACATTCTCTACTGTGACTGCCATGACACTTAACAAGTGTTACAGTGATGATAACAGAATCATGAGAGGAGTGAAATTATGTGGCTCCAGACTTTCTGGAAAATGAACTAATTTACAAGAGCTAATGAATTCCTATCCCTTTTATTGGTTTATCCTTAAAATTCAATTATATTACTCTACATTTATAATGTTTAAATGTACAGTCTGATCAATAAATTGATTTGCACATTGATCTCATGTAATTCCTTTACAGGGCTAGAGAGATAAGTATTATTTTTCTGCCCAGCCTGAGTTCTAATTTTTTCATTCCACTAAAAGAGAAGAATACAGTAAGTTCAACTATTAGTAATGCTATTTTATTCGTGTGGGATGGAAGGAAAATAGGGTTTATTGTCATGTACAGTTTATGGTCCATCATGAAAGGAAGCAAGAGACTCATGGCATTCTTGAAACTGTTCCATTAGAACCCAGGATTTGGTTTTCTTCCACCGATGAGAAACTGATAGTGTCACTGATCTACATGAATGATGCCATCTGAATCTCTATTTTATAAAAAGAGCTGCTGTGGAAGTTTTCCTGAATACATATTTATCAGACAATAATGTGTGTTTACCAGACAATAAAAATAACAATAAAAAACAAAAGCAAAAACAAACAAACAAAAAACCGAGCCTGGCTCTTATCCCCTTCATGTTTGTAACAAATCCGGCTCTCAAAGACATAAAAGACCTTATTGCTTGTCTTTGACAAAGAAGGTCTATAATTTGGATGAAGTAAGACTGCTTGCCGAAGGATGTCTGAGATGCTGAATTTCACTATGTGATTCTTCTTTTTTCATAATCATGTTCAATATGACATTTCAAGATCAACCATTTGTTTTAATGCATAAAAAACATAAAAATCCTTATAGACTTACTGCTAATCATATTTGTAAACAATATGTAATTAAATGATAAAATCCCTTTCAGAATGCAAAGCATGATTTAATTAATGAGCTCTGTTCTGTCTAAATAAAGAAGTTTAAATTACAGAAAAACTATTAGTGATGGACAGTTTAGTCACCGTTTCTGGAAAAAGTTTTTGGTGAACTTTTAAAACATAGAAAGCTTAAGTAAAATATGCATGCTAAGCCTGTTTAATGAAGTTTAAGAGGATCGGGGGTCTATTTCAGGCTTATTTTATTAGTGTATTCTTTCTAATGCTATCTGCAAAAACTCATTATGTTGTGTGAAGTTTTTTGCTAAGTATTTCAGAATCCTTTTTAACTTCTTGTGTTTAAAAACAGGAGTTCTGTAAATTAACATTTTTGATAACATGTCATTTTAATATGAATAAATAATACATATTGCACTGATAAAATGATGAATAATTTTTGGTATTTTGAATTTGTTTTTTAACTGTATGTGCATTTTCATAAATTCGAGAAATTGATACTTTAAAAAATTCTCATGAGTCTCAAATGGAACAAACAAAAGGAAGCATGGAGTGCCTTCTATCATGACCTCAGATCTCATTGTTAATTATCATCTAATAGCCTCAAAATGGTGCAATAGAAAGCAGAAGGAACTATTCAGATTTATGGAAAATACATAAGTATTGTGAAAGTCAAGTTTATACTTGTCATGAATATGTTATTATAGTTTTCTGTACTCAAACCAGATGCTGACAATTGTAAAATTAGAAATATTCAGTCATCAAGTCCTTGATCTTTTAACAGAAAGAGTGATAGCAATGGTGTCTGAATTTTACTTAAATCCACTATTAATAACATGCCATATGAATGTATCAAGAAGAGGCAGAGTCTAAAAAAGAAATGATTACTATTTAAAAATAGATAAGGTGATTATTTTTGTGTTCTAAATTAACAGAGAGATGTGTTGACTATCTGACGTCTTGTAAATTTGTTTTTATGTGCAGATGTCATTATCTTATATAGAGAAAACATTAATACCTTCCCTGAAACTTTTGTTCTAAAGCATGCAATAATATTACAGGACAGAACAGAAAACATACAAATTGCCAGTCTAGTTTCTGTGCACCAGAAACTATCTAAGTCTCTGTTTCTTCTAATGTGAGAACATAGCGTGGAGTAACGGCAGCAACCAGGAAGTAAGGGGGACCACAGCTAGGAAACTGGGAAACAACCAGGCTCTAATTGGGTGGGAGAAGAAAAGATACATACATAAAAAGAAGAGGGTATTATAATAATAGTACAGATGTTTGAACGAGTTCTAAAGAATCAAATCATATTATTAACTACCTGAAAACTATGATATATAAAAATAAGTGTAAGTTGAGACAGTTTAAATAAAATATTCTAATCTGAGCCAACAATGGTTACTCCAAGAGCCCAATTTATGTAATGAAAACTCCTCCACCACACATGAGAAGCACTCTTTTATGGTTGCGGGTTCAAGAATCTCCGGGAAAACACAGTGTACTACTATTGGCCATGGTTTACTCTAGAAATGAAAATAAGTCTTTATTTTTGAAGGGATTATGCACTTCAGATTTAGGTCTCAGAGGCCCCTGAGCTGCAATGGATGTAAATGGCTTCTCCCTGAGTATTATCCCTCATGTTACGATCAACAAACCTAGAAGTTTTCAGGGAGAAAACAGTCTTATTTGTAAATATTTTTTTCTGTATTTTATAGGGTTTCTTCTTACTTTTTGGATTGCTGGCTTTATTGAGACTGAGATTTCTTGTTGACATAAACACCTGTGAATATTTCCAATTTTATAGCCTGTAAAACAGGGCTTGGAGCTTTTTATAGTGTGTTTTTCCTACCTTTTTCTTATATATTTAACCCACTTTTAGTTAGAGGTACGGAATGAAAGATGAAAGTTTAATCTAAGTTAATCTTTCAGAATTGATTTTATTAATAATTAAGAAGGAGATTATTCGTTCACAATCTTGTCTTCTTTGCTTTATTATTAAAATTATTTTTATATTTCTAATAATATTCGCTAGGATAAAAATGACCCCAAACAAGAAATATATTAACCATTCCAGTAGATCATTGATGCAATTTCTAAAGGTTGACAATAAATTTTTATAATCAAACAGTATGATGCCTTAAGTTTGTCTATTCAAACTAATGCTGATTGATTCGATTAGAATATGTACTAGGTTATGCATAGCTGGGCTTCTGGAACTAATTGGGAGAACCAGAGGAATGAAGAAAAGATAGGAACACAGTCATATTTACTGAAAAGCCTAAGTCAGATGGAATGTATGTCCTGATGAAGCAACACCTATGATTGCCATCACCTGAAGCACAGCATGTTTACTATGATGTTTACATCATAGGTATATTAATTAGCTATTTTTCATAGGAAGCATGTTTAGTTAAAAGTATCAGGATTTAAACATCCATAAAGAAGAGTAAACACCCTGCACCATAAAAGGAAACACATTTTGAATTTTCCTTGAGGTTGAGATCGGTACTTGGCTTGGCTGTACATATGCCAACAATAAACATTAACTCAGGACACCACTCACTCAGGTTCCCTCTTTTCTCTACAAATATGATTTCTTTGAGGTCATGTAAATTTTAAAATTATTTTCACTGGAAAATATAATTGTGGTTAATATGACTTGCATTTGGATCTTGAAAGTAAAAAGAATTTTCTTTAATAATTTTATACCTAACTATATGTATTTAAAATTAATGTATCTTTCTTATATTTGCGATTATGGTATAATTTCAATATTTCTTCTGCCTTTTTTCTTACTCTAAGACATTCCTACAAACATCTTTATGTTCTAACACTAATTCATAACCTTTATTTTCATTAAATGTCATTTCTTACATATATAAATGTTACTTGTACATATGTTTTCAGGACTGAATATTTGACAAAGTACAGCCCGTGGAAGGCCACCTCTCTCACTCTCAGCTTCTTAGGCTTTCAATATACTTAGTTCAGGGTTAAGGCCTCACAGACTTTTTCTGTTTGGCATATTCACTGGTGTTCACTTTTTTAACTTGCGTTTTGACAGACAGATTGATGACACTATGTGTGCAGCTTCTGACCTTACTAGATGTCCCAGTCTCATGGCAAGCTCCAAGATCTTCTTATTCTACAATATTTCTGCCCACTAAATACACTGTATTATCTGAGCCTTAGGTGAGAGTATGTGTATACACATATTTATGTATATCTATCCATCTGTATCTATGTGTATATATACACACATATAGGGACTGGACTGTATAACTATGCATTTTGATTATTCATCATTATAAGCATGGGTTAGTGTAGTATCCATATAAAAGACACTTCTATTTGCAAGAGTTTATCTTAAAAACCAGAAAAAAGGGAAAAAGATAAGCATTGTGTTTTTCGGCATGGAAATGCTAATAAAATTATAATAGCTAAGTTGGGAAAAATTGTTGAAATGTATTCTCTAGTAATTATATAGTGCTAAATGTAGTTCTAAAGGCATGTTAATAAAATAATATAAAATTTAGAAATCAATATAGGATACTATTTTAAGATTCTGTTATTTTAAGTCATAAAATATATTTACTTCAGTAATTTGTTATACAAGGAAATGTACCTTCCTATACTGAATGTCCAAATTAAGAGAAACTTGAACAGTAAAACACTAAGGAAATAAAATGAATAAAGTAATAATGTTTCCCAGGGATACCACTGAATTATACTTAAAGACATCGTACCTGTGGAATTCCTCTGGATCTAACATGGGTCTCCTTGACTAAAGCGTGCAATTTTCCCATGTATGATGACTAAGATTTCCAATCAAAACATATATTAGAGTGTAGGATGTAAAGCCAAATATATATATAAGCATAATTAAATTAGAACAAAAAGAATTCCCATAGCAAAGGAGAGATGGTGAAAGGCAGCCCGAACAGCTAGAGAAAGTGTATGTGCAACTGTAAAGTTGATGGGTGAAGTGAAAGAAGGAATAGCACAGGGATTAAGAGCATTTCTTCATAATGCAGAGGCTTTAGTTAGCTCCACAGACTTATGATGGGAAACTCATTTTCATGGTATTGATAAACTAATCTGAAATCTATGGGCATCTGCGCTCACATATGTACATATGAATTGGAAGTAAGAACTGAGTCAACTCTCCTAGCATGACCTCACACAGACTAAATGGAGCAAGCACAGGACCTGCAAGAGTTTGCATTAGGTCCTCTATGGATATGTTATGACCGTTAGCTTGGTGCTCTTGTGATACTGCCAATATAGGGAAGAGGTAGGTATACCTCTGACTTCTTTGTCTCCTCTTGAGACATTGTTCATATGAACCTCAATACGAATGCTGTTGTCTTATTGTATTGTGTTTTGTCCTTTCTGGCTGTCACCTCTAGGGGATGTGCTTTTTTTTCTGAAGATAAAACAGAATGGAGATGGACATGGGGGAGAGGGTTGGTCATGGTAGATAATTAGAAAGAGTCGATGAAGGAGAAACTGTGGCTTTGTGAGAAGAGTCTATATTCAATTATTAAAGTAATAATGAAATAAAAATAGTTTAAAATAGTTTCTGAATACAATCTGTGTCTTTATAGACTGTCTAGTTATAATTTCATTGCCATACAGCTGTTGAAGTGTCTTAATTCCAAAGCCAAATTATCATATGGTTTCTGTAGATAGTTTAATAACCATTCATTGGTATAGTCCCTTTCACAGTCATATATTATCTTACTCTGTAAATAGCCTCACATCCTTTTTAACAATAGAGTCTTATGACATGTATAAAGAGGCTCCAGTCTCCAAAATCAAATGGCTAAGATTGTTGTTAGACGTATCTAAGATCTAGAGCAAATTTTTGCCCACATTGCTATAACTGTCATACTGAAGTGCCCACTAATTATTTTGAAAACTTATTTTCTGACCTTTGATTTTATGAAATTTTCATAAAATCCCTACCTCATGGGGTCATGGCATATGGACTAACATATAATAAGCACTCCTATATGACTACAGAATACTTTAAATTTTTTTGTTCTTTTGTGGGAAGAGACATTTCTACATCAGATACCTTGATCATGTACACACACTCACACACTCACACACACACACACACACACACACACATACACTTTACAAAATAATGAATCTTTTAAAATACTGAAGACATAAATAACTCAAACAACTATCTCAAACACATGTAAATAGTATTAAGATGGACAATGTAATAGAAGAGAAAATTTAACTAGGTATTGAAATACAGTCAGAAGATGATCAATTACATAGTCACACAGAACAGAGTTTCATGGTGAAGGTATAAACATTTTCTGAAAAAATTAATTATTCAACAAAATTTGTGCTAAATTATGAATCATTCACAGAAACAAAATATAGTAAAATTATAATTATATGATTTAAAGAGAATATACACACATATGTAAGATATTTTAAAACAATGATAGTAAATGTAAATGAAGATATGTAAGTCATGTGTGGAGACACATGGCTTCAATACAGCTCTCTGGAGGTAGAAAGGTGCATGCCTTTTGTTTTTAGGTAAAGACCAGCCTGGTCTTTGTTAAGCATTACAGATTAACCATGACTACATAATAGAACTTGTTTTGAAGAAAATGAAGAAAAAGAAGAGGTGGAGGAAGAGGAGGAAGAAGATATATAAACTAGGTGATATTTTATACTAGCTATTACTAAATAGGATTACATAATATTCAAGGAAACAATATTAATTATGTAAATACATTATCAAAAATCAAAGTAATGAATATTGGCCACTGAAGATCAATTATTGACTCTAGTATGACAGTAGTAGAAAAACATTCATTGTAGAGGGGCTATAAAGCAGCCAGACCCAGTTTCAGATGGAATAATTACTCTTCATTAGTGCTAGCATGAAAAACAGTGGAAGAGCAAAGTGGCAGAATGCTGTAGAAAGGGCCTGAGTGCCAACTTGTCATGAATAGAGAGAAACACACACGCCATGTTTTCAATCCTTAGTCCATGGACATACATTACATAGGCAATAAAAATCAGAGTAATTAGGTTAGGTTGTTGTTGTTGTTGTTTTTAGTATGAGTAGCAAGAGCTAAACGCAGTGCTAATTTTATTTCTACTCTCACATTACTGTACCATAAAAAGCTAAGAGTTGAAGTTGCGGTTACAGGGAGAAATGATGAATTGTCTGTCCGCATGTGTGTAGTTCATTTATACAAAATGAATAGGTTCCGGAGATCTGTGTTCTTCCTAGAACCATGAAAAAATGGAAAAAAAAATAAAAATTTAAACAATTTGACCAAATAAAGTTATATTAGTAACTCTTATATACAGAGTAATTTGTTTTATAGTAACCATCTTTTCTAAGACTTGGTGGTACAGCCTTCTGACCATTCTGAGTACATTCTGAATAAAACATAGATAATAAAGCCATTTCAGTTATGTTACATCGTCATATCATAAGGGTGTATTTAATATCCATGAGAAAATTTTTTTTCTGTACTTTGGTAACATGCATTTAAAAAACTTTTTTTCTAGTTATACAAACAACTTATTATGACAGTAGTTTTTAACATTAAAACCTAGTTTAAGCACAATTTTACTCAAATAAGAATATATTTATTCATGATTTTAGGAAATGCCTAAAATTCTGGTGGGTAATAAAAAGAGTCTTAAGCTAAAGGGCATCTTGAACTTTTAAATAGCGAGTTATTAGCAAACCTTGGAAAATTAGAAATATAAAAACACTGAAGTAAAGAAATATATGTATTCATTTTATATTGAAATCCATTTCAGAACATAATAATTAAAAATAAATGCAATTTTAAAATGATTGATAAAATGGCTAAAGCTTAAACATTTTCTAGAATGCACTACAAAAAAAATTTCCTAAATCTTCAACAGGTTATTATATTTGAAATCCATAGAACTGAGAAAGAAAACTGTCAAAAAGGTAATTTTCGTACTAAACCCTTAAAGCTATCATAAGAGAAAAATGACAGTACTGTGAGAGTTAGTGCTCAGACGTAATTTTGAGTTAATTACACAACAATGTAGTAGTTACAGAGACTTCAGTTGTTAATTTAGGTATTTTTTCCAGTCTCTAATTTAGGTAGCACTCCAAGTAACTAAGAAATGTAAACTATACTTAATATAAGCTAATGACAGAAAAGAACACAAGTTAAAGGAAAGCAATTTAGCTGGACTCTCATAGATTTCAACTCTCATTCACATCTTCAAACAATGCACTGGTGCACATATATCAACATATAAAGTTCATGACACCTGTGGACAGAGGCATATTTGTGAGCATTCATGCATATGAATATTTTTTATTATTTTTTATTCCATTCAAATTATTTGCATGTGTAAGTATGTATGAGTCTATGCAAATGATGAATAGAGGTGCCATCATAGTCCAGAAGAGGTTTTCATATCTACTGGACCAGAAGTGACAAATAGTTGTGAGCTGCTAGATGTAGGTGTTGGGAACAGAACTCAAGTCTTCTATTAGAACAGTACCTGTTCTTAACTACTGAGCCTCTTTCGGGCCCCTCTTTACAAATATCCACTGACATGGATACTCACACTTCCATTAAATATTTGCAACCCAAACACACATACACATGCAAACAACATGCACAATTGAAGAGCTCTTGTAATTACAACTGAAGAGAAGAGAGTGGATAGATATATGCTAAATATTGTACATATTTTAATAAACTCCTATGAAAACAAATTAGAATTTGATAATTTTAAAAACATGATAAGAAGCCAGTGGTGCATGATAAAAATTATATTGGATAAATAAGTCAGCCTTAAATGAATATGTGTGTGTGTGTTGTATTATGTTTCTAACCCAGACTTCCAGCCTAGTCTCCTGGCCTGGAATTGCAGACCCATAGTCTCCTAGTCCCACTGAAACACATATATGATTATATTATTGTATTGTATTATATATTGTATTGTACGCTGACTGACCTGGGGCCCAGGCATATAACTTGCTAGCTCTTGCTCTTAAACTAACCCATGACTCTTATCCTGTTCAGCCATGTTACTCGGTACCTTTTCTCAGAGCAGCATTTCAACTTCTTTCTTCTGCATCTGCTGTCATCTCATCGTGGTGTCTGTCTCTGTGGCTTCTCTCTGGCACCTCTGCTCTGTTCTTCCTGTTCCCAGAGTTTTCTTAGTTTGGTAGCCCTGCCCACACTGCCTATCTGCCTTTGGCCAATCAGTGTTTTTATTAAAGTAGCAGAAAGTACAATTATTAATAATATAACATAATTCCACTACATGTGCCTGTGTGTACTATCAATAAAAAAAGACAAAAATAAGAAAGTTATTAAAAATTAAAAGAAAAAGACAGTATTGGTGCTAAAGACTTATATTAAATAGAATAACAGTAAAAGCAAGAAGTATAAAGTTTTACTAATGGATTTTAGTAAAATATATCAATTGCTAAAATTTGAAACTTTTTGCATTTTTCATTCATTTTACTATGTTTTATTTTAAAATGTCTTTTTTATCCTTGTACTCTCCATGCTCCCCTCCTTCCCTCCTCCCAATCCCTCCCAGTCAGCCTTCAGCCTCTCTACTCCCTGTATAGAAAATATTTAAGTAAAATAAAAAACAAATCAGAAAAACCCAAATGAGTGTGCTATTTACTGTCTTATATTTTTTTCATTCTGAATAAATATATGACATTGTTGTTTCTTTACTCAAGTAGCATCATAAAATAACATTTGTAAATTAATAGAATACTATTTTTAAAAGTTTCCTGAGATAAAATAAACTAAGGCATATAACAGAATAGTCTCTCACTTTAACCTCATATTGCTTACTTCTATTATTGGACATAAATATATATTTTTAAATAAATTTTAAAGACTTTATTTTTATGTTGCTTACAGTTCCCCTCTCTCCTCTCCCCCCTATTCACCCTCAGCTTTCCCTACTCCACAACTCCTGATCTGCTACTCAGAGACAGTAAGATCTTCCAATAGAATCCACAAACTTTGAGATATAAAGTTGAGGCAGAGCCAAGCCCTTCCCCCTTTATCAACACAGAGCAAGGTATCTCTCTAAAGGGAATGGACTTCAAAATTTCAGTTTATGCCCTAGGAATAAATGGTAGCCCCACCACTAGAGGCCCCACAAACTACCTAAGCCACATAATGGTCATCCACATTCAGAGGGACAAGTTTGGTACCTTGCAGGTTCACCTGTTGTTAGTACAGAGTCAGTGACTTGGTTAAGATGTCTCTGTTAGTTTTCATATCATTATCTTCATCCCTTTGGTCATAGAATCTTTCTACCCATTCTTACAATTATTTATCATTAGTGTAAATGTGTCACGGCAGCTGTATAGAGGTCAGAGGACAATTGTGGAATTGCGTTCTTGCTTTCTAATATGAGTGTCCTGAAAATTAAACTATGACTTTGGGCTTACCAGTAAGGATGATTAACTGAGGAATCATTTCACCTAAGTAACACATCATATTACTTGTGGGATCAATACACATTAATTTAATTAAATGATTGAGAGTTAAAGCATATGTAAAATAACTCATGTTTCCCTTTTGCAGAAATCTAAAGATAAATTATTTAATAATTATATTAAGTTTTAAATACATGTGAAAATCCCTCCCAAATCTCTCAAAATTTTGATACTTAACTGTAACTTCTAAATTTATGAAAGTAAAATATATTCCTTGCCAATAAAATAGGAGACAATGAAAAATCTGTTTGGTCCTGCTTGTAGTTCTGAATCCTAGTGGACAACTTTTTTCTAGATCTTTTATTGAATCCCTCCAGTGGAAATGTAAGGAATAAAGTGCACACAACACATGGTGAAAATGAATGACAAGAGTAGAGTAATGACATTAATAGAAAAAATTAAGTAAATTAAAAATGTCAAATGGGCTGCCATATTTTCAAACTACATTGAGAATAACATATCAGATGTCTAAGGGCACAGTGAAGTAAATAATTTTAAAGTCATAAAATCTAATTTACTATTTTAAATATGATTAATATATTATAAAATGCAGAATTATAAAACAGATTCTGAGTTTTTTATTTTTACTGTTACTATTTTTTGGCAAATTGCTTCATAAAACTGCACTAATTTTTATGATATAATATTTGATTCCCCCCAAAAAGTTCAATGGCTTTTCATGATCATGTATAACAATTATTAATAATTAGTACTCCTTAAACAATGTTAAAATAACTGCTGTAATTTAATACTCTTGTAAACTGTAAAGGTTTGTTACTTAAATTGTTTTAATAATGCTGAATGGACAGTAGCCAGGCAGGAAGTATTAGCAGGCCAGCCAGACTAGGAGAATTCTGGAAAGAGGAAAAGAAAAGAAGCAGTTGCCAAGTAGACTCAGGAAATAAGAAGAAAATGCTGGACTTTCTTTTCCACACATGATAGAAAGGATATCTATGGTTAAACATGGATAAAAAAAAATTATGGGTTAGTTTACATGTAAGAGCTGGGTGGTAATAAGCTTGAGATACTTGCTGAGCATTTATTAGTTGTATTAAACTCAAGTTAATTATATAGAAAGTGGCTATCAAGTATTCAAGTTTTTAGTGGGATAGAAACTTCCAACTATAAGTAACACCTATAAGTCAGGTATATTATCCCTCTATGCTTTCGTTTGGAAAATTCTGGTAATAAGTAGTATATCATAGCACCAGATCCCATGTAGTTAGCTATTTTTCAAATTTTTATTATATGTCAGGTCACCAAGAACAGATCAATCATTCAGTGATGACACATTGTTTTCAAAGGAGACTGTGATACAATACTCAACAAATCTAACTCTGTAAAAAATGATGCTGTATTTTTATGACAATGAAATAGTTGGATAGATGAATTCTGTACAATAGAAGTTATCATATTTTTAATTTAATGTATGCTTGGTCAAAGCAACCAATGGAACTGTGTTTTAAATATATCCTTCATAGAGTCATTACCAAATGTTTTTCATCAATGAAAACACTTAAATAATTTAAAAGCATTATATATTCTATAGAAAGTAAGCTAATGTGTTATTTCTTCCCACAGATGATCTATCAAACAATCCTGTTTAGATTATTTCATACAGTTTTAAATGATAAAATTACATATTTTCCATTAGTATCTACATCTATGTTATTTTATATATCAATGTCTTTCACATTTTCTCCTCTTAGAGACTTGTCTTATTTTCATATCTGTACCATCAAGAAGAATACTGCATCAAACAAGAATGTTCATATATATATATGTATATATATATGTAGTCACATTTAAAAAAATTGAATATATGGTTTTAACAAAAAAAAGTTATATTAATAACTTTTAGTAGTTTATTGTTCTTTTTCATGACTTTAAGTATTATATATATATTTTAAAATTGTGATAAGAATGGAATTTTAATGGTTTTATCACCAGGAAATAAAAATATTAAATTAAATATATATTAATTAACATAACTAAATAATTATACATGATATACTTGAATCAGAAGTTTTTACTATGTGATATAAATATAGAAAATACAATTTAAATTCCAAACAGAATATCATAGTATTTTATATACAATATGACTCCTTTAATTCTTTTCCAGGTTCTTAGAAAATCATCACAATTGACTTGTATTTCCCTTGCCTTTGAAAGTAAGATATTAAAGTTTATGATATTTGGCTTTTTCTGTGATATTTGCTCTGGCTGTAATTTAGTTACTTTCAAATTCTTTCATCCCATGTTCCATTCTGAATAACAGACTATACAACAGTTGCCTCTCCATAGTTTATATGTAAAACAGAAAGAAATGTTATATCAAGTTTTACTGTATTTTAAATTCCATTTTTGAAAAACAATATTTTCAAATATATCATGTTATTTATAATACTGAAAATTTTAGATTCATTTGCTTTTATATTAAATAAGTTTCACTTTATAAACTAGCAATGTTTCTTTTCAAATCTCTAAACACTGGGTTCTAAACAGTTTCTGGTCTGTATATAAATTTAAGGTACAAATCTACTCAGGACATATTTAAAAAGCAGACAATGCTATTCACATTTCATTTCTCATAAAGTGAAATATCTTTTAATACCCCAGAATATAAAAAATTAACTGCAATAAGGGCTATTTTTTTTAGAGCTCTATAATCCAGTTGTTATGATAATCACATTGCTGACGTGTTAAAGGACTTGTCAAATAACCTACTTTGGCATAATAAGTGTTCTATGCACCAATTGGTTGTTTTGTACTTCCATTTATTTTCTTTGGTCACATATACAGTCACTTTTTTAAAAGGTAAATGTGACTTGTGAATAAATTCTTGCATCAATGGCTCAATAAAAGCTGATGGGCCGGTGCATCATCTGATGCTCAGAAAGACACAGAAGGTTTGGAGAATCCAGTCTAACAGATTCAGTTGTAAGAACGTCTCTATTCACGAGAGCAGCTCATAAGAGAAATTCACTCATTGTGGGCTGCAATTTCAGAAAGGAATCCTCATTACAAACTCATGTGATCAAAGCATGTTCAAATTGAAGCCAAAGATGAAAACAAGTTATCAACAGAATTTTGTTTGAGAAATTATTTTACTTCATTATAATCATAAATACATATGCTTATGTATGTATGTGAATATATAATCATATATATGAGTGTGTGTATATATATATACATACATATATATACAAATGTTCATTTAATACAGGTGATCTGACTTTCTTCACTTTTATTGTATTGTCACAAATAAATTGGACATTTCATAGTCAGCAAATTCTCTGTAGATGTTATAACAAAGTTTATAAATGGTTCAAGTTGAGTTAGAGCAAATAAAATCAGTTCTTTGTTGTTGTCATTTTGTATTTTGTTTTTATGTCTCAGTCCATTAGTGATACCTGTCTATGACAAGTACTGATGTGGAAATATCTTTCTTTATGCTGTGAATATCAATTTTAAATAAAGGTGCTGTTTTGGGCCATGACAGGCACCATAGAAAAAATAGGAGGAGAAATTAGAGCATAGGTAGGAAAAGCAGGGCAGAGTCAGACAGACTGAGCCAGAAGCCCAAAGGAGCAACATGTAAGGAACACAGGTGAACCATGGGCCATGTGGCAGACAGATTAATGAGAATGGGTTGAGTTAAGATATAAGAGCAAGCTAGCAATGTGCCTGAGCCATATGCCAAACAGCCTGTAGTTAACATAAGCGTCTGTGTCATTTATGGGGCCTGAGAAGCAGTGGGCAGCCAAGGGGACTAGGGCTGCAGGTCTGTGGGTCTGGACCTCTGGCCGCCCAGGACCAAGAAACCTCATAACAGATGGCATCCAACATAGGCCAAATATCTGCTTAAAGCCTGAGAAAGTTTAAAAAGGCTTTTAGCCCAGAAACTGAGCCAAAGCAGCTTCCAAATTGTGTATCTGAAGCAGGTCATTGTACAGAGAAAGCCTGTTGTTGAGGTCACATTCAAAATGGCACCAGCAGACTGGCAGCAGGAGCATAAGCTGCAACCAGGCTGGTTCCTGAAGTCTCACAGAAGACTCAGTAATCTTCAAACACTTCTAAGACTTACAGAATATGGCATTTAAACTGTTTTAAGAATTTAGACTTTTCTGGACAGTGGAACATATCTGCTCCTGGCAGCACCAATTTACTTCAAGAGAAAAATGGGCATCGAAGAAACTCCATATAGAGATTAGTTTTTTTGTTGCATTGGTTAGCAACTGGACATGAACCTGTTCTTATATTGACTGCTTGACAGTATGCTGTTTAAACTGGACATGCAGGTTCCATAGGAAGGTGACCTCTGAACTTTGGCAGAACAAGCTGAGATGGTCATTCATGTTCCTGCTTTGCAGAGAAAACTGTCAGACATTCTTTAGGACTCAAGGAGAAGTGACAGAAGAACTGTACCAGAACAGGCAGAGCAGATTTCCTGCTTCACTGAAATAAAAAGAGACTCTGGGCATGTGGGCTGAAGATGGATGCCTCAACTTTATAAAGGAACTTTGGGTGACTGTCCACGCAGATAGGTGTTATCTCTGTCATTTCTAGATTTTAAAAGTTGCTTTCACTTCAGGTTTACTTAGGTAAATATATCCTTCTGTGGTCTTTGATATAATTGAAGATTAGATAGTGATAGGTATAGTGTTTCCTAGTCATTTGAAAGGTATATTGGTTATAAAACTTTAGATTCATAAAGATTATGTAGATGATAGAATATTTTCTTTAATTTTGCTAAATACAAATAGACTAGATATTGTAATTGTAATTCCTTCTTGTTGGCTATTTTGCTATATGTAAATTTGCTATGTTAAAATTGAAACCTTCCTTTTTGATTAGACAAAAAGGGGGAGGTGATGTGGGAATGCATTTCTGTATGCTGTGAATATCAATCTTTAAATAAAGGAGCTGTTTTGGCCCATGACAGGTACCATAGAAAAAGTAGGAGGAGAAATCAGAGCATAGGTAGGAGAAGCAGGGCAGAGTCAGACAGACTGAGCCAGAAGCCCAAAGGAGCAACATGTAAGGAACACAGGTGAACCATGGGCCACGTAGCAGACAGATTAATGGAAATGGGTTGATGTAAGAGCAAGCTAGCAATGTGCCTGAGCCATAGGCCAAACAGCATAAAGTTAATATAAGTGTCTGGGTCATTTCTGGAGTCTGAGCAGTGGCTGGCTGCTAATGGGTCTGGGGCTGCAGGTCTGTGGGTTTGGGCCTCTGGCTGCCTGGGACCAAGAAACCGCATTACAGCAAAGTACATTTAATGGTGAAAGACATATGATTGTTTCTGTGTTTAGGAATAAAAATAATCTTATAGGAGATATAATCATGGTCATCTGTGATCAAATGTTTAAAATTGACTGTGTTATATAGTATTTTATATCAATTTTGTGTTAATTGTATATTTGTCTACCTTCATATTTTGTGTATTTTTTAATTCCATGTACTGCCTGAAATCTTTTATTTGTATTCTTTTTATGAAAGTGTAATTGATAATGATGTCTTTCAGTTTCTTTCTTCTTTTATTTATTTATTTATTTTTACATCAGACATGTAGCTCAGGCTGCTCTGTATCTCTTCTTTAATTCAAGCTAATTTAATACTAAGGGAGATCTGTCAAGTGTTGAAATTAAAGGCTCTATGACTATCCTCAGACTAATCTTTCTTATGTTCAGAATTTTACAGTTTCATTTTATCTATAATATTAATATTTTTCTGCTATAATTTAAAATATTTTTTCACTCACGAGATCAAAAGGAATTTTACCTAGTATCCCCTTCCTCCTAATTCTTAAGCTTAAAATCAATTTGAATTAACTCTCAAATTACTTGGTTCTGTTTTATAATAAATCACATACAAATAATCTTAATAAAAACATGGCTCATATTCATATCAGATATAAATAGTTGTATGCTAAGTTTCTGCACATGATTTTTCCTATTCTCAAAGCCTGTTTGAATGATAAACGTTCTCCATAATCTCAGCAATTTGAATACATCATCTCTGTCTGATTGAGCTGTTTGGGAATGTTTGCCTTGGTGGGGCCGTGTAGGGAGTAGACCTGCTGAATGAAGTATGTCACTGTGGATAAGGTATTAGAGTTTGAAGAATTTTATCAGTTTTAGGTTTTGCTTCTCACTTTACACTTCTAGTTTAAGATCTTAGCTCTCTGCACTCAGTTCCTTACACGGTACTCATTACTAACTTCCAGCCTTCCTTGGCATGAATCTTTTTATTATACTGGGACCAAAACTCAAAAACAAAAATAAAAATCCCTTCCTTCTATAAGTTGCATTGATTATGGCTTATTATTACAGCAAATGAAAAGCAGAATAATTTGATGAACAAATGTTCATTTTTTTTTCTTTTTCAGACATGGTGTTTTTATGTAGTCCTTTCTCTCCTGGAATTCACAATGTAGATTAGGTTTGCCTTAAACTCACAGACCTGCATTTGCCTTTGCCTTGGTTACTGTGATTTCAGACTTTTATAACCTTGCCAGGCTTACAATGCCCCAAGTTATCTTTCCTTTACCTACATTATAAAGTGGATGCTGTACCTGACCTGTTACAAAATTATATTGTGAAGCTATAAAAAATTTAACTTTTGAGTATTTATTCATTTATTCATTCTATTCTCATAAATTCATAAGCCAGAATTTATATAAAGACATGAAGGGTCAGATACAGATGATACAGAAGAGGTGATGTAATAGCCAAGTAGGAGAAACATACAGTTAGAGAGACAGGAGAATGAAAATTAATGGAAGGTCACAGAGATATGTAGAAATTGACTAAATTAAAATAACGTCTACATATAAAAATACATAACATGGGATAGGGATTTGTGTATCACATTTCAGATTTGAATGTCTGAGCACTTAACTGTAAATTTAATTTTCTTAACATATGAAAATATTCTTTCATTACAATTTGCCACATTTTCATTATTTATCTATTAATGGAAAAAAAAGAGAAAAGGTCGTGTGTGAGAAAGTATTGTTCTAGTAATACATAGAATCCTTGAGTTTGTGCACAAAAGTTGTAAAGCTGAATTTTGTGACAGACCAATTTACAGTCTTCTGAGGAAACTCCATATTGAATTCCATAAAGGCAGTACACGTTTGGTCACCCATGAGAAATAAGTCAGTTTTTCCCTTTCCTTACATCCTGACTTGAATGTTTTATTAGTGGTTTTATTGACCTTTGTATTTCTGATGTGGATAAAAAATTCAAACTAGCTTTAAATGACATTTATCTGATAACTTAGGGTGTTGCATATTTTTAAGCAATTCCTAGCCATTTGAATTTCATTGTTTCAGAATACTGTTTAGTTTTACACATCATTATTAGAGGCAGAAGCTTTTTTCTTGCTTTAAATGGTAGTTAACAAAGAGAACCACAACTGGGGAATTCACAGAGCCTGAGAAACTTTCGAGCACTCAAACATAATGGAATGCCTTTATCAACTTTAGCTCCCTATGGTTTAAGATCTATGCTGACTTTGAAGGGTAAGATTTTATGATTCAGAGGTGGTGAATGATTCAAAGGAAACAGGATCTTCCAGAAACAATAGGTGAGACACACAATTAAGCCTACAGATACTGTGACAGTACACAAAGAATTGTCAAACAGACAAAAAAAGCAAAAAACAAAAACATAGCTCTGAGAAGGCAAAAATAATACAAAGTCCCAATACTAACCAAGGAGCTATTTGCAACTTAGATAGCAACAGGGAAAACGGGTGTTTGTTTGTTTGTTTTCTCAATGGAGTGAAACTACATATATCAACCACAGCCCAGGACCGGTCCTAGTTCCAAGAATAGCCGACCAACCAAAAACAGTTCACTTTCTTTTTCTTTCTTTTATTGTTTGTGTTTCTTTGATATTTTTTGTGCTGTTGATATTATTTTATTTTAGTTTATTTGTTTTGATTATCTCCTTTTCTTGTTTTATTTCATTTATTTTTTTTTTCCTTTTGAGAGAGAAAATTCAAGAAGTTGAATAACTAGTGAGGTGGGGATGATCAGGGAAGATTAGAGAACAGAAAATAATATGGTTTTTATTGTTCCCAATTGGTGGAATTGCTTGGGGAAGGATTAGGAGGTATGGTCCTTTTGGAGGATGTGTTTCACTGAGAGAAAGAGGGGGGGGGGAGGGAGAGAGAGAGAGATGAGTTTCCCAAGATGCACTCCGGGTTCAGGCTCTCTAACTTGTCGATCCAGACGTAATCTCTTAGTTACTACTGAAGTAATATTCCTGAAATCTGTTGCCATGATGATCATGGATTCATACTATGAAATGATAAACGTGCCCTAAATTCTTTTATTTTTGTTACTTTGGTTATAATGTCCCTTCATAGTTAACAGAAAATAATTAAAGTCCTATATATCCATTTGCTATCCAATCTCAAGTGGTCATCCCTAAACATATATGACTCTGAGCAACATTAGATTAACACTTTTTTCTGCTTAATTTCACACAGAAAATGATAAAATCTAGTTTTGAGTAGAAACCAAATCTAATGCAAAATGCATCTGGTTTTGACCCATGTATTTCAGATCATGTGTGTGTGCCAAGATGTATAGATGTGTATACATATCAAACACAAATATGCATACATGTGTTTGTATATATATATATATATATACATATATATATAATATAGATAATTATTTTAAAGTAGAGATTAATTTTTATTTAAGAAAATATTGACACAGGAGGAGTATAAAGGAGAAATAACATAAATAAATTACTTATTTGTGGCATTTTCAACTATTTTTAAATAGAATGCTTCAAATTGAAAAAATGTTTTTCCTTACTGCAGAGGATACTACAAATGACTGGTGAACTAATCATTTTAGATTAGTCTGCTATAAAACAAGGAGATATTCTGAATACATTGGGAAAACATAGGTATTTTTCATACAGAAATGAGAAAACATTTGTAATTCTTTTATCTTATAGGAATATTAAAATGTATTAGCTTGTCTAATCATTTTTTCAGTACTCTTGGTTATATTTAACTTCCTACATGCCTGAGATAAATTCACATACATTACTAAGTTCTTTTATTTATAAATTAGGAATTTTATTTAAAACTATCTAGTAGCCTTAAATAGATAGCTCTCTTTAAATGTTTCCATTATTTTACATTTTTTTTTAAATTTTTAAACCGTATATACTGTTCAGTGTCTGAAAAAGAGATGTGTAGTTGAAAACAAGCCATGAAACGTCCTTATATAGTATAATGAAATAGCCTTGTCTTTGTTTTCTTAACTATCTTGCTTCATTGCCTTAATGTTAGCTCTTATCTTGCAGACGCCTTGGTAATAATATTTGAATAATTAGTTCTCCCCAAGGATATAATAGAGTTAGTTATACATGCACACACACACATACACGCATACATATGCACATACAAACATGCATGCACGCACATGTACACACACATGCACACACATGTGCATGTATGCACGCTCACACGCAGGTACTCATGCACATGCACACACACAAAAATATTTTTAATTATAATTTTCATGCTCTGAATAATTACATAATAAAAGTAATCACTGCACTGCCATATTGAATCAATTGCTTTATAGCATAAGACGTTTACATTTAAAACAATAATGAAAATTAGTTGTGGGGATTCAATAAAAGTTTTAGAAGTTTTGGAGATATCAGAGGGAATCTACCCACAGTCTATGTGGGGGGTTAGTAAAAGCTCCAGAAGTCCCAGATTTCTAAACACAGTCAGTCTAGGAAAAATCAGAGAATGGTGATTTAAACCTTTAATCCCAGCACAGGGAGTATCCTGGGTGTGGTGACCTATGCCCTTAATCTCAACTGAGTCCAGGTCACTTTAGATTATAGAAGGATTTCCAGACTCCCAAGCAGGTGTGGTGGGGCCATAACTTAATTACCAAAAGAATACTTAAGACAGGATTGAAACACAGAGAGAGCCATTCCAAGGGAAGTAGGCCAAGGAAGCTGGAAGACAGCTGGGTAAGATTTGACTGTGGTGTTTATTCCCTCTAGTATTTCCAACTTCTTCAGAGATCTATCCCTGAGTCTCATTCATTCATAAAACAATTAGTAAATAATATTATAAATATTGAAAAGGGTATTAATTATATGACCTACATTCCTAATACATACAAAGAAATGTATGAATATTTATAGCAAGATACCTATGATATACCTTAATATATAAACTAACCTTTTTAATTGCATCAGATTTGGAAGAAAAAAGTCTTAAAATAGAAATATTGTTAGCTTTTTGTTTTTTGCAACAATCCCATAGTCATAATAATTAATTAGTTTCTTAGTTGTCTACAACCGATATTCCAGGTTTTAGTTTAACTTACAATAACACTTTGAATATTCGCACTGTTGAATTAGTTCTTAACTTTTATTTCAATGTGTGCCCTTTGAGGAGTTCTTAAGTAATATCAATCAAACAAATAGAAAATGAAGTAATTATCTTACCTACCTATTATCATTAATAAAGATATCCATACGAAAAAGAAATAAACAAACCTAAAACATAAAAAACCTCAATTACTAAACACTCAAAATGTTAAAACATTATTTTACCAATGAACTAATAGTTAGTTATTCATTTAATCTTGGTAAAAATAAAAATGGCATATTGATAATAAAAATGCTAATAAATAATTGTCAATACATAACACAAAACTTTGACATATTAAAACAGAGATAATGTGTGTCACAAATCAGAGAAGCCAGTAAAACCATGTAATTCCTTCTAAATAATAGCAATATCTATGTTTATAAAGGTAGTTTAAAGAAAATTACTATACGTTTCAAGTCTGAAATGACTTTATAGAGTGATTAGTTTTTCTCTTTTCTTGCTAAGTTCTATTTTTCCGTTCTACTCTACCTTGTATTTCTTTCATTGTCTTTCATTTTTCTTTGTAATTTTCAAATGAATTTCTGGTTTCAATTTATTGCAATAATGTTTCTCTAAATCCTCTCAAATGTAAAGGGAAGGAAGAAGGAAAGGTCCAATCAGTCATATATGGAATGTAGGGCATTGCTGGGACCTAACTTGGAGTGTTAATTAGAGCCTTGAGTCCTTGTTCATCTAGACTTGATTTTGTCAGGAACAATATGGGACAGATAACCTATTCTGCCAATGCAACCGCAACATTTCTCTTAGTATATTCCTAGCTGAGAAAATATTTCCATTTTTAATACAGAATGCATTGTTTATACTGTTTTACATGGGGTTTTTTGACACACGCTTTTTAACAGTGTGCTTGCCTATTTTAAAACAATAATGAAACAGGTGAATGTCACTCCTTATATCTTCCTTCTTTCAACTAGGTAAATTGCTTTCCTCCCAGAATGTGTATGAAACCATTTTAGTAAATAAGACATATATTTGATAGTTCTTATCTTAACAAGACTAAAACAGTTTTAATAGTCTGTCACTTATGATCCATCAGTTCATTAAATGTAGGTTAATACTATTTAATGTGAAAAATAATGAGTTTACTGAGATTCAAAAATGCTAATTTTTTGTTTAGGATATTTAATGAGCTTACTACTACCAAAAACTAAAATTGTGATTATATTATGGGGGTATTTTTTAAAAAAATCTACCTATAAAGGTTTTTATATACAAATATTAAGGCATTGTTATTTTCTTATTAATAGTGGAATTTAGATCAAATGTAATTTATTTTTTTTAGATTTTTAGTGAAATGTTTTTGCATTGTAAATTAAATTTAAATTTTTTATGATGATGCTATTTGAACTATCTTAGTTGTTTATATGTTTCATTTTGTTTGTGTGACTTAATTTTTAACTAATGTATGTGGGGATATACTGATATACGAAAATAATTATATCCCATGTATAACCTGCAATGTTCTTTTGATTAGCTGTAGTAACGTTACATTATAAAATATTTATTGGTATATCAACAGCTTAGTATGAAAATATTTGGAGGAAAACTGGTGGAGAAAATCACTTAGAAATAAAATTAATATTTCAATTATTAGCCCTCCAGTATACTGTGCCAAAGAGCTAAATTGTACACTTGTAAATGATTCATTGCATATATAACCTGTTACATGCTGTACTGGAGTCTGGTGTTAAGAACTGCATATGCAATCATAACATTAGACAGCACTTTGCAAAATAAGTTTCTGAGATATTAATCTGTTTATACAATTTGATACAATAAAAAGATACTAAGAAGGTAATTTCCCAACACAATTTCTGAAATATTTCAGTGTGTCCCTATGCAAAGGTTGAATATGTATGCACATAATGTTTTTATTGTTCTTGATTATTTTGTTATTAATACGTGAATATTGACTATATTACTAGTGAATATGTGCATAGAGAATGTGGAATGTTATTTCAACATAGGTGATGAACATTTAAATTTACTTTTATGGTCATATAAATAAGAGAGGGTCAGATTTAGCATTTTGTCCCTTGAAATTTTATGCCCTAGTTACATAATTAAAATTAGACATATTACTGTGATTATCACATACTGACTTCAGTGAGAATTATACCATAAAATTTTACTAAATAGATGGAAAAGAGGCATGGCTATCTTATAACAGTATTTTAAATCTTTATTTTGTGTTTTATGGACTTACATTTTTGATTGTCTATGTGTGTACCACTAGCATTCACATACACATAAAGTCTAAAAGACAGTGGTGAATACCTTGCCTATTGAAGTCTTGTCGTTGACAGTTATTTCATATTTGTGCTGTTGTCCAAAATGTGGTTGGCATTAGCATACATTGCTCCTAGTTATTGTGCCATCCTCCTATCCCAGACTCAATAATACTTCTGTACAATTAGATTAAAATATCTTTAAAAAATTATTTTATATTTTTTAATTAAAAAATGTCATCTTCATCAATGTTTATGCCTGCTCCTCATTCCCTCCCCCTTCCAACTCCTCCCAACCATCCCTCAGGTTCACCCCTCCCCATCTACCCATCCCTTCCCCCAAAAGGACAAGAAGTCCCAATGTCCTTAGTTTGTAGTTCCATTGCTTCACACGAAGAGAGAATATATACAATAATGTTACAGTATTTTGATCATTTTATTTAAAATAGCATTTCTCTTAAATTATAAATCAAATCTTATTCATCAATTAGAAAATATGTTATGTAATGGACATCCATGATATGAATGTTTCCATATAGGCAATATATTATGGTAAATTGAGACTGCATCAAAGAGAAGGTGCATTTGTGTGGGAGGTTGTGTTGTTTCATTTTAAATAATTGTCCCACCCACTGGTTTAATAAAAAGAGCTGATTGGCCAAAGGCAGGCAGGAAGTGTAGGCAAGGCTACCAGACTAGGAAAAATCTCTGAGAGCAGAATGCCAGACAGAGCACCAGGGAGAGGCTCGAAAGAAGCAGAGGACAACCATGCTGCTCTAAAGAAAGGTACCAAGCCACATGGCTGAACAAGAGACATGGGTTAGATGAAGGGTAGAGAGCTAGCAAGTTATATGCCTGGGCCTGAGGCTGATCAGCCAAAAACTAATAAAACATCTGTGTGTCACTGTAGGACTGCGGAACTGCGGGTCTGTGGGCCTGAGGACCTAAACTTTGAGGTTAGGCCCGAAAGTCTGGGCCAGAAACCTCCTACTACACATTTGTGTCTTAGAAGAGTTATGAAAATGTGATATATTAACATTTACCTGGATATTAATCCTTTATTTTTGAAATTATAGGTTTCCATCAAAGGTCAATACTATGATTAACACATATTTGTTTATGGATGATGATATTAGTACAATACTGATTTAAGTGTTAAATATATTGTATCACTGTTTTTAAAACATTACAAGTACTCATTTATTATTTCTCTATAATTAAGGCTGACAATTTGATATTCTGTTATTTTTTATTGAAAATATTACTTCTTTCATGTCTGATTTGTCTATGACAAATATTATTCCTAAACCAGTACATGTTATCTTAGTAAACATGACACATAATAACTTCTAGCATTCTAAATCTTATTTCATTATTAAGCACTTGAGCATTTATCATTAAATTTTTCAGATGATCTAAATACATGCAGTTATTTAATAGATCTGTAATCCATATTCTAATTGTAAAAGATTAATTAAAAATATAGTAATGCCTTATGTTTTACAGAACCATGATGAAGTACCAAAAAGGAAGTCTCCTAAAGCAATTTAAACTTATTATTTCCATTTCCAGAGACCGAAGTCTGAAAAAAAATGTATTTCAGAAAACTATTCTCTATAATAGGCATAAAGGAGAAAGTTTTATCACCTCTTTCACTTCTGGGTATACCTTGGGTGTTTTATAGATGGCTTATTATTTTATAAACCAAAACAAGTAGTAATTTTCATATATGTGTAAGTACATATACATGATTGTATATATATATATATGTATATATATATACACACACACTTATATGTATATGTCTTCACATAAGACCTTCTTCATGTATGTCTCTCATTTCAGACTTCTATACCTTATTAGAATTTCAGCTATATTGGATACTAGGCCATGTAAATATACATATTCCTTTATTGTAAAATTTATTTTTATTTATTTTAATTCAATTACTTTTTTAAGAACTCTGTGAAGCAATAAGGCTAAATTTCTGATGTACTAGAATATTGAAATTTATCTTTTAGTTAGGGACACATCATAATATGTAGAAATAGTCCATAACATTATAGAAAAATAAATTTATGAGTATTTGTTAACACTTGTAATACTTTGAGCATTTTTCTATAAACTTGTAACTTTCTTTAAAGTTTCATCCTTATGTACACTTGTTATACAGATTTATTTTTAAAATTTTAACTTTATTTAAAAACCTTAATTTTCTTAACTAATTATTTTGTGTTTACATTAAGCACTAGGCTTTATTTTCTAAGATAGAACATAGACTAGTTTTATTGAGAACAGGCAATTATAAAGAACTAGCATGGTTAAAAAATGAGGAAAAGACATTTATACCACAGATATAAATCATTATATTAAGATATTTTTTAGACTACCAGTTTATAAATAATACTGAGCCTTATTGATTATGAAAGCTTGCCCTTAGCATAGGTTAATTTCTATCTAGCTTTTATAACTTAAATTAATAATTTTCTATTAATCTACTTGCTGCTATGTGGATCTTGGCTTTTATTTCAACTTCTGCATGTCTTACTTCCTCTGTGTCTAGCTGGTGACTTTCTCTTTCTTCTTCCTAGAGATCTCTCTCTTGGTAAGTCTCAACTATACCTCCTGCCTGACAATTGGTCGTTTAAATTTTTATTAAACCAATAATAGTGACATATCTTTACAATGTGTTATCAAATATCTTGCAGTATTTCCCCCTTTGACTGACATAAACTATATACAATAAGAATAACTACCAGGTGTGAATTACATTTACAATATTGAGTCCTTTGAATTCATAAATTTCAGATAAAATTTTGTATTAACTATCCTAGTTTGTATTGTCAACCCAAAACTATCTCTTTAGCCCTCAAAACACTTCTTAGATAGACAATTTAAGCTTTAATATCTCTCAACCTTATACACTTTAAACAGCTTTTGTGAGTTTTTGTTTTTTCATTTGGTAACAAGAAGAAAACATATTTATAACTATCTAGTCTTCAGTCCCATCAAATACCTGAGAAGAATATAAAATATTTACCGAATAAACAGATAGTATAAAGTAAAAAACTTTCAGAACTATAGAAATGACAGACATTTAGCTGTCTGGAAAGTCACCCAAATTTCTTCTGCAGGATTAAGCCAATTCTTGGCTTACAGACAGAAGATACTTGACAGATCTTTTTGTGAACCAGGGATTTTGGAGGACCATTCTACCTTGTTTTAACAAAGTTTATCAGTCATCGTCTTTTATTTCTTGCTGATACAGTTTGGATAGTAGACTGTCAGCAGTCAAGGCAAGGACAGTTTCTTGCACAAATGGCTAGTTTTGTCATGTGGAGAGCAACTAAATATGGAGGTTCTTCAAGACCATCATCTTTTTTTTTTAATGTATTTTGGTGTTGCCAGGTACAGATAGGTCTCAGTAGCATAAAAAAGCCTTAAGATATTAAAATGTCTTAAATGTTAGATTATGTAGGTATCTGAAGTATTTAAATATTATCTAACTAAAATGTATCTGTTTCACCCTAAGAACATATCCAAAATTAATTACAAATTTGATTGTCATAGGTGAATGTTAACCTTTCTTTTATTAATATCTTTAATAGCTTTCAAGGACTAAAATCTTACATTGCATTTTTAAGGAGATTCATAGGTACAATATCATATACAAAAATAGAAACATTTATATACTATGACAAAAATAACCTTAATTTTGTATCAATAAACAAATTACTTAAAACAAGAATAAAAACATATATACAGTATAATAAAAATAATCTTAAATTTGTATCAATATATAAAAATCTATAAAATATAAAGTGTTTAAGAGTAGTTATTGCTTTTTAGTTTAAAAGTAGATGAAATATTCTTTTCTTTATCCTATCTTTCCTGTATCTACATTTTTTCTTTGTAGAATGAGATCCTAGAATCTAATCTCTTTTCTTGTTTTATTTTTTTTTTATCCTGACCATGACTAATATCAACTTGTGACCAATCACCAATAAATAATGACAAATATTCAAAACCTAACAAATGACCAAAACCCACCTACCCTACCCTGTGAGAATATGGTTGTTGTATTCTGTAGACTTCTTCCTGTTGTTTTGATGTGATAGTGTCTTTAGTGGACCCTGAGAATATTGTAATAATGGGCTTGTCCTAAGCAAGTCAGTGGTATCATTTCTTGTCCAGACCCATGTAATGAGAATGTGCACGTCTTATCTGGAGAGAGTAATGTGAACATCTCAGTTGAAGTCAGAAATTTGAAGAAACTGCAACAGAGACATTCTGAGACATTCTGAGAGGTTGAATCATGTAGGATACCTGTCTTTATTTGTATCTGGTCCTTTTTCTCCTAAAAACACACAAAATTTTAAAGGTGACACACATATCTTCATTAGCTCAAATATGGAATGTTCACTGTGAACAAGTCAGGCAAGAAATTTTTTTGTTTGTTTGTTTGTTTCTTTTTTAGCAGGGGAAAGGTATTTGTTAGTTTTACAAGTTTATTTTGACTATAAAACAAAAGTGTGATACAAATCTCTAAGTATTCCTTATGAAGGAATGGAATGGAATAATAAAACATGAGTGCTTTTCAGCCAACAATATTTATCAGGTCCTGTTCAGTCTCAGAGCGGTTCTCATGTCGAAGGAGACATGACATCTCATGTATCACCTGTCATGTAGTGTTTTTTTTTTTTTTTAATTTTTCCCATATTTTTAGCCAGGATTTGTGGGAGATTTCCTCCAAGTCAATTCTAAACTCAATTACCTTTAAAGAATTCAATAGATTTGTTTCCTTTGGAAATAAGAGCAAAACCTCTTCTCAAATATAACACATATCCTGATTTCCATTTTTTACATACATATGAGGCAATATCTCTGAGTCATATTGGCTTTCATATTATATAAATGTGAAGCTCATCTTTTCTTTTTTACCACAATATGTTTCTACCTTCTCACATAATCATTCCCTGTCAATCATGCTGTCTGAAAAATCAGTATTTGAATTGTTTTTTAACTACTCAAGCATCAGCTAAATATACAGCCTTATTATAGAGTTCTCTGTGACTATTTCTGCAGAGGACCTGTGTCTCGCTACTGGAGAATAGATCCATGTATAATTTTGAATATTTACTTAAGTGTTCTGGTAGTTGCTTCATATTAATTTGCTATCAAATTATATATTTATATTGTTTAGCATTTTTATAAACTACTTTTTAACAACTGACTTACAGATATTTTCTATTTTCTAGCTTATTTAATGGTAATTGTAAATAAATCACTATATAAAGAAAATATCTTAATGTAAATACTAGTTTAAAAATGTCCAACGACTGTAACAAAAAAAAAGAGTAGATAAATAAAGCCAAAATAATCTAAATTATATTAAGGCAATCTGGCTGTGATGTGAGTAACACTATTGATTGTCAAGGTTGATTCCTGTGATCCTACTGGCTAGGCATGCGTCGCCTTCTTCCCTTACTACTCCACGTGTGTCCCTCCCAAAGCTGAAATCTCAGGTGTAGAGGATGACCTTCCCTGAAAAGCAGAGAACTATTCTTTGGTCAAGGGTATACAAATAGTTGTGCTTCCCTACTAAAACCGCAAAACAAACTCTCATTGTCTTTTAAAAAAAATATTAAATTATATTTATTTCCTGTGGGTTGGGCATCGGTGCTTCACATAATGTATATGAAATACACAGCAAGATTGCAGCAGCATGTCTTGTATGGACCAAAGGAACTTATGATGCTCTATAATGACTGAGCATATTATTGATTAGCAATTATTATAAATCCTCAGTGCGTTTGATAGGTTCCTCCTGTTAAGTGATGCGTATTATTGCTTACAGTGAAATACCACTCCTTGGTTGAGCAAATAACTAAATGGTAAACTAATATGATGATCTGAGTTACTCAAATACTCAAAATATTATCACAGGCTTAAAAAAGTTATGTACGTCCTGCAGCAACCAAAGGTCAAGTAATATAACATGCAATTCACTCATAGGAACCTAGATGATAATCTAATAATATAGTTTTAAAAACTGTATAACATATTTTAATCTAAATAAGTATCTTTATGTGCACAATTCATCTTCAAAGAAGCATCTTATGCAGCACATGGAGATCAACAAAAAGCCATATCTGTTCCAAGTACAGAGGCCAACAGACATTGATTTCTTACAAACAATTTAAACATTGATAACACAACTCATATTAATCCAAAGGGTCATCTCTGAAAAAAATGGGACAGGAATGTGTAAGAGTCAGATAATCAAGAAAGTTTCTGAGGGATAGTCTTTTCCAAACAACAACAAAATAGAAAAATTGGTTTTACCTAGAATGAGTTGGTTATGGATATAGTGAGAATACGTTGCGTGAAAATTTTAAGAATTAATAAAAATAGTGCAAAGTGAGTTCTGTAGTAAATAGAGCATGATGGCTCTAGATTTACTTATGCTGGTGTACAAAGAACACTTAACTATCAAACCATTGGGAAAGTAAAAGAATGTCTTCTATAATGAAGTTTCATCTGACATATGAACTAAGAGAAGAGAAGCAGAAAAGGATTTGAATTGCAGCTTTCCTCATTTTTATTTGTACTCATCTCACGTTGAATTGGGTTATAAATGTGACATTAATTAACTTTCTTATCTTCTTTTACAGATAGGGCAGAATAAAATATCAGACTTTATTTGCACTTCTCATTCTTCAGTTAAAATTGAAACAACACATCCCTTCTTGTTTTGGACTTTAACAACACATACTCTTTCTCCTCATATTCAGAATATGTTTCTATTATAGAATGAGGACTAGTTAAAGAAAGAAGTAGAATATAAAATGGCATAAGGATGTAATAGAATTTTATTGTTGATTCTCTAGTTTATAAGTTATTGCATTGATAGGTCTTGGTACCTTAGGTTATTTTTAGAATTACTAATTGTACTGAGCTTATTCCTCCAAAAGAACTAAATGCATACCCCAGTTAACTAATAATAAACTTGATTTTCCTCTCCATGGATCTCGGATGACAATTTGGGAAAAGAATTTTACATTTTATAAGGTTAATGGCTCTCTTTTTGTTTGCTTCTGCTTTGGATGTTGAGAATTTATAATCCTTTATTATCATGAATCTCATGTTAGCATTTTCATGGAAGGTAAAAATTTACAAATGACAAAGGTATATCATTGTGCTAAAATTAGTAGGATGATGATGACATTTTATAATCAAGCTCATTTATAGTTCCACAAAAATTACACATTTGTTTTATACAAAATTTGCTATGAGTTATTGCTGAGAAAATCTATTGGGAAATCTCTAGTTATTAATAGCAAATATTCTTCTGTGAATATTCTGGTTTTGAAGATTGACAACATACTGTCAACTTGGACAAGTGTAAAGCCATTGCAAAATGTATTTGAACCCCTACAGGCTTCTTAAAGTAACAAAGATAAAAACAAAAGAAAGACTGATTTTTTTTCCTACAAATTTCTGTCTTGGTAGACGTTAACTTTTGAGTAAATTCTAAGATGCTTTGTCTAATCTAATATTACAAAACGGGAAAATATAAAAGTCTTTATTACAATCTGAAGACCTTGATTCTGGAAATAATTATAAAGATAATAAAGATTTAGACTATGTTTAATGTCTCAGTAGTTCTATGGATGACTCCTGCAAGCAGCCTTGGGTAGATCTAGAATCCCATCCTTTGGATGTATCTTTGTGTAAACCACTGTAAATATGTACTATATATAACTTAACACATGTAACCATACTTGGCAAGGTGATTTTTCTGTCTTTTAGTAACTCTCTTAATTCAATCTTTATAACATCTTTGAGATTTATGACATTTTCAGGTGAAGCAGGTCTTCTAGTAAAATATACAATTAATATTTTTCTGAATTTTTCTTTTGAACATTTTTGGTTTATCAAAAAAGTAAATTATGATATGTATTTGCCAAAAATATGAAAACAAGAATTATACAAAATACTTTAATAATGCAATTTAATTTTATTTATGCTTTTAATATGTCATTTTTGCAAAAGCAGACATTATTCCTTAATGTCAGCCATATTACAAAATGGCTTTTAGTCCACGATATATATTCAATTAAAACAATGTCTTTAGTTTTATGGTGCAACAATTAAACTTAGAGAATAATTTTGTTAGTACTAACATGGTAGTGAGTGCCATGCTTTTTATTCTCTGTAAAAAAAGAATTATATTAGTAAAACTTAACATTTGTGCAATAGAAGTACAAGAAACCCAGGTGTGATAAACACTGAGGTTCTAAGATACACCTCCTCTAGAGGGGCTATCAGTAGACAAAGAGCACAATAAAAGTGAATATTACCACCATTGTTGATGCAGTCATATGTTCCAGACTCACACATAAAGTTTCAATGGGTAAATAGCTTCTACAAGTTTAAGTATCTTAAATAATTCTGCAGCAATTACTAGAACTACTGAAAACAAGTAAATTTTTGCTTCTTACTAAGACGGTGATAGGGAAATCTTCTTGAGCTGCATAATTGAAGCCTGTCATTATTTCCTAGATAATTTTTGTTTCAATTTTGACCTAGGCTCTAATTATGGAAAGAAAAAGAATGTATATGATAATCCAGAGACAACATAAGAGAAAGGGATATTCAACAGCTATTTTGTGTTATGCCATCATGACTTTATTAGAAAGTAGAGGGTTTCAAAGAAAAAAATAAAGTCATTCTTGTCAGCTCTGCGGAAATATCTTTATACGCATAACAGAGAATATAAAATACGAACTTTGGGATTAGCTCATTAAAAAAATGCAGTGTTGAATTTTTATAATGAAGACTTCAACCGATTGACAACATGCTGCAGTTTTCTATTCTGACTTAGCTTATAAAACATAACATTAAGATTTTCAGATTAAAGAGGACCTTGTTTTTCTTGGAGCTATGAACTTGAAAAGTAGTAGCTGTAAGGAGGTGGTGCATGCCTGGCAAGTATGCACTAAAAAAAATTTTACATCCAAATACAAGTGAATTCAAATATAAGTCATTTCTATGTGCTCCACTCTTTTGAAAATGTATATATAAAACAATATAAAATTTCACTCATTCATTTACATATGGACATGATAAAAGCAAAACTGGAATATTCTAAAAGGACCTTTGCTCTTACATTCACCCAGTTTGATGGCTTTTGTCATAATTAGTAAACGCAAGATTTGAAGCTGTTTTATAGTCAAGTAGTGCTATGCTTGATCAATTAGAATTTATAGAGGTATAAATCACTTTCTTGTATTTATGCTGCTAAGAAAGATGTGTATGAATTTTTATAATAGAATATGTCACTTGTCCTAAGTGCTGGCCATCTCACTTAGATTGCTGAGAGCAGCATGAGGAAATTTCTCTGTCAAAGCATCCACTGTGATACGGTAGGGTTGGAAGACTATTAGTAATGTCATGGGCAATGATTAAAAAAGCTCTAGTTTTAATACCTTCTGGCTTTATTGGAAGAACTACCAAAGTGAAATAGTGTCTTAACCCACAGGCAGATTTATTAAGGTGGAAATCTCTCTTGCTTTGTATTTAATTAGCTTAGTCTGTGGAGGAAACCAGGTAGCAGGGAAATCTCTCACTCTGACACCAAACATTGAACAATGAACTATTCTTCAAGGTACTAAAAGAGAGGCAAGGACATTCTAATAAATTAACCACTCAGGAGAAAATATGGCTATCAAGCCATGTCTTTATTTCAAGAACGTATTCTTATATCTTTATTATCTAATTTGAAAACTGCCCACTTGCATAATTTTGCTTGGGACACGAAATTCAAAGAGAAAATAAATTGTAGAATGTAATGTTGTATTAGTATAATAATCTACAGTCAAGAAAAATATTGTATTTGGGAACTAAAATATAGATAACCTATATAATATATACATATGTGTATATATAGTATTCATAATTTGTTTTCCACATTAATATAAAAACTATATGCCATTCCTGAATAAGTTTAATCCAAAATTCTTATTAGGAAAGCAGGAAATGATGAAACTCTTCACTTTTTTATTGAGTTCATAAAAAAACAGTATTTGCTTAGTAAACATTTATCAGAAGTCAGATTTTTTTTACAGTGTTCACTTGAAATAATTTTTCTTATTTCTTTATTTGTTTTCCAGACAACTCCCATTGAAATGCACTATATCTTTGTCTCTTCCATATATTCTTGAAATCCTTATCTTCCTACATATTCTCTCAAGGAATACAATTACAAGTGAGCATCACCTCCTTTGGATAAAACAACTTTTAAAAGACAAAAGTTATTTACAAATATGGAAAGGTGACAAGATATTGAAATATAACTCAAGGGTGACTTTGCATTGTTTTATCAAACATTTTATAAGTCTCAAAAAAATCTAGGAGTTTTGATGAATAATATAAATTTTCATATTAAGCACTCATAAATAACAAAATCAACTGTAGAACTTTGAACAATAGATTGAACAACTTCTATACAGAGTAACAAAAGCATATGTATATCACAACTGCCATAAATTAAAGTGTATGTGTAGATGTGTATATTCAGCTATGGTACTGTACTCATTTGCATTGAGCAATTCGTGTATGCTTTTACATGCATAAGTCAGTGAAAAACCACAGTTGTAATTCCACATGCATCATCTGCCCAACCGGATGTTTTATGGCAGGCACTTACTTGCATGGTACTTTCAATTAGGCCTGGCTGGCTCAGCATCATCTGTCAGGTATACACTTGTGACTACCTCCCCAGTACTGATGCTGGCTTGTGAAAACTCAGCTTCTAAGGATGGAACTCAGTTCCTTAGGTGTGTGACAGAAGCATCTTATTGTTTCAAGCACATCTTTCATTTCGATTTCTAAATTAAAAGGCAAAAACTGCCATGATTGCAGTAAATAAAGTAGCCAATCAATATAAAGCTAAAAAGGAGGGATCAGTGATCTCTTAAGAATTGGGCACTCTTACTTATTGATTAAACATACTAAACAGATATTTCTACAATTTTGTGAGTAATAAGACCATATTTTAAAAGCACCTACAATTGTAGTAGTTCCATATTTCCATTAATAATTAACAGTAGTATAAAAACATGTCACAGCCGTAGTATGGATACACTACAGTATGAACCAGAAGTTGTAGAAAATGCCAAGGACAGTGTCTTGAAAACATGAAAGGTCCTTTACAGGTATGAAACCACAGACACTGTGCAGCAGTCAGAAACATCTATAGGTTCAGGGGGAAAAGATACAGTGTAGAAAAGAGGAAATGGGCACAAATTCCCACCTTTAGCCAATGAGCTCTTTATAGCTGGTACTTGATGGGAGAAACTCAGTCGTGTTTTGTTTTTATGAAGCCCAGGAGTAGTGAACCAACAAAACCCAGTCACCAAGTTGGTTTCCATCTTGTTACATTTTATCACTTTTCTCTATGATTTGTTATTTGTTTTTTGTGATTTGGAGAAAAAGTTACTCGTTTTGAAAGAGAAGGATGAAGAGAGAGGGTGGGATTATTAAATTAGCTGGGTGTGAAGTGTGGAGAACATTTGAGGGTGAAAATAATGATTAAAATATATGGTATAAAAATTAAATAAAATATTTATTAACAAATAAAAATATTTTAAAAGTTAACAAACACCCTGTATGAATAACAATAATGTATCTCATAAAATGTTGATAAGAAATTGTTCCAGTCTACACAAAGTACTAGCTACTTATCAACCAAGAAATGCTGAAAGCAAGAGAAATGAATTTTTCCATAGAAACCAATTGTTTATTGAGTACGAAATGGTCAGGGCCAGGACACACATACAAGTAACATTATACATTCTGAGAAAGATATATTTAGAAACACAGTTGTATAGTCACATAATCATTAAATAACAATTAAATCAAAAAGGCACCATGATTCTATATGAGAGCAATGGGTGGTATATGGAAGGATTTGCAGACAGAGATATTATAATCTAATTATAACTTCAAAATTATTTTTAAAAAGCTTTAAAAACTATCAAGTTTTTACAAAAATATGTCCTTTATAAAATGAGCAACAATCTATTTGATATCATAAGGACAGCTCTATTTTTAAAAGATTGTTTTTTTTTATTTTACATACTAATTACGGCTCCTATCCCCTTCCTTTCCCCCACTCATCAGTTAGATTCCCTTCTCCCCACCCTTCAGCCACTCCTCAGAGAAAGTAAGGCCTCCCATGAGGGGACAAAAAATCTGGCATATCAAGTTGAGGCATGACAAGACCTCCCCCAACAAGGCTAAACAAGTTACTCTCTATAGGGAATACCTTCAAAAAGCCAGTTCATCCACTAGGGATAAATCTTTGTTTCAAGGCCAGAGGCCCCACAAACTGCCCAAGCGGGACAACTGTCATTCACATTCAGAAGACCTAGTTTGGTCTCATGCAGGTTTCCCAGCTGTCAATTCAGAGTCAGTGAGCTGTCTTTGTAGGTTTTCCCATCATGATCTTGATCCCTTTGATCATATAATCCTTTCTCCTTCTCTTAGGAACGGGAGCCCTAACCAGTGCTTAGCTGTGGATCTCTGCATCTGTTTCCAGTAGTTGCTGGATGCAGGGCCTATGATGATAATCAGGGTCCTCATCAAATTTATAATAGGGGAATGTCAGTTTAGGTACCCTATTTACTATTGATTAGAGTCTTACCTGGTGTCAAACTTGTGGATTCCTAAAAATTTCCCTAGCACCAGGTTTTTCTATAACCCCCAAATGGCCTCCTCTATCAAGATATCTCTGTTATTGCTCTCTCTCTCTCTCTCTCTCTCTCTCTCTCTCTTCCTTCCCCAACTCTACTATCCTGTTCCTTCCCACATCCCCTTATCCAATTTCATGCTGCCAATTTACTCAGTAGATTTTATTTTTGTTCCTTTTCCATGAGATCCATGCATCTCTCTCAGAGTCCTCCTTGTTACCTATCTTCTCTGGGGTGTGAATTATATGCTGGTTATCTTTGCTTTATATATAATATATACTTATGAATAAATATATAGCATGTTTCTCTTTCTGGGTCTCATTTACCGCAGTCAAGATTTTTTTTTTTCTAGTTTCATCCATTTGCTGCAAATTTCAATTTGATATTATTTTTTACTGCTGAGTAATGCTCTCTGTATCACATTTTTTTTTCTCATTCATTTTTTTTTTTTTTGGTCGAGGAGAATCTAGGCTGTTTTCTAATTATTATGAATGATGTTGTCATGAACATAGTTGAGGAAATGTCCTTGTGGTATGCATGTGTATCTTTTGGATATATGCCCAGGGGTGATATTGTTGAATAATGAGGTAGATTGATTCCCAGCTTCTGAGAAAGTGCTTCTATACCTTGAAGACAAAGGAGTCTTTTTTTCAGACACAACCTGGGCTTTGACATATTTAACTTCCTAATTGTAGTACTTACCTTGAACTAAATTACTTACACACCTTTAAAGATACAATTTGAAGTAGTTATTTTCCTTTCAAGAAAGGAAACACCATGCAATGAACAGCAACAAACTACTTGTGATTATTTGCCTTCATTTATTTTATTGAACTTATAATTCCTTCAGGAAAAATTCTGCCTGCAAGAGATTTCACAGAGAAATAGCTAGACATAAAATATCTGTGCCACCCTGGGCTGGCCCATCTTTGGACTTCTTGCCCTTTTGGGGGAGGGGATGTGTGGATGGGGAGGGGAGAGGCTGAGGGTTGGCTGGGAGGGATTGGGAGGCAGAGGGGAGGAGCAGAGGGATACATTTATGGAGATGATATTTTTTAATGAAAATAAAATTGAAAAATGATATCTGAAATATGGGTAATACCATCCTGTGGGCTGTAAAACAAAGCAAGTCATTAAAGGAAAAATTACAAAACAAGGTTCACTTACAGTTTTTTCCTGTGCATATGACCTGTCAAACATTGCTCTCTTATGTGCTAGAAGGTTCTGCGAAATGAGACAAAACCCATAAAAATAAAAGTCCAAATTAACAGTTATACTGTCTACTGAAGTCATTAGGCAGCAGAAGTGATAAAAGAGTTAGTACAAAATCAATATCACAATCTATTCTCAGGATGTAAAAACCTATAAGATTTGAGGATAAGTGTGATGTGAACAACTGTGAATTTGTGTGTGTATGTGTGTGTGTGTGTGTCTGTGTGTGTGTGTGTGTGTCTCTGTGTGTGTCTGTGTGTGTGTGTTGGTGCTTTATTACCAGGTAGTTTTTAAAAGCTCCATAAGACGTATTATTTCAGGCTATGGTATAGGCACATACATTTGGACAGTCCTCATTGTTTACCTTCATGTAAATGATCTCAATTCTCCAGGGAGGTGTTCACTTGAAATTTATAAAATTGAATTTGATAATAAGCCAGTGTAAATTTGGCCATAAATAGTATATAGTAGATTAAGCAGAGTATAAACACTTTTGACTTTCCTGAGGCTAGATGAACTATCATATCTTATGGAGTTTCTTTGTAAGCATTATAATGTTGAAAATTTTATGTGAATAAACATTTGCCACAGAGAAGATTCTTAAAATTTGGACAAAATTTGTCAGAATAGTAGTTATGGAAAATAATTATCATTTTTATTTTTAATCCTTTTTCTCTTTGAATATTATTTGTAAGAAAACATTATAGAAGTTTTATTTTCAAAGAGAAACTCATTATCAAAATTGTGTTTGCTTTTAATTTTAGTTTATTTAAAAACAATTCTATAAATATGAACACGTCAAATCCGACTAAATATGAATATGTGAGTCTCTTATTTTATGTTACTTTTCTCATAATTTTAGTGTTGTGTCTTGTGGAAAGCTATAACAAGATTTGTATGATGAGCTTATTCTAATTAAAAAGAGAGAAATAAAAATAATTTGCACTAACATGAATTGAAATTTATAGTTTTCTATATAGATTTCAGCTTCAATTTCAAGCCAAATTCTGCTCTTTATGTTCTCATTTTCCACACTCCAGAAAGGAAAAAAATCCTCTTTTTTTATGATCAGGAACCCACAGGATTTCCTGATACAACATATGGAATAACAGGAAGCAAAATTAGTCAGATATATTAACTGTAAAATAAAATGGCAGGACCAGATTTATATCTACTGAATTTCAGTGAAGATGAATTTTACTAATATTAAATTCCTCAGAAAGCAATATTTCATTACAGTAACATTTTATTTTTTACCTATGCCTTATATATTGTTACTGTGTTTTTAAGCATTTTTTATAAATTTTATTGCATAAACATCAACTAAGAAGTCATTTTTAAAGAACTGTGTGGATCATATCGCTTCCTTTGATCTTTTGAAGATCTAGCAAAAATGTATAATATCAATTATTTAGAAAATATATCAACTTTTTCTTTACTGGTCAAGCTTCCTTTGATATGTTTAAGATCTAAGATGCCCCAATAAATTACACAGAGCAATTGATTTACTTACTTATATTTAAGGTAAGAAACATTTATTTTAAATTAAGTAGAAAGCAAGTAAATTATTCTTGACCATCTAAACAATAATATATAATATATATTTCTACAATAATTAAGATAAATATTTCAAAATAATATATACAAATAATTAAAAGAATCCAAAGATAAAAATGTAATCCTTTTTACAAAAGCAAAATATTTATAAGAAGAATGTGCTGTCCTTTATATTATTTTCCCGGGAACTTTGAGCTTTGTCTGGGACAAATAACCTATCAAATAAAATTCTAGTATTAACCTGTTTGTTAATATTTCTATAGAAATATTAGCCTATTTAAGTGACAAAAACTTTATCAAGAGTAGCGAGTTTACACAGAAACTGTGGAGAAAGTATCACATAAATTCATACAGAGACGTATAAAATATAAAAATTTTAATTTTTTAGTCTGTAAAATCTCTCCTTGTATAACCAGTGAGGTAGACATTTATGTTATCTTTGCCTGATATAAGGTCTTACATCGGAGTACCACTTCACAAGAGAATGTAGCATAATTGAAAACAGAAAACAGGCATGTTGAAATAGCTTAGCAGCTACAAGTATTTTCTGTCCTTGCAGAAATCCCACATTTGATTCCCCACAGATACACAGCAGCCCACAACCCTTTATAACTCCCTTCCCTGCAGATGTGGTTTTCATTTCAGTCTCCATGGGAATGGTTTGGTGCACATATATGCATGTTCTCAAACCATCATAAATATAAAATAAAAAATTATATCCAAAGTAATAAAATGAATGTGCCAGTTTATAAAAACTTAATGCACCAACAATGGTTATATAATTTTATTGGAATTGCATATGTTATGACATTTATTTTTATAGTTTTAGGAAATGAAATTATATCAATATGACCTACATTTACAAAGTTTTATAATTTAGCTTTATAAAAACACTTTTTTGTTTTCTTTATTTTTTTTTACAATAAATGTCTTTTTTATCCATGTAACTTTGTGCTTCCCCTCCTTTCTGTCCTCTCAATTCCTCCCAGCCAGCCTTCAGCATCCCCCTCCTCATCCCCACGTCCCCTTCCCCAAAAGGGCAAGAAGTCCCAAGGTGGGTCAGCTCAGCAAACGCTTCTTTTATTTTTGAGATTATGATTATACCATTCATCCTTTCATTTTCTCCCTTCAACTTTTCACATTTGCCAACGTTGCTTTCTTTTCTATCTATGACCCTTTCTCAACATTTCTGTTAAATATAAATGCTGAATTTCTATGACGCTTCTAGTTCTTATGTGTAAGATTTAGATTTCTTAGGTTTTCTCCTGTCCACTTCATATGTCTGTTGTCCTTTCTTCAGCTCATGTTTAGGCATTAATTGCAGACAACCTCACAGCAAACTCCCTGACTATTGAATCTTACATTCTGTCTATCGCTCTTCCACAATGTTCCAGGAGCCTTAAGTGGCTGGAATTGTCTTATAGATATATGTATGTGGATCTCATCCCTCATAAAAAAAAAAATTATCTTTTTAACAGTTTGACACTTTATAGAAACCCCCAGCCAATAAAAATTCAACATTCTGAAACTTCGTACAAAATAAAACTATATGTAGAAAAATAATATGTATTCTTTGTCTACAAAATGAAATGCCTCTTGAACTACAAATACTCATGTTAAATCCAATGAGGAAAACAGTAGATTAAAAATAAATTAGGTTAAATTTAAATATTGACATTATTGATACCATTGTGAAGTTTATTTCAATTCCAAACCTCACAACACTACCTTGGGTGTATTTTAAATAACAAATTTGTATTCTATCACAGTACTGATTTTTTTTTTTTTTACTTAAGCCAAAATGTTCTCAGAAGATTCTGATGATATACATTTTAATTTTGTCTAATCCATTTCCCTAGTAATCTGGACTCTTCTCTAAGTTTTACTATTTATTCCTCATTATTAAGGGCCTTTATACCATGGCTCATGGATATTATTCTCTTTATAAATGATATAGAAAACAGAGTATCTCATGTAGAATGAGCAACTTGATTTTTTTTAAGTAAAATGGTTGTAAAGTATTTCACTATGTTAGCCTCTCTTTTTAGTACATTAACTTCTATTTGCTCTCAGCCAATTAGGCTTAAACTTAACATTATTGATTTGAATTTTCTTTTTAATTCAGTTTAGTATCCTACTAACAGAAGACTTTAATTTTCTTTAAAAATATTTTCCTCTTGCTTTTACTATACCAGAAATGGAAACCTTTATTAGCTTAAAAATAGTGCATTACATGTGAAATCTAAGTCATTTTTAAAAAACTATCTATACAAGAAAGTCATTATAATCCTTTACAACGTTGATTAAAACTGCAAAGATCATATTATGCCTTAGTGCCCTGGAAGTAAGCCTATTAGATATTTTAATGTCTTAGGCAACTTCATCTTCAAAACAAACTTCCTATCCTCAAAATTAATTTGTAACAAATTATAATAAAAATGGCTTTATCTTAATTTTATCAATTATATGGTAAACATACCCAAACTTCTTGATCCTCAGGTTGTGGAATTTTTAAGAAAAAGCATGAGCTTTTGTTTCCATGAAATGTTATTTGTACTTTCTTACAAATAGTAGTGTAGATTTGGGCTGTAATATCTCCTTTAATTTACCATAGCAGATTACTGCAGCAGAAAGAACTCAAACATGTTTACAAAATAAAAAAACAAAAATGAGATTCTCTTTTCATCTTATGCTTGTTACTTCAAATGTTTAATGAGAATTTTCAATATAATCAAATATTTTTCTAAGGCCCATTAATAGCATGTGTTCTATAATTTTTGACATCAAACAGAAGCAACAAAAATATGTGATATATCCTGAATGCATAAAATCAATATTTATACAAGTCAGTGTATCCTATTTTTTGTCATCTCACTGTGCTAGTCTATGACATTTTGTCATCAAATTTATCACGTCAAGTGTCTTTTAAAAAAACTATTTCATGGGAGCACTGAAGGAAAGTTAAGTACTTAATGAATAACACATGCAAAGAATATTCTAACTAGGAATTCATCTTGGTTTCTATAACATATGATTCAGTGGAAAAAAGGAGAAATTTATAATTACCTATTTCTTAGCAGAAAAATAAAAAGCAGGATTTTTCCACAAGACCCAAAAGAAACAAAATATATATTCAATTTACTTTAAAAAGTAGCTTGTGAAAGATTTTGAATGTATGTTGATAGTGTAACTGTAGTAATTACACTCTGATTTTCGGTGTTATCAATGTTTACAGTTTATTTAAAAGAAAATAGTCTTGTGATATTTTCAGTCAGCTTACAACATTAATATTTTCAGATAGGTTTCTTCTTGTCTTTAAATCTTTCTTGATTGTTTGAAATCCAAAACTCTAAATTCAGATAGTGAATATCAGTCTCCTCATACCCCTACACATTCCAACCAGATTTCTTGAGCCACATACTGTTTATTTTTCCACATATATGAAATATAGGTATATATATGTATATATATACCTATAATTATATTAAAATATAATGTGCATTGATATTTTGCCTATATATATATATACATATATATATATATATATATATATATATATATATATGTTTTTAGAGGGTATCATATTTTGGAGTTACAGACTTCTGTTAGCTGCCATGTGGGTGCTGGGAATCAAACGCAGGTCTTTGGAAGAGTAGTCAAAGCTATTAACCAATAAGCCCTCTCTTTAGCCACTCTTTTTCATTATATTTACACCAAATAATATTAATGCTATTGATTTTGCTTCTGGTTATAGCAGATATAATCAACCCAACAAGGTAACTCCATCACTAACATCTTGTCCTTGTGCCTGTCATAATTATTTTTCTATTGCTGTGATAAAACTCTATGACCAACCAATATATAGAAGGTATGATTATTTGGTTATGACTGCAGAGGGAAAGGGTCCATCATGGTGTGCAAGCATGGCAGTCGACACCATGTTTACTGGTTTAAACTGGGCTCTAGAAGTTCATTTTGACCTATGATTAGAAAAAAGACAGAACACTGAGATAGTGAAAAGTTTTCCATAACTCAAAGCTCATCTTAAGTGCCATACTTCTTCCTGCAAAGCCAAACTCCCTAAAACTATTCAAATAACACAACCAATTAGAAACCAAATATTCAAATACATGAACCTAGGAGACAGTCTCATTAAAAGCATTACACTATTATGTATCTTACATGAATCAATTATATTACTGCTGTAACATGTTGGTTCTCACAAGCTTTATAACCTAAAATGGAGAAACATATTTAAAACTTAATACTTTAATCTGGAAAGACAAACCATGGGTCCAAAGAAAAACTGTTGTAATATGTTTATGATAATAGGCTAAAGTTTTGTGGTTTTGGCTAAGATGCTATTTTCCTGCAGTGAGAAAAGATTAATGCAGAGACAGATGGCTGGTCAAAGCACTGAGAATAAATGACAGCTGACTGTTCCACCTGTTATGCTAAATCTATCTCACCACATCTGAAGTCTAAGGAGCATAACAAAAGAGGGTGTAGTAAGAAAGTATGAGAGTTTCTGGATGGAGAGATATGTTGTTCAACACTAACTTCTAAAAGCCATGTGTCCATTGTTCTCAGAAACATATTTTTCTCAAGAAGTTAAAATTTTATCATTCTCCTAATATTTAATTTAGTAAGGTAGATAAAAATTTCTTTGAACACACACTCACAGGATTGCACACACACACACACACACACACACACACACACCCAGTTTCCAGGCTATTAGATTATAGATTTTAGGAGATACAAGTTTAGAATAGGACTTTCTTTGGATCTCCAGCCTCAAATAATAACGTAGAGACATTTTATTAATCATGAAAGCTTGGTCTTACTTAGGCTTATTACCAACTAGCTCTTAAATCTTAAATCATCTTGTTTTTGTTAATCTACACTTGCCATGTGGCTCATTACCCTCCTTCATCCTGTGTGTTTGTCTTACAGTATGCTTTCCCAGTCTGGCTGGTGAATCCCTTGCCTCTCAGGTTCTTACCTGAAGTTCCACTCTGCCTAGAAGTTTGCCTATTTTCTTCTGCCTTGCTATTGTCTCTGTACAGCTCTTTGTTAAGCCCATCATACGGTGCTTAGGTAGGTCAGGTAAAATACTGACATTCTTCATACAGTGTGATCAAATTTTCACTACAGAGATTCTAACTTATGGCTTACATGCCATTGATTGCAAGCATATAATAATTTATCTATTAAGACTGAATGAGGCAAACCAGTATGAGGAATGGGTCCCAAAGCAAGCTTCAGAGTTAGAGAAAGGGCCTGTTCTCACTGTTAGGAGTCCAGACAGATCACATTACACGACTGTAAACTATATGTGGAGGGCTTAGGTCAGTACCATGTAGGCTCTCTGGTTGTCAATTTAGTCTCTGTGAACACCTATTAGTTGAATTTAGTTGGTCTTGTGGGTTTTCTTCTCATATTTGTAAGCCCTTTGGCTCCCATAATCCTTTCCCCTACTTACATAGAATTCTCTGGGCTCTGCCTTATCTTTGGTAATAGGTCTTTGCGTTTGTTCCCATCAGCTTCTGGGTGAAGCTTCTCTAGTTGTTACTGCTCTCTCTCCCTCTCCCTCCTAGGTCTCTGGAGCAGCCAGCCTCTGAGTCATGGAGTCAGGAGTGAGCTCAGTCTTAGGTCAACAGCTGGACCAGACATTACTTAGTTGCTGCCACAATTTCTCTGTCATTTAGCCCAGCACATATTGGAGGCAGGAGGAATTGTGAGTTAAAGGGTTTGTGACTGGGTTGGTGTTGAAAATTCTTTCACTGGAAGTCTCACTGGCTATAGGAGATGGCTGGAGTGTGCTTTGTATCCTCAATTGCTGGGATTTTACTTAGAATAACCCTCATTGATTCTTAGAGTTTCCATTTCTCTAAGTTTCTGTTTCTAGAGATGCTCTCAGATTCCAGGTGTCTCTCCTGGTACTCACTTCCTCCATCTGACACAACCCGATCTCTCTTCTGTACCAATCTGAACTCCCTCTTCCAGGCACCTGCCCCCTATCCACTAGCGATGTCCATTCTATTTCCCTTTCACAGTAGGATTTATGTATTCCCCTAACTTGAGTACTCCCTGTCACATGATTCGTCTGATTTACATTTCCCTGATGGGTCTGTGGGCTGTAGCATGTTTTCTTTTGGATAACATTCACTTATCAGTGAGTACATACAGTGTTTGTCTATCTGGATCTCAATTACCTCACTCAGGATGAATTTTTCTGGCTCCATCCATTTGTCAGATTTCCTAATGTCATTGTTTTGAACAGCCAATTAATACTGCAATGTAAAACTATACACTTTTTACTCTAGTCTTTAGCTGAGGGACATCTAGGTTGCTTCCAGTTTCTGGCTGTTATGAATAAAGCTGATATGTACATAGTTGTACACTTGTCCTTGTGATATGACAAATAATCTTTGATTATATGTACCCAGGAATGATATAGCTAGATCTTTCAATTTTCTGAGAAAATATCATGTTTATTTCCAATGTGTCTGTACAAGTTTTTACTTCAACAACAGCAGTGGAGGAGTGACCTTTTGTTCCACATTCTCTTCAGCATGAGATGTCATTTGTGTTTTTGATCTTAACAGCTATGTCAAGCATAAGTTGGAATCTCAGTGTCATTGTATTTACATTTCTCTGGAGGCTAAAGATATTGAACATTTTTTAAAAGTGATTCTCACATATCTGAGATTCTTCTGTTCCAAAATATCTGTTAGCTCTGTACCCCACTTTTAATTCAATTTTTTTTGATTTTTGGTATTTAGTTTATTGAATTCTTTATATATATATTAGATATTAGCCCTCTGTTGATGTTGGTTTTGGGAAAATCTTTTTCCTTTCTGTGTGCTGCTATTCTCAGTGAAATAGAACTAGCAGGGATCAGCAGGAGCTTAAGATGGACAGTTTTCCACCTCAGAAAAATGGTCCATATGTAGTCGGCTCAGGAATACTGTTATCCATAAGAGTTAATAAATGTCTGTTAAAAGTGTTTTTAATAATCATTATGATTAGGACACTAGTTGTAATTTTTGAGGATAGATTATCAATGCAGGCATGAATATTCTCTTTTTCTCCAGACGATTTTTCCCGTCCATTATTTCTTATTATCACCCTTAAATGTGCATTCTCTTTCAGTTCACAAAGGGCATGGACTGTTGAGACCAACAGACAGAGTGTCTGGAGGAAGTGAAAGATGTTTACTGAACTTAAGGATGTGGTCATGGTCCAGGATGTGTTTACTCAGGCAAGCAGATAGATAGCCATCTGCTGTTACTAAGGAAGAAAGATTTTGTTGTTGTTGTTGTTACTTTGTTTCTTTTTTTGGATTTTTGTTTGTTTGTTTGTTTGTTTGTTTTTTGCCCCTGAGCACATTCCAAATCCACCAATGATGAGTGACCCCTTTGTATGGCTGAGCCAATCGCTAACTGCCACATTCGCTTCTGTGCCAGGTTTGCTTGCTAGCATCCATAAAAACCCCTAGTTGTGAGCATTAGGGGTGACTCTCATTTGCAGCTCTAAAGAGCGCTGTGTCTCTGGACATGTTCAGAGAGTTTGTCCCTGCACTGGTAAAGCTTTGGCCAATAAAGTAACATCTTTGAAACCTTGAAAGTCTCCAACATTTGTCCTCGCGATTGGTGGATGCAAAAGGACCAGAAATTGTGGGGCTGAAATGTGCAAGTCAGGCCCATGGACAGCATAATATCTGTCCTTTTCAGCTTTTCTTATTTTTCCATAGCATCATGGAAGCCCCTGCTTAAAGCATGTAGTATTTCTAATTTTTAAGTTGTTTTGCCATAGTAATCTGAGGGATGGGCTTGGTAGCATTGGGTCAAACATCTTGCCACTAACTTTATAAATCCATCTAGATGGCTTCTGAAGAGAATTTAATGAATATCTATTTGTTTTTATGGATTTGGGGCAAAGCAATCTCTAAGAGTTCTCTGATGTTTGTCATTGAAGTCTTAACCATTTCCTGCTTAGCAGGGTGTTTAATCTGATTTCCAGACCTGATTTCCTAACTCAGTTGGATTCCTATAGAAGTAAGGAGCTGACATTGCATTTTGCGGGAAGGCTAAAAGAGACAGGGAGATAGCCAATTTCCAGCTACATTTAAGCTTAGATACCAGAGATTTGTTACTTTCATTTTCTGCAATATCTAAGGTATTTGCATAAAATAAATTCCTTATGAAACCAGCGGGCGCCCAAGATGCCCCAAGACCACCACCACGGACCACTGTTAACTTTAAAGAAAAAGAGAGTTTAATGGTATACTGATACACACGAGTGCGGACTCATGGCACTGTGGAAGCCAAGAGCCCAGAAATATTTTTAGGGCCGAAGTTTTATACAGCACTCTGGGTAGGGGAGGGGGTACATCTGGGCTCCTGAGATAGGGAAATCACAACAGGGCAGGGCCAAAGGTCAGTTTAGGATGGAGTTTAGGAATCCTGCAGTCAGGCAGGCATATTTCCTGAGAAACAATAGCAAGTCTTGGGCAAGCAGGAGACCACCTGAAGACATTCATTTCCTGAAACATGGTCACAATGGGCACATTGTGCAAGCTTGGAATGTTCCTGCTTAGGTAAACAGCACATGGGTTAAATATAGGTCAGGGGTGGAGGAATCTAAGAGGTCAAATCTCAGGTTAGGCAAGGAAAATTCTATCTTTACACTCATAAAATAAGTTCCCCAAAACCAAAGAACAATCATGTTCTCTTCTCACTACTGAACATTTTTATGAGTAATTTTTTTAGAATTCTGAAACCCTTTCCCTAAGAATCCTCAAGGGATTTCTAACTTCCTTTTCAGAGTTCTGTGATTAATATAGACATGTAACATTGGCTTGTATGCTGTTCTGTAGATTCTGTTAATACTTATTTAAAATATTACCATTGAAGAACCCCAGAAGTGCCTCTATTTTAAGCAAGCCCTTAACCCTAGCTTGAAACAGGCCTGAGTTTCAAATTCTCAGAACTACTGAGTACAAAGTCCAAAGTCAGAATGTCTCAACACAAGAGATAGTTTAGGGCTTTCTGATAGCAACTGATTAACCAGAACATCCCAGCACAGAAGATATGCAAAATGAATAAATAAATAAAAGAAAGAAAGAAAGAAAGAGAAAGAAAGAAAGAAAGAAAGAAAGAAAGAAAGAAAGAAAGAAAGAAAGAAAGAAAGAAAGAAAGAAATGAAGGAAGGAAGGAAGAAAGAAAGGAAAACTAATCTAGCAACCAAACAAAAAACCCAGCCAGCTAAGATGACAGAGGTATTCTGAAAAGTCCCTAAAAAACGAGCTAATCAGATTTGTATCCACACTGAGACCCCTAATTGATGTAACTTTTTCGGTTTTGCCTTTAAAAACAGCTTGCAGAAGGGTGGCTACCCGCTACTGCTTCCACTGAGACAGTGGCAGCGCACATGACTGGGTCAAGTGACAGTTTATATTTTTTTTCTTCTTTCTTTCTTTTTTTAAACTTTTCTTTATATAATTTTTAAAATGCCATTTTTATCTATTTATCCTCCAGTTTTCCCTCCCTTCCCTCCTCCCAATCCCTCCCAGCCCGCCTTCAGCCTCCTCCCTCCCCATCCACCCATTCCCTCCCCAAAAAGGGCAGGAAGTCCCAAGGTGGGCCAGTTTAGCACAGCACATCAACTCCAAGCAAGTCCGATTCCCTCATCCCAATGTAATGACTGGGATAGGCATTCCTCTGGTGGGTTCCAATGTGCCTCCGCCCATACACAGGAACACAGTCTGATCCCACCCCTCATTGCTCCACATGCTGCTCATACCAGTTGACAGTCAGCTACCCTTGGTGGGCCTTGCTCCTTTTCCTGATGGATCTCCAGTAGCTAGTCTTGATCTAGTCAGCCCCCGCCCCCAGAGCTCCAGCCAGCTATCACAGTGGGAATTTTCCTCATAATCCCTAGCTCCTTGCTCATGGTGACCCTCCTCCTCTGCTCTCAGCTAGACCAGGATCTCTCCCCAGTGCTCAGCCATGAATCTCTGCTTTTACCTCTATTCTTTGTTGGATGTAGGTTCTGTGATGACACTTAGGGTGGTTATTCATTTGATCATAGGGGAAGTCCTTTTTAGGCACCCCCTCCAGTATTGTTTGGAGATTTGGACATGGACATTCTGTGAGTTCTTGGATGTTTCCCTAGCACCCAATTTCTTTTTGTGGGAAGAGGAAATAGAAGAGTTTGCCTGGGTGGATGGGGAGCTGTTGGGTATGGGAATTAGAGGTATCAGATTTGGGTAAATGGAGGGTGAGAGTACTCAAAGAGATGACTGGAAAGGGGCAGACTTTGGACATGCTGTTTAGCTTGGTGTTGGTGTTTTTGCTGGCCTCTTAACAGTGAGAATGGAAGTGTATTTACCTATTTTACCTGCTCTTAGAACCTTTTTCTTCTACTGGATTGTCTAGTTCAGCCTTGGTATGAGGATTTGTGCCTCATCTTAATGTAACCTGTTATACAATGTCCAGTTGATATCCCTGGGAGATCTACTTCTTTCTGAAGGAAAACAGAAGAGGAAGAATGGATCTGAGGGATGAAAGTATATGTGTGGATGCCTGGACGGAGGGGAAGGAGGTGACCTTGTAGTCCTGATGTGCTACTGGAGAGCAGAATAAAGGAGAGAAAAGAAGGAAGGAAGAAAGGAAGGAAGGGAGGGAGGGAGGGAGGGAGGGAGGGAGGGAGGGAGGAAGGAAGGAAGGAAGGAAGGAAGGAAGGGAGAGAGAGAGCGCGAGAGCAAGAGCAAGAGAGAGAGAGAGAGAGAAGAGAGAAACAAGAAACTGGCTAAATAAAACTAACCTTTACCCTACACTATATCAAAAGAAGAAATATAATTAATATTTTATCAGCAAGTGGTGCCATTTAAAAAATGTAATAAATTTTATATGTTAATGTCATAGCTTCTAAATATAACAAAAAGAAATCAATCAACAATATAATTTTTCTTTAAGTCCTGTTTCTTAGAGATTTTATTTTGAATTCTTCCATGTAAATTAATTTGCAGTGGAAATAAAGATGTTTTTATATGAATATAATTTCTCACTAAAAACAACTACTGAACTGTTTCCTATAATTCACTATCTTCATTAATTATCAATTTTAATATTTTTGTTTTACATTTTAATTTATTTTTATTCTTAGCTTTTCTTTTCATGATAATGTTTAATTAATTAATTAATCTTAATTTAATTAATTAAGATACAATACCTTAATGCTCCTTTAAATTAACAAAATATAGTTGCTTCTTGTATCCCCAGAATTTACTCATTTTGAATAACAGCAATTTGTATTAAATATTCTACACTTTCCTTTTGAAAGACTTTGGAAACCATCTTTTTTTTTTTCTTTCTTTCTGAGTTTGGCAACAGAAATAATTAACGCTAATTTACATTACTGTGAGAACACTGTGCTAGTAAAATAAGTCAGAGGTAATAGCAATAATTTTACCCACATGTGTGAAAATATTAGTTTTTAGTAAAGGAGTAAAATGTTTAATTCTCTATCAAAGCAAAAATTTTTTTGAGCATGAAGACATTTGTAACTTGGCAGCAGATTTATATCCTTATTTTTGAAAATTATTCTTATTTTGATTGTATTACTTTTCTTTAAGTATAGCAACTTCAAAAAATTTTACACTTGCTTTTTCTAGCACAACACTTAAAATATCTGAACAGTTCTCCTGAAAATGCAAAGGAACATAGCACCTCATTTGCTTTCCAAGAGTACATTTGTAAGTATTAATTTTAAATCATTTTGTATATCAGAAAATGTAGACCTGGCAACATTCAACAATTACAGAAAAAAGAAAGAAGAAAGAAATATTGTATGTAGACCGAAAGGAAGCACTAACTCCAGTTTACTCTTGTTGTTATTCCATTATAACACTTTAGAGATCTGTTCTTCTTTGTGTGAGTCTGAGTGTGTGTGTGTGTGTGTGTGTGTGTGTGTGTGTGTGTGTGAGAGAGAGAGAGAGAGAGAGAGAGAGAGGGAGAGAGAGAGACAGAGAGAGAGAAGTGAGGAAATGTCTGTGGGAGACCAGGGGACACATCTAAGGGCTGAGGCGTTCTTTGATGGTGGATCAAATTGTACCTCTATTGCTCATACAGAGAATTCTGCTGTATTCTGGCTATAGTACTTATTGTCTATTAATTGCATTGTGTTCCACTGGCTGAGCCAACACTTTTCAAATCAGTAGAGCTCTCCACGAATTTACTGATTTCCTTTTTAATAAATTGTATTATCCCAAATTTAAATTTTAAACCATTCTTAAGTGGTTCTAAATTCTGGGCTCATATTATACCCATTAGCCTTTCCAATACAGGGTTACTGAAAGTATCATTTGACAATTAAGGTACAGATGACTAGGCTAATAGGCATGGGCAATACAAGCCAGGCATGGATGCTGTAATGCAATTTGCACAGTGCCTGTTAAAAATAATGATATAGTCATTAGACTCTTGTTTGTTTTGTTTTTTCTGGATTAGATTATCAGACATTTGAAGAAATGGAACTCCAAGTAATAAACATTACTCCAGTGTCTGATACTGGGAGAAAACAAAATCAATCAAACAAACAAAAAAAAAGCCCAACAAGGGGAATTTATTCCCAGAAAGAGAAAGAGATTGTTGTAAAATTGGTCAAAACACCTTGCTGAATCTCAGGCAATGACTTGTTCGTGCAGGAGAGGAGCACACATTGATTTTGATTACTTAGATGCATATCTTTGGAACTCTAAATTTTAACCTCAGTTCAGGGGGCTGAATATCGACATGAAGAAGAAGCAAGTTCACTGGAACATTGTCCCTCTTCCAATGTGGCCACACTAAATAAATCTCCTTTTAGTGCTTTCCAACATTAATTTCCTCTGCTAATTGGCTCACTGAAAAACGGTCAGAAAATTCTGATTTAGAGAATAGGCTGTTAACCTCATTTTATAACAAGATCAGGAAAACAGCGTATTGTGGCATCCCAACCAAGGCAAAGGGACTTCTCAATCTTATTACACAGCAGACCATGCTTTCCCTTTTTTTTTAATGTTATATTTTCTTGAGATATTTTTCTCCTCTTCTTAGCCTTCTCAAAGGCTTCCAATACCTTTTGAATCCCTCTGAAAGTTTCAAGTAGGTGACTATTAAACCTTTTATCGAAACTTTTGAAAATATCGGAATTTTTCTTTTACTGTCAAAATTCTATTTGGTTTAAGAGATGTAATTCTTCTTGTAAAAATCCCTGTGCTTTCTCTGTATAAGTATTTATTGAAGAAATTTTAATTATAAAGAATTTCTTGAAAGTGCATGGAATGTTGATTGCTAAGTGGAAAAATTTATGTCAACAATTCACATATATAAAGCATCTGTACCAAAGAGAAGGAGAGAGGTGCAAAATGATATTCCCCTCGTTTCTTAAAATTGTTCATAAATCATTTGTATTTCCTGAAGGAAAAAAATACAAAACTGCTTGAGCTGCTCTCTTTTCAAAGCCCCAGCTCAGCTTCGGATCATATGTGACATTGCTGACTATGACAAAAAAAATAAAATAGTCTCAGCTCCTGCAGTTTCCACCCAGGGTGACTCCAGATGTCATCTGCACCCTTAAGTCTGATGAACTGATGGCTTAAAAAAATCTAACTACTGAGTCATTTTTCTTTAAAATTGAGCACTGACATACTTATTTGCATTGTTGTGGAAACTTTTACTTAGAAGACGTCATGTCAAGCCACATTTGAAGAAATGTTGCTTTCTGTCTATATAATGTACTCTCTAACTCAGTGTCCTAATATTAATAAATATATATCTGCATAGAATCATTACTGTACCCACCCAAGGCCTTTTCATCTCTCCATCTTTTAGCAGCATCATCCACATGATGATAGATACTCACTGGTGAGTAATTTGCCATCTTTGCATTTCAACCCTTGCCAATGTAAATGGCGGAAAAATATCTCCAAATATATTGCATTTATATTATATTGGTGCACTAAATTTTGGAAGTTTAGATGAACAACAACAAAAATTTTTAATGTACTCTGGAAAGGTAAGTCTAGGTTATATGATGATAAAAGAGAACAATAAAATAAAAGAACAAAGGAATAAAAATTGAAAGGGCAGCAGAAAAAGAGAGAAATTGGTAAGAAGACTCTTGTAATGAACCCAATTGTGTATGTGTGCGCGCAATCATTGTGTAGCCTTGGAAGACAGATGTTTGCCTCCCTGTGGTGTGGAAGCTACAGGCAATTGTTTGCTGACATGGTTGCTGGACAGAATATGTTTTCTGGGAAAGAAATATGATTTCTTAACTTCTAAGCTATCCGTCCAATCTCTTGTAGTCTTTTGTCCCCTTCCGTGTTTTCTGACCTCTGAGGGAAGAGATTTGATAGAAACAACCCATTTAGGGCTGAGTGTTACAAGGTCTCATACTCTTTGTGTAATGTAGCTGTTAGGTTTCTGCTGTATGTGACTGCATCTTTTGCAGGAGGTGATGATTTTGATGATAGCTGAACAAGGCACTAATCTATGAGTCAACCAGAATATCTTTAAGAGTCATTTTATAATTGTGTTTTTTCTCTTTTTAGAGCATTTATTATTTGGTTTTACCCTAGATCTCTGAGGTGTCTATTCTTGGATTCTTGGTCTCCTAAGCAGTAAATATGGGTTTCATCTCCTGGAAGAGATATCAAGTCAAATCAGATTGTTGGTTGTTTACTCTCACACACTTTGTGGCAGCACCGTGCTACCCTACCTTGTAAATAAAGGGGTTGAGGCTGCCTTGGTATTTGCATTTCTCTGTTGATAGCATGGTGAGTACCTATATGTACCAAAGAATTGAAACACAGGGTGAAGGTTCTATGAAGGCACAAATTCCACATCTGCATGTTCAATAATTCATGTAGGTACTGTCTTCAGCAATGGAAAATTATTGTCATTTTGTGGAGAGAAACTGATGGTCTTATCAAAAGTCTGTGTTGATTAGAGACTTCCATGGGAATTCTTTGGCCAACAACTCAATTAGATGCAACCAACCCCATAATGGAAACTTCCTTTGGTGACAAGAGGTGGCCAGATGTGACTCTGTTTTCGCTATTTTGGGTGGATTTATTTATATTGTATTCATGTATGTCTATATTTTACAATTTCACCTCCATCGTTTTCTTTGTAGCCCTAAAATTTTTCTTAATTTTAGCTCTCTTATTAAATCTCCTCATACAACCCATTTTACAATCACTCTGGGTGGTGGCTTGGCTGGAATGAGAAGATCAAGTGTTTTTGTTTTGTTTTAACAACACCTCTATTAGTAACAAACACAATATAACTAGATTTTAATTTTTAATTGTAAAGACATATTTGTTTCAGACTCAACTTTATCATTTGCCCTATATTTTCTTTTGAAAATCATTTTAACTAATTGTGGTATTTTTTTTCTATAAATAGACTTTAGAAATTCAGAAAAATAATGGTTTTCTAATTAGGCAAAAGTTGATTAAAATCAATATCTGGAAAGATTTATACCAGGAACATTATTTAGCTTTCACACATAATATAATTATTGATTTAACAGTCTAACAATCATAAAAACTTAATTTCAAGACACAGGTAAAAAATTGTAAATATGTTATCCTTTTATATTTTGTATTTTGACTAGCTTGCATTTGTATAATACAAAATTGTACAGTGTTTATTCTCTAAATTCTGTGAATAGACTTTTCTATTATTACTATAAAGTTCTTTTTTATTTCCTTTTTTGCCCTCAGTTATTATTATGTTTCAGTCATTATTGAAAGTCTGAGTGAATCATTTCCTTAGATCTTTAACATTAAGTAAATTATGAATATTTCTATATCAAAATGATTAACTTATACAACTTTTCCAAAATTTAAGATTGAATTATCTTGACAAATTATTTTTATCTTATGTAACACATTTTTATGAGAGAACCAATTCGCTTTCATATAGATATGGTTTCCAATGTTTTTGGTTGATAAAAACACCTCAAATATTCTCAGAATAGACAAAATGTTTTTACTGATGAACAATAACATACAGTTTTAATATAAATGACCTTCATACATAAGAAATATAAGAAACTATTTAATGCATTCTTATATTCCTGCGTCTTCTTAAGTAACAAGAATTCTCTGTGCCCTCGTTTCTATGCTCGACACAAAAGATACAAAGGTGAAAAAAACATAGTCCTTGTCCTTGAGCTGTTCAAGTGTAGGAGACAGGCAATGAACTAAAAGTAAACTTCAACACAGAGTATTTAGTGCTGCAAAAATATGAATGTTTTTCTTATTATAAAGCACAGTGTCTTTATGCTATATAGTTTCTAATATTAATATTTTGTACAACATATTAAAGGGATGCATTTCTTTCAGTGTCATAAGTAAAAAATACCTATTAGAACTTTATTTGCTAAAATATTTTGATCAATTTCAATATTACTCAAAACTTAAAATAATAAGAAAAACAATCAAGATTTGCTCCATGTCTTGTGATTCATTTAAGTATATGAGATTGTTACACTTATCTATAATAATAGTTTTGTTTCATTGTTTTTATTTAGTGAAATAAAATCTATTAACTTATATTTAAATTTATGTTGCTTCTCCCTTAAGACTTTCTATACACTCTTGCTTGCTTTCTTTCAAATTTATGGCATTTCCATAAATGTTAATTTATAATATAAAACATAAAAATAAGAAAAATATAATACTTTAGAAGCTCCTCTTTTATAAAATATACATAGTAAATAGGATTAATATTTATATGTTATGATTTACATTATAATGAACATTTTTAGTTAAAACACAATTAGTTTTTGAGAGGACGTCTCTTACTTTGTATTTGAGATTGGCTTTAGAACTCTAACAGTCAGCTCTCTCCTGTGATTATATGCTTGAGCTCAGATTTTGTTTTAATATCTAATTTTAAACATATAATAGCTATAAACATATTACTATGATGCCAATTACATTTTTAGGTATTATATCAGAAAATGACTCATATTCAAAAGAAATCTTAGTTTCATAGAGTCACAAACTCTTCCTGATTAGTAATTTAGTCTGAACAGGATAGGACAAACATGGTAGTAGCTGTGCTTTACAAGATATATCCCGGGTAGTCATTTCAGGGTGATTTACAGGTTAAAAAATTTCTGCAGATTTCTCTGGCTAGGAGCTTCTTTTGCCAATCTCTGTACAGTAAGTGACAGAAAATAAATACGTCCTCTTCAATATTCAATAACTAATAGTTTGCTAGAACATTTTCTGGAAAACAAAAGTTTTAAAAGACAATTTCTTATTGGTGAGGTTCTATCGGAAAGCCTCTTGGGGGAGGAAGTGAGAAGGCAGGGTGTCAATGGTGTGAACACTGGGAGTCAGGAGAGAAGCAAAGAGCAGAGTTATTTTTTGTTGATACAGGGCAAACCTGTGTGTCCCCTCCCATTTCGCATCAGCAGTCAAACTCTCCTAGCTGTGTTGCCCCTCCCCCTCTGGCCTTCAGCATCATGCTTCACCAATCACCAGGCAGAGCAGTAAGCAGCTAGTTCTCATGCTTGTGCACATTAGCCTGAACAGGACATTTGCGCTTTCCTTGAGCTGTCTAGCTGTAATCCCCCTACCATGAGGAAAGGACTGATGGTTGAAGATCAGCACACACAAAGAAGAGAGCTTACTTTTCAAAAAAACCACAGATTTGTAAATTTGCAGATTAGAAACCATGAGTTTAAACATGATTTTTATTTGTTTAACACGTGTGTGTATATGTATATATGTGCATATATATGTATTATTTTAGTATGTTATTGGGTGTTAAATTTCTACAGTTCCAGAAAGAGTGGAACTTATGATATTAGTGAGAAATAATATCTCCCAGCATATTTCTTTATCCTATGGCTCTTTCTGAACAAGGACAATAATAGGCATGGAAAAATTAACAGGGAAAGCCTAAGAAATTTGAACCCCACACAAAGAACTAAATCAAATAAGGGATGCTGAGGGGTGAAGAAATATTAGATTCCTTTACTAATAAGTACTATTGGTTATAATACCAATGGTCACCTCCAAAAAACATAAGACTAAGTGGGTTATATATAGGAATGTATGTATATTTACACATTTGTATATAGCAATAATAAAGGTTAAATGAGAGAATGAATTTAGAAGGCAGCAATAAGGGATATATGAAAGAGTTTGGAAGGAGGAATGGGAAAAGTGAAATGTCATTATAAATATTATCTCAAAAAATAGAACTCTATATAATTTTAAATCAATCAAAAATATATAATACGTTAAAGCAACATGATACAACATGTAGAAAGTGAATTGAACTGTGATAATATATTAATTTTGTATAATAATATTCCTGAACAACTTTAGTGTTACGAAGGCATTAACTTCATGTTTCTTATGAGGAACTTTGTTGTTGCTATTGTTTTCTGTCATGAAAGGAGAAGTTGTGTGTGTCAAGATTGTATTCTGTGTATACATTCTGAAAGACATTCTGACACTGATGCTGGAAACATGCAAACTGGAATCATGAGCTACTAGTGAAATAAAGATTATCATAATGGCATCATCATTAAAAAATGTGAATTGTCTTACATTCAGGTTAAATTTTCAAATAACCTGGAATATAATAGAAGTTTATATTCTCAAATAAATTGATAAAATTTAGTCATTTATGATTATATCTCTGTTTTTAGGAGATAAAAAATGTAATTTAAGGTGACACGATTACTGAAAAATGTATAAAATACTCAGTATTTTAACAGAATGGACTGTGATTATTTAATTAATAATATCATAAAATAAACAACTTGTAACAGGGAAAATAATAATTTTTATTTTAGAGAAATAAGTAGAAAGTAAAACCTGAAAACAGCAGATTTTCGGACATAAGAATTGTATATATATTAATAACCATTCAAATATATAAAGATTTTAGCACCGATGGGTACAAAACTTCAATGAGGTTTTATATTCCCTCATGGTTTTCATTAAAGAATGATATTCTAAGGCATAGTGGAATGCTGATATAAATTTATCTAGAAGAATCACTTGTGAGTAATGGGAATTGAGGACTCCTATGTAGATAAACAATTTTCAGAATAGTAAATGTAATTCTTCTTGAAAACTCTGTTGTTTCCATAAACCATAATGACATAATTAAGATAATTTACAAATGTCACTGTTATATACTATCTTAGGACAATAACAATATAATAATATATTGTCCATTACACTTCTAGACAGCTTGAAAAAAATTGGCAATTTTCAGAGAACTTGAAAAGGCTGGCAGTACCAATGTAAGGAAATGTTCCTCTGTACAGTTTTCATTTGCAAGAATTCTACAGAGAGAGAAACTGTTCTTGCAGTTCTACTTGTCAGTAATGATAAATGTTACTGGGGAAAATAACTTAAGGCTAAAGAATGTTTCTAAATGTAGAAACATTCACTTAATTTTATTTCCTTTTCCTTATTTAATAAATTTTACTGTACATTTAAAAGCAATCAGAAAGAACTTTGTAAAACAGTGAAGTGTCTTAATAATCTACTTCTTTGTGTGAACATGTATACAATATTTCTGCAAAGATGCATGGGTGGTCTTCTTCATGTGTTATAAGTGCTGAAAAACTAATTTATATAAATGATACACTAAGAAAATTGACATGACAAATTTTTGTCACAAAATGGGCAAAGAATCTTACTCCTTTTTTGTCATGTAACTGATAAAGTTTCCATTTGAGGCTAATAAATTAAGAATCTTATTTTCAACATAATATATTCTTATATAAAAGCAATAGCAGTGGGAAGTTTGGTAATAAGAAACCTAGCAGTCTAAATGTTATTATCATAGGATATTAATAACTGTGTTTATATTCATACTTAGATCCATGAGGCTAAACAAGACAATTTTAATAAATTCAAATAGAACACATAATGAAATACAACATGAGTAATCATAAAAACTTATTTTTAGCATTGTTTTCTGTGTTAACGCAAGAGGTAATGTTATTTTTGTTATTGAAGTTCCAAAATCTTAAAGGTATTACTTTTGTTAGTACAATAAAGAAGGTGATATTGATTTCCCATTTAAGGCTGAATACTCAACCGTTAGCTATCCTCGGTATTTTGACAAGGTAAGGCTTTAAGCAATACCCTTCTTCATACACTGCCAAACTAAGATATCCTGGGAAAGTGTGAGGCCAACACTAATAAACAAGTATAAATGGCTATATTTGGCAGACAGTTTGATTTAACAGAATACCAATTAAACAATACCAGAACAAACAAATAAATAAATAATAGTAGTAATATGTTCATCCACAGGTCCTATTACATCCTCTTCTATGGACATTTGACTCAGTTTACAGAATAACACAAATTCTGTAGTACTCAATAGACTGAAATTCATTCAGAAAGTGATTGGTTACCTACATAAGAATTATAAAATAATTAACATATGATAATATCTTGCCTTAGAGGTCATGATTGTAGTGGACAATGTTCATCATCAGCTTGATCAATAGCAGATTCTCTCTTACAGCACTCAAAATAGTACCTTTTAAATTTATGACAGAATCAACTACTATTCTTCTAAATGGGTATATTACTAAACCTATTCCTGATGAACTATCATTACATTCACAGATTACTTCCTCCCTCATTCATCATCAGAGAAGCTCCTTTTAGTGATAGATGTTAGTTAATATGAATGCATACAACTAGTCTATGTGCAGGAAATAAGAGACTTTTGAGTCCACAGTCCTAAGTAGAAAATATATCTTTTTGCCTGCTGTGAGCAAGATGGTAGATGCATGTAGTTAGTACAACAAAAGCTTTATTTTACTATGTTGATAATAATCACAGAAATTCACACTTCTGTTTCTAGCTATCATCTTAAGCCTATAATATCCCCACGGCTGGTCACTTGTGCAATGTATTTTAGATAAAATTCAGGTCCAGTCTCTAACAAAAGTCTCTAATTTGAGAGTCAGGCTCCTGAGGGAGACTCTCCTACCATAGTGCAGATCAAGATGGCATCTCTTCAGATGTGCAGAAAAGAACATTTCTCCTGGTATTTTCTTAGATACTGTCCAGTGGGCATCATGTTGTCTAGGACAGAGTCTGATTATCTTGGGTGAGTGATGTCACTAAGTTATGGTTATCAGGTGCAGCCTTGGGTGTAGTAAGGATCCCAACTAAGCTGTTTTCACCTCTCTTAAAGACATTTTAAATTATAATCACTACATTGCTCTTCTTCCAAGGTTCAAGGATAAGTTTGAAAGAGCAAGCAGAGAGACTATGAGACCACCGACAGATTCTACAAGGAGACAACTTTTTCCAGACAATCCCGAGCATTTTCAAATATTAATTTACAATATGTGACAGAGCTGCATGAACTCCACTGGGGGGGGGGGCTCATAGACAGGGCAGGTATATATAAATTTCAACACCTAGACAAAGAGCTATTAGCAATCAATAACTGTGATAGTAAAGGATGTGGATCTAGAAGTTGGAAACAGGGTTAACATGATTAGAATATTTTAATGAAATTTTCAAAGAACCAAATATAATGTATAAAGAAAGATGAGAACATGAAAAATAAAGGCAGATCTTTTATGCATGGTCTAAAAGAGCTTTGGAGGAGGTGGATCAAGTGAGTAAATCAAATTCAATTAAATATTTGTGGAAAATTCTTTTTTATTTTTTGAAACTTTATTTGATACAACATATCACCTCATTGGGGATTCAAAGAGGTGCATGTTTCACAAGGTCATAGGGGACTGTGGAAGGCCACAACTATATTTGTATATAAAGGAAAGAAAGACAACAGACAAGCTTGTTATTTCAGAATATTGATTAAAAGAATTCTGAGGCTGTTTATGAAGGATGTATTTCCAAATCAATGAATCAACTATTTCTTCATGGGGTAGATGCTCTCTGTGTTACAGAGCATTGAAATAAAAGACATACCTCTTCACCTAAACAATATAAAGTTACAAAGGTCTTTAAAAACTAAAAACAATTAAGAGGAACAAGTGCTGAGTTAGCACTCATTGCCTGCAATGTTATCATGAATGAGAATAATAAGTGATTAGAAATAGATGCAGAACAGGTAGATGCAATGTAAGTGAGGTATGAAAGGTGAGGAAGCAGCTAGAGGTAGAACCAAGTGGTGGAGAACTAGCCAACAGGCACAAGGTCCTTGGTTGATCGCTAGCGCAAGTTAAAACAAAAACAAAAGAGAATCAAAACTACTAAACAAAAGCAAAACCGAAACTCCTACAAACAATAGCAACAGAAGAATGAATGATATACATAAAAAGTAAGAGGGTTCATTCAGCAAGCATTGCCAAAGTTGTTCTTTAGGAAATATGCTTTAAAATGATGTGGAATGTGGAAATGAAGTGATGGAGGAATGTCAACTAGCAGATATAAATTTTCATCAAATGATTTTGACTTTGATATTGATTCTGAATCAGAGAAAGAATCATACTTGTCCAGAAATTTTATTGACTATCTCTCTGGAATTTCTAATGCTGGCTTAATCTTAATAGGGAAAACTTAAACTTAATAGGGAAAACTTTTCCATACTGTACAATAACAAGGTTTGTCTTCACTTCTTATTGAGCACCCTCTAGATTCAAGGTATAGCTATTTCTTAATTATACTTTTTGGTTACTTTTCTTGCCATTGTGATAAAATTCTTTTCAGAGACCATTTAAAAGATAAAATTGTTTGTTTTGTGTCGTTTGTGAGGTGTGTGGCAGTCATCACAGGGGAATCTTCTATTGTACAATATGTCTCCACCCAGTCTCCTCTACTTCCTCTGCTCTTAGCTACCTGCCTCCTACCCTCTCTGCCAGGTCCATTTGCCTTTCATTTCCTCTTTAGAAACAAGCAGACCTCCAAAAGACTGCATTCATATAAGACAAAACACCATAAAGACAAATCAAAAGTCTCCATATTGAAGCTAGAGAAGACAAGGTAACTCAATAGAAGGAAAGGAGTTCCAACAGCAGTCAAAAGAGTAAGAGGCACACTTATTTCCACTGATAGGAGCCCATCAAAAATGCCAAGCTTAAAATAATTCAATATAAGGTCTCACCCCTGAAAATAGTCGGAGCACAATTAGAAGATTCAGGATCAGATATTAGCATAGGACACAACAAAGTGTGTGAGCAGTTTTCAGGAGCACATTGGGGGAGAGTTATGTGCAGCTCTGACAATTTGATAGCAGTATAGTAATGATTCATATGGATGCATGAATATGTTACAGTAAGAACCAGTATTCTGTAAAAAGTTATGCATTAATAACTATCATTAAAAATTAAAACAAAATTCATTGAAAATTAGAATTGCATATACACTTTGTCCTATATACATTGGTCAATAATTATTTTTTCCAACATATTATTAATTTGATTGTAATGAATGAAAACTCCAGAGCCTTGCATAAGCTAAATACTAATCTATCACTGATGTAAATCATTAGTTTCATGCCTTATTTAAAAGGTTCTTTCAAAGTCAAAAATATATAGCCATTATATATTTTTATTAAAGTTTACATTTATGTGCAGCAAATAAGTTTAAGTTACTCAGAGTTTATCTTCATCTTATATATATATATATAAAAAAAATACTTGTGTGAAAATGCCCATACTACAGTGTAGCCAATTGAAAACAAATATTAGGATAAAAGAATTTTTAAAATAGAAGAAATAAAAATTATAGATTTAGCTGTATATTAATAAGAGTTTTTGAAGTTGTTAAGGCATTTTCCAAACTCTTCTTTCTTCTGATTGATTAAGATTACATAGTACTAATAAGAACCTAAGGCAGAAGCATGGCTTGATGGAAGTTGTTTGAAATTAACTTTAAAGGGAATATAGATTTATGAACAAACCTCACATTTGGAAAGATCAGAAGAGAAAAGATCAGTGGGAGTTGTAGGTGAGACTGTTCACTTGAGAGTCAAACATGTCATTGGTGAGACTTCAGAAAGCTAAGCTTCTTGAAAACATGAAGAGTTTTCAGAACTACATGCTTTGTCAAGAACAACACTTGGAACTGAAGGATTCCTGCTGTAAAGAATTCTACTTTGTAGTTTACAGGATGCCTTTTCATTAAAGAATAATTATGTGCTCCCACATAACTTTTATTTTAATAGAAAAAGACAAATAAAAAAGCCTGAAGAAAGATTAAATCAAGTAATTCACTTTGAAAGTCTGTACATGCCGGATCTCTGATAAGCTACTTTAGCTTTAAATAATTGTGACTACGAAATGTAAACTATGTTAAAATATCAAAATGTCTTTGTCTGTTGTATTTTTTCTACAATAGTATGTACAAAATCAGACATTACTGTTAATGTTAATGTTTTTGATAATATTTATATATACATATAAACTCTTTATTGGTAACATTATTCTTAAAGTTACAAATTGAAGGTAACTTATTGTTATAACCTATCTTAAACAAAATGCATAATTAGTTGCTTGAACTTTTAAATTTTAACTAGCTTTAAAAACTACTTAAAAATAGCCTTTAAGTGTAGATTTCATAGTAGAAAGTACAACTTTAGATGAAGTAGATAATGCCATTAATTTAAAAACCTCAAACAGATAAATATTGAAATACTACCTAAAAATCACTGATTATCTCCTAAATCTTTTAGAGAACATTGAGCTCTTTTTCAACATTTTAATATGTATGTTCATATTTCTATACATACTTTTCTGTATAGCTGCAGCCTGTTATGATTTTCATTTGTAGAACTCAGTGCAATTAGAGTGATACTATTTTGCTACATCTTAAGCAATGTTTTTTAATTCATGGAATAGCAATATTTATAAAATTCCTCTAGAGACCAATATTTTGGAAAATGATTTTGTCCTCTACTCAGAAAGAAGTCATTTTTCTGGTTACTTATGACTTATGTATTATTTTATGCTTATATTATTCATATTTTCATTCTTTAAAATGTGAAATATTATGATGTATTCTTCATTACATTTGTATGCATATACATAGTCATATGAAAATTTAAGCCATCATACTTTGTTGTAGATGTATATAAGCTAATTTCTTCCTTATAGTCAATGCTATAATTTAATTATGAAATTATTTACAAAAGCCCCCAGTGCATGTTTCCCAACTACAATTATCTGAGATAGTTCCTAGAGAAAGCCAGTTAGGTCTTTTCGGAATGTACCTAAGTTGGATGTTGGCCTTCATGCTATCTTTTATTTTTTATTCTTGACTATAAGAATGTGAACTGCTATCCCTGTCACACATACTCATCCTCTTCATTACAATGTACATCCCTCACTATCTTCCCAGAACAATAGTGACAAATTATTATAGATTAGGCAAAATAAACTTGTTTCCTTCTTAAGTTGATGAAGTATTTTGTATCAGCACACAAATCTGACTAAAAATGTTTTGGGGTGTCATTTTTTTATTTCTTTGTAATATCTTATTAGTCAGGTAATAATAAGCACAGGTGTATTACAAAGTAAAAGTTATATCGAAGGAAACAGGTAACAGAGTTCTGACAACAGAAAACAGTAAAGTATTTGCTTTGATAAATATTCCCATTTATCAATAAAGTATTAGTACATCAATGTACAGAATATTTAAATCTCAAACTTATCCTAAAACAATCATTTATCCAAAAAAATTGCTCTTTGATATTATTTTGTCAACTTGATACACACTTAAACTTATTTTGACAGAGGAATCTGAAATGAAAAAATAATGCCTTCATCAGATTCCCTATGAGCAAGTATATATAGTATTTTGTTGTTGTTAATGCACCTTGTGGAGGGATACTTGAATAATGGGTAGTGCCATGTATGGGCATGTGGCCATGGCTGTTTAAGAAAGCAGGTTGATTAGACCATGAGAAGCAACCTGGTAAACAGTGTTCATAGGCTTTGCTTTAGATCTTGCCTTCTATGAGTTCCTGCCTTGGCTTTTCCTACTGCCTGGATTGTAAATAATAAGTCAAATAAACTCTTTTCTCTTGAGTTAGTAAGAGAGACCTACACTCCTGTGTTTATATTAGTGTTATTCATTATGAGCAAGATATTAACTCAACAATTGTCCAAAAAAATGAATGAAGATGTACTCTCTCTACATTGATGTATTGTATGTAATATATAGCCACAAAACAACTGAAATACAATAGTCACAGGAAATTTAATGGAAATGGAGTACATTTATTTACATGTGACAAGTCTAGCACATAAAGGCAAATATTTTATGTTCTCTCTGTAATAAGAAGTTTCTGGCTTGGGCTTTCTAGCCTAGTCCCTAGGTTCAGACCCACTCACATCCCTGCCACCCCTTAACCCCAAATAGTCACATTAAAACTTATATTAATTTTATGCAAATTGGCCTGTAGCTCAGACATATTGCTGGCTAGCTCTTTCATCTTAATTCAACCCATTTCTATGAATCTGTTTAGCCATATGGCTTGGTACCTTTTCTCAGAGCAATATCCTTGCTTTTTTCCCCTGTGTCTGCTGGTGTCTCTCTTTGACACTTCCTCTTCCCAGAGTTTTCTTAGTCTGGTAGCTCCACCTGCACTTTCTATCTGCCTTCTGGCCAATCAGCGTTTTATTAAACTAATAGAAGAGACAAATATTCACAATGTACCAGAACAGTGCTCTTTTACAGAATGTGGTAAAAAGTATATAATTATAGAATTTAAGAGTGAACTAGGAGCCATCAGGGCATGAAATATGAAGTATATGGGGGGAAAAGTGGTCAAAAGATGGTACATTTAGATAAAAAGTTTGACTTGTAATGTTTTACAGAGTAACCAGAGAGCAAAATTAATTATGTCTTTCAAAATACCTACCAATTAAGGTTTTGAATGTTCCAGAGAAGTGGTCTTTGTTTAAGGATATGACTACGACAGGATATTGTGTGTATGTGTTTGTGTTTGTGTGTGTGTGTGTGTGTGTGTGTGTGTGTGAGAGAGAGAGAGAGAGAGAGAGAGAGAGAGAGAGAGAGAGAGAGAGAGAGTTTGTGTTTGTGTATGTGTGTGTATGTGTTTGTAGGTTTAAATAACACTGTATCTCTAAAATTTGTATAAGTCCCATGTGTAATTAAACTTACATTAAATTTTCAACTTTCCCAACTATAAACAAAATTTAGTAAACAGACATATTTACCCATCACTTATATATTACATGTTTCTTAGTGTTAGATTTCTATTTGTTCTAATAAAAACTGCTACTTCTTTTATCATGTTCACCACATAATTTTCAACCTTTTATCATCTATAATTGTTTTTTCTTTGCTTTTGGCTGTGTCCTAAGGATTCCCTTGAGGGAGGGAGTGAGAATGCATGAAGTCAATAGCACAGACCCTGGAGGTCAGTTGAAAAGCAAAGGACTAGCTTGTTTATTCAAATAGCGTTCCCTCTCCATAGCACCCAGGCTGTGTCACAATCTGATGATGTGTATCTCTCCCTCATTGCCTGGGCACATTCAAGAGACTTGAGAGCATCTTACTAGGCAGATTCCAAGAAATTAGGAACTCTGGGAAGTAACTATTGCTAGACATGCAGGCAGACTACAGGTTGACTCATAAGGAGGTGTGTTATATACATGCCTTGTCAAATGGTTTGAGCTAATTTCATTGAACCTATGGGCCTGTCTTAATATACTTGAGTAGCCGAATGAATTAACAACAGAAACCCAACCATATTTTTCTGGATGATTAGTGAATTTGTCATGTAGTACAGCATTAATATACATCCTTAAGTCAAGATCAATTAATGTTACAATTGATTAAAGGTTTCAAAACCATATTTTGTTAAAGTACAAAATACATTTGGTTTGACAATATTTTGTATTTAAGTCAGGATTCAGAAATTTTCATTTTCAGAGAATTTACTATATTTTTCACCATTCAGTTAAAGTCACTAATTCTCTTATATAAATCAGCATTTTATACTTTAAAAGTTTTTCTTTGTTAGAAATTGACAACAATATCAAAAAGGCAAGTAAAAGGGAGTTTTAGTTATAGGAATAAATTAAATTTGTTCATCAATAAATGATTTAATAACACTTTACAAATATAATTTGTCACCTTTTGATATATTTAACAAGGTTTAGTGTAATCAGATATTGCTATAAGCTCTAAATTAATTAATTTTTAGCAGCATGAAGAACACAAACTTTAATATTCTAATTTGTCCCTGAATATTTGAAGGTTACATAAGAACATGTTCAAACTATCAGGCAACATGATATTTATTATATAGTGTTCCAGTTAATTTGGCTTATGAAGTTATTGTCTTTTTTCTTTTGCATCTGATTATAATCATATGTGAGTTGTAATCCTGGAAATATGTTTCATTTGATGCAATTTAAATAGTGCTTAAATTAAATGAGATTTTAAATATCTTCACTAAATATTTTTATAATAAAATTCTTATTTTCCTTAATTATATTTTCTCATATAATATTTGAATTACAATAGAATAAAGAACATTAGTAAAATTGATACAACTTTATATATTCTAAAAATAATAAGATTGGATCTTCTTAAGCACTTCTGAAATTTAAAATATTAAGGCATATGCAACCAGTTATAATTTAAGTTTTAGATAGAAACTGACATTATTTTTTTTTTAAAAAATATCCACCAACAGATATTCACAGCATACAGAAAGACATTCCACATCACACTTAGACAACAAAATATTTATCCAATATATTACAATGCACTAAAGTTTTTTTTGAATGACTATGCACAAAGTATTCATACAAAGCCAATTAAAGAACAGCTACACTTTGTGGGATATATTGTTGTTGATAAGAACTTTAGTTTATTTTAATACAACTTAGGCTTAAAATAAGGCAATCAATAATGCTTCCTATTTACCTTTAAGTAGGAATGGAACAATATCTATTGTTTTACTCACTGGCAAAGAAGGACAGATGCATACTTAATTGTTAACAATCAAAATGTATTGTGCTGATCATAGTTTCTTGCTATGTTTCTGATATTTCTAGTTTCTATTATCTAAATTTCTTCTTATCAGAACTTTTTGAATTTCTCTATTGACTCGATATTAAATAAAATCTACCATATCACAAAACCAGTCATTGGGGTTGTTTCCAGTTAAACTTGTATTCCATGTTTATTAGGAAGAAATGACTCTTCTGAAAGACTACTCCTGAGTATATTAATTGGTTTCTGTCTTGGAAGGCTTTGCTTTGTCTTCACGCCAATGAGGCTTGTAATGGAATATACATTTACTCTCATCTTCCTAATTATATTCTTTTGTATGTTTAGTTCTTAAAAGTATTAGTGAAATATTAATGTTGCAAGTTATAAGCCCTAAAAAAATCCTAGCTGAACAATGTCTTTAAAGTGTACTGTGGGTGTGTGTGTGTGTGTGTGTGTGTGTGTGTGTGTGTGTGTGTGTGTATGTGTGTCTGTTCAGTACAGAATACAAATGACAGTCATAGAACAAGATACAAAAATGAATTCTCACCTATTTATGTACTCACTAGTCATTTTATTACCACACAATCAATACAACCTTTGATTATAGCTATTTATTGATTGCTTTATAAACTGCATATAATATATCAAGTAGCATCCACTATGTCATTAAATAAAAAGGCAGTATAAATATTGCTTAAACAATATAATATTCACTCTAATTTGGCACCTAACTTTAGAGAAAGTCATGGCAATCAGAATTATATTTTATTATTATATGGTATTGTATTGTAAATTTTTCAAGTGGGTTGTGGGATTTTTTTTTTCTTTTTGGACCCCTTCCACCCTTGGGCTTTTATTACATGAGGTAGGTACCCCACTTCACAGTCATTTGAATTGTCACTGACAACTAGGTTGGTGAGTAAATTGGATTTTTTTAAAAAGAGGAATTTGTTTAAGGCAATGAAAGGCGCTTGGTATTTTTGTGATCTTACTCAAAACTTGATACTGGAACCAGTAAAGGAAAAGACAAAGTAAAAGGAACTCTCATAATGTTTGTCATATTGTTTATTATCATATTGTTTACTGTGAATAATATTTTTGATTTCTATTTTATCATTCAAAAAGTTAAATGAGGTGAATACCAAGAAGAAAATCTTTAAAAAGCCTGTTAAGAGAGAATACAAAGATATTCAAACCCAAACAGAGGATTATAAGGAACCAATCTAAGCAATGTCTTCAAAGATTATACAAAACAACCTAAGATTGTCAAACAGCCAACGTTAATCTATCAAGTAACCTTAAAGAAATTGCAAAATGATAAAAAAAAAAAATACAGAAGTTAGTCAGGCTCTGGTACAAATGTCAGAATTAAGAAGAGTCAGGAAGCAATTGTGACATGGTATACCCTCATCATTTATAAAACAAATGCTAAACAGCTAGACATCACATAACTAGATCACCCCCAAGGACTGGTTAGATATAGTTACTGCTATTTTGGAGGCTGAGACACTTTTACAGTAGAAAACATGGTAGAAGGAGGAGGCTAAAACAATATAACAAAGAAGTAGAGCGAGAGGCATAGAAGTTTCCTAAGACCAACTTCTTGGTGAAGGGTATTATGCTGATATAGAAAGGCAAATATTATACAGTGAGTATACCCTGTATTAATACTGCATGGCAGCATTAAATGCATGGGATCAAAGTGAAGGGATAGGAAAGAAAACTGAATCCTTCATGAAAAGTAATTCAAATCTCCAAAGAAACTTTTACACACTTTTTGCAGAGATTAACTGCAGTGGTAAAGAGAAGGGTACTGGATGCAGAAGCTAGGCAAATAATAACTGAATTTCTGGATTTTGAGAATGCTAATTCACAATGTAAAAGAATAAATAGACTTTAAAAGCAAGGTCAGCACCCCTGGAGGATTGAATTTGGGAGACAATTAATCTAGAGCCTGATGACTGTGACAGTAACTGGATAGGAGAGGTTATTTCTCGAGGTATAAGAAAAAGTAAAACAGTTAAATGTTAGAACTGTGAAAGGCAAGGTCACATAAAAGTAGACTACAAATAATGAATTCAAAGAAGCAGTGCCTTTGTTAGGAATAATCTCAAGAAAACCCATACTTTCTAGACTATGCAGAAGGTGTGGCAAAGGAAAGCATTGGACTAATGAGTGCAAGTCAACAAGGGACCAACAAGGTAACTTCTTTTGCCCTTAGGAAACACCCCAATGGTGCTTTCAAAAGCCCCCATATCAAATCCAGTTTAATCTTACCATGCCATTTTGGAGGAAACACCTTCCCAGAATCATTAAAGAAATGAAAACTTATTCTAATAAGACTTATGACACTGAATGATAGAAAATTTATAGAAAAAGAAAATAACTCAGGAAAATTGTGACATGAATATTTTGGTAAGCTTCTATTAATGAAAAAAGGTCAAAGTTAAAAGAACAAATAAATTATGCTATTATTTAGGGTTATATGACACAAGGGCAGATGTAATAATAATTTCACCAGAGTCTTGGCATCCAAACTGGCTCATTCTGAAGGAAATGTTAAGTTTGGGGGAACTGGGTCATTGTCCCAGGTAAAATAGAATGCAAGATAGCTTGAGTGTATAAGACCAGAAGGACAGAGAGGAATATTAAAGACATATGTGGCTAACACTGCTATAAATTTATGGGAATGAGATTTACTACAACAATGGAATACACAGATTAACATTCTTCCAAACACAGGGGAAAAAAACACCCATAAACTAACACGTTTCTAGGAGAAACATTAGAAGGTATTATGAGAAACAGTCACAGACCATACATATTGTACAGAAACAAGGCACAACAAATACTCAACTTTCAAAGACACCCAAAGCACTACCTTTAAAATGATTAACAGATAAGCCTATGTGTAGGGGTATTGTGTTGTTTCATGGTAAATAATTGTCCCACCCACTGGTTTAATAAAAAGCGCTGATGGGCCAAAGGCAGGCAGGAAGTATGGGCGGGGCTACCAGAATAAAAACTCTAAGAACAGGAAGCACAAAGCAAAATGGCAGAGAGAAGCCAGACAAAGCCAAGGACAACCATGCTGCTCTAAGAATAGGTACCCAGCCACATGGCTGAACAGGAAAAATCTGGGTTAGATGAAGGGTAGAAAGCTAGCAAGCTATATGCCTGGGCCTGAGGCCAATCTACCAAAAACTACTGAAAGTGTCTGTGCGTCTCTGTGGGTCTGTAGGTCTGTGGGTCTGTGGGCCTAGACCTTGAGGTTAGGCTCGAAAGTCCGGGCCAGAAACCTCATAGTACACCTATGTGTATTTATAATGGCCTTAAATAAAAGAGAAATTGTAGGCCTTATCGAAGATGGTATAGGAGCAATTAAATGTTCAACATATTGAAAAACAACCAATCCTTGGAATTCTCCTGTATTTGTTATTAAAAAGAAATCTGGAAAATTAAGAATGATAACAGATCAAAGGGCTATCAACAAGGTGATCCAGCCATTGGGCTCTCTATAGTCTGGAATTCCTTTCCCTTCTCTGTTACCTAAAAAATGGCCTTGATATAAAAGTCTCTTTCTTTACTATACCTCTGCAAGAACAAGACAAAGAAAAATTCGCCTTTACAGTGCCCACTTATAATCATTCTCAGCCTGTAAAGAGATGTCAATGAAGGGTCCTCCCTCAAAAAATGATAAATAGCCCCACCCTGTGCTAATATTTTGTACAAAAACCAGTAGAACAAATACATAAAAAATTCCCGTAATCTATAATTTATCATTATATAGATGACATCTTGTTGGTTAATTCAAATACTGATACCTTAGAGCAAATGTATGAAGAAGTGAAAAAAATTGCTGGCTTGCAAATTACAAGTTGCTCCTGAAAAAAAAAAAAAAAAGAGGAGATTCCATTAATTTTTTAGGTTAAAAATAGGCCAACAAATATTAGACCCCAAAAGGTACAAATCAGGAGAAATAGATTGAAGAACTATAATGACTTTCAAAGATTACTAGGAGACATTGCCAATTTATGAACTGCTATTGGAATTAAAAGCATGAAATGGATCATTTGTTCAAAATCTTAAATGGTAACAAGGACTTAAATAGTCTGAGAGAATTATCACTTGAAGCTGAGAGAGAATTGGCTTTGGTGGAAAACAAATTACAGGATGCAAATGTGGATCGTTTGGATCCAGACCTTAACTGCATTATAGTCATCTTGTACTCTAAACATTCTCCAAGAATTTTAATTCAAAGGGAATATGTTATATAAAATGGATATTTCTACCATATTAATCAAGTAAGAAATTAAAGACATATGTGGAAAAAATTTCTGAATTGATTTTTAAAGGAATATTAAGACTTTGTCAATTGACAGGAATGGACTAAGTAGAAATTTTTATAAATTAAACTAATGAAAAAAATGACAATTATGGGTAGAAAGTAAAGCTTTGCAAAGATTCTGCAGTATTTTTTTGAGGGTGTTGGAATGGGACATTAACAACAGATATCCTCAAACAAAAGAATTTAATTTCTTAAGAAAACTAATTGGATTCTTCCTCATAATATTTGAGACAAACCAATTTCTGGAGTTCCTACATTTTATACCAACACAAATAAATCAAGGAAGGCAGATTACAAATCAGAAAATATAAGCGGTTTAAAGTCCTTATAATTAAGTTCAAATGTCAGAATTATAGATTATTGTAATGGTATTAATGAACTTTACTGAAACTCTTAATATAATCACTGACTCTCAATATACAGAAAGAGCTGTTTTGCCCATTGAAACTGCTGATTTTACTAAAGAGGAGTCAGAATTAACTTTGTTATTTATTCTGTTATAAGAAATAATCACGACTAGATATCATCCCTTTTATATAACACACATTCTATCCCATTACCCCATACAAATCGGCCAGGTCCCTTACCACAAGGTAATGATGAAATTGATACATTATTAATCGAAAAATGTGCTAGAGGATTCAGAGATTCATTTATAAAAAATCTATCACACCAATAGCAAAGAATTTTTAAAAAAATTCTCTATCATTTGGCAGTAAGCCACAGAAATTGTAAAAAGATGTCCTGTTTCTTCTATAACCAAACTCTATTGCTAGCAGGAAGTAACGTGAAGGTATACATAGAAATGAAATTTGACAGATGGATGTATTTTATTTTTACAAAATTTGGAAAATTAAGATATTTACATCATACAATAGATAAATTTTCAGCATTTCAATGGGTAAATTTTCAGCATTTCAATGGGTAACTGCTTTGAGTTTAGAAAAGGCTGATTCTGTAATCATACATTTGTTAGAAATTATGACTGTAGGCAGAGTTTACTTAGAAGGCACCAGTACCAGATAGATTTTTATTAAAATATAAATCAAAACTCACAGTACAGGTAACAGATTACAGTAGCACCTGAACAGGGACTGGAGTCTGGAACGGTGGACAAGTGATGGACGGATGATGGAATCCGATCCTCTCCCCAACATCCAGGAACCAGGAAGAGAGTGTCTCATGTTCCAGAAGCCCCTTTTCAATGGGCTTTCCCCGCCCCCTTCAGGGGCCCGGTGTCCTGTATAAGTGTCTTTTGACCTTATCAGCTGACACCTGAATCCCACAACATCTCCCCCTTTTGTCTAACTAAGAAGGTTCTAAACTAAGACTATGTACAGTAGGAATTACTATGAGGTAGTATATAGGAGAGGACAAAGTACAATTTCTAATCAAAGCCTAACCTATATAAGGTACATCAAATAGTTCTAGAATATTGGTAGATAGTAGGGTGTATAGATTATTTTAGAGGGTTAATCTGGGAAAGTGAAAATTTAACACCTGAGTGTTCTTATCTAAGGGATAATAGGATGATAACCTTAAATATCTATACTTTAACCTCTTCAAGACCTGAGAATGAAGGTGAATCAACTGAAAGTCAGAAGTACATGGAAGTAGTGACTTCCAAAATTTGGGAAAGGACAGCAACACAGCTACCTGGACAATCACCTCTGGATTTGTGCACCATTAGAGCATCTATCATATTGGCTACAGGCCTATGGTATCTGAAAAATCTCTTCACAAGCAGAGCAGTTTTAGAGGGACTGTCTAATCCTGTCCAGGCAGGTTTCATAAGTCTCCATACATCAACTTGCTCATCCTGCTTGACACCATGTGTATACTGTCAGCAATCAAGGTAAGGACAGTTCCTTACTCAACTGGCCATTTTTTGCCAAAAGGACCAACTCCAATGGAGTATCTTCGATGCTCAACACCATCTCATGAAGGGAGCAGTGATACCAGGAGTCATTGTGTCTCTCGTGGCCGAATTTTAAATGTTAAATGCCATATACTCTGGGTCTATGAAATGGTTGAAGATTCTTGTCTATCTATGATATTCTAACCTGTATCTGATATGACTGGGATATGATACCTTAAATAATGTTGACTGCAGATCTTATCGTCTTAAGGAATAAACCCTGTACTAAAAATTAGAATACCTATATAAGGGGTGTACAATGCCTTAGTAGAACTATCGAACATTAGCCAGGGGTATATTACTAGGTAAAGTGTCCATAGCATTTTAGATGTAAATACATATATATCATCTAAACAGAGGTATATAAAACATCTTGTGCATATATCATAACTAGTGCAATCATACATTATATCTAGTATAGTTAAATGGAGGTAGTAGTTGCATAGTATACATGACAATGATGTGCAAATATTTTAAACAAAGGTAGAAGCATATATAAAAATATAGCAATTTTAGATTCAGTTTTACATAATAGTTACAGATTCAGATTTATATCGAAGTACAAGTTGCTTTGGTTATATAAAGCAATCCCAGATTAAACTTTGTGCCAATATACAAATTATCACAATTAAACATATAAAATGATTTCACATTTGTATCAATATACAAATATCTATGACAGTGCAACTTGTCTTTATCTTAGCCCATACATTCAGCTAGAATGGAGTATAGGTAGGTAGAACAGTCTACCTTTATCTATCCTATCTATCCCCCCTCTCTTCTTCAAAAAAGATCTTTGATGCTATATTATAGTTTTGTCATTTACCCAGTTTTAACTTATAACTATTATATTAGAATCATAGTTATCCATAACCTTCAGAGCATAAAACTTATTGGGAAAGGGGGCGTAGTCTTTCATAAGGTTGCTTCCTGCTGACTTAAGGGCGATGGCATCTCTTTGCGATCCTGTAAAAGCTAAAACAATGGTTAGTTCTTAATGGACTGACCACATACATCTATAACCATTCTTAGAATAGTGGTTAACTCCATCTGGAAACTTAATTAGCAGTGTGATCTGAAGGATAATCATAAGGAGCTATCTTGTATCTGTTTTTGAATTGTCTATTACCTGAAAACAATTATTGATTGGTGCGCACCATGTTCTTGATGTTTGTGTGTGTGTGTGTGTGTGTGTGTGTGTGTGTGTGTGTGTGTCTGTCTGTCTGTCTGTCTGTCTGTCTGTCTACATGCCTCTTATTCTCTCTCTCATATTTTTTCTGTTATTCTTGTTTAACTAGTAGGAGTTGTTGCGGTGGGGGCCCCGTCTTGGTTCCATATTCTTTGTAGATAGCTGATAGGAGTAAATACTATTTACAGTGGAAAACTTAAGTATTGCTGATATTCTAAAGATATTTATATCTTTTATGACTTTAGGAGACTGTATGAAGACAGGATGAGATGTTTGAGAGGTACAGAAACAGAGAGGAACAAGGTTTAAGATGAAGTCACAATAATATTGGTCCCTAAATATTTTGTCTTCTTTCTGTTTCACACCAGGTGGCTTTTGTGATATGAGACAGAATTTTTCACATTTCTTTACCAATATTCTTGGGTTTAGACAGGGAGAAAGCCACTTGCTCCCAATCCAAATCCAGCCTTATTAATAGTCAAATCAGGACCACTTTTTTTTTTCAAGGTGTAGATGCAAGATGTAAAGCAGTAAAAATTGAGAAATTACCCAGTAGTGCGTATGCGTATCAGTTGGTTTCATAGTCAGTCCTGTACATTCCTTCATTATCAGTCTGTCTTTGATTGCAGGTTAGTAATTATTCAATGTCTAGTCAATGCCTTAAAAATAGTTGTATCCGTTTTCCTGTAAAGACAAAATTGAGACCCTGCCCCAGGTTTGTTAAGTGTGTTTTCCTTACCATGTATCTGTTTGTCATATCAAGGATGAGCAGTTACTTTTCTTCCTCAGGTAGGGACTCCTTTTTAAAGCGGACTTTTATTAGTTTTGTCGGTACCCATATCTTTTCTGTCCCTGTTGAAACAAAAGCAAAACCCCTACCCCATCTAAGCACATATCCCAGCTTCCACTTGGAAGTCAACACATCTTTGAAGTAGATGGGTTGATTTAACTCAGAAGATTTCTCTACTACCCAATGTCTCTCAGCAGCTGATATTCCCTTTTCATCCGTGTTAAGAAAATGTAAAGTCAATAAGGCACTGTGCAACCTCTCTCTGGGTTTTTTCATTTCTTTCTTTTGTTTATAAAATATCTCTTTTAATGTGCAGTGAGATCTCTCCACAACTGCCTGTCCTGTACGATTGTGTGGTATCCCTGTAATATGCTTTATATCATAGTATCCAAAAATTATCTTCATTTTTCGGGAGACGTAAGCTGGAGCATTGTCAGTCTTAATCTGAGTGGGAATTCCAATTATGGCCATGGATTCCAAAAGGTGAGTAAGTACAGCATCAGCATTTTCAGAACTCAGGGCAGTCGCCCATTGCATTCCAGAATAGGTATCAATAGTATGATGTACATATTTCATCTTTCCGAATTCCGGAAAGTGAAACACATCCATTTGCCAGATCTCATTTCCCTGTGTACCCTTAGGATTACTTCCTGTAGGTAAAGATGGTTGGTTATAAAAAGAGCAAGTGTTACATTATTTTACTATTTCCTTTGCTTCATTCCAAGTGATGGGAAAACTCTTCTTTAGCCCTTTGCTGTTAACATGATGTTTCTCATGAAATTCTGTGGCCTTTAGCATGATTCCTAATAGCAACCAATATATTTCATCATTACCCTGAGCTAGAGGGACTGGGAGACCCGTGTGTGCCCTGATATGTGTTATGTACATAGGATGTATCCTACCTCTGATGATATCTTGTAGTTGTATGAATAGTAAGGTCAAGTCTCTATCATCAGGAATGAAGTCAGCCATTTCAATATGTGAAACAACTCTTTCTGCATATTGAGAGTCAGTAATTAAGTTAAGAGGCTCTGTGAAATCCAACAACATCATAATAATCGCATATAGTTCTGACTTTTGAACAGAGTTATAAGGGCTCTGAGCCACCTTAGTTAAGTTTTCAGACTTGTAGCCAGCCTTCCCTAAATTGTTTGCATCCGTATAAAATATAGGGGCTCCAGAAATGGGTTCATCCTGTACCACATGAGGAAAGATCCAATTAGTTTCCCTTATAAATTGAATTCTCTTGTTTTGGGGATATTTATTATTAATTTCTCCTAAAAAAGTCACTGCAAGCCTTTTGCCAAGGTTCACTGTCTGCCCATAATCATTCAATTTCTTCATTAGTCAAAGGCACAACAATTTCTGCAGGGTCCTTTCCAGTCAATTGGCAGAGTCTCAATTTACCTTTAAAAATCAGATCAGCAATTTTTTCGATATATTCTTCATCTTTTTGCTTGGCTTATGTGGTACAAATATCCATTCTAATATGATACTTTCTCTTTGCATTAAGATTCCTGTTGGAGATTGTCTAGAGGGTAAAATAACAAGTATGCATTCTAGGTCTGGATCCACACAATCCACATGTGCTTCTTGAAGTTTCTTTTCTACCAACTCTAATTCTTTCTTGGCCTCATTAGATAGTTCTCTTAGACTATTTAAACACTTGTCACTTTCCAAAGTCTTGAACAATTTAACTAGCTCATAGTTTTTTATACCAATCATGGGCCGTGTATGAGCAATATCTCCTAGTAGCTTCTGAAAATCATTAAGAGTCTTCAATTTATCTCTATTTAATTTTACCCTTTGTGACCTAATTTTTTGTAAACCTATCTTATATCCTAAATAATTGATAGAATCTCCCCCATGTACCTTTTCTGGAGCAATTTGTAGTCCCCAATTAGGCAATATTTTCTGTAGTTCTTTAAACAATGTTTCTAATGTCTTTGGGTTTGGGTCTGCCAACAAAATATCATCCATATAATGGTAAATGATAGATTGTGGGAAGCGCTTGCGCATTAATTCTAGTGGTTGTTGTACTAAATATTGGCATAAGGTGGGACTATTCAACATTCCTTGGGGAAGGAATCTCCATTGGTACCTCTTAGCTGGCCCTGAATTATTAAGAGTAGGCACTGTGAATGCAAATTTCTCTTTGTCCTGTTCCTGTAAATGTATGTTAAAAAAACAATCCTTCAAATAAATAACTGCAATAGGCCATCCCTTAGGTAGCAGAGAAGGCAGGGGAATACCAGATTTTAAAGAGCCCATAGGTTGAATCACCTTAGTAATTGCTCTTAAATCCATTACCATCCTCCATTTTCCAGATTTTTTTCTTGATAACAAAAACAGGAGAATTCCATGGACTGGTTGATTCTTCAATATGCTGAGCCTCTAACTGCTCCTGTACCAACTGTTCGAAAGCCTGAAGTTTTTCTCTCATCAAAGGCCATTGTTGAACCCAAATAGGCTTTTCTGTTAACCACTTAAAAGACAATGCTGTGAGTGTCCTATTTAGATCTGTGGATATAGGGCAATTCTTTTGTACAACCTGAATGGCTGGTGAATTTTTTTCATAGTACCTTAAAGTATCATTTTTGGAAACATCGTTGAGACTCCGGCTGACATCAGAACCAGGAGGGATTTTAATCTGGGTATTCCATTGCATTAGGAGGTCGTGACCCCACAGATTCACTGCTATATCAGCCATATATGGCTTCAACCATCCTTTTTGACCTTCTGGTCCTCTGCATTCAAGCCATCTCACACTCTGTTTCACCTGAGATATTGTTCCAATACCCAGAAATTGGATATCTACTGTCCGTAAAGGCCATCTTGGATGTCATGATTGTGGGGTTATGATCGAAACATCAGCCCCCGTGTTGACTAAACCCTGGATATAAATATTATCTACCCACATCCCCAATTTTGGTCTTTGTTCATTTATCGAAGTCTGCCAAAATATTCGTTTCATGATTCTTTTTGGAATTTCTGAATTTTCTTTTGAATTTATGTTATCATCTAATACTGTATGGTTTTCAAGATCAGGTATTGGGTGCTCTATTCATCCTGAGAATGCTGGTCTTCTACTATGACCGGATATGATCTCACCATCCTCGAATTTGGAGTCTTATTTTTGGGGGCTTCCCGGGGGAAGCCCCGAAAGGTGTTTCCTGATGGCAGACCTGTTCAAATTAGACCTAGATTGGGCATCATTTCCAAGAGTACTTTGTGTACAATTTCATCTTATATGGCCTTGTCTACCACAGCTGAAACAAGTGATGCCTTGGTTCCTCTCCCTTACCTTAGCAATGGCTTGGTCTACCCAATTCTTCTCCTTGCCATGGAGAGATTCAGCATTGATTGTATATTGAAACCATTCTTCTATAGGTGCGGCTCTGATTTTTAAAGGCAGAAGCATTCTTCTACATTCTGGATTAGCATGATCAAAGGCCAGAGAAATATTATTTGCTTTCTAGCTTCTGGATCTGATATTGCTCTGTGTACAGCCGTGGTAAGCCTCTGTAGAAAGTCGGTATAAGGCTTGTTTAAGCCTTGTTTGACCTTAGCATAATGCTCAATTTTTTGACCTGGGTCCAAAATCTTTTCCCATGCATTAAGTGCGGCAGTACAGCATAGCAATAAAGTATGTTTGTCATAAGTAGGTTGAGTTTTCACGTCAGCAAACATTCCTTCACCAAGGATTTGGTCCTAAGAAGCAAAGAAACCCCTAACTCTTCCTTTGTGTTCTAAGGTCTTGGCTTCCTCTCTAAACCAGCTTCTCCACTGTAAGTTTTGACTTTGGTCCAAGACAGCAGCTGTTAGCTGCATCCAATCAAGGGAGAGGATTCGGTTTTTTGCAGACCATGAGTTTAGGAGCTGCTTTACATAAGTAGAGTGAATGCCATACATAGATATTGCCTCTTTAAAGTCTTTGATGTCTTTCATAAGTACTGGCTCATAACTATACTCTACATATTCTGAGGATCCCCCTGATGCTATCTTTGTCTGAATAGTAGCTGGGAACAATAGTGGTGGTGAAGGGGGTAGCCCTGTCATGTTTACCAGTTTATGTAAAGTATTTCCAGTACCATAACACCCCATTGGGGGTTGACCTGAACTGTTCTGAGCATAAGATGTATCATTGCCTTTTTCTAGTGTAGCAATATGGTCCCCCCATTCTTGTATTTTGGATATTATGGGTTCCCATTCCTGGATTTTGGATACTACAGGTTCCCATTCCTGGATTTTGGATACTATAGGTTCCCATTCTTGGATTTTGGATACTACAGGTTCCCATTCTTGGATTTTGGATACTACAGTTTCCTATTCTTGGATTTTGGATACTACAGGTTCCCATTCCTAGATTTTGGATACTACCAGTCTCAGAGCTTTACTTTCTTGATGAAGTAGTCCTTCCAAAGATCTCACTGAGTTAGCAATTTTTAGATCTACATCATTAACATAATTAATGATTTTCTCGTTCCCTTCATTAATGTGGTCAACAAGTTTCTTGTTTTCATCATTTACATAGAGCTTATATTTTTCTTGTACAGTGTTATCCTTATCTGAAAGCTTGTTGTAACCAATTTCTAGAGTACCCATCCTTTTTGCCATCTCAGAGTTTGACAGTTGTACTTCATATACCTTGGAAAACAGCTGCCGATTTAAGTTCTGCATCTGCTTAACCTCATCTGACACCGTAGCATTTGATAATTCTATAATACCAAGTCTGGATGGTAATTGAAGGTTCAAATTCGTGACCTTAGTCATCACCCTTTTATTTTGGAACACAACATAGAGAAACAGACCGAAAAATAGTAAAACTGGGGTATTGAATCCCTCAAGATATTCATTTAAAAACTTGTCAACCATCGTGGAAAAATATATACTGAATTCCTCAAAAGAATAGTTGTCAGCCATTACCTCAATCCAGGTGTAATGATGCTTTGTGGTCGGCAGATGTCACAATAACGTTCAGTGCCCTGCTGTATGGCAGATGCAGAGATTCCCAGCAGCAGGAAGCTATCCACCGACCCTAGGTGTTAAAGGGTCCCAGCAGGCAGAATAGAATCCTTGGAAAAAGCAAATTCTCACAAGTTAAGACAGGATGTTAAGCACAAGATAGAAGGGTTTTTGTTTCCTTTATTCCCCTGCAGGAGTAATTTATAATTGTCCCAGGCCACGATCAGCAACTGGTGGGGTGAGAAGGGTGTCTTTTGTTACCAGGGCTAGGGGCGGAGCTGCTGCTTGAATTTGCAGTTCCTGGGTCAAAACCAGCCAGCCAGGTTGGGGGAAGGGCGTGCATGCAGTTGCAGTTTAAACTCAGTTACTAGGGCGAGATGAGCCTAGCTGCTGTGCAGCCAGGCAGTGGAGGTGTGGCCTGGTTCCGCTGGAGGGCCACGGGTTGGCTGGAGGGCCACGGGCTCCTGAGGCTGCAGCACCTGTGGCGTGGCCCAGGAGGTTGAGGGTTGCAGGCAGGGCAGGATGGGAGGGCCTGGGTGGAATCTGCCGGGTGGTGTCACCGCTGGCACCAGCCAAACCAAGCCAGCCCGGGGTTGGAGCCTCAGCAACTGGAGGAAGCTGCTTGGAGGTCACAGCTCAGAACCAAACCTGCACAGGGCTGGACCCTCTGTGCTCTAAATTCGACCTGCTCGCACTCAAAACCTGACCTGAGTGCGTTCTAAGCTGGGCCTGTGGATCCGCAGACCCCGGGGGGGGGGGGGGTGGTGGGAAATGTTGGGCGCTAGATGTAGGCGGAGTTTACTGAGAAGGCACCAGAACCAGATAGATATTTATTAAAATATAAATCAAAACTCACGGTACAGATAACAGATTACGTAACACCTGAACATGGACAGGAGTCTGGAATGGTGGACGAGTGATGGACAGATGATGGAATCTGATCCTCTCCCAACATCCAGGAACCAGGAAGAGAGCATCTCATGTTCCAGAAGCCCCTTTTCAATGGGATTTTCAATGGGATTTCTTCAGGGGCCCGGTGCCCTGTATAAGTGTCTTTTGACCTTATCAGCTGACACCTGAATCCCACAACATATGACCATTATGGGAATACCTGTACAAATTAAAACAGACAATGCTCTGCCATATATCTCCAGTAAAATGAAACAATTTTGTGCTTATTATAATATAAAGCATAGAACAGATATTCCATACAATTCTATGGGGCAAGTAGTGATAGAGAGATAAGACCAAACTCTAAAGGATATGCTAAATAAACAGAAAGGAATAATAAAGTTCCTAGAAATAGACTATATAATGCTTTATTAACTTTGAATTTTCTCAATGCTAATGAGAAAGGAACAAAAGCTGTAGAGAGATTATGGTGTTTCATTGTAAATAATTGTCCCCACCTATGAGTTTAATACAAAGCGCTGATTGGCCAAAGGCAGACAGGAAGTGTGGACAGGGCTGCCAAACTAAGAAGACTCTAGGAACAGGCAGAAAAGAACAGAATGCCAGACAGAAGCCAGAAGAATCAAAAGACAACTATCCTGCTCTGACAAAAGGTACTGAGCCACATGGCTGAACAGGATAAGAGTCATGGGTTAGATTAAGGGTAAAGAATTATCAAGTGATATGCCTGGGCCTTAGGCCGATCAGCCTAAAACTACTGTTAATATCTCTGTGTCTCTGTGGGTCTGTGGGTCTATGGGCCTAAACCTTGAGGCTGGGCTTGAATATCCGGGCCAGAAACCTCCTACTACAAATGGCATTCCAAAGTGGGTAAAATATACCCACATAAAGCCATAGAAAGCTTAAAAAATGGTATAGAGCCCAAAGTAGCTTCTGAGTTGTGTCTCTCACATGAGCCGAGGTACAGAAATGCCCTGGTGAGGCATGTGGTCTGGGCTATAATGGTGGGCTTTTGGAGTGCAGCTTAAGGTGTAAAATGGATTGTTCCTCAAGTTTCACAGGACCCTCAATATAAGCAAAAAAAAAAAAAAATGTAAATGATTTATTTAAGGTTTCTGTTCAAAAGAACAAAAGGGAACAGAAGCAAAGATGGCTTTCTAGTGGTGATGTTTTTTGGATCAGCTCTTTTTACTGGAGGCAAGCAAAGGCTTGGATTTTTTTTTTAAGAGAAACTTCCTGATTCAGCCTTAGAGGCAAAACACTTGTGAGTTTTTTTAAGAGGCTCTGCTGCCTAAAACTTAAATGGAGTTAATGAGCAGCAGATGGCAAAGCTTTACTTGGTAACTATATGGACCCTAAAAATCCCCAGAGTACCTGGGCTAAAAAGATAAATTCTATGAAATTAGACTAGGAGCTGTGTGGAGCCATCCATCCATTCTACCAACCTTTAATTCTTAGCCAAGGACCTTGGCAGATTAAGGGTGTGTTCAGAAACAGAAAGAAATAAAAGAATCTGGGTGGAGTCAATCACTCCAGCCAAGCAAAGGTGTGGTCAGGGACAGAAAAAGATAAGAAATAAATATACAGTAAAGACAGTTTTTTTTTTTTTAAAAAAGTCTAAGTGGTTTAGAGTGTGTTGAAAATATACATACATAGACTTAGAGAAAGAAAAGAAAAGGTAGAGAAAAACCTTTAAAAAATAAATAGATTTAAATAAATAAATAAATAAATAAATAAATAATAAGCCATATAAAGATAGAAAACACAAAAAAAGTCTGGATAATGTATATTATTGTCCTATCTTTAAGCTTCTTGACTGAAAATAAAATAGTAAAAGCTGCTAAAAGACAACTGATTACAAATGCTGTTGGATTAATTTAACCTATATATTTTGTAAATGAATTGACTTTAAAACTGAAATCCAAATATATGCTACTTTGGAGAAGAGGTTTTCCTTTTATTTTCACAGAAAATGAGAGGCTATGGATTTAGTTCTGGATAAAGAACATAGTTTGATAAAGGAAGACCCCCTGAAAAACCTCCAATGGAAATGGATGTCCCAGATGATTCAGCATTTCAGAGCACCTCTGTTCAAGTTTCCCAAGCTCTGTATCCAGAAAAATTTCAAGGAGACTGGCTGAGATGACTCAGCATTACAGACTACTTCACTAAAGACTTCTGCATAATCCTACATTTTTCTTTGGATTCCCATGGGATTGCCAACGACCCCATTCAGCAGGAAGTAGCCTAAAGAAGGACTCCCACATTCCCAAAACATGGATTATAGATGTTTGTATTTATTTACAGTGTTGTTTATAAGTTATTATAGATAATGGGGGGAGGAGAATATTAGATTTGGAGTTCTTTTGTTTTAAAAAGAGAAAAGGGGATATGTAGGGAGATTATGTTGTTCTGTTGTAAATAATTGTCCCCACCTATGACTTTAGTAAAAAGCACTGATTGGCCAAAGGAAGACAAGAAGTGTGGACAGGGCTGGCAGACTGAGAAGACTCTAGGAACAGGTAGAATAGAGAAGAATGCCTGAGAGAAGCCAGAAGAATCAAAGGACAACTATGCTGCTCTGAGAAAAGGTACTGAGCTGCATGGCTGAACAGGATAAGAGTCATGGGTTAGATTAAAGGTAAAGAGTTAACAAGTGATATGCCTGGGCCTTAGGCCAATCAGCCTAAAACTATTGTAATTATCTGTGTGTCTCTGTGGGTCTATGGGCCTAAACCTTGAGGCTAGGCCTGAAAGTATGAGCCAGAAACCTCCTACTACTAAAAGCTGCTAAAAGGCACTGAACTGAGCTAAATCAGCCTGTCTACTTCAAACATGCACTGACTTCATTATGGAAGCCAGGATATGTGCTGCATTGGGGAGTGGGTCTTACTTTTGTTTCCATAGGCAAAGAAAAGTGATGGATACCATAAGCATTAATAAAGACTCAATTTGAATGAGAGAAATTTCATGAAAATAAGAAATGGTGGCTTATCCACCCATATTATACAATTATTTATGTTACAAGAAAAACAAACAATTTGGGCAGGGTTTTGTTTTTGTGTTTACAGAAAACTAGATATATCCATCTTCAAGAAGTTAAAGACCTTGGACATCTAGACTTCTAAAGCAGAAGGGTTGCTATCCATAAAAATTTAAAAGCAAAAGAATATCAGACCTATTGGTACCAGTATATTCTATAGGGTAAAATCTTATGGTTTAACCTCTGTATATCTTTATTTGTAAGAGAAGTTGCAGTCCAAGTTTAATTATAATTTAAAGCTGGATTTAGTGTTGGAGTGTGGCTCTCTCCTTCTCTAAACTCAAACATACTTGTTAAAGTAAAGTACAAAGTATACTATCAGAAGAGCCACCTGATATGTGACAGAAGAATAACTGAAGATAAGGGACTATACTATTGTTACTAATCCTATCCTGAATAAATAATTATATTAAATCCTACAAAATTATATATGCATATATATAAAACTTTTTGTCATGCTATTGATGTTTATATAGAATACTAATATTAATTATAGAAAAAAGAATTCCTATATGTTGTGTTGGGTTTTAGTCGCTTATCAGTTTTCTGCAGTAACTAATGACAATGCCTTACTGTGAACTTGAAGCATCCAAATGGATGATGGGGCCCCACAATGGTGATTTCACATGGACTCTGACAATGCCACTTGGCTGACAAGCACCAACCAAAGAAAAGATTTTGACTACAAACTGCTCAGGATAATATCCAGTTGACAACCTAAGATGAACCAGCTCAATAGACTACTCTAGCCAGGAATGAGACAAGCCATGCACTTTCCTGTTATGCAGAGACTGAATAACAACAGCTACTTATTTCAGGATTTTATAATTGACAAAACTTTTATATATCAGGACCCCTAAAGATGCCATCACCCCCAGACACCAAGAAATAAATTTAAGAACACAGTACCCACATTCCAAAGAGGTGGAATGGGTGTTTTTAGATTTTTCAATGGGTTATGAATGATTGTCATTGTTTAGAGTAACTGGTTAAAAATTGTTATTGATGACGATTAGAAAAGCTAAACAAGAGAGATTAGATTCAGCGTTCTTGTTTAAAAGAAAGAAAGAAAACGGGGAATATAAATATGATAGGATAAAGGTTAGATTATTGAATCTAATTTTACTAAGCAATTGCTAGCTTTAAATATTTTTATTGGATTGGATTTTTTCTTTATTGCATCTAAATTATGTATATTGATATAATGTTGAGATTAATTTTGTTATTGTACAGTCTTTATGCTTGTTCAAGGTGTTATACCTATACAGTTCATCTAAGAGTACAATACAAATTGCTAGCCCATGGAAGTTATTACCTATCAATTAAGATATAAAGAAGTGTAAGTTAATAGACATTACAATCAAACTTATATTAGATATGCTTTCAAAATCAAATATAGTTTAGATGAACAGGTCTTTTTTTAAACACTTCAGAAGTCCATAGAGCATGGCATTTAAGATATTTTAATAAATAGGTTTTTATTATTTTTATGACAATGGGAGATTTGCTCCTGGCAAGACCAATTTGCTTCAGAGAAGATTGTGGGACATCAAAAAAACACTAACCCTAATCCCTATGGATTTGACCTTCTTTGTGACAAAATTTAGACACTGGGCATGAAAATACTTTTGCCTTGACTGCTGATTGTATGATGTTCAAAATGAACCAGTAGGACACACACACACATACAAAATAGCCGAACTTTGCCAAGATAAGGTAGGAAGGTCTTTGATAATATCTTACTGCACAGAGAAGTTTGTCAGACATTCTAGGTCTGTTCACTGAAGATAGATGGTTCAACAATATAGAAGAACCTTGGGTAACTGTACAGGCAGCCATCTGTTTCATATCTTACATATTTTGGAAGTTGCTTACATGCTGTTTACTTAGTTAATATATCCTTCTTGGGTCTCTGAGCAGTTAAAGATGAGATAGTTATAGTTTTATAGCAACAGTTTTAGAAAAGAAACTCAGAAGTTAAAGTGTGTGAGTTTGAGAGACATAAAAATATATATTTTAGTTAGTAATATGTTAGATAGAAAGTTAATTACATATAATCCTTTGGACTCACCAAAAAGGATAAATAATGGAATATTTTCTCTGAATTTGTCAATTGTTATTGTTATTGTTATTATATATTGCATATAACTATTATACCTAATGTATATAATTTTTCTTATATTAGTTATAACTTTATTTTTGACACCAAAAAGGATACATGGTGATATGTTATATATTTAATAGTTGTAGGATATTTGATCAGACAGTACAATCCAAGACTTTGTTAATAAAATCACTTTTGGATTAGAGGCAGGAGTCAGTAACCAATTGAAAGGAAATATTCATAGAAAGTATAAATGACCCAAGATGACATTTAGAAAGATACATAGAAGTAGGGAGAGAGGTAGAGTTTTGTGGTCTTTTGCTTTAGAACAACTAAGTAGATATTCTCTTTCTGGGTCTCTGTCCAAAAAAGGTCAGATGATTAACTGACAAAGGTGTCAAACTCAAACAATTGGCTTCAACATCAGAAAATTTACAGGCACTGGAACAGCTGCTACAGAAGCTGTTATAGAGATCTACTATGCAGAGTGAGTTCCAGAACAGGCTCCAAAGCTACACAGAGAAACCATTCTCAAAAACTCCCAAAACAAACAAACAAAAGAACAAAGCAAAAAATGAAAAATATCTTCTTATTTAGAGTATATGATAGGTTTACAAAAAATTCAACTATAAAATATACAAATCAGGACAGATCAATTACAAAATGTTAATGCTTTTTAAAAATTACTGGGACATATTAACTGGCTATGACCAAAAATTGAATTAATCAAGCAAGAGCTAAGTAATTTATTTCAAACATAATAAGGATTTAAATAATCCAGGAAAATTAAGGCAGAAAAAGAATTGTCTCTGATAGAAAATACATTTCAGGATGCACAAGTGAATTTCTTGAACTTAGACCCTGATTGTCTCCTCATCACTATACTTTTTACCCATTGTTCTACAGGACTGAAAAAAGAAGATAATATTTTAGAATGGATATATTTATTTAACACAAAAACAAACTAAAAAAAAAAAAAAGACTTTTATAAAAAAAAAATTCCTGAATTGATTCTTAATGGAAGATGTGTCAATTTGTCAATTAGCAGAAATAGATCCAGAAAAAAATTCTGGTACTTTTAATAATGTCTAAATGGCCTCATTATAAACAAAAAATGAACATTGAAAAAAATATTGCAGTAAATTGTGGGCATTGAGTAGCAACAATTATCCCCAAAGCAAGAGATTTCAATTTAAAAGTAACTAATTGGATTCTCCCTAATATAATAAAGTATTAACAATGTTTTTCATTCCTTGCTCCCTCCCTTCCTTCCTCCTGCCTACTTTATTTTTTATCTTTCTTTACCGGCTGTTTTTGTTGTCTGTTGTAATGGTGTTGGCTACTGTTATTGTTAATTTCTGCCTGTTTGCTTCCTACAGAAAAAGGAAAGAAAAGAGAGAGATGACATGTGGTTGGGTTGGTTACAGGTGGAAGTGACTTTGAAGATTTTAAGAGGACAATGTAATCAGAATATACTTTATGAAGAAAGCTATATGTTTAAAGATTTGATATTTACTTAATTTGAAAATATGTCTAGGGCAAAGTTTACCAATGTGAGGTTTGTCTGTGCATGCCCATTCTCCTGTGTAGAAATGTCTAAAGCTGTTTTGATTTGACTTATTGGGAATCTCTCAGCACATCTGATTGTTCTTTCTCTTTTGGGGGGGGGTGTTCTAAGATAGAGTCATCAACTCACTATCTTTATATTTTAACACAAGGCAATCATTTTTATTATCATTGTATCTTGTTTCAGGGACCTGTGGAGTTTCATTAATAATTTCTTATGTATGGCTTCTTTGTTAGCCCTTCAATTATTTCACTTTCTGCCTGTTATAAGTGTTTGTTGTTGTTATTATTTGGGCTGAATAGATATTTGTCTTTATCTTGCTTGAAAAGTTATGTAAGACAGTTATAAGATGATAAATAAAACTATATTAGAGAGGAGGCAGAAAAGCAGGAAAATATAATTAAGAACATTTCTCAATGCTTCTTGTAAGCTGGGTAAGAAGAGGAATATTTAAAAGGACAAACTGACTAATTCTAAGCATGGAGCCTACATAAAACCTCCTCTATATCTAGCAGTAAATTATATTTTCTGCCATCATCCATAAATATGTATAGGTATGTTACATGTAAATAGGACTCTCAGAAATGAGAATTTGCACAATTAGTCTTAGGTCTTTGACCATATGCTCAAATCACTTTTTGTTTATTGTCATTTAAATGGCTGCAGCTGTTATTAGTTCCTGTATTTATATATGTATATAGGCAATTTGGGATAAAGTGTCTAATTATTGATGCATAGTCAATGAATGGTTGAATAGTTAATGCAATTCATATATTGTCTGAATTGTAATTATTCAATAACTTAAGCTATTAATATTGAAATATAATATTAATATTTTCTTCAAATGATCCTCTAACAAATTTTATCAGTGTGATTCAAACAATGTACCAGAGTTTCTCTAACATTTTTAGGTAATTTTCCAGCCTAGAGATTATTTTCAAGCTTATCAAGTATAATATAGCTTTTTGAAAATATGAATTTCATCATTATTAGCTTATGGCTTTGGGCATTGTACTAAGTATTGTTTGTTGAATGATAAGTGTCAAGTGAATACTATCATATTCATGAATGAATGAGCAGTATTTAAAGTTATTTAGCTTCAGAACTTATACAGACACAAAAATCTAAAAATTTACTTGGTTAAATTAATCCCTCATTAATTTTAATTTGAGTGCTTTTATAGAATAAACACATTCTTTCACAAGAATACAGATTTCTATGACTCTTGCTTAAATTGGTTTATGATTTTAATTTCTCTTAATTCATCATTTCCTAATTTCAAGTAAAATATTTCAGATACTTTTAGCTAACTTTAAAGATATATAAATTTTGAACTAGAAGTTTTAAAATTAGTATGTATATATGTATATACATATATATTATATATAAATCTATTGAGGGTTGATTAAAGAATCAAAAGAAATTAAATACCATGTAAATGTCGTGGACAGGCTCCATTGGGCGAGGTCAGGGATTCTGGTACGCAGGTGGGTAAGGACCAGCGATCGATGGACAAACAGACACACACTAGGTAGTAGTGGAGCTAAATGCCAATTTATTAGCAGAGCATCAAATCTTTTATAGGCCAAAATTACAAGGAAATAATGCTCGCATAATAGCCTCAACAGTATTTTCATTTCTTAAATAATTAATTTCCTCAATATATCAACAAAACACAAACACAGCCCCAAAGGCTCCCAAGGATTCACAAAACCAGAGCGGCACAGGGTACATGAGAAAATTATTAACTCAGTACAAGCATGACAAACAGACCTGAGTTCATGTAGGAAACCAACAGGCTTTGTGGTCAGCATTTGAGACCCAACAACCCTCTGTGCACTCTTCTGATTTCTTTCTGTGCACCAGCCTTATGATAAATGTGCATGGCCTGGCCATGTTTTTTTCTTTGGGTAATTTTCTCCTCGTCTCCACATTTGCCCATAAAAATTTCTCTCTATTGATTGGGAGTAAGAAGAGGCCAGTTCCAACCACAGCATTTTCTCCTCCAGGCATCTCTGTGCTTATTAATTTTCTCTAAAGGCTTAGTCAGTTGTCTAATAACGCATTCTCTTTGTTCCCTACTTAACACACACCAGGGTGGTCTTGCCCTAGCTAATTTCTCATGAAAAGGAAGGAAGTAATATGACACTCTCCTAAATAATTTACCTATCTATAGCCAAGTTCATCTTATACTCCTGTATAAGGTAAAGGGTCTGGAGTGGTCAGAGGAAATTTGCAAGGTCCTTTCCATATAGGTGGTTTCCACCATCCATTCTTTATAAACTATTGCCACCTTCCATGAATGCATTAATCTTCTGGGAATTTTATGAAGTTACCTCTGTATGTATTCATCAGATTTCCTACCCTCAGGGTGGCCATAAGAATCTGTTGAATTGGGTTTTAAAGAAATCTTAAGAAAAGCCACTTGCAAGGAGCAGGTTTTTGTCTGTTTCTTCCGCAAACAACAACTCCTCATTCTGCAATTGTGTCATCAACGCCCCCCCCCCATCTAATTTCCTGTTAGGACCCTCCACATAGCTCTAGTGACGAGGAACTCAGAGGGTCCCAAAGGCACCTTCTCTTCTGGAAACCCAGGAGTGGTGGTGGTCATGGGAGGCTGAGCATCTCTAACAGTCCATTGTGTTCCTGTAAGCTCACGCTAGCAGGAAAATAAATCACAGTAGGAAAAGAACACATCTTTCTACAGGGGAGGCCAAGCGTTCTAGGAGACCAACTTCCTTGAAGTTTCTGCCTCAGGTCCGGCAGCAAGCCTTCCAGGATGCTATGCAGACTCCACTGGAGAATCCGTAGTATGTAAGGATACTATAATAGTGCTGGAGGGATATCTCAGTAGTTAAGAACACTTTTTTTCTCTAGAGAACTAGAGTTTGATGCTTTCTACCTATGTCTAATGCCTCACAACTGTATATTATTTCTGGTCCAAGGATATTAAATAACTCTGCCTCTGGAGATACCTGAATTCATATATTATTTAAAAAAATGAGCATGAAGAAATTTACTATGATATGGAATATTTTGCCCTGTACTAGAAGGCATAATTTCCAAATGATGCATAGAATGGGAAAGAAAAGAGTTGTAAAAAATAAATTCTAGTTCAAATTTAGGAATGATTTATGTTTTGGTTATAAAATTTCACTAATCCTTGTGGATTTGGGGTGACACTTTTAGTAAGGTATCGTACATTTGAAATTGGCACAACTGTTAACTTTTCGATTGGCCAAACTTGAGAAGCTAAACGTTCACCATCCCATCAATAAGCATGATGCTACTATCAGTGTTCCAAGCTTTTCTCACACTGAATTTACTTAGTCCCTGAAATTATAAGCTGAGATAAATGCATCTTTTAATATTTTTCTTTCATCACTGTTAAAGTGATGAAAAATAGTTTATACATAGTTTTAACAGAGTTTCAAAATAGTGAAGAGATTTAAGGTGAACCATAACACTCATGTCTCAGAAGTATATAGATATCAAATAAAAAAATGAGGAAAAAGATTGAAAGCAATAGACATAAGTAAGCTTTGCTTGCGATATGAATGGAGAACTTAGAAAGTTTTAAAATGATTTGTTAATGTGAAGTACTTTTAATTATTTTAGTTATTGGATTGTGGGCTTTGGAGATCTTTCTATGCCAAATTAAAAGATAGTTTCCAAGACAAACGTAAGTGGGCATTTACTATATATGAATATTATAGCATGTATTTTAATATATATATATAGCATTTATGTGTATGTAATATATAAATTATATATATGATAATACTGTATAAACATTACATATGCATATATAGTGTATGTGTATAAATATATGTCACATTATATTTATGGAAATAATTATTTATGGATAAACAGATTTATCTTATGCAGGAAAACAGTTTAAATACATTATATAAAAGCATATCTTAGAAAATAAAAGAAATAATAGAAAAGCAAACTGCTTGATATCATGGAAAATTGTTCCTAATACAAATATGGGTAAAGTAAAATAAATTTTATTGAAAAATCTCAGAATATTAAATAGAAACCATAAAGCAAAGTGCCAGAAACTATGATCATTAAGTTCATTAAATATAGTCCTTTATACAAATAACATTTAACAGACTACAGACTGTGTAGGTTTTACTTAAGTGTTTAGAGATATACAAACATAAATACAAATATGCATATATATATGTACACATACATATACATACATATGGAATTTTTTTCTTCATTTTGTTACTTTTTTTATAAAAAAATGTCTTTTTAACCTTGTATCTCCTGCTCCCTCACTCTTCCCTCCTCCCAATCCCTCCCACTCAGCCTTCAGCCTCCCCCACCTCCAATCCCCAGTCCCCTCCCCCAAAAGGCAAGAAGTCCAGAGGTGAGTCAGCTCAGTGTGGCATATCCACTCCAGGCAAGTCCAATTTCTTCTTCCCAATGTTAAATTTAAAAAACACCAATGCAAAATTATGATATAAATATGTAAATGTTCAAAGAGGCATAAATAGGAGTGGTTGGAGGGAGTAGTGTGGAGTGGGTAATACTATAAATAAATAACAACAATAGTAAATAACTATAAAAGAACTAAATAGTTATACTATAGTTTATGATTCTTTTCAACAAGGGTTGAGACATAGGTAGATCTTAAATATTTTCAAATGTGCTATTTAAAATTATATACTAGATTTAAATCTTTTGTAATATTTTTATTTAAAAAGTTTTTTCTCATACCCTCCACTGTTCCTCCCTTCTTTCCCTCCTCCCCTGCTTCCCTCAAATTCCTCCTCACCTCATCCCCTCATCTATTCCCCAGGGAGGGCAAGGAATCCCAGTTAAGTCTGGCATATCCAGTTGAGATAGGACCCAGTCCCAACCCTCAGTATCAAGGCTGAGTAAGGTGTTGCTGTGTAGGGAAAGGAGTTCAAGAAGCCAGTTCACACACCGGGAGTAACCTCTATTCTTACTGCAGTAGGCTTCACAACTGCCCATGAAATTTGACTGTCATCTATATTCAGAGGGTTTAAATAGCTAAATTGGCTAAATTGATCTTAATTAGAAAACATATTTCAGTGTTCTTAACCACTGAGCCATCTCTTTAACCAATAGTGGAGGGGTTGCCTAAGCAGGACTTTCCCTATAATCAAATGAGTAACCACCCTAAGTGTCATCACAGAAACTACACACAACAAAGAACAGAGGTAGAGGAAGAGATCAGTAACTGAGCACTTGGAAGAGCTCCTGGTCCAGCTGAGAACAGGGGAAGAGAGTCTGTATGAACAAGGGGGTAGGGATTATGAGGAAAATTCCCACAGTAATGGCTGGCTGGAGCTCTGGGGGGAGGGGATCACTGACTCAAGAATAGCCCTGGAGATCCATCAGGAAAAGCAGCTAGGCCCTCCAAGGGTAGGCAACTGTCAACTGGCATGAACAGTATGTGTAGTTTTGAGGGGTTAGATCAGTCTGTGTTCCTGTGCATATGCTGGCATGTGGGAGCCCATTCCTTGCAGAGGAACACCTAACCCAGCCTTGACTTTCGGATGAGTAAATCAATCAAGCTTTCCTGGAGTGGATGTGACATGCTGAGCTGATCCACCCTGGCACTTCTTGCTCTTTTGGCGGATGGGATGGGATGATGGGGAGGGGCGAGGCTGAGGGATGACTGGGAGTGATTAGGCAGAGGGAAAGGAAGGGAGGTGTAGAGAGCTGCAGAGCTGCACCTTAAAGATAGCGCTGGCTTCTGCCTCCCACCTTCCCGATGGTGAGCACTCTCTGGGGTAAACAACTCCTTATTTGGCTAAGGCTGAGCGCTTGGTTTGCTTCCGCATATGTGGACCTATTGGCAAGGCCCACGTGGCACTTGGTGATTGGTTATCCTGAAGGCATATAGTTGGGTGTGGGCTCCCCCTCCCCCCTGGTCAGAAGAAGAAAAAGAAGAAGAAGAAGAAGAAGAAGAAGAAGAAGAAGAAGAAGAAGAAGAAGAAGAAGAAGAAGAAGAAGAAGAAGAAGAAGAAGAAGAAGAAGAAGAAGAAGAAGAAGAGATCCATGTACACAGTCCTGAATAAATCACTGGAAGAAGAGCCTAGTGTCATGTCTTCCTTGCAGGCAAGGTAGAAGTGACAAGTGGTGGCCCGTACAGGGAGCGTTTGGCTGTCGGAGGCCCAGAACTTTCAGTGATCAGGGAGTGTTTTGGTAAGTCCTCAGGTAAAATGGGGATCCGTGTCTTGAACGGGTAAAGGTCCGCAACAAGAGCGGAGGCTTTTAGCTTCACTCTGTATGTAGAGAGGAAGCAGTCTCACGGATGCGTGAGAAAGTGAAACTAAGAACTTGCCGAGCTAGGGCTGTTTGGCTGTGGCTCAGAATGAGCCTTAAAATTAGAGAGAAAAGGGTATAAGAGACTAGAGGAGAAGGAGGAAGAGATGGGCGCCTCTAACTGGCACCCAATTTTTTTGGCTCTGCAAGAGCTGCTGCACTCTAAGAACTTAAGGTTAAAAAGGAGTACATTAGAAAGATTTTTGGAAGAATGTCATGATGGCTCCTTGGTTCGCTGTTTCCTGAGAGCCTCACAATCCCTTCTTGGGATAAGTTAGGAAGAGATCTAGACTTTGTTTATGACCAGGGCACGTTAAAAGCAGGGGTGAGACCTATCTGGAGGATGATTTGTGGCTGCTTAAAAGACCAGCGGTACTCAGATATGGTTAACTGCGGACAAGCCGCCTTAGAGCAGCTGCAGGGAGAGAGGTCGGAAAAGGCTCGCAGTAAAAAGGGATCAGAAGCAAGTTTTCCTCCAGCTGTTGCCAGTTTAGCCCTAAATGGGATTCAGCAGTTGTTGGGAGCCGCTGGCCCCAGCTCCTCAAGGTGGCGCCGATATCCGGTGCTGGCCAACCCGCCTGAGTCAGTAAACAAAGCAAGAGCGCATGCGTTTGGTACTCTCGCTAGACTGGTCTCTCCGCCTCTCCCGTCATGTGGGATAATGAGCTGCAGCCTATAGAAAGGTGACACGTCCAAGGCAGAGGCCTTTGGTCTATATAAAAGTTGGGCTTTCCTACCTCGTGGTCTCTCCATTTTATGTAAGCTTATGCTCTCCCTCATGGAGCATTAAAGCTTTGCTGCAGAAGGATCCTACGTGTGTCGTGCCTTTTCTTGCGGGCGAGAAGTGGGCGCGGGACAAGCAGTCCCTACAATTTTTTGGAAGATTACCTGCCTCAATTATTGTACCCTATTCGGCTAATCAGGTTCTTACCTTGTGTACAGTTGTGGATGATTGGGTAGTTTTGCGCTGCACATTTGCTGGAAAGATAGAAAATCACTATCCTCAGCACCCACTTATGACCTTTTTTAAAGAAAATTCTGTGGTTTTTCCAAAAGTGACTAAATCTCAGTCCATTTCCAGAGTGGTCAATGTGTTTACAGATGGTTCTAAAACAGGCTGTGGGGTGTATATGGTAGAAGGTCAAAAGCCTGTACAATGTCAGTTTCGTCCAGACTCACCACAGGTGGTAGAGCTACAGATTGTATGCAAAGTGTTTGAAGATTGTTCCTTTCCTTTTAATTTGATTTCAGATTCTGCCTATGTAGTAAATGCCCTTAAGGTGTTAGAAACAACAGGCCCATTGTGGCCATCTAGCACTGTTAGTGCCCTCTTTCGTCAACTGCAGGCACTGATTTTGAGTCGCACTAATGGATTCTTTCCTAAACATATCCGGGCCCGTAACAGGATTACCTGGTCCTTTAAGCAGTGGCAATAACATTGTAGATCTTTCTACAAGGCAAGATTGGGATTTTGCAGCTACTGCTATTGAACGTGCAATAAAATTTCATAAAAATTTTCATGTTAATGCTAAGGCTTTGCAACAAAAGTTTTCTTTGTCACGTGCTGACGCAAGCCAAGTTGTTTTAAATTGCCCTCAATGTGCTGTTTATCAGTTTCCTCAAGGGCTTAGAGTAAATCCTCAAGGATTATGTCCTTTAAAAATTTGGCAGATGGATGTTACTCATATTTCAGAATTTGGAACACTTAAATGTGTACATGTGTCAATAGATACTTGTTCTGGTGTTATGTATGCCTCTACAATGACTAGAAAAAAAAAAGCAAAAAATGTTATAGCCCACATCTTGAAGCATGGGCAGCTTGTGGAAAACCCCTACAATTAAAGACTGATAATGGCCCTGCTTATACTACACAACAAGTAACCTCCTTTTGTCAGCATATAGAGGTTCAATTACTTTATGAATTACCTTACAACCCTCAAGGTCAAGGCATTGTTGAGTGCGCACATCGCACTCTTAAAAAATGTTTACTTAAACAAAAAGGGGGAGTCGGCTACGGCCGCACCCCTAAAGAGAGACTTTCCTTAACCTTGCTTGTAGGGGTATTATGTTGTTTCATGGAAAATAACAGTCCCACCCACTGGTTTAATAAAAAGCTGATTGGCCAAAGGCAGGCAGGAAGTGTAGGTGGGGCTACCAGACTAAGAAAATCTCTGAGAACAGAATGCCAGACAGAGCACCAGAGAGAAGATGCAGAGGACAACCATGCAGCTTTAAAGAAAGGTACCGAGCCGCATGGCTGAACAAGAGACATGGGATAGCTTAAGGGTAGAGAGTTAGCAAGCTATATGCCTGGGCCTAAGGCTGATCAGCCTAAAACTATTGGAAGCATCTGTGTGTCTCTGTGGGACTGCGGGACTGTGGGTCTGTGGGCCTAGACCTTGAGGTTAGGCCGGAAAGTCCGGGCCAGAAACCTCATACTACACTTACTTACCATTAATTTTTTAAATTTGGATTCCAATGGATTATCAGGAATTGCACACCTCGGGGAGGCTGTCAAGGCATGGTAAAATGGAAAGATATCTTGACAGGAGTCTAGAATGGTCCAGATCCAGTGCTGACTTGGGTGAGAGGGTCTGTTTGTGTTTTCCCTCAGGACCGACAGGACCCAATCTGGGTACCCAAGCGGCTGATCAGGAGAGTCCTGGCCTCGAAAGATGGTGATGATCAAGAACCCATTGCTGCTCAGCCTGACCAGCCTGCTAATACTTCAAGGAGCAGTGGAGCTACGCTGGGGGACTGATGCCAATTCGTCATGATGCCAGATTGTTTCCATGCTTACTTACTAGTAATTGGACTGGACAGTTTTACAGCTTAATAGAAGAACTTTGAGTGGCTGTTGTAACTGTTAATTCCACCAGGATGGATGCTGGCTTAGCTGAAGGATTGGCCACCTGTCTTGCAGCTGCCATGGATTATTTGAAAGAGTGGGTGGGACTAAGGGCTATGACCTACCTGATGGTGCTAGCCGCCGGGGTCTGCCTGTGGTGCCTTTGCCGCATTAGGCTCTGGCAATGCCAAAATGCAGCCATGATCGCCCAAGCCTTTTAATTGCTCTTAAAACCCACTTATAGAAAAGAATTCAGGTCTTTTACTGTAAAACTACCTAATTCTCTGTGGTCAGTGAGGTCATGCACCCAATAACAAAACTTGTTACTGCCAGTTTACGAGAACAGCATGATTCCCAACTACATTTTAAAGAATTATCCTGAAATCCAAAGATATATATAGCTCTTGCCTCACCAACAGAGCTCTTTTGTGCAGCAGCTGAAAATAATCATGGAAATCTACAACTGGTCAAAATTCAGTGAACAACTGAACATGTGCTTCTCAGCCTGTGTTGATATAGCTATAAAACAAAACCTGTGTTTAAGGCTAATGGAACATTGAACAGTATGGTAGACAGATTGAAGAAAGAGAATCATGGTGACTGCTGGGAGATAGTATCTTCTATATATGTCAGGGAAGTACCTAGGAAATATCAATTATACAATCAGCTAAAAAATATCAGTACAATGAAAGGAACCACAGACTTTCTTTTTCTTTGGGAAAACTGAAAAGATTTTATTCTTGGATTATAGTTTCTATTTGTGGTAGGACCATTGTTTTCCAGAACCAAAAACAGGTTATTCAATTTCAAGTGCTCAATTTTAAATATGTATTCAAAGAAAGAGAAGTAAATGACTTCGCAGTGTGTATCCATGTATAACAATGATATAAAAATCAATGTTTGAACACTAATAATCGATGAAGAGTTTGCAGATTTGTGTTTTGGCTATCCTGAGCTTTTGTTTTTCCATATGAAATTGATTATTGTTCTTTTGACATCTGTGAAGAATAGTGTTGATATTTTGATGGGGATTGCACTGAATCTGTAGATTGCTTTTGAAAACTCAAAGACCACCCCTAGTGTTTCAACTTCTCTAACGAGGCCATTTCTTTAATCTTTCCAAAATACTTTGGCCAACTGAAGATGAAATATTAATGCTTGTCAGGGGACCTTTGGGGTTCACTTTTACTCCAACAACATTATCCATTAAGTATAGCTAATGTAACTTCTGTATACAAGAGTGGGAGCTATCCTTTTGGGCTTGGTCAACATATGCAGGGATGCAATCCCCAAAATTTAATTATTTATGAACAGAAATAAGCTGTTAATAGTTTTCCATGAGGGATAACTATTTACTCACTAATATGGAATGCTAACAGGCTTAACCATGGGTCCTCTTCCAGTAGTCACAACTGCTATGAATTTCTGAGTTCAATAAGCCTGTTGTGTACAGAAGACAGACTTCAACCCTGCCATCTCCAAACTATAGCTCACACTTTCATTTTCTATAATGTTCCCTGACTGTTAGCGAAAAGGGCTATGATATAGATGCCTCACATTTGGTTGAACACTCTACAGATTGCTGTCTTCTGCACTTTGACCAGTTTTGAGTATCTCTATTAACTGTTACCCACTGAACAAAAAAAATTCTCTTTTAAAGAATGTTTGTTGGAGTAATAGGTATAAAACCCTGCACAGGCTGCCAACTTGACACAAGATAGAGTCATCTGAGAGGAGGGATCTTCAGTTGAGATCTGGCTGTAAGGCATTTTCTCAGTTAGTTATCTGCTAGAAAGGCCCAAGTCTGGTACTATCCGTGGTCTGGTGTCCTAGGTTCTATAAGAGGGCAGGCTGAGCAAGCCAGGAGAAGACAGTAAACAGCACCCTCCAGGATCCTGCCTTGTCTGAGTTCCTGTCTGACTTCTTACAGTGATGAACACCAATGTTGTAGTGTAAGCCAAGTAAACCCTTCCCTCTCCAACTTGCTTTTTGGTTACTATACAAGGCTTTTTCTATTACATTAACACTCAAGTCTGAAACCATGACACAAAGATTTATTATTTGTTACAAGTGCTTAGCTTAGCTTAGGCTCATTTCTGGCTCACTTATTTAATTCAGTCTCTTCTTTTGTATCTTCCTTTTGTCTCTGGGTTTTTTACACTTTTTTCCTTGTGTATATCTTTCACTGTTTCTCAGGTCTGGCTGGCTGGTGGCTCATGGGACTCTGGCCTTCTGTTCTTCCCTGTTTTCTTCTCTCTTCCTATTTTCTCTATAGCCTAGTTTTCTCCTCCTATTTATTCTCCCTGTCCAGCAGCCCCGCCTATCCTTCTACTCCCTATCTATTGGATATTCAGCTTTTTAGTAAACCAATCAGAAGCTTTAGACAGGCAAGGTGAAGCAAATATAACCCATCTTTTCATAATTAGACAAATGCAGCAATACAAGTGTAACACATCATTACATTGTTAAGCAAATGGAGCATAAATAAATGTAACACACCTTTCACAGTTAAAGTAATAGTCTCTAGCATAAACAAATGTAACACATCTTTACATAGTTAAAATACTATTCTACAACAGGTCACCATGTTTAGTCTCAGCAATAAAAACACAAATGACAAGTTCTAAGTATTTTGAGACAGTTTTATATTATGTTCATCTAACAATAATAAAAACAAAAGTTGTTATAGTCTCCTCTAGGGCCTGGAAACTCTACAGCTTTGTGTTCATATTCATGTAGGATTTTATTTTCCATGTAGGATAACTCCATTTAAATTCATTTAATATATGTATATATGCTCTGAGTTTTATTGACATATTTAACTATCTTTTTTGATTTATTTTATTATTATATGCATAAATGTTCACACCATGTGTATTATTGGTATCAAATGCCCTGGGACTAGAGTTACAAACACTGATGTGCCATTATTAGTGTTCTGGAAAGCAAACTCATTCTGCGAATGAGCAACAAGATTTCCTAGTAGCTCTCCTAACAGTCCTTAAGCATAAAATCTAAATCACAAATTTGTATTAATAAATATGCATATGAACTACAGGTGATTAAAGTCCTTTAAAATTACAAGCAATATAGTCACTATTCCATGAATAAATAATTGCACTTTACACAAGTTTAGTAAAAACTACTTAAATAATATTTCTCCTATAATTAATTCATAAAAAGTATTACATAATAGAAGAATACAATATTATACTTAACAAGGTTTTTAAATTTTATTTTCATAGTATAATTTAAACATTATTGTAAAAGGTTGCAAATAATAAAATATCACACACTGACATTAAGCAGAACTAAAAGCTCTACCATTAGTGAACTATAACATTAGATTGGCCATTCAGGAAGGAAACTTTGCAGCTACAGTTAGATTTTATTGGATTTTTCTTTTGATCAGAAGAAACATAATATTAACTAATGGTGTAGTCTAATATACCGTATGCCTAAATATACCATATATGGTTTAGGGTGCCCAGACACCTCCAGATTCACTAGTAGTAATGATTGTGGCTCAGCTTGTTCCATTCCATTGGCAAGAAACACTGAAACATGTTTAAATTAAGAAGAGAAAAAAAGATCTACTTCAAGATAAATGGCAGCCTTTTATTTTTCCTGAGTAAAAGAAACAATCCTGGAATATTCACAACAAAACTAATCTTTCCAGAAGTGTACGCATTGGTAGCTGCACATAAATAAATAAATAAATAAAATAAATAAATGAATGAATGAATGAATGAATGAATGAATAAAATACAAAGCATAAAGCATACTTTCCCAGGAAGAAAATAATTCACTCAAGTAGACTGGTTTTATCATAGGTAAAGTAGCCAGGCTATGTTCCAACTTCTGTGGGTAACTTCCTTCCATACCCAGTCCAGAACCTGGTACACCTATTTATTTCAATATGCTAGCAATTACCAACCAGAGAATGCAGCTAATGAGACCATTAGTAACAACAACAACGACAACAAAGCCACAGACCATTGTTTTCTACTTCTGCTAGACTTATTAAAAGAGAACACTTCAAATACCAGGGCCAAGACAAATTACAATTCAACAAAATTGAAAGACTTGCAGCCATTGGGAGGACCACCTGTTCCGAGCTTATTTCAGAAATACAATCACCTCTTCAGAGCTCCAACTGTGGGACATTCTAGTGGACCATCTCTCTTTGAAAGATGTATCTAGCTAAAGAACAAGATCACTCATGTAATAAAGGCACATGGAAGGGTTAAAACATACAGCTCTGTGCAGTAGGCAAAAGCCAAAGCCTCAGCAGGTGTGAATCTTAATGGTTGTTAATTAGGTAGAAGTTCAACAGGAAAAGAAAACACAGCAGGTGTGAGGTATGAGGCTTATGCTTTTGCTGATGAAAGAGCCAGGTAAATACTCAACTCTGCTACAGAAAAGGCAGCTTCATTTCTTTTATCCTGTAGTGTAGACTTGATTACAATTAATGCCAGATGATCAGATGATCACACTGTTTTCTGATTCAACAAAGGTATAGAAATTTCCATCTCCTAAGTATTACACACTGAGAAGTCATGGACACATTTGTGTGCTTAAATTTGACCTAGAGAATATAATCCTTTATGGTTAACAAAAACTCAGACTGGATCACAAGCATCTAAGCGGTTGTCCTGTGCATTGTTCTTTAATGAATAATTAAATTTCTGAATTTTTAGACGAATCTTAGCCACAAAAGTCCTGGAATCTATAACAAAATAAAAAATGATTGATGATAGAATATTTTTCTACTTTAAAGAAACATTTCTTGACAGATTTCTGCTATATTCTACTTAATATACTCTTACAGAATTCTAAAGGTATAAATTATAAATTTTTGTAGAAATATAATTCAGTTTAAGTAAAATATGATCATCAAACTCTGTCCATTTCTAATTTTTCCCCTTTGGCTATACAAGGACATAATTCTGCTAAGAAAGGAACTGCCTTTCTATTTTTAAATATCACTATACTAGTAAGAATTAAAGAAGCATTTGGTCTATTTAAACATGCTTGTCTGTGTATGCACACTTTAAATGGATTATATGTTTATATTTTATACTTATCCATTAGCAACATTACATACATGTCATTTTGTTCTAATCATACACAATTAAAATTTGTATATGTGGTTTTTCTAAAGTGGAGAAGAGATAGGTACTACTTTTACTGCTTTCTAGAAGAGAAAAACAAGAAAAATGGAGTGACAGCAGACTCTAAAGGGAAAAGCCAAATGGGTCAAAGTTTGACTTGTCAGACGGATCCTAGAGTTTTAAATAGTCAGTTGACCTTATGATATTGGTGAGATAGAATCTGAAGATCCAGAGACAAATTACCTACGTATCTCATTAAATCTTTCAGTAACACTTCATTGATGACCCATATGTCTATTATAAATTCTTTGTTACTATCATATGATATTATGGATACGTTGAAAAAGGTGACCCAGTGATTAACAGTGTTTCTTGTATTCCATATTTTCTAAACATGGAGTATGGCTTGTGCAATTGCTTTATTTTCAAACCATCTAAAAAAATTTAATCAATCTTTCATCCATATTTAATTATATTATATTGTGATGTATAGTTTACACAAACAATCTCAACTAGCATAGGAAAAGCATACTTTAGAATATGATCTTTTCTCAAATAAACAAAGACATAGAAGTGGTTTCATATTTTCCCACATTTATTATTGATTCAACATCTACCAAATTTATTTTATAGAAAAAGTCTAAACTTTAATTTAGTGATTGTTTTATATCCTATTGTTCTTTATTAAGTACTAGCTTAATATTTAAAATATTTATATCAATATCCAAGAGGAGCTCCTATGTAGTAGGAGGTTTCTGGCCCAGACTTTTGGGCCTATACTCAAGATTTAGGCCCAAAGACCCACAAACCCGCAAAGACACACAGATGCTTACAATAGTTTAAGGCTGATCAACCAAAGGACCAGGAATATAACTTGCTAACTCTTTACCCTTAAACCAACCCATGACTCTTATCCTGTTCAGCCATGCGGCTCAGTACCTTTTTCAGAGCAGCATAGTTGTCCTCTGCTTCTTCTGGCTTTTCTCTGGCCTTCTGCTCACTTCCTCTGGTTCTCTGGTTCTCTTAGTCTTCCTAGTCTAGTAGCCCCGCCCACACTTCCTGTCTGTCTTTGGCCAGTCAGTGCTTTTTATTAAATCAGTGGGTGGGATAATTATTTACAATGAAACAACACAATCCCCTATAGTCCTTTTCTGAGAGTTTCATGATGATCTAGACATACATAGAATGTAATATTTTTATAAACATACATTCCCACGTACCTACTGTCACTTCTTAGTCCGTCATCAAAATACTCTACCTACAAATCCTAAGCTTATTAATTTGAATTATTTCTAAATTACAGAATTTTATAGTCTTATGAATACATCATTTTTTTAAAGTCTGTGCTCTTTACCTAGGTACAATATTGTCAGACCCAGCAAAGCCATGTTCGATTTACTGACTCACTATAAGCCTGCTATTATATAACAGAAAAATCTTATGATGAAATAATATAAACACAATTGAACTTTTTAACTTCTATATTGAAAATGACATTTTGATAAACTGAAATTCTTTAGATTTTAAGTTATAGCAGGAAAAGATTTGGACTCATTTTGCTTATTAAATGACAAGTTTTTATAGATATTTGATTTAAAATTAAATTTAATGAGGATTTATAAATATAGAATATTATTGCTACTTTATTATATTTCTTCTAAAAGCTGCCTCTTAAATGCTAGGTAATTTTTAGAAAGATTTACTGTTTTTAATTTAGATTCTAAATTATCAAGAAGAAGTACAGAACTGTATTGTGCTTTTCAAACAATGATTTTCATTTCTTTTGAAATGAAAACTGGTGAGAAGTGAACCCTATAATTTATTTTTACATTTCCCTTTTTCCTTTATTTTTGGCAAGCCTGGGAAATGTACTTATCTTTCACATTGAATCATACCTAAAGAAAAAGACTTTTGAATGAAAGACCTATAAAACCCATGCATTTCTCTTTATGAAAGCTTGTTAAATTAGGGAAGTGTTGAAAATGTAAAGTGGAAAGTTTTATTCTGATTACATTTTTAATAAGGTGGTTTTATGTCTTAAATCTTGGTAATGTCTCCTACTTAGTTTATATTCACAATGCTCCACTAGGAATAACAATAAATATTATTGTCATTAATCATAGAATTTAAATTGTAATTTACTTAGAACAATTAAAATAGGGATAGTGAAAACGGTTATTTACCAATAATAAATAAAATTGAAATAAAAATTAGAATGTTTAAAATGTGTTAAAATATAATTACCCATGATACTAACATCATTCACTTTAAATAGTTTTGTTTCTTATTACTATGTATTTCAAAATTAGTTCTGTTAATTGGAATTTGTATATTATTTGAATTTAATAAAACGTTTAGTTTTATTGATGATCTTAATTAGATGCACATTGTTATTTATTTTAGAAACAATATTTTTAAAAGTTATTTAGGATAGAGTTATAATTTTTTTTATTAAGCTGGCATCTTAGTTTTAATTTGACTTACAAAGTATTCTCAAATACTATGTTTATAAGTGTATAAAGCAAGTGTTTATAACAAGCTCAAGTTGCAGCCTGGGATTGAAATGTGCTATAAGCACAACCTTTAAACCAATGAATATTAAAGAACATGATCTCTCATCTTAATGAGATTTGGTTGAAAACTATGCAGGAAGCAAGCAACAGAAACTGAGCTCATGTAATTATAACCATAGTAATTTTCATAATACAGTATAATTGAAAATGTTAATGTGAATATCAACCTCTAGTTGCTCTATAAATTTTGCTCCAGTGTTCTGACCAGCAAACCTGGCAGCACATTTGGATTAGCCTTCATCTCTGAAAGGAGGTGGGTCCAAATTTGCAGTCAGTGTGTTTTGTAAAAACTGTTGTTCAGAGTCAGTTAATGTCAGTTTGTTCCTCAAATTATGTGCTTATTTGACATAGGTATTCTAGAACATAATTAAAATATTTATTCTAAATAACATTTCTTTTCAATTATTTATTCAGTGTATTTTAGATACCATGGCTCAAAATATAATTTACTAAAATCTTGGAGACCTTACCAGCTTGTTTATATTTCTATCATTTTTTGCCTTTGTCAAAATATTGTAGTATTTACATATAATATTATTATATTTTTTGACATATCCTGTGCTTTTCTTAACAATGTTGTCATCTTTGTCAGAGGTGACTGAAAACTATTTTTGAGAAGGCAAAAGAGCCATATAACTTTGTGACATATTTCATTTACCCAATCCCAAGGTTTAAAGTTGTTTTGAAACAAGTAAGCTTCATATGTTACACTGGTGTTTTGTGTATTTTTCATTCAATAATGTAATAATCATTTATAAAATGCACTTTAAATTACCCATTTTTGTTAAGACGGTGATAATTTCTGGCCCAAAAGTGCAGTTAAGAACATGTTTAATTGTTAACCCTTTTTTTGTTTTATCATTTTTTATTTTTGTTTTGTTTTATCCCTTTTACCAAGTTCAAACTCTTCTTCCATGCCATGTACAACCACATTAATAAGATGATCTTCCTTACCCCAGTGATTTCTCTAAATCAATATTTGTGTAACTATTAGAGAAAATCCCTCCATGTTATTTCACACTGATAATTTGCATCTTCTACAACGTTGTGTACTCTCCTAAGGTGGAAACACATACTGCATGTTAAAATACCAAAGTCGCTGTTATACTGTAGGTATACCAGTGTCAGCCTATTCACCTTAGATACGTATCTCTGGATACCAGACTCTGTGTCTTCAAATAAAGGTAGTGCATAACTGAAAAAAAAATACAAAATTCTTATTCCACTAAAGTAGAACTTTATACCTGACCTAATTCTGACAAAGTTTTGCCAAATTGTCAAAATCTGTGTCCAACCACAATGAATTTTGCTGATGGAAAAAACTTATTTTCTGAGTACCAAAATATTGTGAAAACTAAGAAAGAATCATAAGAACAACAAAATTATGAACTTTATAGGTTGAACTAAACAAACTCATTGCTTATTAGTTCAATGTCTTTTAAAAGTGTTGTATTGATTATTTTAAAATTTCATTGATCTTATTTTGCTCATAGTAGCTTTACTTGCTCTCCTAACATTTCCCCCAAATAGCTACCTACCCCACTTCATGTCTTAATCATCTTTAAAACAACCAAGATCAATTGTGCCCACATACTTTTGTGTCATTTCCATTGTAAGAATGGTGATATTGAACAAAGGAATGACCTTGCTAAAATCAGTTAATAAACTGCATAAGCACGTTGCAATGGTACATATTTCTTCTCACATTTTGGCAGCACTAATAGGATTTCAAGTTTCTGATAACTTCTGTGCAACAAATCAAAATTAATGTGAATAATACAAAACCCAATTAAAACAATCTGTGGTTTCAGCTGTGGTTAGAAGTCTACTGCTCAAAAAGAAACATTAACAAGAATACAAGGAGTCTTGCAGAAAGACATGTAGAGCTAATGATACTGAACTGTTACTTTTTTTAAATTTTTTTTCTCAGCATTTTCTTACAAAGACATTGGTAGAGGAACAAAGGGAGTAACGTGAAAGATTATATTTCAATTACTATATTCCAGTTTATCCATTTTGTTCTATTTATTTCCTACCAGCTCCTAAAACTACCAGAATAAGTGCTGTGACACTTGTAAGTCTCATTATCAACTACCCAAGATATGAATTGTGATATAGAACATTGACAAAAATAACCCTAGGTAATTTCTGGAGGTTAACTGAATAAATAAAATCAACTCTATTTGTAAATTTACCTGGCCAACCTCTGCACAGTGTTGGAGATTGCATTTACTCTCTTGAATATTTTGTGGTGAAAACTGCTAGGGCAAACAATAGCAAAACCACAGCAAAACAAAACATTAAAAGATACAATGATGACACAAAGAAACAAAGTCATTGTCTCAGTTTTAGGCTTCTTACATGCTGTCCCCAATGATTGGACTTCCTTCTCCACTCTGTCTATCCCCCATGGGGGAATTTCTGCCTGAAGAATTTTGCAACTCAAATTTTTCTCATTAAATTACTTTTACTTTGCCTTTGTGTAAATTGATCTGAGTGTCAACCTTGTTAAAAAAGCTCTCTATTAACAAATTACAGCCAAAACCTAATTACTTTTAAAATTACCCTTTTTAAGATTATAATATAATTACACTCTTTCTCCCTCCAACCTCTTCTATAGAACACTAATTATTATCAATATTTTATCAATTATTATTACATTTATTTGTGTGTATGTATATGTGTGTATAATACCTATCATGAATACTATGATATTCATAAATATAACATGCTAGTCTGTATAAATTTGCTGTGATATATGTACTTGTTAATGTTCTAGAAATAATATTTTTATTAAACTTAATTTAATTTCAACTCAGTAACTATGTTTTGATGTTAAAGTATATGGCAATAAAAATAATTTACAGTTGCATACTAAGTCAGTCGATTATACTTTTTGTTAATCATACAACTCACATTATTTTATTTATCTTAATATAGTGGAGGGAAGACATTAGACATAGGAAATATTTTACTTGCCAAAGATAATTCAGTAGGTACTAGGGGTAAGAATAACTTACTATAATAAGAAAATAATTATTTTAGCATCTGGAGAACAGGATTCATTGTATGAATGAATATGAGGTAGAAAATTTAAGTATTTGAGAACAAAAGTGGAGAATTATTTGTACATGTCTATGTATGGATTATTTTACATGTGTTTGTAATTGGCTGGTTTAACTTTTTAAATCACATGTAATAAATCATGTTCGTATTTAATACATTTATGTTTCATTTTGATTCCTTTGTTTTTGTTGTGTTTCATTAATATGCTTGCTAATTCAAAATAATTTTCAGTCAGTTCAAATATTATCAAATAGTTTTTGGTTAGTCACAAAAAATTTATGGCTAATCATATACTTCAAAAGTAGAATTAAAACATTTAACTATAAATATAATTTGAATTTTGCAATTATGGTAAAATATGATAGAGTAAGGAAGAGAATTTTTATTTGCGCTTTTGCTTACTTTTAGCACCAGGGCCTTACTTTGTATCTCCGTCTGTCTAATGAGGCCCACAGAAACCATTAAGCAGGGCTTGTTTGGGCTCTGAGAAATCAAGCAGCAAACACAGACCCTGTATTTGTCTGTACTATGTTATCTTCATATATGTTAAGCTTGTGTAGCTTAGAATTTTTTTAGGACTCACATGAGCAAAAGTGGTTTGCATCTCTGACTATTAGGCCTGTGCTTGAGATCTTTTTTTCCTACTGGGTCCCCATGTCCAATAGTGAAGTAAGGCTTTCTACCTCATCTTACTGTATCATGTTAGGTTATATTAAGTGGATACCTCTAGAAAACCTGTTCTTTTGATTTTTATTTTTTATGCTAGGAAACCTGGGAAAGTCTTTCTGAAGATGAGGGAAGGCAGGAGAGGGATGTAGAGCAGTGGAGGGAAGGGAAATGCAATATATGAGAGAAGAATAAAATTTATTCATTATATACTGAATTTATATTATACAATTATTAATTTTAGGCCTTTTATGCCCTATTTAAAAAAGTTTATGATATTTTCAAGGGTTTAAAAAGAGCTTTCGTCTTGTGGTACCAAAGATGTAGCTTAGTGGAAGAATACTTGCCTCATATGCTTGTGGTACTTAGTTCAATCCCCATCACTATACAGACATAAATACACACACACATAAACAAACAAACCAAAATCTTACAATACCTTACCAGTCACTGGTAAGAAGTATTCTCTAATTTTTATGAGATTTTTAACAATTATTTTACTGATGAATAAAATTTCTTCATGCAATTTGTTTTTTTTTTCCTTGACAAATTAATTTCATTCAATTTTTTAATGGAGAACAAGCATTCATCTTTTTATTGGATTGATTGTATAAACATATGTAACTAGTATAGTACAAATACATACTTTGACAATTTGAATGAGAAATATTCCCTGTAAACTTATATAATTGAGAATTTGACCCACAGTGGATGGGTCTATTTGGTAGTTTGGATGTAACTGGGCCCCATAATCTCACAGGGACTGGCACTATTAGGAGGTGTGGCCTTGGAGTAATTGTGGACTTATTGGAGGTAGTATATGATTGTGAGGCTGGGCTTTGAGGTTTACTTCCAGTGTAACAGTCCACTTCCTGCTGCCTTCTGCTGAAGATGCATGAGAAAAATATCTGCTCCCATGTACGATTTTGGACTGAAACTCTGAACTATAAGCCACCACTTCAAGTAATGTTTCTTTGTATAAGAGTTGCCATGGTCATGGTGTCTCTTCATTTATTGCTGTGATTGACCTGTCCATGCTTATGTTGGAGGAATCTGGTCCTTGACACTGAGGATTATAAAAGCACTTGAATGCTTTAAGTGCTGCTTAATGGGACAGACTGCAAAAGAGAGTGGTACCGGGGTGATATTAACTGTAGGATCCGGATTAAAAAAGTTTCAGAGGAGTAGAATTTTAGTGTTGCCTAGAGATCATTTTTTTTTTTTGTGATCATTTGGTGAAAGAGGCACCTGTTGCCTTTTCCCAAAAAGAATCTGAGCTAAAGTAGAGAGTTTTAGATTAATTCTATTGGCAGAGGAAATCTCCAAAAAGTGTAATGTAGAATATTCCATTAGTTATTAGTGGAAGCTCAAATATAAATTCATAGTAAAAAGGAGTCAGCAGAGATGGGTAAATGACAGATGTTAAATTTCATGAAAAAAGGAAAATCAAAAGTTGAAATGGAACCAAGTTCTGTGTTCGACAGATAAATAGATTAAGAAATTGGATTAATGGAGGCATGACCTTAGGGCAAGATCACACTCAGCTAAGTTTCCAATTTATGAAAAGAAATTAAAGAGAAGTATAAAGCTGAATGAGGCAGTGTGAGCCTTTAATCTCAGCACTGAGAATGAAGACGCAATCAGATATAACCCAGCTAAATTTACAGCTTGTGAAAGTGAACTTTAAAAAGCACAGAACCAAGTGTGGTGGTACACTACGAAGATAGGGGTTCATGAATCTCTGAGTTTACAGCCAGTATGGTCTAGCTACCAAAAAAAAGAGAAACTTGGTGAATAGGTATAAATGTAAAAGTTGGTCCTGTTCCAACTCTAGTAAGCACCAGAATTGAGCAGTTTCAGCCCTGTGGTTCCGGAGTTAAGGAGAACAGAAAGGGACTATGGAATTTGTCTCCATTTCTAAGGAAAGTTGTTGAAGCCAGACAGGTGTTAGGTATGTCCCTGAATGGTGGCATAGGGAGGTCATTTCATGAAGCCATGAAGTTGGGTTGCCTTCAAAAATTAGGAATTGCACATTCATGGAATATGCCTGAAGAAAAGCAGCTGACAGGAAGAAGAGCCAGCCAAACAGAAAGAAGTGTAGAGTGTTGCAGTTAACAAAGCTGAATGGAGTTGGAGCTAGCTAGCAATATGCCAGAGTATAGGCTGATCAGCAAAAAAAAAAAAAAATCAATGCAAGGTCTGTGTGTTTCTGTGGGACAGCGGGTCAGAACCTCAGGGCTAGGTCAGAAAGGCCTTGCCAGAAACTCAATACTACAAATATCACCCAATGTGGGGCATGAACACATGACCCTGAAATTAAGAGTCTAATGCTTTACTGAGCATGGCTAAATAAAATAAGAATCATGGGTTAGTTTAAGGGTAAAGAATTAGCATAAAAGCCGATTGGCATAAAATTAATGTTAAGTGTCTTTGTGTCTCTGTGGGACTGCAGGACTGCAGATCAGCAGGTCTGCAGGTTTGCAGGTCCAGGCCATGGGGCCAGGCCTCTGTAGAGGAATCAAGATCTCTGGTAACTGTCACCTGATTATGCATGTCCTCATTACAGACAGTGGCCACTTCATTGTGAGAAAGGGCATTAAGTCCCTCCCATGCCAATTATTTTATCAACATTTCTCTGGTTGGGCCTGGGTCTACCTTCTACTCAAGTACTTTATTTACTCAGGCAAGACAGTCTGTAAATAGATCCCTGGTTGCTAGGGGAGGTTATAAAAGTAAGTGGATGAGTACTGTCTCAAGGATGCAGGACTAAAAGGTTTAGAAACTTTCTGAAAATAGGTCTGATGCCCAATCTGGGCCTGAGTAACGGGACTAACATATTGTCATGACCCAAAAGCATATCTAGGATAACAGGAATGTGGTATTTCATATTGACCTGTTCCTGAGATTTTTCCTAATCAGCATAAACTAATCACCAGTTGAGGAAAAGCAGCTGGCTCTGAAACAGCTTTCATTAGGTATTACCAATCACAATAGATCTGTAAATTCTTTTCTCACTACTGCAGCACTTGTTCAAAATAAAGCAAATATCAAGGCCTGGCTCATTAGCTACCTTTTGAGTGAGAGAGATCTGTCAAGAGGTAGTATCAATGACTGAGCAGCAGCATTAGGGCCCACATTCACTGGAAAGGCCCTCTGGGGTGTCTTGGATAATAAAGGCTGGAGGGATGAGAAATTTCAGGCTCAGGTGGCAGAATAGAGGCACTCAGCTGCACAAGCAGACAGACAGTGAGGCAAATTGATCCATGGATACTGTGAAGGAGGGGTAGCCTCCACTGTGAGGGATGGGCAGGAGGAGGAGTACAAACAGATTCAGAGGTTGCTGTGTTCTTCCCTGCCTCACTTTAGTCTGACTCATCTACTTCCTCATTGTCTAACTGTGGCTATGGCGAAGAACGGTGCAGGTCTTGGGAAAGATGGTGCTGTGAGATAATGGAGAGTTTAGCCTTGATCACTTCCTCCAGGCTGAAGAGCCTCAGACTGGCAATAACAGACAGAGAATAGGGGTAAAGGAAAGCTGGTGAGTTACCCCTGAAGTCACTTCTATCTTCCTTGCTAGAAATAGTATTCTCCTTCACATTTCTGTTTCCCACGTGTTCTCTGAGGAGATCCACAGTGCCAATACTACAGCTTTGCTGCAAAATTTGACCAGCTCAGTTGTCTTAACAGGGAGGCCAACGGCTAATCAGAAGGGACTCGAGAACTCTTATCTGAGCCTCTTTACAATGGAACATTGCCCATTGAAACACTAAGAGAAAACAATCAAAGCAAAATGTGTGTCAGACGAAATGTCTTGTTTCGGGGGGGCGGGGGGGGACTTTTTTGGGCAATTAAGCCACAGCTGTACAACCACATGGTTTCTCAGTTGGGGGTTGACTACAGGGAGTCAGACACTGAGTGGTCAGCTCTTACGTGGAAATGCCAGCTGAATCTGAGCAAGATTTTATGTTCTTTCCTTAAACAGACTTTTGAATAAAACCTGCTTGCTGCCATGTTTCCTCCCATGATGGACAATAACATTGAAATCTGAATTAAATGTTCCCTTTTAAAAGTTGCCTTCTTCATGGTGTTTTGTCATATAAATTGAAAAATAACTAAGACAGAAGTTGGTACCAGGAGACGGACCATTGCTGATGTCTGACCATATTGTTTTGAGAGGGATGTGAAGATTTGAAGATATTGGACTTGGAGCACAATTGAACACTATGGACAGGGCTTCATGGGCCATTTTCATAAGAGATTTGAAGACAGAACTGTTGAAAGCCATGTGGACAATGGACACCCAGCATAAGAAGTTTCAGTATCATAATTAATAATGAAATTAGCAAACGGGCTAGAGAAAACCCTTGTGATATTCTGGCATAGAATATGACCATTTTTTGCTCTTGAACTACACATCTAAATGAGCAAAATTTCAAAGCTTAGGACTAATGATATTGGCAGAGGCAAAACTTTCAAGACAGTCTCATATGTCTGTCACATGGTTATTACTAAACACTCTTTTTCAGGACTATGATGAGAGAAGAGTAAGCAGGAGAAAAATGATTGCAAATTTAAAATTTAAGGGAAAAAGAACACTAGAAAATGTGGGGTTTTTAGGTAAGGCTTATGCAGTAAATATTAAGGAGACGTTTGATGCTAAATTGAATGAAATAAGTGTTACCATCCAGTCAAGACTCCATCCAGTCAATCCAAAATCTTGAGAGAGGACTTTTCATCTAAGATACTTTTTTTACTCTTAAAATCTAGCAACAAATCAAAAAATGTAACCAAATCTTACTCAAGGATAAGTTATGTTTCCACAGGGCAGCAGAACGTGGCAGTGTGACCCATATAGTTATAAACCAGAGTGAAGAAGGACACAGGAGTAAAGAAACTGATAAATCTTCCTTGTAGTTAAATGGAGCCTCTGAAGCTAGGCATGTAGCAAGGGAATGTCTGTACTGAGGCCCGGGGAAGAAACGGTGTGACTATGAGATAACGAAATTCTTTCCATTGGCTATCTTAAGATGTTAGAGGCACCATAAACATTGGTTACCTGCCAAAGGTGACCTGTACAACATTAAAGGAACATGTCGAAGTGTGAAAAGTGTATTGAAGTGGCAAATCTGAAAAGACAGAACCTTCAGAAAACAAACATAGATGGAGTTACAGAATTTGAAACTTGCCCTGGTCTTATTTTGGTGTAGGATTTTGCCACTTTGTCTCAATACTTTCCTTTTGGAAAAGTAATTCTATACCATTGTTTGTTGGAAGTATGTAATTTCCTTTTATTTTGATTTTATAGGGGGTACAGTTAATATATTACATAGTATTACATAGACTTTCAGAAAAATTTTATACTGTGTGCACTACAAAAGACTGTGGGACCTTTGGCATTGAAACCAAGTACCTTTCAATTTATGATATGATAACATGTTTATGAAGTCAAGGGAGGAAAAAGTGTTTATTTGGATGAGAATGAAGTTCACAGACTCCTATTTTTGAACACCTGGTTCCCAGTCTGTGGAACTCTCTGAGAATAACTAGGAAGTTTGGTCTGAGTGGAAAAACTATTCCCTTTAGGGTAGCATTTGAAATTTGAGAAATCCAGGGCATTACCACTTAAAATTACTTTGTGTACAATAAAACAAGCAGAGCAAAACAAAACAAATGTAGAATGGCTAAGTTTTCTCTATGACATAATATAAGTTGTTGATAATTTTGTCTTTTATTTTTATGCTCATCTGTTTCATATAATGATTATAACAGGAGACATTTTCTTACTCATTTGCTATTTCTTTTTATATTTTATCACTAAATGCCTAAATAAAATTATATACTACATAACTTTAACATCATGAAAATATTATGGATCATATAATTTATCAGGTAACTGACTGTGTTTTCAGAAGTAATAGCAGTAGCAGACTACCAAATCTGTCCTATCCCTATTCAGATCATTGATATTTGTTGTTTCATGGGAAATGCCATTTATATACTTACATACTTTTAAATTTTAGTTACACTTTGGGTGCATGGCTATTATAGTACCAGTTGACTGGCTGGGGCATACAATGGTCAGAAGAGGTCAATAGATCTAGAGTTACAGGTGGTTATGAGCAACCATATAGATAATGGGAATAAAAATGTAATTTACTCCTAGAAAAACCCATATTATTTGTATTTTGATTTATTTATGCAGATCTTAAAACAAAACAAAGCAATACAAAAAAAGATATATTTAATACACTAAAGGTTATTTTCAAATCATCATTATTAAAGTTGTATAATAATGATTATATCTAGCAAAATTATTGAATTTTGAAAAGTAAACATATAAGTATTCATATAAATACAATATTTGAACACAAGAAAGATTATTAAATTTGGTATAAAACTTTACCTCACTATATAAGTCTTCCATAATATTTCAATTACTATACTATTTATAACTAATATTAGAAAAATTTAAAAAATCATGTTTAGTTAAAAATAAACATACATATTCCTAAACTTATTAAATTAAACCTAGTTGGTGATTATTATCATTTGAAAAATGAGGTTTAACATTTTAAATTTGTAACATTTGTATTATTCATGAAAGCACAAAACTAACTCTATGCCAGCATGACCTTGATCTTATTTTGCCTTCTCTGGATGTGTATCATTTCATGATTTCAACAGAGAATTACTTGTTAGAGGGTTTTAAATATATCTTTTCAAAACATTGCTATAGAACATTTTATAATGAGCATTAAAGTAAGCCCCATAGGGTTTAAAGGTTGCTATTAACTTGCTTGATATGATTAATTTCACAATTCTTATGTAACACAAGCAAGTAGTGAAGACAATTATCTTGCTAGTGTAGGTAATTCTTTCATAAATATTACATCTTGAATTCTTGAAGATAAAACCACTATGATAACAGATAATTAATAATATATTTTTGCATTGTAGATACAAGTATATTTAAATATAATAAATAGATGACACAAATGTAAAACCATACTTGTTAACTCAGGACAGTTGATGTATAAAAATGGGAATATATATCATTGATAATAAGCAAAAATAAAAATATTTACAGACAAAATCATATTAGCCAAAGATAAAACCAATTATTTAACTGTTGTAGATTACAAATCCATGTTTGAGTAGAAACCAAGTTAAAATATATTCCTTGTATATATTCTTCTTTATTACATATTTCTTATATTATATATAGTTATAAAATGATGAGTAAAAACTTAGTTATCATATATTTCTGATATTTAAAGATAGACACTAGAATTGATTTTATGTGCTGAAAAATTTAAGAGCTCAGCAGAAAAAAACAAATTAAAAGATGACATTTTCTCAGATTTATGATATTGTGTAGACAAAAAGAACATGTAACAAATTAAATATACTACATTATAAATCAGGCTGAGCATTATTGGAGACTATGGGGATCATGATGGTCTCATGAGGATAAAGCCAGTAAGTACTGTTTCTCTCTCACTCATTCAGGTTACTGTTCTGACTTTGGTGCCTGTTATGACTTCTCTGTGATGGACACTTGTCTGAAGTAAACCAAAATAAACACTTTTCATTTATATTGTTTTAGTCCTTTGCACTTGTTGTAACTCTTCCCTGCCCCTGTGTTATTTGTTTTATCACAGCAAAGATACCTCAACTTTGACGTAGCTTTTGTTTTCTATGTTTTACTGTTGAAGCTGAAACTCAAGGCAGAGAATAGATGCATTCCAGATGCAAAGGAAACAGCATCATACTGCTGCACCAAACAAAGGTATCAAGCCATGTGGCTAAATATAGATAAGAATTATGGGCTAACTTAAATCTAAGAGCTAGATAGTAATAAACCTCAACTACTAGACCAGAAGTTACTATAAAATTAAGCCTCTGAGAAATTATTCATAATTACCGGCAGGATTGGTCAGATGTGACAGAAAAATGTATAATACAGGTTTCTATAATGGATACACAAATTTTTACTCCCTTCAGCAACAAATGAATGCTACCTTTACTCGACATTTTCTACAAAATGAGCTGTTCCTCGTCTTTTTGCAATTAGCCATTCTCACAGGTTTAAGAAAACACTCACAGTAGTTTAGATTTGCTTAGTACCTGTTGGCTAAGGATGCTGAATATTTCTTAAATGTTTCTCAGACACTTTAAGTTTAGAGAATTTTCTGTTTGGATCACTTTCCCATTTCAAAATTTTGTATTATTTGATTTCCTAATATGATGTGGGAATGTCTTTCTATATGGTGTGAATATCAATCTTTGAATAAAGGAGCTGTTTTGGCCCATGCCAGGCACCATAGAAAAAATAGGAGGGGAAATCAGAGCATAGGTAGGAGAAGAAGGGCAGAGTAAGGAGACTGAGCCAGAAGCCCAAAAGAACAACATATAAGGAACACAGGTGAGGCACGGGCCATGTGGCAGGCAGATTAATGAAAATGGGTTGAGTTAAGATGTAAGAGCTAGCTAGCAATGTGCCTGAGCCATAGGCCAAACAGCATGAAGTTAATATAAGCATGTGAATCATTTATGGGGGCCTGAGCAGCTGCAGGTGGCTAATGGGTCTGAGACAACAGGTCTGTGAGTCTAGTTCTCTGGACACCCGTGAACAAAAAAAAAAAAAATACATAAATAAATTAAAAAAAATAAAAAAAAACTTTGAGCATTTTCCATCTATCAGATGTGTAGTAAGAAAAAATTATTCCCAGTCTGTATTCTCCTGCTTTGTTTGAGTGACGGTGTCTTTCTCTGTGCAGACACTTTTTAGTTTCATAAGGTCTTGTATAATAATTGTAGATCTTAGTGGTTACACTATTAGTGTTCTGTTCATCATTTTCTCCTGTGAGAATGAGGTCAAGGCTATTTCCCACTTTCTTTTCTATCAGTTCCAATGTATCCGATTTTATGTTCAGGTTTTCATCAATTGTGAGTTAAGTTTTTTTTTTTTTTTTTTCAGAGTAGTAAATTTGAATCTACATGGATATTTTTGCAGCAACCATCCATGTGCTTTCATTAATTAATGTATTTCTTTTGTGTCAGTATTATCCTCTTTTTATTACTATAGTACTGTAGTTCAACTAGAAATCAAGCATCGTGTTATCTTCTGAAATTTTTCTATTATTCAGCTTTATTTTACCTATCATTATTTTTTGTGTTTACAAATGAAGTTGAAAATTTTTCTTTTAAGATATGTAAAGAATTGTGTTGGTATTTTGATAAGAATTACATAGAGTCTATAGATTTCTTTGGTAAAATGCCATTTTACATACTAGTAATATTTTCTATCCATAATAATTCAATTTTCTAATATTTTAATCTTTCTTCAAAGCATTGAAGTTTTATCATATAAGTCTCTGCCAGTATTTATGACCTCTAAAATTCTGTAGAGCTTCTGTCCAGGCCTCTGGTTTTAAGAGTTTTCATTGAAAATTTGTATGTTATTCTTATTGGTATGTCGTTTTATCTCTCTTGGTCTTTTTCCCTTGTATCTTTTGATATTCTTTCTTTAATATTTACTATAAGTGTTTCAATTATTATAAGAGTCTTTATTTTTTAACTGATTTGGTATTCTTTGTGAATATTTTACCTTGATAAGCATCTTACATTTTATCAGGAAAATTTTCTTCTTTGATTCTGTGTGCCAATAATTTTGCATTTTTGACTTGGAGTTTGTGTTGATATGTTTTTATATTTAATAAAAAAAAGCTTGGAATATCAGAGAGAGGAAACAGACCATAATCAATTCTTACCCAGCCAACTTCTCAGGGTAAAAGCTATCTGTAAGAGTCCTCAGCCTGGCTCATCACTTTTATAGAATAAAAATGTTATTTTACTTCTGATTCAACTCTATATCATAATCCTAGAGTTAGGATTAAAGGTGTGAGTTACTACTGTTTTGTTGTTAGGCTGTCAACTCGCAGAAAAACAGAAAGATTTCATTTTTTTGAGTTACAACATTAAAGGTGTAGGTTACTACTTGGTCATTCCCATTCTGGTTTGAAAGGCATGAGTTACCACTCTCTGACCCTCAGTTCTTGACTGTGGGTGATACTGTCCTCTGATATTCCAGGCTGATTTTGTTAAATATAAAATATATCACCACAGGGTTTCTTTTTCCTCTTTTCCTATTATTAATATTCTTGGTTTTTTCAAAGAACGACAGATTTCTTGGATGCTCTGTGACAGTAGAATTTTAGATTTAGCATTTTCTTTAACTAAGCTTTATTTTTTTTTCAACCATGTCTTCAGACTTGTAATTCTCTTTTTTATATCTTGAATTTTGCTATTGAAGTTGAGATTCCTACTTAATTCCTTTTAATTTTTCATTTCTAAATTTTCCTTAGTTTTGATTTTGTTTATTGATTATATTTTCACTTTTTATCTTGAGCTGTTTTATTCATTTCAATTCGAGGAATTTATTTTTGTCTTTAAAGACTCCTATCATATTAATAAAGGCTATTTTATCATTTCCCTTTGTGCTTCATCTGTGTTGTACTCCAGAACTTCAGGGTTAAAGTTGTTGGACTCTAGTGATAAAATATTATCCTCTTTGTTATTAATTGCATTTCCATCCTGACATCTAGGGATCTGGGTGTGGAACGACTGTAGGTGAGGTGCTGATACTTTTTGTCGGTGGATGTTTTGCTCCTTGGTTTTTATTGTCCTTTATAAATTTTAGCAGGGAGCGTTGTCTGTGTACTGCATATTTGACTTTCTTTTAAGATCCTGAAAAGTGTGGCTCTTACTGGTTCCAGGTAAAATATGTTTCTGGGAATTGGTAAATGACTATTAGGAATGGGATTAGTCTAGGAGAGTTCTAAGTTTGTCCACAGGAGGAAGAAAAGCATGGATTGCATAAGAATTTGCTTAGTACCCTAGAAATTTGACAGAGGGTGAGGAGAGGCCACAGTAGCAGTTTGCCAAAAGGTGAGAATGAAATTGGGAGAATTAAACTGGGAGAAATGGTTAGAGAGGTGAAGGTCTGTTGTAGTGGGTTTTCTCTGGTCCCAGACAGCCAGAGATCTGGGACCCACAGGCCCGCTGCCGGGCGGCTAAGCCCGGCGCCGCTTATCTGCGCACCGCCACCCGGGTCCCCAGAAACGACTCAGACGCTTCTATTAACTTCATGCTGTTTGGCCTATGGCTCAGGCACATTGCTAGCTAGCTCTTATATCTTAAATCAACCCATTTCTATTAATCTGTGGGCCACGTGGCGGCCTGTAGCTCACCCGTGCTCCTTACATGTCGTTCCTTGGGCGGCTGGCTCGGTCTGCCTGACTCCACCCTGCTTCTCCCACCTAAGCTCTGACTCTCCTCCCACTTCCTCTATGGTGCCCGCCATGACCCATAACAGCTACTTTATTTAAAGATACAACACACACAAATGCATTCCCACATCAAAGGTCTACTTGTCTCAGTAGTCAGAGTGGCCTGTGGGTTTCCCTGGAATGTATGCTGGATTTGCATCTTTAATGAAGCAGTAATTTGGGAGAAGTAATTCAAGAAGGAGAAGTCTACGCCATTTATTGGAGATGAGGGAAACGGTGTAAGGTAGCAGGAGCTGGTGGTCTGCTGCAGAGCTGGGGACAAGATGAAGAGACTAGATTTCAAGGATCAGTGGGCAAAGTAAAGATCTGAAGTTAATCTATCTTCATCCTGGTCAAAGTGTCCTATGAGATCCCAAGAGAATACCTGCTAGAGTTGAGTATTAGGATAAAGCAATGAATGGAGCATGGAAAAGAAGTCAGGATGAGAAGATGTGTGTGATGCACTGTAGATGGAGACATGTTGAAAAGAGAGTGCCTTAGATGTCCGCTGCAGACCTGGGATGAGATCTGGGGATTGGAATTGGAAGATCAGAGGAAGAAGTGACCACCTGTAGTTAGTTTACATTCTTCCCGGCTGGAGTGGCATATGCTGATTTTGAGAGACTTCTCAGATTAGAAAAGAGTTGATCTTAGGTCAAGGTATAAGACTATGCTTACTACCCTGTTAGACCTCCAAACAAGTTCTTATGTCAATACTAACACTTTTCTTCAGACCAACAGAAAATGTTCTACAACAGGAATGTCCTTTCTGAATAAGATTTGATTGAACAAATCTACTAAAAAATGCACAGTTTATCATATATCTTGAAGTTCCCAAACTAACTTAGGAATATGTCCTACACAAAGTTCAAGTTTAGTCTGCATTTAACCCTCTGTTTCTATGCACATAAAAGCAGATAATTAATATAAATATGATGGTGAAAATGCTGGTGTTCTTTCCTTCAATCTATAACATCCTCAGACTGCTAATTATGTTACAACGAATAATTTTAAGATTAATCATGCCATAATTTACTAACCAAATTAATAACTGAATACATAGTTGATTTGGGCAGGTAATTATGTTTCAATTTTAATAACTGTGATTCTGGGTTACTTCTTTAAATATAGTAATAGTATCTAATCAAACAGGTGTGACTAATTAAATTGGAAGGCCAAGGTAGATCTCTTATACTTTATATAGACCTTCATCAATTTAATGATGAATCATGGTTAGAAAAATATATATATATCAGTTGCACCTTCAATGTATTAATTATTGTTACTCTATTAATATATAACATACACTGTCATTAATCTCATGATGGAGACATAGCAGCTAGTCATATCATCAGCCTATACTTGAGTACCATCATAATGGCAGTTCCAGTTCCACCTGAGTTTTAGAAGGACAAATATGGTGAAGCTTTTCACATTAACATTTACTGGTAATGTGAAAAAAAATGAAGACATACTTCTTTATATAGCAGAAATATCTTAATCAATTTACTATTATTCATATATAAAATAGAGTTTAAAGCATATGCATATTTTATGATGTATCTCACAACTTTTCAATATACTTTTAAGATTTTATCCAGCAAATCCTTTATTTTTTTAAAGATATAAAGCCATAGACAATGTAAAACTTGAAATGTGTACCTACCATGCTGAAATCAAATTTATATCAATACCTATATCTTTGTCTTAAAATTACATATGTTACTACTCTTGATACGAAATTATATTTTTAGAAAAGAATTTAGAAACTTTTAAAATATTTATTTTCTAAAGCACAGTCTGTTTTGTATTAATTTCTATATTGGATTATACCCATATCTTTGTCTTTAGATTAAATATGTTGTTACTTTTGAAATAAAATTATATTTTTACAAAATAATTTAGAAACTTTTAATAACTTTACTCCCTAAAATACAGATTGTTTTTATTAATTTCTATATTGGAGTATCCTAATGTCATAGAAATACTATTTTTGTCTGTTTTGATGGAGAAAATATTAAAAGAACATTATAAAAGCACATACTTGTGCACATTTTCCTTATAATTTAGTGTGTATATTTAAGGAAAAACCTTTCAGCACAAATTCCAGCAAATGAAAAATCAAGAGAAAATAATATCTCCCAGCAATCCAAGTACCTACATCAAAATGATTCCAAGTGCTGGTTGTTACTATATACACTTCAACAAATCCATGCTCTTCCTACTTCTCTTTATTCAAAAAGAGTGAATGAAGTAAGACCTTAATCTGATAAGCAATGTTCATGAAAGAGTTAATTATAGTAGCATCTATTAAGGTTCTATCTTTCACTCAAAACTGTGATTGCTTTCCTAATCCCTAAATCACTCCTATACCATTACTTTTATGTTCAGTGTTTAAAACAATTAGTATGCAATAAGTTTAATTCAGTCTCATTATAAGCACAGTCGTAAGAAAAATCCTATCCACTCTGTATGGATCTGTTTATTTTACAGCTAGCAAAGAAGTCTCGGTGGTCTTTTTGTGATATAACGCCTTCTCACAGTGTGGAAAGCCACTTTCCCAAAGAAACATTTTACATTAGCTAGGGATCTTTTTTAATTACTGAAATTAAAGGCTTTTGTTGCCATGGATTTTTATTTGCACCTTTTTTATGTTACTGTGAAATAAAAAGAGACAATTTTATTTGTAGTTTATCCAGCTTCAGTAAATATCTACAGTTTCTATCTAATTATTAATTTTACTTCTTTGGAAGAGTGAATTTTGACTTTGAAGAGGTTTTCAGTTTTACACCTTCAGATTAGAGAAAACAGAAACTGTGGGCAAGAGATAGAAATGAAATATCCTTGAAATGACCTTGGTAAGTTTGGACAGATCTGTTCATCCCAAATTCCACCACAAATCATCACTTTTTAGCTGAGACATTGAAAAGGAGGCTTTGATCTCGATTTTAACCATTTTAGAATCACACACAATAAAGCTAAAATTTGAAACTCAGAAAAGAGAAAAAAGAAAACAGAATGTAAAAAGAGAAACTGACACATTGTAGTTTTGAATATTTTCTATCCATCAAGTTCAATTTTTCTACTTGCCCGCTTTCTCCTTATTGCTAATTGCATGCATTGGGCGCATCAGTTACTGATGTTCCACACTTGTCCTCTGGGTTCTGAAACTCAAACTTGTTACCATCCATGAAGAATTCGTATCCAGCAGAGACTTTCCCAATTTTGGCATTTGTAATATTTATTTATATGTTTCTTCTTTCAAAATGTATAGAACTTGAACAGGAATTCTTACTTTTCTTCTAAATACATTTTTTTTTTCAAGCTGATTTAATTGTTTCAAAGGAAAGCCATATTTCCTATGGGTTATTTCACAGTTTGGTATTATTAATGTTATTCAGCTTATTATATTTTCATTCATGAAAATAATATTAGACTTACTAAAGGAAAATGATTGAGCCAAAGCTAGTTTTAAAAAATTAGTGTGATGAAGTCTCTCTCTCTCTCTTTTTGCTTTCCAATAACACATAAGTGTGCTGACAGATATATCACTTGTTTATTCAAATAATTGAATTCAATACACATAACTTTGCTGAAGACTAAGATAAGTAATCACTTTATTTGAGCTCTCTGTCACCAGTGAGTGCCTTATAAATCCCAGCTTTATATATTGATCTTGTCACATTAATAAGATGTGCTGGATGCACAAACAAAGTAATGGCTGTCATATTTCAACTATCCAGAGAAGAGAGTAGGATAGGCCACTGCTGGTTACAGAAAGCCACGATGGCCTAGCCATGAGAACCAGGCTGTTTGGTGGTGTAGCTTCAGGATCGACATAACCCCAGAGTCAATATCAGTAAAGTTATTGTGAAAGTATGGCTCTCTGGATGCAAGGACTTAGATCTGGCCACAAAATTGTTCAGGTCTAGTGCTCTCTCTGTATATTATTATTTAGTTTAAAAAAATCTAGCTTTCAGGATTTATTTGTTATGACTTTAGTGAAAGACTTGTAAAAGTATGAGAGACATTTATTTCAGTGTATATATATATATATATATATATATATATATATATGCATGTATTAATGATGTTAACGCTTATTTTATCAGCACAGTCTTGGAGCAAAATGGAAGTGACTGCCATCTCTATGTTGAAAGTGACACCTGGAGATCAACATTCTCCTTCATTTTAGTTTTTTCCTTGACTATACTTAAAACATGCCCAGTCAAACTAAAATGTATACTACTAGTCTTCTCTGATTGGATCCCATACTGCACCAAAGGGCTCTAGTCGTCCCTGATTTGCAGTCTTTTTGTTCCTTAGTGTAAGTTCACACTTACCATTCTAAGATGTACTGTTTAGTGTCCACATTCACTTTTCATATAGTACTGTCAACTCATGTGTAGTGAGAGGTTTTTGGCCCAGACTTTCAGGCCTAGCCTCAAGGCTTAGGCCTTCAGATCCACAGTCCCGCAGAGACACACAGAGGCTTACAAGAGTTTTTGGCTGATTGGCCTAAGGCTCAGGCATATAACTTACTAACTCTTTACCCTTAATCTAACCCATGACTCTTATCCTGTTCAGCCATGGGGCTTGGTACCTTTTCTCAGAGCAGCATAGTTGTCCTCTGCTTCTTCTGGCTTCTCTCTGGCATTCTGCTCTGTTCTTCTGGTTCCCAGAGTTTTCTTAGTCTGGTAGCCCCACCCACACTTCCTGCCTGCCTTTGGCCAATCAGCAGTTTTTATTAAACCAGTGGGTGGGACAGTTATTTACAATGGAACAACATAATCCCCCTACACTGGTGTCCTAGATTAGATGATCTATTTCAATGACTTATTTTTTGCATTACTTCAACATACCTGATCCTGCTTGTTATGAATTTATCTTCTCATGTTTTGGGCCTCATTAAATCCAGTTTTTTTTTTTTCTAAAATTATTTATTATGTAAGTTTAAAAAGTGTTTACATTATTTTTATTTCAATTATTTATTTTATTTGTATTTGTAGAGAAGTATATATGAATATGTCATGTGAATGAAGGTGACCTCTTAGGCCAGCAGAGACTGGACTTTCCTGGAGTTGATGTTACAGAAAGTTGCAAAATTGCAAAACATCAATGTGGACAATGAACTCCAGACATCTGTTAGAACAGCAAGTTTTCTTAAATAATGAGCCATATCATAGACCAAAATGATTTCAATTTCTGCAGTGATAGCATGGTGTGCCTTCTAGACACCTCTTTAAAGTAATAGCACGCTCATTCTACCAGGTGGCAGAACACTGGTACAGCAAATCAAATTCTCTCATTAACTGGTACAGCAACACAGATTCTACTGTTTCAATGAGTTTCATATTCCATATTTTTTTGGCAATAACCTACATGTGAATAGTTCCTTGATATGGTGAGACAAAGTCTTGCTCACCTATCTTTAAACTCTACAACTGTGATCTGTTAGAATCTAGCATTAGAGGGCTTGATTGCTCTATCTCAAACTCACTGCATTCCCATTTCTCAATGTGTTAATCCATATCCTGTGCAGCCTTAAGACATTATTCCTTAAAAATCTTTACTTATATTCATTGATACCAAAGTCTCCTACTGTGAGGCAAGAAAATTGTATTTGAGTCTTTGTCTCCAAATTAAAGCAAAATAAAATAAATTGTAAAAATAAGTCAACCTTGACAGAATTTCTGCAATGCTTATTTGAAACAAGAAGCAATATTTAAAGGGATTTTTTTTTAAAAAAAAGGATGTTAGTGCAATTAAAAAATAGAGAGTGGAGGAAAAGACGTTATCAGCAGTAACATCATCCACAGCTTTTAAAACATTAGTTGTGATATATTCTATTTTGTCCCTTACTATACTTGTATAATTTTCATAAGAAACCCCATTTCATACTGGTAGAAGATATGAATCAGCAGGTATCAGGGAGGAGTATAGAGCAGATAGCTTACTGACCTTTACAACCCATACCCTTGATCTGTTTTTGAGAATATCCTTACACTTCCTGACCCTTTCTGAACACTCCATAATCATCTTCCCTATTTACATGGTGACCGCATGATATTTTTTGAGATTTTTATGCATCTCTTCATTGCCCTATTGTCTTTTTTCTTTAAACCTGGTTTGCAACTACTCATGATTTTTCTATTTGAAAAGAGGTCTGAGAGTTGCATTCATGGCTTATCTCTTTAACTCAACATAGGAGGCAGTTACTGGCAAGCTCTTGGGTGTACTTCAATAAAATCAGACTTTTTAAAAAATAAATAAATAAAGGAAACAAGATTTTAAATATTGGATTGATTTGAAGAGAATTTTAAGTTTTATAGTTACTTCCACCATTTGGGTAAATGAATTAATGGAAAAACTGAGTCTTAAAAGATAATGCTTCCTCTCTGCTTGTGGACAACATATTTTTAGATGAAAACCTGGGGCTCCTCTAATATCTATTACCACCTTTTTCCTGGCTACTAGATTATAATTGGGCAGAGACAGAATACATAACATATTGCTGTCATTCAAAAAATAAAAATAACTACACGGTCAAGGAATGATGGCCATTACAGACATTCAGCTTGAGCCTGAGCTTGTAGACATCTGACTTCCTCCTTGAGTTATCTTCCTTAACATTATCTTCAATATCCTACTCTGCCTTCAAAGTTTATTATTATACAGCTCAAATATCTTTATATTAATGCTTCTCCAGTGAAATCACTTTCTGTTGATGAGTAAGATGATGTATTGTATTATATTGTTATTTTTTTTTTTTTTGGTTAATTTTAAGTAAGCTTTGGAATCAATCATTCTGGATTATGTTTTATGGGACCATGCATTCCACAATTGTAACAAATTCTACTTAGTAATTATTCTCTTCCAACATTAGATGATCTTACTTTATATTTTCCCATTTTCCTTTTGTGTTTATCTTTTCAAATATATTTAGCATTAATTAAGTAAAATGAGATTTACATGTTTCTTTTTTTTAACCATAGTTTTGACACAGATTTCTTTTTTCTCTCCATCCTTCATCCTCTCTCTTACATTCAATGGCATCCATGTGAAAAGGAAATTGCAGTCTCACTGCTGGATGAACACCTGGATTATGGCATTTCTTTGCTCAGAGACCCATGCCAGCAATCTCTAAAATCTCTACAAGTAAATATATATATTTATAAACAATGTTCGAAGGTCTGATTTGTGATTATAACTTTCCCATAATATCAGTAATAATAGAAACAGAGTAAAAAAATCCTGCTTCACTTTACAACATTTGACTCCAGAATAAGAACCCACTTTAAAAAGATAAGATATGCAGTTATTATTTACCTTTAATTTTTAATACTTTCACACATGCATTTATATAATTAGGATCAAAAATACCATTTATGTTCCTTCCTCTCTAATTCTTCTCTCTCAACATTCTGCCACTGTTTTTTCCACAACTTTATAAGGTCCTATTTTTTAAACCCAGAGTACACTTAGTTGAGATATCTGTTGGAGCATGGGCAATCTTAAAGTGTTACTTAACCTGAAAACTTCTGATTCTTTAAATACAGGAAAGCCAATAGCTCCTCAGTGAACTCTAAAACTTTTGACATGCTCTTCAATCTGTCTTGGGATTTTTGTCTGGGATGTGCATGTTGTTTGCCTATAGTCACAGCTGTGATTTCATGTGTTAAGTATACCTATTACTTCAACAGCAGTATTTTGCTGTAGCCATCCAATAGTGATGGCTCATACGCCATCTTCATTTTATCTTGATCCTTGAGCCAGAACAAAAGAGAGTTAAGTGTAGAGGTCCCTTTTAGGGAATACTCCAAAATCTTTTATTTGTTACACTCTGAAAGACTGCAGGTCTATTTATTAATTGCCATTAATACAAAATCAGGCATCTTTAGTGAAAGTAAAAATCAGTATATAAACTTCAAGGACAGTTTAATATCATAACCTTTTAGCAGAATAATAGCATGAGTTTCTTCCTAGTTCCTATTCCTGACCCAGCAACGTAGTACTGCCCCCATTAATTGTTCAAGTGAAAGGTTTATTCTTGAGATTTTAAATTTAATGAGAAAATAATTGTTTATTCCCATGACAGTTGTGCTCCTATTATATTAGTAGGTATATGTTCTCAGAACAGTTCTTGATGACAGGGGTTACAGATAATGTAAAATGATTACATTCCATTCCTGGTAGTGAGTCCTGCATATCTTGTAACAGCATGGCACTTGCCAGTAGGATGAAGATACCATGTCATTATAAGCTTGAATTCTCCATAGTGCAGGTTTGTGGTGGCTTCAGCAAGGAGAGCTTATTTAAATACAAAAATGTAACTAAAAACAACTACTGGCACTGAGATTTTTGTTTTATAACCAATGGTATCTTAAGGTTCCATTCTCTCCCTTTTATAGTGAAATTCTACTGTACACACACACACACACACACACACACACACACACACACACACACACACACACTCTTCCACAGAACTAGACTGTGTACATTATCATCATCTCTCTGAATTATCCTCTTTTCTACCATGGCCTCCCATCCCACATTCAAATTACTCAAACTCATTTCTTATTAACCTGTGTTCTAACCCTTCCATTTTGAAATACACCCTTAGGAAGACTGGCTGTTCATGTATTGATAAATGGTCAAGGAGCATGTGGTAAATACACCTTCTGGAATATTATTCATATGAAAGACTAATGAAATTATAAATTGTTCAGGTAAACGAATGAACAGGAAGCAATATTCTCAGAAGGTAAGCAGCATTCAGAAAGAGAAAGGATACATGTTCTCTCTCCTGTGTGTGTGTGTGTGTGTGTGTGTGTGTGTGTGTGTGTGCTAGCTTTAAATTTTTAGATGTGGGTTTATTTTTAATTAATTTTGTTTTATTTATCTGTGTTTCTGATTCTACTGGAAGAAAATTTTATCTATTGGAATTGAGGGTGATAGCTTCATGTAGATGTTAGAAACTGATATCAGGTCCTTTTAAAAAGTGACAAGTGCAAATATTTTCTAAGTCCATATGCACATGTAAAATAGAGTTCTCAAAAGTTGTTCCTTCAAGAACACAATAAACAAAAATGTCAGTACAAGGTTATCTACAAAGAGATGGGTTCTTTGGAAATCTAAAGAATGTAAATGGTATGAAATCATCTCATTAATTATAATATGTGATATTCCTCTTGCTGACAAGCAGTTTTCTTATTGTGGATAATGTTATCATTTGAACAAGGTCATATGACAAAATGCATAGTGATTAACTAGTATAAAAAGTATAAAATGATAGCACTGCCAAAGAGAGAGGTCTAAATTTTCTCCATTTTATAAGGTAGCTCTAAGGTTCAGTCAACAATACCCCTGACAAGTGGGAGAGTGCATATGAGGCCTGAGTCAGCCCCACTGTATCTCAAAGCAATGGCCAAATACGCACAGCAACCACTGCTCAAAACATCCCCAATTATGTCGGAAGATAAAAAACAAACTGTAGCATATCAGAAATATATATCTGCCTTCTTCTTAACCGAATATGTTAAATGTCCCTAGAATTCGCTCACTATGCTTTACCAGAGCATCCATACCCCTCTCTGAGCTGCCATTTTGTAAAGATGGTGGCTCTGATATACTTATTGTTTCTGCAGAATAAGTGCCCTTTGTGTTTTGCATGATATTCAAGCTGAATCTTCTTCATCATTTCTCAGACCTTTACACAAATAATGCAATTAAAACTGAAATATAAGAAAAAAAACATACCTATGGATATATCAAAAGAGCTGGTTAGTTTTCAAAGTATATCGTCTTTATGCATAAGTTAAAATGACTTTTCTGGAATTGGATATATCATGCAGAAATTTAATTTTCTTTCATTTAGTATCAAATATTAGTGAAATACTTTATAGAACTTTGATTTCAAAGGAAATAACAGAAAGTGCCATGATAAAAGACCATAAAATAATGTAGAAAGTTTTTATTCCCTCTGCTTAATATTCACTTTGTAAATTCCCTTATTCAAGGAGCAATCAGGAAGGATGCCTTGCTTTGTTTTGATTATTCAGAATTGAGCCTTAAGGGAAAAATAGGAAAATATTGTTATAAGTTCTGTTTTGTTCAATAAGTACTTAAGGCAGATCATTGATCTTTTGAAGCTACAAATTTGAACAATTTATAATTAAATACCTAAGTGGTTTATAATTTAGCAGCTGAATGCATGTATATTGGTTCAAGTGCCTTTTTTTTTTTTAAAGATAATACTAGGTATAAATGAAATTGGGCTTCCATAAGTTATGTATGTACTTTGAAGAAAGATAAAACAGGAAGAAATTTGAAGCTGGAGTGTAAAAAAAAAGAGGTTACAAATAAATTTTAGAGACAAAAAGGATAAGGCATTTAAGTTTGGACCAACCCATTTTAAATAAGGACTAAGACATTTTAAAAGGTACTTTTTAGTGTGTGGATGAGTGGATAGAAAATGAAATGAATTCATAAATGGTTGAAACCTTCAAGAAAAAAAAGTGTTAATCTGGAAGAATTAGAAAGCAGTTCATTGCTCTACAGGAACCAGGGAGGATGCTTATTTCTCCCTTATGGTCTGGGGTGGAGACTTTAATGAGCTATTTGCACAAAGCACAGGAGACAACAAAAACTTTGCTAAGATCAGAGCCTGAGATTTAAGACTAGACCCATAAATGGAGACTGAAAATGGCAGGCTTTCTGCTTGACCTGAAAATAATTATTCTACAGAAAGAGTCATGTTAACTCCTAATGATCTTCTCTTGAGGACTCCTAAATCAAACTCCACACTCGGGCAGGGGATATGAAACTACTTTGGTAGTCCCTGGTTACAATTCTTTGATGTGGTTAAAAGCATATTCCCCTTCATGTGTTGCTATATAGTAGGTGTAAAAGCCATCAAGAATAATTTTGGGGAATTTTTTTTTAATTAGTCTAAAAGATATTGCTATGGGAAACACCTGGACCATTTCATTTCTCTAAAACACTTCAAGGTATGACAGAATCCATTGATTGAGCAGGTAAAAGTATAGTTCCTGAAATATACAAATGTAACAATTTCTAAACAAATTTATCTTAAATAGTATTCAAGGGAAATAGGGGCTAAAGTACCTGATGCTACAGCAAAGCATCTTCCTCTGCCCAACTATTCATAATTTGAAGCCTTCACCTTCTTATTATAATAATAAAAATGGGGACCATTGTGGAGATCACAATGCTTTAAAGAGTGATAAGTGTAGAAGTCTCTTCCCTGTAGGAGAAGAAAGTATCACTAGAATCACTTCTATGCTGTGAGAGCAAACTGAGAGCAGAACCCAATCATGCTAACTTTGTGAACTTAACCTTCCCTTTCACTTTGTCTCTAGACTCATCTATCCCTCAAAAGAGCGAAAATGTTCACCATTTGATTGCTCAAAGGGATGGTATTTTGTCATATTCGCTCGTGGTGACTGACAGGGGTGACATGCCTATTAAGCTTAACAAGGAAAAGAATCAGTTTTAGCGAAAAAAAATATTTAGTTTTGTAAAGAAAATTGTTACACTTGGCAGTACTAACTGTAATAAAACATTGGGTTAATGAGAAATCCAAATGATTAAGGTAATGAAGCCCAAAGAATGTAACAGTGCACATAGAAGGTAGAACTGAGGCAACTACTCTGTACAAGGTATCATTACCCACACCAGATGTTTAGATATCAGAAAGAGGGCCAGAACTGCATTGAACTAGTTATAGAAAAGGAATCACTCTAGTCCTGTAGTGAAAGACTTGGGGGAAAGTACAAAAACTAATATCTAGACTACTAAGAATGGCTGCAATGAATCTCATTCATGATTACCTGAGACAAATTTGGGGGAGAAAACGGTGCTGACTATAAACACAACTGCATCTCCACATTCCCTGTTGTTTGCTCTTTTGGGGAACCTGCCACCCAGTTCCCAAACAAATTATACACAGAGGTCAATTAGTATTTATAAATGACAGGCCTTAGATTGGCTTGTGTATAGCCAGCTTTTCTTAACTTTAAATTATCCCACTTATCTTTTGCTTCTGATTTATTTTGTCTTTTCTTACTGCTGCATCTTTTACTATCACTCTGTGGTTTGCTGTGTAGTTCGATGTTTGACTCATGGAGCCCTCTTCCTTCTCTGACACCTTTATCTTCTATCTCCTACAAGAGTCTTTCTTCTATTTATTCTCCCTGCCTGCAAGACCCCTCCTATCCTCTCTCCTTCTTCACTATTTGCCATTTTGTTCTTTATTAGACCATCAGGTGTTTTAGGAGGCACAGTGACACGGCTTCATAGAGTTAAGGAAATACAACATAAAAATATACAACATATCTTTACATCCTGCAACAAATATTCCACAGCACAAACAAATGTAACACATCTTAAAATAATATTCTACAACAATGCCTAATTCATGAGTCATGGGCTGGGGGAAGGATATAGATGCAATGGAAGTCTGCCAAGTGAAGGCTAAGTTTCTTCCTACAAATATCTTGTTGAAGTTCATAACATAGCGCGCACACACACACACACACACACACACACACACACACACACACACACACACATACACACACACACATACACACACACACATACACACACACACACATACACACACACACACATACACACACACACACACACACACACACACACACATACAAAATGGGTATGAGGCAAATGTTCACTTTTATAAAGCACATTATTAAGATACATTTTGAGAATAGGTTCAATGAACTGAAAACTGAAGTTCCTTATAAACTGCCTACTTATATACAAACAATAAGTGTAGAAATTGTTAATAATGTATTCCTATTAGGAAATTGTGACAAATTTCTATTGTTATGAATGGATGATTTAAAGAAAATAAATTTTGAGTACCTCAGATAAATTGGGTTCAAAATATATGAGATAACCATAGAAGGAAAAGGTTATTTCTCTGATGTTGAGAAATAGTTTACCAGGTTTACTTTGCTTCTTTGATAGAGAATGAGTTGTTAAGGATAGCTTGCCTAAAATAATTATTTGATTAATAATGAACAATCATGACCTCATAGCACTTTTTTTCTTTCATTTTTGCAAAATACTTCATTTCTATCATTAATAATTTCTATTTAAACTTTGATCACCTCTCTATTTTGTATGTAGTCCTTTAAGAGGCGAGGGATACAACATACATCCAGCATTGGTGTTTGTCTTAGTTACTTTACAACTGCTGTGGCAAATCATTGGGATGAAGAAAACTCATAGAAGAGACCCTTTAATGGGTTCTTACAGTTGATGGAGTGAGTCCATAACAATCATTGCAGAAAGTGTCTGGGAGGGCAGGCAGCAATGGCTCTATATTATTAGCCTAGAGTTTAAATTTCATCTGCAAGCAAGAATCAAGACAGAGAAGAGGGTAACTGAGGTTCTCTTGGAGTTTTGAAATCTCAAAGCCTACCCACTTACATTCTTCCTTTAACAGTACTATGCCTCCTAAATTCTTAATCTTTCCCAGACACTTCCACTAACTAGGGATCCAGAATTCAAATATATGAGCTTATGGAGGCCATCTATTCAAACTATCATATAAAACAAAATTCTTTTTTTAAGCACCATTTTGTTTTTAGCTTCAATTTGCTTTGTGTAGTATTTTGGATAATTTTAGAACTGTCTACATTTGGGTAGTATATCACAATTTGATATAGTCTATCAGTAGGCGATGTCTTAGAGTTTCACTTCCCACAATAGCCTTTCCAGCTCTAATGGTTACAACACAAAATGTAATATTTCATGTAAACAATAGAAAAACGTATAGAGCCATACAGCAAAAAGTATTATCTAAAAGGACAACAACACAATAATAAATGTTATAGCATCCTATATATTTTAAAATTCTATCATATACTTGTGATGGACTTGGAGTGCAGAAATAAAATTGTTATAAATGGGGATGTATTCTTAAAGTTAAAGTAAGCAAAATACCCTTATTAAATTGTACTGAATGAGAAACCACTGAAACTATTCAAAGATGAAATTTCAAGCACTCTATAGTGGAGGTTCTTTTAAAAGACAAAAGTAACTAATTCCAACTTTTCTTTTACTAACTTAAAAAAGAAAGGATTAGTATAAAATCTTGAGACCTGCAGAATCATTCCACAGCAGGTGACAACAGCTGCCTAGTGACATCTGATTTGCCTGCATGACAGGTGCACTGGTGCTGTGGCAAGACAAGGTCCAAGGTGACTGCTGATGCAGTAACAGCTGGTGCTGAGGGACAGCGGGAAGTCATTTTCTCTGAACCACTTACAGTCTTGTTGGGAGCTGATCTGACTTTGTTTGATCCTTAAACCTGATTCTCCACTCTTATAAGAAATATTCTCAGCACTGTGCCTTCCTGCAGTAGATTTTCATTCTTTATCAATAAGAGTCAGCGTTTCTGATGCAAAACCTAAAATCCTGATAATTAATACATATTAGTTCTTTTTAAATGTTTAAAAATTAAGAAGCAAATTAAATTTTCTGCAAAGCGTGCATTCAAATGAGGCAAATAGGTGTGTTGATAATCAGAATCAATTAAATGGATATTTCTATAAAACATTTTACAAAGTTCAGATATGCCAATATGGGATGTTCATTTTTTTCATAGATACCTTTCTCAAAGTGACACTTATTTAGATCACATTTTACTTTTTACTTTTTATGTCTTCATTTACCTTAGTCAAGAGAATGTAAAACTCATACCATGAAGCAAACATATATTTTTACTGGAAATGTGTGAGTACATTAAGTGTATTATACTCCTCTGTCTCTGACTCACCCAGTTTCAGAGTTTTTCATGGCCTCTTTCTATCACAGTAGTGATAGAAAAGTCTAGTCTAACTAGCCCTGGCTGATAAGCCCCTGTTTTGTCCTCCTTAATGACTTTATTAAAACATGTACCCAACCACTCACATCTTTATATGGGTTCTGATGACTGAACTAAAGTGCTTATGCTTGCAAGAAAAGAATGTCATCTTCTGAATTATGATCCTGATGTGGGAATGCCTTTCTGTATGCTGAGTAGCAATCTTTAAATAAAGGAGCTGTTTTGGCCCATGACAGTCACCATAGAAAAAGTAGGAGGAGAAATCAGAACATAGGTAGGAGGAGCAGGGCGGAGTCAGAGACAGACCTAGTGGAAGCCCAAAGAAGCAACATGTAAGGAACACAGGTGAGCCACGGGCCATGTGGCTGACAGATTAATAGAAATGGGTTGGTTTAAGATGTAAGAGCAAGCTAGCAATGTGCCTGAGCCATAGACCAAACAGCATAAAGTTAATATAAGCATCTGAATCATTTCTGGGGCCTGAGCAGCAGCAGGAGCAGTGGGTGGCTAAGGGGTCTGGGCTGTAGGTCTGTGTGTCTGGGCCTCTGGCTGCCGGGACCAAGAAACCACTTGGTAACATGATCCCTTCCTCATTAGTTAACTATTTAAATAAAGAATCCATTACTTGACTTGAATAGATGAATTTACATAGTTTATAACTTCACCATTTTCATATTAAATTTATAGCTGTTATTAATTAGAAGAAATATAAAAGTGGAATCACCTACAAGCTGAAATTCAAATTATTCCTTTTATAAAATCACCATTCTTCAAAATTTACTTAATCTCAATTTCATTTTGCTCCCTTACTGAGATAAGAAATAATTTTTAGTCGTGTGTGTGTGTGTGTGTGTGTGTGTGTGTATGTACAAAGCAAATTCTTTGTTGTGATTTTAATATTAGAAAATATGTATTTTGTGATCTTTTTCCATTTATATAAAAAGAACTATCTCTAGTCCAAAGTTTTGCTAAGACCTATTAGAGGTCAAGATAACATAGACAGTATGTCTTTCTAAGGCTCTTCAATCCTAAAATTTGTATTTCCTTTACTTCTGAAGACTGGCAATGGGCCCTTGAGGAATTCTAGTGTAGAAGCTTTTCTAATGTACAAACAAATGTCTATACTAACTAATGAAAGGATGAATGTGTGTTCTTTCGGAAGAAATTAGGAGGAAAGGCAGGGATCATTTGGGTACATTTCCTTACATGTAAGAGGATTCTGTGAGTGACCAGAAAATTTAACACTGCTAATATGCACTGCTCTTCATGAACAAAGAAGCTAGAGCCAGTATCCAAAACATAGGGTTGTGGGCTGGAGAGGTGGTTCAGCAGTTAATAGCGCTGAACATTTCCCCAGAGGACCTGGCTTCAATTTCCAGCAGCTTTTTGGGAGCACACAACTGTCTGTAACTCCAAAACACCAATGCACATAAATAAATATAAATAATAGAAACACCCTAAGTAGCAACATGAATTTCCACTGAGAAGCTGTAATGCTTTGTCACTCTTGTACTGCAGCTGAGCAGGTAATGGAATAGCACAGATTGTCACTAGGTTGCGTAGTGTCCAGGCTCTGTGGGAGGACAAGAATCAATCCGGAATGAGACACATGAAGTTTAAAGCAGGAAACATTGTAATTATTTCAGGAACTCATAAAGAAGCGTCGTGGCATAAAATAATAGAACCGTGCAAAGAATAAAAAAGACAAAGTAAATGAAGATTTTTATTTGGTGGCTTATGAGCCAGAGTCAGCTGCAGGCTTGTTCTGTCAGGTCTGAAAAAATGGTACAAAAAAGTCACGAATATTATTATAGCTAACTATGGCAAATTAGTTAAGCTCTTTGATTCCACAAACATATCTGCTTACACCTGGAGGTATTGCCAGTTCTGAGTGAACTGCCTAGCCTGATCACAGTGGAGTTTGTGAACTCAGACTTTAAATGCCCTCATTACTGTGTATTTTCTTGAATTAACACCCACCATCTAGATGCTGCTGCTCTTCTTGGCTTCCCAGAGCTCTGCACCTGCACAGGTATAGAAGCATCAACACAGATTCTATAATCCTTTTCCTCCTTTTCCATTTTTACTCAGAATCAGCCCTTGTATTTAATTCAGATTGTTCGGGGATTTTGTAAGTGCACTATTTCTGTGTGGTTAAACTTTCCTGCTTGTCTACTCCAGTGTCAGAGAAGTGGTTAGCTTACTGGCAAGTATTAGTAGAAAAAGGCTAAAAAGTTTCTATCCACATTTAAGTGCATAGAGGATTTAGAGTGCTTATGGGTTTTCTTTGGACTGGACTTTGGCCAGAATACTATTATTTTTTATGGGTATGCTGAGAAATAGCTCAGAACAGCTGTAAGTACTAAAATAGAGACAGGAACTAACTTAATAGCACCTTCTGTATCCCAAAATCTACCAACACAAAGCTGAAACTTTGGAAATACTCTTTATGACTGAACTTTCCTGAATCACTGATCCCACTTACAGCCGTCAGTGGTGTTCCCTTGGAGGTTTCCCATCCACTCAGTTCACTCAGCCACGTTTATGAGATGTGACAGGCTTGTAGTGCTAGGAGAAGGCTGCTATTTATATAGTAGAGAGTCTAACTGTAAACTTCAGAAAAGTTTTTCAAAATTTCTTTCCATTTCTTTAACTTCTGTAGTGTTTTTATGGGGTATTTACCTAACATATCCATTCTGATATTAAAACTCATTTTCTCTTTAAGCAACAGGTATACAATAAAAATAAATAAGTAATTGCTTGTTTTGAAACAAGGTACTCTGCATGATAGCACATAATTGTGTTGTGTCCCTAATATAAAGTGAAGGTTATGAGCAATGCTTATTAGGTATGACATAATATCTTTGTTATATTATTAATCACTATGCCAGTTATCACAATAGCTAATATTTTACTTGTAACTATGTATTTTAAGTTGTATCTTCACACAACAGAATAAAGACAAGGCATTTTCATAATAATGGGAAGCTTTTACCATATTGTCATTTGGCTGCAATATTTTGTCACTATAGTTCATGCGATATTTTTTCTGTGTGTGTGTGTGCATGATATGCATATGCAGAGGCAAGATTGTGTGCTTATCTGCATAAGCTTATGTATATGCACATGTGTTAAAGTAGAGGCTGGAGATCACTCTCAAGTACCTAACTCAGTGTCTCTCAAATTTACTTTTGTAGAAAATCTTCAGAAATGTCATTAAACTTTGGGGCCAAAAATTCCAAAGTTTACTTCTGTCTCCATTTCACCAATTTTTGAGATAAAAGGCATAAATCACTGTTCAGAGCTTTGTGTGTGGGAGCCAAGAATCCAACCTCATATCCTCATGCTTTTGAGGGAATCATTTCACTGACAGAGGCAGTTCTCATTCCTGTATCAGGTTTTTATTTTGGTATAAATAAGGCTCTTAAAAATTACAAGGAAATTGCTAATGATATCCATGAAAATCATACACTATTTCAGGGCAGTATTTCACAAAAATAAATATTTGTTGATTTTTAAACAATGATTTCCTTGATTGGCATGTTGGCACTATAGACATGTCTTCGTTTGAAGGGCATATTGAAATACAGCAAAGTGCATCAACCATTATAAAAAGAAGAGATTGGTTCTCCTGCTAGAAATAACATAGCTATACCACCAAACTCTCACCTACATGTCTACCTACATATGATCTTAAAAGAGTATGATAAAACTGGACATGCTTATATAAATGGGTAAAGCTCACGTTGTCTCAAACCCAAACAAAGAAATACAGACATACAAAGAAAGGTGAGTGTGGTCTTACCCAAGCAAAATCACATGAATTGGTGATGAAACATGAAACAAATAATAGTATATGGCCTGAACATGCTGCATTTTTGCATATCTCTCATATACATATATATGCGTGTATACCTACTTATTGTATGTAGCCACAATCAAAGGAAAAGGAGGCACTCAAGAAGAGGTGGGAACAAATCATGAAAGAAGGAGATGGTTGAGTGAGAGGAGCAACAGAGACAGGAAAAAAAAAGAGATGGATATCTTGATAGAGGAAAACAATATGAGGTTGGAAAGAGACCGGGAGCTAGGGAAACATCCAAGAACTCGAGGTGTCCCCCGGCTATGTCTCCAGCCAATAGTGGAGGGGGGTACCTAAATAGGACTTTCCTATAATCAAATGGATAACCACCGTAAATGTCATCACAGAACTTACATCCAACAATGAATAGAGGTGGAGACAGAGATTCATGGCTTAGCACTAGGCAGAGCTCCTGGTTCAGTTGATAGCAGGGGAGGCGAGAATGTATGAGTAAGGGGATAGGGATTATGAGGAGGAGTCCCACAGAGATGGCTGGATGGAGCTCTGGGGAGCTCATGGAATCAAGAAAAGCCAAGGGGGAACCATCGAGGAAAAAGAGCTAGGCTCTCCAAAGGTCGATTGGCATGGGCAGAATGTGTGAGAAGCCTCAAGAGATGGGATCAGACTGTGTTCCTGGGCATGGGCTGGCACCTTGGAGGCCATTCCCTGTAGGGGAACACTTAACCTAGTCTTGATATCAGGATGAAGAAATCAGACTTGCCTGGAGCAGATCTACCATACCAGCTGACCTACCTCGAAACCTTTTGCCCTTTGGGCCCAGGGGATCAGGAATGTGGTGGGACAAGGCTGAAGGCTGACTGGGAGGGATTAGGAGGAGGGAAGGGTGGGCGAGCAGGGAGATACATAGAAAAAAATGATTTTTTAATAAATAAGTAATTTTAAAAAGAGTAAAAGAAAAAAGGAGGCTATGAAGTCAAAAGAGAGAGAAGTTACATGAAAGGATGTGGATAGAAGAAAGGGGAAAGGAAAAAGATGTAATTATAATATCAAAATAAAACATTTTAAGAAATAATTAAAAATATGTCCAATGCCTACTCGTTTATCTTGTACAAGTGTAGCCACTGGTGAACTATCACTAAAATGTTCATAAAAATAACTTACTTAAAATTAAAATCTACATATGCCTAATATTTCTTATTTAAGTATTGTTAGAAGAGTTTAGAGATTTAAAGTATTTGATAGCTTAATGAGTTGGAGTAACTTTAAAGTACAAACTTTTGTATTTATAGCTTTCCTACATTAAATGAACCACAGCACTTTGAAGATATTAATTGAATATGTCCTTGTGTCCGTAGCTCGAGATGGGTTCCAGTCATTTGAAGTTTGTCATGCTTTGTGTCATATGGTTTAGTTTGAAAATTAAATACATGTGGCTAAGCTGTTTAAATTAATTCTCACAGTCTTCACCTTTACTCCTGAATCTGTTGTGATTTTCTCACAATTGTTGAGATTTCCATTCATCATGTGTGAGCTCCTTAAGAGGTCTTGCTTCTTCTAGGTTCAGAAACTCAGGATGAAGATGTGCTACATCTTAATCTTGTTCCACTGATACTTGATACTCCAGACATTTTGTCGTTTTCTATTTTTCTTAATGGTTTGGTTTCATTTTCTCATCTGATTCCTTAATCTTTTTCTTTGTATATATATATATATCTTTGCTTCTTCGATTGCCTTCTGAATTGCTTATATTTCCACTTATTACATTAATTGTTTAGTTTTAACATAAATTAAAAAAAATCCAGACCACCTCAGAGTTTTGTTCACTAATAGTTTCTAGTGTTTATTTATTAGTAAGACCTTAAGAAAATAAAGCTATTATCTGTGACTCCAATGTCCTTTGTAACTCAACATCACATATGCCATTTGAAAAGTAAAAATAATCACTGTAATGAGCATAATACACCACAACAAGAGCATGGTGTGCATATTCAAAAGCTTGTTTATCATTTGTAAATAACCGTGGTTTATTCTTTCATCTCTCTGATATGATACTCCAGTTCTTATGAGAGAACATATCAAATAATTTAGATTCAAAATCTTATATTATATGACATATGTTGTTCACTACAATCTCAAACTTTTACAATTTTTTTTTAGGGATATGTCTCTAATAACATGGAGTTAAAGTTTATTTATGCCATCAATCTGAGTATTTTTCCCTTCAGTTATATTTTTATTTCTTTCATGTCTTACAATTTAACCTGCTGTGTCATTTACTCAATGCATTTCATATCCTTTTTCTCTCTTTTATAAAGCAGTAATACAACTAACAGTTGTTTAATGGATATAATTTTCCTTTTAAACTTATTTGTGTGTCAGGGTTCAATCTTTTGTGACAAATACTACTTACCTCCATCTAAAGATAATAAAATAGAGACACACAAAGATGAAGTGCTTCACCTTGATCTAAGTGACATTGTCTTGATTGGCAGAGATTAGTCTTCAGAGGCAATTGGCCTGGTTGTAGATTCATCCCTGCTCTTCCCTGTACTGCCTGTGTTAATAGTATCACTATTTATTAGTATTAAGTATGGTCATTATTTAAACAATACACTTCCTTTCTGAATACTACACCTATTTTCTTTTTTTCAAAGGATGTTTCTCAAGATATTTAGACACTTGATCCGAAAGTGCCAGTCACAGAACACACTTCCTCTTCTACTTCAATACAGTTTGAATTGTTAGTGTTACATCTTAGTAATCATAGTAATAACACTGAGATCCATTTTTTTCTTCTAAACTAAATTTCTGTGTATCATTGTCATAAATTTTGCTGCACATAATGACAAGAATCCTTTCCCACACCTTAACTCTGAATTTGGTTATACCCATTTGCCCAGGAAATTACCAAACTTAAATCCTCATATTCGCTTCCATATTTCAGCTCATTAGTATTCTTCATAATATCTTCTTTTAAAGGACTGATATTATTTGAGAGATCACTTTTAAATTATAAGAGGTAATTTTATTGCTCATTAAACTAGAAAATATAAAAAAGATGGAGTTTAAGATGTCTAAATCCCTAATGTGATAGATTAGTTAGATTTGTTTTCTAAAACAAAGAAAATAAAGTGAACACAAAGAAGACTGTGTTATGCTCCCTGGAACTTAAAAATAAATTTTGACAATTAGTTAATTAATTAATTAATTAATTAATTTTATAGAACGAGAAGTGACATATGTAATATTAGGAAACATACTTACCTCTGGTATATCTTTTAGCTGAATTTAGAAATATAATTTATTTCAAGTTATATCTCACAAATTACACCTTTCCTATTAAAATTTAAAGAGAAAACTTAAAATACTGAATACAACAAAGACTTTCACCTTAACTTTTAAAGTGTACATTTTTACTATAACTGATACTATGAAGTACTAAATAGATATTATAGTGTTCTTTAAAAACAACTCACATCATTCCAAAGTTATGAAAATATAGAGAAACATAATGAGTACACACACACACACACACACACACACACACACACACACACACACACACACACACACGGTAAACTGTCTTGAATAGTCTAATTCCCCCAACTATGTGGCCATAATCATTATCAATCCAACCAAACCTCACAATACATTTAACTTCCCAGGTTCCTCTGCAGGAGCCATTCTCATTCTTCCCTCAACCCTGTCTCCTAATATACAACTGCCAACACCAAGGCTATAAGGCACTTTCCTAAACAACAAAAGGAGTTTGAAACTCATTTATAATCATATTTAATGTTATATTTTTATGATAAAAATAGAACTATCAATGCATGTCTGGTACAATATGCATGTTTACCAAACATTAATCATGTTTGCAATCAGCTGTCTTTATGTAAGGCATTTTTGCTAGGTAAAACATTCCTGTTCCTGTTTTTTTTTTTTTTTTTTTTTTTTTAAGATTTTGCTTCCTATCCACTTGCCTTAGGATTAAGTGATAACAGTTACATAGTTCCTCACAAGTATGAGAAAATATCATTATAATTGTGTCCTTAGTTACAGCTCACAGGAGGACATTGTATGATTTGTTTGTTCCCCAAGTGCAACCAGAATAATTCTCCACAGAACTGTATGACTCAATCTCTGCACGCGGCATAATTCTCTTTAAACCCTCATAAGATACACTTTTGTATATACCTGAACATCTATTGATAAATCATAAAAGACAATGATTAAGTGAAAAGACTTAGAAATCATGTGAAGTACTCATGTAGCTTCTGCAATATTCTCAAGTAATTAACCCATAATACTGCCTCATTGTTTTAATTTACAAACCCTAAAATTCAAACTGCTTATCCAAGTTATCATCACAAAGAAAGAAAATATAAAGCATGCCAATATTTGTGCAAAAATATTCATATTCTAAATAAAACAAAAACATAATACTAATTTAAAAAATACAGATTGTTAATTTTGTAACAAGCTATTTTAAAATGAGTTGCTCATCTCTATTTCTATATTCTATATAATACAAATTATTTAATTAATATTATCTTTATTGAATTAGTATAACTTCTCAATTTCAGAAAAGTATGTCTGAAGGAATAATAATAAACAAGTGTTGATAGAATATTAGGATTGTTTTTTAGTTTTTGTGCACTGATATTTCTCTTATAGACTAAGTTTATTAATTTCATAAGAAGAAATGTACTATTGATGTAGCTTAAAATTTAAGTTGAACATGAACTTACAACTCTCTTCTTTCTAGAAAAAATAAATTATAGAAAAGAATAATCTAATTGAATACTATTTTGTTCTAACCATTTCCATAACTTCCTAGGAAACCCAGAGCCCAAGTCTCTCCACATGTCAGACTTGCATTCCTATTGGTGAGTAAGAATCTTAATGCTTTAATAATGTGTCATACTGGTTTTAGTTTTCATCTCATCTGATGCATTGTGTTTTGATATTTTATTATCTACAACGGACTTGGAAACATGCAGTTCATTTTTTCTTCTAACCTTTAAGAATATTTAATATTGTGTATGAATGTCTTCAAAAAGCAAAAGTAGGGTCAAGATGAAAGAAATAGATAAAGAATAATCTTTTATGTATGTACTTATGAATATCAGCTTATACAATAGAGTTAGAAGTATACTACCTTGTAAGAAAGTCATGTAGAATCAAACAAATATATAAAAGTGTGTAGTTGATGGAGGTCACAATGTTAGTAAAGCTGGTAACTAAAGATGGTTATATACTGTTTATTCACAGTTGATGAGCTTAGATTGATCAAGTCCATCCAACTTCAAGCACAGAATTCATTCAATGCCAAGAACAGAATATTAAGAATCTTTTTAGGCCATGGGTAAGTTTTTCACAGATTTGACATGTATTTTTCATGCTGTCTTAATAATTCTGGACCACAATATTTTGAAATATTTCAGTGAATGATGTCAGCTCCACAACCATGACAAGAAATGATAGCTGTTGGTTACCACAGGAATACTTTTCTGTATTATAGAGTTCAGCTTTTGAGTTTTAATGGGGTGGAAATTATGAACAATTAATTATCTTCTGTCACACAGACATACTTCTAAATGCAGCATATAATAATTACATGTATGTAATATTGCTCTTGCATATTCAATTTTATAAATTACATAACTTAGAAAGACCTGTTCATTAATACATTAACTGCTTGTATGCATGAAAATTTTGAACTAAACCAAGAAAGATAGATTTTTGCTAAATGTAAGAAAAATGCAGTTTCTCCCTGTTTTAGAGCATTTCAAAAAAGGCTCATTTATTTAACTTAGTGATGTAGAAGAGAAGACAATGGGTATTGATCTGATGTTCAAATTACCTATTGATGAAAAGATTATTGTTTAGAGCCATTTCTTTTTATAAAAGGCAGATTCTAAAGAACTCTTAATATAAACGCAAGAAGAGATGAACAACATCACAGAAAGTTTTCAGAGACTTATGTATCTGTTCTCACTACCCTTATACGGAAATTATTTAGAACACACTCAACAAAAATTTCCTCACATTCCCAGTACTATAATATTAACAAAAGCAGAAGAGCTGATAGCTGTAAACTCTGATCATATCCAGTTGTATATCTTGTTTTACAGCTAGCCATTTTTGGTATTTTCTTCACTGTCTACTTCCATGTTGCAGAGAGGTTTCTTGGCCCCAGGGGGCCAGAGGTCCAGACCCACAGACTTGCTGCCCCAGACCCCTTAGTCGCCTGCAGCTGATCAGGCCCCCTAGAAATGGTTCAGAAGCTTGTATTAGATTCATGCTGTTTGGCCTATGGCTCAGGCACATTGCTAGCTTGCTCTTAAATCTTAAATCAGCCCATTTCTATTAAACTGTCTGTCAAGTGGCCCATGGCTCTCCTGTGTTCCTTACATGCTTCTTCTTGGGTGGCTGGCTCAATCTCTCTGACTCTGCTCTGCTTCTCCTATCTATGCTATTTCCCCTCCTACTTTTTCTATGGTGCCTCTCATGGCCCAAAACAGCTCCTTTATTTAAAGATTGATATTCACAGCATACAAAATCAGAATAGTAGAAAAGGAAGGGTGGAGTCAAGCCCCCCAAGGAGCAACATGTAAGGAACACAGGTGAGCCACGGGCCACGTGGCAGACAAATTAATAGAAATGGGTTGGTTTAAGATGTAAGAGCAAGCTAGCAATGTGCCTGAGCCATAGGCCAAACAGCATGAAGTTAATATAAGTGACTGAGTCATTTTTGGGGCCAGAGTGGCGGGCGGCTAGGTGGGTAAGGAGTCTGACGCAGCAGGGTCTGGGCCTCTGGCCACCGGAGACCAAAAAACCCCACTACTACAACTTTGCCATTGTGATTTGGTAAATATTTTGTGTATTTGTAAAATATTTCTCACATTATAATTCAAATTATTTCAAAAAACAGTTGTCCTTACAGAATTCATATCAATTTTGAAATAAATTATTTAATTAATAATTTAAATATGTAAAACTATATAGAGAAAGCAGTAAGTGTCATCTTTTTGTTGGCTCTAAGTCCTTTCTGTCTTGGTCTCTTATCTTAAATGTTAATAACTTTAGCAATATCTTCACTTTGGATATCACTACTCTTGACTACTCTCTGACCACAAGAGTAGGGGCCACATATTTTCAGCATTGTAAGCTATGACAATTTTTTTAGTTAAAGAGACCATAGTTGGTACAGAGAAGGAAGTGGCATTTAATACCATTCTGCCAAGAGGAGTTGTTGAACTCCCCAAATTATCTTTTAAAATTGTTTATGCTCATAAGATTACTATTATTATTAATTATTGTTGGTGTGTGTGTGTGTGTGTGTGTGTGTGTGTGTGTGTGTGTGTGTGTGTGTGTGTGTATCATAAACTAAGGGCCAGAAAATTATTTTCTGTAGTGAGAGCTTGTCACTGCAAGTATTTATTGTTGGTCAAACTGGTGAAAATAATGCTTGTTTTGTGGCTAATGGACTCAGCCAGAAATGTATGAAGTAATTCATGTAACATCCCACAAAGCAGCTCAGGGAACATTATAAAAGGAGGAGAAAAGAAAGGGTGTTTGATGAGAAAATGAATGTTTTGTGGATATTTTCTCTGAACTGATTTCTTAACTCTTGCAAGGAGGAGCGGGGGGGGGGGGGGGGGGGGACTCAGAAGACCCTGGAAGACTAAAGAATTCACAATAGTCATGAGGCTTCCCTGACATTGTGTAAGTAATACTGCCAGAGGAGGATGAAGCTTTGTAGAGCCAGTTATGAAGTATATTGAATCATCACTGGTGCTAAGGTGAATGTTTTATTATTGAAGCAACCTGAGTCACTCTAATACCTCATCAGTGTTGCTGTAATTCCAATCAACCCTGGCTAACAAGGTTTGATTTAGGTAGAACCATTACCTTAGGCTGCCACTGGCATCTTATCTCTTGTTAGTAGATGTTTGGTGAAATATACTTATAAAAATTTCTTTAGAATATATCATTAATTAAAAAAGGAAATTTGGAAAAAATTTGAGATGCTTTTCACTTATTTGCCAAAAAAGATTATTTAGAATTGTATTTGTTTGTATTTCTCATTTCCCATTGCATTTATTTGTCTAATAAATAAATTTAGCATGTTTATATACTTGTAAAAACACCAAAAAAGAAACAAACATCATGACTAGTATAGGGAAAATATGTTCAAAATAGGACATCAAGAAAATTACTGTTTAAGCATATAGCAACAAATCTTTTGCTAAGAGTAATAATACCCCTGAAGGGATTGACACACACTGTGTTTTGATTCTGAAATATGACAAAGAAATTCTGGTATCAATAAAAGCCTTGAAGGAGCATATATTCATTTGTTTGAAAGATAAAGTTTGTGCACTAGCCCTAGTGTTTATATATTTTGATTTCTTTTTTGACTCTCCTTAAAAATATTATATATATGTTATATATACATTCAGTATTATAAAATCAATTCATAGTATGACCCTATGTTTTATCCGACTTTATTGTTATTAAATTATGAGTGCTTCTAGCAAGTTGTAATGAGTCAAATTTTTCACAAATTTCAAATATTCTATCATTGAATATGCATCATTTATTAATCTTAAACTTATTTAATTTTTATTATAAATCACTTACTAGGATTTATACAATTCCATAGATACCCGTATGCTAAAATTGTTGATTGAAAAATGTATTTTTCTCTATGGTCTACCTTACAGAATTGTTTCCTATACTAACTAAATTTATACTAATACAACATATTAGTATTTTAACAATTTACATGATACATATTTTCAGTAAATTCTTCAATAATAAATTCCAATACTTAAGTTCTTATTTACTAATCATATTCTTAAATAATCCATATAGCTAAAGCAAAAATGAATATAATTAATATTAATATTACAAAGGCCCCTTTTCACATTTGAATTTATAAGACTTATAATATTAAGGCATTATTTTTGATAGTTATGGCTGCTGTAATTTCATCTAGCACCTACATCATTAATAAGTCAATGCACCAGGTAAAGAGAGCGTGTAACTTAATTCAAAACATCAAATTTGTTTATTTATTAGTGTGATTTGTGGGATTCTTTTTCTTCTTTCTTTGAAAAACATACATTCCCCATCTGTGAGCCAATAGCAAATTATATTTCCCTAATGAGGTGTCTAATATTTTGCAATTTTTATCCAAATAACACAGTGATATAATTGTGTCAGAGTAAAAATAATGAAGCTCGATTAAATATCTCTCCTAGTTGGATTTCTTTATTCTTTTTCTTTACTTTCAATTCCCAACAGCTAGCCTTATTTTAAGGAGCTTTGCTCTTTAATGATATCTGCTCACAAATCTTAACTGTTGGGGCTTAGACTTTCACTATAAGTTTCTAAGCTGTGCTGAGGCTTAGGGAGTAGTGAGATATAGAAAATAATGAGACAAATTAATTTCCTTCTCCCAGAGGTACTGTACTCCCCATAGCTATCACTCAGAGGACACTCTCTTCTCTGAAAGATTGATATAAAAATAATTTATGTCAGGCTAAGAGGCAGAGCAAATCTATCTGCCTGGAAAAGCACATAAATTCCTTTAAGAAGAGAATAGTAGCTTGTGGAGACAGAGCTTCTTGGTAATTAGGGGTGTTTATTATCCTTGTCAGGCATTAACAATCAATTCTGGAGTTGTATAATGAAAGGAATTTCAGTGTTTAATATATAACTATATCATCCAGGTACCTCCATAATTTAGCTTCAGATAATTTAATGGTCATGAGTTACTAAGCTGAAGGAATTTATTTTAGTTAAAATTCAGCAGGGATGATTAGGAAATACTGAAAATGAACATCTTATTAAGTGGAGAGACAAGATAGAATGCTGCATCTTAAAATACACAAGTAAGTTTAAGTAATTTATTTGCTCCAAAGAAATAACACCAATAAAGTAAATCATAAAAATTATTGTTATGAGAATAATACATATATTATAGAATAGATCTTACATTTGTGTGCTGTAATCTCATCTATAAGGAATAATGAATATTTAATTTTATTGTAGTCATTTGCACATGGTTTGGAATATCACTAACAGAAATAATACAGCAGATGAGTCCCAGTGGGATGACCAGAAATTATTAACAAGGCTTTTGGAAAATGTCCAATCTTGTCTATTTGTTTTGCTTTTGATTTTTTTTAAGTTTGATGTTAATCATTATGCAGTACACTGGACATATGTGCTAATTTGAATGTCATTATGCAAATGTGTAGATATTATACTAGTATTATGTATAGGATTGTGAACTTCATTACTTTTAATATTTTAAACCTGGAGGCAGAGGCATGTTTGTTCACTTTCTTTGTATTTTCTATGTCTGGGTTGGAGAATAAAATGTAAATATCTACATTCTCATTTACATTAAATATTTAGTGAAATGATTCTATTTTCCTTCATAATAAAAATATGTGCTTTATCAGCATAGGTACAACATTCACAAAATTATTTTGATTATTAAAAGATTTCACACTTGGAACTTATTTGAAAGATGTTAGATTGTTTTACCTCAATCATGTAGTTTTCAGTCTGTGACAAATCAAGATTATATTCTTAAATATCATGATGCATTTGATTATAGTAAAATATATATACCTGTATACATTTTCTAGTTTATCTCATGTTTAATTCAGTTTCTTGCCAGTGTCATTTCATAATATATTATAAATATGACCTAAATCTGTATTTGATTTAGTTTTTTTACATGAAATTATGCTTAAGCCTAAATATCATCTCTAATAATTGAATTTTTAACATGCTCACTAGTAATGTATTATGTTTCTGTTATTTATTATTATAGTTGAGCATGTATTGGAAAATCTCTGAATCAGTAATAAATTATTTCTGATTTATACAATTTCAGTTATCTAAGGAATATAAGTTCATTGCAATAGCTCTATGTTATTTGTCACTCAGAGCCACCTGTTCAGTGTTTGGAGATGGAGAAGTGGTATTTAACCTTTTAAGAGGCAGAGTCTAGGGGAAGCTTAAAATGTCTTTGAGGGCTATTGTGATTTGAATAAAAATGCTCCCCACAGGCTCAGCTGTTTGAACACATGGTCCCAAGTTCGTGCACTATTTGAGAGATTGAGAAACTGTCTCATTGGAAGAAAAATATCCATCAGTGCAGACCTTGAGGGTTTATAGCCTCCCTCCACCTCCTGATCCTTCTGCTTCTTCTGTAATGAAATATAATCAACTAAGTTTGTTTTCAAGCCACTTGCACCCAAGCTTTATTCACACCCTGGATACCCTTCTGAAAGACAAAAATGAACGCTTTCATCTATATGTGGCATTTGATCATGTTATATGTATCCAGAAATAAAACAGCTAATATTGAAATATACGTTCTGTTCAATATTAGAGACATAGTCACTCTATCTTCCTACTTTGGGAATGTGATGTCTTCTCACTCCCATTTCCGTCTGCCATGGGATTACTCAAGAGGATGTCTTTGTTAGAATCTATACTGTGATATGATCTTGTTAGATATAAATACAATGAGCCAAGTAAGCCATAAGAAAATTATATAGTATCTATTGGATAATATTTTAAAAAACATAATCCAGATCATTTGAAAGCATTCAAAGATGATGTGAAAACAAAATGATCACATCAAAGGATGTTTATCACAGTGGATGGCTTGCCAAACTCTCATGCAGAAGGAAATAGCATTATATATCTTTGAAGTAAATGATATGTTTTAAAGTAGCTTAGATTTTTTCCCAGAGATTTTACATATAGTAAATGTATTAATATATTAATCAAATTAAAATTTTTGCATGTCCTATATTCATGTATATTTGTGGGTATTCACATGTGATTATGTGTATGTTTGTGTGTGTGTATATATGAATGATGTATGGCTACATGACATAACATTAAATTTTGTTTTGTTTGAGAAACAGTCACTCACTAAACATGTATCTACCCAATTCAGGAACATTATCAATGGAGCAAGTCATTGGATTCCTGTTACAAAGTGGTTTCTTGGTCCTGGGTGGCCAGAGGCCCAGACCCACACAGAACTGCAGCCCCAGACCCCTTAGCCGCCCTCCACTGCTGCTCAGGCCCCAGAGATGATTCAGATGATTATATTAACTTCATGCTGTTTGGCCTATGGCTCAGGCATATTGCTAGCTTACTCTTACATCTTAACTCAACCAATTCTCATTGATCTGTCTGCCACTTGGCCCGTGGCTCACCTGTATTCCTTACATGTTGCTCCTTTGGGCTTCTGGCTCAGTCTCTCTGACTCCGCCCGGCTCCTCCTACCTATGCTCTGATTTCCCCTCCTACTTTTCTATGGTGCCTGTCATAGGCCAAAATAACTCCTTTATTTAAAGATTGCTATTCACAGCATATTCACAGCATAGAAAGATGTTCCCACATCAGGTTACTTCTTTATTTTGCTCCCTTTCCATGTAGGAATTATATATAGACAGTGATTTATTGAATACAAATATTCTAGGGATGTATATTTGGATCTTGACACTAGCACACAAGTATTTAGCTAACTGTTATTTAACCCTCAAATTTAATTTTATATGTTAATATTTCAAAAGTATTTTTTATTTTGAAATGAAATAGTAAATCCAGAATGATTTATAGTTTTTTATATTTTATATTGTTTTTTATAGTTTATATTGTTTAAAAAATACATATATACATATTTGTTTTGATCAAATGACCACACTTTCACTCCTTTTCTTTCCAACAATTACATCTCCTACTTCATCTGCTACCCCTGCCCCCAAACCCAGAGTCTGCTTTGTGCTCCCTACAAGTGTCCTGCATGCATGCCCATGTATATGGCTCCCTTCAATGGAATTATAGGTTGCACTACAGAAGAATAATAAATCTTCCTTACTTACCAGTCACTATTTGTTAATAGCTCCTATCTCAGACTAGAGGTGGTAATTCTTGGGCTCCTCCCCCACCTGTAATGGAATTTTGTATTACATGATATAGGGTTTATTTTCTTCTTAGATTTATACTTGCTGTTAGATGTATTTAGTGTTAAAGTTTGTTCTTTAGTGAATATGTTCCTACAACTTTCTAATACAATGGATCTTTTTAATTCTTTCACAATTTTATGTAGTGCTTAGAAAATTCATAAACTGATTGAATATAATTCATTTAATTTGAACTATTCGAATCAGAAGCTATCCAACTCAGAATAGAGTAGATAGTCTTTCACACAAAATAGTAAGTTATAGGCTATGTCAATTTTTCATGATAATTTTCTAGGACATAATGTTTTAAATCATCCAAAACTACTAGTAAATATAAACAATTTAAATATATGATAAAAATGTATTACAAGCATTGAAAATTAGACATTGCTAACTAATTTACAGAGATGTAAGAAATGTTCCTAACAAAGTTACCAGGTTTTCTTTTCATATCTGTCAGCTGAACTGTGATGAATTTGTGGCATTGTTTGCCATGTACAGGACTGACTGAAATGTATGGAGAATAAACTAATTATGGCTATGGTTTGTCCTTTGAGGAACAACTCTATCACCGGCCTTCAGAGCCTGTCACTGTGTCACAGCTTTTTAGTTTTAACAATCCAAACTCAACTTCTGCTCAAGAGGAGCTGAGACAACTGTTGTCATGTAACTCTTGCAACTTAAAATGCATCAAGTTCTTTCTTCCCCCAAATAATGGCAAGAATATTATCAAGATTTTAAAAGTTCTCCCTTTTAATGATTTTAATGACAAATACAAAACAATGTTGATTCGGATAAAAGATGAAACTGATCATTCCCTAAATAAAATTAAATCCTTTTTTATCATTATCATTTTTATATAAAACTTATTCAACTTCTATTCATTTTATCAAGATGCACAGAGAATAACCCAAACAAGAAAACACCCACATTTCTTACTTATCCATCGGTTCACACTGTCATAAAGCCACCCCAGAGCTCTCAGTCATTACTGAACAACACTCTACATTGGAAACCTATGTGTCATTTTAACTGACAGCTCTCAAGATATCCCTCTTTTTGTAACTATGGTCAAAAGCAAACTTTCATGTGAAGAAGAATAAACCTTTGAGTGTGATCGTCCATCTTCAATAAGATTCTGGCCCTTCTGAAGTATGTCTCTATAAAGAAATTATAGATAGTATGGTCTGTGATCCTTCATATATTGAAGTGTAGAATAAAATGTAAAATATCAACTACCTATATATTTTATAGCAAAATTGAAAAAGGTAATAATTTGCTAGTCTAACTTTATTAAGGCATGTCAGAAGTCAATATATAATTTTAAATGTTGTACAATATACAACTTATTTTTTCAGGGAATCAAGATATTGAATTCCTATAAAATATTATATTCTGACCTATTGAAGATTTCCCAGTGTTACATGTGATGTTTTCTAGTAAAAACATTCTTTTTGTCATCTTTGCTTCATGCCATGAATTAGCACAGAGCATGACTCACCCAAATACTCGAAAAGGAGCAGTGGTTGTTTGTACAAATTTAACATCACATTAAGTAAAACTTCACAATTTCAAGGACTATACCAATGCTGCCTGATAATAAATTAGAAGAAAGGAATTAGACTACAGTTGTTGGTAAAAGAGAGATGGCTGTATCCACAAATCTGTGTATTCACTTAGACTTTTTGTGTATTGTTCATTTAAAAACTGCAAAAGTGCCTTAAGTGTTATATAAAATTTAAAGACAAAATATTAAGAAATTTAGATCTGGATCAAGATAACATTATTTTAATAATAAAAAATAAAATTTAATGTTTTAGTGTCATTCCCCACATCTTTAATTGAATCATATATACAATAGTAATAAAATGTATTTCTTTATGTAATAGCTCTTGTCAACAATTAGTATAATCTTTCTTGTTTGAATTGGGTAAAGAAACACATACAGGAAATATGTTCTACTCAAAGGTTTCATTGGAGTTTATGGAGCACCTAAAGCATACTTTATATCAGGCAATGGAGTTTAGATTTGTTCTATTTGTTAAATTGTGCTTTCATAAGACCTCTGTGCCACACACACACACACACACACACACACACACACACATACACACATACACATACACATACATACATAAACACACATACACACACAAACACACACACACACACACACACACACACACACACACACACACACACACACAAACACTACAGATACAGAATTTAATATTGACCAACCAACCTCCACTTCTCCTTTCCCCAAGATCAACTCCCCCGTTTCCCTTCGGAAATGTTAATAAAAAGCATATTGCCAATCTGCTCTTTCTGTCTTTCTTGCCCCTTGAAAATTTTATATATTGATTTATTATTACTAAAGCTGTTTTTTCCTTTGTGTGTATCTGTTCAATATGTGTGTATGTGGTGTGTCTTTTGTGAGAATAAAGATTTGATTCACTTGGACTGGAATTAAAGATGGTTGCACATCATCATATAGTACAGGGAATTGGATCTGATTCCCCTAGAAAAGCAGCCAGTAATTATACCCACTCTATAACCATCTTTATATCCACTCTACATATTACTTAAAACTATATTTTCATTATTCTTCTCTGTTGCTTATACTTCTTGGATTAATAATGGTATTTATAAAAGACAAAATAAAAAATAGTAATATCAGTAAAATGATACAATAGATAAAAGATTTAAAAAGAAATCATGATGATATATCTTTATCAGATGTTTACTATAAGGTAGGGTTTCCTTTAATAAAGATAGCAAATATAACAAGAAAAAAGTCTAAAGAAAATTTGGGTTTTTAACATAATATTTTAAATGTTTTTTATGTATTTTTAATAGAAACTTTAGTGTATTCTGAAAAATCAACATGCCAGTAAAACAATGCCACAAATAAGAGTTAAAACTATGTGACAATCTTAGAAAACAGATAAAAATTAATGTTCATGCCCTGAATTACCCCAACTTTAGAAGCCACTGTATTTAGAACTAATGTAACACAGGAAGATAAGGAGTACCCATGAGATAGACATGGGAAAAAGTTAATAATAAAGCATTATGGAATTCAAGGAAATGATACATTTCAAGAAGCAAGAGTTTCTAGTGATGTTAAATGATAATGAAATGTCAAGTATGAACAAGCATTGAGAGCAGGCAATTTTTTCTTTTTTTTTAACAGCAGTGGATGTGAGTGATGCCCTTGATAAAAGCAATGTCAGTGGAGTGGTGACAGGAACCTATTTGAAGTGGCAAGAAGAGAAATACTTGATGTAGTAAATTTAGGTAACTATTTTCAGTAGTTAACGATGACAGAGAAACAGAGTTCAGTAGAGTACACAAGTTTCAGATTTCTTAGAGTTTTCAGTACAGGAATTATTTTACCTTGTGAAAATTTCAAGTATACTTTCATATACATAGAAATAACATAGTCATAAATACAAATGGCAGAAAGTTATTTAATAGTGAAAGTAATATAAAAACAAAATTTGTGTCAGTACATTGCATAGACTGAGTTGTTCTTAACATCATACTACAAAACATTGTCATTATTAACTATAAGATAAACAGAATTTTATTTTGAATTTGTGTAAATTGTGGTTTCTTATAATCTCAGATTTTCAGATGTCAAACCGCTGAAGAGACCTCAAGTATTTCAAACCAGCCCAGTGTATATAATTAATATTAGAGCAGTCTGGGGTACCTAATACAATCCTATCTTCATAAAAAAAGTGATTTCAAATTCACTTTTAATTTGTGAAAAATTTGTTTACATAGGATAGTTTAATTTTAAAGTATGTTTTCTCTCTTTTTATTTTTCTTCTTTCTTTCCTTTCCTAGCTAGGTATGCAATAACAATCATACTCCTAAAGTACAAGTGTGTGAACTAATACATGTATTGCTGTAAATTTTAGGAGCATGAACAATTTACGACAGCTGCAGTATCACAAATCCCACTTCAGTAAAAGTGATGATTCACAAAATCTAGAAGCCTTGAGCTGTCTGCATGACTTGCAAACCCAAAATTTTCCTTCGGAGTTTTCCTTCACACCACTTAGTGGTAAGTCTTCTGAGCCCTTCTTGTGTTTTCTATGGACTCTTTCTGGGGTCTCAAATCTTGTAAATTTCAGTTTGGCCAGACCTTGTTTATACCCTGCCTTTCATGAACCTGGCTTAGGATGAATTGTTTTAACCCAAATTAAGGTAATATAGAACAAAATCAGTAATTCTGCCTAGCTTAGACACTTATGTTAAGATAACAAATTAAAATATATATTTTAGATTTATAAACAATTTTCACATTTTGATTTTACCTGAACATGAAGCAAGTGATTTTGTAAGTGTTAATCATGTATTATAGATTTATAAATTTTATTAAACACTCCTAAATCTTGTGTGATGTGGAAGAGCAGAGATAAAGAATTATTATTCAATGGTGATCATAAATGTTTGTTCAGAATCATAGGAATTTTAGAAGAGGTATTAAAAAAATTTCAATTATACCCTCTTATATTTTGAGAGCCTTAACAAAGGAAAAACAATGATTAATTTAAATACATTATGATGGGTAATGTCATTGTATTCTATTCAAATTTGTGGGGATGCTACTAGTCACACTCTCATTTAGAGAGTAGTAATTTGAATGCCAGTAGTATCAGTTATATGGGAGATATCTGTATCATCGGTCACTATCAATATAACCATATTTTCTTACCATAGCTACCTTAGATTACGGGAATTTTTTAGTAGAAAATAAGGACAAGAAGTAGCTCTTAGCAGTAAATTATATATAGCACAAAGAAAAGATTTGAAGTATCCAATGACATGTCATGCTTACTTTTGCTCTGTCCTGGATAGAAGGTAGTGCTTTCTGTTACAATCCATGGCAAATTATGACTTTAAATGCTTATTCTAATATCAATTATTAGGGTCATTAACATTAGACTAGGCTACTTCTTTATATGTATATGCATTCTTTAATTCGTTTTCTAACACTGAGCATAATAAAATTGATCATTTTAGACTCTGTATTGATTTTAGCAAAGAATCTCAGAGTGTAATTATTAATCCAAGACTGTAAGAGTCTACCTGTAATTCTGTATTGCTCCTATTATATATAGACAGACAAATAGAGATGAATTTCTCATTGTTAAATCAAGAAGACAGTTAAGAGCACAATTGCCACTAAACTGATACTATTCACAGTAATTAACTAGTGTGGAATATTTGTGAATAAGAATTTGATGAAGAATAATATCACGTATTTTATGTGTTTGAGAGAGGTAACAATTATAAAGACATAGGAATCAAAATGATGCTAAACAAGAATTTATTAACAATTGCTAAAAAATTGAGTTGTACAATGTGGTCTCTTTAAGCTTTGATGGATTGATGGTATGAGACAATTTTCAATAGAACAAGGATGAAAAAGCAATGAGGAATAATAATTCTTGAAAATGCTGGAGGTCACATTGCAGATTTTACTGTCGTAAGCAACTATTAAGAGTGGTAATATTTTGTTATAACTGGAGAATGTCTAGGCAAATGGAAAAGCCCAGGTGTAATGCACAATTAAGATGGGTAGTAAGTCATTGTGTCCCTGATATAGCATAAGTATATAATCAATAATGATGTAGACACAAAAATAATTATTATACAATAAGAAAAATTACTTTTCAGGAGGCACCTGCCATCAAGAGTCTGAAATTTTCAAATACTGTGCTTAGAATGGCTATTTTTACATTGCTTTTTCTAAAGCAAAACTAAAAATAAACTCTAATCATTTAAATAACATATTAACCTTTTTTGCTAACATCATGCTGTGTGAAAAATAAAAAGCAAAAGGATAGTAAATCATATTAGGACATGTAGATATGTGAACAAATTCTAGAGACAGGAGAGAAACTTTATGGGATTCAAAAAGAATAACATTACTGTAAGCATTCATACATATTTTTCTAGAATTTGTTGGTAATTCAGTTCACAGATTTACTAGGAAAGTCCAAGAGACTTCAATATCTTTCATTACAGTAGGCATTTACAAGTTAAAAAAAAAAAAAGAGTTCCATCTTTATAATAGGAGCAAAAAGAGAAAGCAAATGGTTTGTAATTGATAACATATTTTATTCATAGTGTCTGATGAAATCCCTTCACTGTGTGTGTGTGTGTGTGTGTGTGTGTGTGTGTGTGTGTGTGTGTGGTATGTGTATGTGTGTGTTTTGTGTTTTGTATGTTTGGGTATCAGATGTATTCATTTGCACAAATCAACATAGTTCTAAAATCAATATATTATTCTTGAAATTTTTTCTTATTCTTAAAAAGTATATGGCATGGGCATTATTATTTCAAGAAGTATATTAGATAACGACATACTATATAAGTTAAACTCAGTATATTATTTAATAAGTTTTCTTCATAGTTCACAAGTTTACTATAATTGGCATAACTAGTAAAACTAAAATTTATAAACACTGATCTGAGTAACTCATAATTATAGAGCACCATCTTTTCAAATCTTGACTGTAATTTTATAATAAAAATTTATTTCATAAAAGAGGGTTTATTGACTTATTTTTCATTATAATGGTAAAATTAATAAAGAATATAAAAATTTTATTAGGGATTTTAGTATGAACTACATTGAGAGAATATTAGCCTTAATAGCTAAAGACTTTTTATTTTTACTTTTTATATTTATAAAAAAATAAGTTCATCATCAATATAACCTAGTGACTTATAACATAATCTGGCTAAAAGGGAAAAACACCCACAAACTACAGTTCAAGCACTGGTAATTTGCTAGCCTTTACACAAACAGTATTATGAGCAGGACCTCAAATTTCCTATGCCAATATCGACACATCATGCTGTGCTGAGTATTCGAACTGGGCCAAAGCTTTCCAATAGAAACAGTGAATAGTTTATTATATGATAATTATTATTTAAATAATTAGTTCATAGGGCTAACATAATTTTTATTTAATTATTGTACTGACTTGACACTACATGACAGAGATTTTAAATATATGTCTTATAGCTTTCTTTTAATTACATCATCTTGGTTGGGACTAAGGCCATACATATATGACCTAAAATTAACAAGCAGTTTTATTAACTCCTTTAGGGATTTAATTTTCTCTGTTCAATTTGGAATAATCCCTGTGTTTCTTTTTCATGTTCCCTGGTTAATACATTGCTTTTCAAAAATGAACTATTAAGTTGCTTTTTATTTAATTTACTATTTAGACTTCTTTGTTTATTTTTGACTGAAATTTGAAGCCAATTTACTAATTTTTTAATGAAAAATTTAATGCAACTTGAATACATATATCCATGTACATATATATGCCACATGTACACACACACACACACACACACACACATACACACACAAACACACACACATACATATATATGATAATATATTGTAATAAGCTATGAGCTTCAGTCCCACAATGCCTAGTTATATATAAGACCACAAAACTCTGTTTATTGTTTTGATTTGACACCACAAAACAAAAATTATATGATTTCTAAGAAGATATTTTTTTTCTTATTTCTTTTTCTTTTATTAACCAAACATCAAATGTGCATGCTTAAGCCAAGATCTGAATAGAGACATGTTCTCTTGAAATAACCTTGGGTGACTGTGAAATTATTTATTCATTATTTTATTTTTGAATTACCATGTAAAACAAAAGTATTTCAGCATGGCATTTTTATTTCTTTTCGTACTTTCTGGATTTGTATTGGCATTTTTCTTCCCTTGTATCCTGTGACTATTAGCCTTTGTTTCCAAATTGTTCTGATGCTGCTTACATATCATATGTTTCCTCTTTCCCCATCTTTATGATTTGCCCAATACCATGGTTCCCTGTCTTGTCTCACAACCTTTCCCATAAATATAAACAAATATTAAAAATTATGTTTCATTATTAGTTTGGGAATACCAGAAATCCTTGACTTTATTCCTTCTCAGCTTTATGAATCTAATTTCTGGTTTCATTATGATCTGATATTTTTTTCTGCTTCATGTAGATTTTTACTATCTGTTGTGGATATTTATTTGATCAGATTCTGGGTGCCATACCTGTACTAGATACCTTTAACTGTCACCTTTGTTCACTCTTGAGTCTTTTGAGAACATTGAGACTCTGAAAAATAGAATGTCACGACATATCTGTGGGGTTTTTCACTATTGTTAATGATATAAGAAGGCCCAGCCTTCTTAATCCAGCCAACAGATGTTCCTGACCTTCATAAGGAAGCCAGCTATGCGTGATCAATTGAATGAACCAGGAAGCAGCATTACTCTGCGGTTTTTATTTCTAATTCTTGTTCATGTTCTTACCCTGACTTACTTTCATTGTAAGTAAGTAATATGTGATACGTAAACCAAAAAAAGAAAAAAAAAAAAACTTTTTCTTTCACACAACTATCCAAAATTCTTTGTTTCTAGCCTATCAAGACAAGTAGGGAAATATCTACTTAGTTATACTTGCAAATTATATAAATAATAAACTCAAATTATTATACATAAAAGTGAAGATTGACTACAACATAAGTATATGTACTAGAGAATTCATTTCAACACAGACTATGGTAAAATTATTTATTTTAATAGTTATATTATCCTAATGAGAATATATATATTCTTAAATCATAAAAGTATATTCAAGTAATTTACAATAGACAAAATTTAATATGATCAAAATATTTTAAAACCACATAGTTGTGCTAAAAGGCATTTATTTAGTCTTTAGCTGTGTCGTTCAATTTCAGATTACTTACAAAAACTCTTATTTTAGTTTTAATCTCTCCATTTAACCAAACTGTTTCTATAAACCGTAATTCAAGGAACAGGTGTAAAAATATTGAAGATAATATTGTTTAATTGATTACCAGAAATAGACCTTAAGGTGAAGCTTTCACTCCACACTGATACATGCTTTTGTGAATATGAAATAGTTATCTTGGAGCTAAATATCAAAGAACACACATCCTGATAACTCTGAACACTACAACTACCTTTTTTGTTGACAGCTTGGAATATGAATAGAAAGCAGGATCATAAAGTCCCATTCTAACAGCATTAGAACAGTAGAAAGTTATTGTTGCTGTCTGTTAATATCCACCTGTTGAAGCATACACTGTACGGACACTCCTATGTACCTCCCTTATGAGGTTAGCTTTCTGTTACACAACCCCGGTGCATAAATGCTGAAGGAATAAAAGCTATATTTGCCAGAGGTTTATGAAAGAGCAAATGACAAATACGATTCTGATTCTTTAAAAATCTATGCTGCATCTTGGTCCAACAAATCTGACTGAAATAGGGAAAAAATGTGATTTCTATGTAATGCTCCAACTTCATGTAGCAGCTTCATGGTGAACGTATAAGATTATGCCTCAAAAGCTGTCACATTTTTGAAAGTGAAAAATACTGGTTGTTTGAATTAAAAGCAAAAATGTTTTATATTTTGTTTATCTACTGTTTAGTTATTCTAATTTTTTATCTTAAATGGTGTTAGGTGGGCAAACTACATAACAAATTATGAGATGATGGAGAAAAGAAGCACCATTTTAAAACACAGGGAAAAATAGAACCTATGTAAATGAAATTGAAAGTTAACTAGAATTCTAAAAAATTTACAGGAAGATGAATGTTTTATTTTTCTTTTCCAGGCAGGGTTTTCTGTGTTGCCTTGGCTTTCTTGAAGCACATATTGTGGACCAGGCTGACCTCAAACTCACAGAAATAATAAGAATAACTCATATGCAAAAATATGATACATGTTAGAGATTTTTGCAAGAAAACTGGCAAAGCAAGGAAAAAAATAAACACATTGACAACATCAACAAATAGAACTGAGTTTAACGATGAAGTGTGCTGTTTCCTAGCAAATCCGAGAAGAGCCAACAGAAAGTTAGGAACATGGGTAAGTCAACGTATCACTTTCAAACTAAAAGTAAAAGCGCAAAATAGTTAGAAAAAATGTTTTCATTAAAAAAAATTAAAAATTATGGTTTTAATCATTTATTTGAAGTTAAAAATGAAGGCAAAAATAACTAATTTAAGAAGTAATACTATTTATAAAGTGAGTATGAAATCTATAATTTTAGTAAGTATACCAAGGCAGTTAACCTTGCCTTACCTACTACTACTTTTGCTGTTTTCTGATTAAACTGACAGTGTACATTTCCTAAAAGGTTGTTTGTATATATTTTAATCCCTAACTCTCTCCTTTGGGGTTACAATCTGTGTTGAACACCTGAAACCATGCTCATATTTGAATAATACTGAGTTTAGTATGTGTGTGGTTTTATTTAGTGTTAAGGAATATGTGCTCCAACTTCCAATTCATGTTCCATATGTGAAACTATCCTTGTGGATAAGAAAGGTTCATATACCGTGTGGATTCCAAACTCTTTTGTTTTTCTCATACTCGTACTCATAAACCATATTCAGTGTAATACGAAAGCCTTATTTCTTAAGAAAACAGAAACAAACTGAATTCATGCATGTAAATCTATCTTGCATCATGCATGCTCTTTATATCATCATTATTATCCAAACACAACAGCTGCATCTACTCCCCCAGAATGTGTGTGAGCTGCTACTTCATTATTCTCCACGGCAGGGGATAGCTTCATTGAAATTCCACTGCACTTTAGGGTCATTTCTCACTGGCAAAGAGTTCAGGATGCTACTCAAGCATAAGGGCAAAACAATCTCCATTTTTTATTTTTAGAAACATATCTTATGCCAACACTTTTTGTCTTCTGCAATGTCATAGTTTATTTAAATGTTCCCAAGGTGTGCCAATTTTGTTGGCTGCATTTTTTAAGTAATTTGTTTCCCTTGATAGTTGGACCATTGGCAGATGTGAGTTCTTAAATGCCAATCTGAATAAAAATATGATCTTTCAGATCCAATGATGTTCATTACTTGGAAACTTGTACAAAAGATTTTTTTTAAACAAAACTGATAACATTGTATTTTGTTTATATAATACTGTATTTCACTATCTAATGAAAAGATATAATAGACAGAGGTATAAAACTGATGTTTAGCATCAAGAAGTATTAAATGGTGTTGAAAGTGATAGTCAGATGTAGAAATCTTTAAGAAGTATCCTAAAGCTGGAAAACACTATTCATACATAAGCCCACTTAGAACAATGCCCTGATTAGAGAGAGTAATGCTGCAAGATAATGAATGAGGGATGTGTTGTTTACTTTGGATGACTTTGAGTTCATTCACATAAGAAACAAACTCCAGATAAGAAGACAGACATCAGTTAGCCAGAAATGGGAACACATGAGGCAGGGGTCCAATAATGAGTGCTCAACAATGTGTTTCGAAAGAGCTATAATCCCCATAGTATTGCATCAGCAGAGGAATCTTGGAAAACAAAAGTCTTATAGGTGATCAGAAGAACATTAAATGTAAAATTTTAACTATGAACTCAGTGCTTCAACAGAGATAGCTGCACCTTGATGCTGCTAGATATGCTGCATTATATTTTCCTGGACCGAGTATCTAAATTATTCCTGTTATAGAAGATAAGTTAAATAATTATATTGTATTATACAGAGTATTTACAGAAGTATTAACTTGAGACTGAGATTGAATTAAGAAGCAAAATGCACAGGTGTGGATGAATATCAGCATTCATAATTAAAACTGCTGCTATGCTTTGAGTCTTTTATATAACATTTGAACTCTGAGTCTCATGTAACGTCTAGTAAATAAATTGTCATAAGTTATTATTTTATGAAGTTTTCACATTGCTGTTTCACATATTTATATACTTTACAAATACCTCTATAAACTAAAATAAAAATTTAGAGTGAATGGATTATAAAAACACAATTTCCCATTAAATTAAAGTATTTAAAATAGCATATGGAATAATCCCTTTAAATTGTGCAATCAACATAAACTTCTCTTATTTTTATTAATATGTAAAGAAGTTTGTGCCTCTAGACGTTTTCAGGTTTTCGTTTTACTTCATTTTGTACAGCTGCTCAGTCAGCATGTGGCCACTAACACATCATCTGCCTTGTCACATAATATGGTGTGATTTAGTGAGAAGGAGAGATCATTCCTCCTAGGGAACAAGGGGCCTTGACATGAGGTTTCACTTATTAAAAGTTTGGATTTTAAAACTTCTTAAATAAATTTATGTGTTGACCTGTTTCTCAGTATGATTAATGTTCAAGGAAACATATTTTCACTTTATCCAGATGGGATTACTAATGTTCTAACTTATTTGATTGCCTTCAAAGGATCAAAAGCTCCTTATTACTGAGCATTCAAGTGTGCATTATTCCTCTACAATAGCTTCAGGTCATGACTATACACAATTTAATCTTCTTTCTTATTTTTTTATGCATCTATCATTGTGGTTGTAGCTTCAAAATATTGGAATTTTTTAATAATTATTTTGTATATCTAAGAATACATCTTTGCTGCATAAAGGTAACTGTGGTAATTTTTATTTTTAACAATTTATTGGTAAATAATTTTTGAATTTAATATCTAAATTCAATTGTTCAACTGAAAGATATATATATATATATATATATATATATATATATATATATATATATATACTTGTGTATTTTTAAATTGCATCACATGTTAATAGGAAAATACATTGAATGTAATCCTATTTTAATTTTAGAGATTATGATTTATAAATATTTTTGTATTTTTCTCAAAGGTAAAATAAACCTAATGTTTTTATCTTATTCTTTCCTTGTTTTTGGATATCTGTAATTTCCTAGAAAAATTAGTTTATCAACTAAGTTGTTGTAATTATCTTACTTCAACATCCATATGCTTAAGAGGATAGATGTGAAATATGATTTTTGCTATGGAGGATCCTTTAATTCTTAATCTTAATGTTAATCAAGTGCATCCTAATTTCATCATTCTGAACAAAATATTGTTGATGTGGCTTCTGCACATAAGGGTACTGTTTTCAGTGCATACGTCTCTCGACTTGTAAAGGTCAGAGTCAAATTGAGTTTCTGCTTTCATTAATAATTGGTATGGTACCTGTTATTACTCTTGGCTCCTGGAACACAAACTTTCAGAGGCTATGCCTGTCTCAACCACTTGTCTCATAGTTCTAAGATGAGAAATTTTTCTCTAGTTCTTCTTTTGCCATTACAGGAAACGGCACCTACTTGAACTGTGTTTTGTTTCCCACAGGTTTCTGAAATTAAACTCAGATCCATGTGCTGGCTATAAAGATCTTTTGTAACTTGAACTGTCTCAGCCAATGAAATCCATTCATTGATATCATGTCCACAAAATTAAAAAATCATAATGACTTCAAACATTTCTTATCATTCCACAATCTGGGAATATAATATTTATATGCTTCATAGTAGGGAGATACTGTAGGTCCATTGATTGTAGTTTCCTCAGCAGATATAGCAAATGATTTTAGACATATTCAATATGTGATGCGCATTTCCGGAAACTATTTCTACTAGGTGTTTGATTTCCTGTTTTATTTGATTCAATGTTTTTTTGTTTGTGATTTTGATTCTTTTCTACTTTAGAGTTATATCAAGTCTATCTTATTAGGGTTCACATTAAAATAAGAAATGGCATTAACAAAATCAAACATCAGACCACATACAACAATTTTCCTGCTCTGAACTCTGCACTTCATCTTCTATTTTTTATTCATTTTATTATTTTTTGTAAAAATGTCTTTTTTTATATATGTACCCCCTGCTCCCCTTCCTTAGCATCCTCTCAATCTCTTCCAGTCAGCCTTCAGCCTCGCCCTCCCCTTCTGCTCATACCCTCCCCCAAAAGGGCAAGAAGTCCCAAGTTTTATCTATGTGTATGATTTTATAGTCTTTATTGTTAATTGTATCATCTTGAATACTTCTCATGTGTAATGATCCTCTAGCCACTTGATACAAAACCTATGTTTTAGTTTCTTTAAGTACAATACTTTTTATATAGGGGGCAGTGTTATGATTCGTTTCTAATGTGAAATTTTCTGGTTTTCTTCTTTAATTGCTATAATCATCCATTTAAATGGGTTGTTTCCTTTATTGTTGATCTTTTTATCCTGGGAGAGTGCTTAACTTTTAGGATATATAGCACAGTGTCTAATCAATGTCTCTTAAATGTCCATTTTATAATCAATCACATGCTCATGAAATTAGAACTGGTTTCTTGAATACTTGATGAGTTATAATTCTGGCTGGAATTCAAATGTTTCTTTATTATTTATAATCTACACATGGATTTCAGTCCATGATTCTATAATACTTATTTCTATCAAGTTGTTTCTCTTTGTTTAGCCTCTTGAAATATTCTCTCTCTCTCTCTCTCTCTCTCTCTCTCTCTCTCTCTCTCTCTCTCTCACACACACACACACACACACACACACACACACACACTCACACACAGAGACACACACACAGACACACCCCAAAATACACAAACACGCACAGATACACACAGACACACACATGTGCACGCACACACACACACACGTTATGTAACAAAAAATTTAAAGAGATTTTTGAAACTCTTCACTGCTGTTTGTTTCACATTTTTTTAAAAAAGGCTAATTATTGCATCTCTGTAAAAATTAATAGAACATAACTATACTGGTACAGATATGCAATTAATCCCTAATCCAGCAAATGCCTCAAAAATAAAGCTTATATTTAAACAAGAATGAAAAATATAAAAGCTGGAGACATTTCAGAATTTCTTACATTTATTATTGATATTTTAATAGGATTCATACCTTAAGCTATAATGAACATACTATTTCCATGTGTTTGGCTCATGTTCTAATTGTACAATTGGTATTTAAATAATTTTTTCTCATTTGCAGAATATCTTCAAAGGGAAAAGCAAATGAAATTAAATCTTAATTAGTTGTCTTGTGTTAGCAACTGTGTTGATGTCAATGTCATTAATTAAGGTGTTCTGAGAAGCAGCAGATGAATTCACACAAGGGAAAGAATCAGAATGCAACTAGCGAAGGCAGGTATTGAATTCCTGATCATAATGGATCTGGGCAAAAAGGGCCAAATTATAAACATATATCATAAGTGAATTATTTAACATATTGTGGAAGAGGGAAAACATCAAATCTATAATTTTTAATAGTGGCTTATAACTTATTAAAATATGAAATACAATAATTTGGATCATTTTAAAATAAAATATATATTGTTTATATATTACAAAATCCATTGTCATAACACATTGAACTGAACCAACAATGGATCAATTTCATATCACCTTAGTATTACTCCTAGCTGTTACTATATAAACAACCAAAAAGAATTATCAATAGATATGCTAAATCGCAAGGGAGAAATTCTTAGCAATATACTTAGCTACAGTTAACTAATGACCGTGGAGAGAAAGAGTATTAGACTGTCTTAGGCATTGTTTCTTAAGCTGAATCCACAAAGTAATCTTAGGAGATTCTGAAAGGCTTTAAAATTATATCACTACAGGAATCATCAACATATCAGTTAGGATATTAGATTTATTATTATTATTATTATTATTATTATTATTATTATTATTATTATTATTATCATCATCATTATTATTCTCATACATTATACCTCAAGGAAGCTTTCCTTCCTTCTGCTCCTTTCCCCTCCTTTCCTCTCCTGGATATCAGTTCATCTTTTGCTCCCCTCTAAAATAAAAGAAGAAAAAGAAAGAAACTAGAAGAAAAAAATACAAAAGAGCAGCCTAACAAGATACAGTTACAGTCTGTACAAACTCTTGGATTAAGGCTGGATGAGGCATCTTGGTAGATGTACAAACTAATGAGTTATGGACAATGCCTACTCTTATTGTTGGGATTAGACAAGAACACCCAACTTCACAAGTCTTAGGTATGTGCAGAGGGCCTTGTTCAGACCCATACAGTGTGCATGTTTGTTGCTTCAGTTTCTATGAGCACCTATGAACCATGTTTAGTTGATCCTGTGGGCCATGATCTCATGTTTTCCTTCTTCTCACTTGCTCTACAATCTTCCCCCATCAGTTCTTTTTGAGGTTTCTCCTGGCTCTGCCTGGTCTTGGCTGTGGGCCATCTATTGCAGGTGACACTCTTCTGATTACAATTGGAGTAAGTGCTCTCTATAACTACAGCAAAATATCATTAGAAATCATTTAAAGGACTTTTATTTTTGCCATTTGTGTTTTGTTCTCTCCTGGGCCTCTGTGTTCTCCTCTCTCTGCTTCTTGACCATCCAAGGAATGGCAGTAGTGAGCTTTGTTTTATAGGATGGGTCTCAATTTGGACCAGTCATGGGTTGGCACATGTTTTGTACCACCACTGAATGTAGCACATCTTACAGACAGGACATTTTGTAGGTCGAAAGCTTATCTTAGTCACTATTCTATGGCTGTGAAGAGACATTATAATCATTGCAACTCATAAAAAGGACACCATTTAATTGGGGGCTTAGTTCAAGTTTCAGAGGCTTTGTCTTTGTCATTATGACTGGTAGCATGGTGGCAAGCATGACAGTATTATGACAGAAAAATAGCTGAAAGCTATATCCTGATCTGCAGGCAGACACAAAGAGATGAATTGGGTCTGCCATGGGCTTTTGGACACCTTACCCAGTCTTGACTTTTGGATAAGGAAATCAGACTTGCCTGGAGTGGATGTGCCATGCTGAGCTGACCCACCTTGGGACTTCTTGCTCTTTTGAGGAAGGGTATAGGAGGGTGGGGATGGGGGAGGCTGAAGTCTGACTGGGAAGGATCAGGAGGAGGAAAGGCAGGGGAGCAGAGGAACACATTAATAAAAATGACATTTTCTATTAAAAGAATCTGAAATCAGAAAAAAAATAATAACTTTCAAGGACTAGCAGTTTTCATCACATTGTTAGATGAGCTGCTTAGATACAATACCTTGAACAAGAGTAAAAATATATGGACAGAAAAAAAAATTCAGAGTCCATCCCAAGTAACACACATCCTGTTACAAGGACACACCTCCTAAAACAAACAAACAAAACCTAAAATAAACTAACCAAACAAAAACCCATACCTCCTAATTCAGCTAATCCTTCCTTCTAAATAATGTCATTTCATTGTGAATGAAAATTGAAATATATGGGTCTATGGTGGACACTTTAATTCAAACCACAATAGGAATCATCTGGGAAACAGTGGATATAAATTCCAAGATACAGGTTCTGAGGATAAGCAATTTTTGGAGTTTGTCTCAACACAGTATTTGTAGGAAGAATGAAAGACAGTAAAATGGAAAAGTAGAATAAAGAAATGCCATACAGAATCCTCAGAAAAAGAAAAAGACACGGGTGTATATAAATGTGTGTATGTATATGTAATTATAAATTGTATATAATATTTAAATTGTATATATTATATAAATTGCTTATAATATACTATAATATGTTATATATTATTATATAAATATAAAGACAAACTTGTGCTGAATACTAAGAAAATAAATGCAAGTACTTAAATACTATTTTAAATTACTGTATCTCAACATTTACTTTTTAGAATTTGGGTTTTAGTGTTATTTTATTTATATTGATGCTTCTCTTTCAAACTTTGGAGTCAAAGAGAAAATCAGTTAATAACCCATCCATAGCTTCTGCCTTAATTTCCCATCTTGGTTTTTTTCTACTTAGATGTACAGATGTACTGTTGTACATAATATTACATGTTCTTATAGAAAAATAAACACATATGATTTCTGATAATCATAACAATAAACTTTCTTATAAGTAACCTTCCTTTCAAAGTCAGACATTAAATATCAAGATGTTCTTAAAGACTTTTTCTATGGACATGAATATTTTATTATCTGCTAAACAAATTTCTGTATTCAGTAACATTACAAAGTCACAGAAGATGGTATAATCTATAATCTTCTGGTTTTATAAGTAAATTAATTATACTATTTTAGGAGGATGCATTTCACAAAAAAATGTATTCATTTGTTTTCCCTTTCTAAATGGACTTGTGAAGATTAACCAAAGCAATGAGTGGATCACCGCTGGGCAAAGCAGTAGGTTATAGTCCAGTTCCTCACTTAGTGTGAAGAAAGAATGACCAATTCAAGAAGGATAAAATGGCTAATCTGAATTTATAGTCTTTTTGATAATAAATATTGGAAACAAAACAAAAGTACCCTCCCCCTATTTAAATTCAATGTAGTTTATTGTACTTTAATAAAATACCTTGAGAATTGGCCCTTATAAACATGAACTAAAAAAGAGGGATAGTCTTTTGGATTATTTTCTAGAAAATGGGTAGCTCCTTGTTTTGTAGAAACATATAGTAGGCTGTAAACTTATGTGAGTTAAGGCTGAACAGATTTACATGCAAATGAGACTGAGGGACAATACAGTCTTAAGTTTTCTTTAAAACTTTCATTAAAAAACTTTCATAAAAGTTTACTTTCGTTAAAGTAAATGCTTTAATAAAGGAATGTAAAATAAGGAAGGGAGTCTAAATTAAGGTCAAAATAAGTAGACTCTAAGACTGTCATGATAAGTGAAGAATATAAAGATTAATTATCACTTTTCTTAAGTGGGCATTCTTTGTGCTATAGTAGATTTCTCTATTTAGAATGGAGAGTTGGCTGAAGCCAGAAAAATAAAACTCAAGTCATCTTAGAAGAAAGCTGATGTATTAGGCACAAGCATCTGTTAGTAAAGTGATACCTTGGCATCACTAATGTTAATAGGAAGATAGATGAGCACAAAATAATCTCATAAACCCTGTGACCATGTGCTGTATCTATTTATTGTCATATCATCTGTCAATCTACATCCATCTGTCCATCTTCAGTGTTTTGAATGCAATTATACTCCTCTATCATTTTTAATTTTTATTATTATGCATGTGATAGCCTTTTAAGTACCAATGTATGACCAACAGAACTCTCAGACAGATGCCCATCTATTAAAGCAATAGTTGGGAAAAATTCCTGAAGTACAGTGTTAAGAGAACAATGTAATTACTGTGGCATCTGACTTCAAGCCAATGTGTTATTCATTTCTGTATATTTTTTGGCACTAATCCAATGCCATCTTGTTTGAAATGAAGAATGGTATTTCTAACAATTATGACAAACTAATCCACTTAGAGTGTATAGCAGTATTCTGCCAGATCAGGACTTTCCTTCCTGGCCTTTCTTTTATTCCTTTCTTTTGTAGTTTTCAGGTAAAGAAAGATTTTTTTGATTCATAGCTACATGTTTCTGCAGGAATCATAGTTACTTATTTCTTTCTAGACAACAAGTAAATTGGTGACTCAAACATTAGATATACTACGTGTCACATGTCTATATAGATGTGGAAAACATTGGGGAATGTTCATTGATGCATTTGAAATAAATTAAATTGACAATTCCAGTTTACTTAAAGGTATAAAGAAATAGTCAAGATACATTATTTTTAAATTGTACTGCTTAATAATATATATCTAAAGAGATGTTTCAGTTTTTAAAGTTTCTAATATATATAAAAACCAAAAATAAATGAATAAATTCTATAATGAGTAAAAAGATAATCATATAAATGTATATATGAATAAAACATGCATTTGTTTATAAATATAAGTGATAATGACCAAGTTTTCTAGGCCATATTTATGTCTAAAGCTGAGAATACTTAAAACTGATAGTCTATAACTAAATATCAATCATAAATTTTCTATTTTGATTTTTACACTGAAATAAATTATCTTTATATTACATTCAGAAAGAAATGATGTTTATCTACTTATATACATGGGTATATAAATGAAGTATAATAGAAAAGTTGTCTACATTTATGATGTAGTTATAAAATTTATGTCAGAGAAGACTGAAAGATGATTAGGTTGAATTAAACTAAGAATTAATGTGAAGATCGTAAGTGCAGGGTCACTTCCTTTTAGCTTTTGGGATCTCTTATTGATTACTGAGAAGAGAGTCATGGAGGATGAGGAGGAGACCGCAGTCAGTCAGGGCAGGTCATGTACTTGCCTCCAGAACCACATGTTGGTTTGCTCTGAATGTTTTTCTTTAAATATTTGTCTTAATTCTTAAATTTTACATATGTATGTGAGTATATAATCTGTATAATATAGAAAATATCATGGAAGTAGGGATTGCAGCTAGCCCCTTATACATAATTATCATCATTTTACTATTACTTAAAACATGAATAATCTTATTTTTCTTTTGTTTGTTTCAGGCTGATTCTTACTGAGCTACCCAAACTGGACTTGAAGCAACTGTGTGTCCTGGGGTGAACATAAGTTTGTAATCCTCTTGCATCCTATGTAACTATGATGTTTTATTATTTTTCTGAAGAAAGTAAATCATGAAATTGATTCTTTTGGTCAATATATAAATGTTTGTATTAGAGAAATTAAGCAAACCAAATATTATTTGAATACCTGTTCTTGGAGTGGAGCAATAAATTGGCTAATGTAACTAATGTATGAGACTGGGTAAAACGTATATATAGCAATAAAAATTTCATCTAAATATGTTAAATTATGCTGCAGCTAACTTAGAAATTTCAGAGAGATGGTGTAGAAGTTAAGCAGTGATTTATAGACATACAATTTGTATTAATTATGGAACAATAAAATAAGAATATATTTCAACTATTAACTATTATCTATAACAACTTGTAACCAACACTGTAAACAAAGATAAACAGCTATAATCCATTTTGGGGGGTGAGAATGTGGGCGTCATTCTGTAGGCTACTTCTTGCTGAATAGGGGTGCTGGCAATCTCATAGGAACCCTAAGAAAAATTTCGGATAATGGACAAGTCTGTAGTGGAGTAGTCTCTAAGGCTGAGTCATCCCAGCCAATCTCCTTGAAGTAGTTTTGGATACAGAGCTCAGAGGAAACTTCAACAGAGGTGCTGTGAAATGCTGAATCATCTGATCTGGGCCATCCATTTCCATTGGAGATTTTTCAGGGGCTCTTCCTTGATTAAATCTTATTTTCTTTAGTCAGGAATAAATGCACAGTGTCTCATTTTCTGTGGAAATAAAAAGAAAACCTCTTCTCCAAAGTAGTATATCCGTTGATTTCAATTTTAAAGTCAACTCATTTATAAAATATATAGGTTGGATTAATCCAGGAGTATTTATAATCAAATGTCTTTTTAGCAGCTCTTATTACTTCATTTTCAGTCAAAAATATATAGTATCCAGACACTATCTGTAATTGCCGTTTTTACGTGACTTATTACTATTTCTTTTTACTCTATTTCTTTTCTGAGGACTTTTTTCTTTTTTCTTTTTTCTCTCAATCCTACAAAGATACTTCTTAATAAACACTAAACCATTTAGACTTCTTTTTTGAATCTGTCTTTACTGTATATCTCTTATTTCTTATCATTTTCTGTTTCTGACCACACCTTTGCTTGGTTTGGGTGGCTGACCCCCCACCCCCTGCTTCCTCTATTTCTTTCTGTTTCTGATCAGACCTTTAATCTGCCAAGGTGTGGCAAAAGATTAAAGGCTTTACTAGGGTGGTTGACTGACTCAACCCAGCTCCTAGTCTAGCTTCATAGGATTTATCTTTTTAGCCCAGGTACTGGTAGAACCAACGAATACCACTCTGGGGAATTAGGGTCCATACAATCATCAAGTAACAGACTTCTGTCTGCTGCTCATGAACTCCATTTAAGCATTAGGCAGTAGGGTCTCTTAAAAGACTCACAAGTGTTTTGCTTCTAAGGCTGAAAAAAATCCAAGCCTCTGCTTGCCTCCAACAAACATACCTGATCCAAGAAATCACCGCCACTAAAAAGCCATCTTTAACTCTTTTCCCTTCTTGTCCTTATAAACAGAAACCTTAAATCCACCATATCCAGCTCCTTGATTATATCTAGGCTCCTGTGAAACTTTAGGAACCAGCATTTTGTAACTCAAACTGCACTTTAAGGCCAGCCATTTTGAAATTAAAACTCTCATGCCACTCCAAGGTGTCTCTGAACCAAGGCTCACATGAGAGATAAAACTCGGAAGCTGTTTTGGGCTCAGATTCTATGCTCTTGAACCCTTTTTAATCTCTCTCCAGCTTTATGTGGGTATATATCATTTGTTGGTCTGCCATTTCTTGTATTAGGTTTCTGGCCCGGACTTTCCAATCTAGCATGGTGGCCTGGATTTTTGGGCCTAGCCTCAAGTTTTGGACCCTCAAACACATAGACCCTCAGACCAGCAGTCCCACAGAGGCACACAGATGTTTACATTAATTGTTCACTGGTTGATATAAAATTTTATAGATACATTTTTGTATAAAGCACATAAATGTAAGGCGATTATACATTTTACTGTATTACACATGGTAAGTAAAATTCTCAGAATTATCTTCATCGATGGTAAATTTCTACAGAAAAAATATATAATATAGATAATCATCTCCAAGAAGTACTTTAGTCACTGGAAAATCTATTACAAGGTGTGTGAAAAATCAACTAAACTTGATTCTCAAATAAAAAATTGGAATAAAAATGAAAATAAATTATAAGCCTAAATTCATATATTAAAATATTCTCCAAACAATGATTTATATTAATGTTCTCTTATGAGGTTTTGAAATTTTTTTAATTTTATGTTTAATGGAGATTACTAAAAATCCATGTTCAATGTTTCATTTGAGTGAATACTGAGACAATATATCATTATTTTACATCACAAATTTTGGCATATTTATTTTTTTATATTTTATACAGTATAAGCATGAACTCTTTAGATTAAATTATATATTTCACAACCATGATTAAGTCTATTAACTGAGATTTTAGAATAAAAATATTCAAACATGTTTACACTGGTAATGTAACTGTATCAATGGTAGAAATCCCTTAAGATACTTATCTCACATTCATAAATCGCACAGATTTTCTAATGGTGTTTTTACCTATTTTATAATTTTTCATTTTAAATATAACTAAATAACTTTGTGATGCTTATTATTATAGGAAATCTTATCAAGGCAATTATGGTAGGTTAGTAAAAAGAGAGAAGACGTGGTACGTTTGAATGTTTACAGTAAAGTTATTTCTGCTAGTGAAGTTACAATATGTAAATGATTCTGCTAATACTTTCTCAAACAACAAATTTTTCTTTATAAAGTTTGCAAAAGTAAAGAATTTTTTATCACTATTAGACAAAACATTTTTATAAACAGAAAATGTTTGAATAGTGTAAGTTGTTTCACAAGTAGTAAACACTGATCATTGCATCCATGCTTAAAATTAGGTGGATAATCCTTTTACTGAGGCTAATATGGTCATTGCCTGCTTTTATGACAGAGTATTAGGAATCTCCTAGACCATTCAGCTGGTAAAGGTACTGAGTCTAAGGAGGAGGTAATTTTAATCCCCTATACTCACAGGAGGAAAGACATGACTAACACTTAGAAAATAACATCTGACCTTGATTTACATGTCATGATGTGATGTCTTGATATGTAAATTTAAAGGGTAAATTGCTGAAATACATTTAAGAAATAGTCTATCATTATTATCCATCAGGGAAACGAAAATCAAAATGCCCCTGAGAGATACCATCCTACACCTGTCAGAATGGATCAAAAACACTAATGACAGCTCATACTGGAGAGCATGTAAAGTAGGGGGAAATAATACTCCATTGCCAGTGATAATGCAAACTTGTACAACTATTTTTGGAAATTGAGTGGAGGTTTCTCAGAATGTTGGGGAATCAATCTATTTCAAGATTCAGCTACATCTTGGGCATATATCCAAAGGATGATCAATCATTTCACAAGGACACTTGCTCAACTATGCCCATAGCACCATTATTCATAGTAGCCCGAACCTGAAAATAACCTAGATACCTCTCAATCAAGGTAAATATAAAAATATGGTACATTTATACAATAGAGAATTACTCAACAGTTAAAAAAAGTCATCTCTTGTTATATTGGTGACTACTCTAATTTTAATCAGAAAACCTTCATCTAGTAACTTATAGAAACAGATGCAAAGATCCACAGCCAACCACCATGCCGTGCTTTTGAAGTCTTATTGAAGACAGGAAGGAAGGATTATATAAGCATGGATATCCAGGTATTTACAAGGGAGTCCAATTGATCTGAGTTTGTGGGACTCTAGACTAACAGTTTGGGTGATGACATGGGATAAATCTAGCCCTTAAGCGTTTCTATGACAGTTGTGCAGCTTGGTATGTTTGTGAGGCTCCTAGCAGTGGAGTCAGGAATTGTCCCTGGCACTTGAGCCAGGTTTTGGGACCCTATCTCCATATTAAGTTGTCTTGCCCAGCCCTGATGCAGGAGGAGGAGCTTAGTCATGCCTCAACTTGCTGTGCTATGCTGAGGCCACCATGTGAGGCCTTCCCATTTCTGAACAAAGACAGGAATGGAGTCAGAGTGGAGGTAAAGAAGTGAAGATAGGAAGTGAGAAAAAAGAATGGGAGGTCAGAAACCATGTCAGTATATAAAATGAACACTAATTAATTAACAAAGAAAATAAAAGTAAAAAAAAAAAAACTAAGTGATTTCTATGGTGCTAAAGAAATGCAGAAGAATCATAGTATTTTATGGAGCTAGTTTGATCTATGAGTTATCTTGCTATTTTAGATAATATCTGGTTTAATAAATTATTTGAAACTAAAGACATCATTGTGAAGAAAATGAGTAAAAGATACTCTTTTATAGAAGCTCTGATTTTTTTAGTTTAATACAAGCTACTTGGAGAAAGTATGGAATGGCTGAGGTACTGAAGCTGGTGAGGTCCAGTGTTTTCTCTCTTCATCCCCACAGCTCTAAGGTAGAGATGTGATCACGGCCCTCTCTAGTTGATTACTCCGAGTGATTTCAGGTAGAATGGATTAATGTTAGTATAGATTCAGCTCTTTAAATTTATTCATAATAGATTATGTCAACAGGAGAAGATAGAAGTATGTTTACTGTTTGTGGTCTTTTATTGGTACTGCTCTTGCCTCACTTATTTTTCTTTAATCTGCTTAAGTTCATTTTATGTCAATAATAACGTGTCTGTCAGAAGTATCTTTTGCTCAGGTTTTATCACCTTCAGCTAATATCAGAACAGAATTTTATTCCTCTTTTATGAACTTATGTGGCATCAAATGTACTTAAAAGATTTCACTCTTATAAAATTAATTCCTTTTCATAGTTATTATAATGCCTAGTATTCCCTGTAAATCTGCTTGGATTTTGAATGACTGTGGAAGTACATTTCTGGATGCCTCTAAGAATATTTACCAAAGAAAGGTTAATTGAAAGAGAAAAATTCACTGTGAATGTGGGCATCATTAGGCTATGGGCAGAGTCCCCAGAATAAATGAAAAGCAAGAAGAAATTTCAACTCCACTATTCATGATGTTCTGCTTTCTGAGTGTGAAGTTCTGTGAGTGACCTTATCAGATTCCCGATGTCCTTCCTCATTGTCATCATGTATTGTCTGAACAGGAAGTGCAAGCTAAGATGAACTTTTATTCCTCATGCTCTTTTTGTTATTGTTAGGTATTTTTATCACAATAATGAGAAATGTATCAAATTATTGGCTAATAGACAGCAGCAGACAGAGTCTACAGATTATGCAATCTTATAGGAACAATATTTGAATGTTTTGTGATTTTTCTATGATTTTGTAAGTTATGTTATAGAAAATATGAAAAATTAAGTGACAAATAACATATTTATAAGTGTAATTTTGACTGTATGTGACCGTACAGGATTATTTTATTGTTCTGATAGAAGATATTAATTAGCAACGGTGGGGAAATTTGAAATCCACAATGTAAAATAATGTAAGAATTAACTTGCCACACATCCAGTAATAGAGAAAACATTGACTGTTGCCTTGTCTCCTTTTATGGATCCTGAAACTGTAAGTGATTTTATGGTTTGCTAAGAATCTGAATATGAAAAGTAATGCTTATGAAAAGGTTTGATTTCTATGAAAAACTGAAAGTCAGTGCTTTCATTATGACTGGAAAATGTATTGGCATGAAAACAAAACAGTAACTATGTATAAAAGGGATTTCTAGCAAAGTTTAACTCATGAGACAGCTCTATCATGAATTTGAGCTACATACAAACACATATTATATAAGCATTTCCTGTAAAGTAAGTTAGAAAATGCTCCATGCTTGAATATTTCTGAATTAAAAGACAAAAAAATGCACAACCACAAGAATTGACAAGATGTTTAATTTGAGAAAATACTTGAGAAAGAAATGTTTTGTGAGTAATATTAAGTTTTAGAAAAGACTGAATCATTTATGTTCACGTGTACATGTCTGTCTGTCTGTATGTGTTCATATGGATCAATTTTCTATAACTGTATCACACAGAGTTAAATATGAGAGGGCAGTGGTAATAGTAACCACTAAGATGCAAGTCTTCTTAGATACTGTAGCAACCAAAGCATGAAAGTTGTCAGCCTAGAAATTCTAAAATTTTGCTTATCTGATGCCCATATGTGAATCTGCTGAGTACTACAAACCTTCTGCCTTGGAGAATGTGCTAAAGTGAATGGGACAGTCATTCCTATTTTCAATGTCATTCAAACAACGTGTGATTGACATTGGTACGTAATAGCTATTTTCTTTTTCTTTTAATATTTTATGGAAGTATATGCAAGTTTAAATAAGCTCTTTCTTAGACTATCAGTATTGTAGTGTTAAACCCTGGGATTTGGAGCAAGTCTAGCTGCAATGAAATCATTAATCACCTGCATGACCTTGAATAAGGTCCTTATTTGTCTCATTTTCCTGTGAAAAATGACTTTTGCATACTCTGTGGGGCCAGTATGACACTAGGCAGTATCAGTTAACGTGCTTAGATTAGGGTTTGTAGCACAAATTACAAATGTTGGCTATCATATTCCATTGTGTGGGCATTTTCATTGCATGTTATTGGTGTGTTTAGTCTTTGATTGCCCCATGTTCTTTACATTTTGATTTAAATGTCATTTTCTCAGTACTGCTCTCACTGACACTTTTAAAAGCATCTTGCTTTTTCACACTATTTCTTTTGTCAATTTCATTTCCCCCTTAGAATTTAAGAGCTCCTAGCATAACTGGGTCATAAAGACATTCATGCTCACTGCACGTTGGACGTGACAATATGTCACCAATTTTGAAAATACCAAAATTTAATTATATTATTATTTTCTTATGGAGAAACAAGGAGTCAATAAATTGTCACTGATACCACTGAATTATGCATAAATTAAAATTTTTATTGTTCTGACCTTTACTGGCTTTGGACTGTCCTAGAAAAATAATGCAATTATGCAAGGAACTGAACATTTACAGGTACTTTGATACTGCCTATTTCTTTGTAGATTCACAAAATGATCACAATTCATATATTATTTTCATTTCAGTTGTGTTTTATTTCCATACGTAATTATTGTATAATCATTACAAACAAAACTGTTTCATAATATCAATCATACTTCATTCTGTGTTTTCAAAGGGATTATTTCAGCTGCTAACTATAGGTATTTAAGGTGGAGAATTGTGCTACTCAGAGGTAAAATGTACTGTGCAGACCAAGATTGAGTGACAACCACAAGTTTCAGGACTCTCATCTCTTAGCACTCTTTCTCATATAAGGTGAAATTTGGGAAGAGTAACTCTTTTCTCCTTTGTCATTTGTACACCACGGCTCATACTTGGTTTAATTTTAATCTACTCTACCTTTAAATGGGTATCATATCACCATGAAATGCTAATGTAAACGATTATGAAAGCTGTGTCTGAATTTCTATGAATTTTAGTGATCTCTTCCCTTGTATCTACAGTTACATATTTTTGCTTGTATTTTACAATTATCTTATATCCTTCCCATCTATTCGTGTTGCTCATTTTATTTGTTGTGATACATGCATGTTATACTCTTTTTCTCCACTCTGTTATGATATCCTGAGTGACACTCGGACATAATCCTGAGAGTGAGCATTAACCTTAATTTACTGGAGAGTAGATAACTCCATATACTAGAGTCTCAAATGAGGACAGTCCAAATGGATATTCACTCATCCCAAAGTCAAGGCTGGGCTAGGTGTTCTTCTAAAGGGAATGGGCTTCAAGTTATCAGCCCATGAACAGGAACACAGTCTGATTCCATCCCCGGAATGGATCTCCAGTGGCAATTTCTGATTCAGTAAGCTACCCAAAGCTCCAGCCAGTCATCACTGTGGGAACTTTCCTCATAGGGATTATGAGGGAAAAAAAAAGTCTTGATACACAGAAAGACAATGTAGTATGTACTCATTCATAAGTGGATTTTACACATAAAACAAAGAATAACCAGGCTACAATCCACCAATCCACAACACTTGATCAGCTAGGTAACAAGGTGGAACCATATCCAGATACTCCTGGGAAGGGGAAATAGATAAGATCTTCTGAGTAAATGCAGATCATAGGAGAGGATCAGGTAAAGGGAGTTGGGAAAAGAACATGAAGAAATGGGATTGTTGAGTTGGAGGAGAGAGAGAGAAGAACAACAGACTAAATATTTTGATCAAGGGAGCCATTTTAGCTTTATGGAAAAATTCGTTGCTAAGGAAATACCCGAGAATCCACAAAGATAACGCTAGCTAAAACTCCAAGCAATAGTGAAGAGGGTACCTGAACTCTCGCCTTCTCCTGGAATCAGATGATGACTATCTTTAACTGTCAGCATAAACCTTAGTTTAGCATCTGATAGAAGCAGATGCAGAGATCCACAGCTAAGCACTGGGCTAAACTCCCAGTCCAGCCGAAGAGACGGAGGAGAGATTCTATAAACAAAGAGGTGATAATCATAATGAGGAAACGCACAGAGAAACCCGACCTCAGCTATTGGGAACTTACTAAATGTGGTTTGATAGCTAGGGAGCCTTTATGGGACTGATCTAGGCCCTCTGAATGTGCGTGTCAGCTGTGTGGCAGGTTCTGTTTCAAGGGCCTATGGCAGTGGGACCAGAGCATATCCCTAAGGCATGAATTGGCTTTTTGGAGCCTGTTTCCTATAGAGGGATACCTTGCTCAGCCTTGAAACTGGCAGGAGAGGCTTTGTCCTGCCTCATCTGATAGGCCAGACTGTACTGATCCTGCCTGGGATTCCTCACCCTTTTGGAGCTGTGGATAGGGGTGGAGAGAAGCTGGGGAGTGGGGAGGGATGGGAAATAACACTTGGAATGTAAGAAACAAAATCTTTAAATTAAAAAAATGAAACTTTATTTGGATTCCTATTATTTACCTATAGTTTTCTTTTTGTTGCTTTTTATGAACTATAAAATATATTTGTAAGAAACTGTTACGATATTGCAATATAAAACAAATATTTAGATATTGTAACTTTATATGAAAGAAAAAGAAACTAAAAATGTCTATGAAATAATTTTTCTACTTTACAAAATGGCTCCATCTCTTTTAATCATATGAATGCAGCTATATGTTATTCTACATTTGTTTCTAAATGTTTTATACTGTTTGCACACTATAATCCTCAGTAGTTAAGTAGCATTCCTGAATGTAACTATGCTTATACTATTTTGTACAATTGCTTAAAGATTGTAATGCAAATATTCTTTTCTTTTATAATTTGCCAAATATAACATGATCTGTGAAGATACACCAAACCTTATAGCACACCAGGCACCCTCATTTATCTAGTATCCAACAAGTAAGAATTTTCTTTGCTCTTTGTACTTCTCCAATAAATCATTGCCCAATGTTTTCTGGCAGATTTTTCTTCAGAGCAAAAGGCTTCACTTTTGCTTAAGACTAACAGAAGTAAAATATCCCAAGTAACAACAAAGAAGCAAATTAGATCTTATAAATCAACTTTCTCCCCCCTATCTATACCTTAGTCCATATCTGCACAGGGAGCCAGCTAATTGTGACTCTCAACACTTTCAGGAAATTATCACTTAGTAATTTGATTTATAGAATATGTTTGATTAATTTTATTATACTTCTTGCATTAGAAACAACATTTTTGATAATAAAACTAAAGTGATTCATTGACAAATAGGGAGCTTGAGGTTAGCCTGAGGTATATCAAATACTTTTTCCTAAATAACCAATACGGGCTAAGCATGACTTTATTAAAGACTTTGCCTTGTGAAATGATAAAATGATTGTAATTGGTGGATTATAAATTGCATTATTTTAGTCAAATATTGATAAGAAGTTATCCATGTGACAAATACAGATGATAGGAAGTGATATGGGTAAGAAGGACACCAAATAATTAATTGCCAGAATGTTCTTGCTGGAGGCCCGTGATGCCAGAAGACAGTGTTCTTATTCCTGGTTTTGTGTTAACTCCTTTGTGTTGAAGCTTATATGAAGCTGAGAGATGGAATCTCCACATCTACTGTTTGGACCAAATGAATTGAGTAATTTCTCTCTTCCCTGTGTCTGAACCAAATTTCTGCCTTTAGTACTTTCTTTTTTAAAAAAAGTAGTGCCCATGCCTCACATCCTACCACTGCTGCAGAGTAATTCTGCTTTCATGATTGACTTTAAGCACCTTACAATAAAAATATTGATACCTACATCTTTTTCTCTTTGCTCTGTGAATTTTATTCTACAATTTCACAAGACAAGGACAAAAGCATTCTGAATGCATTAAGGTTTTGTGTGATCAACAGTGTCTCACACTCTAAACCCAAATTTAAAAATCCACTCATGATCTGAAAATATGAAAAACAAAACAAAACCCCACCAATTGCTCTCAAAGATAACCTTAAAAATGTTCATAATTGTATAAATGCACCTACAAACAAACTGTTATCCAGACTATTATCCAAGACTGATAGTTTCTAAGACCCTTTCTGATATCTCAATCCACCTCTGTACAAACATCTTATATAAATGATAAGTATTTGCATATAATAAAGTCACTCACTATGTTACACTTTATTTCAAATTGTTGAACACACTCAATGTTATACAAACGTTATTTCATACATAGAACATGCTTATGTCACAGAAGATGCCCCTATCTTCTGGCTCTTAGACTCTTTCCTTTTCCACAGTTTTCCTGATTTTTTGAGCATGATTTTAATTAAGATGACCCAATTGGGGTTGGGCACTCTATATTCAGTTATTCTTGGGATCTTGACTAGTTTTTCCATTTCTGTAGTGTTCCTTCTCTGCTGATAAAAAGAAAGTTTTCAAAATCTGATCATGTGAACAAATCCTGAAAAGTGAGAATACCAAGACAATTTGAAAGGGTATATTTTACAAGGCCCTATAATTAGTGAACAGCTTCATACAATAGTGAAAGGTTCCTGAGAATGGAAAAGTCTCTCTTTATCAAGGATGGGCCCCTTGTTATGTTACCAAAATGCCAGTGCCAGCTCAAAACAATGTATATGCTATTTAACAATAATAAATACATAATAGGAGGTCATGAATTGGCAGGGAGTATAAGTGATAAAATTAAGAGCATATTGAGGGAGGAGAGGTGTGTGGGTAAATGATGCAAGTACAGAATACATAAATGAAATTCTCAAAAACTAAAAGGGAACAATATAAATGCTATATGAATGTAATAATATTGAATTATTTTAATGATATTAAGAAAGTAATCAGTATGCTCTTTTCAGTGAACTATTAAGCCCCAAATAACCAATATCTGCTTAAAGGAAGAAACACCTTCTCTAAGTGGTGTATTTGCATTTGCCAGTGTGTAAGTATATATCTGTGTATACCCATGCATGCATGTTGTTCCACGTGCCTCTCTTCAATGGTTTTTACACCAGAATTCCCTCTTCTAGGTATCTGTATAATCTAGGTATCTCAGTCATTATACTTTCTCATTGTCTCATTAATGTAGCTACTTCCTGTAACCTTCTTCCTACTAAGATCTGGTCTTTCCTATCCTATTAAACTCTTCTCATTACTCTGAGACTCATTTCTTTTTCCAAGAAACTGTGAGAATGGATTCTAGTGCTAGTCTACTCAATTCAGTATTGATATCCTTCAGGCTATTCTGAAACTGAAATTATTCCTAGTACTTTTGGCCTCTTGGTCTTTCCTCGTTATAAGATAGTCTGTCAGAAGTAAAACTGTAGAGAGTTGAAGCAAGAGAGAAACTTCTCTTTACTTTTCCAAGTTCTAAGATACATTCCTCTGTTTTGCCTACATTAAAAAAATGAGTTGAAATTATATGGAAAAATACCTCAAAATAAAAAGTGCTAACCCTGAATTTAATCTCAATCATATATGACTTACATTGATGGCTTTTAATTTTTACTATTATTATTGCACTTAGTGCCCTCAAAAACTAACAAGACACTTTAAATTAGAATAATATTTTTAACTAAAAATTTAGACATAAAGCATTTTTACACAATATAAATAGTTTATTTTTATTGCTGATTGTACAGTGTTTCCAGGCATAATATGTATTATGTATGTTTAAAATGTATACTGTAAATCACCATTATGTAGTGATCAAAAATAGCCTACCCTCTAATTAATGAACAATAATTCAATTAATTGTATTCTTTATTTTATCATTTGCACTAAAATTAATTTACACTGTACATAACAATCTTTCAAATCATCAAAATGACACTTTAAACAATGAACATCAGGTTTTATTATGGTCTCAGTATTGGAATCAAATTTTCAGGTAATGAATTTTATAAATAAATGTTAATACTTTATGCATGTTTGAGCTATATGATCAAAGAAATGTGCATCAAAAATTATAATTAAAAACTAATATATAATGCCAGCAATTTAAAAGTTTCCTTATAACATTTATATGGGGAAAATGTATGAGGATACCAGCTGTGTTTTCTTAAAAGAAATTGATTTTAATTTAAATTCAATCTATTTTAACTTCAATGTCACTGCCAGTGGCTATTTTATGAGCAGTTGCTTAGATTTAAATTACAATCTAACATTCTAATTAAAATGTTTAATTTCTTTTTGTTTATAAAAGTAATAATTACATTGTTGAGATATTGAAGAAAAAAATCTGTGGTTTTCTCTGTACATTCTCTGTTGAATTTGTGCTTTGAGAAGAATTCTGATTAAGTAGAAGCAAGGAAATATATATAGTCTGCTATAGTGAACTATTTTTTGTATGCTCATACACCACTTTTCCAAGAATTTTGCATTAATTTCCAAATAAAACAGCTTGGGGAATTTTTTTTTCTGTCATTCTATTAACCTGTGTTTGAGTTTAGTAACACTACACACTGTTAAATCTAAAGTTTTCCAAGTAATTTTAAAATTTGTAGTTTGAAGTTTTCTTTTGAACAAGTATAAACAAATTTGTAATAGAAAGAAGGCCTCTCTGCAGGGGTTACATTTTTTCCTACTGGGGAATGCCAAATATCTCTTGCTTTCATGCCACTACTACTAGCTTGAGACCCATCATGTAGATCAAAATTGCCTGGAATTTGAAGCACCATTTATGTCTTTTCCTCCAGAATTCAGGTATTACAGGATGGTGTCACCAGATCAGGGTCAACTATTACATTTATAAAAATGTTTGTATTTGTTTCATGCGTATGGTTCTTTGTTAGCATGTTTATCTGTGTATTGTGAGTTTTTAATGCACAAGAAGGCCGGAAGAGTGCTTTAAATCCTATGGAATTGGTGATACAAATAGTTTTATTCATAATATGGATCCTCAGGGTTGAAATTTTGGCTTCTGTAAGAGTGACAGGTTGTTTTTACCACATCAGTCATTTCATGACCCATTATCATATTGTTTAAAAAGATTAAATTTAGTCCTCAAACTTATATAAAAATTACAGGCATGTAAGTAATACTGGGAGCAGAAGAAGCTCTTCCATAGAAGAGCATACTATTGTCTAATGCCAAATTATTAGCCCTGGAAATATGCCTACAGTTAGCATCATGTGAGAGTAGATTCTATTTATGTTATTATAATGTTTATGAACACATGTGAGAGCAAATTGATTACAATTATATACTATTAATTTGAAATAAAGCAAAGGGTGTATAGGGGAGACCTTAAGGAAGGAAAGAGAAGAAAATGATATGATTATATTGTAATAAAAATAAAGAAATAATTTTAAAAATGGTAGTTTTGTTTTAGTTAGATGTATGTGGAGGCATTTCTCTGTGAGTATATGCATGTAATTTCAAGAGTCTATAAATGTCAAAAGTCTCAGATTTCCCTGAATCTGGAGTTAAAAGAGGTTTACAGACACCCAAGGTTGTTTCTTTGAATTGAACTCAAGTTATCTGTAAGTGCAGTGAATGTTCTCAGTTTCTGAAACATCTCATAATTCATCTTTCATATTTTATGACACAATATAAGATATTCATAGCAATATATATGTACATTGTTTGATTTGTTAAACATTTCTTGTTGTCCCCAAATTTTTTTACTTCAAAAGAGATAAGAGGCAAGTTGCTGTGATGTGGAGAGTCACATGGATGTCATCAGGCCAGCTGGTGACATGGTTGTCTTAGTCTTCTGTCTATGTGATCAATTGATTATTGAGAAAGGCCTGGAGATTTCCAAGCCATTAGTGGGCTTTTCTGTTCATACACCCCAGGCTGGCAGCTTTGTTTCATGTGTTTAGGACGCTCTTATTCTATGTGAATATAAATATCTATTTATCTGGTGTTGTGCACCTTCGGGAATGTGCTGTAATGAACTGTTTCCTCTTGTTTTTATAAGATGACTCTTTTTATCCACGTAATATTTCTGCTCTGAAATCTGCTTAGCTTGATATTTATACAACATTTCAAGCTTTATTTTATTACTGTTGGTATTGCTTATCTTTCTCCATACTTTCAACTTAACCTTTCCTGTTTTTATATTTCAGGTGGATTTCCCGTAAAGACTGTATGATTATATGCTAACTCTTCATCCAACCAAACAACCCTAGTCTTTTAAATGGAGTGTTTAGACCTTTCCACCTGCTTTTGATAAGAGTTAAATTTGTTTTGTTTACTCAGCCTACTGTTTTTCCTCATTCTCTGTTTCTCTTTGAGAACTTTTGTTATAGGTCCCATTGTTGGACCTATAATAATAAAAAATAAACAAGCAAACAAACCAGAAACAAAAGAGATAAGAAATAGTTTACACTAGAGCCAAAATATGAGTGAATATGGCCCACTATAATAGATTCAGATTTCTTTGGTTCAGTCTTCCAGTGTGGTAACAGATTCATGAAGCTTTTATTAAAACAGAACAAACAAAATCATGGACAAAATACTGTTTAAAAATACATTAATTTAAACATGACTTTTGGGGGAAAGCCCAGAAATCTCAAAAGTAGATCTCAGAAGCTATCTGAGTGCATTCTTTAATATTTCATTTGTGGATGCTGGTACTTTACAAAATAATTTAAATTATTGTCCTAAGTTTTTATTTTTCATACAGAAGAAGATAATAAATGACTCTGAATAGGGTTAAAGAGAGTCCAAAGTAAATTGTTATTGGGGTCTGAACTTGCAGCATCCAGGCTTTCCCTTAATCATTGAAGCTGTGATATTTTAATCAGTCTTGCAGAGTGAGCGATATCAGCTACATTTTTTTTTTTCCCCAGAAATAGTTGTTTGCATTCATTCTCATTTTCCTCTAAACAACAAATGATTCTCTTCTGGTTAGCAATTCAATCTATGCATGTTGATAACTTCTATCATTTCATAGGATATTTGAATGGTCATAACACAAGTTAATTTTTGTGTTTGTACAGAGAGAAGGGGAGTTTTTAAGAAACAACTTCTTGACTTTGAGATAAGGAAATCAGACTTACCTGGAGTGGATGTGCCAGGCTGAGCTGACCCACCTTGGGACTTCTTACCCTTTTGGGGAGGGAATGGGTGGATGGGGAGTGGGAGGGTGAAGGCTAACTGGGAGGGATTGGGAGGAGGGAAGGAAGGAGGAGCAGGAGGATACAACGCGGATAAAAAAAAAAAAAGACATTTTCTTTCTTATAAAACAATTATAAAGTGAAGGTAAAAAAATCTCATCTTCCTTAGCCAAAGAGTGGGCGGAGAATCAACATGGATGTTTAGAAAGCACAGTTCCTATGTAAGTAAGAGATGTCCCTATAGAAAATGAACAAGTAGTTAGGGTCAGAAGACAGGCATTAAAAATAGAGATAAATGATGGCTTCCACATTAATTGTATATTTAAAAGATTCATAACAAATTAATGTAATATAACAATCAACTATTATCTGATAATTGATAATATTACATTTATTCCATTGGGCAGTTCTTCTGACTAATTCACTAGCAATTACTCGCTTTGGAAGTGGTCATAATCTTGCTGCCCAACACAGTCCAATATTCTTCAGATGAAAATAGTACTAATGATGGAACTGAGCAGAGATTACAATATTAAACACCAAGAGAATAATTAATTATAAGCAACATGAAGTCAGAAGGAATATATAAAGACTTAAGATTAGTCCTTCCTAGATGCTCCTCAAAATCACATATTTATATAAGTACAAATACCATATTTATATACATATTGAAATAATGTATAATGGGTGGTAATTAAGGTAGAATTTATATGCTATCAGTCAGAGAATTGGAGGACTAAGAAATTTGGGCTGTTTCTAATTTCTACATGATATTTCCTGAATAATACTGCACTGTTTCTTAGAGCTATTTCTTGAATGTGTATTCCCAATTCCTGTTAACTGACAATTCCCTGTAATTTAAATTGTCAGTCCTATAAAATTGACAATTTTCATCATCGATCTTAATTTTTTTGTAGTTTCCAAAGTGCAAATTTGTTTATTATTATTTTCAATATTCTTATGTACCTAGTTACAGTTCCTAAACTGTTTACACTAATATGAAATGTGTCATTTTACCAGATTATCAAAATTAGCAGGAGATAATACAGGTATGTATGCAATATAAATATATTTATTATAAGAAAAGAAAAATTAAATACAATAATAAATATAAAGTATTTCTTTCTTTATTATAGACCATATTACACATGCATTGTTTGTATTTTGTTTTTTGTTTTAGTTCAACATTCAACAGAACAATTTTCTCAGATTAGAATTTATGTATTCTTCTAAACACAATCATTTCAATATTATAATGCTAAAGTCAATGCTTTTATGTAAATCAATCTATGGTAGTCATCCATAATTTTGTCCATAACTAAAATGACATGATTTGAGAGACATTTCAAGAGATGATTCAAAAGGTTATAAATAAATGTACCATAAAAATAAAATGTAATTAAACTTCTTTTGGGAGGAGCATTGTTAATATTTCTTTTTTCCTATTTAAATTTGCCATTAAATGCTATTAACCATAGTACTACAGTACACATACATATCCCTCTAACGATTGTGGATTGCATGTATAACCACTTTCACCCAGGAACTAACCTTCCAACAGTTATTATTCATGTATTTCTGCTCCATTGATAAGAACTGCAGTAACTCTTAGATCCCATCTTTTTTTTTTTTTTCTTTTTTTTTGCTATGCCAATGTACATTGGCTTTTTTATGTGACAAAACATACAGTGATGGGATGTGACACCAGAAGTGTAATGCAATATGACACACCAGAAATGTAAAGGGTAAAAAGATTAGCTATTTGGTGTCATATTAGATACGGAATCTCAAATCCAAAATGACTCCGGCAGTTACTAATGGAGTGAAAGGTATGGTATTCAGTCTGTATGTGAAATAATAAACTCAGAACTTCATTACAACACATTTTGCAAACTCGGAAATACAGGCTGATGCATTAGAAAGTGTTATAAAAGAGCATTGATATGTAACACAGGTCAAATTATTTCATGATGACATTTTTTGTAACTATTATGCCTTGACTTGTATGATGACTTGTATGACTTGTATTGAGAAAGCAGGACATACATGAATTGTAACAATTTTATAAGAAAACATAACAAATAGCATTATATTGCAATAGATGTGATTTGTGTACATTGCAATAATAATAAAAATAATTTTAAACTACTGAAATGCCATAAAATGATTTTAATATCAGAGACCAGCAGCATATTTTAAGTAGATTAAATTATTCAATTAGTGTGACTTTAAAGGAATTTGATTCAGGAAAAAAATAATCAGGTATTTATTCCATTTCTGATATGTAATACTACCAGGCAAGTTTTCTGTCTTCCTGGTTTATTTTTGTTGAGTGCATTAACTTTCATCTCTACATCTATTTAAAATATTATAATCTTTTATTTGTTTTAATACTACTTTTTTATCAGTGGAATTCTCTCCTCTGTGACATATATCTCAAAAAAGTATGAAGAATAAGTATAACTTTTTATTATATAAAAAACAATATTAATTCAAAAGCATTGTTTATTATAAGAAAAGCTTATTTCATTTTCTGAAGTATTAACTTTCCTTTTTTTCTTCTTTTACCATCCAAAAAAAGTGCTGAGTCAGTGCAATATATTCCTAATTCTGACCCTTGACCACTTTGAAGACAAATTATGTTAATCTAGTACTAATCTCCAGCAAATGGTAAACTGATTTTATCTCCTTGTTCAGATTTTAACTTATACAATTACCTGTACGATTTCAAGTGTTCAAGAAAGAAGGACAATGTAAGTGCGAGCAGAGATTGGGTAATCCTGAATGAACTATCTACTTTTCTTAGTTTTTTTGTTTTTTTTTTTTTTTTAACTGCCAGGGAAGTTTTGAAATAAAGAGGGATAAAAGAAGTGATTGAGAAATAGTGACTGATTGTTATCTGGGTCTAATTGTTTTTAATAGTATTAGAATATATTTATTAAAATAATGCATCAAGTTTATTAGATTTAAGAATACTAGAAAAAACTAATTTCTTGTTCTTCATATCAGAATAAAAATATCTTAATGTAAATAAAGTGATTGTGTTACAAATAGCTTCCATTTCTTTGGCTATGTGTTCACAAAGCAATGTAGCTAAAATCATTTAAAATGATCAAAATTCAGTAAAAATATAATTTAAATAAATACAAGTTGCCTTGCTGAGATTTCACATATAGTAATAAAAATAAACACAGAAGTGCAGACTGCAGTTCAAACACTAAATTTTAAAAAACATAGTTATGCACATGAAAAGTACAAAAAATTACTTTTGAAATCACAATTATACAATATATTTTAAAACAGCATTTATTCATTTACTTTAATCTTACTAAAATTAAATATTCAAATACTAATATAATGTCTTAATTTACTTTGATAACATTCTTTTATAAGATTTGTATGGAATAGTCCATCTATTGAATAATTTGATATAAGAAAGAATAGTAAATTATGGTAAAGTGTTTGAGCATTTTATAATCTTTTCAAATATTCTGAGTACATTGGATGAGACAATGATAAACATATCTTATAAAAGCCTAATACTCTGTGAATAGAATGTAGATGTTTCTTTTGTATGACATGTTCTTATAAGATATAAATATACTGATAACAAAATTTATGTCTGTAAAATTATATTAACATCACTCATAGAAAATGAGTAAAAATTGTGCAGAGAAATGTGGGATGAGAGCAATCACATCATATACTAAAGTCTTAGAATTGACTGACAGAGCAAAGTTCCTTGGATATTGTCAACTTCTGATAATTTTCCACTGTTGTTAAGTGTATTTAAATTACTTATGTATCAAAAGGGAACAGTAATGCAACATTTAGACTATCTTTGGAGATCCCCGAATCTGAAGTAAAAGATAAGCAACATCACAGAAGAACTGAAAGACTCTAAAGGCTGAACAATAATATGAAGAGTCTATATTATGGAAAAGTTTAGGATATTTGTAATTATGAATTCATGATGCAGAGAAATACTTAATGAGAAAATATGTAGTCTTATGCATAAGGGCCTTATGAATCTAGCTTTCTTAGGTGGTAAAGTAATGTGGGAATGCCTTTCTGAATGCTGTGAATATCAATCTTTAAATAAAGGAGCTGTTTTGGCCCATGACAGGCACCATAGAAAAAGTAAGAGGAGGAATCAGAATAGGTAGGAGGATCAGGGCAGAGTCAGAGAGAGAAGGAGCCAGAAGCCCAAAGGAGCAACATGTAAGGAACACAGGTAAGCCACGGGCCACTTGGCAGACAGGTTATTGGATACAGGTTGAGCTGAGATGTAAGAGCAAGCTAGTAATGTGCCTGAGCCATAGAACAAACAGCATGAAGTTAATATAAGTGTCTGAATCATTTCTGGGCACCTGAGCAGCAGCAGAGGGAGGCTAAGGGGTCTGGTGTGGCAGGGTCTGTGCCTCTGGCCGCCCAGGACCAAGAAACCTCACTACTAAAATAAAGTATCAGTAGAGGCTTCCTAAAGAGGAAGCACCAATTGTTTTCAGTGATGTACTTTGTCATGAGTTACCCATGCTTATGTGGATAGGAGTGACACTATTTAAAACAGGGGGTGGTGAAGACTGTTAGACAGGTTGTCAACCTGAAAAAATATAGATCCACTTTTAAAAAGTCTCAATGAAAGATTATAAACAAGACTGGCTATTGACATATCTATGGATAACTGCTAAGTTGCCTTAATTGATGTGAGAAGATCAAGCCTAAACATGGGCCAAAACTTTTTCTTGTTTTAAGACCTATGTGATTAAGTAGAGAAAACCTTCAAAGTCTATAAGTATTTTGTTGGAATTTTGATGAACATTGCATTAAATTTGTAGATTGCTTTTTTATAGATGGCTATTTTTACTATTAGTTCTCAATTACTCATCAATAAGCTTAGAAGATATCCATCTTCTTATCTCTTCACCATTCACTTTATTTTATTATTTTTTATTAAAAATGTCATTTTTATCCATGAATCCCCCTGTTCCCCCTCCCTTCCCTCCTCCTAATCCCTCCCAGTCAGCCTTCAGCCTCTCCCCTCTCCATACACCCATCCCCTCCCCAAAAAGGACAAGAAGTCACAAGGTGGGTCAGTTCAGTGTGGCACATCCACTCCAGAAAATGTGATGTCACATTCCAAAGTCAAGACTGGGTTAAGTGTTCCTCTGAAAGGAATGGGCTCCAAGGTGCCATTCCTCACACAGGAACACAGTCTGATCTCATCCCTTGAGGCTTCACATACTGCTCATGCCAATCGAGAGTTGCCTACCCATAGAGGGCCTACCTCCTTTACTTGATGGATCTCCAGTGGCTGTTCTTGATTCAGTAAGCTCTAGCCAGTCCTCTCTGTGGGATTTCTCTTCATAATCCCTATCCCCTTACTCATACAGACTCTCTTCCCCTACTCTCAGCTGGACCAGTGCACAGCCATGGATCTGCCTCTACCTCTATTCATTGTTGGATGTAGATTCTGTGATGATGAAACTTAGGATGGTTATTCATTTGATTATGGGGGAAGTACTGTTTAGGCATTCCCTCCAAAGACTTGAATTTATTGTAACACAGGACTTTCACTTGCTAAAACAGACTTACCACAAGATATTTTATATTATTTGTTGAAGAAAGATGTTGTTTTCCAATTTTTTACAGACCTAGAATGAACATCATTTAACTTCATATGCAAAAACAGATGAACAGAAAAACTAACATAATCATGCACTATAAAAGAATGTCGGGAAGTATCACATTATTTGTCTCAAACTATTACAGAGCTAAAGCAATAAAAATAGCATGCTATTTGCACAAAAACAGACAGAACAGACAGGTGAATCGTTGAAATCAAATGAAGACCCAGACATAAATAAACACATCAATAGGCATGTAATTTTTTGAGAAGTCACTATTGTACAATGAAAAAAGAAAACTTCTTCAACAAAAAGTGATACCAGGATGTCAACATATAGAAGAATGCAACTATATTCATATTTATCAAAATGCAAGTATAAGCGATTCAAAGACCTCAACATAAAAACTTATACACTGAACCTGATAGAAGAAAAATTGGAAAAGTCATGAACTCCTTTAAAAATGGGACAAGTTTCTGAACAAAAATTTGTTAGCATAGACTAACAATTATCTAATAATTAATTGTTAAGATCCTTACTAATTAATAAGTAAGATCCAAGGAAATGTAAAAGCTTCTTTAAAAGCAAATAACAATATCAGTAGGAAAAAAAAAAAAACAGCAGCCTACATAATGTTAAAAGATCTTCACCAACTTCATACCTGATAAAAAGCTGATTTCCAAAATATATAAAGAACTCAAGAAACAGGATATAAAAACCTAAATAATCCAATAAATAAGAGATACAGATTTAAACAGAAAATTCTTATCAGAAGAATCTCAAATGTCAGAGAAATGTTGAAAGAAATGTTTGAAATGCTTTGTCAGAGGATATGCAAATCAAAATGACTCTAACGTTCCATCTTATTCCCGCCAGAGTGGCTAAGATTGAAAAAACTGATGTGGAGCAAGGGGAACACTCTGATGGGATTCCTAACTTGTACAGCTACTTTGGAAATGAATATGGCTTTTTCTCTGAAATTTGAGAACTGATCTACCTCAAGACCCAGCTATACCACTCTTAGCCACATACCTAAAGATATTCAATACAAGGACACTTTCACAGCTGTGTTCATTGCAGCTTTATATATACTAGAACAAAACCTGAATACAATCTAAATGCCCCGAACCAAAGAATGGATATCAAACTATGGTTCATTTACACAAACCAGTATTACTCAGTTGTTAAAAACAGTGACAACATTAAAGTTTAAGACAAATGGATGGAACTAGAAAAATCATCCTGAATGAGGTAAACTAAACCTAGAAAAACAAACATGGTATGTACTCACTTATATATTAATATTCTCTGCAAAAGTAATGGACAACAATACCACAATCTATAACAGAGAGAGGCTGGATAACAAGGAGGTTCAAAAGAACACATGGATATTGCTGTAGAACAATAATAACGATGGACAACTGATAAAACTATTTATTTATTAAAAGGTTCAAAGGAGATGACTCACTGATACAAAAGGGATTAAACAGTCATACAGTTTTCCTGGAAAGTCTGGACTGGTTCCCCATAGCTTCATTCAGCTCATAAGATCCTCTATCCAAGGGCACAAGAAAGATGGGGCTCTTTGTATGTGTGTCCCTTCTTAAAATAGCCCTGTGGCCATGCCATGATCACTGGTGTCCCAAGGCCAGAGGTTATTCCCAAATCTATGCTGACCAAGAAGTAACACCTTTAGGTAAGAGTGTAATAGTACCTGCTCTCCACTATACTCTGGGAAGGAGAAACAGAATATATATTGTAAGTAGGCTAGTGGTCGGTGGGGAAAGGAACATGAGAGATTGAGCTGGATGACTGGAGGAAGAGTCATCCAGTCATTCACTGAAAACATAAGAATAAGGGGGTCTTTCAGAGTCATTAGCAAACTTTGTACAAGGGAAATTCATAGTAATCTGCAGGAAAGACCTTAGGTAATTCCCATAGCAACAGTGGATACATAACCTGACCTGACCTGTGACCTGACACTACGTCCCAGGGAATGATTGGGACACCAATCACCACAACTTTGACCTACATTCTGTCCTGTCTATGAGATATGGTGGTGACACAGAATTTTTGCATGGCCAACCTAATCAGGCCCATCATGAGACACATGCCATGAGAGTGAGCCCATACCAGACGAAGTCAGGAGTTCTATGATCTAGAATCTAAATGGGCCAGAGACTTATGATAAAACCAAATAACCAGAAAAAAAAGTTAACTTAATGGTGCCTAACTGCATTCTCCTCCTATACTTAAAGACTGATGACTGTTGCATATGTCTAAGAGAGCCTTTATGCAGAAACTGATGAAACAGTGGCAGATCCATAGCCAAACATCATTTAGTCAAGCTGAGGAAATCCTGCTGAAGAGATGGAGGAAGAAACATAAGAGCAAGAGGGGTCAAAAGCATCTCTCTCTCTCTCTCTCTCTCTCTCTCTCTCTCTCTCTCTCTCTCTCTCTCTCTCACACACACACACACACACACACACACACACACACACACACACACCAAGCAAGCAAGCAAGCAAACAAACAAACAAACAACCCCCCCAAAAAAACAACCCAAAGAAAGAATAATCCTTCATTCACAGGAGCTCAAAAAGACTGAAGATTGAACAAACAACCAGAGAGCCTACATGGGGCCAACATAGGCCCTCTACATGTATGTGACATTAGAAAATCTTGTGAGACAACAGTGGGAGTAGTGGTTGTTCCTAATACTTTGGCTGCCATTCGGAAACATATTTGTCATACTGCATTGCATTGTCCAGCCTTAGTGAAAAGGGAAGAGTTTCACCTTACTTCAACTTAATATCCAGAGGGGGCCTGCCCCTTACTAAACAGGAACAGAGAAGTAGACTGGGGAGGGTAGGGGACAAGGGGCACCCAGGAGCAGGGAACTGGAGAAGAGGGAGGGAGGAGAAATGTGGATTGTATGTAAAAGAAATAGTTAAATTTAACTTTAAAAAGAATAGAGAACACTGTCTAAACACTAAGCATATATCCACTTAATCTTTTTTTTTTTTCTTTTTTTTTTTTGGCTTTTGACGATGGATGTGATGTGAAAAGCTATCGCAAGTTTCTTGGCTTGACTGCCTTAGTGTGATTGATAGTAACTGGTATTATTACGTAAGTAAACCCTTGTTGCAATGAGGTTTTCTGGTCCTGGGGTGGCCAGAGGTCCAGACCCACAGACCTTCAGCCCCAGACCCCTTAGCCACCTGCTGCTGCTCAGACCCCCAAAATGATTCAGACGCTTATAAGTTCATGCTGTTTGGCATATGGCTTAGACACATTGCTAGCTAGCTATTTCACCTTAATTCAACCCATTTTCATTAATCTATCCTGCCATGTGGCCCGTGGCTCAGCTGTGTTCCTTACGTGCTTCTTGGCTGCTGGCTCAGTCTGTCTGACTCTGCCCTGCTTCTATCTATGTTCTGATTTCCCCTCCTACTTTTCTATGGTGCCTGCCATGGGTCAAAACAGCTCTTTTATTTAAAGATCAATACTCACAGCATACAGAAAGTTATTCCCACATCAAACCCTCTCTCCAGTAAATTATTTTATGCCATAATATTTTATCACAGCAAGGGCAATAAAATTGCCCAAAGGAATCAGAAACAACCACGAAAGATATGACTATGCTAAAATTGTGGGTGATGTTGGAATGCTTTTCTGTATGCTGTGAATATCAATCTTTAAATAAAGGAGCTGTTTTGGGCCGTGACCACACCATAGAAGAAGCAGGAGGAAAAATCAGAGAATAGGTAAGAAAAGCAGGGCAGAATCAGAGGCAGATCGAGCAAGCCACCCAAAGAGCAACATGTAAGGAACACAGGTGAGCCACGGGCCACGTGGCAGGAAAGATTAATAGAAATGGGTTGATTTAAGATAAAAGAGCTAGCTAGCAATGTGCCTGAGCCATAGACCAAACAGCACAAAGTTAATAAAAGCATCTGAGTCGTTTCTGGGGGACTGAGCAGCGGCGGCGGATGGCTAAAGAGTTTGGCGTGGCAGGGTCTGGGCCCCTAGCTGCCTGGGACCAAGAAACTGCCCCTACAACAGATGAGTACTTGGTGGAAGATGAGCCATATTTTTGGTGAGTGTGTATAAGCAAAAAGACAAAGTAAACATAAGAGGTTTCGAGTTTGAGATTCAAGAAGGACACTGATTCTGCCGGCTATTTAAGTAAGACATTTATTACAATTATTATCAATGTCATAGGTAGACAAACAATGGCCTCATAGGGGTACATGGCAGAGCAAGGGTCTCTTTTTTTACTTTTTAAAAAGAGAAAAAAAATCGTTAATTACATGATTGATGGTTGCTTACAGTCATGTTGTCTCAATCCTATTGTATAAGGAAAAAGAAAAAAAAATCTGTTAGGCTGGCTCTTAAATGCAGAATCATCTATAAGAGTGGAGACAGAGACATTCTGTAAAATAAGTTTTAATAGGAGCTGTAAAAAACTGACATGCCCCTGGATAACAGAATGATGAGGGTCCAGAACTTATCATACACTTGTATGAAAGTACCAAGTAATATTTTAATTTTAAAAATTCAACACTGACAAAACATAAAATGCTAATAACTTTAATATTCCTCTGCTAAAAATAATTAGATTATGGCAAATTAAGAATTTAGCAATATAGTATTAGTCCGGATACTAGTATGTTATATGTTGTAGATGTGTCTGCAGTAGTTTCCTGGGTTAAAGGATATCTCTACATGACTAAGCGTTTGAAGAATTCATCTAGTCTCACTTAATGTAGCTCTTGTAAAAAATACCTTTTTCTTCCATTTAGTCTTTTATATTTGATATTTTAATATGGCTATGGCTACAGACTTTCTCCCTTTCCTTTCTTCCCTCTAAATGTTTCTATAACCCCCTACTTGTCCTCTGCTTTCATTACTTGCTGAATATGTAAGTGTGCACATAGATATGTGTATGTAAATCTGCTCAGTCTGTGTAATGTTGCAAAGGTATTGAATTTAATAAGGATATCCACAATATTTTAACAATCATTTTTAGTTTTATTTCAAAAGATATTTTAATTCTGGTAGAATATAGATCAATTAGTATTTTAACTTAAATGTATAAAACTATGAACAGATATTCCATATTCATAAAAATTCATTTATAATAAAATTATACACAATATGGTGACATAAGTGATGTAATGATATTATGCAAAGTGCTTTATTTAAAGCCATGCTTAAAATATACATCATGGTACTTTAATAATTAATTAACATATGAGAAGTTTTTAAACACATGAAAGTAAAAACAAGAGAGGTAATTACTGGCATAAGAGAATTAAAAACATATTACTAGGAAGCTTATAATATATACATTACAGATTAAACTGTATAACCAATGGATTTTATTGGAAGACTTTTTTCAACTGGAAACTGGTTTGTAAGTCAACTCACAAAATTCATAGGTGATTTAATAAAAATTTACCATATTTTTCTATGGTACAATGAACTAAAAGCATAAAGTTATAGTGATATCTAAAAATCATATGTGAAAAGTTACAAGAATTATTTCAAATATGTTATTAAAGCTTAATTTTTCAAATTATAATCAACAAGAAATGTTTTTTAAAGTCATTAAAATTTGTTTCTTCCAATGTTTTCTTAGAAATTAACAAGAAATTAATTTTCTTTTTTAATTTTTAGTCATATTGAATGCAAGAAGATTCACCATTAAACATCATATGTTACATGTTTCATGACCTATGAAAATGTTGCCAACATTTATCACCACATTCTGAAACACTCATGTCCCAACTTACTGCACCACTTCAGGTTTCTGAAAATAGCTACTAGCCACTAGAATTTGTGTTTCTGAAAGGATTTTTTAAAGCAGAGAAAAATACTTTGAAGCTGTTTTTTGTCACCTTTATAACAATTCATGTCTGACTTCTATGTTGGAGATAACATCTTGTGAAAATCACGTGAAAGCTTTTGAGATTTATATTGGTTCATGACTTAACAAACATACAGCACACATTTCCTGTGTTGGTATAATCACTCCACCTGTTTCTGCCAATAAATCTGAAATTTGCCATGAGGCTTTCCTTTGTTATTTAAACATAGTAACTGCAGAACTCTTACCTCTTTTAAAGATAGTGCTTAAGTAATTCTAAATCTGTATAAATCAGCTGTATTCTCTCATATTTGGCTCCAAAATAAACTTTCCTGTTTCACTTGGTAAAATAACTGTGATGGCCTTGTCAATTATAAATTAAAAGCAAATGAACTACATTAAATCTTTCATATTTTACACAACTAAAGGAGAAGAAATATCATTCAGTATGTTTCCAAGAGCAAAAGTTTGAAACAAAGGGTAAATTATATTTTTCACAATAAAGAATATGCTATAACCAAGAGAAAGCACGGTGGAAATTTTTATAAACTTATCCATTTGACATTACTTTCATGTAGTAATTGAATAACAGAAGTAAATTACTAGGAATTAATTTGTAAGGAATTGTATATAAGTCTAGAATATAAGAATACCATGCACAAAGCCTCGGATCAAACATCAACACTACCAAAAATAGTCACAGAAATATTCATACATTTTTAAAACATTTATAAACATGTAAAATTGCGATTCTTTTTTAAAAAATATGTGATTAATTTGAAGGTTGTATTTTAATATTCTATGCATTCATTTGATATTAATAATGTATATATAAATAGCTTGGGATTATATTTAAAACATTCTAATAGATATAATGGTTTTGGTGTTTATGATCTATCTAAAATAATGACAAGATTAAGTTCTAAATAAATGCACTGTCAAATTCAGTTCACATTTTCCTTCAAATGAAATGTTTACAAGTGTGCTGTTTTCTCAAGTTTACATTGACAACATGTGCTATTTATTATTAGGCTATTTCAACTTTCTTTAAAGATGTTCTTGAACAGTTTTTTTATGCCATCTGCTAATGAGTTGCGATGTTTGCCTACTAAATTATCATTTTATGTATCCATTACTTAATGTGCAGTAAGTCATCAACATCTTTTCTTAAAGACATAAGAGGCTGCTAAACTAGACTATGTTGCAGATATATGTAATAGACAGAATTGTGACAATGTGAAATAGTATAATATTTAAAGTACACAAGACTTAAATGCATTTTGAGTTATTTTAATTTCCCATTATTCCAGCCAGTATAATAATCTGAATAGGCTTCGAGCTTGAAATTGGTTTTGCTTACATTAATTAAGGTTTTACAATGAAAACTCACTTTGCATAGACAGACATCACATGTTCTTTATCTTTGTAAATGTAATTTCAATGGACTAGCACTCTGCACTACTAATTTAACCTAATATATTTTTAAATATATATCTTACAGTGTTCAACTGCCAAAAAAATATAAACTAATAGATTTTACAATTTATTCAATGGGTGACTTTTAGAAAGCTATTTTCGGTGTTTGTAAAATATTACTCTAGAAAACTGTAAATCAACTAAGCTAGCTGACACTATTTTATCTTTTGAAAATCTGACAGCTCTCGATTGTCATAAAAATTTAATAAATGATGTTTTCTATGAAGTTGTCACAGATCTTGTCAAAAAGTTTTGTGAATATTGTGTGATGAAGGAAGCAAGCAATGTTCATCTAATGGTAAAAATTATAATGGTTGTAGTTACTTTTAATTGGAAACTTCCATACTATGGTTATAGAAGGTTATTTTATTTTGTTGTCTACTGTAACATTTAATTCATATTAGTAGTTACTGTTGAGTTAAAAAAATTTAAGTTAACTGAGATAATGAACATAAGCATGTTGTTCTTTTTGTATTTGTGTGAAAAATGAGCACGTGATGGTTTATTCTGGAGAGAAATTTCAGTGAACATGGCCTGCACACATAGTTTATTTTATTTTATTTTATTTTATTTTATTTTATTTTATTTTATTTTATTTTATTTTATTTTTTGGTAAAGCCAACTTTTAAAAGTCATTTTCAAGTTGGCTACTTACATTTTCTTCTCACAGTAGTAATTTTGAGTCTTCAGCAGCTTCTAATCATAGGAATCTGTGGAAGATTGAGAGATAAAAAGGGATATTTAAGAAAACAGAGCTCATCACAAAGATTTAATTTACAGAGTCCCAGAAAGTAACATTTTCACCAAGCTTAAGACACTTACACTTAAAAGGACTTTTCCAAAACTGTTTTAAAGGCATGTGTTTAATCTCCACTTTCTATTAGAATTCCCACATTAGTAGAATAGCTACTTGTAGATATGATGCTGTAATAAGTACCTTATTTTCATCTACTGAAAAACATAATAATAATGGAATTATAAAATCTCCCACTCCACTTCAGAGCACTACTAGAAAGTAAGCCCTACAAGACAAATGTGCATTTAACTGTTTTATTCTACAGCAAATTTTAATTTTCATAAAATATTAATTATATTATACAATTATACATAAGGATTGCTTTGAGAAATGAAAATGATAATGAATCCAAACTGATTGATACCAAAAAATTTCCTGATTATTAAATAACGTTTATTAGTAGTAGATGAAATACTTGAAGGGATCATGTATTGCTGATATAAACCCATGATGCAGAAAGGTAATTTTAAATGATTATAAATGTAAAAAATAATTACACTCAACTTCTTATTTTATACTTTAAGATAAAGATGTGACTCATTTTAAATATATTCAAGGTTACTTCTACAAGATTCATAACAATACAATTACTAATTATAAGTAAGGTTACAGATTGTTCATAACAATTAAAGCAGATTTCAATACTATGAAAATTATCAAATAAATTTAACAGTTAAGCTTTCTACTATATCTGCATATATTGCCAAGTATTAGTTTCTTTGTTAAAATATCTGTGTGGGAACTATTTTGAATTGAAATATTCCACTTGATATTTTATATCATTTTTGTTGAAATATGCATATATTCATGAATATATGTACATATATTCATTAAAATAGGTATCAAAGTTTTTCTTTAAGTAAAAATATACTTTATATTTTAGACATAAGCTTACATTATCAGCTATTTCCGTTTCTATCTCTGCTTTGTTTGTCTTGAAGCCTTCATGAGGTAGGTGAATTACATTTTTTTGCTAATATATTCATTTTTTGTTTTTAAAGTTATTTCATAAGAACATATTCAGTTCAAAATTTATTTGCTATTCTTATTGCAGGAAGGATGTATTAAACCTGTAAGAAAGCATAGCTTCCCTTTTCCTTAACATCAGTCTCTAGAGTGGCATTTTCATATTGACAGTTTGTTTCCTTTCTACATATCACACTGAGGGTGCTGACCCTGCTGTGAAAAACCTTCTGTTATCAAAAATTGATGTTAAATGCAAGCTGTTAACAGCAGCTTTCAGAGTAAGTGCAGGAGACTGAACAAACAGATCCTATGCCCCCGAGTCATGGAAAGGTCAGAAGCACCACTGACCATTAAATGATATCTATTAATTTTACTCTAGAGAACAAACTGCCCAGTTAGGCAGAGATAGAGATAATTGCTTTGACTGTGAAGCCATTAAGCAAGTTTTATGGAATTTGAGCAGTTGAAAGTGTGATAATGTTCCTTAATACTTTAAAGTAAACAGAGTTCAAATGTGAGCCAACAATGAAAAGTGTGTGTGTGTGTTCTCTGTAATAAAGTCTCATGGAAATTTAAAGTTTTATTGCCTTAATCTATTTTCTCTTGCTTTGTTCAAATGTCTATAACTTGGTGATTTATGAAAAAAAAATTAAAAACCGAGACTTATCTTAACTAATGCCTCTAAAAGCAGAGGAGTCTAAAAATTCAGGTGGTCATTGTTCAGTTTCCCGCGAGGCACTGAGAGTTAGAGGGGAAAGTGAACAAATGATAGAAACCAGAGTCTCGGGAATAGGAGTTGTGTTAGGGTCTCGCCACTCAAAAATCCATGAGGATATTTATTTTCCCTGCTTAAATCATTGAAGTATAGGCAGTTTAGAATGACCATGAGAGACGTAGGACCTGGTATCTGTTTAGTCCCTAGAAAAAGGGGGAACAATAAGCATCCCTTATTTCAAGACTAGAAGCTATCTCCTTGGTCCCTGAATTGAGAAGTTTTTGTTACTCCTGCTATTCTCTTCCTTTTTTTTTTCTTTGCTTTTCTTCTTTTTGCTTCTCATTCTTTTTTTTTTAGACAGAAAGAATATGAGGTTGGGCATGTAGGAGCTCAGGGTATTAAGGGCATGACCAAGTTGCCTGGAATCTGATGTCGTATCTGATGACAAAAGCCACAAAACATTAATTTTGGGGGGAAAAATCAAGTAATCTGGAGTGCTCTGTTTGGGTTTTTTCTTTGTCCACTTTAATTCTTTTTAGAATACAATGTATTAAATGATACTGTCTCTAGTCTCAGCTGTTTCTTTACTATATGCACACTTTCTCTAGAATTGTTTGCACAGACAGACAAAGAGCATGCTATCTCATCCTCTGGGCATCTCAGCATCTCACTAATCAGGCAAACAGAATTAAACTTTATTCTCTTGATTTATAAATGACCAGTTCCTCAGCTAACTAGACTAGTCTCAAAAGAATGTCGGTCATCTTATTCTGTAACTTAATCATCTGTTAGAAGCCCTTCCAGCTCTCAATACTATTGAATTGTTGAGGACACTGAGGATATACCACCATTCTCTCAATTAACTATGTTAAGATACTTTTGCATGAGAAACTATTTTATTTGGGATTTTAATTATGAAACAATTATTTTCAAACCATAATAACTATCTTTATTGGTGTTAATGAAGCAAAATATCATGTTTTGAGGAAATTAGATAATTAAATTTCTCAGCTGAATTTTCAACATTACAATGCATATTATATGAGTATATGCATAATCATATTCTCTTTAACTCACTTCCTCCTCCCCAACTCCCTTCTCTTAAAATTGCAACCTACCTTATTCCTTTATTCAGTAAATATAATCTACAGAGATAGAAATAAATGAATTCTAATAAACAATTATCAAAAACAACGAGGCATTTATATCAAAATCTATTAATCATTATAAAAAGTCAGAAGACCATTTGCACCTTAAAGGTAAAATTGAATATACTGTCACCATAACTTATAGGAATAGTGTGGCCCCCATTTAGGATAGTTTAACTGGGTTTTTTATTTATCTGTGTTAGTAAGTAAGTAATATGGCTTTAACTGAAAGATTTAATGTAGAAATGAACGTAATGATCAAACATATTAATTGAACTTAAATGCTAAATATTAAAAAATAGCAGGCAACTTTACTATTAAATATCCTTCAAATTTTCATGAAATGAAAAATATGGTGATATTATTGTTAATAGTTTATGTTATTCCTTATTAAATTAATCATCATTGAAGAGCTTCAGAATGTGAGCAAAATAAAAAAAATATAAAGCAAAATAAGGAAAGGAAAGTGACTTAATTCCTTGCAAATATGCTTGGCAAAACTCTCTTGTTTACCATTATTATGTTTATTAGGCTATTTAAATGGCTTATTATTTTTGGGGGATCTGAGAAACATAGAGATAGTATGTAAATCATTAAAATGTCAATCAAGTGAAAAATTTATTTTGTGTAAGTGTAAAACTAGTTGAGTCAGTCCATCTCTAAGAGTCCATGTATGGTAACTATTTGTGTGGTTGCATTTAACAGTGATTATTTCATGTACGATTCTCACTTGTTTGTTTGTTTGTGTGTTCTTTTGTTCTGAAATCAAACACAAGACCTAATACAGACTAGGAATATATCCTACCAACTAAACTTTACTAGAAATTTAATTTTTTCCATAACAAGCAAAAAATACAATGTGAAGGATAAAAGCCATAAACTAAAAACATTATAAACATAAAAACATATTTTTGTTTAATATCAGCCATTTCAGTTAATGATATATGGTTGAGAGCATGTGCAAGAAAGAAAGAAATATATCACTGCCTTTAAAAAATAGCCTAAAATAAAAGTGAATAAATATGTCCAAGATGTGAAAAGTGCATTGTCTACCTTTTGTGTTGACAATAGAGACAATTTTTATGAATATGAAAAAAACTTTTCATAATTGTAGGGATCTCACTCATGATTATGTGCATGAGAGAAGACATGCAAAGTGATGTTAATAAGAAAATACCTGTTTGTGTTTATATTTGTTTAATATTTAAAAAGGAAACTTGAACAGATAGTCTTCTAATGAACAGCTTATTTTGAAAACATGAGATTGTTTTGATAGAAGTAAATATCTATAATTCTAACTCAGTGAGAATGGAGATAGAAAGGTCCCTTCAGATTGCTCTTTGATCAGTGTTGCTTAATTCGTGATGCCTAACTTTAGACAAAGTTTCTCTCTCAGGAAATAGGCAGAACAGTAACTAAAGAAGGCATCAGATCTGTTCTCTACATGCACATGTTCCCTCAAGTATGTATATCTACACCCATATTCAAAGAGACAAATAAATACATATGTGCACAATCACACAAACAAATAATGTGTAAAAGATAACAAGAAAGGTAAATTTTATTCTTCTTTCAAATTTTATTAAAATATTTTATTTATACAATTGCTGAGAAAGTAAAATAAGATCTAGTAAATCAGAATATTTGTTAAGTTTAGTTATACCTTTGGAACATGCAAAAAAAAAAAAGAAGCCCCTTGAATGAGTAATGTCATTAGGTTCAGTTGAGATATGATTGATTTTTAATTGTATTTACTGCCTTGTTTGAATGTCTTCATCAAGAGTTTTGTCCATGTAATTACATACAAGACCTATATTTTATCAAAAATATTCTATTCTGTTTCATTGAGTAAATAAACTTTATAAATAAGTAAAAAAAAAGTATCTTCTGTGACAGAAACAATTTTCTGTAGTGAAATAAAGCTATCTTGATAATGTTAATTACCCAGTAAAACCATGATAGTCTATTTTTTATGGTATGGTTAACAAGCATCCAATAAATGTGTTCTATCTTGTGCAATCAGTTTAAACATTAATTTCTATACACTTAGTAGCTATATGAAGATAAAATATATGCATAAATAATGTTACTTTATTAGCATACAATGCTACTTTTAAACACAAAATGTAGTATTACTAACTTTTGCAAGGCTGATGATCAATGAATAGGCAAAACTTATCTCATGTTGTTAAAATACCTGTACATATTATCAGGAAAAGTATCTATTCTAGTCTCTTGACCAAGTTTAAAACCATTATGCTGTGGTTTATTTCCTTTTCTTTTTTATTTTATATTGTATAGAGTAGTCCAATGTTGTACACAGTAGTTTTCAGATATATGACTTTCACAATTCATTCCCCAGTTAGAATGTTACAATTATTTTTAATGATAAATATTCTCTGCTGGTATCTTTTTTTGACATACACACATTTGTTAATTTCTATTCTGTTGTGCATGCTTTTGGATCATATTAAGAAGTTTGTGCCTGACCTGCAGGCTCAGATCTTAGACTTGGACACATTATGCCACATTATGCTAATGTGTAAGATGACATTCATAACTGTCCTGGGATTATTTGTCCTGAGGCTACAGGCTGGACACTCCAGAAAAAAAAACTGATGTTATGAAAAATATGGTCACCTGTTTTCTTCTAATAATTTTATCTTCTTAGAATTATTCAATTATTTTCAACAGTGTTAAGTATGTTATAAATTAAGGATCCAATTACATTATTTTATAAGTAAATACCCACTTCCAAAGCAGCTTTTATTATAAAATTATTCTTTCTTCAATTTTATTGCACATGCTAGTTATTTGTATAGAAATTTAGTTAACTTTTTATATGTAAATCAAATTTTGTATTGTCAATTCTGTTTCCTCAGCTTACTAGCACTTCATAAGATGTTTAGAAAACAGCAAAAATAAAATCTCCATAGTTTTTGTTACTATTTAAGGAATCTGGAATCTTGGGGATCTTGAGTCTCATTTTTTTTGGAAAAGTTTCTCTCCCAAAATCTATAACAAATTTTGTTTTCAGAAAATAAAATGATCAAAATAATATATCAACATTAGTAGTATATATTCAATATATAGCACTATAATCTGTGAAGTTATCTGTTCCCATTTTGATGTTCTGCAGTTATTTTTTATAGTTTTTTTATTTAGCTCATGACAACTTCAAAGTCACTATCCACCTGCTATGGCATACATAAGATTGCAAGGTTTTGTTTCTATGCGCAGCTTTTGAGAGTTTTGTTAACCCGGGCCTCATACTTATCATTTGTTAGTCTTTTATTTTCTTTATAAAGTTTACTGATAAGCAGTTAATATTGATGTTTTAATGATAATTAAACTGGAATATTTTCTTAATTGACTACAGAAAAATTCATTTTTATTATATAAACCAAAAATTATTAATGTTGATTTTGTATCTTTATATATTACTCAAAAATACAAATACTTCTAACAGGTATGTAAAAAATGTTAGCATCTTCTACATACTCATTTTTGACCTGTTTACAAGCAGAGATAAATTTCCTTTCTTAATAACTGGGTTCTTTTTTACTTTTTTTCTTGAATAAGACTTTGGTTAGGATCTTTTGTGCTATTTTGAGTGTAAGAGGTGATGTGGGGATTACATCATTCTCCCATTCTTAGGAGAATTAGTTTTCATCTTTGCATCATTAAGTATAATATTTGTTGAGAGATTTTCAAATGTAGATTTTATTGAGTAAAGAAAAGTTATTTCTATACTTTATTGGCTTTGAGCTTATACTCTAAAAGATTTGAATCAATTTAAATTATTATCACAGTTCTACAGTAGTGATGATACTTTCTTTTCTATCCCATACTCTGTTAGTAAACAAACTGAATTGATTAATTGTTCCATATGTAAACATCATCAGTTCCTAAGAATGAAATGGTTGTGGTCTGTTATATGACTCATTTACTGTGGTACTAATTTTGTTTGCATGTCATTTGTTGAGAAATCTGAATCTTCAGAAAGGTAATATTCAATATTTTTCTAAGGTTATTTGTTCTACTCCCTTACTTTCTTGGATTATTTTTGTCTTGCATCAACATTAGTGTACATTAGTACTAATTAAACTTTCTGTTGGCTGGAATATAAGGAGAACAACAGTACGTGTGCTTGAGAGGTCAAAGGTTGTGTCCTAGGCCTTCATCCCAAAGACTCAGCACTCTGGCTACACTGGGTGAAGTGTCAATCACCTCATGGCTGACATATTCCAAGTCTCAAGGAACTTTTGAGGTCGCAGGGTGATAGGTGGATTTAGGAGGGGCAGAAATTATAGTTTGCAGGGTCTGATCCTCAGGGCTGTTAGTGCCAGGCTAGACTGCAGGAGTCTTCCATGATTTCCTGCAAATGGGTCACAATCAGTCTTTTGGTCATTTGAGATTGTTCTGTTGAGAAATCATTGTTTAGGTCTGTACTCCATCAAGATGAAATCTTAATCTGGAATATCAGAGCCCCAATACAAGGGCATACACTATGTAAAAGAAACATTACTAAAGCTTAATTTCACATCAAGTCCCCAAATTAGTAGTAGAAGACTTCAACACCCCACTCTCGCCAATGGACACATCTGCCAGACAGAAACTGAAGAGAAAAACCTGGGATATCAGGGTTAAGACTAAGATAGACATAATAGATATACACAGAACATCCCACCCAATCACAAAGGAATACAATTTCTTCTAAACACCACATAGAACCTTCTGGTAAACTTACTATATTCATGTCATAAAATAAATATTAATAAATACAAAAATAAGCTATTTTATCCTATCAGACAGCCATGGCTTAAGGTTAGATTTCAAGAAAACACAAACCAAACAAACCCTACTGTGGGGGATATTTTCAAATATAATAAAAACAGTCAGAGGACAGATCCACCTCATCCAGTCTTGGTTTGTTTTTTTGTTTGTTTTTGTTTTTGTTTTTTTACAGAGTGAGCCTTGGTACAGAGACTCCCTGGTGAGGCACGTGGGCTTGGGTTACAATGGTGGGCTTTTGGAGTTCAGCTTAAGGTGTAAAATGGCTTGTTCCTAAAGTCTCGCAGGACCTTCAATATAAGAAAAAGTTGTAAATGATGTATTTAAGGTTTCTGTTCATAAGGATTAAAAGGCTTCCTGGTGGTGATGTTTTCTTGGATCATCTCTGTTTGCCAGAGGCAAATTGAGGCTTGGCTTTTTAAAGAGAAGCTTTCTGATTCAGCCTTAGAGGCAAAACACTTGTGATTATTTTAAGAGGTCCTGCTGCTTAATGGAGTTAACCTAAATGGAGTTAATGAACAGCAGATGGCAAAGCTTTGCTTGGTGATTATATGGACCCTAAAATTCCCCAGAGAACCTGGGTTAAAAATTTAAATTCTATGAAGCTAGACTAGGAGCTTAGTGGAGCCATCCATTCATTCTACCAACCCTTAATCTTTAGCTAAGGACTTTGACAGATTAAAGGTGTAGTTAGAAACAGAAAGAAATAAAAGAATCTGGGTGGAGCCAAGCAAAGGTGTAGTCAGAGACAGAAAAAGTTGAGAAATAAATATACAATAAAGACAGTTTTTTTTTAAATCTAAATTGTTTAGAGTGTGTTGAATATATATATACATATATGTATATATATATATATATATATACATATATATATACATAGGCTTAGAGAGAGAAAAGGAAAAAAAGGTAGAGAAAGCCCTTAAAAAAAGAAATAAAGTAAAAAAAATAAGCCACGTAGAGATGGAAAATACAAAGAGTGTCTGGATACTGTATGTTATTGTTGTATCTTTAAGCTTCTTGACTAAAAATGAAGTAGTAAAAGCTGATAAATGATAGTTAATTATAAATGCTGTTGGATTAATTCAACCTATATATTTTTGTAAATGAGTTTACTTTAAAATTGAAATGCAAAGATATGCTACTTTGGAGAAGAGGTTTTCTTTTTATTTCCACAGAAAATGAGAGGCTATGGATTTATTCTGGATAAAGAACATAAAATTTGATAGAGGAAAACCCCCTGAAAAATCTCCAGTGGAAAGAGATGGCCAAGATGATTCAGCATATCAGAGCACCTGTTTAAGTTTCCCAAGCTTTGTCTCCAGAAGAATTTCAAGGAGACTGGTTGAGATGACCCAGTGTTACAGAGTTACAGAGTACTCCACTAAAGACTTGTACATAATCCTAAATTTTTCTTTGGATTCCCATGGGATTGCCATCACTCCCATTCAGCAGGAAGTAGCCTAGAAAGACACCCACATTCCCCAAACATGGATTATGGATGTTTGTGTTTGTTTAAAGTGTTACTTACAAGTTTTTATGGATAACAGTGTAAAAAATTATACAAAGGTTATTAGATTTGGAGTTCTTGTTTTAAAAGGAGAAACAAGGATATGTAGTGTACATTGTAAATAATTGTCCTGCCTATGAATTTAATAAAAAGCAAAGATTGACCAAAGGCAGACAGGAAGTGTGGGTGGGGCCACCATACTAAGAAAACTCTGGGAACAGGAAGAACAGAGCAGAAATGCCACGGAGACTCTAGAGTTGCCTGACAAGCCAGAAGAAGCAGAGGACAACTATGCTGCTCCAAGAAAAGGTACCGAGCCCCATGGTTAAACAGGATAAGAGTCATGGGTTAGTTTAAGGGTAAAGAGTTAGCAAGTTATATGCCTTTGGCAGATCAGCATAAAATTAATGTAAGCATCTGTGTGTCTCTGTGGGTCTGTGGGTCTAAACTTGAGGCTAGGCCTGAAAGTCCAGGCCTGAAACCTCTTACTACACCCTACAAACTCATGAAAACTGAACAACTCAACTGACTACGTCTGGCTTATGGAAGAAATTAAAAAAAGAAAAAAAAAAAGACTTCCTAGAATCCGATGAAAATGAATCCAAAGCATAAATAAACTTACAGAACACAATGGAAGCAATGATAAGAGAAAACCTCATAGCACTAAAAGCCTGCATAAAGAATTTGGAGTTATCTCATAAAAGTGACTTAACAGCATAGTTGAAAGCTCTAGAACAAAAGATGCAAACTCATCTAGAATGTATGAAATAATCAAACTCAGGGATTAAATAAATAAAATTGGAATAAATAGAACAATACAAAGAATCAATGAAACAAAGAGTTGTTTCTTGTTGAAAATCAACAGCATAGACAAACCCTTAAGTAAAATTAACCAAAAGGCATAGAGAGAATTTCCAAATAAACAAAATCTGAAATGAAAAGGAGGATGTAACAACAGACACCCAGGAAATCCAGAGAATCATTAGGTCATACTTCAAAAACCTGTACTCCACAAAATTGGAAAACCTAAAAGTAATTGACAATGTTCTTGATAAGTTCTCCTTACTAAAATTAAATCAAGACTATATAAACTACTTAAATAGACTGATAACCAATAAGATTACAGAAGCAGTCACTAAAAGTCTCCCAACTACACAAAAACACAAAAAGAGAAGAAAAGGCCCAGCACTAGTCAGTTTCACACAGAATTCTGCTAGAATTTCAAAGAAGAGCTAATGTCATTATTCTTCAAAATGTTCTAAAATATAGAAACAGAAGGAACATTACCAAACTCTTTTTTAAGGCTACAGTCACCCTGAGACACATGCCACATAAAAACACAACAAAGAAAGAGTATTAAAGACCAATCTTCCTCATGAATGTTGATGCAAACATATTCAATAAAATACTGGCAAACCAAATCAAAGAACATTAAAAAAAATCATCCATCATGGTCAAGAAGACTTCCTCCCAGAGATGCAGGCATGGTTATCATACAAAAAAAATGTTAATATAATCTATGGTATATACAAACTGAAAGAAAAAAAAAGCCTTTGAAAAAGCAAACACCCTTTTATGATACAGATTTTTGGAGAAATTGGGGATAAGAGAAAACATACCTAAACATAATAAAGTCAATGTAGAGCAAACAGACAGCCAATATCAAACTGAATGGAGAAAAACACAAAACCATCTCTCTAAAATTATGAATAAGACAATGTTGCCCATTTTCTTCATATCTTAAACATTAATGTAAATGTTAAATTTTACAAAATATAGTATTGAAACTGTGATCTCACGGTCAAGGTTTTCAACTGTATTCACATATTTTTAAAATTCCAGTATTTCCATTTATACTCAACAACCTATCACAAAATCAGACTTATTGTATACGTATCTAAGTCTGAATTTTTTCAATTTGTCTTCCACCACTTAAAAGTTGTTATAGGTTTTTTTTTGTAATACTGTTATGTTAGAATTAAAAATGCCTTCAAAATATTTTTCCATGATTTTTGAGATTTTTGTTTTCTATCTAAATTAACATCAAATATTAAGCTTTGAGGGTATCTCAAAGATAAATTGTGATCCTCCACAGATGAGTATGCTTTAGTAGCCCGACAGTAGTAAATGACAAGATAGAAGTCTGAGGACAGTAGAGATTTGAGGAAAGAAGCTGTAAAGAATACTAAAAGAGTAACTTGGAAATTAAGTAGAATGAAGCCTGACCAGCCCCTCCTAGTTCACATTCAGGTCTGATGAGGAAAATCTTATTTTCAGGCTGTAGCCTTCTCTAATGTTTGATCATTTCTTTTCTACTTTCAAAAATGCTCTGCTTTGGATAATGCATCCTGAAGTCAATATAGTCATAACTGACTCTAGTAAGAAGCACTCAGGTTCTATAATGGGTCTGAAAGCACAATTTGTACTGTTTATCAAGTGAGGGGATATAACAGATATAGATAAGTAGATAATTAACATTGAAGCTGTTGGTGAATGAGAGAGAAAAACTGGAACATTATTTCAGGAAACTGCCCATCTGTCCTTTCATGCTTTATCTCACTAAGTAAAAGATATCTAAGGTGATAAGCTTCTATCTCATGGCTAGCTTCATTTCCTCTGATATGGGGTTCTTTAACCTGTGTGCCTCCAACACTTTCAAACCCTCCTCTCACACCTTCCAATTATAAAATCTACATTATAGATTTATTAATAATTTACCCTGCTTAGAAAGTGATGAATTGATTTTTTTTTTCATCATCAACAATACCTTAACACTTCTAGTCAACTTGAGTCCAAAACTTATGCTTTTCCCCTCATAAATTATGGTATTTTGAAGGTAAGAAGTGTATCATTGCCACTCATTTTCAACATACTGTGAAGTTTGTTAATACATACTCTTTATTTTATAGTATGTGTAAATAAGTCCCATTCAACAAAATTTAGTATATGTAATTCAAAAATATGAATTTAAAACATTTATTGCATTTTGATTTATGGTCACCTGGTAAATCATTTATTAATATATATCTCACATTAAAGTGTTCTCAAGGCAATGAAAGTTAAATGTAAAGAAAATAGATAATGTAACTATAAATGTAATTTATAAGGAAATTTAGTCATATAAAATATCATAGATGAAAATAGAACATATACACAAGAGAAAAAGTCATGCACAGAAAGACAAATGGCCTAATTTCATTAAAGAAGTTTAGAAGACAGCAGAACTTTTTACGAACCATCCAGTATTAGATGAAAGTTCTCTATTGACAATGAAGGTGGTCATCGGTTTGATTATAGGACAAGGTCAGTTCAAGCACCCTTTTTACTATTGTTGAGAGCCTTCTCTGGGCTCATTATTGTGGGTCCTTGGGAATTTCCCTAGCTACAGGTTACTCTCTAACTCCACAATGGCTTCCTCTATCAAGATATCTATTTTGCTATTCCCCTTTCTTTCCCTTCCTCAACTCAACCAACCTATTCCCTCGTATCCTTTTCTTCCCACCTACCCTTGTCTCCTCCTTCCATGGTCAAAATTTACTCAGGAGAACTTATCGATTTCCCCCTTCCCAGGGGGATCCATGAATGTCGCTCTTAGGTCCCTCCTTGTTACCTAGCTGCTTAAGGGTTGGGGATAGCGGATGCATAATTCCATAGCTAAGCATTGTGTCAAGATTGCAGTCCAGACAAAGAAACAGAGGAGTGATTTCATGAGCCAAAGAGGTTAAGATCATAATGAGGAAACCCACAGAGACAGCTTGATGAACTACTGGAAGCTCACTAACTCTGTGTTGACAGCTGGTGAACCTTCCTTACCCGGACTGAAATAGGCCTTTTGAATATGACAGTGGAATGGCATGGGCAGTTTGTGGGGCCTCTAGCAGTGGCACCGGAATTTATTCTTAGTGCATAAACTGGCATCTTGGAGTCAGTTTCCTACAGAGGAACACTTTGCTCAGTCTTGAATCAGGGAAAGGGACTTGGTGCTAACTCAACTGGAAATGCCAGACTTCACTGACTCACCCTGGAAGTATTTATCCTCTCTGAGGAGTGTATGGGAGACGGGGTAAAGGGAAGCCATTGGAGGACTGGGAAGAGGGGAGAGAGGAATATAAATGGTGGGTATGTTTAAGAAATCTTTTAAATTAAAAAGGTTAAAAAATAAAATTAAATCTGAAAAGTAATACTTATAGAAATTATATCTTAAGAGTTGATGTGACTTAGTGTATGGACAAATACATTTCGGGAATGTTTTAAGTAAAAACAAAACAAAACCATCCATTCCTAGTTCTGGGGAGAATAATAAAGTGTACAAAATTTCAAGAAGACAGATGCTTATACTCAAGGTTATGTTCTGACAATCTTACTCTGATCAAGGCAAATGAGATGTCTTGTCTTCTACTTTAAAATAAAGAAGCCAAATCAAGGAGTGCATTCTTATTATATCTTTAAGTTTAAGACATTCATATCTACCTTTCAAAACGAGTAGTGGAACATAATCTCTTTGCTTACTTGAAAGTTAGAGACAAAGGCCACTTTAATCCTTTATGAAGCATATTGTTGTCCTTATCTACTTTTGGGGGGTGGTGATGAGGAAGGGTTTCTCTGTGTGACAGTCATGGTTGTCTTGATACTTGTTTTGCAGAGTCTCCTGGCATTGAACTCACGAGGATCTGCCTGCCTCTGCTTCCCAAGTGCTGTCAAAAGCAAGTGCCACAACTTCCAGACTTTACTAATATTACTTTGGCTGAATAAATACTTAATTTTTAATTGTCAGCTAAATTTTTAATAATTTTATAAATATTACTTTTAAAGATAAAATGATCTAAGATTCTGTTTATTTGTTCTAGCACTAAGAAGCTTCTTTTAAATGCACATCTCAGTTCTTTTTGGATAAATGTATAGGAGTTACTTGAAAAAGATTTATCTGTACTATTTCAAAATTTATGATAAATTTTAAAAAGTTTTGCAGAGCAACATTTGTTTAGAGACAAAAGCTTAAAATTTATTTGGCAAACATAGCCTGCTTTTAATAAACTATTCATGAATAAACATAATACATTATGAAATACGTTTTCCAGAGTTCCTGCTATATTTACATTTGTAGCATCTATTTTATGATCAGAAAAAAAAAGACATTTAAGAGAGTAGATAACAGCAATAAATCCACTCAATACAAGGGATGCAATAACATGGCATTTAGATTCCCCATCTAGATTCTATGCATTGGCACCAGCCAAATATGGTCTGCCAGACATTGCAAGAGATAGAAGCAATATCAGTTTTTACTATTGAGATTTGTTTTAATTTGCTTGTTGTATGCTGGGATTGAAAAAAAAAAACATTTTTCAAGAAATTTGTTAGCTCATTAAACAAAGTCCATTTTTGTAAATCAGATTCATAAAGCCTTGCTTAAATATATCCTCTGAGCCATAAATACATTACAGTTTTAGGATATTTGCTTTGGGCTGATACACATCTTTCGATTTGCAATGGAAATGTAAATACTGTTTTAATATAATGGCACAATTCTATTTCAATTGAGATGTTAGGAAAATGTTTCCTTTTTATATATATAGAAAATTAATAGTGTGTATACACTTGTATTTTTATATCTCTTTGTATATTAAAATGCTTATTTAGTCATTTTTGAAAATTTATTACCAGCCACATTTATTATTGATAACTTGAAAGACAACACATACTTTAATGAATATTCCAAGAACTGAAAAATTTCAAAAGTGACCATAATTATATTTTTAGTGTCATTAATATATATACCAGAAGGCTGAACAAAATTGTACCCTTCTTCATCATAGGTATCTTATCTTATATTAACAGGAAAAGGGTTAGATATTAAAGAATGTTGAAATTAAAGTTTGATCACAGCCTTCGTAGCCACATTTAAATGTCCACTCTTACTTTTATAACTCATGTACTGGAGGAATCCTCCACTTGTATGAAAAATTTTGTAAAACATTTCTTACGCTGCTCCCCTCCCTCTATCCCACATATATGTCAACTTTTTTCATTTGTATGTTTAAAACATGCTAATAATTTACTCAGGGTCAACAACAATGCTTTGGTGTAATATAAAAAATAATGAACTGAACAGTTTCTCACGGAGTCATTTAACCAAAAGGTGAGAGCAGGTTTGAATTATTTACTTTTCTCTCTTTGATTATTCCTATTATCTTTCTGCTGTGTGAGTCTGAATTTGTGTCAGTTTAACGATGTAACATGAGTTATGAATGTTGCTGATGCTGTCTTCGTGTGTGTATGTGTGTGACAGGTGTATGTGTGTGTGTTTATATCTGTGTATAAATATGAGAAAGAGAGAGAGAAAAGGAGAGAGGCTATGCTCTCAAATTTATTGAACATTTCAGAAAGATTATGACATAGAAATTATGGATATTCTGGAGAAATCCTCAATAGAATTTTCAAGAGATAATTTAACTGATTCTAACTGTTCCAGAAAATAAACACTGTTGTAAATGATTATCAAGCTGAATCTACATGTGGTTTCAATATTTTTTTAATATTCATTTGTAAGGTGTCTCATAACCTATTGCTATTTTTCAATTATTGTTAAAAGTCATCTTTGCACACACAAATTACTCATGAACGAGGGACATGGAGATAACACAATTTATGATTGCAGCTGTTTAGGATGTGAAAGTGTTACTTAATCACAGATATATTATTAGCTCTGACTGTGAAGTGAAACAAAATTCTAGTTTTCTAAAAATCAGGGAATAATTTTATTATAGTATTCAACTTCCCCAGAACAGAACATTAAATATGTAGACATGATTTTTTTGTTCTTATGAAGAATTTTTCCAATGTATAAACACATCTATAGTTCTGATTTCTTTACTGACAACTGGTGTGCAAGATTTTTTAGTAACTAAACATAGGTTTCCATTTTGCAAATGTTTTGGCCGAGGCTTTGACTATATATTATTACTAACAACATTTTTTTTTGCATGAAGAAACTGATTATATTGAGTTCTTCTCTTTTTCCAAGCAAATGTTTGTTGAAAACAATCTAGTCCATGTCTTTCTCATCCATTATCTCATGACTAGATGATTCATTATGAAAGGTTTGATGCTGTTATTTGATGCTGCTTTCCATTCTGAATCTCCCCTAAGTACCCAGGCTGCAAAGAAATGGAATTGCTGTGTAGTTTCAGTCATTACATATTGACCAATACATTTTATTTGTATTATACGATAAGGTGTTGAAGCTTATATTTCTCATATAATGAATATGTAGTTACTGTAGAAACAATTGTTTAATAAATATCATGCCTGCATCTCTAGTAATTTTGTAAGAGGAAATGGATTGAAAGTGCACGTTGGTTATTGAAACCTCCTACACTCCATAATTTTCTTGCCACCCTTACTATCTTTTATCCTACTCTACTTCTCCATCCTATATTTATTACTTTTAAAAAGTCAGTTTTTAACATAACTTTGTGATTTAGAGTAATAACTGGAACATATATTTTATTTGCTATCTAGCAGAAAGTCATACATCTCAATCATCTAAACTAAGTGAATAATTATCAATTTATTCATATACTATGTTATTCACATTTTATTAGATGGAAAATTATTATGAATATTGGTGTAAGTATGTTGTGAAAAGAGGTTAGCCAAAGAAATAAACTCTGGCCCTGAAACCAGAGCGAGTTAAAGAAACACAGCCTGTATCTAGGACTTGGTCCAATGAATGAAACACTTTTTTCCTGAATCCAGAACCAAAGACACATGCTCTCACTTGAAACCAGTGCCAAAGGAACATGATTTGAAGGAAACTACTTATCCCTGAGTAACACTGGAGAAACTCCATCCCTACGAAGCCTTATAAGCCTTACAGAAACTCCTTTGCCTGCTCAGCTGTTCGTTCTTTCCCAACCTTGTAGAGGCAGCAACTCTCCTGGACTCCACCTTTTCAAATCCCTTTCTCAAAAGAGTCTTGGGTAATGATCTTCATTCACCAGCACAGAAAAAAACATTGCTGAGATATCCATTAGGGGCTGGCAAGGGAGGGGGATGGGGGGTCTTGAAGACTTGAAGAGACATTGCTGGCAGGGGATGGGAGTTAGGCATAGCAGAACAGAAGTGTAGAAGAACAGAAGAGCCTTTCTGAGACTTCCCTTAGAGGACTGAGCAAGACAGAGCAGAAAGGTAATAATATCATGCCAGAGCCAGAGGAAACTAATACATTTCTGCAGGGTTTTCCCCTTTAGCAAAGTAAAGATAAAGACGCATCATCTTGAACTAGAAAGAAAAATCAGAGCTCTGCTGGGAACACACTTAAGAGAGGTTGGAGCAAAGCTCAGCTGTAGCAGCTCTCAGGAAGAGGAGCAGGATTGCTATTTCCTGAAGGGAGACCATCCCCTACTGAACCCCAGCTTCAGGTATAGCCTGTCTTCCTGAACATTCAGGATACCTTTTCCTCCAGAGCTGAGCTGTACCCTTGTAACTCCAGCCATCAGAGCTATCTTGGCAGCTCCAGATATATAGCCTGTCTTCCCAACAATCAGGATACCTCTAATGCATCCTCAGAGTTGTAACATTTGCTTACAAAGTAACCTATGTTCCTGAAACTTTTATATACCCCACTTATAATGAAATATATTAATTAATTATGTAATTCATATCTTAAATTCCATAAAAAATTTTAACTCAAATATCACTGTTTTTAGATATATTTACTTACTATCTCTAAAATTAAACATATATTGTCACTTTAAGTTTCTTTTCCTAGAAATGAATATGGAATATTCATTCCTTCAGGACTTGAATATATAATATTTATGAAAAAAGCTATCAAATCACATCAAATTCTTTAAAATTTTTCTCTAACTAGACAACCAAAAAATAAAAATTATAACCTATTTTTTATGGAAAAGAACTTTTTTTTGAAGAGAGTGTAACATGTATTTCCCTTTCCAACTCCTCTTATATTCTCTACATCTCTCCATTTATCCAAATCTATGAAATACACATTTTTTTTTATTTTACATACCAACCACAATTCTCTTTCCCTCCCCTCTCCCCCTCCCCCAGCTTTGCCTCACCCTTCTAACACTACTCATAAAGGATAAGGCTGCCAATGGGGATTCAGCAAAGTCTGGCATATCAAATTGAGGCGGATCAAGCCCCTTTCCCCTGTATCAAGAATGAGCAAGGTGTCCCTCTATAGGGAATGTGATCCAAGAAACCAGTTCACACACTAAGGCTAAATGCCGCTCCTACTGAAAGAGACCCTACAAACTACCCAAGTCAAATAACAATCATCCACATTCAGAGGCCTAGATTGGCCCCATACAGATTCCCAGCTGTCTATCTAGGGTCAGTGAGGTCCCATCAGCTTGGGTCTGCTGTCTCTGTGGGTTTCCTCATCATGACCTTACCACTTTGCTCATATAAATCCCACAAGCTTCTTTGAATGCGCTGGAAGCTTGGCCTGGTGCTTAGCTGTTAATCTCTGCATCTGCTTTCATCAGTTGTTGGATGGGAGGTCTTATAATCACAATGATTGTAGTAAGTCCATTTGATTACAGGGGAAGCCAACTTCAGCCATCATCTCCTCCATTGCTGAGAGTATTAGCTATGGCCACCCTTGTAAATTCCTGGGAAGTTCCTTGGCAGAAGGTTTATCCTTAACACTGAATTGGTCCCTCTATCAGGGTAACTATCTTGTTGATGTTGCTTTTCTTAAATGCCACTGACCCAACTCAACCACACATTTTCTCATGTTTCTTCCCACCTCCCATTACTCTCTCCCCTCCAGGCCCCAAGCTTATTAAAGAGACCTTATCAATTTCACTTGCAAAGGGGAATTCATGAATGTCTCTCTATGGTATTTCTTGTTACATAGCTTCTCTGGACTTGTGGATTGTTGCCTGGTTATCCTTCGCTTTACATCTAATATCCACTTATGAATGAGTATATACCATATTTGTGTTTCTGGATTTCGGATACATCACTCAGGATGACTTTATTTCACTTACATCTATTGGCCTACAAATTTTAAGATGTCATATTTTTTTAACTGTTGATACCTCTTATTGCATATTAAGTTGACTACATCTGGAATTTACTAAAACCAATAAATGGAGAGTAAGCTTGCTAGGGATTTGAACTCCATAGAAATAGGTAGATCCATTTGTGATATAGATGTTTGAGAGAGGAAGATATGAAATTTACCAAGTGATAGGATCAAATGTCATTACTTCAGCATTCTGGAGGCAAAGGAAGTGGATGTCTGACTTTGAGATTTACCTATACTATGGAGCAAGTACCAGGGATATAAAAAGAAACATTGTCTCTAAAATCACCCCCCCAAAAAAATCTTGTAAAAAATTAAGCAAACAAAGAAGATAAACACATGTAGTTAATTGAGATGTTTTAACTGAATCTTTACTTGGAAAAGCAGATCATTAATCCAGATCCTTTTTCCTTTGTGTTTTTGGAAAACACCTCTAATTTGGCCTAAATTCTGTTGGAAGCTTTCCTAGGCAAATAGAGAAAAGAAGCTTTTGCTCTTTGTCTTAGGGTATGCTGAAGATCAGCTAGGACATTCAGGCACATAGACTGAGAAGTTTCTGAATACATATCCATTAATTACTGGATTTTCTGGTTCATAGCCTATAAGACATTCTAATAAACTGTGTATATGTCTTTTTCTCTGTACACACACACACACACACACACACACACACACACACACACACACACACACACACACATACACACATACACACAGATGTACTTCATTTTCCACTATTTGGTTGAGAGACATTTAGATTGCTTCCAGTTTCTTGCTATTATGAATAACGCTGCTATGAACATAGTTGATTAAATTTCCTTGGGGCATTTTTGAGTATATGCCCAAGAGATAGTATTGCTGGATCATGAGGTCAAGTGATTTCTAGTTTTTTGAGAAACCACCGTACTGATTTCCAAAATGGCTGAACAAGTTATACTCCCACCGGCAAATCAGGAGTGTTCCTTTTACTCCACATTCCCTCCAGCATAGTGTGTCATCAGTATTTTTGATCTTAGGCATTCTGAAAGATGTAGGACAATAGCTCAGATATTTTGATTTACATTTTGCTGGTGACTAAGGATGTTGAACAATATTTTAAGTGTCTCTTGGCCATTTGAGATTCTTCTGTTTAGAATTTTTGTTTCAAACTGTATTCTTTAAAAAAAAATGGATTATTTGGTATTTTAATGTCTAATTTCTTGAGCTCTCTATATATTTCAGAGATCAGCCCTCAGTCATATGTAGGGTTGGTGAAGATCTTTTGGCATTCTTTAGGATACCATTTTGTCTTATTGACCATGTTTTATATCTTCCAGAAACTTTAGTTTCAGGAACTCTCATTTATTAACTGTTGCTCTCTGTGCCTGTGCTATTAGTGTTATACATAGGAAGTGGTCTCCTGTACCAATTATTTCAAGGTTATTTCCCACTTTCTTTCCTTCAGGTTCAGTGTGCCTAAGTTAATGTTGAGGTTTTTGATCCACTTGGATTTGAATAGTGATAGATATTTATCTATTTGCATTCTTCTTACTGTTACCATCCAGTTATGCCAGCACCATTTGTTAAAGATGCTTTCATTTTTATTGTAAATTTTGGCTACTTTGTTGAAAAGCAGGTCTTCATAGCAGTATGGATTATTGTTAGGGTCTTTTATATGGTTGCATTGATCCTCCTGTCAGTTTTTATGTCAGTAACAATCTTTATAGCTCTATAGTAGAGCTTGAAGTCAGGGATGATGACACCTTCAGAAGTTCCTTTATTCATTAGATACATAATTCTTTATTAACTCTGAACTATCTCAATGCTAATGAAAAAGGAACAACAGCTGTGGAAAGATATTGTACAATAGAAAAAACTCCTGAGCTAAACCAACCTGTCTACCTCAAAGGTATGGGCTATGTTGGGGAAGGGATTTTGCTATTTTTCCTTCCAACAAGAGATCAAAATCTATGGATACCATCAGAATTAATAAAGACTCAAATCAAACACAAAACATTCTCTTGATAAAGAGAAATGGAGAAATAATGACTCATCCACCATATGACCATTCTTAAATTGTAAGGAAAACTGACCAAAATGAGGGTTGGGTTTTTTTTTTTTTATCTTTACAGAAAACTAAAACTACCCATCTTCAAAAAGTTAAAAGTCCTTGATTATCTAGATATCTAAAGCAGAGGGAAGTCTATCAAAAAAATTACAAAGAAAAATGTGTTTATTGGTACCAATACACTCTAAAAACATAAAAACTCACTGCCTAACTCTGAGAAATCTCTCTACTTCTAAGAAAAGTTGTAATCTCAACTTAATTATAAATTAACGTGGGCTTTGGAGCTGTTGTGTACTAGTCCCCTTCTCCAAACCTAAGCATGCTTGTTATTGGAAAAGGGAATATTTCTGGATCATGTCAGAGAGCCACCTGATATGAGACAGGAGAAAAGCCAAAAATAAAGGAATATTTATACTACTAATAATCTCATGGTCTTTGGGTTTTATTTTAAATATTGAAAGTTTATACATATATGAACTGTGGTGATCCCCTTACCTCTTCTCTTCCTACTCATTCTCCAGCTTCCCCTAACCCAAGGCCTTGTATTTGAAGCATAAATGTTCAGGATTGTCACTTGATCTTGATGTATTTTTTTCGCTATGATTGACTTCAAGTTTTTCAGGACAGTTTTGAGGAGTCTAGCAGAGATGAACCAGCTTCATAGACTACTCTAGCCAGGACTTGAGACAAGCTGTGCACATTCCTGTTATTCAGAGACTGGACAACAAATGATACGGCTACTTATTTCAGGACTAGAAAATTAATGAAACTTTTATTTTTAGGATCCCCTCAAGATGCCTTTGCCCCCAGACAGCTTGAAGTAAATTTAAGATCATGGTCCTACATTCTCAAGGGGTGAGGTGGGTGGTTTTTGGTCTTTCAATGGGTTATGGATAATTTTCATTGTTTAGAGTAATTGATTTAAAACTGTTATTGGTTATGGTTAGAAAAAGCTAAACATGAGATTAGATTCGGGGTTTTTGTTTAACAAATAGAAATAGAAAAGGGGATATAGATATGATAGGATATAAGGATAGATTGTTGAGTCTAGTATTAAAAATAAATTACTAGCTTTACATATTTTATATTGGATTGGATTTCTTGTATTGTGCATACTGATATGAAGTTGAGATAAATTTTGTTACTGTACATAATTTCTATGCTTGTTTAAGGTATTACACCTTTACAGTTCATCTAACATTGTAATACAAATTGCTAGACCATGAAAGTTATTATTACCAACTAATTAGGAGATAAAGAAATGCAAGTTAGTAGTTAGACATTACAATTAAACTTATAGTCATATTAGATATGTTTTCAAAATCATATATGTTTTAAATGAACAGGTATTTTTCAGACAATTCAGAGATCCATAGAATATGGCATTTAAGATATTTTAATAACATAGGTTATTATTTTTATGTAATGGGACATCTGCTCCTGGAAGCACAGATCTACTTTAGAGAATATTATGGACATCAAAGAAACTCCTCCATATGGAGTTGACCTTCTTTGTGACAAAATTTGGACATTGGGCAAGAAATACTTTTGCCTTGACTACTGACAGAATGATGTTCAAAATAGATAAGTAGGATGTACATACAAAAAAGTATTGCTGAACCTTGTCAAAACAATGTAGGAAGATCTTTAGAATATGCTGCTTCACATAGAAGTTTTTGAGACATATTAGGCCTGTGGGCTGAAGATAAATGATTCAACAATACAGATGAACTTTTGGTAACTAACTGTCCACGCAACCATCTTTTTCATTTTATATATGTTTGGAAGTTGCTTGCTTGCCATTGCTGTCTACTTAGTTAATATTATTTCTTTCTTGGATCTCTGAGGAATTTGAAAATAAGATAGTTATAGTTGTATTTTTCTAGTAACAGGTTTAGAAGATAAACTCACTTAGAAGTTAAAGTGTATAAGTTTGAGAGACATCAAAATATAGTTTTTAGTTAGTAATGCAAGTTAGATAGAAAATGAATTAGGTATAATCCTTTGGACTGACCAAAATAGGATAAACAATGCCATATTTTTTCTGATTTTATCAGTACTTAACAGACTGGACATTACTCATGTAATTATTGTTTATATATCATGTATAATTATTGTACCTATTGTATATCATTTTTCTTATGTTAGTCATAACCTTTGTTTTTATTTTTGACACAAAAGAGGATATGTGGTGATATGTCATATATTTAATAAAACCAGTGTGGAATATCAGAGAATAGATCTGCCCACAGAGAGTCAGAGAGTGGTAACTCATGCCTTTAATCCTGCCCAGGGAAAGATGGGAGTTGTGTTCTATGCCTTTAACCCCATAACTCCAGAGACAGCAGTCTTTCTGTGTTTCTGTGAGTTCAAGGTTAACTACCAAATAGTAGTAGCCTATGCCTTTAATCTTAACCTAGATGTGAAACAACTGGGTAAAGAAGGTATTTAAGCAGGTGTATAAAAATTCATTCTGTAGAAGTGACAAAAAGAGAGGCTGCAGAGCTTGGAACACAGCTGAGTAAGATTTGATTGTGGTCTGTTTCCTCTCTCTTATATCCCAGCTTGTCCTCAATATCTGACTCTGGGTTTCATTAATACAATCAGAATTCATGCAAAAGAGTTAGGTAAATATCAGTGCAAAAATACACACAGCAACATAAAAAGCAACATAAAAAGCAATAGGGCACCACCAGGAACTAGTGGTTCTAAAACAGCAAGAACTAACCATCACAATGTAGAAAAAGCAGAAGAAAACAACCCTTAAAGTAACTTTATAAAGACCATAAGGGCCTTTACAGAGAGAATTAAAAAATTCCTTAAAAAAATCAAAGGAAAGAGATACATAAAATTTGAATAAATCCATAAGTCCCTTACAGAAAGCCAAGAAAACCAAGAAACAAACAAATAATAAAACAGGTAAAAAAACCAAACAAACAAACAAACAAAAAAAACAGCTCAAGAGTTGAAAATTGAAATAGAAACATTATTTTTAAATAGGTTGATTAACAACAACGTTATAATATTCATTTAAATTTTGGGGGAAGGTTTTTTGGGGAGCCATTGTGACAAATAATATTTAAGAGCTGTATGTTTAGAATTTACTAAATAAAGTATATGATTTTTAAAATAGGTGTTTGATTTAAAATCTATTTCAAATATTTCTAGAAATATTTGTTTCTGGTCAATTATAATTGTCCTCTTTGTGGTAAAACACAGAATATACTTCAAGGTCCCACAACACCCACTGAATGATGGCTTGGATACAGAAAAAGGGAAGAACTGGAATTGTAATTGAGGTCAGAGGACAACTTTTCAACAGTCTAACTTCTTATAGTCTCCATCTTTCAAATAAATAGACCCTGATATTTGGGCAAAATGGAAGCCTAAAGAATTTTTTTTAAAAAAAATAAATTAACAATTACACAAATATTTGACAGATGGTAAAATTTTAAATATACATATAATTCAAATAACTAGAAATGAAGAAAACAAATAACCTAATTGTGAATGTAGTACATATTCACACAGAGAATTCTCAAAGGAGGAAAGTCCAGTAATTGAGAAACACTAAGATAGATGTTCAACATTCTCAGCCATTAGGATAATGCTAATCAAAACTACTATGAGATTTCATCTTGCACCTGTCAGAACAGCTACAAGTAAGATAAGTTCAGGCTGACAGGATGTGTAGTAATTGGAACACTCCTCCAATGCTGATGAGAATGCAAATTTGTTTAACCATTGTGGAAGTCAGTGAGGCAGTTTCTCAAGAAAATAGAGAATAATCTATCTCAAGGACCAGCTAAACAACTCTTGTTCATGTACTCAACAGATACTTCATTCTACCTCAGATGTTTGCTCAAACAGGTTAACTGCTGCTATAATCACAATATCCAGAAATTAAAAAAAAAAAAAACAAAGCTTTGATACTCTCCAACAGAAGAATGAATAATAAAAATGCATTACATTTACACAAAAATTATACTCAGCTGTTAATAAATAAAAATATTTGGATATTTGTGTTAGGTCAATGAAAATTATTCTGTAATGTATAGAAAGAGGTTAGATAAAGAGTAAGGGATTAGATAGGATTTCATCTTTAGGAAAGAGAAATAGAATAGACAGTTATGGATTAATTGGGGGATTACAAAGGACACTAAAGGGAATGTAAAAAGAAATGGATAAGGAAGAAAACATGGGGAAAAAGAGCTTAAATTAAGGGATAATTGAGGAGCAATATTAAAATCTAATGCAGTAAAAAGTTTTAAAATATATACATATACGAAGATTTATTTATTGTCACCAAATAATAGAACAGATAGTGTCTCATTTATTTGACCTTTTCTTTAAAAAAGAAAGTTTCAAATACCAGAATTGGGTTGCAGGATTTTTTTTTTTTTTTTGCCAGAGGGTTCACATGGAAATCTCCACAAAATGCAGCCTGTTTCCAGGATTATAGATTTCTCTCTACAAACTGACAGACAATTTCTGTTGCTGAGGAAAATACCTACACAACTCATTAAGCCTGGAGAAGGTGAGCTGGTGCCCACAAAGAGTCTTTATTTCTATGATCCAGAGTCATTGATAGAATAAGGAACCCAATAAGCAATGAAAATAGAAATTTAAACACCAGCTGAACCATAAGCCTTTTGATCTATTATACCTTTCTGTCTGTAAGACATGCTAAAACAATGTTGCACAAAGATTGTGTAAAGAAAAAAGAAATATTTGATTGAAATTAAAGCTCACTTGATGAGATGGACCCCATACCCAACACTGATGGTGAGACTAAGATATGTTTTATAAAGTAAAAATAAAATTGCTTCTAAAAATCTTTTGCTATACTCATAGATCAGTGCTTTGCTCAGTCATCAGCAAAAAAATTTTCTCCTGCAGGAGATGTGATAAAAAATACAAAGACCCATCATCAGCAAATAATCAGAGAGTGAGAGACTTTGGAACACTCACCCTAAGTGGAATGACTCTGTCAAATATCGTTCATGGGAGCTCAGAGAACCCCATGGAAGATAAAGCAGTAAAAGCAGAAGAGCTAAAGGAGGTGGAGAAAGAGTAAAAAACAGACAGATGGAGGACACCAAGAAAACAATGCACTTTGTGTAAGCTGAGCTAACCTCATGTGAGCTCAGCCATTTAAGCACCATGGAAAGGGTCTATATGGCCTCCAATATAAGTATATTGTATGGACTTCCCAAGTGTGAACATGAGTGGGTCAGTCATTCTTGTGCTTTTGGTTGGGTTCTTTTCTTTCTGTTTTCTTTGTCCAACTTTGATGTGTCAGAATATTTTTATCTTAATACTTTATTTTTATTTTTATCTTAATACTTTATTTTTATTATTCATTAGAAGCTTGTTTATTTTCTAATTGGAGACATAAAAGGAGTTACTCCAAATTGGAGTAGAGGTAGGAGGCACCAACAGGTGTAAGGGGGAGGAAAGAACCTTAAGCTGGATAATTTATGTAAAAAAAGCTACTTCCAAAAACCTGAGGAAACAAAGGAACCAGTACCGATAATAGTATGCTGGTTTATTTAAAAAAAAAAAAAAAACTCATAGATTTTAAAAAAGAAAGAAGTGTTTTATGTTCTAGCACTTTCTCCAGTCTTATTATGCAGTAAGTACCAATAAAGCTTCCATTACTAGATTTGGTTACATTTAATTGATTATATGTAGCTACAGTAAAAATGTAATAACACTAAAATATCATGTTTTTAGTAGATTAAACCTTACACCTACTCACTTGACACAAACAGAATTATAATGAGAATGACTCCATTTTTTTTTTATTTTAGTAACCACTTCTACTAATCTTATTCTGTGTATAGCAGGACAACTGATCCATCCAAATTTGTCTAACATTTCTTGTTGAAATCAATGTAGGTGATGCTGTAAGGCTCTATCTTCCAGTCTGACAGTTTGGAATGGTAGATAAAACATTATAAACTACCTATTTGACACTATGTATTGCACAAGAAGCATAATAGGATTGTAGCATCGTCTGTTTATTTTACTTATCAGCTTTCTGCATGTGGGTGATGTAAAATCCTTGTTAACAGAGTCAGGAGATTTATTTGCAGTTTTTCCCTGCTAGAAATGAATACATTTTGATTTCTGCCACGTTTAAATAAAAAGTATCTTAAATATGTCTGCTATGTGATTCAAAACTTAAAAAAAGCACAAAGTAACAAAATATTTTGAACTTTATAATATGAATATATTCAGGGAGATAAAAACTGACAGTGATAACAAAATATTTATGTTAATGCTATAGTTCAGTAGTCTTTCTTTGCTTTCTATTTCTCTGGGCATGAGGAAACACACTGAGATTTTAAATGTTTATTGACATTCAAGGTGAAAAGTTATTTTCAAAGAATATTTCACCAAAACCAAATATGCTGATTTAATGTACACATAGATTTCTACAATGAATGTATATATTGCACATACATGAAAAGCATGAGCTATAAAAATTCTCACATAAATCATATTTATATCTTACAAGAATTTATTTCAGCAGATCACTTTTCATAGACTATCATTGGTTACTTTTAAAATATTCACTAATGATCCAAAAGCAGGAGTAAACTAGGTGCCTCACATTCATTGCAAATAAATGTGCCATTACCATGAATCCTTTCCTACAAAGTTATTAGTCAGATGTTAATAAACAGTATGTTATTTCTGAATAACAGCGCCTATTATTATGTAACTAAGCAAATGATGCTTGCTCCGATGTACGGTTTCTATCTGTATGCTGTGCATATACTTGATTATCATTTGTTAACAAAGGGGCTGTTTTGGCCTATGGTAAGGCAACTTGAAGGCAGGCAGGAAATCCAAGTGGATATAAAGAGAAAAAGGGGCAGAGTCAAGGAGACACTGTTGGCTGCTTAGAAAGAAAGATGTTATGATGCACAGTCACATGGCAAATGCATATATAGATTAATAGAAATTGATTGAGTTACATTGTAAAAACTAGTTGGTAACAAGCCTGAGCCATGGGCCTAACAGCTAGTAGTTAATATAAGCCTTTGTGTAATAATATTATATTGGGATTAGGCAGTACAGGCAAGTCCAAACCTTGGGGCTAGGTCAGGCAAGAAAACTTCTGGTTACATTGCTCAAGACAAATATACTTTTGAACATGTTTTCTTTTTTGTTCTAAATTAACAATTTTATGCATGAATGTATGTTCTCTATCCTGATGTCTCATCCTTTAACTTTTTCCTTATGTATGTCCTAGTTCTAAACTTAGAAGTATTCTCACTATCTATCTATGTGGGGATATGTTTCAAATACAATAAAAACATTTGGAGATATCAGAGGGATCTACCCACAGTCAGTCCAGGAGCATCAAACAGTGGTAACTCACACCTTTAATCTCAGCACAGGAAATATCTGGGAGTGGTGATGTATTCCTTTAATTCAATCAAATCTGAGTTTGAGGTCATCTTAGTTTACAGAAGGACTTCCAGGTTACAGTCAGGCAGTGGTGGAATCATGTCTTAACTGAATGAAGAAAGTATTTAAGGCAGGCATAAAAAACCAGAGCAGTCAGAAGAAGCCATGGCTCACACGGTTAGTCTCAGCACTTGAGAAACAGAAGCACTAGAATCTCTGTGAGTTCCAAGCCAACCTGGTCTTCAAAGCAAGTTCCAGTACAGCCAGGACTGTTACACAGAAAACTCTGTCTGGAAAAAATAAAAATAAAAAAAGAAGACTGGAAGAGGTAGAACTGTCCTTCTACTGTTTTTATTATTATATTTGAAACATATCCCCACATATCTATATCTACCTACCTACCTACCTACCTACCTATCTATCTATCTATCTATCTATCTATCTATCTATCTATCTATCATCCATCCATCCATCCATCCATCCATCTACCTATCTATCTATCTATCTATCTATCTATCTATCTATCTATCTATCTATCTATCTATCTATCTATTGTCTATCTTTCTAACATCTATTATTTAAATATCTGCTTGTTTATAACTCAATGAATCTATGTACTACTCTCTATATTAGTGCAAGTGTATTACCATCTTTTATTGGATTAAAGTTTACTCTCCCTTTTCCAGAAGCCATTAAATAACTCTAGCTCTTTTCTTGGGGTGGGGATTCATGACCTTTCTATCTATGCAGATATTTTATATCTACAGGTACGCATGTGGTCAGAGACTGGATTCATGTGTCCAAAGGCCCTATAAAAATTGATTTGTTTGTTGCTGTTGCTATTGTTTCAGAGAATCCACAAGCATTATGATGGCAATGTTTATGATTTAATTTATTTTAACTATCTAAGAAAAATCAATTCTAATGTGTGGCTTAGAGCCAGATGTGGTCACACCTACCTAGAATTCAAGTACTGGAGGGCAGAGGAAATAAATGACAAAATAAATGTAAGCCAGGGCTCTGTAGTAACACTCTGTCTAGAAGGAAAATAAATGTATCATTTAAAGGGGGGTGGAGCTGAAAGCATGACTATAAGCAGGGTTTTTTGCTTTTCAAACATACTAAGTTGGGTCTAGTTCCCATGGGACCTTCATCCAGCAACTGATGGGAACATGAGTTCACAGCTAAGCTCTGGGCTGAGCTTCCAGTACAGTTGAAAAGAGGAAGCAGAGACTATATAAGCAAAAGCTTCAAGATCATGATTAAGAAACCCACAGTAACAGCTGACTGAAGCTAGTGGGACCACACTGACTCCGGACTGACTTTGGGGAACCTGCATGGAGCTAAACTAGGCCTTCTAAATGTGGACTGCAGTTGTGTGGCTTGGGAAGATTTTGGGGGCCTCTGGCAGTGAACCAGAATTTATTCGTAGTGCATGAACTGCCTTTTGGGGGCCCTTTATAAATGGAAACCTTGCTCACTCAGCCTTGATAGAGCAGGAGGGAACTGGTGCAGCTTCGAGTTGCTGTACCAAAACATTATTGAGTCCCCATGGAAGGCATTATTCTCTCTGAAGTGTAGATGTAGACTGGGTGAGGGGTGAAACTGGGGGGTCAGTGGGAGGAACAAAGGGAGGAGAATCTGTGATTTGGATGTAAAATAAACAATTAAAATTAAAAAACTGATAATTACAAAAATTTAAATATCTTAAATGTATTTGACTTTAATTATTACAATTTTGCATTTATTCTGTGCATATGCACGTGTGTGTTAACATGGATTGTGAGAGGCCAAGTTCTAAGATCCACTCCAGAATAATAAAAGGAATGTATCAGAGTAGCAAGTGATAAAACACATTTTTCTCCACAGGGTAATTATGAATAAATCTCTGACTAACTAATAAAATAAACATACATGCCTTCTGATGTTAACTTTCTTTTTTTCTTCAATTTAAATATGGTCTCTGACTCTTCTGTCTATTCAGCTACATATCTCCACAGTGCTGCATTCTACACATTCATCTACATATTTTTCTTTAGATTCCTACTCATACATCTCTATCCACGGTTACATCTATTTTTCACATCTATACATTTTTACACACATTTCTACATCTCCTTTTATACAGCTTCATCTTTCTTTGTTCTTCATAGTTAAAGATCTCCATATACTGATAGCTATCTATCTCATTTAGATAGATCTCACACAATATAACATTTTACACTGTTTTTACACAGTTTCATACAGATCTTTGTACAGTTCCTATATTTAGCAGCAGCTCTTTCTCACAGCTATATCTCTCTCACACAAAGATGCTTGTTCTACACAATTCATTCCCTCTTTGCTCATTAATATTTTCATCTTTACATAGCAACAGATATCTCCCACCCCCTCTTTAGGCTTCTTCTTCTCTCATTCAGCACATACACTCACACACTGAATAGCTTCATGCCAGCATTGCTGCTGCTCTCACACACTCTCATATACTCATTATTCCTTCTCTCTTTTCCTCTACATTGTCAATGTTTCCTGCTTCCTTAGCCAAACTCTGAACAATTATATGTTACATTTTCAGGGACCAACCCATTCTCATAATACATGAAGTCAGACAATTTTTCTCAAGCTAGTAAGGTCACAGAGACTGGCCAGTGTAAATGTTTGGCCTTGTAACTTTTATTCAGACAGAGAGCAACATTGACATTCATGACTTAATAACGGTAACAGGTTGTAACATGAATAGTCAGGATATGTACAGAAAGTCAACTATTGCAAGTGACAGTATATCTCTTAACAGCCTGTCCTTGATTTAACAATAAACAACACTTGGGATTTGGTTTATATAATAGTATGTGTGTGTGTGTATGTAAGTGTCTGTGTGTTCTGCAGGAGCAGTTTAGCCTGCTAAAATTATTCTGATGGATAAAATTGTCTTTGAGACTGAAAATATTCTTACTTTTCTGTGCCAGTAAAGAAGAATATTCTGTTATAATTTCTATACATCAGAATGATATAACCTAAACAGAAATAAACTATAACTTTGTTAACAGATGTAAAACACACTACCACAGAACCCCATACCTGTTCTTAGAGAGGCATAGCAGTGGCACCTGACACATTTACAGACAGAAAACAATAGGTCACCAAGTCAGTGACCCCATGGTTCTGATACGTGGGGCTCCCTGTGAGGAAACTATACATGGGGTGGTTTGGTTTGTCAAACACTACTTGTCATCTGCTGTATACACTCATGGCCCTCTGCAGTGTGTAGGAGACCTGTGTCACTGTGTAAGTGAAAGGTAAGATGAGAACTAATGTGAGTGGGCATCAGTCTCCCCTTCTGAGTACGGAGGAACAAACATTAAGTCATCAGGCTTAGCATTACTTGTATTTAGTTTTTGAGTCAACATGTTTTTTCTTAATTGTTTTTATTGTCTTAAAATTATAGCAGTCTATGTGTTCAGTAGAATGTTCTGATACACTTTAAACCTATTTATTGGTCAACTCTGAATAATGATTTCATCCACCATTAAAAACAATTATTTTCTAAGAGGATGAACTTTATAGTCTTCTTCTCTAGCTATTTCTAATTAAATAATATATTTTTGTGATTAAAGTAACTCACTGCATTAAAATGACAGGACATCTTTCTTCAATGTGTTTCTAGGTCCAGATCCTTCAACTTTTGTCCCTTTTTATATCTAGTCCGGTATTTACAGCAGTTAGGTCACTTTTTATATTCTTCAAGTGAGACAGTTTATCATTTCCCTTCTAGCCTACCATGCCCCTTAATTATTTTTATATTCAGGCTTGTTCAGACTGCTATAACTATTATCTTTCATAAGACATAAAGTGATTTGGGAATGCCTTTCTGTATGCTGTGAATATCGATCTTTATAAAGGAGCTGTTTTGGCCCATGACAGGCACCATAGAAAAAGTGGGAGGAGAAATCAGAGCGTAGGTAGGAGAAGCAGGGCGAAGTCAGAAAGACCGAGCCCGAAGCCCAAAGGAGCAACATGTAAGGAACACAGGTAAGCCACAGGCCACGTGGCAGATTAATGGAAATGGGTTGATTTAAGATGTAAGAGCAAGCTGGAAATGTGCCTTAGCCATAGACCAAACAGCAAAGTTAAAAAAAAAAAAAAAAATCATTACCACAGATGGAGTCCAATGTGAGACAAATATCCACTTAAAGCCTGAGAAAGTTTAAAAAGGGTTTTAGTTCACAGAAACTGAGCCAAGGTAGCTTCCAAATTGTGTATCTGAATCGGGTCATTACACAAAGAAAGTGTTGTGTCCCGGTCACATTCAAAATGGCGCCGGTGGACTGGCAGCAGGCAGTATAAGCTGCAATCAGGCCAGTTCCTGAAATCTTACAGAAGACTCAGCAGCATGTGATTGATTTAAGGATTCTGTTTATTTTGAACAAAAAGGAAACAAAGACAGTTACTTAGTAGCAGCATTTTCTTGGTTCTGCTCTGTTTGCTGGCCACAAACAGGGATGCGGTCCCTTTAAGAGAACTTACTGATTCAGCTTTATCTGCAAAAACTATGCAGCTCTTTAAGAGAGTGTATTTTAAAAAGCTCTTCTGGTTGAAAGATGATTAAGGATTCACAATAAAACAGATTCAGATGAAAAAAAAAAACCCTGTAAACAGGTTACAATATGTGTAAAATATACATAGGCTTCAGAGAGAAAAGAAGAGGATAGAGAAAGTCTTTAAAAAGAGAAAGAGTGATAAAAATATAATAAGCCAAGTAAAGATGGAAAATAGACAGAAATTCTGGATTTGGGTTATTACTGTTTTTTCTTTTAATTTTTTAATTGTTAATGAGCTAACTGTAGAAAGACAATGGATTGAAAATGCAAAGGCTACTAAGTTAAGCAAGAATATATATTTTAAAGGTATTTTGATTTTTGAATTTGTGTCTAAAAATTTATTGCTTTGGAAGAGTTCTGCTTTTGTTTCCACAGAAGATGAGAACCTGTGAATTGCTTCCAGACAAATATGGTATATCAACCAAGACCCCTGAAAAAACATGTAATGGGAAGAGATGGCAGTATCAGCTTCAGGGCTACAGACTATGATCCAGTCTCAAGAACCTGTGAGATTGCTAACACGCCTTAATCAGCAGGAAATATTAATGGAAAGCTACTCCCCAAATTCCCAGAATATTGCATATAAATGTTTGTTTCCATTATAAATGGTTAATGGTCATAGTTAATCTCTTTCTAAGAAGAAAAAGGGGACATGGTATATTAAAAAAATTAGATTATTGAATTTACTTAGATCAGGAAATCAGTTGTTAATCTCAAAATGTTTTACATTGGTATGTATTTTGGTTTATTGATACAAATTTAAGGTCAATTTTCTTATGCTGTATTTATTTTTCTACTCTTGTTTAAGGTATGATGTTTATGTAGCTGATTTAGAATTGTAATATATAATTAAGAAATGCATGTTAGATTTTTAGGTATACAAAGATATAATTCAATTAGATAGGTAATCTTCAAATACTTCTAAGACCTACAGAATATGGCATTTAAAATGTTTTAAAAATTTAGAATTTTCTGGACACTGAAACAGGTCTTCTCCTGGCAGCACCAATTTACTCCAAGAGAAAAATGGGCATCAAAGAAACTCCATATAGAGATTAGTTTCTTTGTGGTATTGGTTAGCCACTGGACTTGAACCTGTTCTTATATTGACTGCTTGACAGTATGCTGTTTAAACTGGACATGCAGGTTCCCTATGAAAATGACCTTTGAACTTTGACAGAACAAGCCAAGATGTTCCTTCAGGTTCCTGCTTTGCAGAGAAAACTGTTAGACATTCTTCAAGACTCGAGGAGAGGCGAGTGATGAATGGAAAAAGCAGATTTCCTGCTTCACTGAAATGAAAAGAGACTCTGGGCCTGTAGGCTGAAGATAGATGCCCCAACTTCATAAAGGAACTTTGGGTGACTGTCCAGGTAGATAGGTGTCATCTCTGTCATTTCTAGATTTTGGAAGTTGCTTGTACTTCATGTTTACTTAGGTAAATATATCCTTCTGTGGTGTTTGATGTAGTTGAAGATTAGATATAGGTATAGTTTTTCTCAGTCATTTGAAAGGTATATTGGATATGAAACTTTATATTCTTAAGGATAAGGTAGATGATAGAGTATTTTCTTTAATTTTGCTAGATACAAATAGATTAGATATCATAACTGTAATTCTTGATAGCTATTTTGTTATATGTAATTTTGCTATATTAAAATTTAAACCTTCCTTTGTTATTAGACAGGAAGTGGGAGGTGATGTGGGAATGTCTTTCTGTATGCTGTGAATAGCAATCTTTAAATAAAGGAGATGTTTTGGGCCATGTCAGGCACCATAGAAGAAGTAGGAGGAGAAATCAGAGTTTAGGTAGGAGGAGAAAGGCCGAGTCAGGACAGACCAAGTCCAAAGCCCAAAGGAGCACCATGTAAGGAGCACAGGTGAGCCACGGGCCACATGGCAGACAGGTTAATGGAAATGGATTGAGTTGGGATGAAAGAGCTAGCGGGCAAAGTGCCTGAGCCATAGGCCAAACAGCATGAAGTTAATATAAGAGTATGAGTCATTTCTAAGGGCCTGAGCAGCAGCGGAGGGTGGCTAATGGGTCTGGTGCTGCAGATCTGTGGGTCTGGGCTTCTGGCCGCCCAGAACCAAAAACCACATTGTAACAAGAAAGGATTTTCTTTTTTTTCTACACACACACACACACACACACACACACACACACTTAAAACACTAGCTGGAATAACATACCAAAATATTGTAGAATTATTAAAACTTCATAACATTATTAAATATTGTATAATAATATGTATTGTGTATAAGACAGTGTATTTCCACTTGTGTTTTACTAAACAAACGTCAGCGACATCGATGGATGGTTACTGACTGATCCTAAGTAAACAAACATCAGCTACATCGATGGATGGTTACTGACTGATCCTAAGTAAATAAACATTAGCGACATCGATGGAAGGTTACTGACTGATCCTCAGTGGCTACTGCTAAACATGGGTGGCTATATCTTTAATATTAGAAACTAAATATTTAAATCTAATACAACATTTCATCATCTCTTCTACTAAAAATAACTTTGGTTTTTAAGAATTTTGTTCATAGTCTATTTTTATTCAAAAAGTAGCCAATACATTCAATTCTTGCTGGTTTTCTTTAACCATTTATTTCAATGCAGTATTGCTGCCATTCCAACAATAATGACAGCATCTCTACTTCTAAAAATTCTACAAATGTCATTTCTTGTCTATACTCTTAAAAAAATATATTAATCTAAAAATTTAAACATGTTTGTATTATCTTTAACTAGCTATTATGAGAATGTAAAATTAAAAAAAATATCCTGCAAATTTATTGTAAGATCACAACAATTCTACCAATCATTAGGTTTCATTTCTATTTTGGAATTCTATGATTGTCTCTACCATATCTGTGAAACCCACTGCAGCTAAGTCTATAGTCCTTAAAGTCATCCATTGTCATAAATTGGAGCCAATTTATTCTAAACTATTTAATGTTGATATCCTGGCCTCTTAATTATGTCCATTAATTTTTAAAGTCACATAAATAATCATTTAAAAATAATTTTAATTTTATTTTCTCAAAATATTCTGAAGCTTCACTTTCTTTGGCACAAAGCATTCATTATATAATAAAACTAAAAGTTTAAAATATGTATTGATTCATTGGCTGTAGAATGGTGGTTGTGTTGACAAGCATGAAAGTGAAATTAATTTAACTATGTATTTGCATCAGAACTTATGAGTGACCAGCTATTTTTATTAATCAGCTGTTATATTTTGTCATAAATATTTTTTTCTTATAAGTAGTTATAAACATTGGTTTTAATATCAATATATTACCATTTTAATCAAATGGGTCATTCTCCAGTCTCTGCTACTCTACTCACAAGGCATGATAAATTCAGTATATTTGTAAGGGCTCTAGAACATATGAAATGGGAATAATGCAGTGATTTAACTTAATAGCATCATTGTTCTTAAGTTTTCTTACAACTCTTTATAAATAAATAAAACCAGGTACCTCTCTGAATTGCATTTTAGCTTAAGGACATACTGAAGATTATTGCATCTTCTATCCACACAACTAAAATATTTTGCGTATCAACAAGGAAGTATTATGTGGACACTAGAATGACACTTTTAATTTCCTTAAGAAAGATTTTCCTAACATATGTATTTGACTAAACAGTGAGAGAGATCTAGCTATCAGTCTTTCACAGATTTTATATTTAACTCAATAAATCTTTTATCTCTGTATCTTGTTTTAAGTGACAATCATATATCTTCCCATTCACATCAACTTAGGTTACTGTAAATTATGTGTTATTTATTAGTGGGCTTAATGCCAACATTTTGGTGTTTTATGGAATACAGTACCCTGACAATAAGTGTGTACAACTTGCAACCAGGAAACTGTTAGAACTAATACAACCTGTGCCAGTTGACTATGTCATTTCTTTGGATATAGTTTATGACAGTCCAAACTATTGTTATAGAACATTAACTATCATTGGCCACAGAACACCACACAAATTAGAATAATAATGAGAAGGTCTGAAATGTTAGGAAAATAATAAGACTCTGGCATACAGATAAGTAGCAAACATCTAATCAAAGTAAAGTTTACCAGGCCAGGCTTGTCTGCTGCATAGTTGTCACAAAGCTAATAGATAAAATAACACAGAGGAAAAGAGTGACTATGGAATGAATAACACACAAAAATACCATGTCCAGACTCATACTTTCAAAATGTAATCATAAAATCTGTATTATTAATAAGCATGTATTTATTATTTATAATATATACTTTGCTTATTATAATAATAAATACATGTTAATTAATATATTATGTCACAATTTGCCATCAAAAATTATACTTATATACACGATTGAGGAAAACAAAATTTGATAATGTTAAACATACAGAAAATATATGGGGAAAAGTAAGACCTATAGAGAAAAACTGTGGCCCCAATTACTATTTCTACTCCAAAGAATTTATGGGTGGTTATGTCTCCCATTGCTCTGTTTAATCTGCCTGTTACATAAACTATCACCTCTTTTGGTCAGCATACAATTACTAACAACTGCTCAAGCCTTCATTCCTGAGATATGTGGGATGTTCTTCACATTTTATGGATTTATGAGAGTGTTTCTTTAGTTTTTATTTCCAGCTATGACATAACAAAATGCACCATAACCTAAATGACGGTCTTGTAATCGCAATTGTCTCCCGCTACCACTTTTAGCAGTCATACAAGTATCTGTACTTAGGAAATTGTTCATGCCAGAAGCACCTCATTTTCATGTGCTTTTTTCAGAGGTAGAAATGGTGATATCAGCTTGCTAACTAAAATGATGTCAGGGGAAGAATTTGGCTCATTAGTTAAAATACCTCTTTCACATCAGCTGAGCCTAAACTGCTAAATGAAAGTAAACGGAGCACATTCAAATGGCAATAGTGATTGCATGCCTATGACCAAATAATAATGCATTCATCTTTTATTTGGCTGTTAGAGAATATTTCTCTTCATGATTATTAAAGAAGCAGTTTCAAAACCAACTCTCACACTTAAAGTGTTTCTTTTAACACATAAATAATTGAGTTTAATATATTTGCTAAATAAAGCATCTCTCCTTTTGTTAATGTTTTTAGGTTAAAGCAGGAAATACGTCAGCCTATAAGTACTTATTTTTAGAAAAATAAGTTCTTGGTAAACTGGTAAGACATCAGTGAGTAAAAGGCTTTCTGTCCAAAACTCAGGGCCTGAATTTCAATCCCAAGCAGCTATATGCTATAAAATGTCAGGTTTGCCAGTGTGTACACACAATCTTGGGACTATAAGAGAAAGGCAGCTCCAAATATGAGTTTCAATCTGAATGATTACAATACTGGGTGTATAGTAATAAACCAGGGCAGAGGAGTCCCATCCTTCTAAGAATGCGAAAATAACATTTAAAGTGTTAGGGGAAAGAAGAATGAGATTATTAAATGTGATGGGAAATAGGAGGTCAGAATAAGGGAAAGAGTTTGGAGAAAGGTTATCAACACTAAATACCTTTACCAAAAAAATCATCTGGAATCCTACTACTGTAAAAAAGTACCAAAAGATGTATATGTATTTGAAAAGAAATTAAGTCAAATCATTCTTTAATTTAGAAGGCACTGCCCTTATTATACATTTTATGCCACTAAGTTAAACCTCCAATGCCAATAATAATTTACTATCTGTTATCTTCCAACCAAGTTCAAAAACCCCTTTCCAAAATATCACAGAATATTCCCAATTTTATTAGATACTTTATATAATGAAATGGTAATGGCCTATTATCGAAGACATCACTTACGTATCACATCAACATTTTTTTTAAAAGAAGATGTTATCCAACTTGAAATTTCACTCCTAGTGACTAGGTTTCTTTGTTCTGGAAAGCACTTTGAATTCTACAGCATATTTTTAAGTATACTTGATATTATTCTCATTTATATGTCTAAGTCAATAGACTGCTGCAGTTAGGTACTGGATGAAAGTCCATTAAATTTAGTTTTAGTGTCAAATAAATACAATGTTATAGTTTCTCTGATTTGTACTGAATGTCAGATTAATATTGACAATTTTATGACTATTATATTTAGATAATATGTATAAAGATAGCAAATGTACAATTTTAATGTGTGATGTCTTTCTGACACTGTGAATTACCATTGGTAAGTAAAGGGACTATTTTGGCCTATGGCAAGTCAGCTTTTAGGCAAATGGGGAAAACCAGGCATAGATAAAGATGAAGAAGGGTGGATCTAGGAAATGCTGCAAGCTGTTCCTGGAGAAGGCAAGATGTAAAAATACAGGTAAGTCATGAGCCACATGGCAAAACATAAATTAATAAAAATGAGTTAATTTATAAAAGCTGGCAAGCAGAAATTCTGAGCCATAGGCAAAATAGTTTGTGATTAATATAAGCCCCTGAGTAATTATTTTATAAGAATCTGCAAAACAGTGAGTGGGAGGAAGAGTTTTATCAGAATAAGGGACCCTGCACAGTCCAGAAACTTTCGGCTACATAATTTCAAACCTATAATGCAAAAAACAATGATAAGGAAAGCACAACATTCACAAAATTATGAGATACTTTGAAAATGATGGTAAGAGGAAAGTTTATAAGGCCATGAGCATGCATAAAAAACTTAAAGAAAAATCATACTAATAAATTAGAAGTACACAAGAAGCTCTAGAGCAAATAGAATCAAATAAACTCAAGAAGTGTAGATGGCAGGAAATATTCATATTGAGGAATAAAATTTATTATAAAAAAGGAAAATTGAAAAAGATGGATATCTCTGTAGAGGATGCCAATGTGGGGTTGGAAAGAAACTGGGTGTTAGAGAAATGTCCAGGAACTCTCACAGAATGTCCCTGGCCAAGTCTCCAAACAATGGTGGAGGGGGTGTCTAAATTGGACTTTCCCTATAATCAAATGAATAAACAAACATGCTAGGTGTCATCACAGAACCTGCACCCAACAGAGAATGGAGGTAGAGGCACAGATCCATGGCTGAGCACTGGGCTGATCTCCTGGTTCATCTGAGAGCATGAGTGTCTGTATGAGCAGTGGGATGGGGATTATGATGATGGTTTCCATGGTGATGGCTGTTTGGAGTTCTGGTGAGTTCACTGAACTGGGAATATTCAACGGAGATCTATCTGGAGTGGGAGTTGGGCCCTTCGGGGATGGGTTTTTGATTGCCATGAGTGTAAAACCACGAGGGGTGAGATCAGATTATGTTCCTGTGTGTGCGCTAGCACCTTGGAGCCCATTACCTAGAGAAGAGCACCCACCCAGCACTGACTTTGGGATGAGTGAATTGGACTTGCCTGGAGTGGATGTGCCAAACTAGGCTGGCCCACCTTGGGACTTCTTGCCATTTTGGTGCAGGGGATGCGTGGATAGTGAGGGGCAAGTTTGAGGGCTGGCTGAGAGGGATTGGGAGGGGGAGGGGAGGGTGAACAGTGGGATACATTGATGGAGATGATATTTTTAATGAAAATAATATTACAATTAAAATTAAAAACTGAAAACAAAAACAAAAAAATCTTAAAAGAATTGGTTCTTTGAGAAAAATCAACAAAATAGACAAACCATTATTTAAACTAACAAAAAGGCATAGAGAGAATATACAAACTAACAAAATCAGAAACTGAAGGGGATATAACATACCCTAAGGAACTCCAGGGAACCATTAGGTAATAATTAAAAGCCCATATTCCACAAAATTGGCAAATAAAAAAAAGGAAAAAATTCTTAATAGATACCACTTACCAGAATCAAACCAAGATAAGAAAAAAAAATTAAGCAGATATATAAATCCCAGGAAATAGAAGCAGTTATTAATGTTCTTCCAAGAACAAAAACAATATAAAAAAATCTATCACTGTAAACTATCATATAAATAAACTTAAAAATGTTCATTTTATTACATACTGGAAAAGTTTTTGACATAATCCAACAACACTTCAAATAAAAGTCTTGGGGTGATCAGGAATATAAGGAACATAAATAAACATAATAAAAGCAATATATAACAAGGTGACAGCCAGCTTCAAACTAAATGGAACAAAATTCAAAGCTACTACATGAAAATCAAAATTGAGAAAAGGATGTGTTCTCTTTCCCATATCTATTAAAAGTAGTGCTTAAAGTTCTATCTAGAGTAGTAAGACAACAAAATGAAATCAATCAAGTGGATACAAATAGAAAAGGAAGAAGTCGAAATATCAATATCTGCAGATAACATGATAGTATAGATAAGCGACCCCAAATATTATACCAGGGAATGACTAGCTTTTATGAACACCTGTAGTGAAGAGGCTGGATGCAAGATTAAAATCAGTAATCCTCCCATATAAAAGTGATAAGCTGACTGAGAAAGAAATCAGAAAAATAACGCCCTTCACAACAACCACAAATTACCAAAACTACTTTGCAGTATCTGTAACAAAGCAAGTTAAAGATCTGTGAAACAAGAACTTCAAGTAGTTGATGAAAAAATTAGAGAAGATATAAGAAGTTAAAAAGATCTCACATGTTCATCGACAAGTAGGATTAATATAGTAAAAATGGAATCTGACCAAAAGCAATCTATAGATGCAAAGGAATGTCCATTACATTTCTAATATAATTATTTAGATAATAAAAATAATACAAAACATCCTTAAATTTATATGAATAAACAAAACCTCAAGGTAGCTAAAACAATGCTGTACAATAAAATAACTTCTGGAAGCATCACCATCCCCGATTTCAAGCTCCACTGAAGAACTGTAGTAATAAAAGCAACATTGTTTTGGCATAAAAATAAACAGGTTGATCAATGAATTTAAGTTAAAAAAACATAAATCAACATTTCTATGGACACCCGATTTTTGATAAATAAGCTAGAATTATACAATGAAAAAAAAAAGGCATTTTCGGTAAATGTTTCTGGTCTAGTTGGATGTTGGTATGTAGAAGAAAGCAAATATATCTATTATTCTGAAAAAAGCCTCAAGTACAAGAAAATCAAAACCACACTATAAAACAACATAAATTAAACCTGGTAGAAGAGAAAGTGAAAAATACTGTTGAGGGCATTCAGGATAGATAGATAGATACCACTTACCAAAGTTAAGTCAAGATCCGATAAACAATTAAAATAAACCTATAATCTCTAATTAAATAGAAACTGTAAACAGATTTTATTATGATTTGCATCTCCATCTCGCCAATAGTTTTATTTTGAAAGGGTATTGGCTTTTATGAAGTATTTAAGATGCTAGGATAGAAATCTTTCTAATGTCTTTATGTAGGTCCTCAGTGCTATGAACTTTTGGCTTCTATCTTGATCATTGTGTCTCTTAACCTTGGATACATCGTGCCTTTAATTTTATTGGAGAATGCTGTTGTTAGAAATACAATGTTAAAAATTACCAAGAAATGCTAAAACACCATTCCTTTAATTAAGTTTTGTTATTTAATATTTTTATTCTTTTGAAGATTATTTTTAATGTCTTATTCCTACATGAATTTGAAAAGTTAGATGCCAATTGTTCCTCCCTCACAAAAAGTACTAATTGAGGTGAAAGATACATTTCTTTTAAATTGCATCAACTCACATGCATGCACATATTCACTACATCGTGGAGATTATACCAAAGTACACTCAAGATAGCCAATATTCCAGTACAGATGAGAAAAAATTTAAATTATGATTTTTAGCTAAGGAGCAATTTTCAATTAATAGTATCTGGAGGAAAAAATATCAGGTTGTAGCTACTACCAGTTATTCTATGCTTCAGGAGTTGACCCCATACCCATACAGACAGCAATAACAATATGCAGAAGAAATATACATATATATATATGAATATATATGAACATTAAAATAATATCAGATGCTGAGGAATTGTTTGAGAAAAATAGAGCTAATAAATTTTAAAAGTAATAGTAAGGATAAATCTCTGTTAACAATATTTGCACAGATCAAATTTGAAGAAATCTAAATTAAAAATCAATCTAAATTAAAATTAAAATTTTAAGAAATTACATGTCATTTAAAGTTTGTTTTTAAGTATTAATTGTGGCATTTATAAATTTTTGGATGACATTTAAAAATTAAGATTCTATGATTGAGAAAAGAAGTAGTGGAGAGGGAGAGATAATTGCATGACATAAACATGAAATATATGAACAAAATAATTATTAAGTCTTAGGAAGTAGTTTTAAGTATGTCTTAACATACAAAACAAATACAGTTCATAAAATACAGAAATCTTCATATATGTGTTTTTAGATTATTTTTGTCTATACTTCAGGAGAAATAACCTCTGATAGTATACCAAAATGACTCTAAGTTGAAGTCAATTGTATTTTTTTTCAGCTTTTGAAGTACTTTTCAATAGTGTAGAAATTTCTAATGGTAAAACACTTGGGAATTACTTATGATTTACATAATAATATGTTATATGTTAATCACTTTAGAGATTTATGAATTATACTGTTTAAAAGTAGTGGTAAATAGTTATACTAACTTTTTCTGACCAATAAGATTTTAAAACATTTTGTCAGTTTCTAATATCTACTTAAATAGAGGATTTATTGACCCCCAACTTCAAAGTCTTTGGAATATTTTCTGAATTATTTGATCCTCTTATATAGTAAGTGAAAACTAATGTTATTTAATGGTATATTTTATTGATTCCCTACCACTTACAGACATGATGAAAAATAACTGTATTTTTCAAAAATCAAATTATAGTCTTTGGTAAAATATAACATTTATATGTATAAAACTAGTAATGATTAACATGATGCTATAAAATTAAGTAACTTAAGATGTAGGAATTTAAATATAAACTCCCTTAAATCTTTGATTTTAATATCATATATATAAGTGAAGAACAAAATATTAATTAGTTAAATTTAGTAAGTAAATTTGACCAAAGTTTCTCTGTGTTTTCATAGTTTTGAATACTGTTTTAAAATTATAATGTGCTCTTTTACAGAGGCCTATATTATATAAGTTGATTGTGTAAGGCTGAAGTTGGTTGGCATCATCTAAAATGATTTATTAAATATGCCTGTCTGAATATTCTCTAATCTACTTGAAGACCTCATGTAATCTACATTTTTACAAGCTCCCCAGGTGACATTTCTGTTCAGGTAAATTTGAATACTACTGATAGGAAAGTTCTCTGACATATTCACAAACTTAATTGTGTCAGAAACTGTGAAAATATGGCAAACAGTCTTTAATTTCTCTGAGAAATTCTGTCAGCATGAGCCTTGATATTCATACAGGGTAAGTTAAAAATAAAAGTATCATCACTAAAGCACATATAGATGATATGTTTGTAACTATTCATTACCATAAAGTATATGCCAGATGGTAAATGCTCTAGTTACAAAACTTGGGGAACTGACTGATTCCCAAGCAAAGATCTCTGGAAAATAATTTGTGTCACTCAAGGCAACAAAATGCGTTGATAAATTGTGTGCAGTGTTCATGAAAATGATTGGATTCAAACTGAGAAATTTGAACATGTGGCATATAGAATTCTCTCACAAAGAACTTGTACTCATGAGATAAGATATAAGTAATGTGTCGTAACTTTGTTAACCATTAAAACATTTGAACATAAGAAATGGAATAATATTAGAATCTCTCTATATAAACATACTATCTATTATAAATGATGTTAAAATTTAGAAATTGTTTCATGCACATAATATTCTTTTTAATTAGTCATGTTGATGTACTAATAAAGTGCATTATGTTTCCAGGCATAACTTTTTAAACTATTTTTAATTTAAAACTTTATTGACCATTGCTTTATAAAATATTAATTTCAAATTTTGAGCATCTGATTTTAATAAATTGATTTGCTGTAGGATAGTCTTCATTATGTTGTGAATATGTGTTGTTAACATTGGTTAATAAGGAAGCTTCTTAGGCTATCACCAGACAGCTTACAGAATGGCGGGAAGTCCAAGTGGAGGAACAGAAGGAGAGAATCTCTACAGCTCTCTAAGAAACATGTGCAGGTAAGCCACTGACCATGTAGCAGTACATAGATTAATATAAATGGACTAATTTAAGGTGAATGAGCTAGTTAGTAATAAGCGTGGGCCACAGAACAAACACTTTGTAATCAATATAAGCTTCTCTGTGTTTATTTGGGACCAAGTGGCTGCAGGACACTGGAAAACTTCTGGCTACATTGGTTCAATCTTAACAGTTATATTAAAATAACAATTAATATAGTGTGCTATATCAAGGTAGAACTGCTACCTATTAAGAATTACCTATTTATGTTTTATGTGATTTTGATTTACCTTTCAATGAAATATCAAAAAAGTATTGATATAAGTTTATAAAACCAACTAAATTGAAATGAACTCACATTTATTTGCAAGATCGGACCACAAATAAACTTTATACTTAAATATCAAGGTACATTGATAAACACAATTTTTATATATCTTTTTATTTATTAATTTAATTTCATCTAAAAAATGTTATCTCCATCGACGTATTCCCCTGCTCCACCTCCCCTTTTCCCTCCAAATCCCTCCCAGCATATCTAATTCAATTAGAATATCTACTTTTTGCCCAAATGTTTGTGTTTAACAAAATAATCATGTAGATGTAAAATCAAAGCTACTGAGCAAAAGCAGTTAATCAGAATCCATAAGTTCTTTTATTCATGGAATAAAATTACTAGTTTTTGAGCTTATAAATTTATTTATCTATTAATTATATTTCATGTTAGATTATATTTATATATATAGTTAAATGTGTCAGGTTATTTTTATTGTAGCTCTATTTAATTATGTATTTCTTTGTAAGTAAATTTTGTTCATTTGAGAAAAATCTATGCTCTTTTTAGGAAATATATAATGAAGTCTAAAAAGCTGATTCTATTCAAAAATCATTCTTAACTGATTTAACTACTGTGATACTGATTAATTGACTTGGGTCAAGTAAGCTAATTGTGTGGTACAGTCCAGGAATGTTTTCATTAAACAATTAAAGAAACTCATTACATTTAGAAATTATTAGAAAATTAGAGAATGGAAAATAATGTCCAAATTAGAAAGTTTGTAGTTTCCTTGTTAGTAATTATAAAAGAAACATATTTTTTCTGTTTTTTGCTAAATCATAACAATATTAAAATGTCATAAACAATTTTAAAGTTGTCCATTATGTTAAAATTGTAATGAACAAAATAATCATGTGTAAAACTTAAAATATGTAAAATTATAAAAATTGGGATTGAAGGTCAACACTCAGAACAACCCATACAGAAATATTAGACCATTGTCAGCTACCTGGTTTTGATGAAGAGGAAGAATAGAAAGAATATTCCCAACTTTCCATGCCATTCTTTTTGGAGCTAGACATTTTTACACACCATATATCAAACATGACAGGAAGGTTGAACACTTGTGTTCCCAGAAGGGATTGTTACTCTTCACCTTAAACACCTCTGAAATGCTTTTATTGATCAGTCTCAGCTTTGTGTACGACACCATGGAAATGTTAGATTCCTACAATCTCTACTTCAATATAACTCTAAGAATTAATTATTAGTGACAGATTAAGTTAATTTCCTAAAATCCTGGGCACTTATTCTCTGTGATATTTTAGTTCAAATAATATATTTTAGAATTTACACTTAAGGATGTTTCAGTATTTATAAAATCAAATGCCACAAGTATACATATAATTAATTTCAGATAATATAAACTTAGTGTATATGTACTTTGGTTTTTATTTTCCCATTGCTACCAACTCATTTGTTTACCTTTTATTTTTAATATAATATTTAAGAACAGAATAAGATCAATGATTAATACTATTATTTTGCTGTTAATTGAGTACTGAATTTAATTACTTACACTTTTATAACTGAGCAGAGAAAGGTAGATGGGTGACTTCTAAAAATATCTAGGCAGGCAACTTTCTGTCCATATAATACAATAATTTAATATTAAAACTTTGACCCCTCATTTGAATTTTCAGTAATATTTAGTTCATAGATAAATACTTATCTCTATCACGTGCTTTATGTATGAAAAAGAAAGTGCTGCTTGAACTACTAGTCTCTGTGAGAATAAATAATATTTTTGGATTATTCTGTTCCAGAGTAAAGAAAAAACATTTCATTCAACATAGAGATTAGTAGTAATATTTATGGTGAATAAAATACATGTGACTATCTTTCTATTGAGAATTCAGCATGGTGAAAAATAATTTCACAGTGTTGTTACATAACATTTTTCTTCATTTTTCATCTAGGTAATACTTATCATGACATTCTATTAAGAGTAGTTACTTTAACTTTATACAGTACAATACTAAAATTAGTGTTATAAATATATACTCATTTGTTAAGTTTAACCAATATCTGTCTTAAAGACATCATATACTTTTCTAATATAATATTGAATTGACAATGATAACATTAGATAAGGTTATTTGAACTAAACCTCCTTTTAATAAAGTTAGATTAAAGGATAAAAATTTCAAAATTTCAAAACAATTTTATTTTATTTAAGACACAAGAAAAAGCAATGGTATTTTGGCCAATACTATCAATAATGAATTCTCTAAAATTATACATCAACAAATATTTATTTCAGAACAATAATAACAAATATTTGCAGAACAATTCATCCAAAACACAATGTGACAAGGTCTATGGAAGATTGGAAACTTCAAATTTGTTACTTAATTTCTCTTCAGAAAATGGCAGGTCTCTCAGGGATGGCAACCAAACTCTGCATAAGAAGTTACAATAAGAGTAGGCATGAACCCTCATATCAAGGCTGAACAAGATAATCCAGTAGGAAAAAGAAGAACACTTGGGCAGTCAAAATCAACCAGCCATACCCTCACTCTCATTGTCGAGTCCAACAAAACCTTCAAGCTAAACAACCACAGTAGGTATGCAGGTTACAAAGTTGCTGCTCCAGTTTTTGGGCACCTCTGTTGATGTTGTGGGCTTGACAACATTATAGCGAACTCCTTCTCCAAAATATTTATATATTATAGGTAGATTTACACTATTTATTTAAACTTATAACATTCAACATTTAGATTGACTATGCTTAATTCAAGAATATTTGATAATACTATTGCTATGTTTTCTGAAGATTTTCATCTGTATATTTTCTTTTGTTATTTAGAATGTCTTCTTTTTTAAATCTGCTGTAGTGGGTGTATTTAACTATGAAAAGGGACAGTAGGTATGAAAATTGTAATGATGTGTGGTTTGAAATGAAAACTCAGTGGGAAACTTGTTTATTTTTCAGCTGTAATTACAATGAGTCAAAGGTTGTCACAATTATAGCAAAAATTTAGCTGTTTGAATCCTCTGGAGAGGGTGAACTTTTGTATAGTTATCAAGTGAAAACTATAGAATTGGCAACATCTGTGGTACGTGATGCACTTTTAACTACAGTATTTTTCATTTTCTCTGTAAGAACTTGACATAATATGTGAAATCCAAGTTCATAAAATCTGCTTAGGAACACTTCAAAAGAAATTTGTGTAAAATGTGAGACTGATTTTCCTCTTTGACTTCTTCTGTAGGTTCTTCAACGTTATGTGTTTACAAATAACACTCGCACAGAAATATTTTATATATTGTATATCTCTTTGCCAAGCTGTCAGTTGTTAAGAAGAAAGCTATACTGTAAGTATTAGTAACAATTCCTCTCACAAACATTGAGCAAAGGCCCAGTTATTCTGTCCACAAATTTATTTTATTTCATCGCTGTAGGCCTACTACAACAAAAGAAATGGTGATTGTATCAATACTGAAAACGTTTTGAGAAAATAATCTCCAATAGAACTCTTGATTTTTACTTTTATTGTTATTTCTAAAATTGCCTCACTCAATGGCTAACTTTCTGCAATCTAACTTTCTAATGTATTGTCTTACTGTTACATTTTGTGGACTTTCCATATGAAATGTTTAAAGTTTCCATACAGCATGTGAGTAAACTTGAATTTTCTTTTAGAAAGTATTTTAATATTAATCAAGTATTTGAAAGAGCTGGGATGCAAGATATATTGGATGTATTTTAAGAATATTTCACTAACTATTCTCTAAAATAAAGTAAGGAGTAACTGTACATTGTTCTATTTGTGTGTGGGGGGGGAGGGTGTTTGCATACATGTGCAAGTACATGTGTTGTCATTGCTTGAAAATTAAAAGCAAGGTGAGTAGGAGGTTTCTGGCCCAGACTTTTGGGCCTAGCTTCAAGGATTAGACCCGCAGACCCACAGACCCACAGAGACACACAGATGTTTACAATAGTTTCAGTCTGATCGGCCTAAGGCCCAGGCATATAACTTGTTAACTCTTTACAGTTAATCTAACCCATGGCTCTCAACCTATCCAGCCATGGGGCTGGACACGTTTTCTTAGATCAGCATAGTTGTCCTCTGCTTCTTCCTGCTCCTCTCTGGCATTCATCTCTGTTCTTCCAGTTCCCAGAGTTCTCCTAGTCTGGTAGCCCAGCCCACACTTCCTGTCTGCCTTTGGTCAATCAGCACTTTTTATTAAACCAGTGTATTTACAGTGGAACAACATAATCCCCCACAAGGTATACTAGGAAAATTCCTTAATGTGAAAGATTTGGTGAAATTTAATGATGTTAAGATGCATTTTTTTTCCATATATCAGAAAACTTTTTGAACAGAAAATGTTAGAAAATTCTTCTTGTCACAGTCACATGTGCATTCTTATTTTACTTTTTAAAACTCTTCATCAGCTTATGATCAGTTTGATTTCCCATGCATTTGTTTACTGATTAAACACTCATGAGTGCATATTAATAAAAATTTTCTGATATTCAGTACATGGAAGCTAGAAAATGTAGACTTGTTTCTCAAGGATATCCCATAATTGACCCTTGGTAAATATGAACAAACGAACAAATGATATCTTACCTCAAATTGTACATAAATGTGGCTTCACTAATAAGCTGAATATTAACACAAGGAGATAGTATTATAAAATTACTATATTTTTCATATTATATTATATAAAATATTTATATAGTTTACATAGCATTATAATGGAGTCAATATTTATTCAAGCCACAGAATATATATATGTAATATTTATATAATATAATAGGGTCAATATTTATTCAAGCCACAATCAATATAAATGTAAAGAAAGCAGGAAATAGAAAAAAGATCCACCTATCGAGACTGGATCATTCTTACAGATGGTAGAGAATCAGAGAGAGCCCTGTCCACGTGGTTCAGAATTTAAATCTTATTTTGATCACTTCTTAAGTCTACAGCTACAAAATTAATAGGTGAACCCCAAACCTGTGCTGGTCCAGAGGCTATGTCTCAAGTCAAGGAGGTTCTGAATCTCATTATATCTCCTCCTTTTGTTTTAATAAAAAAACTTTTATTATATGTATATGTATATACACATACACACATATATGTATACTCATATATGTATATATATTTGAAACAATTATCAATCAATGGCTAGTAGTGGGAAAACAGAAGCAATGCTATAAAAAATAAAACAAAAAATGAACAAACACAATATAAATATACATTAAATGTATAGAATATTGATATGTGACAAGATAGAGATATTACTCTAAATCTTATTATTTTGAATAAAATGAATCTACTACAAAAAATGATATGATCATAACTAAAGCTGCCTAATCTTTAATCTCAGAAGAGAGAGAAGAAAATATTTACCTGAGTAAGTTGAAAGTATGATTGAGTAACTTCTAAAATTGTGTAAGAAAAGACAGTGACAGTCAGTTGCCTGTACAGTCACCCACAGCTTTTTTTGGAAGGTTGGAACAGCTGATTTTTTGGCTATAGGCTTACAGTATTTGACAGATTCTTTCTGAAGGAGAGTAATTTTGAGAAACTGTCTTTTCTATTCTTGACAAGTTTTAGTAATTTCTTGTTTTTTACCTTTTGTGTCCAGATTGGACACTGTGCCTACTGCCAGTAATTCAGTAGTTGGGGCAATGACAACTTTTTTTTGTTTGTTTTGTTTTTAGGCCCAACAGACCATTATCTAACAACAAAGACAAACTTAATGGGAGGTGTCTTTGAAGCCCAACACCATCTCAGGAAAGGAATGGTATTTCCAGGTGCAATTGTGTCTCTCATAGTTGAATTTTGAATAACAAAGTATTTAAATGTCATATTTTCTGTGACTGTAAAGTGTTTGAAGAATCTTGTTTGAGATATTTTACTATATATCTGAGAAACTTAAGTAATAGGACAGGTACATGGGAAACATAGGTAACCATCACCTGCAATTTTTATTATCTGTTTTTCCATTTAAAAGTTCCCACAGCTGTACAGAGTTCCATTATCTATCATTAATAATTTGAAGACGAGACAAAAAGGAGAGGGAATAAGAATGGGAAGGAAGATTCAAACAATAGAAAAAAGGGGTGAATATGTGTGAACCTAAAAAATATTAAAAATGAACAATCTATAGTTTACTGAGATGATATTATGGTGACGTGTCCTTAAAAACAACTTCTATTCTCTAAAATAATGGTCCTTGGATGTGAACAAATGTATATTTTGCTTGATAACCTTGAAACTTTATACCAGTTTTATACAAAGTTTTATTTTGAAGTCTATATTGATATCTAAAACTTTTAAGATGCATGGAACTTTTCTGGGCACATTTGGAAAGTATTTCCACAGTAATATGACTTAAAAAAGGAAAGGATGAGAACAAGATCTCTCCTCCATCCTTCTGGGGGTAGAAATCCTGAGCAGTCGGGGTCCAATCAAACAGCATTAGAGGAATGCGGATGGTGTCCTCCGACAGCGTAGGCAGCCATGTCCTCTTTCTGGATCCCAGACCTCAGAATGTAATGTTCTTCTACTAACAGTTATAGCATTAACTTTTCAGATGTGGGAATTAAACTTAATTCTATCATTATCTCTTATATGTAGAGTGTGCTGGTATGGTGTCAAGCATATTATAGAGCATCTAATCATTTGTAACAATATAAACCAGTTTTTAAATATCTTCTCCTTTCTACTTTCCCTTTTTCTGCCTCTATCTTCTGTTAACTATTCAGTAGAATACTAGTCAATAAAATTAATGTCAATTTCTATTTTATAAATATATAAAATTAAAATATAAATGGTTTGTTTTGATGAATTGATCATATTAAAGATATAAAACCTCTCCTGGTTTTGGACTTGTGCTTTATTGTTTTGCTTTTGTTTTGTATTTCCTCACATGTTAGATGAAAGTAACAAGGATTCTGCTAAGTGTGGATATAGAGAATGTAATTAAGGTTTTCTCAAAATGCTAAATTTGATAAAGATCATTCTTAAAATATTTTGCCTATTATTTAATTGTTTGATATAAAAGTAAATGTAAAAAATGTTACATATATATATGGAACAAGATTTGCTAAAAAGATTTATAACACAGAGAGCTGATATTAGAGTAACTCTAACTCTACCAGGCATAAAATTCTAAAATCCTCCATATCACAACAATCAAATAATAAGAATCAACAAAAAGTGCTCATTGATATCTCCAAACATCAATTGAATCAATTCTCCAATAAAAACACAGATGTTCCATCCAAGAAATATATGTTAGCATCATGGATAGACATATCCTAAGAAGAAAGGGAATAAAAAATATGTTGCAAATAATTGGGCCTAAGAAGCAACTGATGATGCCATTTTAATACCTGACAAAATATACTTTAAAACAGAACTAATTAGAAGAGAAAGGGAAGTGTTGTAATGAGGTTTCTTGGTCCTGGGAAGCCAGAGGTCCAGACCCCTTAGCCGCCCTCGGCTGATCAGGCCCTAAAAATGGTTCTCGGCCCCAGGCGCCAGAGGTCTGGACCCAGAGACAGGCAGCCCCAGACCCCTTAGCCACCCGCTGCTCCTCAGGCCCCCAGAAATGACTCAGACACTTATAATAACTTCATGCTGTTTGGCCTATGGCTCAGGCACATTGCTAGCTTGCTCTTACATCTTAACGCAACCCATTTCCATTAATCTGTCTGCCACATGTCCCTTGGCTCACCTGTGTTCCTTACATGTTGCTCCTTTGGACTTCTGGCTCAGTCTGTCTGACTACGCCCTGCTTCTCCTACCTACACTATTATTTCCCCTCCTACTCTTTCTATGGTGCCTGTCATGGGCCAAAACAGCTCCTTTATTTAAAGATTAATATTCACAGCATACAGAAAGACACTGCCACAACAAGGAAGGACACTATAAACTCCTTATATATCAAATGGAAGGACAGCCAAGTTCATAAAAGAAACACTACTGTATAATAGATCACTACTATATTGTCAAATTACATATTTCCCTCACACACTGACACTGGGTTACTATAATAACCCACTCTAAGCAACTGATAGGTTATTCATGAAAAAAAAAAGCAATCAGAGAAATTCTGGAGTTATAGGATATCATAAATCAAATAAGTGTAACAGATAACTAGAAAAACTTTCACACAAACACAATATAGTATACCTCTTCTCAGCATCTCATAGAAATTTTTTTTTAAAAATTGGCAACATATTGTATCAACAGATACAAGAAATTTAAAATAACACCCAGAATTGTACCAGAGCAATACACATAAAGGTTCCATATCACAATGACAGAGATAACGTTAAGTCTGCAAACTCATGGAAACTGAACAATTCTCTTGAATGAAGAATGGGTCAAGGAAAAAACTGAGAAAGTAATTGAAAATATTTCAGTATTTAATGAACACAAAAGCACAACAAGTATAAACCTAGGGATAACAACCACTAAGCATATTTATCAAAGGGGGGGAGAGAAAATGGAAAGAAAGAAGTGCTAGAGGAAAAAAAGAATAAAAATTACACAAAAATGAGTAGGCAGCATGAATATGACTCAAGTCTAGAATAAACAAAACAGAAACAAACAAAACGGTATAATAATCAATGAAATAAAGAGTTGTTTCTTTGCAAAAATTAAAAAAAAACTCATAGCCAAATGAATTTAAAAAAGAGAAAGATCTAAATTAACAAAATTAGAATTTAAAAGAGAGCCATAGAATATAAAACAAAGAAATCACAGAGTCATGAACACTTACTTTAAAAACCTAGGCGTCATCAAATTTGAAAATCTAAGGAAAATAAATACTTTTCTTACTGTATATCATTAACCAAAGTTAAAAAATAAAGGGTAAGAAAGACAACTTAAACATACTTAATCCCTAGTTGAGTAGAAGCATAAATTAAGCCTCCCAAAAAACTTCCAGTGTCAAACGGTTTTAGAGCAATTACATAGAATTTTCAAAAATAATAACTCCACATACTCATCAAATTATTCCACAAAATAGAAAGGGAGCGGACACTATTCAGTTGTTATTTTTAGTCTAATAAACTAGACAAGTTGATTTTTAATTTAGCAAATATACAAAGTTGACCTAAAAATTAACACAGGGTAATTTTCAAAAAACACTGCACCCTGATTGCAAATTCTCCTAATCCTCCCATGTCCACCCCCTCCCCTGTATCCTAGCCTTCCGAAACATTCATTATAGTCACCCTAAGTCAAAGTTATAGTGGCCAACCGGAAAAGGGGAGATGAGTCTTTCTCCACCTGCATATATTCTTGAAAATATCAATTGTTTCCAGCTCTCCAGTCCCGATGCTACCACCTTTATCTCAGGGCATATGGCTTTCAAGTTGCAGGGCCAGTTCTGCTCTATGTGGTGCCAGATATTCTGAACCCATGGTATTGTTGGCATCTCCATGCATGAGCAGGTAAGCATTGAGTAAGATGTCCCATGAGGGATGAACCAGCTCTCCTCTTTCTCCTGAAATATGAGGGGCCAAATATTAAAGAATGTCTTCTATGTCCACTGCCTTGTTGCTGTGGCTGCCATTCAGAGGCAAGGGCAGCTTACCAGCACAAGCACATTTGTCTATTAACATGACTTCAGGAGGCAGACCAGACCAGAATTTTACATGAGCTTAGGTGATAACATCTTTCACAAAGAACAATTGGCCCTTGCTGTAACATGAGCATTGATTCACTCATGGCCTTCAGTAGCTGCATGGGCTGTGAGCCTTGACATGTCTTTAGGTGATTACACACATGTTACTTACTCAGCTTGGTATCCTGAGTCAACTAAAGCTGAGAATGTCACCAAGAAATAAGGCACGAGCACAGATTGCATACATGATGAATCTTAGGCTTCATCATGGTTTTAGACAGCAGCATGGACCAATGACACTGACATGGCCCCTTGTGGCACTTTATGCCACCTTGATCCATTGTGTAGGTTAATCCAGGAAGTGGACTTTCCACTTTTCAAGTCTTTATTGTTGCCTAGAGCCAGAGAGATATCCTGGCAAGATAGCAGTGTCAGGGTTATTGTCTGTGTCTGTATAAGCACCATAAGTTGTACACCATCCCACTGACCCTACTGTGCAATGAAAGCTTGTCAACTTCAACCCTGTCTCCCACCGTTCATGGCTCTCACATTTCTTGTTCTCCATAGCACAGCTCTTGGCTGCCTTCTGGCACTATTTCCTGGGCCGTATGTCTTTCTGACAATGCTAGTCCAATTTTTTTTAAAAAGAAGCCAGAGTTATCCTTCTATATAAAGTACCTAAAGACTCAACAACAAATAATAATAATTTCAAATAAATTTCCCATATGAGCAATTTACAATAAGAGAATTTCTAAATTTCTCAACAAAATAATTGTAAAGTGAATGCAAGAATATCAATAAGACAATATATGTTAATCAGGAAGTCTTGTTCCTGAGATACAGGGATGGTTCAACATACAAAAATCAAAAAAATGTAAAACACAATATAAACAAACTGAAAGATAAAACTATTTTAATATTTAAAAATGACCTTATGAAAATCTAATACTCATTTAGAATAAACATGTTGGAGAGATTAGTGATAAAAAGGACAAACCTGAACAAAATAAAAGAAATTTATAGCAATCTTTTGCCAATATCATCATAAATAGAAAGAAATTCAAATGATTTCCACAAAAATCTTGAGCCTGACAAGACTATCTTTCAGTATCTATTCAGTATAGTACCTGAATTCTTATTAACAGAGATAAGAAAACTGGAAAGATCAATGGAATGTAAATAGAAAATAAATAAGTGAATATTTATTTGCAGAAGATATGGTACTGTCTTAGTAAAAGTTACTATTGTTGTGATCAAACACCAAGGCCAAAGAACATGGGAAGAAAAGGGTTTCTTCCTATTCTTCAACATCACAGCTCATAATCAAAGAAGTCGGGACAGGGACATAAGCCTGGAAGCAATCTGGAGGCAGGAGCAGAGGCCATGGATGAACACTGCTTACTTAGCACTTTTTTTTACCATAGCTTGCTCAGCATGTTTTCATATAGAATTCAGAGTCGCCTGTCTAGGGTGGTTCTACCCACAGCAGCCTGACCGCCCCCCTTCCCCCCCCCATCAATCACTAATTAAGAAAATATCCTACAGGCATGAGTATCACCTGAAATTATTGAGTCATTTTCTCTGAAGAGATGCCCATATCTCCATTAACTCTAGTTTATCTGATGGACAAATAAAACTATTCAGCACAACTGATCACTTGCAAACTTGACACGTGAACACATCAATATAAATTCATAACCTTTCCTTTCTTGTCATCTCCAAATCTCGCATTAATATTTATATAATTTAAATGTAACTTTTATTCTTTTTTGTCTAGGGTCTACTTTTCTATTTTTTCTTTTCTTTTTATTTGATGAATGCATTTAGTGCTGTTATACCTAAGGTTTGGGTACTCTCTACTTTTATTTTACTACAGAGACACTTTCTTAAACATGTTACTAAATGATCTCTTTATACAAGCTCGTAATTAAAAACAACATAAATGTCCCACAATGGAAGAATAAAGAGCTCTATGTATAACATTCACAATGTAATAATGCAGATCTCTTAGAAATTTAAATCATAATATCCACAGATGAATAGATGGAACTAGAAAAAAAGAAAGAAAGGAGGGAAAAAGGAAGAAAAAAGAAATATAAGAAAGAGAGATATAACATCTGGAATAAGGTAAAGACCTAAAAATTCAAATGTGGAATGTCTTCACATATATGTGGATATCAGTTTTCCGTCAATGATAACCAAGCTACTATATAGGTGTAGAGTAAGTGACTAGTGTGGAGGGATGAATTTCATTAGGAAGGAGAAATTGAACAGATATTTATTAATAAATAAATAAGGATTAAATGGGTAGGGAATGGAATATATAAAAAAGGAGATAAAATTAAGGGTTATTTCATCACCTATTAAAGCATTTAGTATTGAGAAACACTTGTTGACCTAAGGGGTCCCATGGAGAACATAATGCTAATGAGGCTATTGCCAAAAATACTGACTGCTCTCCACAAATAGACTAAAAGATACTCATGCTGATATGATATGTCATACAGGACTAGCACCTACATAACTCATTGTATTCAGAGATTTGAGTAACTGTCTACCTAGAACCTTCACTCATAAGGACTGTTACAAATAATACCTTAAATTACTCTATAGGCCACAAAGGAAAACAGTAAAAACCAACCCACCTTCAAATCTTCTCCAGTCTATGATGGTGACCAGAGGAAGTGTTGGTTGGTAAGTAATTGGGTTGGAAATACTGTATAGAACAAATTTTGAAAACTATGCTATATGACGAACGTCTAAAAAAATTGTATCAGTATATCAACATTTCTGCAATGTTGTTTAGAATTTCTAGTTCATGAAATTTGAAAAATTAGAGTAGATGTAGCCATGCTTTTTCTTATTATTAATCCAATCAAATAAAGAGTTGTCTGATAGACAATGTTTTTCTGCATTTGTAAAACTTTGGAGAAAGAACCCAAAGAATACAGAACCCAAAGAATATGCTTTTTCTTTAGTAAATTTGATCCTTAAAAAAATGTTAGACAAAAGTCTTACCTACTTCTTGTGGACTGGAAAAGCAAAGAAAGGGTGGATTGATCTTGTTCTTATATCAGAAGTTCTTTGTATCGGAACTACCTTTAAGTCCTACTAATTAATTTAGCTAAAATTATATAGTAGCTAATAAAGTCTTAGGGGAAACAAAACATTTACCACATTTGAAGACTATCATGTTCTGAGTCCAAAAAGTTTGACTAGACATATTGAGACCACTAAATTAACCTGGGAAGGTAAGTCAGGTGTCATCATTTAAACAAAAACATTTCAAAAGAATATCAAAATAAAGTCAAAATGCTGTCTTTTATACAGCATTGGTGAAGAGCAGATATTTGAAGTTATGCATAATGTAACAAATGTGACTAAAATGCTGATATGTCATATAAGACTAGCATTCTAAGACTATTATGCCAATTATTTCTATGACATTTATGATTTTATGAGGTCAGTATTTACATTGTCTCTCTTAACAAGGACACTTGTGGAACACACTGTTTTTCTAAAAGTAAAATACATCGCTATATCTTAATGTGCTTGCTAAGGAGTATTTCCTCATCATTAGTCGCCTTATTGCAACCCTACTTGTTGATGGAAGTGTGCAGAAGAGATGATTTTTAGTGTCAGACATTCTGAGATACAGTCTTTCCAGTATAATTTTTGTATTGCATTATGACAACAAAGCTGTTCTCTCCTGTTAGACCATACTCTCATTAGTCCCAGAGTTATTTCTTTGGGAACTTATTTCAAAATTCCTGAATTGCATACCTGCTAGCTTTCTTGGTAACCAGCTGCCACTGTGATTCTAATCACTAATTGCTAGGAGATTGTACAGTCTCATGTATTTTCTACTAATTCAGATATATCAGGTTATTAAAACTTTTTAAGACAAAATCTTTGAGTACATATCTTTATGTATCATTTACCAACTAAGTTTCATTAATAGAAATGAGGTAAAATGAAGCAAAACATTTTAACTTGACTATTTCACCATTTCTTTTTAAATATGGTAGTCAAAACTCTTGAGTGAAACAGCATAGAGCTCTGTAGTTAAAGATCAAATAGCAAAAACAAAGCATAACAAATATCATTGTGAAAGTATTAAAGTCTAAGCAAGACATCGTTTCTACGCGATGAATGACACTGATTGAAAACAAGTTATAATACATGTTCCACTATTAGTGTTAAAATACTTTTAATAAGTTAACTTAGGTATAATGTCATAATATGTGTTTGTTATACTTTTAGGTCATATAAGTTTATTATCTCATCTCTCTGACCAAACTGTTCTTCTGTTTGGTTATTTTTATTGTTGTTGCTGTTGCTCAAGTGTGATTGGTTAGTTACTCAGCATATTTTTTTTTTTTAATTCACTGTCTAAATGTCTGTAGGAAGATAAAAGATAGGGAATATACTAACAGAATTAAGACTGGTATTAGAAAATCGGTAAACCTCCAAATATGGAGCTATCCTAGTAAGAATAATGTTAGAGCGATGGACAAACTTACAAAGAACCTGTAAGGTATGGTGGAAGGGAGAGGAATGGGTAGATGCTCTAAGAGGCTCTGCAGTCTCTCTCAGCGATCATGCCTCAATTTCAGTTTCCTAAGACTGAAGAAGCCGTTTCTGAGTAAAGCCACAAAGGACATGCTCTGGACGCACATACAATACTGGGCCAGGCCCGGAGTGAGCTACAGTCAGCAAGTTTAAAGTAATAACCAAATAAAGACAGACACTTTGTCCAGGCCTGCTCAAAAATGAAATAGCTGGATCCCCGACCAGTTCCTAACTAGTCCTAGCCAATTAGAATTTACAAATATGACTACCACTTGCTTAAGTCAAACATATCTAAAGCAACTTAACTGCCCTATGAACTCCCGTTGGCCATGCTTTAAAGGACCCCCCACATCCATATCCAGCTTGTTGCCATTTTGTCTTTTTGTGGGATGGCTAGCCCCAGCATGCTTAAAGCTTTCTTGAGATAATAAATGCCTCTGCTGATTGACTGTATGCCTGCATGATGATCTTGTGTGGAACTTCTCCCAGACCCTAACAAAAGGAGTACCAGCCATGATATATATGAAAGGAAAAAATATATATTTTCACATAACAAATATTTGTTATAATGGGAGTTAACCTCTAAAATTAATAGTATTCATGTTAATTTTTATATAAACCCAGCTACTAGATGTCCTCATTAGCCTATTTGAAGACCACCAAGAAAGTCTGAGTGTCTTCAGTTCTTCTACATGAATCATGAAAGTATTTTTGGAAAAAAAAGGAATTTATGAGCCAATCCGTGGAATTTTCTCATAAATTAAAATTTCTGCTGAAGCTAATAAAACAGAAGTTGAAGCAAAATTATTAAATTGGTATACTAAAATTAGCAACCAGTCTGTGCCATAGTAAAATCAATACAAGTATATAGACTTGTAACCATATTTATCTTCTGTTTTCCAAAAGTTTTTTCTTTCTGGAATGATATTCTGTTTAGTGGCATGATGATACACATCGAGGATATTTTTTAATATTCTAGGATATACATTTTATGTTTCACATCATTTAACTGAGAAAGCAAACCTCATCAGACAGCAGTGGCTTGCACTGAGCTCCTCCTCATTGTATAGTGCCCCAGGGCTGACATTACAACTGTAAATTAATATGGTCACTAGTTACACAGTCATTGCACAAATCCTATTTGGTATTAAAGATAAAATCCTAGAGCCAGATATAGGGGGAAAAGGGAAAGATTAGAGAGACAGAGAAACAAGCCACAGCCACTTATCACCTTGCCAACTTCTCAGCCAAAAAGAGAAGGGAAAAACCCTCTCTCCTCCCACTGTATAAAACTCTCCCTGCCCAGTAATCTAACTTATTGGTTCTAACTTCCTAGTGCTAATATTAAAGGCCTTTGTCATCCCTTCCTGACCTTCATGGATAAATCTGTGGCTGTCTCTTTCCTCTGATCTCCAGGCAAACTTTATTAGATAAACAACGTATCACCACACACTGTAAAAGTTATTATATATCCTCCTGTTGTTTCTTTGCTTTTTGTTTGTTGTTTGCATGAAGATAGGAAATCAAATAGCCAGTTTTAACTCAAATTCTCTGAATACCTTAGGCTATCCTTAAACTTATCATTTTATTCACTCTACTTTTATTTACAGTTACAGCCATGTACCACAACACACAGCAAAGTAACACAGTTCTAAAGGTGGACACTAAAATGACCTTCAATTCAATAACTGTTAAAAACAAACATCAAATTTGTTCAGATTTTTTTTTGTATATAACCTCAGCATATAATTATCAACCTATTTAAAATTATGGCGTTTACTTTTAAATAAATTATCATTATAAAATCTTCAGATATGAATTCTGATGTGAGAATGTCTCTCTGTATGCTGAGAATATCAATCTTTAAATAAAAGAGCTGCTTTGGCCAATGACAGGCACCATAGAAAAAGTAGGAAGAGAAATCAGAACATAGGTAGGAGAAGCAGGACAGAATCAGACAGACCAAGCCTGAAGTCCAAAGGAACAACATGTAAGAAACACAGGTGAGCCACGGGCCACGTGGCAGAAAGATTAATGGAAATGGGTTGAGTTAAGATGTAAGAGCAAGCTAACAATGTGCCTAAGCCATAGGCCAAATAGCATAAAGTTAATATAAGCGTCTGAGTCATTTCCAGGGGCCTGAGCAACAGTGGCGGCAGCTAAGGGGTCTGGCACGACAGAGTCTGGGCCTCTGACTGCCAGAGACCAAGAAACCCCATTACAACAGAATTCTTTTATTGCAATACATAATGCAAAAAAAAAAAAGATGGAAACATGAAAGGCTGTGATTTTTGGAAGGAAGGGAACACAATTTTACATAAAATTCAATGTCAGGTAACAAGTATGGACAGTTATACAGGCTCTTCAGTTTGCAGAGATCTTAAGGCCAATACATTTTATGTTAGTAAATACAACAGCTGATCTTAAAATGATTTCAAAGAAGTCATCTTTTCTTTACAGGATTTTGAGTAGTTACTTTGTTTCACACCTTAAACTACAAAACAGCAATGGCCAAATTTCTCTTGAAGTTTTACAGTACTTATTTCAACAAAGAAAGGTTAGTTGCAGAGGTAAAGGAACAATAAAAAGCAAGTATAATATTTAGGAAATGAGTTGAGTATAATGTGTCTTTAAGTGTTCACCATATATACTAATATGCATAGATGTTTTATGTAGTTATATATGTATGAATGGGTTTTATGTCAAACACATTCATAAGTGCAGGAGCCAGTAGAGATTAAAGAAGGTATATGATTCCCTGAAGTTTGAATTTCAGGAAATTGTGAGCTAATATGTAAATGCTATAAAATGAGTTATGGTCCTCTGAAAGAGTAGTAAATACTTTTAACTGCACATACATATCACCAGATCTCCCACAATCATTTTTGAAAAATTGTTTTTAAGATACATACTTAATGAAATGAATTTAGAAGATGATATTTTCTTGTCTGAGGAAATCATATTTTCTTTCTTTTTGAAAAAATACATCCATTTATTCAATAATGTGTATGTGAGTATTTTTTTTGTTTGATTTTGTGCTGATGGGCCAGCAACTAAGTCTGGATGGCAGAGGATAAATTGTGGAAGTTGGTCTCTTTTTTTAACATGTTGGTCTGAGGATGAAGCTCAGATTGTTAGGCTTGGTGTCAAGGACCTCTACTTGATAAGATGGCTCATCATCTAAAAAACTGTCTTTTAAAATTAGTTTATTATTGTAATCTATTTGGAACATCACAAAAAGACCATTTTTATCATTATATCATTATTTGTCTTTGAAATGTCTACACTTGCACTAGTTCTAAAAATCTGTTCTTTATCTGGGGGATGAAAATTAAGCCTCTAGAGGTCAGAAATGATAGGTAGGTCATTGCCGGTTATAGCTTCCCTCCTTCTTACTTTGAACACTCTACTTTTAGTCCTTTGAGTGAGAAAACTCACCTCCACAGACCGAGCCTCTCTCCCTGCTTTGTACACTGTACTATAGTAGATCTTTTGAAACATTGAACTGAAATTATTTTTCCCCTTGATTATACTTTTAAATATTTTAGTCATAACATCAAAATGTAACAATTGAAGGTGATCACTATAGACAACAGACATTAAAAATCCAAAGGGTTGAGGATCTGAGTCTCTGAGGTCAGGGACTGACACACTATATTTTGATAAGGGGTCACATTTGTCTTAATAGTGGGCTATTTTCTGACTTCAGATAGTTACATGGTCAATGAGCTTGAGGTCTCTAATGCTGCTGGTTTGGGTAATTTATATAAATAATGTATTGCCATATGGTTTTGATTTCTCACTCCTTTCTTCTTCTCTATCACTCAATCTGTGCTATTCATCATAGTGGCTGCTTGCACAGTAGCAAGGTGTCTTCATTTAAATGTCATGTATTTTTCCATGTGTCAAACAAATATCACCTTTTCCCTCCACTTTGAAAAAAAATCAGGCAAATTTTCAGTTAAGAGGTAATACAGTCAACACTAATACATATATGGAGAGCACTATTTTTTTGAGACTATGCACTTCTTTCAGTCCAAAGTATTCATAAAAGATAAACTGAAATGAAAAATGATATGTATTGGTTTTGTGTTTGTAGATATGTCAGGTGATGTTTCCAAATTGTTCTACTTAAGAAATTCCTTAGCAAAATAGAAGGATTTCCATTATACTATATATTCTCACCTCTTTTTACTCACTCACTTTTTATACACGGCTTACCACATAGCTCAGGCTAATCTTTAGTTTATGATTTTTCTGTCTCACCCTTCATGTGCTAATTTACAGGTATGTACCATCATAATGTATGTATCCTTACAAATTTTAGCTTTTGTACTTAGCATGTGCTTGTATAATATAGGGTGTGTAATTTTTTTTCTAAATCTAGGTATCATTCTTTACAAAGTATTAATTCAAGTTAAATAAATGTGTCAAATTTCTTATTTAATTTTTAGTAAAATTATCTGCAAATGGTCATCAGAATATTTAAGAGAATAGCATTGAGTACTACTCTGAGGTTACTTCATATTTTTAGTTATGTTCTCATATTCTCAAGGTATATATCCTGTGCATACAAAGTCATAATGAAGAATATATTTCAGTCCTTATTTTTAATAACTCAAGCACTGAAAATACTTAGTCACCAATTTTAAAAGGTAAGCAAAACATATTAATATAACAAAATATGAAAATCAAAGCAATTATGTTTTAATGGCAGAATTGTCAAATATAATATATGCATATATTCCATACGCCGCATTTCTATTATGTGAATTTTAGAAATTTGGTTATATAAGTAAATGAAATGTGATAAAATAACACTTGTAAATTTTTTTCCAAGTCATTAGTTCATTTATGCTAAGGTCCTACAGAAAAGGACTGTGACAAATATTTTAACACATGATTTCTTAACTCATTCTTGCAAAATATACATGCTATACAGCTGAGGATGATATTACTTTTGCTCCCCTTGTTGTTCCAAGGCAAAATTATACTCTATGTAATAATGTAGTTCTATGCTCTAATCCAGGTCTTTAGGCAATCTAGGTAAGTATTTTACTAACATTTTGTAATATAAGTAATAGTTCAAACAGCCAACATAGTTGAAGAAAAGTCTGTGCTCTTGATAAAAATATAAAATGGCGACAAACACCTTTTCAGGGTATTAAGTCATAACAATTTAAGTTCTTGTAATAAATCAGGACCTCAGGGAAAGAAAGGGAGCTTTCTGGAGTGTTTGTAATATTTTATAATAGCCTAATATTTTGAAGCTCAGTTTTTATAATCCTAAATTTATTTGAAAATTTCAATCAATATTTAGAAATGTTCATTCATTGTTTTACTGAATTATCTTCACTTTCTTATAGCTTCTCCAAAGGCTTTGAATATAATCATGTCTTTGCTTTCTTTTTGTAATAAAGATAATTTACATGAATTCTGAAAAATATTCTTGAGCCTTGTAACTATTAGAATATTCATAAGTTCAGGAATATACAGTGCTGGCAAGATTTAGCTTTAGAAATGAGAGGAAAATATTTCTCTGTAGCATACGGTGCATGAAATTTTAATATGTAGCATTTTAGCTGAAAAATTATATAGAATAAAAATTCAGATTATAGGCCAGATAATTCCCTTGGGAAAAGTTATAACAAACATACTATAACACTGCACAATGCTGTTGACAAATTCTATTGTTCACTAAGTAATAATCTAAAATCAAATGCGTCGTTTAACAGAGTATAAAAATTAAATTACTTAAACTTGCCATTGGTTTGACAGAAAACATTTAACACTAACGGCAACTAAAAATGTATCATTTTGTGTTAGAAAGAAATTGTAACGCTTCCAATTCTTTCAAATACAGAAAACTATTAGTTTACTTCAAGTAATAAGTGATTTGATTGTGTAGAAGTTTCACTTCCGATTGGTAAATAATATTATCTGTCTAAAATTGATTTAGTAATGACATTTACAAATAATTATTTAAATTGGGAGGTAAAAGAGGTAGACTAAAGTTTTTCATCATCACTCATATTTGGCAAACATTTTTATGCTTGTGGATTGACAGTTTAGTTAGTAAAATGTTTGCCTATAAGGCATAAAGCCATGGGTTAGAACACAGCACTGACTAAATTGTATATAATGAATTTTTCAGCCTTTGCAGGGGAAGAAGTATCAAAAATTTAAGGTCAACCTCCTTTCCAACACTATTTTCTAAAGAGGGAGGAAAAATAGTTTAGAGAAACTGCTATACAGTGTCTTCTTAGCCCTTCTCAGTTGAATCTTGATGTTTGGATAACTGATATGTACATGTGTGTGTGTGTGTGTGTGTGTGTGTGTGTGTGTGTGTGTGTGTGTGTGTGTGTGTGTATAATTATATTATATTACATATATAACATTTCATTGACATTTTCTTTTTAAATCTCATTATTTAATGTAATTGTCAGTTAAAATAGATTCTTTCTGTCTTAACTTGTTTTTATTGGGGTTCTTATCACAGTGATGCAAAAATTGAAACATATATAAACTATAAGAAATCTTGTATAACCTATAGACTATATAGAATGAATACCATATATGTGTATATATCTAATATATACACACGCACACACACACACACACACACACACACACACACACACACACACACACACACACACACATATGGAATGTATTAGAGGAATAGGCAGATAATAGCCCTCCAAAAAGAACAAAAGGTTATATAAGTTGGTTCACAGGAAATTGTTATATAAGTTTTGATGGGTATAATGTGATATACATCTGAGTATAACTAATTAAATAAGGACTGAAGCAGGTCACATCCTAAACGACTCAGCAACAATTCCTTCCAAAATAAAATAAAAAAATTATTTTAGTAATAAAAAGGTAAACTAATGCTGTTATACAAATTTAGCAAGATGACAATTCCAGGTATTTTAAAGGACTACACTGTTAATATAGCTCTGTGTTAATTCACTACAACTCTATTAATTCAGCTCTGTGTTAATTTACACATTTTGTTAGTCTGAAACTTATATCTTTAACATTTTATTAAAAATGACAAAAATGCAGCAAACAGAAAACATACATGTGATAAATTAAAAATTATATTTCTTGTTTTCTACATTTCATTTTTTCTCAGTTTTACACATTCAATATAAATAATGCCAATGCATAAATACCTGACATTTGAGGGTTTTTCAGGATATATGTATAAAGACAAAAGCTTAGAAGAATAAAATCTCTCTTGTGTTTATATATTTTTCCTGATAATTGCATTCATATATAGGTATGAATGTATACTTGCTCATTTGCTACTCTCATCTATTTTGTCCTTGTTCATGAACATGCATATACACATTCAAGTTTGCTTGCAAATGAATTTATAAAAAATGGAAACATATTTATTATATATGTTAATTATAATTCATAGCTACTGCAATTTTTAATTTGACATTTTTTAGAAATTTAAACAAATATGAATAATATATTCAGTACATTTTGCATATTATCTAATTTCATAAGTATTAACATAAGAATACTTATAAATTATGTTCATATATTATAATAGTTAATATTTAACTTTTAATGCTGCATACAATTTTCTCTTCCTTTCATTGCTGAACTGAACCATAAAACCATTGAGTAAATTCTCGAAAACACATCCTTTATTCAAAAACTACTGACTGTTGAATCTTTAAAACAGTGTGCTGTGATGTAAGAGATATAATTTCAGAATATTTTCCTAATTTTTTTTCATCATGCCTTTCAGGTTTCATGTGTGTGAGTGTGTGGCAGGTGGAGAGGGAAGTGGAGCTGTGCAAGCCAGCAAAACTAAAGGTGAGAAAATGTAAATTTTATACAAAGACTTAAATTATTATAACTCAACTGCAATATTTTATTTAGTATGTATTTAAGAGACATTGGACACAGGATAGTGGACAGAAAATTAGTAAAACCAGGAGGTCAGAACATTTGTAGTATATTTGGGGCAATATTGTGTTTACTATAAGCTCTATTCATAAATCCTCACCAACATGCCTGCTCATATGAGAGCAGATAAAGGAGGATAACCATGGTCATGCGAATGTAGATGTGGACAAGCCAATGAGGCTTCAACCTCCACAAGGAAATACAGACATTTGAGGAAAGCTGAATGCAAGAGAGGTAATCCTCCTTAGGGAAGAGCACAGCATTTGATTATCTAGGGCAGAAAAGTCAGTGATATGGGAATGTCTTTCTGTATACTGTTAAATTAAGAAACTGCTTTGGCCTATAGTGTGAACATTAGGAGTTGGAGGGGAAATTGGAGCGTAGGTTTAAAAAAAAAAGGAGACATATTAATAAATATGAGCTAAAAAAGACAAAAGAAATAACAATATGCCTGAAATATAGGCCAAACCACATATATAATTAATAAAAATGTCTATGTGTTTCATTAAAACTTTAATATTATTAATAGTCCAAATAAACAACAAAAGACAAACTGTAAGACTATTCAAAGCCAAAAAACACTTTCTATAAGTCAGTCCTGAAAACATACACATATAATATTATATAAGTACAACTTGTTATATTTAGGAAGATATGTATATACATATAAATATGCATATTCAATAATAATTATAAAAATTAATGCAAGAAATTACAAGGATGGAGAGTGGCATATAGGAAGGTTTGGAAAAATGAAATGGAAGGATAAGTGTAATTATGTTAATCACTGATCTTTAAATGAACAGAATTTAAAAAATTTGTATAAATTAAAAGTGAAATTATTATTTTGTCTACATAGTTCAATAGTTGTGATTGTCTACTGGAGGGACATGGCAATACCTCACCATTTCCAATATGCTGCTGAAGACCCAATGTTTCTGAAAAAGTCCCTAGTCAACAGTATAATTACACACAGGCTGGGATATTTTTTCACTTTTTGGTAATTCTTTATATTTGTCTATGATGATACTTGTTAATGTCTCTCTCTCTCTCTCTCTCTCTCTCTCTCTCTCTCTCTCTCTCTCTCTCTCTCTCTCTCACACACACACACACACACACACACACACACATATATATACATAAAAAACCAAGATTGTAGAGGAAATATATATACATAAACTTTTATGATTTCTTCTTTAGTCTTAGTTCTACGAAAATCTAATATATATGAGATCTACTCTATCATACCTCAGGTTTTAAGGCACTATCCTACTTTTATTCTCCCTGTCATTATAAATTAAGTCTGCTGTTAGTCTTTGAAGGTAATTTTTATACTTTAATTGAAAAAAATAAATGCTAGAAGTTCAAAAACATTAACTAGTAACATATTATAAAGTTTTAATGATTAGGTTCTGAGTTATGTATAGTTATATATATATATAGTTATATATATATAAATATACTACATGTAAATATATAAATATATAAATATATTTTCAGTATATTTGTAGTGTGAATATTGCTGTAACTTAAAATATAGCCTCACATTTTATTGATTTTCATGTAATATAATACAATCAAGAATTCCATTAAATATATTTGGAGGACTTATTGCTTACTCTTCTTGAGCGTGCATACTTTTGTCTATTCTAGAACTTTCAGGCATGCTATTAGGCTGCTAAAATAGATCTCTCCAATTTTTTAATGTAGATACAGAGTGCTATGAACTTTGTTTTCAGGACTGCTATTATAGTGTACCATAAGACTGTGTATTACTCACTCATTTGAACAGTACCATTATAAAACTGTTCAAGTTTTACAAGTTAATTTGTACAGTTTTAAATTTTTCTTAATTTCATAAAACATTTACTTATTTGTTGCATACATTAAGTAAATTTAAAACATATTTTAATTTTACATTTTTACAATTAATTTTACAATTGTTTTTGTAGCATGAAATACACTATTATATTTATTTATAATCATGTAACTTTAATGTTATTAAATTATTTTTATATACTACTATATTTTATGATTTTAAATATTAGTTTTACAATTGCTAGATTATGATATTATTAGTGTTTTTTAGTAGTTTCTATAAATGTTAAATAATAAAGAGATCAGAGTCTTGAATCTTGAAATTTCGTCTTCAAGCTGTACAGCTATCAACTAATTGTCAATTAAATTCTCTTATCCATTCCAATAACATGCTTTTCATTATTTCAGTGAAAACTATAGAAATCAAAGAATTGCTTTTGAAAGTAAGGTTTCCAAAATAAGTAAATAATTTAAGAACATAAAATCACAACACTGTTATATTTATAATTTACTAGTAGTTTCTGTGTATTATCAACTATCCCGTTTACTCAAAATTTACATTGTTTAGAAGTTTTTGCCTTGTTTAGCTTATACCTATTTTTATAAATAACTATGTTATCTTTTCTACTTCATAAATATATAGAATACATTTTTCTCAGATTCACCACTATTGCCCTAACTGTGGTTCATCTCACTGTTTGTTTTTGCTATGCTTTCTACTTAAATGATTATATTTTCAAATTTTGAAAGTAGATGGATCATTGTAAGCTTGCTTAATTTCATAAGCAACATCCTTTTCTTAGCACAGGAAAAGAAAAATTTTAATGTTACAGGTGGCTAAGAGCTGCCCACCATGGGTACTAGGAACTTCTTGTCTCATACAATGACAGAAAAGCATCTATAACCAGTGAACCATCACTCCAGCCCAAGACAGTAATTTTTAATTAAACATATTTATTTTCTGCATACATGTACTATATGTATTTTCTGTGTAATATTTGGATCATTATCAATCATGGAGAGCATTAACCTCAAAATGTATTTTAATAACACAATTTCAATAGAAGAAAGCAAGAGAATGGTTATGACCCATTAATCAACTAAAATAAATTTAGGATTGACTATTGTATTGTTCAAAACTATTGACAACTTTCTATTTTCTATAGGGATGAGAGTGTTGAATCACTCAGAAAAAGAAACATCATAGAATGGACTAGAAATATCTCTGCTTTTTCAAGATATACTTACTCAGTTAATCTAACAATATAATATAAATTTCCAGTCCATAAAAGTTTTTATTACCAGCTAATTAAAATATAAAATAATAGAAGTTAATAGCTAATAGTCTTATCCACTTAAAATAATACCAACATTGTTAATGACATAACTGGTCAGTATATAGAGAATACAATATAATATCTTCAAATAATTAAGATATACCCTCATGTGTCCTTTCTGAGATAATAGAATGTTTGAAACATTATATAGCCTGTTTAGTCTATTTTCTAGACATGCCTATCTTTATTAACTTTTCTATAATCTCATCTTTTAGAAAAAAAGAGAAGACAAAATATCAGAGACCCCAGTATCTTGACATATTGTAACACTAAAACCTTACTCTCAGATGAAGCTACCACCACAGGAAATTGTAAATTACCTGACAAGGAACAAGGTACAATGAAGGGTATGGCTTTCATACACTACATTTCAAAGCATCTAAGAGCCGAAATAAGCACCCGGGAGTAATATGTTCACTCTCAATTCCATGTTATGCCATACATAATTCTACTGATACAGTCATATCATCTGTGAGTTTCAATTTCCTGCAGAGAATCACATCGTAAATGATAGGAACCTGTAGCTTCTTATGATTTTTCAATATGCCAAGAAAATGGACTTTATCTCCTCTTTACCTTTAGTCTCTCCATCAGAGGGAGTCTCTAAAAGAAGTCTGCAGAACAGGAAAAATAAAAGAAGTACATCTCCATAAACCAGGTACCAAATCCCATAATTGTATATCTAAATAATTGTTAAGTTAAATGTAAGATTAGGTATTTTAGTGATACCAATATTAGCATGTAAAAATTCCTTATTTATTCAATTGAATTTTTATTTGAATACAAAGTATGTTTGTGAACTTCCTTAAAATTGTGTCCAACAGTACTAACATTACCCGATTTATGTTAAATGGTATGTGTAGAGAAATAATATACTGACCTATAGTATTTGTTGTTTTGATTTTTCTGTTTGTATCAGAAGAAATCTTTGTGAATAATATTATAGAGTAATATTTAAGAGATCAGTCCTCTTAGTTAGATGTAGGGTTGGTGAAGATTTTTTCCCGTTCTGTAGGCTGTAATTTTGTCTTATTTACCTTGTGATTTTCCTTACAGAAGCCTCTCAGTTTTAGGAGGTCCCATTTACATTAATTGCTGTATCAATTCTCTGTGTCGATGTTACTAGTATTATATTTAGAAAAAGAGCTTCTGTACCAATGCATTCAAGGCAATTTCCCACTTTCTTTCCTATCATGTTCAGTATAACTAGGTCTATGTTGAGGTATTTGATCCACTTGGACTTGAATTTTATTTAGGGTGATAGATATCAATCTAATTGCATCCTTCTACATAGCACCATCCAGTATACCAGCACCATTTGCTGAAAATGCTTTCTTTTTCCATTTTTTCAAAATTTAGGCATACATAGGTGTGTAGATTAATGTCAGATTTTCATTTGATTTATTTGATCCACAAGTCTGTTCTTATGTAAGTACCAAGCTTTTAAATTATTATTGTAGTTTTATAGAAGAGCTTGAAATCAGAATGGTGATCCCTCTAGAACTTCTCTTAGTTAGCAGTATTTTTTTAGCAATCCTGTTTTTTTTTTTTTGCTTTCCTATATGAAGTTGAATATTGTTCTTTAAATGTTTGTGAAGAATTGTGTTGGAATTTTGATGGGGATTACATTGAATCTTGAGTCTGCTTTCAGCAAGATTGCCATTTTTACTGTGTTGATTCTATCTATCCATAAGCATGGGAGATCTTTCCGTTTTCTGATATATTCATTATTTTTTTAATGACTTAAAGTTCTTTTCATCCAAGCGTTTCACTTCTTTGGTTAGAGTTACTCCAAGGTATTTGATGTTATTTGCAGCTATTGTAAAGGGTGATATTTCTTTTTGTTTTCTTATTGCTCTAGCTAAAACTTCCAGAACTATATTGAATTGATATGGAGAAAGGGGACAGCCTTGTCTTATTCCTGATTTTAGTGGAATTGCTTTCAGTTTCTCTCCATTTAGTTTGACTATGGCTGACAGACTGCTACATATTGCCTTTATTATGTTTAGGCATCTTCCCTGCATACTTTATCTCTCCAGGACCTTTATCACGAGAGAGTCTTGCATTTTGTCAAAGGCTTCTTGAGCATCTAATGAGATAATCATAACGGATTTATTTTCCAGTTGTTTATATGATGGGTGACATTGAAAGATTATCATATGTTGAACATCCCTTCATCTCTGGGATGACACCAACTTGATCATGTTAAATAAATTTTTGATAAGTTTTAAAATCCAGACCTCTGTTGAGTATTTTTACTTCAATACTCATGAGGAAAATTGTTCTGTAATTCTCTCTTTTTTGTTGACTCTTTGTGTAGTTTATATATCAGGGTGATTATAGCCTTGTAAAAGTATTTGACAATGTCCCTTATGTCTTTATTTCGTGGAACAATTTGAGGAGTACTGGTATTAGCTCTTCTTTGAAATTCTGGTAGACTTTGCACTGAAACCATAATGTCCTGGGCTTTTTCTTTGTGGGGGGGGGGGTTGATAATAACTTTTATTGCCTTAGGAGTTATAGGTCTATTTAGGTAATTTATCTGGCCTTGATTTAATTTTGGTAAGTGGTGCCTTTTAGGTTTTCCAATTTTGTGGAGTATATATATTTGAAGTTTGACTTAATGATTCTCTGAACTTTCTCTGTCTGTTATGCCCCTTTTTTCATTTTTGATTTTGTTAATTTTGCTATTCTTTCTCTTCCTTTTGTTTAGTTTGGATAAGGGTTTGTCTATCTTGTTGACTTTCTCAAAGAACCAACTCTGTTTCACTGACTTTTTGTTTTGTTCTGTTCTCTGTTCTCTGTGTCAATTTTATTAATTTCAGCCCTGAGACTGATTATTTCCCACCTTCTACTCCTTCTGGGAGAGATTGCTTCTATTTGTTCTAAAGATGTGCTGTTGAGTCTCTTTGGAAAATTTCTTAAAATGCTTTAGGTAATTTGTAAGTGTTATGTGGTTTATGTTGTTGTTGAACTCTAATCCATGGTGGCCTGATAGGATAAAAATGGATATTCTCTTTTTTTTGGTACCTATTCATATTTGCTTTATCACTGAGTAAGTGGTCAATTTAATGGAAAGTACCGTGAGGTGCTGAGAAGAAGGTGCATAATATGACTTCTTATTGAAGTTTTATAGTTCTCCTTTGTCCCATATATTACCATATTGAAATATATAATTAAACATACACACACATATATACATATATATATATATATACATGTAAATCAGTTATTCACATAGATCACACCTCAATGTAATAAACAAATAAATACTCATGGACACTTACAGTCAGGCATAAGATTTGATGACTGAAAATATCTTCATTATAAAGAATAGGCTTGTATAATTTTGTGATAATATTAAGTGGCTATAATTTTGCTTTATTTTACCAATGTATAATCCTATATTAGCTTTTTTATTATCTTCATTTTATTATGAAATGCATATGCACATAAACACAGGGAGTATAATCAGGATGATTATAAGTATAGAAGAAAATCTGCAGACATGAAAGAATTGTTACTTTCAGAAAATTTCACTTGCATGTGAAGGCTTATTGAATCCTCAGTGAGGTGAAAACTAATCTAAATAAGTCAGTGTCAGGTAACAGATGTTAAAAGAGATTAGTCACAGTATTTGACCACACATATTACAAAACATGTAGATAACACTCTTAGTTATTCAGTGTCTGTGCCCTATTTTGCTTATAGTTTTAAAATTTTTCATCCATTCAGTGCAAAATCATGCAATGGATATCCTAAAAAATTAAAAGAAATAGGAAGTTTCAAAATGTTTCCTATGTCCATATTCTCTTCCAGAATCTAAACAAAAATGAACAGGCAACTTTAAATAATTTCTTGTTACTTGAGAATGATGGGTTTGATTCACAGAGCAAACAATTTTATGAAGGCAATGAAATCATCATAGAACACAGTTCTGATTTTGAATTCCCTTTTAGATTGTTCCACATCTAACCTTCGTCCAAGACTCAACATTTTACTAAGGTTAGATTTCAATAAACTCACGAGCACTCTAAATTTCCTTTAGTAATTTCACACATGTAAATAAATGAGAGTACCAAGAAGTTGTATTGAAAAACAGCAGTAGTATCTTCAAATGCACACAAGAATATTTTCCAAAGACTTCATTCGTTTATTCTTTTTATATCCAGATACACATGGCATTGTTTTCTAAAAATAAAACATGAAAAATAATTTATATACTCATATTTTCATGAAAAGTGTGTGTAATTAATAGCTTAATTAATTTTAGCATAATGCCTATTGATGAGTTAATATTTATAGTTTAGAGAAATATTTAAATTTCTAGGAATAGGTATTGAAAATTAGGTATGCAGCCATACTCTCTTACATGTATTGGTAAGACAGTTTTCCATCTGTTTGCCTCTAAATTTCTTTGTGTGTGTGACTTATTAGTTTATGTAAACTGAACATGAACACCACCATACTATCTTATTGGAATCTCAAGTAGGTGTGTCAGAAATTATAATTTCCTTTTTCAGTTAGATTTGACTTTGAATATAAATAATTTCTGATACAGTAGGAAAAAAAAGACACAAGTATGTATGCAATAAAATTGTTTCTATTGTTAAAATGTATAGTGGTTTTCTTTTTTCTTCCTTTCTCCCTCCCTCCCCTCCCTCCCTCCCTCCCTCCCTCCCTCCCTCCCCTCCCTCCCTCCCTTCCTTTCTCTCTTGAGACAGGGTTTTTCTGTGTAATGTTCCTGGCTCTCCTGGAACTCATTTTCTAGACCAGACTGGCCTCAGTTTCACAAACATCTGCTTGCTTCTGCTCTCTAAGTGCTGGCACTAAAGGCTTGTGTCACTTCCTCCTAGAGGGTTTCTCTTAAGACTTGTCCTTACTGTGGATAAAATCCTATTTTATACAATTTGATCTTTAATTCAGAGAAAAGTAAAATTATACCAATACAGTTATAATGCATTGTAAACTATGAAAAAGTAATAATTGCAAATAAATTAATTAACATCTGTAAACAAAACACTTTCATTAATTTAATAAAATATAAAGAGCACACCTTTTTTATATTTCCTAAACTTCATACTCAAATTATTATTAAGGCAAACCAAACTATAAGAAATCTGCCTTCTGTAGATTTTCACATGACATTTGAATTTGATTCCCTTACTTAAGGACCTATAAAACCTAGCAAGGCTGTATTTATTTATATATCATTGTAAATGCGTAAGGTGACAGTGCATTTTCTGGGAAGAGCTTGGATTCCCTTCAGTGTAATGACTTAGAATTCACTCATTCTGTAGCACTTTGCTGGTTTTCTTTAAATCTATTCTTAATGATTCAGCAAATTTACTGATGAGCATCAGTGAGAGGACAGTTCTCTCCTGCTGTTCTGTGAAATATGAAAATTAAAGTCAGGTCATCATTCTTGTAAAATACAACATCTACTAGTTGATAAATCCCACTGGCTGTCCTACACACTGCCCTATAATGAAGAAACATAGGACTAAGGAAACTCTTATAGAAGATATAACATATTTGGGACTTGCCTACAGTTTCCGATGTTAGTGCACTGTCATGAAGGACCATGGCTGATTTAGGCAATAAATGAAACAAAGACTCTATTCTGCTCTACAGGCAGAGAGAGATGGGCAGTAGGTATGTGTGTGGAAAGGAGATTTGGCCTGTCATGGTGTTGACGTTTCATAGCCCAGCCCCAAAGAGACATTTTATACAACAATACTAGACCATCTAATACTATCAAATATTTCTTCTCCCTGGTGAGTAAGCATTTAAATATATGATCCTGTTGGGCCATTTTTATCCAAACAGCCACATTTGTCTCTCAGTCATTCATATCACTGTAGTCATATAATAATGAAAATTACATTTAGTCTTACTTCAAAATAATCCATAGTTTATAAGTGTCAACATTGTATAAATATCCAAAGTCTCCTTTGAATTTAAGGCTATCTCTTAACTGTCATTTCCTTTAAAATATCAAATTCAAAAATAAGATTACATTCTTCAACATACAATGGCACAAAATATCCACTTGAAATGGGATGAAATGAAAGGCAGCATGGCAAGGAAATGCTGGACAAAGTGAAATAAAAAACCAGCAAACAAACTCTAAAATCTGAATCTCCATGTATGCTGTGGATATGTGTTGCTACCAATGGTTAATTTTAAAAAAAGTTGTCTTTGCAATTGGCAAGTCAGCTTACAGCGAGGTGGCATATTCAAGCAGAGGGACACCAGAAAGGAGGAATCAGGGAGACTCAATCAAATAGCAATGGAAACAAGATGAGACTGTAGCAGTAAGCCACTGACCACATAGCAATACAAAGATTGATAGAAATCAGTTAATTTAAGATGTAAGTGTCAGCTAGTAACATCCTGAGCCATAGATCAAATACCCTGTAATTAATATAGGCCTCTGTGTGTTTATTTGGGACCAGAAAGCCTGTGAGTCACAGGAAAACATCTGTGATTCAACATCTATCTCATCTACAGCTCTCCTTAGCAGTTAGTTCACATTTCGGCATCTTCAAAATATCTTAGTGTCTTAAAAATATTAGGCTGTATCACACTGTTTCCCACAATGGCCTCTCTGGAGGTATATGCAGAAGAGTACCTGACCTATATCTGGACTAAGCAGATTTATCTATCCATAGTGAGTTTTCACAATCCCTCTCCTGTATTGCTGTCTCTAAAGCCAGAGACAATTGGAAGTTGCTGAATTCTACTGTTTTGGGGCTGGAGCCTAGCCCATTCATTCCATTACAAATGAATCAGCTTTCTGTGGTTGAAGATATCCTTCATTACATAAGTTTTTCTTTAATTCCTTTTTATAATTTGGAAGCTTTACTGGGTGAGGTCTTGTCTGAAGTCCCCATGCCTTTTTTCCATCTTTACCATCAGTCTTTTCTTTATATGTTTCATCTCCTTGAGAATTACATGACATAGTGGATAATAGGCTTTTTAGAAATCTCATCTTTTAATGAGATTAAAGGCCATTAATGGAAAAATCTTCAATTTAGCTTCATTCTGAATTGAAAAACATGGAAGAAATAAACAGCTTTTTGCCAAAATATTACAAGAATAGTCTCTATGCCTGTTATTAATATACTTTACCTCTGAAACTTTTTATGTTGGGTCCCCACAGTTCAATTTACCCTGTCACTGTCTCTATGTTCCTACTATGATATCCTTTATGCCACATTTAAGGATCCAAATGATTTTCTAGCCCACAATCCCAGAGTCTTCCATATCTCTCCAGTTAATAGTATGTGACTGTTATTATCTAGTCCCTGGTACCAGCTTCTGTTGTAGTCACTGTTTTTTGACTGTGAAGAGACCCTTATAACCATGGGAACTTTTATAAAAATATAATTTACAATTTACTTACAGTTCTATAGGATTACTGCATTGATGTCATGGCAAAGATCCATGAAGGCAGGCAGGTTGGCAGTAGAGTAGTAGCTAAGAGGTACATGATGTTTAGTAGGTACAGAAAGAAATAAGAACTGAAATCAGGTTTTGAAACCTCAAAGTATTCCCACATACACACAATAACAAATTTCCTTCAACAAGGTCAAATGTCCTGGTTCTTTTCATCTTGGCAATGACTTCTATTCCTCAGTAACTAAGCTTTCAAATTCATGATCCTAAGGGGGTAACATTTCTTTTTCAAAGAAACATGTATATTTTGTACATGAAAGTCACTCTTGACACAATTAAGCTGTGTACTTTATTTTTCATAAATTTTGTGACAACTGAAATCATGTACTTTTTAGAAATTTTGGAATTATAATTCCTATATAAAATAGACAATATTTTAAATGATGGATTTGAATACATATATAGCATTTCATATTTCTATATTAACCACTCCTTTAAAAATATAGCTTAGTTTGTTTGTACCAGAGATGGATGAGTAGATAAGATAAGACAGGTATACATTTTGATAAATATCCCAAAAGGATTTCAACATTGAATTCTGCTATTAAAAACATAAACACTGATATTTGGACATATGACTAATTTTCTCTAACTTGGCATATATTTGAGTTTATCCATCACTTTCTCATTGTTGCATATTCAGAGGTAATGGTCTTTTAGTCTTTATTTGGCCTATTTCTCCCTTACAAAACCTTTAATGGAGTTTTAATCACCCATAAACAAACAATAAATATTTCTTTGTAATAGCTATGAGTCCCCTTATTATCCAGTTGAGACCGATTGTCACCTGAAATTTAGCATCTATCATCAAAGCTCTTAATTCTATTTGTGAACCAGACAACTACTTGAGTATACATCTAGAGTTCTTTGTATAAGATGACTAAAAGGTTATATGTTTTTCCTAACAATATTGTTGCTCATTTTGCACCATCCATTCTGTAAGTTTATGCAAAATGTGGGTTTTAGTTATTCATCTTAATGTGATTTTTCAAAAATAATGTATCTAGAAAAACTAACTATAATTTATTAATAGAAATGTGTCTTTAACTTACAGATAATTAATTATACTTTATTTTGGTCTTTTATTAATTTTACATATTTCTTCAATATTGGCACAAATTGCCACACTGATGAGCTTCTAATTATTATGTCATTGTGTAATATAAAGAAGAAAATTATATTTTCAAAATAATATTTTATGCTAAAAAGGTAGACTAATATTGAGTGTTACTGCTCATGTGAATAGAGACTTTAATTTAAACAGAGTAATTTGATTCATCTACCAAGGCACTAAAATCTTTAATAGAAAGTACTCTGTCATTATTATTCATTATTCATAGAGTTATGTGAATAGAGTTAGTACCTCAGAAAGGTTAGCACACAGATAAATCCAAATCTTAAAGAAGCTGTAACTCTAAAACTTTTTGCCACACTCCTCACCGCCCAGCCTTTAGGCATGTATTGGAATAAGAGAACATGTGATCCCTATTCCGTTTGCGTTAACAATTTAAGAAAGGCCAAACTAAATAGAAGTTCAGTGCAACTTAACATATTTCTTTTTTGAAAGCAATTTAACAGACTCTTACAGATTTACATTATTTTCTTAAATTAAAAGTATGCTATAACTCTACCTGATATCTTTTGTAACTAGCAAAAAAAACCCTCCTTTTATTTTCAAGTTTAGTATTATGAATGTATTTTTACCTAGAAATCTGAGCATGGAGTAGGACTGTGGCTTTTTCCTCTTCAGTTTCAACCCTAAGCTAAAGAGAATGAATTTTGTATACACTTGCATTTTCCAGATTAATTGGAATAAATTTTCCTTGAACATGATAAGTATATAACAATTAATGTAGTATTAATTAATAAGTATATATACAATAAATATAGGAAATCCCCCTTTCCTATTTGATTCTACTTGATAGATGGCATGCTGGTTTAAATGGGAATATCCTCCTTAGGTTCAAACATTTGAATTATTAATTTCACATTGCTGGCTGTTTTGGTAGGTTTTTATGATACGGCCTTTCTAGGAAAGCACTGTTATTGAGACTTGAATGTGAGAGTAAATGTCAGATTCTGCCAGTAGGCTAGAGTTCTCTGCTTCCAGCTTGTAGGTGTAGATCTAAGCCCTCAGTTTTTTGGTTTTGATGCTATGCATTTTATCCATCAGCATTCTACCTTTCTTGAATCATAAGTTTTTTTCTCCATCCTTAGCTAAGGATTCAGGTAACCCCCTATATGTCGACTCCCTTCATCATGTGTGCACATATTGGTCCCATCTCTAAGAAGCCACTAGAATTCAAATAGGATTGCCTCTCCCCAGGGCCGGTCTTTAGAAATATACCAGAGAACCACGTGTCCCAGTTACGTCTCCTTCCCACTCCCTCTTCCTGTCCTACTTTTCAGATCAATGCATCTCTCATTACTCATCAGAGAAACTTAGATTTGCAGTAGACGTTGATTGACTGTAAGTCACAACTGTCTAACCAGACAGAAAATTAGATAGCTTTATTGTCATTTTAAATGAAACTTATACCCCTAAACCAAGATTCAGTTGGAGAAGACAGTAAAGCAAAAGCATAGGAGCCAAAGGTGGTAGGTAAAAATATATATATATTTATATGTATATATATATATATATATATTAAAAAAAATCATCCCCTTCTCAAATTACAGTAGGTGCAAGTTTGCATTCACAGTGATTGTGACGGCATGTAAATAAAGCTGCAGAAGCCCAAGCCAGACCAAGTTCCAACATGGAGAGAAGAGTCAGGCATTTTTAAATTATGTAGCTATTGAATAATGTTGCTTTTTTGGAGGACAGACAGTATTCTCTTATAGTGTATTCCCTAATAGTAACGAAATTCCTGTAAAATACTATACATCTAAGAATATCCTGTAGACAGAAATTGCTCTTGACAAAATTAAGGAGGAAAAAGAGGCAGGGAGTTTGGTGGTGCCTGGCTAGATTTTAATGTCTATTTGTCACAAGCTGCAGTCATCTAAGAGGAGATAACCACAATTGAGAATATGCCTTCATAATATAAGATTATAGGCAGGGACTTAAAGACAATTTCTTAATTAGTGAATAATGTTGGAGAGTCTAGACAGCTTTGAGTGGAACTTCCCTGAGGCTGGTGATTCTGAATTCTATAACGATGTAGACTGAGTAAACCATGAGAAGCAAGGTAGTAGGTAGCACCCTTCCATAGTTCTGCCCCATATCTTACATTAAGTTTTCTTCTCTGTTTGAATTCTTACCCTGGCTTCCTTCAGTGACGAATAGTGATAGAGGGTAAGCCATATCAATCATTTCCTATCCTATTTTCTTCTGGTCATTGTGTTTACCACAGTATTAGTTACCTTAAATCAAATATGTAGTTAGGAGAGGGAGTAAATTTAGAAATAATTGGGGGAACAGGTGTGAATATGACAGAAGTTCATAAACTACTAGAAAAAAGTAATTAAGAAGAAAAGAAAAAGAACGATGAGAAACAAGAAAAAATAAAAATTAATTTAAAGTTAGTGGGATTCCGGATTGGATAAGGTCAGACCCATAACTGAATCAAGTTAAAATTTTCATTTTATGACCGGGAATAAACTACTAATGAAGTACATATTCTTGTGAAAAATGGTTTTCACCATGCTTCTTTCTCAACCTTGTGTGAAGTGTATGAGGAGGGAAATTCTATAAAACACACCATTACAATAGCAGTAAAGTTCCTATCACAGAAGTGTAAGGAGAGATTTTGAGAATTTTCATGTAACTAGTAGTTGTTTTGCATATGGGAACTGTGCTTATCTATATTCGATAAGAAATTTCAATAAAATTGAATTACAGCCTGAAAAGGGTAAATCCTGATATACAGGTTTTCTAGAAAATTTCTTCATTATTGAAAATATTACCTGCTTCATTGCTGTCAATATACCAAGAGACATGATGAAATATGAAGGTATAATGCAAGTCAGTTTTTTTATTTAAGATAATAAATTTTTTAAATTAATTATTATTTTTTAAAAAACAAACTTTAGTGTAATCTTTAGTTTCCAAAAATTTATGTATCTAGTGTACAAAATGAGCATATTTTGAATATCATGATAATTTTAGTTTTTAATCCATGTAAATTTTATTACTTTAAATATTACTGTACTAATGATTAACCATTAGAAATTACATTTTATTTTTCTTACTCACTGTCATGTTATATATAATTAAATGTTCCCCTTAATCAGAATATTTTCATTTCTTATTGGTAGCAAATCACTCTCTAGTCCGTTTTTTATATAATACCTTCAAAGATTGCCTTGAGCTTAGTTTCATGAGCTATGAATTTCCTCAAGAATATTTTCTTTCCTGGTAATATTTGTCAAAGCCTAGATTTATCCTTAAAAATGTTTGAAAGAGGTGTCAGGATTATTTGTTCTTAACTACCAGCAGAAACTGTATATCTCGTCAATAACTTAAATATTGTGGGGCAAAAATTATCCTATGAAATTATTGAGATCATAGACTCACCAATATAGAGGCCAGATAAATATCCAAAAAGAAACATAAAACAAACAATATGAATAATATAAACACTATCTTATAATAGGTGTTAGAGCATTCAGCCAGTTATTTTTTTTTTTTTTACTAAAATGGCTGTTGTGAATAAAAATTTCCAAAAAGAGTTCTGTCTAGCTGCAAACAATAAACTTTGGAAGGAGTTTCTGTGTCTGCAGAGACTGAGGAACACATTGGACTCCCAGAACTATGGAGAGATGGGAATATTGTAGGTTCAAAGGCTAATTTCTTTTATTTTTGGACATTTTTTAGTCCTTTGGAATATCCACTCCTTGTTTCATACTCTTTCTGTAGCAATAACTCATGATAACAAATAAACATTTTAGAAACTATTAATCTTAAATTACTAATTTTCTCTTCTAGTAGCATGACCCATTATGTTATGCTCATCACATCCAAACACTGTTGTCACCCAAATTTCCAAAGTTTTTTTCATTTTTCACAAAAACAAAATGGTCAGGTTTTTAAAGTAGTAGCCTGATTTCTGGTATTAACAAATATTACTTATTTTTATGCTTTTGTGATAAAACATTATAAGCAAAAAAGGCATATGAAAGAAAGAGCTTATTTTGTCTTATGTTTTCAGAGGGATAAAAGACCATCATGGCATCTAATCATGACAGTAAGCTACAGCAAAGATTCCCAGAGCAGGAAACTAAGATACCACATCTTCAACTGCTAACATAAAACGTAGAGAAAAATCTGGCATTACAGCAAGATTCTGAATCATCAAAACCCAACTTCTGACAGCAGGGCTGTAACTCTTAAACTTTTTCAAATACTACCACAAATTGGGACTCTGTGTAAAATAATTTATGACCTGGGGGGGCATTTATCATTCAAACCACCATGTTACACTTTAGGCCACAGAGAGCTTCCTCTTCCTGCCTGTAAAACCAGATTTCTCTGGTAATCTTCCTTGCCTTCATTCTGTGTCTATAAGTAAGTCTACAAGGAAGTCTGAGACAAATACCTTGTAAGATACTATGAAAATATTATTTGGTAAGATCCTGGGATACCTATCTCATGTCAGTAACCTATAATTGATGCTCAGATAGCGACTGTTATTTTATCTAAGTACCACATTTGAAATGTAGTTGCCTCACTGTGCATTCAGTAGCAACAAGAAAGATAGTACCAAATATTGTGGTTGCTCAAAAATAGCTGTTTACCATGAATTACTCACAGATCCATTTCCAAGGATTAATCTTTTTGGTGAATTAGGATTTTATATTATAATAGAAAACATCTATCTTTCACTTCTTAAACATTATGTTGAGTCAAGATTTTGAACATGTTATAGCTATTTTAGAGGAAGACATACATTGACATGCAATATTAATCATTTTCAAAAGATATTTAAAACCATGAAGGTAGATTGTGGCTGATATCAACACTGGAAGCTTCCTGTTATTTGTTAAAAATAATATTGTTATTAAATAATTATCTTCATAAAATAACACCCATTGAAATGATAAAATGAACATATTTAATATTTCACCACATTATCCCTTTAAATGTACAAAACATAATGACATATTATTGTACAGGGTAGAAGTGGTGTTATTATTCCATCAAAACTGTGTAACATGCATGTAGTGGGATTATATTAAATTGTAAGTAATTGTCTTGACTACTGGTTTAATAAACATGCTGATTGGCCAAAGGTAGACAAGAAGTGTGGGTGGGGCTACCATACTAAAGAAACTCTGGGAACAGGAAGAACAGAATAGAGATGCTACAGAGAATCCAGACAAGACTTCAGATATAGTGGACAACTATGCTGCTCTGAGAAAAGGTACCAAGCCACATGGCTGAACAGGATAAAAATCATGGGTTAATTTAAGCGTAGAGAGTTAGCACGTTATATGCCTGGGATTCAGGTCAATCAACTTACATTTAATATAAGCATCTTTGTATTTCAGTGGGACTATGGTTTACGGGTCTAGGCCACGGGGCTAGGCTGGAAAGTCCTAACCAGAAACCTACCCTAATTTTCAGACAGTATTATAAACTCAGACAAAATTAGCAAGTGATAGTCAATTAGAAATTATTAGTAAATTCATCGATGTATTATACTAAGTTTTTTTCTGATAGCTTTATGTTAACATTCATTAAAATATTCTGATTCTATTAATTTGGTACTACAATTTCAATTGTTTTTAAGAATAGGATTAATTTTTAAACATTAATAGCATATTTCTTTTTCAAAATCAATCTTTTATACTTCTTTGAATTATCTAAATTTTTATAAACAAATGCTTTAAATATTAAGTGAGAAATGACACTCATAACAATAGATATATTTATATTTAGTTTTTGTGTATATTAATCTTATTTATTAAATACTTTACATGAAGTATTTATTCTTTAGGACTTATTTTATTAAATTCAATGTCAATTCAAAATATTTTTATCACAAATGACTGAACTAATAAATTGGAAATAATTCAGCTTGTTAAAGGCAAACATTTCTAGGCAAAATGAATTAGAGACTTAAAAAAAAGTATAACATGCTACAAAGAGAGAGACAGAGGTTAATGAGTTAAATAAATTTGAATCAAATGAGACTAAGATAGGACATATTTGAATATTGTAAATGAAAATAAGACTAATTTGAAATACATCTGTTGAAATAAAACTAGCCTAAATTTTTCTTAAATATTTATATTTGATTTTAATTATGTAAGAAATTTAAATAAGGAAAATAAACAAATTAAATGGCTTTAATTTTACCAAGTGCAAATGTAAATAATCTGACTTGCATTATAAGTAGATAACCTGTCCTCGTTTAAGCATAAGATTTTCTTCTTTTGCAGATTCTTATATGCAAATCCATGCCTCCTTGTTTACTTTATTCTCTGTTCAATTTTTAATTTTCTATTGTACACAAAAACACAGATGGTAAGAAATTTGCTTGATTGATTCTATGTAATTTTTGTGACTATAATTTTTCTTAAAATAGCATTTCATCTTTATACTGAATTATTTCTTTTTTTTAAATATATACATATTTACTTTACATCTTGACTGTAGTTTCCAGCCCTTCTTTTCTCCCAGTCACCTCCACCTGCCAATAAAACTTCTGTTCCATTCTCCAACCTACACTTTCTTCTTTTTTGTTTAAGAAAGAACAGGTCTCCCATGAAAACAACATATGTCATATCAAGTTGCAGTAAGAATAAGCACTCCCCATATATTTAAACTGGACAAGGCCACCCAGTAAGAATAGGATCCCAAAAGCCTGTAAAATAAACATAGAGCCCTGATCCCACTGTTAGATATCTCACAGGAGGACCAAGCTATACAACTGTAATATGTATGCAGAGAGCCTGTGTCGGTTCCATGCAGACTTCCAGATAGTTGGTCCAGTCCCTGTGAGCTCCTGTGAGTTCAGTCTGGTTGACACACTGAGATTTCTGGTGGTGTCCTTGACTCCTATGCCTCCTACAATCGTTTTTTTTTTTTTTTTTTTTTTTTCCATCTTCTGCTGGATTCTCTGAATCCTGCTTAATACTTGATTGTGGATATGTACCTGTTTATATCTGTTGTTGGAGATGCCTCTAAGAAGTACTTTTATGACATGTGGTGTGTGTCTATGTCTATGAATATGCAAGGAACAACAATGTTACTTTTATGGAGATTGGAGATAGAGCTTGCACATTCATTAATACTTAAGATGAGTGGACCCAGCTCACTGAAAATGATGCCACTCTTGGGCACTGGTCCAGGATGGTATAAGATAGCAAGATGAACAAGCCATGGAGAACATACGTAATCAGTATTTCTTCAGACCTTCTGCTTCAGTCCTGGCTTGATTTCTTTCAATAACAAACTGTGAAGAGCACTGTAAGATGATATAAACACTTCTGCAAGTTTGTTTTGGTAAGGTTGTTTAATCACTGCAATGGAAACCCAAAAACAGCATGCCCATGTCTATCCCTATGTGAAAACAACAAATACAGATTGAAGATATTTTCATCATTGTTGATTTACAAATCCAAAAATTAACCAACATAAACTTCATCAAAGATTTTGAAATAACTGTCACTTCATCCTTATTAATCAAGAAATGCACTATTGAATTCTCTGTAAAACAGTAATATGGAGATTTTTTTTTTAAATTGAGTGCTCTTCTATTCAAATGGCGCTGGTTTGTGTCAAGTTGATGCAATGCTAATGAGCAAGCATGCCAATATTGACTTATAGTGGAGACAAAAGGGACCATCTCACATGTGATCTCTGGGTGTGACTCTAAGCTTGAATAGGAATATCATTACAGCACCAGTGTTTAGGACTTAAAATGTTTTAGGTACGATGCACACTATATAATGTCATCTTAGTACAATCCTATTCAGAATGGTATAAGATAACTTTTTATGGTGCATCATTTAATCAATGTCTTTCCTGTACATTTCATTACTGAGTCGTCATCTTTTCTTACAATGATGACTGTTCAGTGATCACTTAATGCCTTGGTTTTAAAATATGAATTTCTCAGTTAAAAATTTAATAAATTTTAAAATCCATGAACAGATTGTAGCTTTTTAAGAAGACTGTTATATAAGCAGAAGCAATTACACTTCTATATTAATGGAATATTTTAAAACAAAGGAATATTAGTGTATCATTCTATATAAAATATTTAAAATGTATGACTTAAAATACATAAAAATTTGCTGACAATTTATTGAAGAATTTTACAAATGTATTTATTCTCATAAAGAATTATTTTTGAACAAAAATAGGAGTGATTTTGGAATTATATTTCAATGAGTATATTTAAATTAAGTTTCTGAAGACAAAAAGTTGAAATCTATTCCTTATAAAATGAAAACTTTAAGTTCATTCCTTTATGGAGTAAGGAGCAAAATTCTGATAGTGTCACACAGAAGCTGCCATTGTATTCGCATCATCCTTCTCTAAACTCCAATAAAAAAAATGGGCAGCTGATACAGCCTTGATTATCCTATACCAAACACATGGCTAGTGAGTACCATAAGTGTAAATAAAGAAAAACTCATTTGTATTAGCATTTACTTCACAATGCTTGTAACACAAGGATGAAGTTTTAATTGTATCATATGACCTAATTTTCTTCTCTGCTCTATACCTAAAAGAGTGAATTAATAATAAGCATAGGCAATATTGCAGAAGTGACTAGGGAATTAAAGTGATTAACATCATTGTGAAAAAAACATTAGATGGATAAATAATGATATAAATTATCTTTCATACCTAAAATCAATATGATCTTCAGCTAAACAATAGTTTTGAAGAGAGTTTAGTAAATAACACAACAATAGGTTATCGTTAGAAGAAAATAGATGAAAACTGAATGTCTTTCTGGACTTTGTTCTGCTTTCTCACATGTTTATATATAGAAGACAATGTAAAATATTTTCACAAGGAAGCAATATAAGTAATGGGAACAGAAATAGCTTGTCTTTAAGTAGACTGATGCCACTGTCAGATTACAACAATTAAATCAGATATCTACAAGATAATATTCACTAACACATTTAGAAATTTTATTTTCTCTCAAATAAGTAAATAAATTTTATCTAGCATATTATAAATAAATTGAAACTTAAGGATAAGAAAAAAGGTGTTGCAGGTATACACATTTGACAAAAATGCTTATAAATATACAAACAATACCTCCATACATACACACATGAACTTATGTAATTTATCTTTGTAATTAAATACAGATATTCTCTAGTCCATGTTTCTTTTGTTTCCCTGTTATTGATTTATTTAGTTATTTTTATATGAGGGAATTTTCTTTTGACAAATTACTTTTGGGGGTATTCTTACAACTATAAATATAATTTCTTATACATTTCTAGATAGTTCCCCTAGTTATAGTAACAGATAACATTTTCTTTGTTTAACCCTAATATCTTTAGCTTTCTCTCCATATTTTTCCCTCTGTATTGTTATGATATCAAATATAGTCTTTAACCTGGTAGCATTTAATTAGAATAAATTTTACCTCTGGTTTCCTTTTTACTCTTTGAATAGGTGATTGAGTTCCACATTTGTAAATGTGCCTTTGTGCGGCCAGTACAGTTGATTTATGAGATAGTTTACTTTGCTGATGGACTTAGAGAAGGCAATGGATTTTTGTTCAGTTTAGTTTCAGGACTATCATACTTATGCATAATTCTTATACACAATTCTATAATCAATACTTGTCATACATTATTCATAATTCTCGAGTAAGAACTACTTGATATGAAATAGATTCTTATAAGTACATGCCTATTTCACTGTTATTTTCCTATTGTATTTTAGATTTGGCTATTTTCTTTTTATATTTCTGATATCCTTTATATTAAAAGTAGATGTTTTTCATTGCCGTATGTCTTAGAAATTGCATTCATCTGTGGTTTCTTTGATTTAAGCTTTCATCCTTTCTCTCTATTATGTAGGCTGGATACAACTGAAGCATTAAACAATGGTCAAGTCCAATTTAGAAATCAAAAGAGTCATTTGAATATAAAACTGGAGGCTGCAGCTTATGTGAACTGTGTAAGTTGGAGTACTATTGGAATGCTATTTAAGAAATGTGGGAAAACAGAAAATAACATTGTCAGATAAACTAAAGAGATAAAAGCAAAGAAATATGTTTATACAAATATATTTTAATTTATATATAACCTTGTTACTGAAATAAACAGAAGTCTGAGGTTGTTCTTTATGTGTGTTACATGCTTAGTAGATGTTATATAATCTAATTCGCTTTTCATTTCTAGTAATAGAAAAATGTCTTCAAGTGGATTTTAATTAAACTTCCAAATCTTACTAAAAGTTAGTAAGTGCCCACAAATTTATTCATTATTGAAATAAAATTGAGAATATTAGGCTAAAAAAATCTTTGGATAAAGCACTTGCCTAAAAAGCATGAAGATATAAACTCAGACTCTCAACACCTATATAGCACCTTACTATCGAATTGTACTATGGTAACCCCAATAGTAGGTATCAGTGCCAGGTCAATTTCTGAGATATTCTTTCTGTCCAGTCTCATGTAATGATCAAGCTCTAGTACACAGAGAGACTTTACCTCATTAAGGTTAAGGAAGGAATCAGAAGTACACCAGCCTTCATCATTTTACCTCCACAAATATCTGGAACTGTTCAATATACAGGCCTACAGTGCAGATATACACACAACTCATGTGTACATAAAGGATACCGAAGAAAATCATGAGATGTCCTTACACATTTATATAGCTGCAAATATTCAGTACTAGTAAGGATTAAGAGGTAAAATAGTTAGGTTCTTACAATATATATCAGACTAACCTTACTTGCTCTGGTAGTTTTAATGTATGGTCCCCATACTCTTATAAGAAGTGTCATTATTAGGAGGTGTATTTTTACTGGGTTGGATATTATCCTGTGGGAAGAAATGTGTCACTGTGGTCATGAATTTGAGGTTTCCCCTGCTCAGGATACTACCCAGTATTTCAGTAGATTTCCAGTTGCCTGCAATATATTGGACTCTTAGTTACCTTTTTAGTATTATGAATGTTACCATGTTCCCCACCAGGATGATAAAGTACTGAACCTCTGAAATTATAAACTAGTTACCCTAATTAAATGTTTTCCGTATAAGGATTTCTGTGATCTTGGTGTGTCTTCACAGCAATAGAAGGCCTAACTAAGGCAGAAGTTTGTATCAGGAACTGGGAGTGGGGTATTGTGTGTTGACCATGTTTTGTTTGGACTCATATGGACTTTGGGAGTTTGGGTTAAAAAAGCACTGTTTAAAGGACCACACTGTTGGGAGCCTGGAAGACAGTAGTACGGAATGTGATTTGATGACTTGCTGGAGGTCTTGCTCAAAGGTTAGAGGAAAACAATTTTAATATGTAGTTTCTTTTTGCCCATGTCCAAAGAGTTTTCCTGGGGCTAATGGTAAGAATTTTAGATTAATTCAGTTGAAAGAAGAAATTTCAAAACAGCCTAGCATAGACTTCTCATGTGTTTTGTTGTTGTTGTTAGGTGAGTTTGCTGGGAGAAGCTTGCAGTCTATCATGGCCTGGCAGCTGTCTTTGAGCTTCTCCCAACAAGAAGGATGCTTTCTTCACTTCTGGGAGGAGGGTCACGGCTCTCTACTTAACCTTATTGGAAGAAGATCTCAAGGCTGGATGTCTAATTTATCTCAATTATGACTCTTGATACAGTTTCCTTCAGGAGCTTTCCCCCTGATGCCCATAAGGTAATCTGACACCATAGTTGGAACTTTTCTATAGGAGTCTGCTGCCAAGTATAAAGTCTTATGATAGAAGTGTGTCATTTAGTGCAAACTTGGTGATGCCCCAGCCACTGTCTCCAGCCTTTATATCTCCCTCACTCTGGAATAAAGCTGGGCTGTAACACTAATACAGTCTTCTAAAATGCTATCTCCGTCCTACCAGAGACTGAACGAGGCCCCACTTCCCATGTCTGTCCTACATAATCTTATAGTATGGTGGCCAATGGAACATAAGGAAAGAAGGGGACCACATTTTTTAAACTGAGATCTCTAAAGAAGATTTATACTGAAAAGAATCAGTGAAGCAGAGTAAATTACAAAATCTAAATTTTGAGGAGAAAAAAAAGCATCAGGAATTAGAATAGAGAAAAACTGTATTTTCATACAATAAATGAATTATGAAACATAATAAAGGGAGTGGTAACCTTAGAGTAAGATCTAAGAGATGTGATTCAAACTTGTAAAAAGGAACTAACAAAATCTTAGAGCCAGATGTGGTGGTGCTCACCTTCTATCCCAGTGTTCAGAGGCAGAGGTTGGTGGATATTTCAATTTAGTGTCAGCCTGATCTACAGAGCAAGTTTTAGGTCAGCCAAGGTTAGGCAGGTAAGGACAGAATGCTGGTAAAGATGTCACTGAATATAAGGGCTATCTTCCTGACACAGAAAATAGCTGAAATTTGCAACTTCATATACATGGCTTTAGAGTTAAAGATAGAAGAAAGGGAGTATAGAATTTGCCCCTCAAAAAAGCTGCTGAGGCCAGACATATGTCAGAAATGTCTCTGAATGGAGGCTTAGAGAAGCCACTGTCCAAAGCTGTGAAGTTGAATCCCGGATAGCCTTGAAGATACCAAGATGATAAAAGATGCCAGAGCCATAGAATACCTTCTGAGGAGAGCTACTAACAGGGAATGGGACCATCCCAAAAGAAACAAGTGTGTTGTAGTCAAGTATGTTGACATCAGAAATGGAAATTGGGAGTTTGGAATTTAGCCAGATGGTTTTCATTCTTGCTTTGATCCAGTATTTCTTGGCTATGATCTCTTCCCTAAGTACAGTGATGTATAACCTGTGCCATTCTATGTTGAATGTATGTGATCTGTTTTTTATTTTGGTATTTTCAGGTGATTACAGTTAAAAGATTGCATGAATCTCAAATAGGATTTTGAACTTCAGACTTTAAAGCATTGTTGAGACCACAGACTATGGAGACTTTTGAAGTCTCCATAAATGTATTTTATTATGGCTTTGCTACAAGATTATCACAGCCTGAGAGTGGAATGTGGAAGTTTTAATGTTATTGGTCCGAATAATCTCATAGGGAGTGGCAGTATTGAGTGCTTTGGATTTTTTTGATGGGATATAGCCTTGTTTGAGGAAGCGTGCCACTGAGGAGTGATTGGTCTTTGAGTTTTCTATGCTCAGGATGTGCAAATGTGTATGGGAGTTGGTGTGTCTGCAGAGATCATGGATTGAAGAATTTAGAGAATGTACAGAGAAGAAATAGGAGGAAAGAACAAAATTATTTCATAATATAGTTTCGAACTTCTCAAAAAAGAAAATACATAAGAAAAGTTTAGAATAGAGAGGGAAATAAGTGTACTCGGAGTTTTACTGAGAAGGCACCAGTCCAAGTTTGAGATTTATTAAAATATAAACCAACACTCACGATACAGGTAACAGCTTATAGTGGAGCCTGAACAGGGAATAGAGTCTGGAACAATGGACGATGGATTCCAACCGGTCACTCCACAGCCAGGAACCAGGCAAAACAGCTTTCCGGGATCCCAGCAGCCCCTTATCACTGGGTTGGCCACACCCCCTTCAGGGGCCCGGGACCCTGGGTAAGCATCCTCAGATCTTATCGCTGACACCTGAATCCCACCACAAATAAGCACTCCCACTATATTACATTTTATGCTGTTGACTTGGATCAGTAATAAATTATTTAAATATTAAAATAATTTGTATACATCCTTTAGTATGGATACTACTATTGAACCTAGTGCTCATAAGTTGTACTTGTATCAAATGTTTCATTTTTAAAAGAAATTTTATTTTATGCTACCATATGTAACACATTGTTTCTTTCAAACAATTTATAGCCATGCATCTTATCTACAGAGAGAAAATAGAAAATGCTGAATTCTATTATCATAAATAAATAGTTTATGTTTGCATTGCCTAATAATATGAGCAAATTTTCTAAAACAACAATTAGACATTTTCATTTCTTTATTATTGGCAAATATATACCTGTCACAATTTTCTAAAGTTTTGGTGCTGGATGTCTATAAATGCTGTTTGGAAGCCATGGGCCAAAATTTAAATTAAAAGATGTGCCATAATTTTAAAATTAACTTATAGAAAATCTATTTAATTTGTTCACATAGAAATCATCATAATCAATTTCAAAATGTTTATAAATATGTTTTTCTATTTGAAATCATAATACTTAAAATATATAATGCAGTTTTTCTTCCATACCTTTAAATTCTATAGTAGCTGTTAAAATTAAAGCTCATAACATTTATGAATGAAAAAATGTTAGCTGTATTTTATTTTCTATTTAACAAAATTATTTCTAATAATATTATTGTTTAATAATAATTGCACAGCTTAATTAAAATTCATAGTGTGAAAACAACTATCTATTTTCTGAATATTCTTTATATAAAGTTGTCCTATTGTCTCTGATATGTTATTTTTGCATGGGGCTGATAAAATTTTTATAGTAAAAAACAAAAATAACTTTTTATAAAATAGCATGTTATAGTGGTACAAAATTTTTGTTAAAATGTCAGTTTCAAGTTTACTTTAAAATACTTATAATATTGGAAAGTAAAAGAATTTCAGTGTATCTCCAAAGCAGTTAAAAATGATTGGATGACAATTTTCTGCTGTTCCCTAGGTCATATTTTTTTTTTTATTTGTGGTGTTCAGCTTTTATCTGAAGATAAGTATAATACTTTTCTCTTTGGAATAATAATCATTTTGCAGAAGAATAAACTGTAAACTTTCAATCAATTCCCTTAATGTCCTTGACCATAGAAGGTATTCATTGATGCCTTTAGGAACATTTGAAATAATATAGAGAATCTGAAATAACTGCACATTGAATTTAAATAGAAATTGCAGTCCTTGTTAATACATTTGCCAAATATAAACATCCCCTTGACACATACTCAGGTAAGAATTTTCCATTTCTCCTAATTTTGTTTTCTCAGCTTCTGAGGAAATCATATATATATATTTGTCTTGTGATGGAAATGTTGTTCAAAATTCTGTTCTTCTTATCTGCCTTTCTATAATGCACACTCAAATGAGTCAAGAGATGATTTTCAATGTAATCCTGTATTGTTTTTAATTTGTAAACAAGTATTTATTTTACTGCATATATATGCATAGTCCTTTATAGGCATAATAGTTAGATATTGTTCTTATGTAAAGTATAATTTGAGTATTTTTAATATATGTAACAATATTTTAATGAAATATGATAAATATCTTTAGCACTAGATGGTAAATCTTGCAGTTTAGTCTAACCTAATATTACTTTATTGTTATCTGCAAACTAACTTATTTTACTTTTAAATTTATCCTTAATCCGTTTGAATTCACCAACTATCCCTTGATACTGGAATTTTATGCAAGGTATGTTAGTAACTTGCAATCTAAATAGGCAGGTTAAGAAGGTTAATTGGGTTTTCACTTTCCCAATTACATTCCTGCTCATTTTATTGACTATTTTTAAAGTATATTGATATTATATTAGCATATGCTGTATAATTTTTTCATTCTTGTGCAATTTATAGTATTTGCCCTAACCTCTGGAAAAGTCACACTTTTAAGAAAAAATATGTTTATAGAATTAATGACCCATTTTTTCACTCTTTTTGAAATAAATATTTCAGAAAAAAATTAAATGCCTGACTGGGCTGTGTTTTCTCTTTAAACACAAATGGCTGGGGCTATTAACTTAGAGTCCGGATTTATGATTGGTTTCTGCATTGCTTCTTAATGACTGCAGAAGAATTCAAAGTAATGAGTAAAAGATAGAAAACAGATGTCACCTGTTAAAATCAAAAACTTAAATTTAAAACATTTAATTCAATGATTGTTTCATGATGTTATACTTTGTTTTCTACATAACAATGATCTTATCTATTCATCTACCTATTTTTCTATTCATTTATTTATGTATTGATCTATGTATTATATATGTGTGTATCTATTTATTTATGTATATGTTCATATGTAGGTTTCAGTCTATCATCTATCAATCTATTCTATGGTTATGGGAACTTAAGTACATTTCAGATTAAATTGTGTTCATTAGTTTTTATTTCTCGGAAATATTTTATTCAAATGCATAACATTATTGGCTATGTAGCTTACTTTGTTAACTCTCATTTTCTTTGCAGTGTTATAGTTTTTTACATATTAATTTTTCTTCGAATTAGTCTCTTCTGGTTGTTAGCAGTAACAGTGTAAAACATATCACTATATAATCACATATACAGTCATTATAATGCTTTATATGTTTATTTGTTTTTGCATGTACAAGTAAGCATACAAATGTGTATGTGAATCAGTATGAAATCTGGTAAAAAATGCCTTTTTGAGTGAGCATCCCTCTTTGTCCCAAAATTGTTCAGTTATAATAGACCGTTTGACTAGGAAATTTGAGAGGCATATCATGATTTCCCTGACACTAGGATTATGTGTTCACCCATATGTCTAGCTAATTTTTGTAGGTTCTAAATAACCAAATTCATATCCTCAGTTTTGCAAAGCAAGTATCTCCCAAGACAACTAAAATTAATTACAATGTTGAGGTACAATAGTTCATCAAACATATCTCAGGGAATAAAGTTTAACATTTGAAATACATCCCATACATATAAATCAAGTGTCCTTATGAGTTTGTAATATATGGAGTGAGACTGATGTAAGAGGATTGATCATTCTGTCTCAATTACTTCTCTTTTGTGCATGACATAGTCATAGTAACTAGTCATGTTACATCATAGTAACATATGCATTACTAAACTACTAAAAGATACATAGTTAAATGTAAAATACACGTCTTTTAAAATTGTAGTTAAGTGACAGAAGTTATAAAATATATGGATGTTCTGTTAGGGTATAAACAAGAATTTTACATTTATATGGAATTTTACATTTATATTTCTACAGAAAATAAAAGGCTGTAGATTTATCCCTAGTTAAAGAAAATAAAGTTTGATCAAGGAAGACCTCCTGAAAAGTATCCAATGGAAATGAATGGTCCAGATGTTTCAGTATCTCAGAGCACCTCTGATATAGTTTCCTCTGAGCTCTGTATACAAAACAACTTTAAGGAGACTGTCTGAAATGATCCAGTTGTACAGGCTACTTCACTAAAGACTTGTCAATAATTGTCCATATTTTGGTCCCCATAAGATTACCAATACCCCCATTCAGCAGAAAATAGCATAGAGAATGATGCCCACATTCCCCCAATATGTAATATGAATATTTGCCTTTGTTTACAGTGTTGGTTACAAGTTGTTATTAAATAATAGTGAAAAATATATAAGGAAAATTCAATTAGGTTTCTTGTATTAAAAAAAGGAGGGGAATATAGTGGGATGACCTTTTGTTACATTGTAAATAATTGTCCTGCCTACTGGTTTAATGAAAACGTTGATTGGCAGAAGGGAGACAGGAAGTGCTAGCAGGGCTACCAGACTAGGAACTCTGAGAACAGAAAGAGCAAGGCAGAGACACCAGCAGAGAGAGATGCCAACAGAGGCATCAGTAGAGACTCCAGCAATTGCAGAGGAAAGAAGATAACCATATTGCTCTGAGAAAAGGTACCAAGCCACATGGCTGAACAGATAATGGAAATATGTTGAGTTAAGATGAAAGAACTAGCTAGCAATATGTCTGATTTATAGGTTAATCATCAAGAAATTAATATAAGTTTTTTTGTGATTATTCAGTGCTAGACCAAAGCAGGGTTGTAAATGGGTATGATCCTCAAGCCTAGGCCCAAAAGTCTGGGCCAGAAACTTCATATTACAATTTTTCAAAAGTTCACTAGTTTACTACCCACTTTTAGTATAAAGCAAGATGTAGTAGTATATTTGGCCAACACCCTAAGTGGGAAATATATGAAGTGGAGGAGAAATTAGTTTATGTGGAAAAGCAATTACAAGAGGCATATGTATATGTGCTAAAACAGAGCTCAACTGAAATTTTGTTATATTACTCTATAGATAATCCTCATCAGGTCTGACACAGATAAATGATATTATATTAAAATGAATGTTATTTTCAATGTAGGGTGAGTAAAAAATTAAAGACACATGGGAAATATTTCTGACTTGATTATTAAAGGAAATTAAGGCTTCATATATTGAAAAGAATGGATCCAGCAGAAATTGTAGCACCTTCAAATAATAATATTTTTCTCTTATGGAAAGATAATGAATGTTGGCAAAGAGCTTTCAGTAATGGGGGGGGGATTAATAATTTATATTCCAATAGCATAAGATTAGAATTAAAAAACAAACTAACAAAAACTCAAGTTGGATTATTCCTCAATATGTACACGAAAAACCAATCTCTGGAGACTAATGCAAATAAATCAGTAAGGCAGGATATAAATTAGGAGACTTATGTAAAGTGGTTCGAAGCACTCATAATTTGTACAAAAGTCACTATTGCATACCATTCTTTTGGAACTTATGGATTTTACAAGTCCCCTCATCATAGTTACTGAATCTTAATATGGGAGAAAGGTCACTTTACATATTGAAACTGCTGATTTAATTCCTAAAAAAATAACTTTGCTAATTATACAATTACAGGAAATTATCAGAAAATTATATCTCTCTCTCTCTCTCTCTCTCTCTCTCTCTCTCTCTCTCTCTCTCTCTCTCTCTCTCTCTCTCACACACACACACACACACACACACACACACATATACACATACACAGATCAGTTTCCATACGGGTCTATAAGGTTCTCTAGCCAAAGGTAATAAGATGATCAGTTATTAATAGGAATTATGCTTGAGGTCTCATAATTTTATAAGAAATACCATGTTAATAGCAAAAGATTTGGGGCTTCTTCACCACTTGGCACTAACCCAAGGAAATTGTGAGGAAATGCCCTATTTGCTCCTTCTATAACCAAACACCACTGTGTGTAAGAAACAATCCTAAAGGTATGTAAAGAAATAAAAATTTTCAGATGGATGTGTTTCATTTACAAAATTTAAAAAATTAAAATATGTACACCATACTATTGATACTTATTCAATGGGCAACTATTCTGAGCTATTTAATGGGTGATTCTATAATTACACACCTTTTTGAAGTTATGAAGTTATGGCCATTAAGATCATACCTGTACAAATTAAGACTAGCAATACTTCATTCTATTTTTCCCCCCAAAAATGAAACAAGTTTTTTGCATATTATAAATAAAGCACATTACAGTTATATTAAACAATCCTATAGGACAAGCAGTTGTTGAAAGATCTAATCATACCTCAAAAGATATGCTCTATAAACAGAAAGAAGAAACAAAAATACACAGAAATAGATTGCGTAGTGAATTCCTTATTAAACTTGAATCCTTTAAATGCTGTTGAGAAAGAACAATAGCTGTCACAAGAAATGGGATAACAGAAGAAAAATTCTGAGATAAATCAGCCTGTCTACTTTAAGGATGTGTTTAGCTCAGAATGGCAACCAGGATATGTAGTATATTTGTAAAGAAGTTTCTTTTTTGTAAAACTTCACTTTATCTTTTGTTTCTGCAAGAGATAAAGAACTATGGGCACAAACAAATTTGATAAAGGTTCCATTTGAACAGGAGATACCTCTTGATGAGAAGAAATAATGGATCACCCACCAATAGGACAATTCTGTAAGTGATAAGAAGTCACTTAACAAAAGTCAGAGTAGCATTTTTGTTTTTACTGAAAAATAGAAATAACCATCTACAAGAAGTTAAAAAGATGCTGAAAATCTAGGTGTCTAAAGCTGAAGGAAAACAATTCTGAAAGTTTATAGGCAAAGGAATATCAGAATTATTGGTAACGGTATACTTTACAGGGTAAATTTTCACTCCATAACATCTATATATCTTTACCTTTAAAGAACTGTGGTCTTGACTCAGTTACAAATAAAGATGGATTTGGAGTTGGAGTAAATGGCTTTCTCTTTTTATAAACCAAAGAATTCTGGGAAAAAAAAGAAATTTTGTTACATATCAAAAAAGTGACCTGGTGTGGGAAGAAGAAAGAAAATATTTAGGGACTATTGATATAATTCTACCTCTAATTCTATTCCTCTCCATAATTATCCTTGACTTTTTAAAACTGTTCTTTGTATACAATTTTTATCAAAAAAATTTTAAAATTTCCATTTTGATATTAATAATTTTTTATAGTTAACAACAGATTCTCCATAACAGCAATATCTGAAACATCTAGAAAATTTATGGGGTCTCACCACAATAATTTTATCTAGTTCATTATGATGCCCTTGTGTTGCTGTATACCACTCAGTGTTTGATTTTGGACTACAACCTGTTCAGGGCAGTTGCAAGATGGCTTACTGTGTTGATACATTGTATATAAGATAAAAATATTCTGGAATATCAGAAGACAGAGCAATCTCACCAGCCGTTTTGTTTTTATGTTTTCAAGACAGGGTTTATATAACATTCTGGCTGTCCTGGATCTTGCTTTGTAGAACAGGCTCACCTTGAACTCACAGAAATCTTCCTGCCTCAACCTCTCGTGTGATGAGACTAATAGTATGTGCCACTATTGTTTATTTCTTAGTCCTTAAACTCACAGAGATCCAGATGGAACTCTCTTAGGAGTGATGGGATTGCAGGTGTGGGTCACCACTCCCTGATCTTCATGCCTTGACACTGTGAATGATTATGCCCTCTGATATTCCAAAAAAAATATTAAATAAACAATATAGTACCAGAGTTTACTAAGATTATCCATTTTATTATACCTAAAGCCAGAAATTCAGATAGCTCTATCCAGTGTTTGAGACTGGTCTATGAGACTTAACCACTGTTTTCTTTTTTCACAAGTCACCCACAGACAACATGAAACATTTCTAAGTAAAGCTATGTACTCCCTCTCAATAAGTTCCCCCCCTTATGGTTATGAATAATTATCATTCTGTTAGATAGGCTGTAATTTTAGTAGAGTTGAGGGTAGAACAATAAAATTAAACTCAGGAATACCTTTTGGAGAAAAAAAAGAGACAAATAGGACAGATATATGTAGAGTATTAGATCTACCTGTAAACAAATTTAGCCAACTATCAGCCATAGACAATTTCTACTGGTACAGATTCTTATATATTGATATAAATAAGAAATCATTTTCTATGTCTGTTTAAGATAATTTGTATATTGATAAAATTTATTTCTATATTTGTCATATTGTGCATGATTCTAACTCTGTCTAAAACATATTAAGGATATTTTCATTTGCACTATATAAATTTATACCTCTCATTAGTTATATTTGTCAAACCATACTTATATATGTATATATATTCCATGTCTTTTAAAGATATTTTGTATGTTAATACACATTTAGGATATTGCTGTCTTTTCCACTATAAATTTCCATCTCTGCTTAAGATGTTTTGCATTGTTGTCATATTCAGTCATTTTCCCTATACTGTAAGTCTGATTATAGCTGCTTATTTTATAATATAAACCCCAGTCTTTAAGTTATCTAGGTTGATAAGAAATACAGGTTCTAGTCACCCATGTTTCTCATATTATAGTCATGTTAATTAGGTTTTCTATATTTAGAATAGCATGTAAAATGAATAATCAATCCTCAAAAACTGCATAGACCTAGATAATATGGCATTTAAATGTTTTGTTGCTAAGAATTTTGCTGACATGAGACATGACAGCACTGTCCTTTGCTGAGATAATGTTGGGCATCAGAGACACTCCACATAAAATTTATTTGCCTTGGCAGATAATGGCCTCTTGAGCAAATGACATCTCTTTTCTAAATTGCTGACAGTAAGCATGCTGTGCAATCCAGACTTTCAGGACAAAACATAAGAGACTGCTGAAATCTGCTAAGAATGGATAATATGGTTTCTCAAAATACCCTGCTTCTGAAAAGTCTATCAGATATTTGAGACCTATAGCCAAAAAATTAGATGTTCCAATATTGCAGAAAAGCTTTGGGTGAATGTCCAGGCAACCTAATGTCATTTCTTCTCTTACTAAATCTTAAAAGTTGCTGTACTTCTTCCTTACTCAGGTAATATATTTTCTTTCTTAGGTCTTTGATGGTATTGAAAACTAAGTAGTTATAATTATGACCATCTCATATCCTAGCTAACAGCATTCAGATAATAGATTACTACTATGCAAAATAGTCAGTTTTTGTGTAATCTCTCTCTTATTAACATATATTCTGGACATTTAATATGTTTTATTTTGTTGTTGGTTGTAGTTTGACCTCTTTTATGTTATTTGGCCTTTCCCACCCCTGGACATTACCAAATAATTGTTTCTATTGTATATAGTTCTATATTAGGTTCAGAACTTTAATATTTATAAAAAGAAAAGATATGTAGTGGAGAGCAGGCACCATCCCCTTAACCTAGAGGCATGGTATCTCATTCAGGATACATCTGGGATTACCTATGACCGTGAGGCCATAGAGTTAGGGGTGTGGTTGGAAGACAGCTTGAGATCAGTGTGGACTGATACAGAACACCCCTGTTCTTCCTGTTCTCTCATGATCCCGAATGGAAGAGCTGACCAACGGATCTTCAGTCATGTGATCAGTCACTTTTCAGGATCCATACCACTGATCAATCGTTTGCATTTATGAGTGTTTCTCTGTAATCCCTTAAAAAAGATTAACCTTTTTAAATTTTTGAATAAGATTTTCATTAATATTCTTTTTTCAAAATGAACTTTTTTAATTTAATTTTTTATTAAAATGTCTTTTTTAATCCATGTATCCCCTGATCCTTCTCCCTTCCCTCCTCCTAATCCTTTCCAGTCAGCCTTCAGACTCCCGCTGCCCTCCCCATGCCCCATCCCCTCCCAACTAAGGGCAAAAAGTCCTAAGATGCATCAGTTCAGCATTGCACATCCACTCCATGCAAGTAAGATTTCCTTATCCAAATATCAAGACTGTGTTAGGTGCTCTTCCGTAGGGAATGAGCTCCAAATCACTCACAGGAATCCAGTCTGAACTCACCCCTCAAAGCTCCACATACTGTCCTTGCCAATCGACAATTGCCTACTCTTGGAAGACTGAGCTCCTTTTCCTGATGGATCCTCAGTGGCTACTCATGATTCAGTGAACTCCCCATAGCTCCAGCCAACCATCTCTGTAATCCCTATCCCTTAAGTAATGTTTCACCTGTATATATGTACAACATTTTCTTTATCCATTTTTCAGTTAACAGGCATCTGCATTGTTTACCAATTCTTGCTATTACAAATAATGCTGCTATGTTCATAGTTGGGCTAGTGTACTTGTATTTTGATTGAGCATCCCTTGTGTATATGCCCAAGATTGCTATCATTGAGTCTTGAGGTAGATTGATTCTCATTTTTTTCTGAGAAGCCTCTGCACTGATTTCCATAGTTGCTATACAAGTTTCCACTTCCACAGAGTGGAAGAATGTTCCCCTTGCTCCACAGTATAGAATTCTTGAGGGTTCACAAGGTGGCTTAGTGTGTAAAAGTGATTGCTATCAATACAATACAAAAGTAAATTGAACAAGTTATGAATTTCACACACATACACACCCACACACATACTCACTCAGTAAATTTAAAAAGTAAATATACTAATATGGGTACCAAGTGTATATATGTGCTTTTCTAAAGAAAACCTTGTTGAAAATACATGTTTTAGAAGACAAACTAAAGAGAAATAATCATACTGTGCAAATAATTTTGATGAAAATTGGAGCAATAAATTGACATGAATATGACTGAGATATTTATAGGGAAGACAAAGTTAAAATTGATAGTTCAAAGATGTAAATGTTAGAAAAACATGACTATTCCATATGTACTATATAAATTGTCTCAGAAACATTTAATTAATTTTTTTAAAAAGACTATATCTTGTGTTATACTGCTTGCATGAAAAGATATAATCAATTAGATACAGTAGCAGAAATAAACTGGAAACAAAAATTATATAGACAACAGAAAATGTTATTGGTGCTAAATATATAATCTTAGCAGCTTTGTCTTTTGCCTCAGTATTGTGACTTATAATTTTACATATATTAATATATATCACATAGTGGTTCATGAAATAGCATACATAAATCAAGTTAATACTATTCATGTAAAATTATGATAATTTTGTTAATAAAAATAACAAAATTAAACAATAACACAAAAGGCTAAAGACAATAAATAATTATTAAGGTATTAGAAGACTCCTGATTGACTGGATTTGAAGAGTAAATTGTATTTGGATGTTTCTTGTATAACTTAACAACAATTTCACTGTTGCACAGGAACTATTCTAAGAAAAAATTGGAACTGACCTTTTCTTGACAAGATGAAGAAAACATTTTCCCTACTATGTACAAACAAAGAACTCTGATGATATTGAATGTTCTGTTTACATAAATTTATTATTCTCCATGTCCTTTGTTTATATGGGTAGTTCAATATCATGCAGAAATTAAATGGTGTAGCTATAACCTTGAAATCAAACAACTATTATTACTATAACTTAATATTTTTTAAATATTCATTACATGGAGTAATAAAGTGTACTCAGGAATATTATTTTATTAAAAACTTGACTTAAATTTCTAAATTTTTAAGTGAAGAAATTTGTAGATAAATATTAATGTCTATGACAACATGGTTTCAGTGAAAATGTTCTATATATATCTATTTATCCATCAAACATCAATGAATTATTATATTCTATTGTGTGTCTACATTGAAAATCCTAATTAGATAGTTATATAGAAAAAAGGAGAATTGACTATTAAAATATCCAATAATACAATTAGAGTTAAGTGAATGATGTTAATTAGCCTGGAGAAATGTTAACTCTAAGTTCATGGTAAAAGTTGATATCTCTCAAATTTGAAGTCCTAATTTTCTCATTTTTACATTAAAAATAAAAATATATATTGTTGAACATTCATTTCATATTTTATAATATAATGAGTTAATATACTATGCAAATATAGAGCATATACACATTTAAAAATTTTATAGGTTACATTTCTTGTAACATAATATATCAATGAGTTAAATATATAAAAATATTGTAAATAAATTAAATTATATAATTATTAATTATACTATGCATAATTATTTTTTATTATACTGTATGTCATGTAATAGTATGTAATTTTGTCACAGGTTTACCATTATTACTGTTAAAATACTGCATTTAAAATGTTTAAGTAGGAGTCTCTACCTGCCTTATCTCAGTTTATATTAATCGTAGTAACTATTACATGAACTTTTATAATAATTTCATTTTGCTATATGCTTCAGCAGTTTGGTGGAAACCGTAGTCCAACTTCCCTTACTTTCCAGAACTTGCCTCCTTGAAATATTGCATGACACATGTTGACAACAATGACAATTGACCTGCATGTGTGGATCTTGAAGGAATATAGATTTGTAATTATACACTTGTGTTTTTTCATAACTGTGAATCACATATTTCAGACAATATTGTTATAACCAAGGAGGTATATAAACATTTCAGTCAGCACATAGACTTGAATGGGTAATATTGGTACACTTACTATAGTTTCAGGTGAATCCACATAAACAAGCCTCTCCAAAAGAAAAAAGACAAGACCTATGTAACACATAAACACTAATCTTTGCTTATTACTACATGTCACTAAGGGTATGTTAGTGTTATTTCTGAAACAGCAACTAGGCAAAAACATGAACACAATGCTTTCTGTATTTTTATTTCCCTTCTTTTTATCTGAAGGTAAAAGAAAAAAAATCAATCATTTAAATTTTACTATTTTGCATATTTTAGGAGATGAATAAAAATTTGTTGACTAAGCACCCATCCCATTAACATAAACTTTTAAAACTAGCTATATGTGTGAGTGTGCGTGTGTTTATATTATATATATATATATACATATTTATATTATCACAAACATATATGACCATCTCTCTATAGAGACATGAATGCTCATCTCCAAAAAATTTCTGAATAAAACTTTAGGCAATGTAATACTACAGGCTATTAAGAAATATTGAGAAATTGTTTATTCAGGGAAGAGCTCCTAACTTATTACCCGATATCAAATTGTTAGATCTAAAAATGCATACATACAAGTAACATTATACACACTGAGAAATTTAGAAATATCACACTATATCTCTATGAAGTAGAAAGGAAGTAAAGAAGAGGGTAAGTGGAAGTTTTTATAGAGAGAAAAGACAGGGAAAAAGATGTACTTATATTTTAAAATTCTCTAAAATTAAAGAAAGAAAAAGTACAAACAAAAATTAAATCATATAGTATATAACGAAAAAGACCTCACTGTGAACATAAAAGAGTATATGAAAATAAACATTTTGCTTAATTATTTTTTAATGTTATTTTTTGTTATTAATATTAATTTGTAAAAAATTAAATAATTCTTCTATGTATTGGTAGATTGCTTATTGAGTAAAAATGAATGTTGTAAAAGAATAATGAATCATAAATAGCTTGCTTATACTGTAACTAGGGGCTGTAGTGGAGAGACATTCTTCCATAGCTCTGATTGCTGTTAGAAAACATGTGCCAGGGAGTAAGGCAATGCAGGTTTAGGAAGCTGCATGAAATGGACATTTCGGGTGTTCACATACATAGGCACATTTAAGCATGCATATCTGCATGGAAATGTGCACCCCTACATAGAACATATTTATTATACATCCAAACATACATAAAGGGAGAGAAACAGATGTGGAGGTAGACAGGAAGACAGAGAGACAAGGGAGGTAAAGAGAATTAGGCAGAGAGAAGAGGCAAAGAGACAGAGAAGGAGGTTGGGGAGTAGCTTTTCTAAACTCAAGGAGCTAGTATAATATAGAACATATACTTTAACTTGTATTTTAGGCTTAAAAATTTTAAGCCATAAAACATTTTGATGTTGCCAATATACGAATATACCTGAAAACATTAATAATATTTTGTGAATTCATATTAGAATTAATAGATAAATATCCAAGTTACTTGAAGATTCAAAGTACAAAAGAAAATTTTAAAGATAATCTTTAATAATTATACAAAGATTAACAATTCTATGACACAAAGAAAGTTCATGTGGTATTTCTTGTTAAATGTAATGTTTAAATATTAAGGAATGAAGCTATATTTGTTAAATGAATAATTGAAACTTTCAGAAATATAGCAGTGGATGACTAATAATTAATAGGCATACACTGTTGGCGCCCTTCCAGAAGTCAAAATATATTCATATTACCCTAAATATATGTATATTTATATATTGTGAAAAAATAACTATACTTTCACATGTCTATATTATTTAATGATGCTTTTGTCGTTTACCAGAGCCATTGTGTAATCATAAAAAAAAAAGATTCCTGGCCCACACACAAAAAACATTTTCTATTTCCGATTTTGTACTATTTCAAGATTTGGTAAGAAACTAGATCATTTTCTTGGGATTCAGTCATTGGGATGGTTGTTCTTTTATTGATTTTATTTTAATTAACTCCACATTAATTCAATTTTATGTGTATTATTCTCAGATTATAATTAAATATGTAATTTTATATATGCCATTGACTTAATAACAATATCATTTCACAAATTTTATTATTTCTGAACAAGATAAAAGTAATCTTTAATCACAGAAAAATTCTGTCTGGTATAGATTCATTGGTTTCAGATCAAGGCATCATTCCCATCACTCATCTCCACTTTCCTTCGGTGAGGGGCATGTTGGGGTTTTTAATGTTTTCTCAGTTTCTAGTTGTTATTGTTTGCTAAAACTTTTCCACAGTGTTTATGTTACATTTCCTGAACAGCCTTAAGCATCAGCATCATTTCATGAATTTGGTTTTCTAAACATTATACATAAAGCAGCAATATAATTCAAGTGTGTTAGTTATAGAAAATATGTAGTGTATAGTAAGATGTCAAGATAGAAAGTAGATACCTAAACAGAGTAAAATGGGTGGGTGGGTTGTTTATTTTAAAAGTAGAAGATATTTCCAATGTTTAAAACTGTTCACAAATAGCTTGATGTTAGAAGACATATTTTCTTGTGACATAAATCTGGAAGAATTACCACACTAACTCAGAAGTCATATTATAAGCAAAGGGTTCGTGCTGTAGACTCATGTAGGCTCTGTATATCCTGCTTCCGTCACTGTGAGTTCCTATGTGCTTTGGTCATCTTAATTTAGTGTAAATTCTTTTCATGTTGTTCTCTACTCTGCTTGGTTCTTACTTCTCTTTCTGAATCCCATGTAGATTTCCTTTATTGCTGAGTGGAGGAATTTGATGATGCTACCACATTTATGGCTAAGTGTGACAATGTCTCTCACTCTCTTCAAACCTTTCTGTGGTTTTCAGTATTTTCTCCCCTCTGAACCAGTAGGAAGCTTCTCTGATAATGTCTTAATCAGCTGTAGTTCATGTGTGTAGCAGAAAGCATTAGGAGTCATTTTATTACTAATTTTTTTTTCTGCTTTTAGATCAGTATTATTTAGTTTTACCATGGGTCCATTGTATTGAGTGCACTTGTCTTAGCCAGAGTTTCTGCTAATCTGTTTGGTTCTTTCTAATGGTATAAGCAGATAACTATATTTTAAATTTGGTGACTGTGTTAGATATGACAAAGAGTGTTAAGGAATAAAGGAGCATCTCTGAATAAATGGATATTCTTCTTCACCTCAAGAGAAAAGGAATTTAAAGTATATTCTAACATACCTTTTACATATATGAGATCTAACTATAACATGGCATTTAACAAGCTTTGCATCTCACTAATGCTAAGGCATAATGTGTCACAGAGCTGAAAGAAAAGATTTGTTTATTTATATACTAGCTACTGATAATAAATAACTGAAGAAAAAAGAAATTTAAGTTGGCTTATAATTTGAAAACATATAGTTCATTAAAGTCAGGTTTAGCATTAGGTGTCACTTCTGTTGGAAAGTGTGACTTCAAGTCCCACTCCCTCAGTTCTGCATGGAGTAGAAGACTAAGACAGGACAAAGAGGAGTGATGGCCTATAAATAACAAGGCATGCCACCTCAAAGATCTACTTCCTTCAACTAGACTGACTTCATGTAGCTCATACAAGCTATCAAAACAGTATCATCAGTTACCAGCTGATACTTTTGGGTATTTTTGATGTCAAAGTAATTCTGTTGGGGATTTTCTGCCTCAAAATTTCAACATTGAGTTTGAGACTAAGTATGGAATAAATCATCTGATCGTAAAAATACTGCTTTTCAGTGTTCTCTGATGTGTTTAGTCTCTGATACAGAGCACTTTCAAGAAATGGAAAGGAAGACTATATTTGATTCTCACATTTTATATCAGTGTAGTCAATTATTTTGACAACTCAATATCAATAACTTTTTAAAATATATGTAAAATGACATTGAAAATTATCTCATATTTAAAAATCCTATATATAAATGCTATTGTTATCAGGATAATATGTATGTTCATTCATTATTTCTAAATTGAATACAATACTTCCTGCAGACGTGTATGGAGAGCAGGAAATAAATAACTGTACAGAAGAGAAACACGCAAAATACTACTTCAGGATAGCTATGGAGTACAGCAGCAACAGTAAATTGCATTGGTAGAATGAGCATGATAAAATGTCATAATGAAATGTTTATGATGCCTTCATTGTTCCATTCTTGTGATATCATAAAAATACTATTCAGTACTTGTCTTTGTTAGGGTGGTAATGCTGTAAAGAGACACCATCACCATGGCAATGCTTATAAATATCATTTTTAATTGGGTCTCGTTTTTGCTTACAGGGGATTTACTTCATTGTAGTCATGACAGGAAACATAACAGTATGCAGGCAGACACCATACTGGAAAAGGTGCTAAAGTTCCATAATGACCAATCTTGACCAGGGAGATCTCAAAGACCACCTCACTGTGTAACTCTTCTTCTACTTCAAATAATAATAATAATAATAATAATAATAATAATAATAATAATAATAATAATAATAAACATTTAATCCAACAAAGTCTAATAGTGTCAGTCACTATGAGCACATAGGGGCCATTTTTATCTTCAAACTACCAAAGTAGGAAAGAACAGGTCAGGCAAATCCCACTGAAAAGGTATTACACTCCTTTAATAGCCCTTCATCCTGTCAAAGTCATTAAAGAAGAGATAGTACAGGGATTTTCTGGAGACAAGTTTTCCCAAAAAGACATGAAAGTAAATTTACTATTACCCTAGATAGAAATATCAAACAGAAAAAGAATCTGGGGGAATATGGTGAGAGACAAAGGAAATTTAAATGAAGTAGACAAAGAACAGGAATGACTTAATAAATTGAAAAAAAAAACATATGCTGTTTTAAGTGTCAAGAGCATAGCATAAAATGTAAGGGCAAGAAAACTGAACATTTATGTTATTTTTTAACTTTTCTACCAAGTGTTTGGAGAAATATTAAGGAAATATTGATCTAATTCAGCACCAAATACCTTAAAATATCAATTTCAGTTTCTGTTTTGCAGACATGTAAATGATCTTTAGAAAACAGAAGAAATGATGTAAAGAGAAATAGACACATATAGGTAGTAAAGGGTTATATGTGGTCAAAACACATTACATTGATGCATAAGAACTTTATAATGCTACCCATTTTATGAAAATTAGTGTAAACTGAAATGATGCATATGATGATTATAATTTTATTATAAAATATTTTAAACTTGTGTAAGGGACTCAATTATCTAAGGATTAATCTCATTGGTTTATGTTTTATCCTGATACAGCACTTCATTTTCTGAACATTAAATTTTGTGTGGGTAGAATTATGGAATTAATTGCTTTACCCTAAGGTTCTTGAAACTACTGCAATACAGTGGCTATTAAAAGATTTTTAGAAGATTATAATGTGCTATTCAATTTGTATATATAATTTTTCCCTTCAGATTCTTATCAATGATGTATTATGCTTACTATTTATTAGTATCATGAATATTACTAAGTGCTTATTCTCTTTATGAACATACAAAAAGAATTTAATATTTGCTTAATGTAAAAAGTTCAATTATCAAATAATCTATAATATATTATATTAATAAAGAAGCTTCATTATGAAAACGGGCTCTTATTTTCTATGCATTATGTTTTCTGTCATTTGTCTCTGAAGCAATAAGTAAAAGCAGTTTCTCAGAACATATTTTATTTTATCTGCTTTCCACTCTACGGGGTCTACTTTTTTTCTGTCTGTGCTTACTTGGCTTCTACAAACAATATCACCTGCGTACGCTACATATTCAGCAACAGGAACTCTTCTCCTTGGGGAACACAAGAAGAGAGAATGCTGCTGATGAGTGGTCATCAGAAAATCTATAGACGTAGAATGAACACTGAAAGGGTAGTAACTACTAAAATATAACATTACTGCCATTTCAAAACATGCAGGTCTTCCAAGCAACAAAAGTTATATATCTATAAGAATTTCAGTTAAGAAATTAAAATTTTATAGTGCTATCTAGTACTTTGCTCCTGATGACTCCACATAATTTACTAATATGTATATATTTTAAATGTATCAATGGTTTCTTTACGTCTCATAAAATAGTGACAAGTGGACATATGTATAGTATTTTACATAGATGAGTATAATTAGATACTTTTCTTCTTTGTATTTAGGGAATAAATCTGCAGTGAATATTTTCGTATGTCTATTTGTCTGATTTACACTATATTTCATATTTTTATTACCAAATGATGAAAGGTGAAGCTGACAGTTTGACAAACATGGAACTACGTACACTCTCATTCACCTATGGGAGAATTACAGTTGTGTCCTTTCCTTCCTTTCCTATTGGCCATCCTTTTACTTCATGCCTCTATTGAATGTGCAATGATTGCTTATGGTTGATTTAATTTGGATTTTATTTCCAATGTCGAGTGATGCTGACAATCTATTTCCTTATTAGATTTTTGTTTGTTGTTTTCATCAGCACATTTCAAACTGCCTGCTAATAAATTATTAGTTATCAGTTAGTAAAATTGTTAGTATAATATACATCATCATGACCAAATGCAAGCACTACTAATAAATCTCCAGGTACCATTTTCCTTAATTTTATAGTTTAAGAATATAAATTTGAAACATTCACAGAATAATAATTTTATTCTATCTAGAGATTACCTGTAATTACTGACAACTGACAAATATTTTTATCACTTTTTCTTCAAATCTTACATCTATTATTGTAATATTTGAATATGCTGTATTTTTTAAATTATCTTATGATATGTTATAAGCACATGTGTGTATTGCGTGTATGCCATTTATAACCATGTGGTATGTTAAGATCCTTTAAAATTTTCTTTTTTTTTAATTATTCAGTTTTGCAAGTTTTATTGAGAACCCATTGATTCTGAAAATGCAGTTCTGTTTCCAGGCTCTTTGTTCTGTTAATTTAATAATTTCTTCATTATGGAAGTCTTAATTAGTATGTAATTATTATAAACCTTTAGAAATTGTGTGAATTAACTCCTCAATTGTCTGGTGAATCCCTTTTCAAATTTTGCAGTCTTTGCAATGTGTTTTAATGATGGACACAGAGTCCAGGACAAAGGCTTAATATGCTCTCCCATTCCAATTGTTTCTCACAGGCATGTTTTCATTCAGCACTGTACATGTAGATTGCTCACGTATTATTTACAAAAGGTTTGTGCTTCATAGGCTATACTAAAGTATAAAGATAAACATTGCATTTAAAACTAGTTAATGGAATCTGTTGAGGGCTATGTGCACCTGTCTTCATCTGTCAGCTAAGTCTTTGTATCTTCTCTTCCTTCTTCACCTGGAGACTGGAGCAAAAGGCTGTTCATACTCTTTCAGTAAGCTGTACAGGGCCAGAGCTACAGAAAATTCATCTGCCGGTTATTTTCATACTGTATCTGTCTGGCCAAACCATCAAATCGTGCGCTATTTAGAACCTATTTCACAACTTCTCTCTGTTAAACCATTTCTGTGGTACTTTGTATTGACTTAGTGTTTTATAAGGGTACTCCTGTTGATACTATATCACTGTTTGGAGAAACTAAGAGAAAAGAAACTTAATCCAATTAAATATTTATTGTTGTCACAAAGTATTCTATGGGCAAATTGTTGTGTTGTTTGATCTTTGAGAATTTGACTCTGGAGGAGGATCATCCATCTCCAATTCAGGCTCAACTAAGTTTATTTGAAGTCTTGCACCTCTTAGAATAAGCTCCCTGTTCATTAACTATTTGAGAAAGAGGGAAGAAGCAATGTAAATTAGACTAAAAGTAAACCCCTTTTGTCTTTAAGAGAAATAGAAGTCCAACTGTTTCCAACAGATGCTACTATTGTTTCTTTCATATACGTAAAAGTAGCTATAGTGAGAAAGGAAAGCTTAAAGGTTAGCCATATGAAGCTCAGACAACACTAGACAGACAATATATCTAAATACATATCAGTATCACTTTTTTATCTTTATGTATGTATTCTCTTAGTAGTAAAGCCACCACAATATGAGATCATAAACCATAGAATTCCAAAATGAGGTAAATACTAAGCACCCCAAGAAATCGTTGCATTTTAGCCTCCATCATTTCTTATAGCAATATAACTCTAATTAATAGACCTTTCAAATCATTTTCATGAAGACTAGACATTTGTACTAAGACATTATACAGCACTTCCTAGGAGTTAATAGTGTTTATTAAATCACAGATAACTATATTATTACCAACTTTCTATTTAGCTCACTAGCCTATTGATATCTTGATTTGAATCAAAGTATTATATTTTTACCCATAAAGGAAAAAAATATGAAAGGCTTAAGCATTGGCTTGACTTCAACTTTTATAAATTAAATTACTGATTTCTATACCAATTAGAAAAGAGATGCCTGTAACAGGTGCATACCGTCGTATTCAATAAAAAAAAAAAAAAAATGCTATTACCTGTAGTTGATTTGAAATACGACAAAATGAAGCACACACTTGTGATGCTCAAGTGGCTGCTGAACTTAACACTATTCAAGTGACTATGAATATAAAGAGGTTGCCTTTGCTTCACTATTTTTTAGTGCACCTGATGATTAACAGAGGAGATGAGAATTTTACATCATTCCTTCCTACCTTAAGAATGAGACAGTCTGTATAAGAGCTCTAGAAGGATTTGTTCATTCTTACATATATGTAGGGAAATAATAAAACATTTGGAGATATCAGAGGGATCTATCCACAGTCAGTCTAGGAGGATCAGAGAGTGGTGATTCACACCTTTAATCCCAGCACAGGGAGTATCCCAGGAGTGGTGACCTATGCCCTTAATCCTAACTGAGTTCAAGGTCATTTTACTTTGCAGAAGGAGTTCCAGGCTCCCAGGCAGGCAGTGGTGGGGCCACGCCTTAACTGAGCAAAGAGAGTATTTAAGGCAGGCTTTGAAAGACTGAAAGGCAGAAGAAGCCATGGCTCTCACTATTATTTCCAGCACTTGGAAAGCAGAGGCAAGAGAATCTCTGTGAGTTCAAAGCCAGCCTGGACCTCAAAGCAAGTTCCAGAACAGCCAGGACTGTTACACAGAAATCTTTGGGGGAAAAAAAATCCCCACATATATACTAATCTGATGTTAATGAAAATAAAACAGTATTAAGATATGATAGTCACTAACATATAATGGTCATTAAATTGATAGAAATTCAGAGGATTTCTTGTGTATGGTAGGCATATTTTGGAAAATAAAAGGAAGTATGTGTAGACACTAAATTAGATTCTGCAAACTTCTGTAAGTATCACTACTCCACAGGAAATTTTGTGTTATTTACTAGTAAAATGAAAGTTGTTTTTGTTTCACCGCCTTATCATGCCTTTCTGAGTTTGAAATTTCTTTGAATTCACAATTGTAGTACATAGAGTAACAAAGAATGATCTCTTTTCTCTTTAGTCCTGACTGCGACCTACTTCCCTTCGCCTAGAAATATAACAAGAATCAAGTACTGACACACCAAAAAGTTCAAAGATACACCTAAAGAAGAATTAATTTCACCATAAAACTATTTTTAAAATTCAGATATATACATAACTTACTCTTGTCAAATTGTGTAAGAATGAGAACTGAAGGTTTTCATAAAAGTAAGTCAAGATGAAATACTATGTTATTTAAACTCACTGATGAGAATATCTGAGGCCATGTTCTGCTGGCCTAGCAAAATACTATAAAATGCGAAGTTTATCAACAATATAACATAATCTGGTTCACAAGATTAAAGTCTGAAGAGTTATTAAATCAAATTGATGCTTTAAAAAATTGTGTGTTTAATAAAAAGATCTTATAAATCACTTTTCTTATATATGTTTTGTTTATTTTTTTCCCTTTCCAATCTCTTCCTCCATCTTCCCCATCTCTCCAGTCATCTACTTTAACATTCTTCTCTCTCTTTTGAAACAAAAAGGAAAAGAAAAAAGTTGTAAAAAAATCAAATTAGAAAGAGGGAAAATAGGAAGCACAAGATACATATATGCACATAAACACATACACTCACACACACACACACAAATATAAAACCCATTAAAATAAAAAAAAAACAGTCAAAAACTACAGTATGTAAGTAAAACACAAGTAAGATTTTTTAAATGTTCAGATAGTGCACTGAGGTCCAAATTACCTACAGATATACCATGGACTTTGTTTTGTGTTGGTCAGCAGCTGTTTTCCATGGGCCTAAGTGCAGTTTATACACTCAGTGAAATGATATTGGATAAATCTATTCTTCCTTTGCATTTAATTGTGAATCAGAGATTAACTTCTTGGTATGAGACAAAAGACTTTGTCTACTCCCCCCTCTCAGAGGTGAGACTTCATCTGTTTGGCCTGTGTGGGGCTTGTGCATGCTGATATGCTATCTGGGAGTTCATATGTGTGGGTGAGCCCCACCTGTTGTACCTGGAAGACATTGTGTCCTTGGTGCTGTATGTTTCTTCTGAATCTTACACTTCTTCTGCCTCCACTTACACAAAGTTTATTTTTGAGAAAGGCATTTCGAATTTGCCCAGAATCGCCTTGTACTCACTATGGAGACACAACTGTAAAGAAAACAGTCAACAATAAAACATACTCAACCTAAGTATAATTGTTCTGATTATGTTATGTAGATGCACTTATAAATTGTGAATGTTTATGTATTAAGGCTACTGAAATATTATTTCCCCATGTCCACTGTATAGACAGAAAGAGAATACAAAATAAATTTTAGATAACTTATTATAGAATGCAAATAATTAGTGTAACTTTGCAAACATAATAAATGTATTTTGATTGATACTTTGATGTGATCTGGAAATAAGGGGGAAATAAATGATTATTTGGACCACAATGATATTCTTATTGAATTGTTTATAGTTACCTACAGGGAGCCTTTAGCAGTTCTCATTAGGGTGAGAATAATCAGATATGCACTGGGGAAGCAGCAAAGTGCTGGCTCAGGAGATGAAATGGAAATAAGTACAGCAATTAAAGAACTAAACAAATAAGATGAGAATAAGGCATACTGCAATGGTTATGCTCCAAACGCCCTGATGTGAGTTATTTCAGATGTTTGTATGACAAAACTGCTCAATTCTGTGAATTACAAATTAAATCAGAAGGAAAAAATAACTTTAGTGTTGGAAAGGGAATACTTGGGATGACAATGACACTTGAAAATAAACTTATAGAAGAGTGTATTGTATTAAAACAAGTTGAAATTTTCAAACTATCATGCCTGGTGTTATAAAGAATGAAAGGGAGTCTTCAAGTTTGTCATATCTTTAGCTAAGCTGTTTTTTAAAAATTCTCTTTACATCTTTCTGTGGATTTGGGAGGCTACTCCATTCACAGTGTCAAGTTTTTGATGAGCACCTCTATCTAGATCAATCTGATAAGGTGGCAGATCTTTTAAAAGTTTGAATGTTTAAGGTAGTCTTATAAAGAGTTTACCAACATGTACTTCCATTGTATGTGTGCTACCCCTGTACCTGTAGGATGCTCCTGTAATCCTACTCATTGTTGTGATTCAAGGACACTACAGATAGGGCTACATGGTTTTCAATTTCTAAGACTAATGCAGTAAACCATATAATCAATCTTATCATTCTAAGCCATAAGATTTTTTAAAAAATCAACTGACTTTTTAACACCTTAATGCTTTTCTTCTTTACATACCAAGCCAATCCTGGTAGCTTTGAACTTTTTGAAACTAATGTATGAATTATGCTTTCCCCAAATCATTCCTGACATTTCCATTTACTGTGCCTCGACTGTAGCTGCAGTTGAAGATACGGTCTTCAAAGGAGTTTGTGGAAATGAGATATTTGGGATCAGGTCTTAAAAGTATGTCTTTGTTCCCATAAAGAATTGCAATGAAGGTGCTGATGTACACAAAGGAATGACCACATGAAGATGGGAAAAGACATAGTTAACTTTGACACAAAGATATTCCTCAGAATAAACAACACTGAATTTCATCTTGTAGAACTGTGACCATCAAATAAGTATGGCTGAAGTCACTCACTCCATGGTACATTGTAACTGCCACCTTACAAAATGATTTTAGACCTAGGACTTATCAAACTACGGTGTGAGAAATTTATGTTGTAACTAATTTTGTGTACATTAAGCTAAGGTACTTCTTTGATTTTGTCTTATAAAAGTAGGACACAAGCACACATAATAGATTTATGTAATTATACTTTATCTAGTTCATATCTCTAGAGTTTGGAATTTAGAACAATGGTCAAATCAAATTTTAAAATACAAATATTCTAAGTATAAAATAAGAAAAAAGAATCTAGTAATACACAAAGATATAATTATATACAGATTTATGCTAATACCTTTATAAAGTAGTGAAGAATACTTGTGACCAGAATTTTTTAAAAATTTTTCTCCATTTATAATTAGAAGCTATGGATATGTTCACCAATCCATGAATAAAGTAGATGTACCATTAAGCGTTATATAATCCATAATCACTTATTTTGTGAACATTTAAACCATTGTGATTGTCTGCTTTATCTGCCACTCTGCTATAAAACACCTACCTGAAAAAGACTGTAATTAGTGCTAATATATGTATTTAAGCATAACCATTTTGAAGGCAGTTTGGTAAAATTTTCATTAAGAGAACATCATGAAAATTATGCTTAAGTTATGTAAATTCCATAACCACAAGTCATAAATCAAGTTTGCAGTACTAGGCGTGAGGTTCCTCCTGTGTATGGACCCCAAACCAACAATAACATGATTTGTCATGCCCCTCATAATCATTGGCAAAAATGATTGGTATTACTAAGATTTTCTTGTCTGTAGAAGATGATGTAAGTGAAGCTATATTTATTTTGTCTTTAATGCTTTTAAATTTCTTTCAAAAATATATTTGTCAAAAATTCTCCAAATTAAATTAAATTTTGTTTATTATGGAAGTTTCTAAAATGTGTATGAATTTAATAGAATGCTGCTTAAACCTCATACATTTTCTTTTTCTCTTGAGTCACATTTTGAATTTAGTTTTGCTTTCCTTCTTTTGTTGTGGACTTATTAATATTCAAACATTTTATATTTATGTCTGGGTATCTGTAGTATTTATGTATTTTTACATAATGCCTGAATGAGTTAATGAGCATAATACGCATATAGTCACTCACAGTGGACAGAGGTGGCTGTTAGATGTCCAGAAGCTGTTATTACAGGTGGTTATTAGTCACCCAGTGAGGGTTCTGAGAAATGAAGGCAGGCCATCTGAAAACTCATCCAGTGTTCCTAACAAGTGAGGCACATCTTTATCCATAGCAGTTAAGTTTAACAACTCAGACTCTGTGACATCTGTTCCACTTCTATGTTTCTTTTTCAATGCAATTTTTTCTCATGATGTAACTAATTAAAATTCAATTTTTCTTATTTTAATTTTCTTTACAATGATTTTGTTACATTCCATATCATAATCGGAAAATTATTTTCTCTTAATTGTGTTATTTTAATTCTTTGTTTTTGTAGTCTTATCAACTATATTCTTGATTGTAGCCTTTTTTTTAGAATATCTGTTTTCCAAGTATATGAAAGCAGGCCCAAATGTGCTTGAAAGAAAAAATAAAATATAAACTTTTATTTATTTTGTTTTGGCTGGCTCTTCAGTTTAGGATACGTTTGGGATGTATAAATTGAATAAATTTCAGTTTCCAAACTTATTTTAATTATGATATCTTTGAATATGTATCTTAAAATACACAAGTCCAAACAAGCCATTGACATTAACTTTATTAGTATGCACAGCTTTATAGCCTTGACTAAACAATAAATATTATGAAATACAAAGTAATTCCATGTAGTAATAACTATTTTAGTCTTATATTGTAATTTTTCTTGAATACACTATCTTTGTATATATTTTGCTATCACATCTATGAGTTCATTGTAACTTCTATTTACTTGTAATTTCATCATAGATGTTGCTGCATATCATGCCTAACTTTGAATTTATATCTTTAAAATATATATTACACCATTTACTTAAGATGGTTGTCAACGACCTCCTGAGAAGAAAATCTCATATAAAGAATTTTGTCTCACAGTGCCAGTTTGTTCTGGCTGGGAAAATACAGCAGTGCAGAACAGTGTTCATCATTATTTTCAGAAAGCAGAGAAAGGACAATATCAAAAGAGCCAGGACAACATTCAAGTGACCTATTTCTTCAAGCCTTATATATTTTCAGTTCCTAAAAATACCATCAAAAATTTAAATCCACCTATACATTAATATATTCATTAATTCAGAGGCCCAATATCCAACATTTTCGTCACATGTCATCTGATATTGATAAGGTATGTTTCATTAATTTATAGGCACTTTTCAATCGAATCATGTTTCTGTAAACAATAATTAAGATTAACATTATATTTATGGTTTATTTTAATATACTAATAATCATATATATTTAAATATTTGGTTTTCAAGAACAGAAACTATACATGATTTTTATAATAAAGCTAATTTATAAGATTTTCTTACCAGTTGCTAAAATTTATATCAATGTCAGTATTTACATAAGTACACATTTAATCAGATATGTACATATATAACATGTACATATGCATATGTGTTTAATATGTATACATATTTATATGCATACTTTTAATTAAAAATTTGAAATAAATATTATCCAACACTACAAGTTGTATACTAGTGTGAGTTAATATTTTTGAAGTCAATTTTATTAGATTAAAATTTCCCAAGGAATTCATGAAATATGTGAATACAGTAAAGAGAACATTTGTTTCATTAGTTCATAAAATTTTGATAATCTGTGAAAAAAAAGGGTCCTGTTTGATTTAGTTGAATTTTCCAACATAGTGTCCTGTAGATTATTTCTTATTAAATGTTTTCACTGAATAGAACTTATGTTTTCAGTAAAAGGTGTCAAATCTGATACCATCTCTCATGTACATATGGCATTAAGCGGTTTTATTTAGACTCAGGAAAAAAAGTAAAAAAAAATTATTTATTATCTGAGATGTTAAAAATTATTGAAGTGGTATTCTTTTGTGTATAACTTGCTTAAATGTATTCATGAATATATTTAATAACCCATAAGCAGTCAATTATACATGATGTAAGACAAGAAACAAAATTTTCATAATTTTTTTTTTATAAAACAAATGTTTAATGCATGGTAATAACAACATACAATTAGTAGGAAATAATTGCATATAGTCTATATTATATGACTATATTGATTCTCTAAATATGAGCTAGAATATTATGATTTAGTTCCAAATTTAAACAAGGAGTGTAAGATCTAAAAACAAATAATATATAAGCTAAACTTACCCTAATCAATAATTGAAATTATATTGAAAAAAATAGTTTTTAAAAATTCAATTAATTTAATCAGAGCAAATCAAATTATTTTGAGATTACTAAAAACTAGTTTTATTTAAGAAAATAAGCTGATTACAACGCAGAACATTATGACATTAAATCAACATTTTCTGATTATATTTTTCCACTTCCAATAATATCAAATTATTACATAAAATAATTAAAACCAATTAATATTTAACATATGATTTTCTTTTTATTGATTTTTTCCATAAAATGAAATCAAATCAGTTTCCCTTCTCCAATTTCCTTTTGTTGCATTTAAATCCATACCTCTTTGTTTCTATCTTTAGAAAACAAACAGAAAATTATGGAAAGAAATCTAACCAGAAATCAAAAGCACAAAAAAAGATGTACACAGACAGGCAATATGTAAACAAACACAAAATCCTATAGAAAAAAAAAAAAAGGGAAACCATATTATACAAGAATAACAAGTTTCATTGGCAAATCTACATAGACACTAAAACAGGTTCTAACCAGACATATATGTGTGAACTTGTTGCAATGTTATAATAATTTAATAACTTAATTCATCATTTTTTCTAGCTTTTCTGTTACAACCTAAGAAAATCCTTGAAAATGTACAAAAAGATCTAACTGGTACAAAAAGAACAAAACAGTAAGATTTAGAAATTCAACATGTTCTTTTTAACATTTTTATAATCTGTTCAGAGTTCCCTACTACCCTGTTTATATGTGTATGTACACATGCATATTCATCCTTATATATGCATAAACATTTTTATATATTTGCATCAGACTCAACATATACCAAATGCTTTAAAGAGTTGTTAATGAACTTTCATGTGCCCCATGAGAAGGAAGACAAAAATCTCTAACCATAGAGCAGTTACAACGGGCCACACTGCTGACAAAACTGTCTTCTTCCTCTTTCTGTGTCCATCTCCTGTCCAGAGCTCCTCAGAAAGAGTGGGCTCATGTGAGCCCCGCTCCTCTCTTTGTGGATTGTTGATTGAGCCTGTGTAGGACTTGTCCATAGTCCACAGCTGCTATTTCCCAGCAATTCTATCCAACTCGGGCTATTATTTGTGTTCTCACTTCTCTTCTTCCAGGAATTAAAGAAAGGACACTTTTACTTTTCCCTTTGAACACATCCTGCTATGTAATCCTAGCCTGAATGAAACTTATCAGGTAGAATGGTTTGGTTTCAAACTCACAAAGATCTACCTGCTTCTGCCTCCTCTGTGCTGAGATTAAATGTATGTGCCACATCACCTTGTACAAAGTTAGAATTTTAAAATTCCACTATTGAGAATAAGATTGTTTAAGAAATTGCCTCATATAACTTTTATTTTGGTGGAAATGTTTTGTATTTATACATTCTGTTAAGAGGTATCATTAAAAGGCAATAAACTCTATAAAATAAAATTTCATATACATCAATGTTAGTGTATGAGTTTATCTCTAATTTTGTTAATAAAGTATTCTAAACTAATTCATGTGTAAACATCAATTCATAACTACATCCCATGTATAAATCTTACGTTATCACGGACCACTATTCTCTTTTTTATTTTGAACATTTTTGTTTATTTAATTTTTTTTAGCATAGCCACCACTCCTTCCTTCCTTCCTTCCTTCCTTCCTTCCTTCCTTCCTTCCTTCCTTCCTTCCTTCCTTCCTTCCCAGTCCATCCCAGGTTCCCTCCACCTCATCTGCTATTCACTCCTCAGAGGGGTAAGGAGGTGAGTCAGTGTGGTCTGGCATATTCAGTTGAGGTATAATCAAGCTGCTCCACAGTATCAAGGCTCAGCAAGGTGTTCTCTGTAGGAAATGGGCTCCACGTAGCCAGAGATTTTGCAGCAGGAAGAAACTCTTGGTACCACTAGCAGAGGTTCCACAGACTGCCAATGCAATTCAACTGTCATCCATATCCAGAGGGCTTACTTCAGTCTCGTGTAGATTCCACAGCTGTCATTTCAGAGTTAGTGAGCTCCCAAGAGCTTGGGTCAGCTGTCTCTGCTAGTTTCCTCATCATGATCTTGACCCCTTCACCCTTTTATAATCTCTCCTTCCTCTCTTCAGCTAGACCAGGAGATCAAACCAGTGCTTAGCTATGGATCTATGCATCTACTTCAATCAGTTGCTGAATATTCTATAATGACAATTAGGGTGGTCATCAGATTGATTATATAGGGAGGCTGATTTAGGCACCCTCTCCACTATTGCTTGGAGTCTTAGCTGGGGTCTTGGGGACTTTGGAGTGTTTCCTTAGCACCAGGTTTCTCTCTCTAACCCCTGTGGCAGGATTAAGGTGTCAGCCAATAAGGTCAGAAGACGATTCCGGGACCCTGGAGGGGGTGTGGCCAACCCCATTGATAAGTGGCTGCTAGTTCAGGAGGAGCACTCCTCCTGGTTCCTGGCTGCTGGCTGCTGGCCAGTTAGAATCAGAATCCATAGTCCTTTCATCGTGCGTCCATCGTTCATCCATCGCTTGGATACACCAGTCCTTGTTCAGGTGCCATCATAAGCTGTTACAAATTTTGTGAGTGTTAATTTATATTCTAATAAATATTAATTTTGGACTGGCGCCTTGAAAGTAAAACTCCGTCTACAAACCCCCAAATGGCTTCCTCTATCAATGTAACTATTTCTTTGATCTCCCTTTCTGTCCCTCCTCCAACTTGACTATCCCATTCCCTCATGTACTCTTCCCACCTCCCCTTGCCCCCCTCTTCATATGGTCCCAGTTTACTCAGGAGATATTTTCTATTTTCTAAGGGAATACATAGATGTCTATCAAGCTTCTCCTATTTTGTCTTCTTAGGAGAATCTTTGGATGTCTCTCTTAAATTCTACTTAATCCCAAGCTGTTCCGAGGTTGTGGTTTGAAGATCACTTTAGCAAATTTGGGTCATAATGGGTTACAACCTGGAAGAATTGGAAACAAACCTTGAAAGAAGGAGATGGTTGAGTGAGAGGAGAAAAGAGGGAGATAGAAAGAGATGGATATTTCAATAGAGGAAGCCAATGTGGGGTTGGAAATAGTCTGGGTACTAGGAAAATGTCCAGGAACTCACAGGATGTCCCTGGACAAGTCTCCAAACAATGGTGGATGGGGTCATAAATGGGACTTCCCCTATAATCAAATGAGTAAACACCATAGGTGTCATCACAGAACCTACATCCAACAAGGAATGGAGGTGGAGGCAGAGATCCATGGCTGAACACTGGGTAGAGCTTCTGGTAAATCTTAGAGCAGGTGAGGACAGTCTGCATGAGCAAGGGGATAAGGGATTATGAGGACTGTTCCCCTGGTAATGGCTGGAGATCCGGGGAGCTCATTGAATCAGGAATTCCCATGGAGATCCATTGGGAGTAGGAGCTGGCCCCTCTAGGGGTGGATGGCTTTTGACTGGTTTGAGCAGTGTGTGGAGCCATGAGAGGTGGGATCAGACTGTGTACCTGTTTATGGGCTGTTATCTTGAAGTCCATTCCCTATAGAGGAACACCCAGTTCAAAGGTGACTTCGGAATGAGAGTGAATCAGTCTGGAGTGGATGTGCTCTGCTGGGATGGCCTATCTTAGGACCTTCTGACCTTATGGGGGAGGGGAAGGGTGGCTGGGGAAGGGTGATGCTGAGGGCTGGCTGGGAGGGATTGAGAGGAATGCGGGTAGGGAGAGCAGGGGGTACATTGATGGAGATGACTTTTTTAATGAATAAAAAGGAAAAGAAAAAAGGTAGGGAAGCTCTACATACTTTCTCACTCTAGACACTGCCTCAAACTATTTCACTTTAAATGACCAAGTCACATACTTCAGAATAAAATGGTTAATGTCAAAAAATATGTTTCTTCTTACCTTGCTGCTCAGCGTTTGTGGATTGTAGACCAGTTATCCTTTGCTTTATATCTAAAATCAACTTATGAGTACATGACATGTTTATCTTTCTGCCACTGTGTTACCTGTCTTAATGATGATATTTTCTAGATACATCTATTTGTCTTCAAATTTCAGTATGTCCTTTGTTTCTGTTGAGAAGTACTCCCAGGTGTAAATGTGCCACATTTTTTCACCCATCTTAAGTTGAGAGGCATCTAGGTTGTTTCCAGTTTCTGTCTATTTTTGAATAATGCTGCTGTGTGTGAATATAGTTGAGTTAATGTCCTTATGGTAAGAATATTTATCCTTTGCGTATTTATGCTTAAGAGTGTTTTTGCTAGATCAATAAGTAGATTGATTTTCAATTTTATCAGAAACCGCCATACTGATTTGCTATTAGATCCTGTCCCAGAGTACGAGTGGTGATAGAATCTGTACCCATAAACTCTCTTCAGAATGACTAAATATTCAGTAGCTGAACAGAGAAATTAACAATAGACATGCTGAAAAGGATGGAGAAGCATCATAAGGCCCCAACCCTTTAACAAAACCTAAAGGCAAATAAGGAATGGTAAGTATGAAATAAACAGTCTTCTAAAAGAAAGAAAACAAATGGATATCTCGTACCATATGTTCAGCTCTGAAAACATACACACAATCAATATTGTATAGATTGAAGAGATTTTGAATAGTAAAAATGAGATTATGATTTTTAAACAGAACGAGAAGTTCAAGATGAACATATTAACTTTTTTTTTTCCTGTTAGGCTCTCATATTGTTAGGTTCACATATGTACAGTAATTAAAGAGTATCTTAATCACTTGCTTTTGCGGGGTCAGTTTTTGAAAATTTATAAACAAATCACCAAGTAGAGAAAAATTGCTAAAATTATTGCACATCAGAATCCACAAATATATAAAAATAGAATATACAACTTCACATATGTTTGTCTATAATTAATGAACATTGCACAACAGACATTAAGGGTCAAAAAGTGGATGTGGAGTAAATATTACTCATAGGAACAAAAAATGATGCATTCACGTTGAAATTGTTTGAGTTTATTAAGACGTATATCAATAAGTTGTTTTTTAAAATTATTTTATTACTCCTAGGAAATCAAGATAAGTTAGAAGGAAAGAAATACTAAATCTTATAAATAAAAGAACCACATAAGGGCTGAAAACATGACTCAGTTTGTAAAGTTTTCTTAAAGCACTAAGACTAGAGATGGATCTGAGCACACACTAATAAAGATGTGTGACAATGGCTTGTAACCATAGCTCTGGTGAAAGAGGAGTGAATTATGGCTGTTCATTGTCTGTCTTTCTTCCATTTATTCTGCCAGGTACAGGCCACGTGAGAGTCCAGAGAACAAAAGATCATAACTGAAAAATAACTCCCAAGGTTGACTTCTAACTTCCATACCCACATTTCACTGTAGATGTGTGTTGTCAAATGTACATGCACATACTACATAAACAATCAACAATATGTATGAACCAAGATGAAATATTCCAAATGCCTTCAGCTGATCAACTAAACCAACAAGCTATGCCCATACAAATATACTCTAGCTTGGTAGTAACTGGGAAAAACCTAATGACGAATATAACAAGATAAATCCAAAAACATATTTTTTAAAGTGTTGTTCTACACAATTACAATTAGATACCTAATACAATTAGATAGAGAACATATTGTTATTAAAATATTTATATTAGGTAATAAAAATGGATACATATATCTCTAATCAAAGAGGATCTTTCTATTAAAAATAAGTTCCTTCGAGATGGGTTTATTAATCACTTTTATTTTATAAAATGTGGAATTTATTAAGCAATTTTTGTATGTGCTAAAGTAAAAATGATGATACCTATCATTAAATGCTATAAAATCATTAGACAAATATTCATTGCTTATAACACTAAGAAGTTCAGAATGTAGTGTTTCAGGGGAGTCACAGTATGAAATGTCAGAGAAAACTGACAAGTTAGTCAATAAAAGTGTTCTTCATTGCAGAGATGGTACACTAGTTTTAAATATAGAGAACTTATGCAGACAATCTGAGAATTTAAACTTTCTAACTTTATTATTATGAAAACATATTTTCCTAACATATTTCCAAAAAATTACGGTCTCTTGCTGTTTTGCAGGTATTTGTATGCCAGACAATTTATAAATTCCAATTAATTGGGAGTTTTTATATATTGTTTGATTTAGAGCCACTTGAATGTTTTAGTGTCTTAGGCTCACAATTTCCAAGTCAAGGGTAAAAATAATCACATAGTGAGTGATATTTAATAGGTAATAAAACCACCATTTGAACAGAAAATTAATAGTATAACCTTTAAGTCAAGCTCTCTTAGGTATAATATATAGCCCTAGGAGAAATAGTTCATAATTAATTGTGTAATTTCACATTTCGTCTTTTTGTCTCCATGTTCCAGGTTTAGAGTTGGATCTTAAACTACAGAGTCATTTGAAAATATATAGTTATTGTAAGGTTCTCTAACCACCACTAAACTCAACAAACCTATGTTTATACACCTGAAATTATTTTCTACATGCTGCTTTCCTCACCCTCCAAGGGACTTAAGAAGAATTTAATTGCTACATGTCTGTACCTTACACCATGACTGAAGAATATAAAGTTAAAGATTAGGTTTGAATATAACATGAGTCATTTTACTGCTTTCTAATTAATTTAGAATTGACATTTTGCTCTCAAAAATAATATCAAATTGTAAAAACACAAGTCTTCAAATTAACACTCATTACATTTTCCTGAATTCATAAAAAAATGAACTAAAACTTACATATGTATAAATGCCCCCATATAGAAAATAATTATATTGATTTCAATAGATAAACCTTATAAGGTAGTAATTTGTAATAATTTTCAGCTCTTTGCAGTTATTATTTTATATAATCTAAAATATCTGTATCAAGATAATATTGTTATGCAGAATTACTTTAAAGCACAGTGAATAATATAAAATACAAATAAGAAAGACATTAACATGTTTTTTTCTTTTGTAGATTTTGCCCCATGATATCTCAGACAAGTCAACTATGAAAATAGAACACTACTTATTAATATATGATACATTTCAAATTTTTGCTATTTGCACATTTATAATATTAAAAGCTATCTGTTTTTCAAAGGAGGAAAACCCACATGATAAATAGTTAAACATTATGACTATTATAATAGTATAATAGTATAATAATAGTAAACATCACTTAGAAGAACAATTCTTTTTCAAATCAAGTTATATGTTGTTTTCCTTAAATGTATAATTAATTATGTGTGTTTATTACAAATATATTTTTAGAGAATTATTTTCAAACATCCCTATTAAAACATCAGGAAAATGTTTCTTTTATTATTGAAAATTTATGGAATAATAATTAAGTGATTTTATCCAGTGAATTTCATTATGGTTATGAGAGAACAAAGTAATGATGTAAGTTTAATAATAACAACAATTACCTAGATAGGTTCACACTTACCAATAAGCGGAAAGAATTATAGGCTATTTTTGTTAAAGTCATTTTCAAAATGATGTTTAAATTTATATTCCCAAATTAAATGAAACAACCCAAATATAGAATTCATTTGAAACGTAAGGTATTTGAAGTTATATTTTATTTGTAAATATAATGAAAAAGATGACTTTTGGTCTATATCGCATATGACTTTTACAGTTTCTAGGAACTAATTCATTTGAAAGTATAACAGTAGAATTTTATTATTTATTTTATAAATTGCATTCTATTAATATTATTTCAGTGTTTTTCTATCCAGTATCTTTTGCCTTCTTACCTATTGATAGATATACTTTAATTTTATTTCTTCTTTTGCATTACCTTTTAATTTTTTTCCATTCTATGTAGCATAAATTAATGTATTAGAGCTATTTTTGACATTTTTTTATTTGAAAGATATTTTTAAAAAACCCACTACAGTTCCCCCTCCCTCCTCTCTTCCCAGTCATTCTCTCCCTTTCTATACCCCATCCACTCCTCAGAGAGGGTGAGGACTTCCAGGATTAGTTAATTATATCTGGTTTATCAAGTTAAGGTAGGACCAGGCCCTCTCCACAGAATCAAGTCTGAGTAAGGTGTTCCTCTATAGGGAATGTGCTCCAAGTAGCCAGTTCACGAACTAGGAAAAAATTCTGGTCCTATCGCCAGAGGCCGCAGAAACTGCCCATACTACTTACCTGTCATCCACATTCAGAGGGCCTAGTTCAGTCCCATGGAGGTTCTCCAGCTGTTAATTCAGAGTCAGTGAGCTCCCAATAGCTCAAGTCAGTTGTTTTTATGGGTTTCCTCAATTAGATCTTTACTACTTGGTTCATATAATCTCTCCTCTCTCTTTTCAGCTGAGTTGAACAATTAATCTGCTGCATCCACCGTGCCTCCAGTGTAGGCTGCAATGTCTATCAGGTGGCCCTCATGGTGGGATGTTGGTGAGCCAGACTTCTTGGAGCGAAGGGTTCCCCGGTTCCTTGATACAGCGCCTGTGTAATGACCTCGTCACCCCGTTCTCGGCCACAATGCACCTAGTCTATTTTTCCTTAATCTTTTTCTTGTTTGCTTTGCTCCTGCTAATTGTATTATACCAGAGACTAAATGTACCCATTTATAATGCCAGGAATAAAACTAACACAGTCAATGATGAGAAACAGGAGGAAGAACCTCCTCCTTTATTTCAGACAATTGAAAAGGTTCCTAAGAAACCAATGACTTAGTGGAAATAGAACAACTGGTAAGAAATTCTCATAAACAACACAGTAACTCAGAGAAACAAGCATTAACAAGAATTCTCTCCAGGGCTCTCCCAAGGAGATATGTACAATATAAGATTAATGGCAAACAGTAGACAGCACCTAGGACAAAAAATTAGTGAGACTATTCTTAAGAGCAACTCAATGTAACAGAGTTTATGATGAACATGGCAACAGGTGAATAGTATACAAAAGATAAAAAAGAAATTATTACTCACTTCCCTTTCTTCTAAAAGATCAATGTGTATGCAAAAACCCCAGTGTCTGCTTAACTCAAAAATGAACAAACTAGTTGGCCCCCTTTTTTTCAAAAGCCTTTTGGGGTCATGCCCTCGCTGTTCATTCGGCTATGAGAAGAAAAATGGACATACAAAAAACTTCTCAAAAAGACACAGCCCATGCCCATGGAAGATTAATAAGTAGTTGTAATCATTCTCTTAAAAATCATTAGGCATGCCTCACCTACCCCTAACCACAAGCCAACAAATGCTTGTACTAGATTCAATGTATGACACATGTCCCATATTGTTCTGTTCTCATAAATGTCATGGTTAAATGCCTTGCCAAGTTCCCTTTTGCTTTCTGTATATAAGCACCTGAAAAAGTCAGTAAAGTTGCAGCAGCATTAACTCAACCCTCTGAGTGTGTCTGTCTGTCATTTACTCGCCGAATCCCATTCTCCTCTCCTTCGACCCGTGTTCTCCCTCGGTCTTGGTGCCCCAGGAGGGCCGGTCCGCGGCATTAATCCAGTGCTTGGCTATGGGTATCTGTATCTGCTTCCATCAGTTGCTGGATGAAGGTTCTGTAATGACAATTAGGGTAGTCATCAGTTTGATTATAGGTCTGTTTAAGCACTCTCTCTCCACTATTGCTTTAACTCCTGTTTGTGTGTACTTTTCTATTATCAGGATTATCTATAAACCTACAATGGCACCCTCCATCAATGTCTCTCTTTCTTTGTTCTCCATCTCCGTCCTGTTCCAAACAAAACCATCTTATTTCCTCATGTTTTCCCCTACCTTCTCTTACCCCCTCCTTCCTATGATCCCAATTTACTCAAGAGATCTTCTCTATTTCCCCCTTCCCAGAAGGGTCCATGGATGTCTCTTTTAGGTACCTCCTTGTTGTCTAGGTGCTCAGGGGTTTTGGATTGTAGTCTGGTTATGTTGTAATAGTTTCTGTTCTAGCCCAGCTCTGTAGTCCAAATGAATCTCTTATGTCTATGGCCTGATCTATGCTGAGATTTGAACCCACCCATAGCCCTGCTATCACTTAATCCCAAATAATCACACAAAGGCTTGTATTAATTACATACTATTTAGCCAATGGCTCAGACTTATTGCTAGCTAGTTCTTGAACCTTAACTATTTTTATTAATCTTTCTTACCAAGTGGCTTGTGGATTACCTGTTGCATTACATATTGCTTCTTGTGTGGCTAGATTGCATGTCTCATTATTCCATTCTCTTTCCCCTGTATCTATTCTTGGATTTCTCATTTCTTTTTATGCTACTCTGCCATACGCCAAAAACATTTCCTTTATTATCTAATGCTATTCACAGCATACACAAAGACATCCCAGATCAGGTTATCATCTGCTTTATGTCTAAAAACTACTTATGAGCGAGTGAGTCAATGTTTGTCTTTCTGCGTCTGTGTCACCTCACTCAGGCTCTGGCTATTACAGAAAAAACCTTCTGTAATTGGTTTAAAATTGTGTAAAATGTAAAAATGTGCACTCATTGGGTATATGCCCAAGAGTGGTATTGCTAGATCATCAGGAAAACTGATTCCATGTTGTCTGAGAAACCACCTTACTTATTTACAAAGTAGCTGTACAAGTTTACATTCCCACCCACAATGGAATACTGCTCCCTCTTACTCAACATCCCTTCCAGTATAGGCTGTCACCAGTGTTTGTGATCTTAGCCATTATGACAGGTGTAAGATGATATCTCAAAGTTGTGTTAATTTTCATTTCTTCTATGGATAAGGAGGTTGAGCAATTTTTTTAAGTGTCTTTCAGCTATTTAGGATTCTTTTGTTGAGAATTTTCTATCTAACTCTCTTCCTGAGGTGATATATATTTAATACATTAATCTAGAATGTCAGAGTAAACCACAGAGCCAAGAAGATGGTGGTGTTGTCAGACCCAGTCTTTAATCCCAGCTTTGGGAGTGTGAAAAGAGGAAGTTAAGAGAGCTGGGCAGAGCAGGAGAAGACAGCTTTCCAGTTTTCCCAGACACATTATCTTTCCTTTTGACTAAGATTCAGAGCAGCATCGTGCTTCTTCTGGGTCTTGCTGAGTCTTTCCATCTGCTCTTCCATTTCCCTGAACTCTCTTAGTTGGCTTCCCCTACCTTTACTTCCTATCTAGCACTTGCACCAATCAGCATTTAGTTAAGCCTGTATTAATAGTAATAAATATCTATAGTATACAAAAGCATAATCCCACAGCACTAACCCAACATTTAATTGATTTTCTTTTTGATCTCCAGTTTCTTTATATATTTTAGAGATCAACCCTTGGTCCGATGTAAGGTTGGAAAGATTTTTTTCATTCAGGAGACAGTTGTTTTCTCTTATAGATTATGTTTTTTGCCTTACAGGAGCTACTCAGTTTCTGGAGGTCCCATTTATTAATTGTTGTTTAGTGTCTGTGATACAGGTGTTATATTTAGGAAGTGGTCACCTGTGCCAATGTGTTCAAGGATATTTCCCACTTTCTTTTTTATTAGATTCATTGTAACTGGGTTTATGTTGAGATCTTTGATCCACTGGACTTGAGTTTATGCAGGGTAATAGGCATGGGTCTGTTCACATTTTCTACATGAAACCACCCAGTTAGGCCAGCATTACCTTTTGAAATTACTTTCTTTTTTCCATTGTATATTTTTTACTTTTTGACATAAGTCAGATATTCATAGATGAGTGGTATAATGTCAGAGTCTTCAATTTGATTCTATTGTTTAACATGTTTGTTTTTATGATAATACTAAGCTGTTTCTTATGGTACTTTGATATTACGGATTTATATTTATATTATAATATATTTATATTATACTTAGGGAATGGTGATGCCTGCCCCAGAAGTTCTTTCATTGAACATGATTATTTAGGCAATACTTGGTTTTATGTTCTTCAATATGAAGTTGAGTCTTGTTCTTTTGAGGTTTATGAAAAATTGTGTTGGGATTTTGACGGGGATTGCACTATATTTGCAGATTGCTTTTGGTACGATTGCTATTTTTACTGTGTTGATCATACATATCCAAGAGCATAGGAGATCCTTCTATTTTCTGATATCTTTATCAATTTTTTTCTGTGACTTAAAGTTTCTGTCATACAGGTCTTTTATGATTAGTTACCCCAAGATATTTGATATTATTTGTAGCTATTATACAGGGTGACGTTTTCCTAATTTCCTTTTCTGCCTTTTTAAAATTTGTGTATAGGAAGGCAATTGATTTTTTTTTTTTTTTTTTTTTACAGTAAATCTTGTATCCTGCCACATCGTTGAAGGTGTTTACCAGGTATTGGAGTTCCTTGATTGAATTTTTGAGGTCACTGACACATACTACTTATGAAAGGGTTATCAACTGCAAATAGCAGAAGATTGACTTTTTGTATCCCCTTGATCTCCTTTTGTTGTCTTATTGCTCTTGTTATAACTTTGAATACTACATTTAATAGATATGGAGAGAGTGGATAGCCTTATTTTGTGACTGATTAAGCGGGATGGCTTTGAGTTTCTCTTCATTTAATTTGCTGTTGGCTGTTGTTTTGCTGTGTATTACCTTCATTATGTTTAGGTAAATTCCTTTTATCACTGATCTCTCCAAGACCTTTATTACAAAGGGGTGTTATATTTTGTTGAAGGCCTTCTTTAGCATCTAATAAGTTGATCTTTTTTTCTCTCTCTTTCTATTTTTTTTCCAGTTTGTTTATATGGTGGATAACATTGAGATTTTCATATGTTGAAGTATCCCTGAATCTCTGGCATGAACTATTTGATCTTGATGGGTGTTTTTGTTTTCTGCTTTTTTAAAAATATGTATTCTTTAATTTGGAATGGCAATAATTTTTGAATATTTGTGCACCAATATTCATGAAGGAGATTGGTCCATAATTATTTTTTGGCTACAACTTTTAGTGGTTTGAGGATTAGGGCGACTGTAGCCTCATAAAAATTTTGGCAATGGTTTTTTGTTTGTTTCTTTGTTTCTCTTATTTATCAGGTAGAGAAGTATTGATATTATGTCTTCTTAAAAATTCTGGTATAATTCTGTGTTGAACATGTTTGATCCTGGGCTCTTTTGAGGGAAGATTTTAATGGCTGCTTCTATTATCTTTGTGGTTATTATTATATTTAAGTGGTTTATCTGGTCTTGAATTTTGTTAAGGAGTACCAATCCAGAACACTGTCCAATTTTTTTAGGCTTTTCAATCTTGTGGAGTACGGGTATTTGGAGTATGACCTAAGGATTCTGTCTTTCCTCCTTGTCTCTTGTTACGTTCCGCCTTTCTTTCCTGATTTTGTTAAGTTGGGAATTTCCTCTCTGCTTTTGTATTAGTTATAGTAAGGTCTTGTTTACCTTCTTGATTTTCTCAAAGAACGAACTTTCCATTTAATTTATGTTTTTATTGTTCTCTTTGTTATAATTTTATTGGATTCAGCCTCCGTTTGATCATTTGGTGCTGTCAACTCCTTATGGGTAACTTTCCTGTCTTTTGTTCTATATCATTCACATATGCTTTTAATTTGCTTTTATGAGACATCTCCAAATTGTGTAGGCTTTTAGTGCTATGAACTTCCCTCCTAGCCTTGTTTTCATTGTATCCCATAAATTTGGGAGATTTGAATTCATTTTGATTGAATTGTAGAAAGGTTTTCATTCATTTCTCTGTTTCTCACTTGACCCAGATTTAGTAAGTTTGGAATTGCTCAGTTTCCATGATTTTGTAGCTTTCTGTAGTTTGTATTGTTGTTAAACTCTAACATTATGCTGTGGATGTACAAAGTTGTTATGTATTTTATTGATTCTATTAATATTTGCTTTATGACAAATTACATAGTCAATTTTAGAGAAGGTTCTATGTGATGCTTTGAAGAAGACATATATCTTTGTATAGGGTGGAATGTTCTGTGTAAATCTGTTAAGTCCATCTGAACCATAATCGTATTAATCCCTTATTTTTCTGTTAAGTTTCTGTCAGTCAGATGTGTCCATTGGAGAGAGTGGGTTTTTGAAGTCTACCACTTTTAGTGTTGGGGCTTTTTGCTTGATCAAGCTTTAGTAATGTTTCTTTTACATATGTGGGAGCCCTTGCATTTGGGAGAATTATGTTCAAGATTAAGATGCCATCTCAATGAGTTACAGATCTAAACAAAAAATTCTCAACAACAGAAACTCAAAAGGCCAAAAGATGAATATTAGCCCCAGTTGAAGACCAGCTAGGACAGCCAAGGTCTGAATAAGAGGGCACAAACTGTGTCCCCAAACATATTAGGGCTCCAACTGCAGGAAAGCAAACAGGATTCCTACATGCAAGTCTGACTGTTACCACCCCTATAAGAAGACTCTTTAGCCCATAAGCCTCACTACATTCCCAGACACACCCATTCCCCAACCTCAGAGGCTTCAGGAGATACATCCTCTGAAGAACCTTATTATAAAAGGTGAGCTTTTCTGTGAGTGTTTCAAAACACTGTTTTCTATTTTTGTAATCTTTCTTCTCAGTAGCATATCATGCTGTTCTGTCTCTGTAATTACTATATAATAATGTAGAAAAATTTTTGAGTATAATAACTTTTTTATTTTTAACCTTAATTTAATCTGATTTATTTACTTATAATACTAACATTTGTGTATCTCTATATTATAAAGTGTTGTTATTTAAACCTATAATAAATTGACTTATAATTTTTTTCCAATAGTTGCTCCCATTTCAGTGGGTTTTTTTCTAATTTTTATTTAGATTTAGTAACTATTCCAGTGAATTAAGATTCTCTTCATAATACAGAGAAAATAAAACTTTCTAAGAAAAAATGATATAAATGTGTGACTTGGGTAGCTGTACAAAAGATACTTAAAAGAATTCTAAATGATGTGTCACAATATTATAAGTCATTGAAACTACAGTAAAATGTAAAGAACACCAGAGAATGGAAGAAGTGAATGAGGTCTAACTCATTACAAAAACGGCAAAATGCCAAGACTTTTGATAATAATTATACATGGTAATCTTCTTTGTTTTAGAAACAAAAGATATAGATTTCATCTAAATGTGGTTTTATTTATCATTATTGTATTAAAGACAAAATTCTTTGTTTTGTAAAAGAAATACATCTGTCAAAGGTAAATAAAGCCTCAGGGTAAAAGAACCAATTATAGTATTTGAAGAAAATGTAGTTAGAGTGTTAACAAGCATTTCTACACTGGACAGAAAATACACTTGAACTATCTTGCTTTTTATTCTTTGTCCATTAATAGTTATTTAGTTTTTGAAATTCTTGAGAAAACTTTCATAATTTAAACTTTTTCACTGTAATTACAGTTTCTTTAAAAAAAAGAATTAAGAGGAAATTACAAAATAACAATACTAATAATTCTGAATTAGACTATTATGGTTAGTATATTTTGATAATAAACTTTACCAAGATAATGTTTTTAACTTTTTCTAATTCATGGCATTTTCCCAATAAACTATGGTTTTATACAGTTGTATGTATATATACATGTACATGTATGTGACAATTTACAAATAAAGTTGCAGTTAATTTGATTTAAAAAATGGGGAGCATATTCTTGGGAATTGGTGGAAGAATATGGAGAGTGTTTCAAACATTGAAATTTAGTAATTATATAATTCACTTAACTCAAAACTTTAAAAATACAAACATTTGTTAATTTTTATATAGAATCAATGCCATTGGTATCATTGTGCACAATAGCATTGCTTTGTTGAGTAATTTGAGAAATTTATTTATCAGAAAACATAGTTCATTACAGTTTGCTTCTTCATGGCAACATTTTTCCAGTGTATTAACACTGATATAAGATATAATTTGTATAGGTATACTGTATCCCTTCTGACTCCCACAAACTTTCTGCTTCCTCCTTGGGAAAGTTCCCTGAAACAAGGGGGTATAAGAATTTATCATTAGAGAGTTCTCAACTAGGAATGATTGTTCCAAGGTGTTTCATTTCCCACACATTGTCCTTTCTTAGATGTTTGTATTTGCTTTTAGCACTGCAGGAAGAAGCCTCTCTGATGATGGCTGTTGAAGACTGTAATCTATGAGTTGGTGATATATTGCATATCTAAGATGAAGATCAGAGGACAGCATCAGCCACAGAGTTAGCCATAAAAGTCATGCTCGATTGCACATTTCTTTAATCTCTGCATTCAGAAGTCAGAGGCAGAGATTCTCTGAGTCCAAGGTCATACTTGGCTACATGAGATTAATCTAGTACAAAAGAGAAACAGAGTCAGGCAGTGGTGGCACATACCTTTAATCAAAGTGCTTGGGATCCAATAACTCTGCTCCCAAAAGCACACATGCCTTTAATCCCATCACATGGAAAGTTGAAAAAGGAAGTGATATGCTTGGGCAGAGAGAGAAATATAAGACAGGAGGAGACATAGTTTTGTCCTTTGCTATCCCTATTCTAGAAGTCTGAGGTTTTGTGGAGATAAGATCCCCCCCCCCTTTTTTTGAGGATTTAGTAGTGGTGAGAATTGGCTATAACTTGTTCCTATGTTTCTCTGATCTTTTGTCTTTTTCTCCAATATCTGGCTCTGGGTTATTATCAAAGAACACTTAGAATTTGTGCAAAATATGAGTGTGACAGAGAGCCATTAGGAGTAATTTTATTGCTAGGCTCCTTTATTAGCAGAACAACAGCCATGGGTCTTCCCCTAGGTATCTTGCAATCCAGGCTAAGGATTTTGGCCATTTACACAATATCTGTGATGAGGTCCAACTCATGTAGTGATACTTAAATCCTGTAAGATATTGATTATCTGCACAAGCTTTGTGTCACTAATGGACTAATGAATCCTAATGACAAGATACCGTTGTAGATTTTACAATCTGCAACTGGTAAGAATTATACCTTTTTTGAAATTACTATTGTTACTGTTACTATAAGTCACTGTTAAATATTTATAGTGTATATTTAATGAAGTCCAAATGCATATATGGCATTAGACAAAGAGAAATGGCATATAGTCTGACTTTATTAACATGAATTAAATAAAATCTGTTAGACTGAGATGAAACAAATCCCAGAACAGATATATAAATTCAAATGACTAGTATTCTGTTTTGAAGTATTAGGAAGGAACAAAGCCACAGATTTGTTCTATAAATTAAATGCTGCAGTTAAAAGGGTCAGAATTCTTTATATAAGTAATAGCAAAATCTAATTAAAAATTGAAAATTTGCCAGATTTGAAAATTTTGTAACTTTTTACAAAATGAACTGCCTAAAATTTATAATAAAGTTTTTATTTTGAGATGTGTAAATATAATTAACTTGTCCCTATTAATACTAAAAAGAAATTAATTCAAATTTATTTATATAAGTTTATATGTCAGTCACTGAGTCTTGTTGGGAAACATTTGAAATCCAGATAATCTTTCAATAACTTTCTAATGCCTTTGCTTTTGTAAATAAATTATTTACATATGTTAATTACAATAAACATCAAATTGATTCTTTTGGTTGGAAACAAAACAGAAAAACAACAAAACACCAGACAATGTACACAAAACATAAGGTTTCAAAATACTTACTAGTGATCGGTAAAGAGAAATTTCCATCATGAAATATGTGTAGGCATTGGTCAAACTTCTCTTGTCCTTTCTAGATTCTTTTTAAATTATTCCCATTCTGAAGTACATTATGCCTACTACAGTTCCAGGTTGAGAACTGCTCCCTCCTTCTGTCTCAATTTTATACAGATAGCTTTTTCCTGTTCTAAAACCCGTATCATGTGAAAGAGAAACTTGAAAACAACTCCCAATAATTACCTGGCATCAGTGTGAAAGATTTTTCAGCTTTATAATATTCAGAGCTTTTATACTGAAGAATTCATTAAGCTAATAGAATTCTTGCTACGTTTTAATTTTTAATTGGACATTGGAATTAAGAAGAAGATTATTGATTTCTATGCATTCTGATTAACTTTGATATATATTTGTGTGTGTTTTGAGCATCAACCCTTCAAAGTTTTGTTTTTCATCAGACAATAGAGCAGGATTGATTGTTTTGTTTCAAAGAATTTCTGCACAGTTATTTTCTGAGTTTTCTAGATTTGAATTGTGGATGTAGAAGATAGATGATCTCCATGCATTTCTTCCTGCGACATTCCACTGTCATGAATCAACTTGACAAATTCGAAAATTTACACTAAGCAAGACCAGATAGAAATGTTGGCAATTTTGACATAAATATGAATAAAAGATATGGGTATATTTAATATTGCAATTAACAACTTACATTCCATTTAAAACCCATTCTTTCAGTTTAGTAACTCAAGAAGCTATAAATTATTATAAATTATATTTTCAGATAAACATTGCTTTATAGTGACAGATATATGAACACATATACACATAGTTTGTATATATCAGTTTCTAACTCATTTTTATTCATTATTAAAAAAGGCTAAAAAATGAAGTGCAGGAATATTAACAAATCACTCTTATTTTATATAAACATCTTGTTTCACTTTTTCAAAATAGTATTTATTCACTATATTTTTTGAAAAATTTATTTTTATGCTACCATGCATAATTTTATTCTTAAATTTTTAAATACCAATCATATTTATTTGAAATTTCAATGATTACATATTTAAATTGAAGTCTCCATGTTTAGATTATAATTCTTAATTGCAGCATTCCATCACCTGCATATTTAAAAAGTAGACACTCTTTTAAATGTCTTTAGTCAATAATTATGTCCATATATGGAATTTAATGATTATCACTAGGATTACTTTTACTAAATTTTATCATAATAAATAAAAACATATACTTATCAATTTTGTCTCCACTCCATTATTTCAAAACCTAATATTCACTTAATTTAATCCTTATGCAAGAAATAAATTTAAGATAATAGGAATTAAATACATTTTTTAAGAACAGTGACCTACTAAATTAAATTGTCACTTATATAAATGTAATACCTTAATATTATTACACATCATTTGAGTTTGATGCTTCTAAATTGCTTGCTTATTAAACGATTAGAAAGACAGAAAAAAGTGATTATAGACATCAAAATATAATGTTTATTCATTTTCTATTAATGAGTAATTTTATACCATTATAGGAATCATTATTTAGTTGGTTAATATATTTAATAAAATATTCCATAGTATATAAATTAAATTTTTTTTTCTGTGTTGAAATTGCACTGTCATTCAGAGTAAGCTATTGCACAATATATCTCTATTGAAACAAATACAAAATAAATAAAGTACTTAAAACAGAAGGAACAAGATATGTAATATTCAAGATATTGGATTAAAAAGTTCAGAAAAAGTCATCTACATCAAAAATAATGCAGTATTTTTATGTGGTTAGCTATATGTAAAGAGGTTTTAAGAATATATATTTATATTATGTATATAGGTTTAGTATATGTTTAGTCTGATATACATATATATGATATATATATATATATATCAGGCCAGAAAAGAGAGCAAAATCTCTAGAACTGAAATTGCAAATTGGTTGTAAACCAGTGTGTGTTGGAAACTTAATCCTGGACCTGTACAAGTACAGAATAACATCATAACATCATTTAGACTAAATAATGAGGTCTACAAAAGAAAACACGGTATAGAGTATACTATATGTTTCAAGTTGCATAATGTCTATACTATCATAAATAATTTATGTTCTATTCAATATACATGCTAATTATTGCAAGCCAAAAAATAATATTGCCACATTGAAATGTAAACATAGGTTATTTAGCTAAACATTAATGCAATAAAATCTGACACTATTCTTGAGAAAAATTGTAAAATCAATGTTTTGAAATTACAATCATCAAATCTAAAATATCTCTTACAATCATCTGATGAAACTATTTTAAAGAAAATTAATTTTGTATAAAATTTAAAAATGCCTCTTTTGTTATCACGATCTTTAAAGACTGAGTTAATTTTGGAAAAAGTGCATTAGATATCAAATTTAAAATTATTTTCAGATAAATAATAAAAAGAGCAATGATGGTTAATATTTTTCAGTTGCTGTCATTTATGAACAAATCCAAGATACATTTTATGTAATTATTTGGTTACAACTTTGATCCTAAATATAAAATCATTATATTGAATAATGTGAGGCATCAAACTTGTATAACAAGAGCCGACTTTACTACATTTGTGTCAGGTTTATAATTAAAATCTAAACAGAATTAAGCACCATTAGGTTTGTTATAAAAATTATGCTATATGATACTCATTTCTGTCAATAGACAGTACATGCACCAGAAGTTTATGCTTCATAGCCATTATGTAACAGATATTAGAATATTATGTAAACAAAATGTCCTTAGAACAGCATGAAAATGGTATTATTGAAATACAAAACTAAGACATCTTCTATAACTTGTATACTACTGGTACATAAAAAGCAAAGTTTCTCGAAGTGATAAAAAATAATAGAATTATACTCTAAAATCTGTAACTTTAGTATTATGAAATGTGATATCTGCTATGATTTACCATGGAGAAAATGTTTTTTTAATATGGAAAATAATTGTATGAAAATCAATGTTAGTACTTTCTTAATTACTTCTGTGATAGAATGCAAGTCTCAGGATTTCATGGACTCATTGTGCAAATGTAAAAATTGTGATATTCAACAATACATCAGTAATGAGCTCTTTTTTAGTCAGTCTCACTCCAAGAGTTCTGTTAAGCCCATTAATGAATCTGGTATGTCATAAAATATATGATAAGTTGTAGTGACATAAAAAAAGAAAATCAATTTAACATTTGATCAAAGTAATTATTGTATGAGTAAGAAAATAAATTGTGACTTTTATATCAATTCAATCTCTTACCAATTTATATTTAAAATTACTTTAATATCTGCATTTTTAAATGTCGTTTCTAGTTTGGCTTCTTCAGTGTATAACACATGTAAATTCTACAGATATATTTGATAACATTTATATTTTGAACAGGGTGGAAATAAGAAAATTTATATGTAATAAAAGCTTTTGTATTTGATAAAACCCATTTCATTTTAGTGGGGAAAACTTTATTATCTTAATTTCTAAGAAAACATATAACATGTAAGTGATTTTATGCTACCTCTGATAAAATGCATACTTAAGGAAATCATATATTAGTGAATTTGCTTACAAACTGTGTAATTAAAAGTGTTTATTTGTAAATTTATCATAAACAATCAAAAGCTTTTAAACTACTAGCAAACTTTTTAAAAATATTCTGCTAGATAACCATAAACCAATAATAAGGGAGCATCATCCTCATTATTGTAAAAATAATATACATATATTATACATACATGAATTTATATATATATGTATATATATATTTCTCTACACACACATTAATATGTGTATTCATTTTTTCAGGACATGCTTTTTCTTTGCAGCACTGGCTGTCCTGGAACTTGCTTCGTAGACCAGGGTGGCTTGAAACTCTGAGATCTACTGACATTGATTCCTCAATTCTGTCATTAAAGGTGTGTGCTACCACCACCATGTTAAAAGCTGAATACTTTTTGTAATATAAATAATGCAGTTATAAACCACACAAAATCCACATGCACCCCATAAGCAGTCACCATAGTTTTCAGTAGCTAGGAGAATGTCCACACATGGTGTTTTCTATCTAAATTTAGATTCCCTATACAGTATATGGACTATTGAATACCCCTTACTCTGGAATTGTTAGATCCATCACAGTTTGGTTACATGATCTATATCACTTTTTATTCATATCTTTGAGAGTCAGTACTATTTTCCTAATTCACAATTCTAAAGTATTAGTGAAAATTTATTTTAATGCTTATTGAAATATTATGAGAGGCTAAGATGATAAGATTAATTTAGAATACTGTTCATCTTTTAGTATTCTTTTTACATTTATTTTTTTTGTTTGTTTGTTGAAGGTTGCTTTATTGTTTTGATAATATTCAATCTGCCTACTACTCTTTCCAAATACATCTCACTTCTAAACTCATCAAATCTTCCTTACTTTTAAAGAGAAATCAGCTTTGAAGCAGCAAACACGGGGCCTGCATCAGTCTTCACCGTATATATTAAGGCTTTCGGTTTACTATTTTAGGGACTCCTGTGTATGTAAACAAATTGAACTCTGACTCTTGAAAAAAAAAAAAAAAAAGCCCTCTTCTCTGAGGTTCTTTTCCTTTTGTTTGTTTGGCTCGTCCAAATTCGATGTGATGGCTTCTATTTAAACTTATAATACTGTAGTTTATTATGTGTTTGTATCAGTCTGTTTCTTTCTAATAAGAGACAGAGAGAGTGGATCTGGATAGGAAGACAACTATAATCTGGATATAGTATATGAGAAAATAATATATTTTCACTAAAAGAGGTCAATTAAGACTTAATTATGTAGCCAAATCATTTTTGGATTTGTGGTCCTCTATTACCATAAGCTATACTCTCATAGGAAACTGGCTCCACTTCTCCTAGGTGCTAGTATTTTTCATGGTTCCATTGTTTGAATAATATGTTGTGCCCAATACTCATCTCCTGAGATTTTGTTTGGCTCATAATTGCAATCTTGTGAATATTATAGCAACTTCTGTGAGTTCATGTGCAACTGATTGTTACACTGTGTTCAAAAGATATTATTTTGTGACACACTAGGTTATTAGACTCGTATAAGCTTTCCATTATTCTTCCACAATGATCTTGGAGCCTTGGAAGGCAATTGCACTATACATCCCCCATTTAAGTCTCAATATACTGCATTCTCTTAGTCTCCAGACTTTGGTCTTTGATAAGTATAATAATCTTAATTTTTACACTTATTTACTATGTGCTGAGCATGGGAAGACCCATTTATACTAATGAAAATTGTAAAGGAAAGGTTAATGTGTTCTTGGCTCAGGACTTGTAGTGACAATAGAAACCTACTAAGAATTCCCTCAGGATAAATAATGAAGCTATAAATTTTTGTTTCAGTGTGTGATATTCTTTGCTTTCTTTATTTTCTTTTATCTTTTAAACTTTGATTCTGCTATTTGATTTTGAATATTTCAATTACAATACACCATACCGAGCTATTTGCTATTTTTATTTTTTAATAATGAACAGTGTTTCTAGAAAAATAACTAGAAGTTTAATTTTCTGTCACCTTTACTACTTTTTAAATTCCCAAATAATCTCCATGATACATAAATATGTTAACAGCAGCTCATTATTTTGATATTTAAAACCAATTTGTATTTTAGGTAAATTGCTGAAGATTTCTTTTTAACTCTTGCTAAAATGAAGCTCTTCTCTTACCACTCAGAATTACTCAAAAGTTATAGTAAAAGCATACTAACAATAAAATGAGAACAATAAGTGTGTCCTTTTTTGCTTGAGGCACATGTCATTTAAACTGACTTGAAAGGAATAATGACTTTCTGGAACCTTGACATTAATTGTACAATCTGAATGAAATAAATCTTTGTGAAAAGGCCTCTAATTGTCCACTATTAGAAGGTACCCTTCTTGTGAGACTGTGAAAGCCCAAATCTCAAGTGACTTGGCCTCTCTCTTCTGTGAGAAAGTTCAAAATGGTAGCAGATAAAATGATAACTTTGTTGTTTAGAAAATACTTTAAAATTTGAGAAATACTTTTTTATCAGCCAAGGAATTTTAAAAATAAGAAATAAATTAGCAAACATATTCACTAATTTTGAATGTAAAGAGACTGTGAAAAAGCATTTATTAAATATGCTATATTTTGAGGCTGATGATAGGGTTCAATGGTTAAAAGAACTAGTTATTCTTTCTAATGTCACAACTTCAGTTATTAGAAGCTATGTCGGTGGCTCACTGTCACCCGTAGCTCAGGTTTCAAAAGTTCCAAGTGTTTTGTTTCTCCACTTTAAATCATAAAGTTTCTTAATTTGCAACATTTTACTAACTGGTGTGGCTTTAAAAATTGTCATTCAAATTAATTTTTGACGAAGAACTCTTTGCTGTGATCCTATGTCAAAATAATATCTCCATTTCCAGGAAGTTTCCCCATAACTTAAACACAGAAGATCTACACTTAATATATTCTTAATTCTATTTCTATAGAAACCAACAAGGACTTGCTGAGTGACTTCCACCATCTTTTGTAATTTAGATCTTGGTCTCTTAGCTTGTGCCTTTGTTCAGTGGTGATTCCTCCCTGAGAGGTTGTTCAAAGGAGGTGGTTAGGTCATTAAGTCAGTCAACATGTAAAATAGAGACCAAAAGACTAAGATTTTATTAAAATAATTTTTGGAGCAAGACCACTACCACTTACTGCTCTTTGCTTTGCGTTACTTGAGGTGGTTCACTGCCTCCTCCTTCCCAAGTATGCTTTGGTAGTTACCCTCACAACACCCAAGTCAATCTAAAACAATCTTCTGATTTGGAACTTCAAGGCTATAAGCTAAATTATTTTCATGGGTGGCAAAATGGCTCTCTGAGTAAAATATTTCTAATACTTGTATGAGGAGCTACATCTATACCTCAAATACTGGGAAAAGATATAATTTGCAATAATATACAACTGTATTTCAGAGCTCTTCAGGAAAATGGGAAGTGGAGATTCAGTGAAGAACAGAAGACTTCATTTCAAGCAAAGTAGAAAGTTAGGACAGACTCCAGACAATATCTTCTGGTTGACAGATGCTATATGGCTCATTTATGCTTGCACATATACAAATTAAAATAAGAACACAGACATATGATATCTATGCACACATATCATACATAAACATACACACATATTTGATTATTTTCTACCTTTGAAAACACAAGAACAATTTATTCCTTAGCACTTAAGTGTATATCTTGATTTTCAACATAATTAATAAAAATGTACATAAAATGATATCTTTCTCTAAATTCCTGGCAACTTTCTTTTGTGTTAATATTCACTTGATCTTTAAAAAAAAAAAAAAAACTCATATAATTTTACTTGATCTGTCATGTAGATTATATTCAGTATATCTTCTTTCATTTAATAATTTAATTAATCTAAATAACAATGCCCACTTAGTATTCTTCTTTGAACAAGATATTTCAATCTCTTTGTAAATTGCATTTATTTAAATTTTTTTGCATGTGACATACATTCCTACTAATGCATATACACAGTGTGTAGGGGATAAACAGTGTGTAGGGGATAATTTGCAGGAATAAGTTGATATTCTTTCTTGATTGAAAGGGTATCAGGGAATTCAATTCATTAGTCATGGCAGAAGGTACCTTTATCATCCAAATAATCTTAACAACCCTCCTGGAAAAGTATCTTATGTTTGGCTCATGAAAATGATTCTTTACAATTCAAACAAATCTAGCTGTTTCATATAAGGTACTACTTAGAGTTTAAATAATCAAATGTTTTGCACTCCCAAAGAAAATATAAAATAATTTACAAGTAACCCTCATTGAATATTTTTTTCAGATCTCTAGATTAGGGGTTATTCAAAACAGAAGAAAACAAAACAAAATAAATAAATAAAAAAAAAACCTCCCCAAAGTTGATATATGCAAATAATAACCTGATTTAGATGAACATTTTCATGACCTGTTTCAAAGCTGTCTATTGTTTCATATAAAATAACAATGTTGAACTTTTTATCTGCTATTAATTGTGAAATAATATCTGAGTTAGTTTATTTAAAAGAGAAAAATGATATTAACTTGTAGTGTAAAAGATTTAGTGGACTGTGTGTTGGTCTTACAGTTTTGAAACTCCAGTTGGGAAGCATATCATGGCAAACATAATAAAAGGAGATTTATCATCTTATAACAGCAAGGAGGTGTAGAAGGATCGGGAAGGCTGGGAATCCTCAAGTCTCCATTTACAAACAGGAGCTACAATAAAATACTGTCTTCAATTGGAATCAAACTTTTAAAGGTATCAATGACTTCTAGCTACCAAGAGTTCTACATGCTATCTTCCAATATATATGTATTTGTATATATTTCTAATAATATGGATAGGACATATAGGAAACTATAAAAGGCACAGTATCTTTTTGAACATGCTACAAACATTAGATAGACAAAAATCCCAACTTTAAATTTTGAGAGTGTGAATGATTAAGGAAAATAATGAATTCACACTATACTGCTCAAAGATAAAAAGTTATTTATATGTATAGAATTTTTCTATTATTTTCATATTCATATTGAATCATACACACTATAAACCACACACATTATAATAAAATATTTTTATAAGCAATAGAGCTTTGATAGAGTTGGGGGTATTATATAGTTATGAGAGTGCTTTTCTAAATGTCTGAGGAATTTTTCTAGTGATTCATAATCTGGGCTTTGTACTATTTCTTCTGTCTCACAGCAGAACTAACCCAGTAGAACCTATTGCTGAAGAACCTGTATATTCAGCACATAGAGCCCAAAAAGGCTGAAACAGTAACAGAAATGCATTTTGTATGTTTAGAACATACTCACCCTTCTTTCCCCAATTACCCATTACTTGATATCCACCAAGTTCTCCCTATCAATCTTCATTAGATTTTTTTCTCCCCAAGCATAGTTAGTGTTACCCAAATTCTCTTGGAAGTGGGAACCTCCCTGGACTCTAGATAGCCTTAGAAGGGCTGGGAAGATTGAATGGCAGAAGATAATATCAATAAAGGGCTGTGTTGCAGACACAATTGACCAACAAAAATACAAACTCATATCAAATGTGACAGATTAGGAACTCTTGGATTTTATATATTTGTTCTCCATATTTCTTATTTATAGATTTTGGGGGAATATATTCATTAACAAATTACTTTTTCCTTCCTATAAATGATCTTTAGCATGGCTCAATTATTCCACTTACTCTCACACATATTTAATCCTACTATTTATCCTTAAAATCTTTGACATACCATTTTTCTTATATGTACTATGATGTTAAGCATCTTAGCATCTTAATCACCTTTTGGAATATTGTTGATTTATAATCCACAAGGCTCAAGAACAAACATTCTAAAAATTAATTCACGTTTGAATTTAAGAATTCTGAACAGAGTAGGTTTTAGATACTTGGCTTCCATTACAATTAATAAATAAAATTAGTACCTAGAATAAATTTAATGTCTGAAAATAAAATAACATAAAAATTTTACTTTGGAGATAATATAAAAATGAGGTATTCATAATGTTGGTAATTTCATCATCTTTCAGTAAGCAATAAAGCAAATATTTCTATTGTTCAAAATATTCTATATTTTACATGGTAAACTCTTTCAACTGAGATTATTCTCACTGAAAACAACATTTAAAATATAAAGAGTTTATTTACTGATAACAGTTATATAAAAATCACTTTATCTACTAATTAAAGTTAATTATATTAAGTTTATTTACTAATTTTCTACCTTTTGATTTATACTCCATCTTTTGAATGTTATTTAGTCATAAAAAACTTTAAGACTATCCTCAATCAAAAAGAAATTTGCCTAAGTTGAAAGGTAGTATGCTAATTAAAATCATAATAGCATTATCATTATTAGAATTAAAGATATAACACATACAATCTAGAAGAATAATAATAGTAAGGTCAAATTATCTATTGTACATATATTAATGTATGTGTTATTATATGAATTAAATATAATTTATTGAAAAGATGCATGTATACTCTTATAATCATGTAATACATTATACAAATTAATCATCAATAAAAGATTTGTGTAATTAAAAGCATTTCAACTGAGTTTCACTGAATTGAGTTCTAAAAATGTATTAAATGTTAATATTAAAATGACCCATTTTATAAAATATGTTGAAGAAAGCCCATGATAAAAGCAAATTTAAAATACCGTTATTCTTGAGAAAGGGAACAAAAGACTCTGTGAGCACTAAGAACAGAACAGCACTGTGAGACAGAATAATTATGCAAGCAATGTCAAATCTAGTGAAACAGCTCTTGGTTTGAGCACAGTATAAAGTCATTTAGTAGGTCCTGAAATCCAAGTGTACACATCCAGGTCACACTGAGTGATTGCAGTGCTACCAAGAGAAAACAAGCTGATATACATTACCGTCACACTCCAGGGCAGGGAACCCCACAGGTCTTTTTGGACAATGTGGTTTCAACTGAAATTTTTTATGAAAGCCGTAGGCAAGAAGAAAAATTCAATTTTCTCTGAGTAAAGTTGGAAATTGGTACTACTCATATGAATTCTCAGTCATCCTATTAGACATAATCACATTTTTTTATTATTTTCTCAAAAGATTGAACCAGGCACCCTGCAAAAGTATGTCTTCGGTATGAATTAAAGCTCCATTAAAGGATCACACCATAGTCTCACAGTGTCCATATCTCTGCAGGCTCTTTGCTTCTCCATTGTAAATGTTCAAATGTTATTTATTTAAGGGTTTTAAATCTATTATGAAAGTAATTATAAGATTATAATACTAATGTTTATTTTCCTTGATTATGTATATCTACCAATATCATAATCAATAATGCAAACCTATCTTGGGAAAATTGAATTGATTCATATTTTATAATTATTTTTAACTTCCCTTTTAATTGTTATAAAGAAAACTGCATACATAGATTTTATGTAACAAGTGATGCATGTTGGAAGAAATGAGATCTCTTTTTCCTTACTGACTTCTGGATATAACTGTTATTTTGCCTCTTAGGAAAGATGTAAATCTGAAACAAAGAACTGGAATTGAAAACAGAAACACAGAGTATGGGAGCATTTTCCTAGCCCATCTAGTTGGTGGTCCAGACCCCCAGACCTGCAGTCCCAGATCAACTAGCCCCAAATAATCACACAAGGCTTATATTAGTTGTATGCTGATTGGCCTATGGCTTAGGCATATTTCTAGTGAGCTGTCCTGCAACATGGCCCAAGGCTTAGCTGTGTTCCTTACATGTTGATTCTTGGGCAGCTGGATGGTGTTATCTCTGACTCCTCCCTCCTTCCTCTCTTTATGCCATGATTTCTTTGCCTACTTCTAAGATGCCTACCATAGGCCAACAGTTTTTGTTTTGCTTTCTTTTTATTTAGAGCATATAGAAGATATCTCATATCACAAGAAATATAAGTTCCAACATGTCTGCATAAATTGTCTTTAAACCTATAATTATTAAATGATTAAGTCAAGTTAAGTATTTTACATTATTCTACTATCTAATAGTTTGGTAGTGAAAACACCGAATCTACTCAGTTATTTTAAGCTTTTTCGGAGAAGGCACCTAGCTGGGATTTGGGTAATGAGAAAGATATTTCCAGCTAGATTAGATAAAAAGAGCATTAAGACAGAGAAAATAAATATGTAAAAAAGACTTACATATGGGAAACAGCATACTTCCTGAAGATTGTCTGTATGTTTTCTGTCACTGGAATTATCACTGGATAAAGATAGAGAAGCAAGCAAGAACTAGGTATGTGTCAGGTACAGGAATGTATGCTGGTTATGTAGATGACATATTGCAATGTGTATCTCATTGAATTTAGAATCATATCTCTGCTTTATCAAAATGATATCTAGAAATACCTCGGTAAAGTAAATGCAAGGAGGATGCATACAATGGAATGGGAGGAAAGAGAAAAAAAGAGAAAATTTAAAAATTTCCCTTATAAAAATAAAGTCAGAAACTTTGCAGCTCTTAAAACTATAAGGGCTTGTTTTAATCTAGCAACTTCTTCAGCAATGGTATCATTAGAACTATGAGAATCTCAAATAAGAAAGGTAAGTCAGTGAATACATGAAAGAAGAGTATTTTTACCCAAATCTCTGAGACTATAATGTATATGCATACATTTTAATGAAGCTAGAGATAATGTTATTATCTTCCTGTATGGCAGAATAAAAGCTGTTCTTTATTATTAAAAAAGAAAAAAAAAGTGTCATGGAATCATTTCAAATAAGAAAATCACCAATGAATAGTTACAAAACATATACAAAACTGTAATCCTTTGGAAATTCAATTAAAATGTAGAATTTATGTTAATATCACAAGGTAGACAAACAGCAATAGCAATAATAATTAATTTGAAGGTGAAAGATTATGAGTTTTTTTGGGGGTTAAACAAAATTCTTATAAACTGATAACTATGCAATTCACAGGTATATATTTGAGCCATATTTAATTAAACATAATAAATTACACAGAGCTTAAAGTCACACGGTAGATGAAAAAATCACAGACTATATCTCATCAATATTTTCTCTATTTCTACATTTTATGTGCAATATTTATAGTTTGACATTAAAAGATGGTCATAAACACTAACATTCATGCAAGAGATATGGTCATGGCAACACACAGGCTTCTTTACTTAAAGGAAAATCTATTTTTATTTAAAAAATTTGGAAGGATTGCACCTATGGATATGTAAATTTACTTAAGAAGTTTAATGTACTTTAGGTTTGCTTGTTTCACAGAGTTCTTCAGAATTAGGGAATGTAAAAACATAAAACTTAAAAAAATTACCATGTTCCTAATTCAATGAGAAAAGAAAAGCGTTTTCCCTGGACTATTTGATCTAGAAAGCACAATGCACAATAACCATTATTTTATATCATGGTATATAGAATCATCTGGCTATTTATATTTTCAGGATAATTAATCAATTTATCACATTTATAAGATATTATAAATTAAAAAACTCAGGATTAGAACCAAAATAAAACAAATGCTATATGTTTTATAGTAAAACTCATAATTCTTTCAGTATAATAAATAATTAATAAAAATTAAATTGATGTTTATTTATTAAGCACAAGTCTATAGCCTGAGGAAAACTCCTTTCAAAATAAACTCTATATGTTTTCTTTTCTTCATCTTATAAAAGAAGAGAGTCTCTAATGTTACATGTAGAGAAGCACATGCTTAATGTACACAAGGTAAACATACTTTTAGGTGAAAGAACAGAAGAAAACATTCTAGGTTGTCCAGATTGTGGAATTCAAGCATTCTGTCATAGGGATATTGCACCCTAGTGACTCATTCATTCTGTATCTCTCTGTGGAAGAGAATAAGAACATATGCACTCCACCATAAAATACAATAAGAACTCCAGGAAAGTCAGTGTATTCATCACTCTATGGTGGAATGGATACTTGTCTTTTAATTAGAAGTTTCTAAGAGGCAGTCTGTGCTTTTTGTTTGTTTGTTTGTTTGTTTGTTTGTTTGTTTGTTTTTAATGTTCCTTATGTGATGTCACCATCCAATTCAAGATACCCATTGTAGGTCTGAAAAGGCTTTATCTACTTTGTTGTTTCTATAATTCATCTAAACATTAAAGATGTCGTAGTTGATACTAGGAAGCTCGAGATCATTGTGCTTTAGATACAAATCTACACACCTCACAGAATATCATATCTTCAGCTGTAGCACTAGATTCACACCATCCACAGACAGTTTAAGATCAAGATTTTCCAGTGGCCACAAGACATCTGCTTTTATAGATCTCTAACAGATTTACCATCATTTGTACTCCAAAGCTATGTGCGTAATTCTGCACTGCAACTAATTCATTACATGACCATTTTCTTTTAAACAAGGCATAAATATTTTTTTGGCTATCAAATATCTGTGCACAAGACTGTTTTAGTAATATATTAGGAGAAATTCTGAAGATGATGATGATGTGTTAGTAAACAACGGGTGACCAAGGGACACAGTGTTAAGTCTCATGTCTGGCAGCTGAGAAAGTAAAATCTCATCAACCACAAAAACATCTAGAACAAATGGTATTATGCAGGGCAGACTCATCAAACCCAAATTACTTTTCAAGCCAAAGTAGTTTCTTGGAAGGTAGAATTTGTCTGATTTTAGTGTTACAGGATCTAAAGCCCTGAAGTATGTTGTGTGCTAATTACAAAAGAGAGTCTACTAAACAAGTTCTGAGTTTCATATTTCCATAATCATGCAGAGAATCTTCTTTTAGAACAGATAATTTGGTCACTAGTGTCTTTCCAAAGGTTTCACTTTACTTGAAACTATATTATGCAGGATGTGTCTTCATAAGTATCCATAACTTTCTTTTGGAAAGTTCATGTTTATCAAAGTTTCTTTGTGACACTACACTTGTTCCCACTATATCCATTCTATTGTTTTCATCATAGGTGGTGCTAGGTGTTTTTCAAATCTTCAAGGTTGTAAATCTGGCTTTTACATTCTTATCTTAGCTTATTATTGGCTCACCTGATGTATTTCTTTGTGAGGATTTCATATTTTAGGATAGCAAACTTATTCCACAGGGTCCTACTGTTGCTCACATTATTTAAGTAATAAAACTATTGCACAAATAAGTGTGTCTCCAGGTGTCTGATAATTGTTTCTATGTAATATTTATGTCAGTTTTAATAACTGAAAATATGCAACATCCAAGCTTATCAACAACCAAAAGACAAATTTTATTTCTTCCTCTTTTTGTAGATTGATTTTATTTTCAAATAGTGTGTATGTGTTTGTACACATGTGCATGCTTGAGCATATGGGCTATATGAGTACAGATGCCATTGAAACTAGGAAAAGAATTTGGAGTTCTCTGAAGCTTGAGGTGCAATATTTTGGATGTGGCATGATTAATGAGTTACCATTCATTGGAAGAAGAGTAAGTACTTGAACTGTCACTCCAGCTATAGATTCTTACGAAATTTTTGTTTATATTTTTGGGGTTTCTTGCTTGTTTTGTTTCAGTTTGATTTTTATTTATGACCTTAGGCCAATTTGGGGTATAGATCTTAGTTTTTATGAATCCGATATGGCTATGTCTCTAGTATGATTACATAAGTCTTCACTCTTGTACTCTGGGAGGCAAAAACAGACAGAAGACTATGGGATGAAAGTCATTATGGCTTATACCGTTAGGTAAAGTCCAGCCAGTACTACATAGTAAGACCGTGCCTCAAACAATCAATGATAATAAGTAAACCTAGAAAAGATGGGATAACTTTGATTCTCTAGAATCTAAAGACATGTGATCATCATTGAAAAGGTGCTACAGGAGAACTAATAGAATCCAATCTTCCAGACAGTCTTGACATTTTCTGTATATGCACTTTCTGTCTCTGTACGTCATCTCCTATGCTGGTAAAACAAGACATACGCACAAGTTACACAGGTCATAGAAGGATCCCTGGCTTTCAGGTTGAAAATTAACAAGATCTTCATTTTTGTCTTTTCTAATCTCTCTAGTCTATGAGTTCACTAAAAGGATGCTACTGGCCCATACTCTGTAAGGACTCTGCTCTTTTGGGTTGAATTATATGCCTGTGTATCATAAGTACCACCCATCACAAAGGTTTTCAATGTGATTCTTGTCAGCTTCTAACTCTCTAGCTAAAGGGGTCAAAAGTAAGATGGCAAAAAGAAGTAAGTGGCCTTGAACCCAAATAAAAATTTAGTATTGGTCATGTTGTGAAAATGTATAATTCTGGTTAATAGAAGCAGAATTTTGTCTGAATTTGAAATTTCTTCTCATAGCAAATAAAGATTCTCTTTTTTTTCCGGTTCCCCTAAACACAAAAACTCAGGCCGATATTCAACTAGAGTTGTCTGTCTAGTGATATGAATGAATAGTGATAGGAACTGAAAAATAAAAATAGGGGGGAAAGGAGTCCAAGAAAATGTGTATTTTTCAAGCAAATTTCTAATATTGGTGAGAAGATCTGAAATTTACTGAGAAATTAGGATGGTTCACAACCTTTCTAATTTTCTCATCTTCGGTATGTGGATGCTAACATTTACTCGTTAAATGTCATTGTCACTGTGTGCCCGTTGTCAGTGGGTTTGACAAAAGCACTGCTGTGGTCAAAAATATTTCAATAATGTTCACCTACCTTGTGCCTACGAGGAAAAAGAGTAATTGTGAAAATGAGATTAACTTCAGAAAAAATAATATGGGAGTTGGAGTTGACAAAGTGGAGCTTCTATTGTTAGAATGTGTCAACAGCAACAAAGGATTTCAATGGATTATAATGATGTAGAATTTGGAAAGGAAAATGAACCCAAAAAATGCAACCCTGTAGCAAAGAGGGAATTGAAAACATACACTGGCTGCTTTCCACCCTGTAATCACTATGCCAAACAAGTTACTAGAAGAGTGAACAAGATTCCACTAAAATGAAATGACAAGTGTAGACAAAGCCTTGGAGATTAGAGATCAGAAGTTCATAGAACAGAACTGAGGAGTTATATTGAAATCGGCACAAAGATTCTATTTCTAACGATGAAAAGTTAACCCATAGTGTTTAATATTACAAATATACTTTATTTTAAATTTAATTATGAAAATGATCTATACATATTAAGTGAATTATTAATTATGCAAAATATCATAATTATAATCATCAAAGGATAACCTGTGAAATATAGGTACTTTACCCATGAACTTAGTTTAGGCTACAAAAAAAAATTGTCATGAAAATATCAGAAAAATTTGTGAAGAATTTTATACCCAGATCCTAATGCTTCATGTCTGTCTGTATCTAAGTAAGGTCGTTAAGAATTACCACAGATTATGTCACTAGAAAGAAAACCATGAGAAAGGATTAAGAGGTCACAATATATGTGACAGAAGAGCATATGCCATCACAGTTAACATGAAGTTAGAGGAGGCTATTGGCAGCGAAAAGACACAAGGCAGGGAGTTCAGGTTGTGAACAAAGAAGAAAGGAAATAAATTTTATCTAAAACTTCTGTGATAACATCCCAATTCTTTGTTATAGTTACTTAAATTCTCAGGTTATTGATATTACAGGTTTAATTTACTTAAAAGCTATTATCCAATTATTAGTGAACACATACCATGTTTGTCTTTTCGGTCTAGATAACCTCACAAAGGATGATTTTTTTTCTAGTTCATCCAGTTGCCTTTAAATTGAATGATATTATTTTTTCACAGCTGAGTAGTACTCTATTGTATAAATTATCATATTTTGTTTGTCAATTCTTTGTCGAGGAACTTCTAGGTTGTTTCTAGTTTCTGGCTTTCATGAAAAAGTCTTCTAAAAACATAGTTGACCAAGTGTCCTTGTGATAGGATGAAGTATCCTTTGAGTATACGTTTAAAAATGTTACAGCTAGATCTTAAGATATCTATGCTCAATATTATGAGGAACTGCCATATTAATTTCCAAAGTAGATGTACGAGTTTAACTCCCAATGGAGAAGTGTTCCCTTTACTACATAACCTTGCCAGTATGCACTATCACCTGTACTATTCATCTTATTCATTCCTACAAGTGTAAGATGGAATCTCCAAGTAGTTTTTATTTGTTTTTCCCTAATGCCTAAAGATGTTGAATATTTATTTGTGTTCTTCTAAGTCATTTAAGCTTCTTATACTGAGAATTCTTTATTTAAATTATTACCAAATTTTAAATGATTATTTGTTTCTTAGATATCTAGTCATTTTATTTTTAAATATATTTTGTATATTATTACTTTATCAGACGTGAAATTGTTAAAAAAATTCTTTTCTGAAGGATGCTACTTCATCCCACTGACAATGCCTTTGCCTTATAGAACCTTTTTAGTTTTATGAGATCTCATTTATTAATTGTTGATTTTATTGGCCTGTAATTAGTCTTCTGGGTCCAGGCTTTTGAAGCTATTCCCCTCTCTCTTTTCTTTCACATTCAGTTTATTTGATCATGTTGAGTGATTTAATCCACTTGGAATTAACTTTTGTGCTGGGTAATAAATATGGGTCTATTTGTTTTCTTCTGAATGTAGACATAGTTTGACAAGAATCATTTGTTGAAGATGATGTTTTTTTCAAGTATGTATTTCTTGCTTCTTTAACAAAATACATTGATATATGTATTTATATCTTGGTCTTAGAATCAATTACATTGATCAATAAGTCTGCCTGTTTGTCAATACTATGTGCCCTAATTACTATAATTCTATAGTACAACTTGAAATCAGAAATGGTGATACCTCTTTAAGTTCTTTTATTGTTCCTAATTGTTTTAGCTATTCTGGGTATTTCATTTTCCTATATGAAGTTGAGAATTGTCCTTCAAAATATGTAACAAATTTTGTTGTGATTTTGATGGTGTTTTCATAAAATCTCTAGATTGCTTTTAGTGAATTTTTTACTTTCACTGTGTTATTAATATTAATCATGAGTGTTAGAGATTTTTTCATTTTTCTAATATCTTCTTCAATGTCTTTCTTCAATGACATGGAAGTCTTAACATAAATCTTTCACTTGCCTTAAAAGAGATAATCTTACATATTTTATATTAGCTAATACAATTGGGAAAATTGTTGTTGCATCCCTGATTTCTTTATCAGACTGATTTTCGTAGAGACGAAAGCTACTGATTTTGTGAGTTAATCTTGTATCCAGCTATTTTATGAAATGTGTATATAAAGTATAGTACTTTTCTGATCGAATTTTTAGAGTCATATGCTATCATATTTCCTGCATTTAGTGATAGTTGTAGGGTCTTTTTCCCCAATTAGTATTTGTTTTCTCATTCAGCTGTCTTATTGCTTTAGTTAAGACTTAAAGTACTGTATTGAATAGATATAAAAAATAAACAACCCTGTCTTCTTTTATATTTTAGTGCATTTTTAAGCTTATTTACATTTAATTGGATATTGGCTATGGGCTTACTATAAATTACCTGGCATCATTATATTTGCAAAGAATATATGGCTAGAAAGGTCATAGGCCTTAGCAGAGAAACTACTTTTATTCTGCTAATTATGCATAGAATAAGAGTTACTTCTAATTACTTACTCTTATACATCTAAATCAAGTGCTGTCTCAAACTTCATTCAGTAAGTTCTTTTTTTCATCAGATAACAATTAATACTCAGGACCATAAATGTTAAATGTCAGAAGAAATTGAAACATTCTCAGCCTAAATGGAACATGCATATATTGCCACCTTCTACAAGGACCAGGAAACATTGCAGACGATTAAACTGGTATAAGAACCAGAGTTATTGGATGGATACAAAAACAAACAAACAAACAAACAAACAAACAAACAAAAAACCCAGTATATTATGGATAAGTCGAGGGAACTGTAAATGCGACCTCACAGAAATTATAAGAGTAAACACAAAATAAGTGCAAGCTCATGACAGACCAAATGTCAGAATAGAGATGTGGTTGGGAAGAAAAGTGCTCCCTTCTTCATGGAGCTATTAAAGTAGTTAGCCATGAGAAGAGATAAATAAATACAGCTTCATCTAAGACTATAGCTCATGATCTGATGTAAAATGCTGATTTCTCTTTCATGAATGCTGTGAGGAGATTGCAATTATACTTGCTAGACTTTTGATATAAAATAGGAGGAAGTAGGTATTGTTTTAACAAGAAAATTTGTAAAGGATGTTTCACAGCAACATACATTATGGAATTTGTACAAATAAGATCTTTGACTAATAAGCAGATTGGTCTTAATTAGGGTGCCCAATAATTTAGGTATGCCATTTTCTATGAATTAATTCTAATTTACATAGGATATTCCCTAATTAAATTACATCTAATTACTAACAATAGAATAATTATGGTATTTGGAAATAAAAAAAAATTGGTAATGCTAATTAAAGTTATATATCTGTTAACAAATAATCAAACACAAAATCATATTTTAAACAAAAGACAGTCTGACTAAAAAGTTCAGAAATAGTATAGTTTACAAATTACCTGAGAATTTATATTTTGTTCTGGACAAATTTTGTCAATGTAAGTATTTTGTTCTTCAGCATGATATTCTTCACATTATATAACATCTTTATTCATATTCTTAGATTTCAATTTCCTATATGCCCATTATCTTCTGTTTTTGATGCCTTTGCTATCTTTACAAGATTGACATGAAAATCTTTCACAATTGTAGATTATCTAATTTCATTTTTTAATAAAATTGCTTGTGCTATGTAACAATTATTATAAACAAGAAATATGAGAGCAGAGTGTTTAAATCTCATGTTAGTCTGCTGTATTTCAGGTCTATTTGTAAAGGTACTTCTGAGGAGGCTCAACTTGAACTTTAGATGGTAAATAGGTCTCTTCTTGATAATGGGTATTTCTTTCGATTATGCATAGTCTTGAAAAAGCCACATAATAATACTGACACCTGAATTCTCCATTTCAGAAATTCTCATGCTAGTTTTGAAAAAACAAAATTAAGATGCGGAGACACAACAATATTACTTTGATGGTTTTCCTCATTTATTGATATTTATATTATGAAATACTTTTCCCTTTATTTATTTCCCTATGTCTTTATGTACACAAATTGATAGCAAAATTTGATTTTTATATTTATGATGAATTATGCTATGAAACAATGTACACAGCACACAGGCATGCACACACATGTATTTGCATACGCATGCACAAACACACACACACACACATATAAAATTTATAAGTTACTCATGATACCTTTAAAGAAAATTATATTAGAAGACAATTAGTTGGAAAGTAATTCATGTAAGTACTGTTTAATTAATGGTAATAAAACATAATATCATAATAAATTATTTGTTTAGAGTAGTATGTGTTATTGCAATGCCATAGAGAAAACTTCCATATATATTTGATGGACAAGTCTCATAAAATTTAAAAATAGAAGGAAACATAAGAGTCTCACAAAAATCATAAACCCTCCAAGACATGACACAGTGAAAAAGTTACTTGCTCCTAGGTTATGTAAGCAGTAACAATTATTGAAAAAGAGAAGCTTCCTTCCTAGAGTTCCCTAGAAGTTTAGCAGGCACCAAAACGCTTCAGCTTTCAGAAGTCATTTTCCTTGTAGGGGAGAACTTTATGTTAATACAACTAAATTAGAGACACCCATGTTCCTGTAAGTAAACCCATGAATAACACCAGGTTATCATTCTTTACTTTGATGCAATGTTTCCTTTGGTCTAGCATTGTAGTTTACCAAGGGTTGTAACTTTTTGTATCCCTTCTAGTATAATGTCACAGAATAAAGGTAAGTAGATTGTAATATAAATTTTATTTATAAACTTTGTCTTTTGACAATTATATACATGTGAGTAATCCATTATTTGCTAATACCTCCCATCTCTCTTGTATACATATAACTTCTGTTATATCTGCCTAATGTTATATGTCCATTTATTGCATGTGCATTTAAATTTTATATTTCTCTGAACTAAAACAAGATGATCTGTGTGACATTTAGCTCAACATTTGGTATGCAAGAAATATTATTTTAAGTCTGTAACAAGTAAAAATATTAAAAAGATAAAAATATGAGTAACTTTGTTACTTTGATGAAGATATTATTCAAAGTAGCATTGTATGAAAATATTTATACACTTAAATGCAGACAAATAAAATCTATAAAATGTGACCATGTTTTACTACAATAAATAACGTGGGATGTCTTTCTGTATGCTATGAATTACCATTCAATAATAATAGAACTGCTTTGGTCTATGATAAAGCAGCTTAGAGACAGGTCAGAATTCCAAGCATAGATAAAGGAGGGCAGAATCAAGGGAGATGCTACAAACTGCTGCCCAATGAAACAAAATGTAAAGGAACACAGCTAAGCCATGAGCCATGTGGCAATATGCAGATTAATAAAATGGGTTGAAATAAATTGAAGCAGCTAGCACACAATGAATATGAGCCATAAGCCAAACATTTTATAATTAATAGAAGCTTTTGTGTGATTATTTTGGAATAAGCAACTACATGACTGCCAGTCTGGCCCTCAAGCTGAACAGGCCAGAAACTTCAGGCTACAAATAAATCTTGTGTTAGCAAAAAGATAAATAAAAAGCAAAGACAGTAATTATTTGGGCTACTATAAACATTTTTATTTTATGGATACACTGAGTATTAAATACAAAATTTCCATGAAAATATGTCTTTTTATATACATCTGATATATTAACAAACCTAGACCACATACTATGTTAGAACACATTCTGTGTGATAAAATAAGTCATGGTATCTAAAATAATTAAATCTTATGAAGTACTTTATGGACACATAAGATAAGTAAATTTTTTTAAATAATCAATAGCCATAAAGCATTAAAAAAATCTCCAGTTGATTTTAAATTAAGTGAGTCTTTTATATAATATTTTGTAAAAGAAAAGAATCATGAATAAAATTAGAAAATGTATCATACTGTATGGTAAAACTAAAGTAAAACTGTAGTATTTCTTCAAGATGGTGCAAACATTGCAAAACTATATTGTCATAAATATATTTAGTGACTGTATTATTCAGTTTCATATGCATGACTTTCAAAACATACTTTATATTTCATAATAAGAGGTTTTGCAAAAATTCTTACAGCATAATATAATTTTGAATATTTAAACATTTTTAAAAACCATACTAAATAGGTTCTCCTTATTCTGATTGTTATTCACAAACTCTAAGGGCTTATCCCTTAAACTGCTGCTGTACAAAAGAGATAAGGAAGGAGTATCCATAGTGAGCTTAGGCTACAAACAACCAATAATTTTCTTTGTTTTGGTGACTATGGGCTTCACTGGTGCCTTAATGTCATACACTCCTACGTGGAGATTTTGCAGTACATAATTTGTTGAGCAAATTATATTGAGTAGATAGTTATGCTTACCTGTGCTAGGCTATGACTTGCAATAAATAATAAACTAAAATCCAAATCTCAACATATCTGATCAGCTGTCACAACAGCTAACAGTGGAACCAATCACAAGGTTGGACAAAGATGACTAGGGAACAAACGTAAACTCAGCTGCCAAGGCTGGCAGATCACATCATCACAACTGGAGGCTGCGGCTGCCAAACATTTCCACATGCAGCTTTGTGTACTGATTTCACTACTTGGAGACAAGATGAAAAAAATAAAAATTTGCATGTGCTTCACTCCTAGAAATAGGCTCTAAACATACATAACTAGTCATAACCTTCACTACATGGCTAGTAACTTTATATTTTGTTAAACAAATGAAGTCAGAATTTTACTATTTGCGGATATAATAATAGTATCTATAAGTGATTCAAAATTCTACCATGGAATTCCTTCAGCTGCTAAATATCATTAGCAATGTAGGGAGATGCAACATTAACTCAGAAAAACAATAGCCCTCATAAATTCAAATAATAGATGGGATGCTAAAGAAATCATGGAAACATCATCTTTTAAAATAGCTGCAAATGACATCAAATATCTTGGGATAATTTTTACCAAAGAAGTGAAAGACCTATCTGACAAGAAATGTAAAAAATTGAAAATAGAAATTAGAGAAGATATTAGAAAACAGAACGATCTACCAAGCTCTTGGATAGGTAAGACGTACACAGTAAAAATGGCAATATTACCTACCAATAGTATTCAACAGATTTAGTAAATTACCATCAACATCCTTACAAATTTTTTTTTCACTGTTCCCAAAAATCTGCTCAACTTCATATGGAAAAAACAAACAAAAAAAATGTAAAAATAATTCTCTTCAAAAAAAGAACATCTGGAGGCATCATTGTCTCTGACTCCAGGTACCATTTTAGAACTACAGTAAGAAAACCAGCTAGGTATTGGCATAAAAACAGACATTTGATCAATAGAATCATATTGAACCCTGATTAACCCAAGCAAATTTAAGCATCTGATTTTTGACAAATAAGCCAAAAATATATAATGTGAAAAAGAAAGCTCCTTCAACAAATGGTGCTGACATAATTGAATGGCCGTATGTAGAAGAATACAAATAGATCCATATCTCTGTCACCCTGCACAAAACTCAAGTCTAACTGAATCAGAGACCTCAACATTAATCCAGCCACACTGAACTTGATTAAAAAAAATTAAAAATAGCTTTGAACTAATTGACAAAATAAACAACTTCCTAAATATAACATCACTACCACACACACTGAAAGCAATAATTAATAAATGGGACCTCCTGAAACTGAGAAGTTTCTGTAAGGCACTGAAGGTCAGTTAGAGAAAAGAGCAACTTACAGAATGGAAAAGAATTCTCAGAAACACTACATTTGACAGAGAGCTGATTGCTAAACTATATAAAGAACTCAAGAAATGACTTTAAAATACCAGGTAATCTAATTTTAAAAATGGGGTTCAGATCTTAACAGAATTGTACTTCTTAAAGCATTAGAGCCAAAGAATTCTAACATTATACATAGTGTATTAAAGTATTATTAACTTTTTATAAATGTATTGCCAAATTAATTTTACCATCTACTTTTTCAAAAAACTGAAATACAAATGAAGGTGATCAGAATCATTCTTTTTTACATATTAAATTTAATATCAAAATAATAAATCATATCAATAAAAATTTCATATTTTTATTGGTAAATTTTATGTTTATTTTACTTTGTTTACTTAAAAATGTATATATTCTATATACTATAATTTTTGTTGGATTCTTTCATTGTAAATATAATACTACATAAGGTAATTTATATACAATTGCTTCCTGTAACTGTCATAGTGCATATGTATAGGTGGCTGAGTCCATATGTGTATGTGGGGACAATACATAAAATATAACTCCATGTCAGGTTTTATATGTGAATATATAATCATTAACTATTGTTATATGGTGCAATTCCATATTTACCTCAATGCTCATATGACATTTTCTTTTTTTATAATTAATTTTCTTTATTGAATAGTGGCATGAAGTGTCTGTCTTTCAGGTAGTTCATAAATACTGTTGGCAGTTGTCAAATTCATCATTCTTTTTTATAATAATGTTTTTTATTTAAAGTGTTTTACATACCAACCACTCTTCTCACACTGACATTTTTCTACTCTTGTTTTATTAGCTTATCATTTTCTAGATTGTGCATATGTCTATATGTGCTGGCTTGCTAAACTGGTACTGCTCAGACTCCTCTATGTTTTCACTCCTTCTAAATTGGCATATTTATCTTATTGTACCCAAGATAATATAACCAACAGAAATGTATGTTTGCAGATGTATATAGAGAAAAATTTGTTTTAAAAAGAATTTAAATATATTTTGTTCAGTAATACATTAAAATCATATATAGGGAAAATGCTTAAGTTTACCACACAGCAATAACACATTTTTTTTAGATATTGGGCAGAAACTTAAAATTGCCATTGGCTAGTTATGATAAGATTCCTACATGAAATATATAGGTACATATAATATATCATATTTTATGCATAAATACAGTTAGACCTGTGTGATCATTTATTTGTAACTATTCACACATAGGTTTCAATTTGTCCCTCTTTGTACTTTCAATTTACCTCTCCCCTATCTCTCTCTTTTCCATGTTTCTTCTCATTCTTCATCCTTTTTAATGTTGGAGATAAAATTAGGCCCTTATCTATGCCACACAGACACACTACATTTGAGCCACAGTATCCAACCTTCTGCTAAGGTTTCATGTTTATTTCATTTTTGTAGTACTGCATGTTGACCCAAGTGCCCACATATGCCAGGCATTTCTCTACCAACTGAGTTACCTTCCCAATCTCTGTAACTGACATTTTCTATTTAATGCTAATTGAATATTTTTAGCAAAAGTGACTGTGATTTTGAAAACATAAAGTGACGTTATAATTAAAAGTATGTAATGACAAACTATATATTGGATGTGAACTTGCATTGACTGTTAACTAAGAGTGTTAAAGATTCTATATTGTACTATAAAAACATAACTATTTTAATGGGGAGCCATGGAGGGGAAAGAGTAGTGAAAAAAGAAAAAGAGAAATTTTAAAGGCATAACAGCCCATAAATCTGTTATTAGGACATGGTAAGCATTTTTATTGGCTTCAGTAAAATAAATGTGTTGAGAAAAACAGGCTCAATTTAATGTAAAGACAATCTTGAGTCCCTCTTTTATTGAAAACAATTTTTTCTTCTATAATAAATTATGGTGCATACATTCCACTTTCCTCCAAACTCTCTTCCCATTTTGATCCACTCTCTTTATGCCTCTCATTAAAAAAAAGTTAGGCTTCTAATATAAAACACCAAAATATAATATAATAAGACAATCAATTAAACATCACATTCGAGATGGACAAAGAACACCAACAGAAGAAAAACAAACAAACAAAATCACAAGAATCAAAGACACACATATTCAAATACTTAGGAATCCCATAAAAACACTAAACCTAAAGTTATAACACATACAATAGAGAACCTGGTGAAGACGTGTTCAGGTCTTATGAATGCTGCTTCTATTAGGTCATATATGATGTAGGAATGTCTTTCTGTGTGCTGTGAATTTCAGTCTTTAAATAAAGGAGCTATTTTGGCCCGTGACAGACACTATAGAAAAAGTAGGAGGGGAAATCAGAACATAGGTAGGAGAAGCAGAGAGAAGTCAGAAAAACAGACCTAGCCAGCCGCCCAAGAAGAAACATGTGAGGAATATAGGTGAGCAACGGGCCACGTGGCAGACAGCTTAATGAGAATGGGATGAGTTAAGATGTAAGAGCTAGCTATCAATGTGCCTGAGCCATAGGCCAAACAGCACAAACTTAATATAAACGTCTGAGTCATTTCTGGGGGCCTGAGCAGCGGCGGGCAGCTAAGGGGTCTGGGGCTGCAGGTCTGAGAATCTAGACCTCTGGCCTCTTGGGACCAAAAAACCATACTGTTACCCATATGACTTTATATGAGATAAATTATAAGCACAGTTGATTTGGTGAGACTTGTTTTCCTGAGAATCTCCTTCTTCCAGGGCTCGTAAAACATTCTAGCTTCCACTTCCACTGTGGAAATGGACCCTGAAATCTACATGAGGGAATTTGACTGAGATAACCCATTTAGGCTGTGTGTTTTGAGGTCTCTCCCCATTTCTGTCTCTGTGTCTCTCTCCCTTTCTCTCTCTCTCTCTCTCTCTCTCTCTCTCTCTCTCTCTCTCTCTCTCTCTCTCTCTCCCTCTCTCTCTCTCTCTCTCTCTCTCTCTCTCTCTCCCTCTCTCTCTCTCTCTCTCTCTCTCTCTCTCTCTCTCTCTCCTCTCTCTCTCTCTCTCTCTCTCTCTCTCTCTCTCTCTCTTTCTGTGTGTGTGTGTGTGTGTGTGTGTGTGTGTGTGTGTGTGTGTGTGTATGGTGTGTGATAATTTCTGGTTATGAGTTTTTATATGCTGCAGCAGGAAGCTTCTTTGATGATGGCTAAATAAGGCACTGATCTGTAAGTATAACAAAATAGCATTAGGGAACATTTTAATGTGACTTTTATTTTATTTTATTACTATTAATAATACTACCATTATTAGTATTAGTAGTACTACTAGTAGTCAAGAAGCATTGGGTTTAACCCTGGCTTTCTGGGATATCTAGTCTTTGGGTTTTTTCTTTTTTTTTGTCACCTAAGTATTTGTCCAGTGTAAGTTCCATTGTGTAAAGTGTGTCCAAAGCCATCAGTTATTGGTTAATTACTCAAAAAGCTTGTAAATCAGCATGACTGGGTTGGTATTTACATTTCTTTTTTGATAGTTCTCATAGTACAATCCAGTACCAAAGAAACAGAAAATTTGATTCATATATAAACAAATTTATAGCAGCATTACACTGGGTATATTCTACTTAAGGAGGACCTCAGACTCAGAAGCTCTTGTTAAATATAAATCTATTAGTACATTTTTATTTTTGCAACTGTTATTTTTTTTTCTCTTACAGTTATTTTGTTGGTTTTTTTTTGGGGGCTGATTACTTTGTTTTCTTTTGAGAGAAAAAGAATATAACATTGGGTAGATATAGAGGAAAAAATCTGGAGGCTTTTGGAAGAGGAGAAAGAAAGAAAAGAAAATACGTTGTCTGAAAAAATATTAAATAACAATTAAACATAAATAAAAATATAACTGTCAAATCTTAGCACAGTGATCATGATCAATTTCTTTGTTATAGTTTGAGGATATGTAAAGTTGGACAATGACAAAAAATAGTATAAGAAACATAGAAAATTGGGAAGCAGCAAAGCAGAGGCTGAATGATCTCTGCAGGTTGACATAATGATAGTTTGGTAAATTGCAGAGGTGAATGTGAGCATGAAGAAAGTTTGTATTTCTACTGTTCAAGGAAATCTGTGCCTGTCATTTCTCAGTCACTGATTTTCTTTTATTTTCTGATTTCCAGAAGATATTTGACTCAAAGTTGTTGGTCTTTATAGACGAGTATAAAAATGATAAACAATAAAATCTGTGGTGTTTATATGAGCTTCAAATGAATATTTGTGGTTGGTTATAAGAAATTATGTTTATAAAGAGATGTTTTAATGTTATACAAACTAATTGCTTGTTAGTCAAAAAAAAAAAAAAAAACACCCAATATAGATTATGACTAACACTCTCATCAAGGTTGGTACCAGTTACTCATAAATTCTCATCTCAGTACAAATTTTAGGTACTTGACAAGTGCTATTCCCATTTTACTTTTCTTATTTTAATTTTAAGAAACACTGTTAATGTTGAAGTATGCTAAAATATATTGTAAGTAAGTAACATCTATATTTCAAAAATAAATTATGTTCATGTGTTCTATTTTTCTTGTACATACTCATGAATTCAAATCAATAAAAACAAATCTCAAGAAAACTTGTAATAGGTAGATAAACAGAGATATAATAATAACAATAATAGAAAGATTTATTAAGAAGACATTGCTGTTTTAGTTGACCATACTGAAGTATGCATCCTGTGTTAGCTCTCAAGACAAAGCCTCAGAGTCATACTTTCCTAGCATAAAAAATAAGAATGAAAGATGCCATTATTCGCCAATCCATTTTACAAAATTTCATTTATTCAGCCATTCATCCATAAACAAAACTATTGAAAGTCTTTATTCTAAGCCCTCAAAGAAGCTTTCCTTCAGATCAATTTATTTGAACAATTGCTTAGCAAAGCATAGCATGTTGTAAATATTCCACATTCACAGAAATACATTGCTTAAGGAGAAAATAAATACTATGTTATTTTTCAGTTTGTTCATTGAAAAATCAAAAAAGCATCTGTTTAAGGGAAGACAAATGGACTCTTTTTTGCCAGGGACTTTTCAACAAAAACACTAGAAAGGAGACCTTTCATTTAGAATCAATAAAAGTCAACATAACAAACAACATTTTGTTCCTTTAGCAAGATAGTCTATTTCTTCTCAGGAACCAGTATCTAAGAAATAAGGATGGAAGAGAAAGATGTATTGTTCAGAGCAATTAAACTGAAAACATTCATAAATAAAAGCTGTGGCTTTGTGTCAGTTTCAGACACAGTTCTTGGACTCAACACTGAGGCATGATAACTATAAAGCCTCAATAAAGTGAGGTATAGCATTGTAAATCAGTTTGTAAATCTAATCTGAGTTTGATTTCAGTTTGAAGCTTGAATGGAAATATTCAAGTTGGAAAAAAAAGTAATTTGACCATTTAACTGTTCAGCTTTTTATTTTAATCATTTAAAAAGCTTTTCATTAGTAGTCACATAGCAACATCAGGAATATTTTTAATATGTATATTCTTTAAAGTATAAAATCACCTGCTCTTATCTATTTAACTATTTTTCATGCCAGGTGTTTCTTTCTCTGAGTCCTCCAAAAGGTACCTGAATGCAATTCTAGTCTTCCTTCATATTCTTCATTTACATCTATCTTTTATCTTTGCACTTCTCCTCTATCCGGAAAATATTTATTTGAGTTAAAGTAATTTTTCTGCTTTTTTATACTTGTTGTATGTATTACTTTTAGTTAAACTTAATAGTTGATTCTCTGTGACCATTTGAAAATTGGAACAAACATACATTTAGGTGATATCTCAATTCCTTACAATATTGTTACAATTTATTATGAGTTAGCATGCTGAAAGCAAAAGAGATTTCTTGAGGAATATGATTACTGATACTTTTGAAAGTATATACCTGTTTTCTCATGGTTTGTGTATTATTAAAAATTAAAATTTCATAATGCACGAGACAAAAACTGTTTTAAATTACAAAAACCCACAAGTATAAAATGCTTTCAGCACAAATTGGAAGATTTTTTATCAAAATTAATATATCTTTAGTAAGTGCTTTGTCTGTATCAATATAGTAAATTATTTAATTTCTTTCTGTATTAAAAAATTACAAACTTTTATTTCTAGTATTAAATTCTGTCAATCTTAGATGAAGATGAAAATTAATACAGAAACAAGAGTCGGTCACATTGCAGAAGATGAGACACTATGCTGATCCCTTATGCCACATCTGCATTATGTTTCTTCCTCATGGAGAACAAGAAACTTTAGAAGATGTGGTGGACTGAATATAAGAACTTCTGTGGATGAGTTTCTGCTTGGCACAAAACAGACATTCACCTCAAACTAAATGGAAATAGTACCTATTGCCTATTCAACATCAAGTCATTCAAAATTCCAGCAAATGTAGGCTAGGCATACATAGTGCCACATCTTTATTTAAATAGCACTGATAGTTGGAGGATGTTGGGTTATGGGGAAGTAGTTTTCTTCAGAACAATATCGTCTAATTGCATTCCCATAGTCCATGAAATTAGATTATGTTAATGGACACAAAAAAGCATTTTTTTTAACACAGAATGCTATAAAAGATGGATATGAGTTGGCAACAAATTGAAGATCTAAATAGTTGTATTACTAGTTTCAATATTTGTGAGTTTTCCATTCTTCTTTTTAGCTTTTTTATGTTTTTGTCTTCACAATCTAAAATAGTGTCTAATTTTAAGCTCACAATTTAGGATCATTAGTCATATTGCTAATATGAAATCATTCACTCTACCTAATTCTAAGAATTTTAGTCACTTAGTTAGAGCCTCAAAAATAGACTATAACTTCTACAGTCTTTCTTTTATAGCTAGGGAATGGAATTTTCTTTTTACCAATTTATCTGCTCTAGAATTTATAAAATTCTAAAACAAACACAAAATACAGGTCTCATTGTGCTTGCATTGTATTACTGAGCATCTTCTGCTGTGCAATTCAGTGGGAACAGATGACTCTGAGTAAATGTGTACTGTTGACAATGACATGACCATTTCAAGAACCACCTTCCCTGGATCAGCACCATGGAAATGGCAAGCCTTCCTTTGGTCTCTCTGTAAGTGATTAAAGTACTTGAATAAAAAAACTGCTGCAGTTTTCTCCTGTCAGACGACTGCCATTTAAGACTATTCCTGACGGAAACCTCCCATTGGAGAAGTCTACATACATCTGCCATGATCTACAATAGTAGAAAAGTATGGAATTCCTGTGTTACATAGTCATTGCTGCTGTATCAAAGCATGTACATCTCTCCAAGTAGCAGATTGTCTTCAACTGTGTTCATGTGTTGGTCTTTTTTAAAAGAAAACTGTATTTTTACACCAGTTGTATTTCCAGGACTAATTTACAGAACAATTTTTCATATGTTTTATAGACAAGTAATGTTTTCCTGTGAGTATACATTATCTTTTGTTCATTCATCTATCTTCTTGTGAACTTGAGTCTTGATAGTAATTATGGTATCATAAAAATATGCTATCATTAATATTTTTATTAATATTTCAATTTCAAGAAGACTTACATATAACAGCAGCAACTATAGTAAAAACTGTAAAAGAACTAACTTGGAACTATAAGAGACTAGACAAATTGCAGTTTAAACTAGTTTATTCAAGGTTATAAATTTTGCAATAAGAGAAAAATGTATTTAATGAATTTATGACTATATTTTATGTTTATATTTCAAAATGTTGCCTAAATATTCACCCATGTTTGATATAATAAAAACAATTTACTTTGTACATTATAGTATACTAATTATTTTACTATATTAATATATTTGAATGTATCTGGTAAAGAATAGATGTTATGTAATTATGACACATTTAAATCACATTTACTAAATATTTCTTATTTGTACAAGAGACATTGAAATACATTTGCTTGTGGATATTGTGAATAATGGAAGCGCATAAGCTGACTACTCTTTTCCAGAATTCTTAGGGTCTCATATAGTTAATCAATTGAAGTTGAATAAGTTAGATACTCCTAATCCAAGTTATACAGTATTTGAATGCACATAAAAGGTGATTCAGTGTAAATGCAAAAAAAATGTGTCAGATGTTTAACATGTGGTAAAAATATCTTCATATGTCCTTCACTGTCTGCATAATATATGGTTTGATATATAAACAAATTTGTTTTAATACTCAAAAGATCTCAGAAAAAAGGTTTTCAAACCTGTGATTTTTTTAACTTTAGTAAAATGTATAAAGTACTGATTCACTTATATGATAGTAAAGAAGGTATTGCAACTTGCTTATAGAGAACAACATGGGAAGTGCACAACATTAGTGTTTCATATTATGTTTTCTCAAGATGTATATGAAGGAAATATGAAAATGAAGAATAAATAAAAATGTCATATTTTATCATCCTACATTAATATGTTTCTTCCAACCCTTAGAGAATTTGTTTTTTAAAGTTTCTTTCAACTTGTTGCATACTGTCGGTAAATTCTTATTATAACACACACATATAGAAAAACATTATCTTCAGCCAAGAAGATGGAAGTGTTCATATTTAAGAGGCAGTGCAGGTTGTGTTGGTTTCATGTGTGAGATCAGACACACACTACCAGATGCCACACGAGAGTTTATTCAGGAGAGTTGCCAAGTGGGTAGGAAGGAGAGAATTAGAAGAGAGAGACAGACATTCACTTGGCAGCTCCTTTTAACTAGCCATACCTAGGGCCGTGCCCTCCATACACATCTTGTTGTACATGCCAGTAATTCTCATCTCACTTGGTGCCATGTTGGGTTTACAAAGTGGCTCCTATGTGCTGGGAATCCTTACATCTCACCCTTAAGTTTATTATAAAAAGAAAGCCAGACTTCTGTAGGTGGGCAAGGGTGTATGGATTGGACCAGAACAGAGTCAAAGGATCTCTCAAGGCTGCTTCAAGCTGTCTTAAGAGTGAAGTTTGTCTATACCAAAGATATGTTTTGGAGGCTGATCTGCTGATTTTGAGGCTCATTTCCTGTAGACCAGGTGAGTTTAAAGCTTGGGATGATGAATTCTGAATTTCTGGAGCTCAGAACAAAACTGAATTAGTAAGAGAACATTAGGAAATGACATATAGTAAGGGTACTCTGCTATTTCTGGGTCTGGAGCTCAGATTAAGGGAAGAGGGGGAAAAAAAGGAAAGAGAAAGACGGTTTGAAATTGGGACATGTATTATCTTAAGTTAGGCTTTTGTCTGTACTTTGAATAGACCCCAAAGTAGCTGTTTTTGTGTTTCTTCCTTCTTGTGGACTCCGGCTGTGCAATAAAGTTTGTGGGTCCCTGCTAAGTCGGGGGATAGGTAGAGGTTAAAATGTCTAGTGTTTTTTGTTTGCCAAGGTTAAATGACTTCTGGTTCCTTTTCTCTGGTCCTTGGGGATGGGAGTAATTGTCTATTTTACCTGTTTTCAGCCCTAAAAATGGCTCCTGGTTCCTTTTCTCTAGTCCTCAGGGTGTGGTGGTCAACTGTTTTCCAATATTAAGATGGCTTCTGGGTTTTTTTATTCTCCAGAAGTGGCAGCTGGAGAATTAGTCTATAGGGAAGGGTGTAGTACAAAGTTTCTGGTCCGGACTTTCGGGTCTAACCTCAAGTTCTAGGCCCACAGACCCCCAGACCCGCAGTCCCACAGAGACACACAGATGCTTTCAATAGTTTTAGGCTGATCAGCCTCAGGCCCAAGCATATTATTTGCTAGCTCTGTACCCTTCACCTAACCCATGTCTCTTGTTCTGTTCAGCCATGTGGCTTGGTACCTTTTGTTAGGGCAGCATAGTTGTCCTCTGCTTCTTCCAGGCCTCTCTCTGGAATTCTGTCTGGAATTCTGCTCTCAGAGATTTTCTTATTCTGGTAGCCCCGCCTACACTTTCTGCCTGCTTTTGGCCAATCAGCTCTTTTTATGAAACCAGTGGGTGGGACAATTATTTACCATGAAACAATACAATACCCCTACAGAAGGGGAAGGGGGAGGCAAAATACCTTGGAGCTTAATGTTTTCTGTGACCATCTCAACTTCGGCTCTGAGAAACAGGCTGGAATGGAAAACTCAGACAGTACATTTTAAGAAAATGTGTCTCATGGCACAAGAATTCTGAGTGTTCTACACTCGGGAGAGGGGGTTCACATGAGAGGCTAGAAGAGAGTAGGGGTGTCTAGTACTGACAGGTTGAGTAGGTAGCAAGAGAAGAAAGGGTGAGACTGGAGCAGCTGAAGTAACTGTTTAGGCTGGATTCAGGTTAATGGGGTGACATAAAGAAATAAAAACTCCTACTTTAACTAAAAAATCCTTTCCTGTTAGGGGTATAGGGCACCCAAGTGAGTGGGTGATAGGTGTATCTCTGAAAATGTAATTAAGTGGTGGTGTCTGATGAGGCAAGAATTGTTTGCTTCCCACCCCAACAATGGAGTGGCTCTAGAGATAGAACTCCAAAACTCTGCAGGACTGAGTATTGTGGCACCAGTGTCTAGAAGGAAGGCAAAGGACCACCTGATACTGTTATGACTATTCAAGGTTCCCTTTTCGTGATGGAAATGGTTGGGTTAGGAAAGCCCTGGAAGCATCAACAGCCCATGGCTAGGCCTAGAAGACTACCAGGGAGTGGTCCATGTGGAATATCCCCCTGCCATGTGGGGCTTTGGAACATTCACTTAGACCAGTGTTTCCCTTGATGGCATCCAGGACAAGGCTTGAACAGCCTCTGTGAGGCTGGGCAAGAGCAAGGCCAGTAGCTGAGTTGGCCACACTTAAGCATGCACTGAGAGGTCTAGGTCTGCCATGGGAGATGACGACAAATCTGGTCAGATAGCTTTTGCCAGCAGGAAGTATCTTTCCTGGCGTATTTTCTCATTTCTCCTGCAATATACCTAAAAAGACAGCACTAAGACTTCTGCCTGTGGAGTCAGTTGTCTGCTCTCAAGAGGTGTGAGTTTAACTCTGATGTCTGGGTAGCTCTGTGTAAAAAAATGGGTCATGATAAGTTGCCTTCTTTCAGTGTTCTCAGGATCTAAGTTAGCATAGTGTGAGAGCGCCATTGTGAGACATTTAAAAACTGAGACAGATGCTCCTGTTTATTTTATACTATCTCCTACATTGTTTCAAAATTGACAGGCTTCAGAGCAGCTCTAAGCAGACTTGCCAGAAAGCAGGTCACAAAATTGTCTCTAGCTAAGACCTACCTTGGTGTGATATTAATTCATTGGGGTCTATATATGGGCCAGCCTCAGCTCCCAGGGATGTGTTACATTTGTCTAATGAACCTCATCTACATGAGTTCTGACCTATTCCCAAACTTGCCTTCACTCAAGAGCCCTTTTTTTTTTTTTTTTCCTACCTGAGATAGTTTTGGCAGAGGAAACAGGGTGTAAACTTTTACTATCCCATCTACTCCAGCCACTTCCTGCAAAGGGAGAACTGGATCAGGATTCTTAGGAGCAAGTGACTGGCAAGGTAAATCTAAGCTGCAGGTTTGGAGTTCCCGGAAAGGAAGAAGTTGGAAGAGTTGCATGTAATCATTGAGATTTGAAAGGTGGAAAGACCCTTTTAGAGAAGGATTTTTTCTGGTGGCTAGAAACAGATGTCAGAAGAACAGAAAGCCAGAAGAGAAAGTTTAGAGCTGAGATATGAAATATAGGGGAACTCTTTCCTTCTGCCCATATACTTGCAAAGGTAGCTCCCATAAAATATCAGGGTCAAGCAAGCCAATTAGGAATTAGGCAGCTATTTTGCAGCTAACTTAGACCTTTTCTTTGTGGAAAAATAAAAACAAAAGCTTGGTGGTGTCTAGGTAAAGCAAGAAGTCTAAGTGGCTTGAGCATATCAAAAATGCATCCTAGAGGTAAGGATGGGGAGACATTTTCTGCTGTCTAATTCTCTATTATTGAAGCCCAGAGGAGAGGGATTCCACTGCTAAATCTGGGTCTTCACCAAGCCAATGAGTGGTTCCAGGGGACAATGCTAACTACCTAAGTAACTCGTCAGCTCTTAGCAGTACATGTTAGGACAAAACCCAAAACAATGCTAGCCACCAGGAGAGTGGACATAAAAACCATGCTAGGTATCACTAGATGTTCGTCAACACTTATGATAGACTTGAGGGCAAAACCAGAACCAACACTTGCCCCCTAAAAACTCTTTATTTCTCTGGTGCAGGTGTAAAACCCAATGCTAAGCCACCACAGGGACTTGTTAACACCTAGAGTAGGTGTTAGGGCAGAGCCTTGGGGATAGTGTCCAGGAACAGAGTCCAATGATCTGAGCTGGGCTTCAAAAGCAGGGAAGGCCAGAAATGAGTGTCTGATAAGAAGGAAGAGCTGTAACCAGTGAAGATCAAAAGACTAGAGTCCTACTGGAAAGCTGGATGATGAACAGTCTTTTCTGGAGGCCATGGTTCATATTTATGCTGACTGGAAAGGGGAAAACTTACCAATAGAGGCTGGTGGTGTTTGAACAAGCTGTGGTGGGGAAGATGGAAGGTGACCTCGCAGTGAGTCCCCCGGATCAGGATTTCCTGGCCTATGTGCACCTAAGCCCAGGAGAGAGCCTATAGGAGTCATGGCACCATAATGCTAGTTTGGAGGGTGAGGTCAGAGACACATTCTACAAACACACTACCAGATGTCACAAGAGAGTTTATTGAGGAGAGTTGCCAAGCAGGTATGAGGGAGAGAAACAGAAGAGAAGGAGAGACAGACTTTCATATGGCGTCTCCTTTTAAGAGAGCAGGTGGGCATGGATTTACATAGCCATTCCTAGGGGTGTGCCCTCTTACATAGTATGTTCTGCCGGTGCCATGTTGGGTTTACTACATAGCTGCTATGTGCCGGGAATCCTTAAAGGTTGTAAGGCTGTTTATGTCAGAATTCAAAAGAATAGAAAGGTTGTTTTTCTGAAGGAAGGTTAAACTTAAGAGGAGTATATGGTAGGATAGCTGGTTAACTTCATAGTCTTAAATGTTCTCAAGTTAGACCATTAAATTGGCTCCCAGGTGTGACAAAAGTTTGGTCTCTGAGGGCAAAAGAAATTTCCAGAAAAAATGTCACTGCACATGAAAGCAATAATTAATCACTCACTAAGTCATGTTTTATATTGCCAATAATCCAAGATAAAGCAAGCAAGTTGGTTATCCACACATTAGCTAATATTTTACTTCATAATTTATAATATAAGTCTTAAATATATTAAATAATTTGGAAAAGTAATTTTTTGCATTATTTTAAGTTATATGAATATATGTGCTTGTAAACTAATGCTTGAGCTACCATGAAATTTAATTGGCTTTCTAATTAATATGCTTACATTATGTTACTTCTCTGATTACTAGTTATTTCTTGAGTAAACATACAATAAAATAATATACTTCAAAATTTGTTAAAACAGATGATTGGTTTAATTGAACATTTTCCTCTTGGATGGGCAAAGATTGATAACTTCAATATGGAAGCACTTCTTCTGAGTGAAAATTAGTCCAAGAAATTACAATGTGATACATAATAGATTTAGGGAGAGATCAGAGAATGGAATAATTAATTACCTTCAAAAGCTGTCATTAAACAAGAAGAAATTAAATGCAATTGAAATATCTGAGACAAATTATTGGTTGTCAAAACTATATAATAAGTTGTGACCTATCATACTCAAGGTAAGACTATTATAAACATTAAGAGTAGTTCATTTGAGACTAGGCATAACTGTAAAGACGCTTTTACACAGGACTAGATACAATTCCTAGCACCAATGTGAGGGCTCACAACTATCTCTAACTTCACTTCAAGGAGACTTAATGCCCTGGTTTCCTGGGGCATCTAAGATGTGCATTGTACATGTACATACATGCAGAAAAAACTCTTCTACATATGATTCCATTTTATTCCTCTTGTTGAAAATAAACTTTTTTCTCATCTTACATAACCTGACATGGTTTTACCTCCTCTTACGCATCCAAATTTATCCCAACCTCAAACACATTTGAATTTATTCCCTTTCTGTCATTAGAAAACAAAGAAGCAAGAACAAAACAAAACAGAACAAAAAAACAGGCTTTCCATGCGATAGTGATAAAAGATAATAAATTATAATAAAATACAACAAAACCTAACACATTGGAGTTTTTATAGAGAAAAACACAAAGGAAGAAAAGGAACCCAAGAGAAGGCACTAGAATCAGAGAAATGTTTGTTCAAATACTCAGGAATCACATAAAAACACTAAATTGGAAGTCGTGATATATTCTGGTGTAGAGCTCTACAGGCCCCATTTATGTTGCCTTAGTTTCTATGGGCACATATGAGCTCTTATTACGGTGATTTAGAGGCCTTATTTTTCTTGGTTTTCTCTATTTAGCTCTTACATTCTCTTTACCTTCCCTTCCATGGGATTACCTTAGCTCTGAGTGAAAGGGTCTGGTCATTTTGTTTGTGGTCGTGGACTTCAGTGTTTCTCACATTCGCATCATTTCTTGCTGTGGATATCTCTATTTCTTCCTGTTTCCTGAAGGAGAAAAAAATCTTTTGTTGATGATGGCTGAACAAGTCACTGATCTATCTATATAGCAGGATGTAATCAGAAGTCGTGTTATTGCTATGTTTTTGTTTGTTTTTTTAGCACAGTGATATTAGTTTTAATCAAAGGCCACTCTGGATTGTGATCATCCTATCAGTGGCAAGGATGGGTTAAATCTTGTAGAGTAGACCACAAACTGAATGATAGATTTGTTGGTTACCTCCACAAGTTTTATCCACCATAGCACTAGCCTGTCTGGAAGGTAAGATATTATTGTAGAGAGAAAGATTTGTGATGAGTTTGGTCTTTATGTTCTTCTTTTGGTAGCTTATAGAATATCTTCCTGTATCAAGAAGCTAGAACATAGAAGTGAAGGCTCCTTGTAGGCACCAGCTTGACTGATCTGTGCTAAAATTGTTGTATAGGTATCGTCTTTAGCATTGAGTCCTTGTTTTCAGTTTGTGGAAAGCAACCTACAGTTTTAACAATAGCCTGAGCTGTTTGGGTATCTCCATGTGACCCAGTTAGTCAACATCCTAAGTATACACAACTCAGTCCTGTAATTGAAAGCTACATCTGGTGGCACGGGACAGGAAGTAGGCATTTTGTTATTCAGCTAAGGTTTAATAAGACATCCTATCTCAGTTTCTACTAAAATTCCTACTTGCAGAAAATGTTTGTTTGTTTGCTTACTTCCCTGTATGTTTTGTTGTTGTTGTTTATTTTAGTTATTCCATTTTTTTTTTAAATGGTACATCTTGTGAATTGGAAAGAAGCAAACTAATGGAAGAACGATTGGAAACATGACATGACTTCAGAGGCAGATTGAAAAAGGCTAGGATTTCTCTGAGACAAGGCTTCCTCAAAATTGAGTCTTTTTGAGGAGAAAGGCAGTAACCTTTGCTTAGAAATACTTAGTTTATCCTGATACTTAGTAGCACCTATGTTCCAATATGGAAGACACACTGAGAAAAGGCCACATGTCCTCTATATCCTTAAATATCATAGACACATTGACTTTCAAAATAACAGAGACCAGACTTGCAGAGTTAATGTTTTTTTTTTTTTTTTTTTTTTTCCTGTTTTATCTTGGGATCAAAAAGAGCTCAATATGATATATTTTTTAATTTCCTTACTCTGAGAAAATATGTGAAGGAGAGGTAGGGGCCTGTACCAAACAGGGCACCATCAAACCAAAACAAGGTTTGCATTCACTCCTACATGATACTGTCCTTTACATGCTCTGGGTAAGTCACTCTGCATCCTTCTTATTCACCTTTCTTCACTGGTAAACTGCAAATAATTTTCCAGAAAGAAACACTGTCACTAGTCAAAAGTCTGACAGTAGCAGTCCAAGTTCAGCCACACACTGTTGGTGAGTTACAGAGAATACCAAAGAATGAAAATGACTGCTTCTCCTATTTTCAATAAGATTTACAAATCTGAGCTGATCAACCTTCTACACTAGTATGTTAACCGACTCAGAAACTTACAAATTATGTAAAATATAATCAGAGATATCAAGTGATGAAAAGAAAAAGAAATTCGTGTGCCTATATTAAGTGATTCTTAACAAACACAGTAAGATTAAAAAATAATATAAAAAAAAAAAACTAAAGAGTTTGTAGATTTGTATTCACTGTCTACATGGTCCACTTGTTTGAGAATTTTCTTCAACTTGGACTGATGAGTAGATGTTCACTAGCTATATAAAGTTCATTGATACTAGCTTTTCTGTCAGGTATAAAATAACATATTTTGCATATTTTGAAATAGAAAGTTGTTGAATGGGTAACCGAAGAAATCTATTTCCCATATTGCCTTCTTCAGATTCTTAACGCACAGGATTTCTATTTTAAAGATAAAAAAGAAAAAAAATGCTGCTGAGGTTTGCTTGAGGAATCATTTAGCTAAACTGGGTTAGAATAATGCTGTTTTCTGTCTTTGCTGTTCGATTTGTCTGAGAGATGAGAAAGGGAAGAAATCATAATAGTTCATGTGCCAAATAAAAAGAGAGAGCACAGATAACCACTATCACTGTTGCAGATGGCTAAAAGAAGCTTACTAACTAACAGATTAAAAAAAGAAAAAAAAAAAAAAAAAGACGTCTCAGAGTCTTATCAGCAAATTCAATTACAAATGCAAAGCCAGGAGGTTTATAAACACTAAGCTAAAATCAGATTCTGATCATTTGGAGGCAGCCAGGTTGCTTTTCAGAGATCTAAGCCTCAGCTTGATGAGACAGAAGGAAAATGGAAAGCATATATTCTTAGGCAGGAGGGTTACATTTAAAATAACAAATTAGGTCTACATGGAGGAGCTTAGCAAGCAGATTGTCCCAGCAGGCACCCTCATTAGGACAGTTCCTTGAAGCTGTGGATTGTTAGCATAAATAAGAAAGAGATACCTAGGTGATAGTCTTTACATGCAAGCATTCATCTTCAAGCTAAACTGTCCTTTGAAGAATTATGGGGTTCACAGAAACTGATTCTTTGGTATACTCTAAATATGAAGCACAATAAGTATTAACACAATCTGCAAATGAGCAGTGCTTGTTCCAAACTAAACTGTTTGTGAACTATGTTTTCTGTCTTTTGGGATACTTAAATGTATAATTTACAAAGGATATTTTAGTTTTGAAAAGTGGGGCATTTATGTAGCTTTTGACATGAGCTAAAGTCTTACTTTAGCTATAACACCTTCATTCCAAAATCCTGTATCGTGTTTAACCACAAATCTCCAAATTTCTTCTTTGTCTTAAATAAGTATCCTTACTTTTGAAATGCAAAAGAAATTAAAATGACTCTCATCATGTGTAGTATATATGGTGTATCTACAAATGAGGCCTTGGAGAAACTGAAGAACCTACTCTGTCATTCTTTACATTCGGCCCCCTGCTATAGTGTCCCTCCTTGAGTCTAAAGTGAAGCTTTTATAATCAAGTGTCAGTGATCTTTGGTCTTTTGTTTGACTGCACAGCTTTGCAGGCCTTTGCCCAGCTTTTACACAGGTTCTGGTGATTGAAGCTCAATTACTCAAACTGCTACTAAAAGTCTTATCTACTCAACCTTTTCCCAAGTACTCATCACATTAATTTTTAGATTTTTTTAAAATTTTTCAGCCTTTTGCTCACTGATGTGATATTAACCTAAAGAAACTCTTTAGAATATTGTGGACTTTAAAAACTGATGTTATTGAATGCATCAGAAAATTATTTTTATAATAAAATTTACGTGTTATGTGTATTTTTGAAATATGTATTTTAAGATATATGGTCTATTTTTTAAAAAAAATCTCATTATATGGTATGTTGCATAATGTTAATTTATCTATGGAAAGATGTGTTATATTTGTTTATGATGCAATTGTTGAATGATGTAAAGATATCTGTTTAATTGTAAAAAAAAATGTGTTAATTTTTTTTTCTCTTGTCTGCCTAAGGCAACTGAGTGGAATAATGAAGAGTTAAACTGCCAATGCCTAGACAGAAGAGGGATAGACCAGGTTGGCAGGCAAAGAGAATGAATAGAAAAAGAAATAAAAGAATAAACTACAGGAAAAGAGAGGAAAGAATGGGGGAGAAATATAGGGAGACAACAGAACCAGTCAGATATGAGACGCAGTTAAAGTAAGATAAACTGAGTAAGAAAAGGTAAAGATACCTGTTTCAAAGAGAGAAACATGTTAGTTTAAGTTAAAAGAGCTGGTAGAAATGGAGCCTAAGGTAGGCTGAGCATTCAAAACCTATAATATGTCTTCACCTCATGAATTGAGAGCTGGTCTGTTGTCCAAAAGAGAAAGCTTGGTACAATGATTTTATTAAATAGTTAAAATTTATACATTGAATCAACATATTTTAAGGGCTGCTTGTTAATAAAAGAGTAATTTTCCATTTTCAATGAGAGTAAAGATTTCCCTTCTAATGTTACTCCTATCAGATCTTTAATTTTAAAATATTTAAAAATCTTAAACATTTTATAAATCATATAACAACTTACACATGAAAGCAATGATAACTATTTAAATGACTAATATCGAAGTCAAACAGCTTAATAATAATATGAAGAAGAATATTTAAGGACACTTTTCTTTAAAAAAATATCTCTGCCTCCTTGCTAGATGATATCTTGTGTTGATTTGTATCCATAGTCATAATCAATAAATATTAATTTTCAATATGTAAATTTTCACAAATTACTTATATTTGCACAGAAGAAATATGTGTGGCTGCTCAGCACATTTGTATGAGTGAATGTTGACTACCATTATTGCCCATTTCCCTGATTGGTCATTACCCTCAAGTTCCCCCTGTTGTTTTTGGACAAGAAAGCATACTTTCTGCTCACTTGATCAGTTTAAAATTAGGAAGAATTGATTTCAGAAACAAAATATTCTTAAACCCGTTTTTCAATGTTTAAAGCAAAAAGCCAATGAATAAATTTTAAAGTCTGAGAAGGTAATGAATATACTGAAATATTGATGGTCTAAGCTGCTAACTCTAATTTACACCAGCAAGAGTGATCAGCAAGAACATGAGAGGAAAGATACACTTGCGCGTTCTCTCTCTCTCTCTCTCTCTCTCTCTCTCTCTCTCTCTCTCTCTCTCTCTCTCTCTCTCTCTCTCTCTCTGTCTATCTCCTCTCTCTTATTTACTAACATTTGTGAGAAGAATGAACATCAAAATAATTTTATAATGTACTTGTAGAAATTATTGTTATTTAACAGTGTAGTAGATTAAAACCATTTAGCAGCTTAAAAACAATTTGTGCAACGAAATAATCAATTTAAAACACAGTCCAATAATAGAGATCTGTGAGGAAAGTTCTGAGGGCTTGGGAGAGCACGCCAAAGAAACAAAGCAAGAAGCTTGAGACCAGATTTTCTTCTACATCACAGAAGTGTTCTTGTAATGTGCTCTTATTACACTACAAGGTTTAGTAGATAGAACTAATTTTGCTTGATATTATTTATTACAATTGGCTATTGTTATTTGTTTGTATGCATCTATGAAAAACATGTTTGCTTTCTGCACCTTATCATCCACATGGGATTTGCCTGCCATGTGCCACTTTCCTGTGTGATGTACACTTTGGCATCTCTTCTACCCCTCAGACTAGACATTGTATAATGTCATGAATAAAGTTTGCTATTGCATGAGACTGCACTCTGCCTCATTTTTAGACTCCACTATCCCATGTGCAGTTAGAGTGGTAACCACCTAAGTTGGTTTACATTTTGCGATTGTAGTTGAGAGCAATTCCAGTTTTGATGTGAGGTTTGCCATTTGTTTATAACACTTATACCTCATAGGAACATCAAATGAATGTTTATAGTCAAATTGAAAACACGATTTGAAAAATGAACTGAACTTTGCTGTCTGTGTATCTTATCACCTGGAATTAGATTCTGATTAGTGTTTTTCTGCTTGCTGGCCATTTGTTTCTGTGATTTTGTATTTGCTTGAGGAAGAGGCTCACTATGCAATCCTGTCTATCTTGAAACTCAATATGTAGAAAGGCTGGCATTCAACTCCGAGAGATATTCCTTCCTCTACCTGCAGAGTGCCTGTATTCAAGGTGTAAACCAGCACACAAAATTAATTTTTAATAAAATATTATTGTATTTCATTTACTTTTTGAATTATGATATAATTACAGTATCTGCACCTTACTCTTTCTCTTCTGAACCCTATCTACCTTTACTTTATTCCCCTAAAATTTATGGCCTTTCTAAATAGATTGTTGTTACACCATTAATTAGTCACTGATACACCACACACACACACACACACACACACACACACACACACACACACACACGTGTTTATTTGTAAATATGTACAAACTCCTCAGAGGTTCTTTTTTTTTTTGTTTTGTTTTGTTTTTTTGTTTTTTTGGTCAAGTTCTTTCTCTGAAAAATGAAAAATGGCATAAACTACACCAGCAAAGTCTGTTAAACTTTTCATATAAAACACAAATTCCTTTGAAGATAATTCTTCACATTATAAAATATTTTATTTGCTTCTCAATATAATGCTAGTTTAGAGTTTCATTTTCTTTTTAATTTTTATCTACTATACAACATTAGAATTTTTTCTTGGCATATTCTGTGTGTGTGGATGTCTACCTGTGTAAAGGAGGAATATCATTTCTTTTCCTTAGGTCTTCTACATTAACGGAATAGCTGTGGTTCTTAAATTTAAGGGTCAGAGTTTCCTTGTGTCTCAGTTAACATTGCCTAAGGGATTCTTTCCACTGCAAAATTTTCCCATTCAATCATAGCATACTCTGAGGGCATTTGCCACGGTCTTGACAAGTTGAGTAAATGGTTAGTTAAAGCCAGAGGTGAAGGTTAATAAGGACAAGACAAGGTGGCTAGATTAAAAGCAAACCATCAGTTATGACTGGTCTGTTAAGGAATGACTAGTTGGGTTCAAATAGAGCAGAATTGTAGCTGTCAGGTAATAGATTTACAAGCATGGATTTTGACTCTGCAGTAATAGGCAATTAAAGTCAAAACTATTTTTGTACAGTTAATTTCTGGATATGAATGCCTGTTGTCATTTTCCCATCATATTTATTGACAATATAGGAGCACTAACAAAGCAAATTATTAAAGGTGTAAAAAATCAAGGGTAGAGAAAATGAAGAGAGGAAAAGTTGCAATACTCACATGCTCAATGTAATGAATCTGAGGAATGTTATCCTAGCAGAGAAGAAATCTGCTAAGCGGTCCTCTTACGAGAAATGGTCTTGGTCTTCACTTAAAATGGTTTTAACCGTGTTCTTTCGGTAATCTAAAATCTTGATTTTTCATGAAGAAAAATACAAAAATATTTTAATTTTTGGAATCCAGCAATAAATAATTAAGTGTTTCAAATATTAAGAATTTATTTATTTGGTTGTATGTTTTATTTTTCCATAAATTCATTACAGGTTTTACTTACCCATATTTATAGTTCAAAGCTGTAGTATTAATATATTAATTAAATTATTTTATTTACACAACCAATTTTTGATTGAATTAGATAATACTTTCTTCAGCTTTCCAAAATTCTTCCAGCATTCAGTAAGTAGCAGTGATAGGTTTGTATAATTGAAAATCATAACATCATCCACACAGTCATTAACATTATGTTAATGACAACATATTAAGCAGTCCCCAAACAATAGAAATCTGCCTATATAATTAATGAGTTTCTTTAATCTATCTAGTCTTCAATTTTTCACAAATGAATAACAATTTTTAAAACATTTGATCATAATGCAATCTATTCCCTTGAGCTTATATCTTGATGAAAGTAACCAATGCCGTCAATTCATTCTCTGAAGACACTAAATGTTAGATGCCACAGGGATTCACCTGCTATTGTGAATTACTTGTACTACCAGAAAGCCTTTTCTAGTAACTATTGTTCTGAAAATCCTCATTTGAAATTTTTATAAATATGAGTAAGTATCACTGCATGGCAATGCATCCAGCATCTTAAATTGAATGTGTAAGTAATTGGCACAGCAAGGTGAACAGAATATCAACCAAAAAATAAATAATTGTTAATTTCAGTTCATGTCAATTATGTAACCACACTATATATTTGTATTATCATAAACAAAAATTTCCTTACAAAATTAATAGAATTTAAAATTGTATCTTGTAACAAGTAAATTTCAATTAAACTTTTTATGTGTCTTAGAAATAGGCTGTGTTTGTATTCTAATATTCAGACTAAGGAAATAAATATAGTCTATTAAATCAAATTTCAAATAGTAAAGTGCTTATCTGAAATCATTATATATATTATTCTTAATCTCATTTACATAGTTATGTCATGTAATTTTTCAAGTCTACTTATAAGTAAAAGTGTCATATGTAATCATATGATATAAATATATATTTCATTTATTTAAATTAAATGTTTAAGACGTTTTAACTAATTCACTTACAAATGTTCAATAATTTTTATTAACTTTTGAGGATTGTATATAAATCCCATATTTTCCCAAACTGTTTATAGGTCAATTTCAAATTATCTACATCCATTTATTTGTCCAATTTATTTATTTTCTTGTTTACTAAAACTTATTAGTGACAACGTCATATCTAATTTCAACTACAAATACCAGTAAGTGCTATGGAATACAGAAAATTTAAAAAAAACAAGTAGAAAGTTAAACCAGTCAAAATAATTTTTTTTGTAGTTAATAATAAAATGGTAATTACATAACCTCTTGAATACATGTATCAGAAAAATTAATGAACATATTCAAAATAGTTTTGCTATTTTTCCTTTGATAATGAATAATACAATTTTATGTTTATGTTATTAAATGAAATTCAGGTGTCTCTTCTAGCTAACTAAATATAATTAAAGATAGCAGACGTACTTAAAATTTCTTACATACTAAAAGATGAATCATTCAGAAATATTTTTTTTTCTTGTAATTAGAATGAGATTTGAAATGCTTTGTGTCTTGTTTCTGAAAGCTGGGTGGATACATGACTAACCTAGAGCTTTTAGATTTGTATCATAAATATTCTGAATGTGTGTATGAAAGAGGTTACTTGTGATACATAGAGCCTTCTCATGACACTGTGAAGTAGGTTGACATTATCACTGAGGTACTTATCACAATAAGAACACTAAAGTAGAGATCATGAGTGTTGCTAACAGGTCTGTTCTTCATGGCTTGTTCAGACTGCATATTATAAAACTCAGATCCAACTGCTCCGGGTCATCCTCACATACAGATTGGCTGGCACCTTCCATATCAGTCACTAATAAAGACAATCCCACAGGGTCAAATACATCCTGATCTCATTAAGACATTTTCTCTATTGAAATGCCTTCTTCATAGGTGACTATAGTTTGTGTCAAGTTCAGATGCACAAAGGCAACAGAAATACCCCAACCAGTTCTCCTGTATTAGATATTTCTTTTTCTCTTCTCTCCTCATCTTTACCATCATCCTGATGCTTTACCATTTCCCATTCCCTGTGTGAAATAAGCAAATGCTATGATAAGAAAAATAGTACAGAAACCCACGCTATTATGTTGCAAATTAGGACCTCTTTATTTTTTTGTGCATGCACCAATGCATAAGTGTGATTTTCATTCTGAAACGTTCTTTAACAAGAGCATAAATTTGTGGCTTATGACTTTATAGGACAAATCATTTATAAGACATCAAGTTATGGAATAAATTCTTTAAAATGTACTGTGCACATTAATAATTCTATAAATCTTATAAATTAACTATAGTGCTTGAATAGATTTTTTAATTTAAAATAAAACTTTACAGAAGAAGATAGCTCAAAGTTTTTAAATTGATAATACAATCTAGCTGTAACCAAATCAATGTAGATAAGACCGGACATGTTTATACCTGTACAAATATAAAAGTTTAGTTAATGTTTATTTTCTGTATAACACACAGTGCTCTAAACAAAGATATATTTTTGCTATAATTCTAAAACAGCTAGAGTTAGCTTGTGTACATATATACATATAAAATTTATGAATATTTCTTTTAGGAATTTTGATTACCATAATATATAAACATGTAATTTGAATTGCATTATTATTTTATTTATTATACAAACACCAACCATAACACAACACTGGTAAAGAAAATATGTCTACATCAATAACAGCAACTTTTCCAGGTTGTACAGTATTTAAACCAAATTTATTATTTTAAATTGATCATTCTGGTTAATACAATTTGTAATCTGTTTCTATATGATGTTGTTATTTTTAGTAATAAAGTAGTGAAATATGCTTTCTAGTTTTGTATTAGGTATTAGAGAATGTTACAATTTGTTATTTTGCTGTGGGTTAGAATATAGCAAATACTGAAAATCTCAGTGTACTTATTAGCTTGAGGCGTGGGGGATTATAAATATATCTGTTACTTTATATTTTATAGTTTTATCCCTTGGTTTCTATTTAGATTATTTTTAAAAATTGTCTAATAAATATTTTCTAATGTTTTTAATAGTTCTTGTCTACTGGAGAAAATATTGAAGATACAAGCTGCAATCTATCTTATGCTGTATAATTCTTTACAAATTTTATGAAGTGTTTTATTCATTCTTATTTTTTTCTTTGAACATTTAAAACACTTTTCTAAAACAACCACTATCTCCCCTCCCTCCCACTTCCCAGTCACCCCTGAGCTGCCCTCACACCACCAGCAATTCACTCTTCAGAGAGCTTAAGAACTTCCAGTGTGAGTCAATAATGTTTGGCATATCAAGTTGAGGTATACCAAGCACTTCCCCCAGTATAAAGGCTGAGCAATGTATCCATCTACAGAGAATGGGCTCCATAAAGCTAGTACTTGCACTAGCTGGATCCACTACCAGAGGCCCCACAAACTGCCCAACCACACAACTGTCACCCGTATTCAGAATGCCTAGTTTGGTCCTATGAGGGTTCCTCAGCTGTTATTCTCATTTCCCAACAGTTCGAGCCAGCTATCTCAGTGAGCACTCCCATCAGGATGTGACCCCCTTTCTCATATAAGCTTACCATCCTCACTTCTGCTGAACTGTGAGCTCAGCCCAGAGGTTAACAGTGAATCTCTGCTCTTGCTTCAATAAGGTTTTGGATGAAGGTTATATGATGACAACTTAGGTGATTTGATTATAGAGGAAGGCCAACGCAGGCACCCTCTCCACTATTTCTTGGAGTCTTAGGTAGGGTAATGATTGTGAATTATTGGGTATTTCCCTAGCACCAGGTTTCTCTACAACTCCAAAATGGCTTCCGCTATCAAGATATTTATTCCTTTGTTCTCTCTCTCCCAATCCAAACATCCAATTCCTTCATGTTTTCTTCCTATCTCCCCTTATCCCCCACACCATGCTCCCATTTTACTTTGGAAATCTTATCACTTTCTATAACCCACAGTGATTCTGGAATGTCTCTTTTAGGGTCTTCTTTAATACAACCCAAAGTGATTCAGGAATGTCTCTTTTAGGGTCTTCTTTAATTAAGTTCTGGAGCTATGGATTTTTATCTTCGTTATCCTTTGCTTAAACTCTAATATCAACTTATGAGTTAGAACATGCCATGTCTATTTTGGAGTCTATGTTAATTCACTCAGGTTGTTTTGTTCTAATTTCATCCATTTGGCTACAAATTTTGGAATAATTTTTTTGATGTGGGAATTGTATTTGAATACTGTAAATATCAATCTTGAAATAAAAGAGCTGTGATTGTCCAGGCAGATAGGTGTCATCTCTGTCCTTTCTAGATTTTGGAAGTTGCTTGCACTTCCAGTTTATTAGGGTAAATATATCCTCTGTGGTCTTTGATGTAGTTAAGGATTAGATAGTTATAGATATAGTTTTCTTAATTATTTAAAAATATATTAAATATAAAACTTTAGATTCATAAAAATAAGATAGATAATAAAATATTTTCTTTAATTTTGCTAAATACAAATAGACTATTATAACTATAATTCTTGCTTAATAACTATTTTGTTATATGTAATCTTGCCATGTTAAAATTAAAACCTTTCTTTTTGATTAGAGGAAAAGGGAGGTGATGTGGAAATGTCTTTCTGTATGCTGTAAATATCAATCTTTAAATAAAAGAACTGTTTTGGCCCATAACAGACACCATAAAAAAATAGACAAAAAAATCATAACATAAAAAAAAAAAAAACAGTGTCAAACAAACCAAGCCAGCTCCGGCCCCCACAAATAAAACATATAAAAGCACAAATAAGCCACGGGGCACATGACAAGCAAATTAATGAAAATAAATTAATAAAATATAAAACAAACTAACAGTATGCCTAAGCCATAAACCAAACAACATAAAACTAATATAAATATTTAAGTCATTTCTAAAAGCCTAATCAACTCCAGGCAGCTAAAATGTCTAAGACTACAAATCTATAAGTCTAAACCTCTGGCTGCCCAAGATTAAAAAACCCTATCACAACATTTTTTTTTTTTCTACCGAGTTGTACTATATTGTTGTGAGTATTACATTTTTTAATGCATTTTTCAGGTGAGTTGGAATCTATGGTGATTCCATGCTCTGGCTATTAAAAATAATACTGCTACGAACATAGTTGAGCCCATAGTTCCCATAAGAATTTGCACCTTTTGGGTACATACCCAAGAATGTTATTGTGCTGGGTCAGTGATCCCCAGTTTTCTGAGAAACCACCATACTGATTTCCAACGTGTCTGTACAAGCTTACATTCCCACCAGGAGTGGAGAAGTATTCCTTTTACGCCACATCTCCTCTAGCATAGGCTATAATCAGTGTTTTTAACTTAGCCATTCAGACTGATATAAGATTATATTGTAGTGTTTTTCTGATTTACATTTCCCAGATAGCTAAGAATGTTAAAAAAATATCAATTATATTTTGCCATTTGAGATTCTCCTCTGATTGTTCTCAGTTTAGATCTGTATCCAATTTTTAATTGGACTGTTCGATTTTTTTGAGTTCCTTATACAATTATGAGACCAGCCATTGTCAGATGTTTCCCTGTTTTCTTTTTCAGAACTTTTATCATTTGTTTATAGGAGGGCTATTGATTTTTAATTTTTAAGTTAATCTTATACCCTGCTACATTGCTGAAGGTGTTTATCACATGTTGGAGATCCCTGGCAGAATATGGGGATTAACTATTATATAATTATACCATCCACAAATAGCAATAGTTTGGCTTCTTCCTTTCCATTTTTAATCTTTTGATCTGTTGTTGTCTTATTTTGCTCTAGAACATCAAGTGCTATATTGAATAGATATGAGGAGAATGGATGGCCTTGGCTTCTTGATTTTAGATGCAATTGCTTTGAGTTTCTCATCATTTAGCTGATGTTAGATTTTGCCTGGATGCATATTGCCTTTATTATATTACTTGCATCCCTGATCACTCCAAGAACTTTATTATAAAGAGGTGTTGTGTTTTATCATTTTTTATAGCATATAAGGAGATAATAATTTTTTTCTTCTTTCTGGTTGTTTATATGGTAGATAATGTTGACAGATTTTTAAATATATTGAACCATCTCTGTATCTCTGGCATGAAGACTACATTATCATAGTGAATAATTTGTTGATATACTCTTGAATTTGATGTGCCAGTATGTTAATGAGCATCTTTGAATCATTGTTTAAGACAGAGATTTGTTCGTAATTCTGTTTCTTTGTTGCATCTTTGTGTGGTTTGGGTGTAAGGTGGACTATAGCATCTTAAAAAGAGTTTGGAACTGCTCCTTCTGTTTCTATTGTATGCAACAATTTGAGGAGAAATGGCATTAGTTTACTGATAGACTTTTACACTGAAACTGCCTGGCCCCAGGCTTTTATTTGTTGGAAGACTTTGTCTTTCTCATAAGGTTTTATTGTTCTCTTTGATTCTTTAAAAAAAAAAAAAAATTCAGAACTTAGTTTGATAATTTCCTGTCTTCTCTCCCTTCTGGATAAGTTTACTTCTTTTTGTTGTAGAACTTTTAGATGTATTTTTAAGTTGCTTTTGTGAGAATTCTCCACTTTCTCTAGGCACTTAGTGTTATGAATTTTTCATCTTAGCATTGTTCTCACTGTAAAGATTTGGTATGTTTTGGATTCATTTTTACAGAATTCAAATAGTTTTTTTTTCCTTTGTTTCTTTCTTGATCCTAATGTGGATCCGTTGAGAGTTGTTTGGTTTGGATAAGTTTGTACATTTTCAGAGGGATGGTATTGTTGCTGAACTCTAACTTTAGGTCATAGTGATCTAATGGGCCACAAGGGGTTATTTCATTGTTATATCAATTAATATTTTATTAAAGCTTTATTACAGAGTATGTGGTAAATTTTATAGAAGGCTCCATCGAGTGCTGGGAAGAAGGCACATACTTTGTGTTTGTGTGGAATGTTCCATTAAGACCATTTGAGCCATAACCGCTGTTAGAGCCGGTATTTTCTGCTAAGATTTTGTGTGTCAGATCTAATCATCAGTGAGAGTGGTGTGTTGAAATCTCCCGATATGGTTGTGTGGGGTTTGATGAGCAACTTAAGCTTTATCAATGTTTCTTTTACATGTGTGGTGCCCTGGTATTTGGGGCATAGATGTTCAGCCTTGAGATTATTTTGTGATAAATATTTAATGTTCTTCCTGATCTCTTTTGATTATTTTTAGTTTGAAGTCTATTTTGTTAGATATAAAAAAAATATAAGAAATACAAACCTATATGCAAAATAACTAAACACACACACACACACACACACACACACACACACAGAATATGCAAATTAACAAAATAGCTTTCTTTTTAAGTCTACGTTATTGGAATGTTTTTTTGCCAACTCTTTACTCTGACATAGTTTCTGCTTTTGAGGTTGAGGTGTGTGGTTTTTTTTTTTTTTTTTTTTTTTTTTTTTTTTTTTTTTTTTTTTTTTTTTTTTTTTTTTTTATGCAGCAGAAGAATGGACCTTGTTTTGGTATTATTCATTTACCTGTGTCTTTTTATAGGAGAATTGAGTGCAGTAATATCAAATGATATGAATGACTAGTGGTTATTAATTCCTGTTAATATTTGGTAGTATTTTGTGTGTGTGTGTGTGTGTGTGTGTGTGTGTGTGTGTGTGTGTGTGTGTGTGTGTGTGTATGTGTTTCTTCCTAGCATTTTCTGTTGTGGGAAACATATCTGCATGTTTTCAAAGCTGCATCTAACTTTCTTAGGCTGAGTTTTCCTTCTAGTGTTTTCTGTAGGGCTGAATATGTAAATCTTGTGTTTTTCATGGAATGTCTTATTTACTATGTCTTTGGTGATTGAGAGTTTGCTTGCTATATGCAAGATCTTTAAGTGGTTGTAAAGGACGATCTGGCTCATAGACTCCATTGAGATTTTGAGCGTTATTCCTATAGGTGTGACTTTATAAGCAACATTGGCATTTTTGTTATAGTTCTTAATATTCTTTCTTTACTCTATGTGGCTAATGGTTTTATTATTATATGAAAATCAGACTTTTTTGGAGGAGTCTAGTCTATTGGGTATTCTGCAAACTTTCTGTATTCTTATAGGCATTTACTTCTTTAGGTCAGAAAATTTTTCTTTTATAAGTTTGTTGAATATATTTTCTGAGTCTTAAAGCTGGTATTATTTTTCTTCTTTCTTCTTAATCTTAAGTTTGATAATTCATGGTTTATATAATTTCCTGGACATTTTGTGATATGTGTTTCTTGGCTTTTATCTTTCTTTTGACTGACAAATCTATTTCATATATATATTTACCATACCAGAGATTTTCTCTTCCATTTCTTGCATTCTGTTCGTTATTCTTTTATTCTTGTGTCTGTAGCTCTTGTTTATTTAGTTAGCTTTTCCATTTTCATTATTCAATTTGTGTCTTGTTTCTGTCTTGTATTTCAATGTTCAATTCTTGAACCATTTTACTTCACCTTTTAAAATTACTTTTTCTTAGCTTTTTTTAAGACCTTTATTGACTTTTTCAATTTTTGTTGATCTTTTTTCTATTTATTTAAGTAGGTTTTCATTTTTTTTCTTAAAAGCTTCTATTTTCTTCATAAATTTGTTTAAGGTCATTCACTTCTGCTTCTTCTACATGGGAATGCTTAGGTCTTTCTATTGTATAACTACTAGGTTCTGGTGAGCCATATTAATTCTTTATTTTGTTGAGTACATTCTTGCACTAACATTTACGAATGTCTTTCTGCAACTAGAGTAAGCATTGTTTGTTTTTCAGGAAGCTGCTCTTTGTGCAATTGGAGCTCTTGCTGAGACTAAGGCCAATGGAGTCTGTATCTCAGGGAGAAGTTGAAGTATCCACAGGAGAGGTGGCTTTGGGGAACTGAGTGGAGATTATAGGCTACAGAGTCTGATGAGAGTTGATTTTATGAAGGCCTTCCTAGACATGTTCTGTCTGCTGGCATGCAACTGGAGCTGCAATGGGGGGTGAGATAGGGGACACAGATTGTATACTGTTAATCAGCCTTAGAGGCTGGGTTGACTTACTGGCTGGGAAAAGAATCATTTACCTCTTGTGATGGAGCTAATTCTCCATTGATTTTTTTTTTCTTTTCCATATCATTAAAGGGTTTGTATAAACATAGAACCTAATCTTGAAGTGCTATTCATAAGGGCTCAATAATCTTAATTTGATACTTAGATCCCATGTGCTTTATAATTTTTGGTTTCTATAAATAAGGTTTTTATGAAGATAGCTATGCAAGTAACCTTGAACTAGGATGGAAGTCCCTTGAATATACCCAGTAGTGGTATAGATGAGTCTTGATGTATATCGGTGTCATATAGGTTTCTAAATTGACTGAACAATTTTGCACTTTCACCAGCAAATGGAGGAGTATTCCTCTTACTCCACATCCATAACAGGCTGAAGTATCATTGAGTTTTAATCTTAGCTGTTTTGACAGTTGCTGAATAAAATCTTAAAGTTAATAGGATATGCATAATCTTTGAAGGCTAAGGATGTTAAACATTTCTTTATGTGTTTCTCAGTCACTTGTGACACCTCTATTGAAAACTCTCATTTTACATCTGTAACCCATTTTTAAGTTGGATTATTTGGTTTGTTTGATGTTTCATGTCATTCTTTTTTTCTTCAGTACATTTATATGGTAGATTACAGTGGCAAATTTTGTTATGTTGAATCATCATGTCTAGGATGAAACCTGTTTGATCATGAAGGGTGATCTTTTAAAATACTCTTGGATTCAGTTTGCAAGTATTTTATTGAGTATTTTTGCATCAATGTTCATGATGAAAATGGGTCTATAATTCTTTTTTATTATAGAAGTTTTGTGTAGTTTGAGTATCGTGTTGACTGTGTCCTCTTAAAAAGAAGTTAGCAAGGTTACTTGTCTTTCTATTTTGTGGAATAATTTAAGGAGTATTTGAATTCACTCTTCTTTGAGGTATAAATTTGTTCCAAATTCATTTTATCATAGCCTATTTGAGTGGGAGATATTTAATGACTGTTTCTATTTTTTTAGGTGTTATAGATCTATTTCAATTGTTCGTATGATCTTACTTAACTGTGGTTTGTTGTATCTGTCAAGAAAATTATCCATTTTTTTTAGGTACTATAATTTGTGTACTAGTGGTATTTGAAGTAAGACCAGAAGATTCTTTAGATTTCCTATATGTTTCTTGTTATGCTCCTTTGGGGGTTTCTGACTTGGTTAATTGGTATATTCCCTCATTGTCCTTTGGTTAGTTTGAATAATCATTAGTCTATCTTTTAGATGTGTCTCGGAGGACCATGTCTTTTGTTTTCTTGATATTTTTGTATTGTTTTTCTTGTTTATATTTTGCTGAAATCAGCCCTCATTTTGATTGTTTCCAGTCATCTACTGTTCTTGAGTGCTTTTGGTTCTTTTTTATTCTACCACTGGTAAGCAGGATGTTCATTTGCTTGTATAAGATCTTCACAACTTCTTTATGAAGTTACTTAGTGCTATAAAATTTTCCTTTACCACAGCTTTCATTTTGTCCCAAAAGTTTTAGTACGTTGTACATTCATTATATTTTATTGAATTCAAGGGAGTCTCTACTTTCTTTCTTTTTATTTCTACCTTTTCCAGGTAGTAATTATATAAAAAGGGCTAACATGTCACCTATGATTTTTACTTTGATGAGTATAAACTGAAGAATGGATAAGAAAATGTGGTACATTTAAACAATGCCATATTAATCCGTTTTTTTTTTTTTTTAAATGCCATCATGGTATTTGCTGGCAAATGACAAGACACTTTGAGTAAAATTGCGAAAAATTATATTTTGGAAAAAAAGGTCAAATGACCATGTTCATTCACTGAGCTCCTGTGAAATATCTAAATTAGTGAATAGTTTTTTTAATATCATGTGGGAATGCCTTTCTGTATGCTATGATTCTCAATCTTTAAATAAAGGAGCTGTTTTGGGTCATGACAGGCACCACAGAAGAAGTAGGAGGAGGAATCAGAATAGGTAGGAGAAGCAGGGCAGAGTCAGAGGCAGATCAAGCAAACTGAAGGAGCAACATGTAAGGAACACAGGTGAGCCACAGGCCACGTGGCAGACAGTTTAATGAGAATGGGTTGAGTTAAGATGTAAGAGCTAGCTAGCAATGTGCCTGAGCCATAGGCCAAACAGCATAAAGTTAATATAAGCGTCTGAGTCATTTCTGGGGGCCTGAGTGGCTGGTGGCGGGCTGCCAAGGGGTCTGGCGGGGCAGGTCTGTGGGTCCCGGTCCCTGGCCGCAAGAGATCAAGAAACCCCACTACTACACTAATATATATCCAACTAAGAAATATAATAAATGTTGAAGCTAAACTCACAGAGTTTAATAAATATTTTCAATATTAGCCACAACTTGAGTATATTATACATCATTTGAATCTTCTACTTCAGAGAAAATCCAAAAAGTAGTAAGAATAATATGAGGGTAAGACACTTTTTCTTATATATATATTCTTTCCATTATTAAGTCTAAAAAGCTTCTCCAATGCCAATTGTGGAAAATATAGCAATAAAATTAACAAAGCCAAGAGACCGTTTTATAAAAAATAAGTAAGAACTTTGAATTTATAAAGAAAATAAGACTTTCAAGAATTAGGAATGGAATAGTAAAGATAAATTTGTTTTCTATCAGTAAAGAGTGGAAAAGTTGAGTTATAAAAATAATTAGAAAATTAAAATCTCTTTATTTTGGTAATTTATGCCAATTGCAGCCCTTGATGGTAGCAAACCTTGGCAAGATCATTGTCCTCTTGCTATTTTAGGCAAGCACATTGCAAGAATTATAGAAACATGGACTCTTCCACTTGGATTTCAGAAAAAAAAAAAAAAAACAAAACAACAAAACTTGGGAATGCATTCATTGTCCATCCACAGCTGTATCCCCACAGGGAGAGGCATCACAGGGCAATGCTCACAGCTCAACTATAGCAACAACAAATCCCCAAGAGATTTAGAGGAACTTCAGTTTGTTTTGTCATGTCTTTTGCTTGTTCCTCACTTCTGAGACAACAATATTGACCCTGTGTCACTGTATTGTGACTTACAAGCATGTAACATGCTTTTGATTTCTTAAAGGGATTTCAGCTAACAATTTACCTGAATCTCAGAGGATAGTTTTATTTGGCCTGTGGAGAAATGCTGGCAAAAACACTGATCACACTTTGAACTGTGAGACAGACCTGAATCTTCATTTGTCAAGGATAGAATACAGTTTTGTATCAAAAATACTATCTAAAGGAACATATGTTAATTTAAACAAAATAATAATTTTATAAGTATAATTATACTTGATGTCTACTATTGTCTCAGTATTGAATGAAGAAAAAAATTGGTCATATGGAAATTATGTTGTTGATTCACATGGTTGCATGAGCATAATTAAGTTTATAACATACTCATATTTTATCTAGCAAAAGCATTTTAGTATTCAAATGAAAACTAGTTATTGAAATAAGAAAACACAGTTTAAAAATCAACAAAAAAGTATCCCTGTGAATATCTCCTTGCCCTCTATGACTGCTTCAAATTTTGTAACTACTATAAGAAATGGAAGTATTATCAATAGAATTCAAATTCTTGTGTCCAGAACGATAATACATCAAACAAAGATAGCATAAATAAACATAAATCCTAAATACCTTAGTGACATTGCTTGTCACTGGCAATAGTAGCATCAATGATACTTTACATTTCTGATAATTTTTATGTGCTATTAAATAAGACCTAAGAAGATAGTTATAGGAAGTTGTTCTTATGGTTTCATATTACAATCTTTTACACACCACTCCTCTTCCCTTCTTATCTCCCTTGCTCCTCCTCAGTTCTATATTTTATTTTCCTCTTCTTCCTTCTCCTTTTTGTTTTTTTAAATCACCCTTTCTCTTTTACTTTTGTTCAAAATTTTACACTTGGCATAATGCCACTTCTTCCTTTTCCTGTTTTCATTTTGTCAATGCATTGTGTAGTTGACATTTTATGGTAGAGCAAAACAGCACATTTTTCCTTAGGGTACATTTCAAGTATGTGGTACCACTGTTTGTTTACTATACCAAGGAAAAGCACTGGTCTAGAGAAAAACAATATTTTAGTGTTTCTCAACAATTTGGTTGCAGGTTAAAAAGAAATGCATACGTTAAACTTGCATTCTGTAAAACATACAAATAATCTTTTTCAAATATGTTAAAGTCTCTAATGTGAACCTAAAACATCATATATATGTGTGTGTGTGTGTGTGTGTGTGTGTGTGTGTGTGTGTGTGTGTGTGTGTGTGTGTGTATTCACAATGTAAGTAGTGAAACACTTTAAATTTCCTACCTTTAATACTTTACCAAAAGATGCTTAACTCTATAAAACTGAAGTATTATATTCAGAGAGCTTCAGGAAAGGGAAAAGATATACTTAATAAAATGTATTAGATTACATTATTAAAAGCGTTTGAAAACAATATTTACTTGAACAATTTGAATAACTAACCTTCTAAATAACAACAATATAAGGATCTAGAGAAGATTGGACACTGAATTTATACCTTAAATAAGCAAAGTGATGGAGTTCTCAAATGAAATAATACTGATAGTTCTAGACATTATCCTCATTAATTTATATTTATTCTATGGTTTTAAAACAGATAAAACATGAGGATTTATCATAAATAAAACTAAAAAAAACTACTCAGAAAGAATACTAACAAGCACTCAGATTCTCAATTAAGAGAAAATATTAAAGCTTATCAGAATAAAAACATCTAAAATTAATAGTTCTACATAATTCCCCACTGGGTCATAAGATTCAGAAAAATCATAACAAAGCCAATTTTTCTGTAAATGGTAGAAACTGAAGAGATGTAAATGATAGTATATGTAAAGGCTTGTAAAATTTCTGTACTTTTCAAGAACTGTAAGCAGACTATAAACATTTAATAGATAAATTTACCACTTTCAAAAGCATATAATTTAACACTTTAAATAGTATATATTTGATTCATAAAAAGGAAGGTAGGAAATAGAAAAATGGGACAACCAAAGCATAATAGGAATTAAACTAAAACTAAAGAACAAAGGGTGGAAATTTTAATACTGAGTTTCTTACTTATGTGTCACGTGTAAGTCATAAATACATATATGCAAATTTAGAATTAAAAGAATTATTGATTTTATATTTAATATTCATTTTTCACTTGTGTGATATATCATAGTACACTGCTCTTATTTATTTGAAGTGATAAGCATTAGTAAAATAAAGCAAAATAAATTTTCAAAGAAAGCCACTGTTAACTGTCACCTAATTTACAGTAGTTATGAAATGCTTGACAGCGAGAATCCCTTTACAATAAAGAAACCAACTTCAGAAAGTGATGTGAAAGAAATGCTTTTTAAGAGCTCAAAGCAGTAGCCACATGGAACAAAAGACTGAATGGTGAGCGTTCTGTGTGATGTTCACATTGAAGATCCCTCTTTAGAGCTCAGCAGATCAAATGTGATGAGCCACTTGTTACACCACTTGTCACTAAATAAAAGGATATGAGCTTTTACTTTCACAAGTCAAAGAACCAAATTGCTCGTCTTTAACAAGTACCCTGGGGATTAAAGTTGGGGATTTTTTTAAAAGAAGGACATTTAGCAACCTTCTAACTCCTGTTATCAGTTAAGACTTCCGTGCAATCAGTGTATGGACAGAATAGACTACTTTAAAATCTCTGTAAATTTCCAGGTACAAAACTAAAAATGATTTATTTTGTTATGAAAAAAAATATGAACAAGGACAACCAAATTTGTCCATTATCTTTGATTTTTGAATTTATTAAATGAATAAGACATACATGACCTTCCATTGTTTTGTCAATACTGTTTTTTAACTATATTTAAGTTATTAATTATATTTAAGTTATTAACTCTGAGTTCATGTTCTAAATGCAATAAGATGATTTAACAAATATCACTTAATACTAAGATTTGCTGTAAGTATATTCCTTTTTGAGTACATCTTCCTTTGTCCACTTACAGCTTTGCTATCTGCTCAGCCTTTTTCATAATTCGTCAGCATTCTTATTTATGAAGGGTTATTTCCAGTAAATTATTTCATTGTGGAAAGTAGTGTGTATATATATATATATACTATATATATATACTATATATATATATATATATGCTATATTGATTTTATGGCATATACTAATTATTAAGTTGATTACTAAGAACTTATTTGATTTTCATAGAGTTAAGGTCACTTGAAATACAAATTGTTTCATAGAAACATTATTCAGGAAAGTATATTTTCTATATAATTAGGACAATTTGAAAATTTTTTGAATTTGGATGAATGAGCATAGGTTAAACAGGGGGAAAACGCAGTTATGGGAGTCTGAGGTACTGAAATGTTCACCCCTATAGCATAAAAGTTAAACAATTCATCATTTCCAGTATATTTATTATTTTTTTCTGCACAGAACTGTAAGGTGCCTAAAGCATGGACTATGTTGTCACAGGACTATGTATTTTAATACAGACAATCACTTTTTAATCTCAACCCCACACATTGCCAATTCTAAATTCCTTCAGGGACCCAAAACTGTTAAAAATGTTTCTTCTGTTCCTATGCATTTCCATGAATCTATTTATTGCAATTTCCTTTTACAGGCTAATTAGAGAAGTAAGATTTACAGAGGCCCCGAAGTGAGATCAATGCGACAAGAACATTTCAATTTGTTTCGATGGGTCACATGAATGAGTCACGATCAAGAGTGTTGTTAGATCTGTTCCCCCTGATAGATTAACACCCATAAGATTAAAACTTTGGATAAGCCACTGAACTAAAGCAAGTGGCAAGTCATTGAATAGTATATAATTAAGGTTGGAAACTGCAGGTATTGACAAAGGAAGGAACCAAGTACTTACAAAAAATGGCAGACAGGGTTCTTGATCCTCTCCATATCATATAATATAACTCCAATTATAGTAGGTGGACAATATGATGTCTGCAGCCTCTTCTACATAGCAATACAGAACTAGTATTAGATTCACTTAAAAGGGACATGCCTTATTAGAACAGTTTTACATTTTTTAAATTTGTCTTTCTGTAGTAGGAGGTTTCTAGCCCGGACTTTCAGGCCTAGCCTCAAGGCTTTGGCCCCCAGATCCATAGACCTGCAGAAACACACAGATGCTTACAATCAGCTTTTTGGCTGATTGGCCTAAGGCCCGGGCATATAACTTGCTAACTCTTTACACTTAATCTAGCCCATGTTCTTGTTCTGTTCAGCCATGTGGCTTGGTACCTTTTCTCAGAGTAGCATAGTTGTCCTCTGCTTTTTCTGTCTTCTTTCCAGCCTTCTAGAGCTCTGTTTTGCCTGTTCCTAGAGTCTTCTAGCCTGTTAGCCTCTCTCACACTTCCTGTCTGCCTTTGGCCAATCAGCGCTTTTTATTAAACCAGTGGGTGAGACAATTATTTACAATGGAAAAATATAATCCCCCTACATCTTTCATTGCTTACATACTCATAGCCCAGTTTTTATTGAATCATTGATTTTTTTCAAATCTCTTTAACAGCCACTTCCAATCATAACCTTAATTAAATTTTTGACCAATATATTATACTTAGATAAACTTAGATGAATAATATCTCTTGTATGAAGAAATAATGTAAAACATTTTCTTATTCTTATTTTATTTCCTTATTTTAAAATATATCACTTACTCTTTACCTTTTGCCCATTTATTTTTCCCATGTAATAATACTCCCTCTCAAAATCATGACATATTTATTTAATTATTATTTTTATACATACAGGCATAAATGTATTTACACACATATTCCAAACTCTTGTCAAAATTTGATCAGGATTTATTTAGGTAGTCACATTTTAAGGTATCATTAATTTAAAAATAACCCTTTTATTTTCAGAAAGAACAATCTCACAGACCATTTTCTAGTTTTCTAGCTCTTAAAATCTTTCTACCTCCTTTTTTTAAAAAAATGGGTGATATTTGTTCTTTATTTTGTATAAATATACATATTTTAATGCACAAAAATGGATATAAGAATTTCAACTGAGGTACTTTTTAATGATTTATGAGAACACTAATATAATTAATATAATTTTAAAAGTATTTTACACAATTTCTAAAATTACGAAGGGCTTTATTAAATCCTTTTCTACAGAATGCTCTTTCAAAGCATTTATATTATTTTTTTTTAATGTTTTTGTCATACCCACCAGTGGTCCAGCTCTTGCCCCTTTCCCAGTCCTTCCTCAGTCAGCCCCCATCCTGACCTTCCATGTGTGCCTCAGAGAGAGCAAGGAATCCTAGATAAGTCAGTTGGGTCTGGCAGATCCAGTTAAAGTAGAACCAAGTCCTTCCCCCAGGTATTAAGACTGAGATTATAAATGAGCTTCGAAATTGTAAATAAACGACATTATTTTACTGTCATTAATTATATATTATTTTGAGTTCTGTAATTATTAATTTGGGTTTTAAATTTTATTTCTTGCATTTCAAAGATAGCTATTTTTTTTACTTACTTTGTTGAAAAAGGAGAAACCTTATCATTGACAAATTTAAGTATGCATAAAACTTGAAAGTTATTCTTAGCTGATTGATTTATGCTATTGAATCTTTCTTTGAGTTATTTCAATATTCCTGAGAATAAGTACTATCCTTAATACCAAGATTTGCTGTAACTATATTTCTTTTTGAGTATTAATTAACTTATTTAGATGAATCTCAGTAATAAATATAGAATGTAGAATGTATTTTAAAACAGAGATACTGAAAAAACTGTTATTTTATATCTAAAATATTTTCAGAATACTTGTGATAAATGTAAATGAATATAATGCTTTTATTATCATTAAAATCCTTTAATATATTTGTTTCTTTGTGATTCAAGTGTATAAAAATTACACTAGAAATTGCACTTTAGGTTTAAAACTTATATCACTTTAAATAATCTCAGAACATCTCTTTCGTAACCTATCAGGCAAATGAGAATTTCCAAATAATACTTTCTTATTTTGTAATCCCAGTTTTGTGAGATAAAATCAAGTAAATATGTAAATTCATAATTAAATACCTAACTGCCAAAATGACTAACTTTAAAATTTCAAATCTAAATTTTATTTATGTAATTTATATTATATATATGTAAGTAGTACATATTGTATATGTAAACATATAGTACATATATGTATATATGTAGTATAGCATAATTGTAGTGTCAAAAATATGAGAAAGTTTCTGCTTTTTAAAGAAATTTAGAAACTGAAACATTGGACAGTTAAGATAGGAACTGTTTAGAACATGACTCTTTTATGCAGAAACATAGATAAAAGGTATCTAATTTTTGTTTTTAATACAATACAACAGAACATTATCTGTGACAACAAATTTATAAAGATATGTGTAGGTATTCTTTTCACATAAATGTCTGTACACAAAATCTGTTTCTTTTGCCAACAGAGGCCAAGGATGTATCAGATCTGCTGGAACTTGAGGAAAGAAGTGTTAGAATATGATGTACATGTTGATACTTGAATTTGAGTTAGTGATCTGGAAAAGAAACTATCATTTTAGTTTCTGAAAGTTCTACAAAGCTATGGCCAAACTAGATTTTGAATTGTCATGATAGGCAGAATATAGTGTAACAGGTCCATAGATAGTACATATATTTTTGAATCCTTTTGTTCACTGACTACAATTTCTTAATTTCTTCCTTCTCCCCATCACAGGCAACTACTATTCTGTATTGTTTTTCTCAGTTTAGCTGTACTAGAGTTATCATATAATTGAACTGAAGTATTTCTATTTTATGAATTACATATTTCATTTAGTAAAGTGCAAAAGGTTGATTCATGATTTTGTAGGCTTAAGAATATTTTAATATCAAATAATTTTTAAATACAAAGAGGATATAATACACCTTTTAAGATATTGGATAAGGTTCTCAATTTTAACATTACTCAAACACAAAATAAAATTATATATTATAATTGATATATTTTAATAGCCACTATTTTTAAAGATAATATAAATACAAAGTAATATATGGATTAATTTTATCTTCTTTACTCTGGTAGTAGGCTACAGAATTCTTTAATTCTACATAAAATAAACTAAACGTCAATCAATACTTTTAACTGCTAACTTATGATATATAGCATTTTTAAATATGGATGCTTATTTAAAAGAGTTTTAAGACACATTTTTGAGAATTGATAATGAATTGCTTATTTAATATTCATTTTTACAGCTTTTATTTGAAAAAAACTCAATGATTATGAATAGATCTAATAAAGGATGATAATTTAAAAAGAGTTAAGAAGATTTTTCTTTTCAACCATATGTTACCTAAACTACTGTCCTGAGAAAAGTCATGGAAATTTACCTAGCAAACTGTAAAACAAATGAATAATAATATACCACCTCATTTTTTTACTTCTATTTGCTTGTGTACAACTAATGCAATACAACCTTAGCATTATATTTAAATTATTTTATCTTAGATTTTATATTTTTCAAAAATTTATGTTGAAAATGTATCTGGCCTGCAAAAAAGTTAGGAAAGGCTGATTATATGCACATTTACAATTATATCATTCTATGTTCTCTGAATATAAGCAAACAAATTTTGACAAAATGAGATCACATAGACATGAATTATTTTATTCAACACTGATTAGTCGGTAATGAGATGTAAAAGCAAATGATTCATTGCATTGGATATACTGGGAAATTAAAACTCAGAATGGTTTATGACTGAGTTGAATGTTAGAAAATGCTGTTAAACTTGAATGTGAAATAGCCAATTGTTAAGTTTTTTATAAGATAACTGCAGGGGAAGATTCTATATTAATATGAAAGACAGTGATTTGGAAAATATGTTAGTAAAAATGTGTGACAGTTAAATCATATTTTTCTCAAACAAGAGAAATAATTGGCTAGCAACAATAGAGGCAACATTTGAGAGAAAATGCTGGAATAAAATTAATCAAAGCAAACCTCGCATACATTTTTAAAATATGGTTGTTTCTTTTAAATTGTTGAATCTGTTCCTTTGCATTGATAATTTTATCTCGAATGCATTCAGAAAAGAAATATAATACCATCTTTGGTTGCTTTGTAAAATACTTCGATAGCAAGTATATGCTATTACTAATAATGCATTGTTTTACAAAAACCTCAATTATTTTATATGGATTTATAGATTTAATGGAATATATTATTTCATGACATAGAATGCTCTATGCCATGTCTAAATCATTGTATTTGTATCTCTAAAGAAAGGAGAATTCTAAGCTGTGCTGGAGAGATATTTCCTTGATTGAACCTTCCCATGTCTTCCAGACCTTGTACCTCCCATCATTCTGAAAAATATATCAGTTCTGACAGAGAACACAGTGAAGGGCTATATTTCTTAGAGATGATGGTTGTCCATAAAGATAGTATTAATTAAAGAGAAATGTATTATATTGTGAAATATTCATTAATATAGTAGCATGGAATAGTTAAAGATATAAGGTAGCATTGAAACTACCTCCCCCAGCTTAAATCTTTCTGAGAGTTCAGAGATGTTCAATGGGGCTAAATAGATATAGTTAAGTGTGGACTGTAGAGCCAAAATTAATTTCCAGAATGCACCAAAGCATGCCAAAACATGGCTGAATATAGAGTTTTTCCCCCATCATTAATTTTGAAGCCATAGGGAAGCTCTAATATACTAAATAAGTAAGTGGTTTTAAATATTTAGTTGTCACTATGTTTGCTACTATTGGTACAATTGTCAATATAAAAATGTAACAAATCTATTTAGAATCCAGAACTATGAAACTCTTTGGGTGATTCCTGCTTCTCATGTGTCAAAGCCTTATAAGAATTATAGAAAGGTTCTTTATACCTTTGGTGTATGTATAAAGCACATTTAGTATCTTTTCAATTGTCAAACTCACAAATGACTAGCAAACCAATAATACATAATTTCTATTCTCAGTTGTGTTGATATTCAGAGTGGAACATATAACCAAGCTAAAGCTCTTTGAAGTTTTTCAGATCTGCTTAGATTTTACTGTCAACTCCAATTAAATTCCGATGCTCTATCTTTTTATGACACAGTATTAATCTGATGGTCTGTTAATGCTTTTCTCAATGTATGAATATTAAACACTGCACAAGCAAACACACATACACACACACAGCAACACTCACAGCCACATACACACATACCATATGTAGAGTCTCTAGAGCTTTGCGTTATTGAATTGGGTCATTTTGTAGACTATTTTATAATGAAGCTATAGTATTAAATCTGAAAAGTTTAAAGGTAAAATGTAACAATTTGTCATAATTATGTTTCATATTGGCAGGTGCTCTGAACTTTCTGTTTGATAACTAGACATATAAATTTCAGTTCTTAAAGCTTTGCAGCCAATTTAAAGGCTCATTTATTTCAATGACAGCAAGATGTATGTGCAGCTTGGCATTCTGGATGTCTGGGGCCAAAATCGGCACTTTGTTGCTTGCTTGTCTCACAGGGAGTAAATAGGAGCAATTTTTCAGCATAGGCATACTAGCACAAGGTGTTTAGCAAATAAATGAGCATAAGATGACCTGTGGTGTCCTGAAATTACTAAAATTCATGAATAATAAAATGATCTATAGATTGTTAGCAGAGGGCTACAGCACAGGCTAATTTGCAGCCAGTGAGGCTTTACAGTATAATTTATAACTTTTGGAGATTTAATGACTTCATCAATTTTTACCTACTTTTTAAAAATAATATAATCTCCTAAATTCCAGTGTGTCAAGGTATAATTTCCTCACATGGAAAAGGGCAAGTCACCTACAATTTAGTTTATCCATGTTTTGTTTCATTCTAATAATTTATATCAGAAAGCACAGTTACCCTGTGAGAAAAACTTCAGTTTTCCAATACATTCACACATAGCTTATTGCAATTTTCTCAAGATGTATCACTTAGTTTTGAAAATCAAGAATTTGCCTTAACTCTACTCTCAAAAGAAATTGATATTTTCTTTAAAAACTTCAAAAGTAGTTCTTAAATGCAAAACAATACGTGCCCATTAAAAATTCACATAAAAATGATTTTGTAATTAGTAATTTCAAAAACAGTAGACAATTCCTACACTTAAATTTATCCTGTAATTCAAGGTAAATGATAAAATTTAAAAGAAATATTCGGATGTATGTTTTTGTTCTTATAGTACAAATTTTATAACTAAGTTACTTATTTTGCTATTGGTAGTTATTAGGCTATGGATTTCTGATGACAAAATTTGTAATTTTCTGATAGTTAAAATTTGGACACCTTAAAATTGTCTCATTTAATAATGGTATAGCTTTTGCTAAAATGTATAGAAGAATACTTTTCAGATTTTTATTTAAAAATCATCGTGTGATCATTGATATTGTTTAAGAGTTATTGTAAGGAAATGAGAGCTATTCCTGGTATAGTCTAAAATGTAATCATCCAATGAAACATTTAGGATAGACGATAACATAAAAGTCTCCTCATTTGGAATAGATCAAAAATAGAAAATACGGAAGATAACTTCCTGTTGCATAATACAGTGATTATGTGTACAAGGACAATATTGCTTTTACAAAACTTTTTTCTGGTGATTTTTCAATATTTATTTTCATTATTAATTGCCATCATATATATACATATGATTTCTATTTGAATAATGGATAAAATACAACTAATACTTATTTCTGTTAAACATAATAACTAAATCAAAATGTAACACAAATGAATATTTCACCTTAAAACTAGATTTAGTGTGCTTGCAAATGCACCAAGTGTTTACAACCATACATGAGATTTACGCAACATGTATTCTTCATGTGGAATCAGTGTGCCATTTCATTAAAAGGAAAACAACTAGCAAAGATCAAATTATTGCAATCACTGTGAGTTGGAGAAGATGAAATATCTAAAACACTTTCACTGAGAAACTGTTACATTAATTCTCATTTGCTGTTTACTGTAATGTTTTGCATATCTACACTTATCTGTTCATTAACTACTAATAAAATATAATTCTAGAAATGTTGTATGCATATACATTGTTAGGCCTACATACATAAAATGTCTATTTTAACAGTCAACAACTATTAACATTGAATATGAAAAATCTGTAAACTTGTAAACAACAAATAGAGTCTACACAAACATGATGACAGCCTACTACAGACCTAGACTTTGTGTTATTAACCTTTGCATATGTCATCTATTATTGGTTAAGATATTAATTATGACATAATCACTTGCAAAAATGCATATGTATATAAACAATGTACCATGTTGATATTACCAAAACCCAAAAATTCTCATGTCTTAGTATTATCTTCAACTATGGTTTTCTCACCCACATAACTGCTTCTGCTAACAGGCCTCAGGATAATGAACCTCAACATATTAAGAACAGCCATTGACACATACTGTATGATGAATTCACAATTAAATGGTCTCTCTTACTCATCCCTTATAATATACTCATAGTCGGACATTGTCTCAGTGAAATGGTAAACATTCTCCATTGTCATTGTACGTAGAATAGAAACAATGTGATTACAAGCTTGTAACTCAGACTAACACATAAACATGGCAGGAAATCTCATCAATATGAAGGGTTTCCATCTCTGCGGTGGGAACAGTTGTCTGTCTGTCCAGGGCACTAATATCTTTTCTAATAATATATTTTCTAATCTTTTACGCAAAGGCAAAGTGCCTCAATTTCTCCTTTATATTCCTCCCTGAGACCTATTCGAACTTTTTTTTATAAAACCAAAGTAGATAAATGAATTAATTGAGGAAATACCATTATTTGAACTGTAATCCATCTTTATTCTCTTACAACACAATTAGGAATGCAAAATCTATCGCAATAATCTTAATTTTTGGATCTCCTAAATATCTATCTCGAAGTGCCTAAGATTATATCAAAAGAAGCAGTAAAGTTAAAGCAGTAAAGACGTTTTTAAAGATAATATGAATAATTTTGTTTTACCATGTTAGGATTGATTTAATCTCTATTGTTCTTAGGTTGACTCAAAATTCCAAAATTTGTATATTTAACTCAACTTTGTGATGTTTTTTATCGAGGTCTATATTATAATTGATATTAGCTTATAGGCCAGGAAAAGCCTTCTTATATTTTTCATAATTACTGTCTTAAAATGTAATAATAATAATAATAATAATAATAATAATAATAATAATAATAATAATAACAATAATAAGCCATGGAAAAAACCCTGGAAAACATTAACAAGACTGGGGAACTTTCAATATTCATAGGCCTCAAAGCATCCTTCAGTGAATTATTTAAGGATTAATTTAACCTCTGCTGATGGTTTGTGAAATCCTATTATTTTCTCTGATGCATCAGAATATTTTCTATACCAGACTCTTGCTTGAATTGTAATTTAGACTTAACTTCTTGATTAATACTTTCTCAAGGTCTTGCTGAACCTGAAGCTCAATAACTCAACTACGCTAACTTGCCAATAAATTCTACGGACGAGCCAGCTGTCTCCAACTTCTATGCATTAAGATTACTGGCTAGTTCTCAGGTTTCCATCCTCATATTTACATGACACTGTTGACTACACAATTTTCCTGCCCTAAACTAAATAATTTTGGGACAGATGAAGTTTATGTTCTAACAATATTTAAAGACAAAAATCATCACAATAAAATAGAACTTTTCTCACTTTTGTCTCTTTCTTTTAAACATTTGTCTTTGTATCTTCTCATTCTGCATCTTGATTTAATATATTTTTCCTTCCCTTCTCATCTGCCCTCTGCCTTTGAAACCTCTTCCCCCCCCCAATAAAATAACATTTAAAAGAAAAAAGAAAACAATAAAAGAAAAAAATCATTCTCGTGAAAGCTGTAGTGCAGTTAGTCACCAGGTATACAGTGTTATTCATACAGCTTTTGGAAATATTTTAATTGTTATTTTTTGTATTTTTTACTTAAAGAGATCATTTTTTTAACAAACCCTCCATTGCTCCCCCTCCTTCCCTCCTTCCTGTCCTCCCTCAACCATCCCCCCCTGCATTCATTCCCCACAAAGGGCAAGGAATCCCAAGGTGAGTCACTTCAGTTTGGCTGTCCAGTTGAGGGAGGTCTGAGTCCCTCCCCGCGCAGTTGTATCAAGGCTGAGTAAGGTGTTCCTCTGGAGGGAAAGGAGTTTCTACACCAGGAATAAATCTGGTCCTACTGAAAGAGGATCCACACACTACCTACACTATTCGAATGTCATCTAAATTCAGAGGTTTAGTTTCTTACAATTAAGGTTCCTCAGGTGTTATTTCAGTCAATAAGTTCCCAAGGTGAGCTCTTCAATACTGTACGGGCTAGTTCACTCCTTGCAGCAATAATCAAGGGGCGTGGCCTGTTCTGCTTTAGATATTTTCACACCTCTCACCTATACCATTAGGACAGCTTACTGTGCTGCCCAGGGGAAGTACAGGGGTCTGTTTTCTCAGGTGCTGCTGCTGGTAAGGTGGGGCTGGAGTGTGGGGAGTCAGTTCTCCATCTCTAATCCAGCAATCGTAAAAATTATATAAATAAATTCTTCATAAGTTAATAATTATTTTTGTCACCTAGAGAATTTACTATTTTTTAGTTGCCTCTCAAAATAATGGATTCACTTGAATATCATTTTCTAGCATTTGTCAAATTATTTTACACTTAAGATAGGTTAATCATTTACCAAGGCATTACTTTTGTCTTTCCTAGATTTTCCATAGTACCTGGCCAGGAAAACAAACAAACAAACAGGACAACCTGAAACAACAACAACAAAAGTTTTGAAGCTCTTCAAGTTTAGGATATAACTATAATTAACACATAAAATCAACTTCCTGGGACTCCTGGGCCACACTCAAACAGAAGTTTCTCACAATTCTTCCTTTATATTTCTCTGAACTAACTCAAAATGGATTACAAATATCTCTTGCTGGGCATATAGTAGATTCAAAACAGACAAACAAACAGAAAATAACAACATAGCAGCCTTTAATCTGCCCTCACATGACTGGTTTTATTTTTAAGTAAATCTCTAATTTTATATTGTAGGAAGTAGAAATTATTCATTAAAACAGATTTCTTAAATAGTGTTTACAAACAATTCACCAATGCTTTGTTGTAACGAATATTTTTATATTCTTCATATTTTAAATAAGAGTGTATTAAAGGCTTTAAATTTCAGCAGGATTTTGAAGGGATTGGCCAGGAGAAAATATAGGTTTTCCTATAATTAAGTTACATTCCACTGTCTCCTCTAGAAACTTAGAATAAAAAATAATAATAAAAAACCCCATCATTTACTCATAATTTACCACCATTTTCTTTAAAGAATCAACCAGGGTCTTGGCTAATTTTTCCCATAAAAATCTCTGATTAGATCTGTAGATATAGCACATCCTTAAGTCACTTGTCAACCATATTCAAGGGCCTATAGCTGATAGAAAAGAAGTCCACTGGCTTCTTTAAATATATTGGCATAAACTTGAGTAAATCAAATTTAGGAAACTTTCCACAGCTTTCTTTCTGAGCTTTTGTCAATTTTTACAATTAGCACAGCACACAAACACTGTCTTTTTTTTTTTTTTTCCAGTATTCATCGGGATCTTTGACATAATCTGAGAAAAAATTTGAACATTCTGTCAAGTGCCCTTTAATATTTCAGACCTTATTAATAGAACCCTAATTTACTCAATTTAAGCCTAAGTCTTGTGTTTTCAGTAATGTGAACTAAGTGAGATATAAGGTATTAGAATGAAGACAAAAAGTACATACTCTCTTGTATTTTAATGAATATGTTGTGCTAATGACAGTCTTCATTGTCTGAGCAATCTCTCTAGATGTGAGCTGTTGCTGAATGTCTAAGTTAACCTGTAGTAATATTTTTATATGTCTCAAATAAAAGTTAATTTTAATAATGTATTGATAGACAAAGGCGATTTCAAAGTTATAGTATGTATATAGTATGCATTTTATTTACAGAGTCAATAAGTGGTCATGTTTATTAATGCTCAGCCTACTGAAGTAAATTAGTGAAAAAGTCAAGATATAATTAGCTAAGTTATTTATTTCTTAATTTTAACATAGGGTATCATAGACTTGAATACTTGAAGACTTGTTGTCAATATATTCTTCTACAAAAATGTTACCATGAACATATTGTTCTACAACATACATTTGTATGCATGCATACTTGAAATTTGTTTTAAGATTAATTCCATCTTATTAACATTTAATTCAAAAGATTATGTAATTTTTGTATCTTTTTGTTTATACAGTTTGACTTTAAAATGATACCATAAAATGATTATGTTGGTAAAAACAGAAAATAAACGTAAGATACCTTTTTTGATAATCACAAGCATGATATGATATTCACAGGAAATAATTTGCAAGATAAATAGATAAACATTTCTCTTTTTAAAATTCATTGTCTCTTTTTCCAATGTATAGTCTTGTTGAAGAATTTCAAATTTTCTACAGAAACATTAAAATGAAATCTTCAAAATATTATCAATACATAGAATTTCAAATAATAAATTACATAAATATTAAGAGAAAAATTTAAAAGCTTAATAATAGATTAGATAAATGTACATTTATTAAAAATTAAGAACATGAGACTTCTGCAATATTGAATAATTTTTTTGTTTTGTTTGGCTTCATGTATTTGATTATGACAGTTTAATATTTAAAGTTTTAAAGCTTATTCAGCATTTTTATATAGAAATGAGTCTATATTATTCTTTCTAATTCCTAGTAAAACTATAAATGAAGAGTGTCATAATGATAAACCCATCGTCTTTTTGGTGGTTGGTTTTATTCAGCCATGCCAATGACTTCTTTTATCAACTTTTCACAAGCAAATTGTTCGTTCTTATTAAATAAGTTTTACAATTTTCATGTATTTTGTTTTTTGTTTGGCTATAATTAGCAAGACATTTAGCTGTTATACTTATGAACTTTAAAAAAATAATTTTCAGAAATGTATAACTTTACTTTGATCATATATGAGTTTCAACTTCTCCAAGGAGCACTCCCACATACCGATCTATCCGACACTGTGTTCTTTCTTCTTTTAAAGAAGATCATTGAATTCAACTTTTCAACTGACTTCTTTAGGGTTGAGGTTTACACACCACAGAGAAAGTGATTTTTAGGATCATAACATTTGTGCCATGGTTGTACTTGGGCATATCTTATCAGTGAAGTAACTACTGTATCTTACAGGGTACTTATGTGGGTTTCACTGAAACTTACACTTTCAAGTTCATTTTACAAATCCAGTAATACCTTAATATTGAAAGGGAAAAATATAAGATGGAAAGCAAAACTATAAGCCAATCTTTCTGAAAAACAAACATCCAAAAATTCTCAATTAAATACGTGAAACCAAATTTGAAACCACAACAAATGATTATCAACAATGATAAAGTGAGCTTCATGTCAGAGAGGTGGCTGTCATGATGATGCAATATTAAAAATATATATTAAATAGACGGGAATTATTGCTGGACCTTCCCGTTAAATATAAAAAGTTACACAAGATTTCTATCCTACTGTATACTTAGACTGTTTAGTCTACCTTAAAAGAAAATATAGTAATAAGCACTACTAACATGTATTTTTCATGTAATCAATATTTTCAACTTAAATCAATGGTTAATTGTAATCCTAAGTTATATATTCTTCCATGATCTTTACCCCAAGTAATATATCTGTATAATAGTTGTTTGCAGAAAATAAATAATGAATATAGACGTTAAAGCAATCTTACAAAAAATATCCATCATGAATGTTGACAAATACAGGTATTTCTTGATCACTAATTATGTTTCTGTTGGTGTTTTTTATCTTATCAGTGGTGGGCTGTAGCTTCATCTCTTCTACAGCTCTCTTAAAGATTTCTCTATGTGTTCATTGCTGACAATTTGCTATTGGATAAACATCTAGTAAAGACAATTACTGAATAAAGAAACAGTACATTTGAAAGAGACCAAGGGAGGGGTATATAGAAGGTCTTGAGGAAAAGTGAATTGTTATATAATTGTATTGCAATTCCAAAAGTAAAATATTTTTCAATGGTTTATACAATGTAGTTCCAATTTCCCTCATGCAAAGCTTCTGTTCTGTTCTAAAATGAGAGGTTCAGAGTAGAGAACATTGTTAAGGATAGAGGCAGACAGACAATAGAAACATACACAGACACATAGACATAGGGAAAGATTCTCTAGAATGCCTTCGAGCAGCCATGGTTTCTGAGTCATGCAATAGAGGGCAGAAGACGAAGAGAGTATAATAAAAAATCAAATCTTGTTTCCAGTTAAATGACACCATGGGAAAGTACTTTAGTGTCTGTCCTTAATACAACAGAGATAGTTATTGGAGACTCATAGTGTGTTATTAATGTGTTCTAACTGACTACAATAGATAGTTCAACTTATGTAAATAAAAAAATGCCATTTTTTCAAATGTTCATCTCATTAGATAAAGAAAGAACTTGGATAAAACCCACAGCCTGTAGTAGTGAGGTTTCTTGGTCCCGGGCGTCCAGAGGCTAAGACCCACAGACCTGCCACGCCAGACCCCTTAGCTGCCTGCCGCACTCAGGCCCCCAGAAATGACTCAAACACTTATATTAAGTTCAGGCTCTTTGGCCTATGGCTTAGGTACATTGCTAGCTAGCTCTTACATCTTAACTCAACCCATTCCCATTAATCTGTCTGCCACGTGGCCCATGTCTCACCTGTGTTCCTTATGTGTTGCTCCTTTAGGCTTCAGGCTTGGTCTGTCTGACTCTGCCCTGCTTCTCCTACCTATGCTCTGACTTCTCTTCCTATTTTTTCTATGGTGCCTGTCATGGTCCAAAACAGCTCCTTTATTTAAAGATTGATATTCACAGCATACAGAAAGACATTCCCATATAACCTCCTCCTTTCTGTCTAATAAAAAAGGAAGGCTTCAATTTTAACAAAGAAAAATTACATACAACAAAACAGCTATTAAGCAAGAATTACAGTTACAACAGCCCTTCCTCATAAAACACCTGGATAATCTTGGAAGACATGGGACATTTCTCAAGACAGAAATTTCAGTATTTGAAACAGGGAAAATGGTGAATTCAGTATGAATGGTTAAGAAATGGTGAGAAATATGACTAAATTAGGTAGGATTATCATTGAATTAGACAATCTATAAATACATTAGATATTTGAAAATACTAAAATCTAGTGAATGATATACTTTTTTAATATTTTCTTATTTTTACTTTCATTGTTTACATCACTGTTTTTTATATATGTGACTTTACAGTTGTAGGTTTTTTAAGATATACATATCATGGTCAGAGGACAACTTTTGTGAGTCTCTTTTCTTGTTTCTTGAAAGAATGGACTTGTTTCTTCCCTTCTACTTTGAGTTAATAGGCCTAGGAGCTTTGAAACAATTTGTACTTCTCTGTTTTCTGTCTTTGAACTTAAATACAGTGATTATAGTTTTAGTGTTATTATTTCAAGTATTTTTGTTCCAAGAATGGAACTCATGTCCTCAGGATTTGCAACCAGTGTCTGACTGAGCATTCAACAGTTCTGTATTAAAAATGTTAAGTGTTAAGGTTCAAATTGTAGAAAAATATATTACAGACTGTTCTCTTTATATGTGTCTTTGTGAAGTTTTATACTAGTCTGAGAACTTGATGATTAATGTATAGAATCATTTTTACCTATAGGTATTTGATGTGGGAATGCCCTTCTTTATGCTGTGAATCTCAATCTTTAAATAAAGGAGCTGTATTGGGTCATGGCGGGCACCATAGAAGAAGTGGGAGGAGAAATCAGTTTAGGTAGGAGAAGCAGGGCGGAGTTAGAGGCAGATCCAGCCAGCCGCCCAAGGAGCAACATGTAAGGAACACGGTTGAGCCATGGGCCGGGGCCACGTGGCCCACAGATTAATAGAAATGGGTTGATTTAAGATGTAAGAGCTAGCTAACAATGTGCCTGAGCCATAGGCCAAACAGCATGAAATTAATAGAAGCGTCTGAGTCGTTTCTGGGGGCCTGGGCGGCGGTGCGCGGATAAGTGGTCCCGGGCGGCAGGTCTGTGGGTCCTGGGTCTCCGGGCGCCCGGGACCGAGAAACCCACTACAACAGGTATTATGAAAGTGGCTGAAGTTGAGATTCCAAAATTAATTATAAGGAAAAAACATTAGCAATTGATTTATCCACTTTAAAAATTCTTCATTCTTCAAGAGATAAAGAACAGGCAAAGAAAGTGCTTCAAAGATCCTTCAAGTTGTACCAGTACTGCACATGGATCCATGGTACTCCTGTTCATAAGATGTATACACATCTAACTTAAAATTAGACCATTACCTTTTTCTGCTCTTTCTCCTGAAGCACAAAATCACTCAATATTATTAAAAATACGTATAACAAGGAACATGCATGAGACCAAAATATATCTTCACAATGACAGTTGTTTGACTTGAACAGTTTGTGGGGCCTCTGTCCGTGGGAACAAGATTTATCCCTAGCAAAATAAACTTGAGTTTCTGGAACCCATTTCCTATAGATAGATACCATGCTCAGCTTTGATAAAGGGAGAAGGGTCTTTTTTCTGCCTCAACCTGATATTCCAGACATTTTTGACTTCCCATGGGAGACCTTATCCTCTTTGAGGAGGGGATACTGGGGTTGGGTGGGGTGGGAGGAAGCTGAGAGTGTGGAAAGAGGTGAGGGAAGGGGAACTATGGTTGGTTTGTAAACAAAGAACTTTTAAATTAAAAAAGTCAAAAAAATTATATATCTATGGATTCTTGCTAAAATGTACTGTGCTATGGACAAGTCTATTGTATATAGTATTCCTATTAGTGCAAATATTGGATTGTCTGTCTTTTCTTGTATGCATCCTATTTCACTACAATAAAATGTAACATTATAAAGATACTCCTGTTTTTACCCATCATTCTTCCCTAGGTCTTCAGTATTATCATAGAATTCTCATAGTTACAGCAGGTTTAGAATAATGTGCCCAGTTTAGCTCCTTTAAATTGCAAAGGTAAAAAAATAATAATAAAATTAAAATTTATTTGGGATAATGTCTTTTAAGTCATTTGCTTTTATATGTGAAATTAATTGAACAAACAAGATTGAAAGTTGATATACTCAGGATTTGTTTCTTTTTTAATGTGTCATATTATCTCTCTGTAAAAAAAAATATTCAGTTGTAATTTTCACATAATTTTTTCCTCTTAAAACATTTAAAGGTCTGACTGATAATATCTAATATTATGTAAAATAATGGTTTCCCTGTCCATGTGTTTTCTACATCGATATTTCCTCATATCTATGGAATGTGAAGTTTACATTTTTGCAGAAGTAGAGACACTAAAAATGAAGCTACTTGAAAACTGTTAAATACCTTTACTGGAAAAATATTCCTGATGCAAAAATAAAGTACTGTTTTATGATCAGAATTTTTTGGAATCAAAACAATATATGATTAGATCTCATTTTCCTAAACATTATTACTTCATATTATTATTCTAAATCATAGAAATTAGAGTTAAAATAAAATATTATTTTAATATTTTATCATCATAAACATTATTTTGTAAAAGATAATGGTATTCAGTAATAAAAATTTACTTGTCAAAATATGTAGGTATTTATTGAGGATCTGATTTACTATCAGACTCTACTATCTCACATAAATAGTAATCTCTGTAAGAGTTTATACCCTTTTGTATTTATCTGGTTTGGATACATTAAATTCTATGCAAATATATAAAGTTCAATAGCTGACAGAATTATATTTAAGTAGTTTGTTAAGAAAAAGAATGAATCTAATTTTCTGAAAACAGATAAAAAGTGTTAACAATGATTAGGAGATAATAGCTTCTTGGTTCATTAAATTTAAGAATTAATCAAAAACAAAAAAAAATACTCTAGTGGAATATCTTTTTTCTAAAAATTCCAAATTGATTTTTTAAATATAATTGTTTTTGTTTAACCATACTATACCTATCTTTATGCAAATGTTATATAAGTAAAATTTTGAGATCTTATTAAAATCACTTTAATATAATTATTAATTTTTGGAAAATTATCTTTTCATTGCCACTAGGTGGAACCAGTAAACTTAGTAATTTCTTCTCAGTTAATTATCTCTTATATATACATATATATATATACACACACATATATATAATACATATAAACATTTATGTAAAACTCTGACTAAAATTTATACAACTAAGACAACAATTAAATGTACTAAATCTAATCACCATCAGTACCAAATTTCAAGTTTAACAATATTTGGGAAATAATATTACAAAAAAAAAGCACAATAATCATCACCAAATGAAAATATGTTTTTAAGAGTAAGTGCAATTTTTGAACAAACAGAACAGAAAGTATATCATGATTAGAAACAATATTTTAATGATGAATATCAAACTATATCTCTAACAAAATATAAAGGTTTAAAAATTATTTATCCTAAAATAATTGATAGCTATTACATCACAAGACAAAGCCACTCTGAAAATTTACACATGAGTTAATTTTGAAATATGGAGAGCCTAATAGTGCCTACAGTTTACATAAATAGTAAAATGAATAGATTTGTGCAATAAAAGTATTATTCTTTGTGGTGTTCCAAAAGAAGAGCCCCACAGGCTTCAAGGCATAGTTTGTACTCATGGCTCCATAAGTATCCCTGGATAAAATGTGTGGGTAACAAAACAATAACAAAAAACCAAAGACAAGAATGAATGTGGAAAAATGGCTTGTGAAGAATAAAAGGATTGTATAAGAATGAGAGGGAGATGTAGGCATGACAGGAGGAAACATATATATATATATATATATTTATGATTATATGTAAGTCAAAAATAAATTTAATAAACAATGCACACACAGATACACAAAATAAAACACTAATGACAATAACCAAAAAACCAAGAAATGAGCACAAATTAGCAAAGTGTTGATTATAATGTAAGCTATTAACTCACAAGGAGACCAGCGGTGATGTAATCACACTCCAATAGAAGATGAAGATTCAAAGCAGAAAGAGACAAAGAGCAGAATACCAACAAGACCTGTCTCTGTTAGCTGGATATGGCCTGATGAATAGAAACCCTAGAAGTCTTAAAGGGCAAAGCCCTCAAAGTTCTAGAGGGCAGTTTTCTGTACTTAAGATACAGGCAGATTCATTATCCCTCAATAATCTCTTCCCTTTGGTTTTGTAGGAAATTCTTGTCATCTGATTACTTGTGGACCCACAGATGTAACCCATACCTCCTTTCTCATGTCATTTTATATCTGTGTTGTACTTTCAACATTTTATTGTGTATCTGTCTCTGAACACAGAATCTAAAATGGATTTTTTTCTGAGCTAATATTTGAATGGATTATTTTCTAAAAAACTTTGATGTTTTAATAATGCACAATATTAACACTAACTAAAATAAAATTTGAAAATGTAAACAGTTAAGAACTAAAAGCATAAAGATGGAGTACCACAGGAAATAAAAGTTGAATAAGGATGGAAATCTGTATGGTAGAGCTCTAATGAAATTTCCTAATAATTTGATTTATCTTAGATTGTATTTAGAGCAGTCTAAAGTTATTTTGGATGGTCCAGAATTTTGAATGCACTTTAAATTTAAATATAACATTTAATGGTCATTGTGGTGGGATTCAGGTGTCAGCTGATAAGATAAAAAGACACTTATCCAAGATCCCAGGTTCCTGAAGTAGGAGTGGCCAACCCCATTCAAAAGGGGCTACCTCAAAGATATTTTTTTAAAAAAATAAATAAATAGAATAAATAAAAATAAACTATTCTACCTACATATAAACAATTTTTAGCCATATATATAGGCCAAGCTAAAGACAATGTACACTAACATAAATATATATATTATTACAAATATAAAATCATTATTTATGTTTAATTAAAACAATTTATACATTAATACAAAGTTAATTCTAAAGTAATTGTATATGACCAAAACAACTTATACATTGATATAAAACTTAATCTATAATTATTATATAAAATTAAATCTATGATTCTTATTTTATATATTCTTCTACCTCTGTTTAAAATATTTGCACATTATTGTCAGGTCCACTATACAATTACTACCTCCATTTAACTATACTAAACATAATATATAATTACACTAATTATAATATATACACAAGATGTTTTATATACCTCTGTTTAGATAATAAATATATATATTTATTTATATATGTCTAAAATACTGTTGCCATTTTACATGATATATATACATATATATATCTGGCCTATGTTTAATAATCATACTAAAAGTCATTGTTCAAAAATTATACACCACTTTATAAATAACCTAATTTTATAATACAAGTTTTAATCCTTAAGACAATAAAAACTAGTCAACATTACTTAAGTTGCCATATCACAGTCATCTCAAATGCAAATTAAAATATCACAGATAGACAAAAGTCTTCAACCATTTCATCGACTCCCAAAATATGACATTTAACATTTATTATTCAAAATTCGGCCGTGAGAGATGTGATGACTCCCAGTGTCACTGTTCCTATCCCAAAGTAGTGTTGAACATTAAAGACACTCTTTTACAGTTTGTCTAACTGACAAAAAATGGCCAGTTAGATAACAAAAAGTGCCCTTACCTTGATTGCTAACAATACACAAATAATGTCCAAGCTAAATAAACAAAATGACAGATAAAGACTGACAACAATTGCTTAAACAAGATAAAACAGTCCTTCCAAAATTTCCCTGCTTGTAAAATTATCTGTCAGATACCATAGGCCTATAGTCAATATAATATATGCTCCAATGGCACAAAAAACATAAATAATTGTTCAAATAGCTATGTTGCTATCCTCTCCCAAATTTTAAAAACTACTACTTCCATGTACTTCTGATTTTCAAATATATTTTTCTTCTCAAGTCTTAAAAAAATTAAAAAATAAATATTTAAAGTTACTACCCTATTATCCCTTAGCAAAAAACATTCAAATGTTAAATTTCACTTTCCCAGATAAACATTTTTAAAATAATTTATACACCCTACCATCTACCAATATTGTAACAATATATAATATACTTTATGTATGTTAAATTTAAGCTATAGTTTATAACTTATCCTATCCTATATACTACCTCATAATAATTTCCATTATATATAGTCTTAATTTAAAATCTTAGTTAGACAAAAGGGGAAGGTGTGGTGGGATTCAGGTGTCAGCTGATAAGGTCCGAAGAAGTTTACCCAGGATCCCAGGCACCTGAAGGAGGAGTGGCCAACCCCATTCAGGTTATTTTCTAGACATGACTAAAAAAATAATTTGTCAATGCAAGGGAGATTTAATAAGAAGATTTTTAGGTAAATTGTAAAAATTTAGAATTGTAATCATATATATTAAAGAGATATTCTTATATAATATTATAATATGATTACCTGTGTGCTGAGCTGTAGGTAGTCATTTATTAACTAAAATTATAGTTATGTGTAGTAATACAAGTACAAATTGAAAAAGCCATATATTTAGATGAGGATTTGAATATAAGCATAATTACATAACTAATAAATTTATTGTCTTTTATGAAGCAACATAATTTAATAGTTATGGTTGTTTATAGGTATATATAAGAAAGAAAAGAAGGCATAGGCTCTGTAGCTGAATAATATTTCAACATGTTACTTTTTGAACATTTTAAAAAATCTATTATGTATGTTAAAATTTAAATATGAAGCATACAGCTATATCAAAGTGAACTTTGTGCCTTTTCTTACACACCATTCAAAGGTAATATTTCACTTTAGTCTATTTAATTGGAAGATATGATTTCATTTTGAATTAAATGATAAGATATTTAGGAACTCAAATATTCTTATGTATATGAGTGAATATGGAAGAGTCAGTTTCTATAAAAATGACAATATAGAATTAAAATGATCAGAAATATATCTGGAAATTATTAAAATATTTACAGTGAAATTATGTTTATAGTTATCTGTACACATTACACACGTATAATACTTTACAAAGACTTATGATGTGAAAAAATTACTAACCATCCACCAGAATCAAAAAAGCAAGTGAGCCTTCTGAAATGAATATTGAAAATGTTTATGATACAGACTGTTGAAGGCATGCAAGCCACTGTGCTTCTATTTGATCTGAAAGTCTTTCAAAATTTATTTTGCTCTTTTGAATAAAAATTATAACAAGAAAGAAGTTGTTAACATTAACACATGAAACTTTTACACAATAGATGAACCTCCTCCTCTTAGTTAATTTGATAACTATGTCTCAGCATCCACGACAAAGGAAAGGGACCAAAATCATCATTAGCCCTGGGGACCTGGCTAAGTACTAAGACCCAAAAGCTGACTGTGGAATTGAAGTGTCAGTGTCTATGTATTGTTCATGGGTCAAGAGAAAATTCAAAAACTTTTTTTATAAAAGTTCAAGTTAAAGAAAGACACAAATGTTTATCTAAAGTACACAAGCTGCACACAAACAAGAAGCAATCTGGTACAGTACTGTAACACTTACAAATGAGCCATCAAGACTATATAATTACTGCAGTATTTAATTGTGCTAAATTTCAAACAAAATGTTTTCATGAGGTCTTTTTCCATAAAAAGGTGCTTCAAACCAAAATTCTTATTATTTCATTAGATCATTTCGTAACTACACAGACCATAAGTCTAATTTTTATTGGTTAACTACTTTATCACTAAGCTAAACATTCAGTCAGTTATATAAATACTATTAACAAAGTTCCAAAAGATTCCTCTTGGCAAGTACACTCAGTTTAAAAGTAAGAAGAAAATATCTGAAAGCCACATCTAGTAGAACAAGCTGTATTCAGATGCTGGCTACAAATTATTTGTGCTTCTGGAATAAACTGTACATGGTAAAAAGCAACTTAAAACAAAAGTGGGTAACAATATTCACAAAAAAGTATGTCAACCAATTTTTTTATAAGGTAGAATTTCTTTATTTTGCATATTGTAATATAAAAAAGTTTAAACTCATAAGGGTAAGGTAAATGATATAATATTTTCTTTAATTTTGTTAAATACAAATAGACAAGATATTGTAACTATAATTCTTGCTTGATAGCTGTTTTGGTATATGTAATTTTGCTATGTTGAAATTGAAACCTTCCTTTTTGAGTAGACAGAAAAGGGGAGTGATGTGGGAATGTCTTTTTATATACTGTAAATAAAGGAACTGTTTTGGCCTATATCTGGCACCTTAACAGTAGGCAGAAAATTGGAGGATAGGTTGGAGGAGGGTGGAGTCAGAGAGAGATGCATTTCTGTTGCCCAGGAATCAACTTCTAAGGTAACACAGGTGAGCCACATGACAGGACAGATTAAAGGAAATTGTTGAATTAAAACGAAAGAGCTAGCTAGCAATATGCTCAAGCCATAGGCTAAACAGCATGAGATTTAAAAAAGTAATACTTTTAGTTGTATGCTTTCAAATAATACTGCTCTCAGAGTAAAGTAACAAGCATATAGAAATAATTTCAAATTTAATAGGCTCAGTTATATTAATTAGTTTAATAATTATTTTTATTATTTTGCCTTTTGTGGTTTTTTAATCTTTTAGTTGGTAACAATTTGTTATATGTTTATTGACTTTTAGTTTTTGTCTTAAGGGTTGATTTTGAGATTATATTTTCCAAACAATTAGCAGATCTGACTAATATGCAAATTAATTAGTTTAATTACTTGTAATTCTTACACATAAAACTCACATTTATACTCATAAAAATATTTCAAAGTTCTGTTAACATAAGAAGTAATATATAGATAATTGCATAAAGGCAAAACATTTATAAAGAGTTCGTAATAATGAGATACAAGAATATATTTCCCAATTGAATAATTTTCATTTGTATCATATTGTGCATCATTATTTCCAATATGATTATATCTGTTATTCATTACTTTAAATCAAAATAAATTAATAAGAAAACAGGAACAATTTCAATGTTTGTTCTGTCATTATTTCCATCTGGTGCTCTTAGAAGATTACATTCACACAATTGTTCACAAATTCTTTAAAATCCTGAAAATATTCACTCTGACAGCCAAATCAATATTTTTTGGCGGGATATATATTACAACTTTATAGAAAATATATTGTTATATTTACAATTTTGTAATAGTTATTTATTAAATACTCTTAAATTCACACATAATTAAGCATATGTAGTTAGAGGGATTCACAACGGTGAAATTCCCTTCATTAGATTGTCCTAGGGTGTGTGCTTTTGTGTGTGTATGTATGTGATACATACATTTCCTGACTAAATGAGTGTATGGAAGTGCCCAGCTCTCTGTGGCAGAGCTGGACCAGTCGATCTTTGTTGTATAAGGTGCCAAGGTGAGCCAGCCAGAAAAGCAAACCCATGCAACATTCCTCGGTAGTATCTGATTCATTTTGAGTTCCTATGTTGTCTTTCCTTGATGTTGAACTATAACCTGAAAACTAAATATAGTCGTTTCTTCCCCACTTTGCTTTCCACTATGCTTTTTATCAGAACAGAAGATGTAGATTAGCTACATTAGATAGTTTCTTTTTTGAACTTATAACATACCTTAAATAAGTAGATTTAACACTTTTAATTTACATTTAAAACAATAAGACCCATATATCTGCCTGTATAAATAATTATATATTAGTGGCTATAACCAGATTTTCACAAATATAATTCCAATAATTAGAACACAACTGGAAAATATATATTATATTACAACATATTGTAAAGACTAAATAAATACTATTATCCTAATATTAATTTCAAATTTATAGTTATTTAAATTTAAGGTTAGCTCTCTAATTATTATAATTATATGTTATATATTATATATTATAATTATTATAATTATATATTAGCTGCCTAATATATAAAGAAAATTGTGGGTGTTAAATTAGTGAGTGGGCAAATGACAAACAAAGTCCTCTGGGGAGGTTTTGTGGTTTAAATGAGGACTGCTCTGTATAGGGTCATGTATTTGAACACTTGGGCTGTTGCTGTATTAGTTTGGGAGGTTATAGAAGAATCTGACTGGAGAAAATCACTTGGAGCAGTTTTGGAAATTTGTGTACTCACCTCATTACATATTTTCTCTTTTTGCTTCCTGTTTTGGTTATTATGTGGTCAACCAGGATCCTATCCGAAATCAAGAGTATATTATTTCCCTAGGTTTGTTTAGTAGCTTACTTGTGTCAAGAATATATATCTCTTGTCTTTTTTACATGGTATTACACTGGTCCAATATACTGTTGACATGAAACAAATGAAATATTGTAATCCTGGTGTATGAGGTAGGCAGAAATCTCTCTTCTAAGATGAATGGTCCTTTGGCGATCCCAAATTCTAAGGCAAGAAAAAAAGAAACACATCAATAGTGAGTTATTTGTGTTTGGGGTTCTAAATAGTCTATATACCAAATTACTTAAATGGCTCCTAAATTTGTTTGGGATGCAGAACAGAAGACTCTACAATAGGTTTTAGATGCTATTCCAGCAATTTTTCTCATGTGTGGGCTATATAACCCAGAACAATCATATTATTCAAGGTATAAGTAGTTGATATACATGCTAGTTACATCCTTTGGAAGCCTTCATTGATGATATACAGAGAATTTTTTTGAGGTTTTAGAGACAATCTCTACCATACTGTATGGAAAATGATCCCTTGAGAGTGATCCACCAAGCGATCATATAACCTGAGGCAGAAACAAGTGAATCTCTGAGTCTGAGGCTAGCCTGATCTACAGATTGAGTTCCATGGCAGCTAGGTACACAAAGAGAATAGATAAGATAGTAAGGTAGATTATTGTATCTACTTGTAAACTATATTAACAAACTATTAGCTTCAGATAATTTTGCATTGGTATGGATTCTTGTATATTGATAAAAATGTAAGTTATTTTCTATTTTTGTGTAAGGCAATGTGTATATTGATAAAAATTTAAAGCTGTATTTGTCATATTGTCCTTATCCTCCTACTTTTTTTTGAAATATTTTGTACATTGATACAAGTGTAAAAAAATACTTGTCATAGTTTATATGCTTCCCCCCCCCTTAGGATATTTTGCATATTGATACATTTCAAGGATATTGTCATATTTGCACTGTACATATCTTCCTCTGATTAACATATTTGTACGTTGTCACAAATTTGAGAAAATTGTTACTATACAGAACATCTTTTACAGCTTGTTTATTTTTATATGTGAAACCTTAGTTTTATGTTAAGTTAGTCTTTAAGATGAATTTCTTGGAAGATGTTTTCTCAACTTACTCTTTATTCATGTAATATAATTTTCCTTTCTTAGATCTTTGATGGGGTTGAAGACTATTAGAGTTACAATCCACCTACATCTTAGCTAAAAGCAAATTGTATGAGGAACTAAATTTAAATTATTCAGGACTATTGGAGTAATCTCTGCACTTTGCCATTTAATTATATTCTGAACATCTAGTGTAGATTTTGATGTTGTTCTTGTTGGCTGCAATTATATTTTGTTAATATTATTACCCTTTATTACTACTATCAAAAAGTGATAATTATTCTTATTGTATATAGTTGTGTATTAGGTTTAAAACATTCCTATTTAGACAAAACCAAAAGAAATAGTGGGTATTCCTTCCAACTATGACTTTGGTGTGCTAGTCCCTAGGCTGTGGCCTTTTGTCTATCTTATGCATTTGGAAACACATATTAGTGTCCCTTTTCTAACTCCTCTCTTGGGGATGATTACCGAGCCAGGCAGCTTGAGACAGCATCTGCTCATACCCTACAGCCTTCTAGGGACATTGGGATTGAATTTGCCTTAATAAGTGAGATGCTTCCCCCAAAAACCTTTAATTAATAATCCTTTTCTCAGTCACCAGATTTCTTCTTTTACTGTCTCAAGCATATACACACATATTAAAATAATTTATATATATAATATATTTGTGTATACGTGGATATATATCAACTATTAAAATTTTGCTTCATATGAAGACAAAGCACTGTAGTGACTGCTGGCCCAGGATATCAGATCATCTATTGAGTAATGAAGATAAATATTTCAACTAAAAGATTAATAATACATCATATGAACTCCAATAACAATGGAAGTGTATGTGTTCTTCTCTTAGTTACAGCTCTATTGCTATGATACGTGATTATGACTTTTTCAATTTATAAAGCAAAGTGTTTAGTTTAAGCTTCTGGTTTCAGAAAAATAGAATTCAAGATAACTGAGAAAAGGTATGACTACAGGAACAGCTGAGAGCCTAAATATTGCTCAAGTGTGAGGCAAGGAGAGAACACTATAAATGACTTAGAATTTTTGAAACTTCAATTCTCACTCTCAGTGACAAACATCACCTACTCCAACAATGTTTCCTATCTGAGTCTTTACTAAGCATTGCTCCAACATATGGGCCTATGGTGGCAATTCTCTTTCAAACCAATACAGTTCCCTTAGAAAGAATGACATCTTGTTATGGGAAGTTTAAAAATAACGAATACAAGAAAGATCTCTCCCCAAGACTAAGTAAAAGCTACAGCAGCCATAGCTGTAGAATGTATCTGAGCATATTAGAAGTGTTTACATGGTGACAAGCTCACAAAATTATTTTATTATCATATTTTCTGAGTTAGACTCAAACTAATAAATTCAATGTAGTGTCTTTGTTGGTGTGGATCACTATGCTTAGTCTTATTTCTTGTCCTTTCTATCACTCCCTTTTCAAGACCTAACTGGTTCCCTTTCTTCTACTAGAGCCTTTGTTTCTTTGTTCTTATGGCATCTGCACCATAAGCGCGTTTTCATCTGCCTTTAGTTCTATTCCCACCTTCATGATCCTTTGTCTAACTCTGGGTAACTAAGTATATATATTTAAGTACATGCACAGAAAATATGATTTTGTACATTATATTGCTGTCATTCCGAAGGAGAAACTTGTAGCATGGAAGCGCTTTTGTAGTATTATACTGAAGGACAGTGTGGAGGAAATTAGGAAGACAATTTTGAAGCTGCCAATTTTAGAAAATTCACAAAGTCATATAATTTATCTAGAAAAAAATAGCATTGTTTTATACCCTATCTTTAATTACCGATTCAGAGGCTGTAGCTCATAATTTGGCTGGCTATGTACAAACTTAGAAATAAATTAAGAAGACAATTGATCAAAGGTATATTTTGAGGTGCCCGTGGACAGGCATATCTAAATATCCAAAAGATATGAAGACATTTGTGCCACCTTTAAATTTAAACCAAACTGACTTTAACACAGAAGGTACAGGATACAAGACACATTTTTTGGGAGAAAGACACCACAGTTCACTTTCTATCAATATTATAACTCAATGGTCCTATAAACAAAATGGAAATGGTGACAAAATTATCTCTTTGTGTTGAGCCCAAAACAGATTTGTTGTTGTTCACCAAGGCCTCACTGCCGTGGTTGCTACCATCTCTATAATCTTCTAGTAACAGAGATGTTCATCAATATGATCCCATTTCAAAAAAAATTACTAGCTACTAGTGACAGGTAGTAAACAACTCACCTCAATACATTTTTAGTAGGTATGAGTTTACCTTTCATATACATAACTGTTCTGGTAAAGCTAGCACGCATAAACTCAGCATAGTATTTATCCACATTCAAGAACCAAACAAGTCACTGTTTCTGATACAGTAACCCAATTGACAATGAGATGGTCTAGACAATGTCTACAGACAAACAGTTTTCGCTTCTTACAAGCTTCCTCATCATTCTCAAATGGATGATATAGTATATAATATTGTAACTATTTTTTGGAATCAAGGGCAAGACATGGGAATTGTATCACTCATGTTACCATTAGCGACTTCTAGTTTAATAATTATTTCTTTTTTATATTATATATTCTATTAGTCTAGAAGTCCTGGTCCCACCCAAAACACCCTACTGAGGTATAATATAAAACTTCCCCTACACCACATTGAGATTCAGTTGTCCTTGTGTAAATAGCTAAAAAAGGAGTTACAGAGTTAATAGGAGTAATGAATCCAGATTCATGGGAAAATTGGAATGAAGTGAAGATATTCTTCACTTCAACTCAATAACCCAAGTTAAGAACAATTTTTCTCTCTGGTTCATATAATTACTTAGGACATGTTCCTATGTTGCTATGTCCTATACTTATAGTGAATGGAATAATAAAAATCACTGTCTATTGAGGCTAATGAATTTTCTTGACTTTTCGGGAAGAAGGGAGTCAATCCTCATTGTAGCCATAGAAGATATATGCTGAGAATCTTTCAGACTATGGGAGAAATGTAGAAATTGAAGTAAAACTAAGTGGTTATAAGTACTAACAATAGAATGATATTAGTTCCTGAAAAGAATAGTAATGGTATTTTTTTTCTTATTTTACAGAGAACATAGCTGTATATAGAAAGTAGATATTTATGTTTTTCTTTTATTTTAAATTTCAATATTGCTATAATATAAATTGAGTTAAATTCTATTAAAAATGTATTATCAAATTTAAATTATGGACCATTAAAATAATAATTACTCAGGGGATTTAACCACCTATTCTGGGAAGCAGACTCTGTATTTTGGGTTGTATGTGGAAAACTTCCATCAACTTATGTGGAACTGTATCTTACTAAAATCTTTATTAGGAAATAAAAGAAGTCACAAGATTTTGATTGTGTAAAGATGGCAAAGAAACAATTATAGTTGCTCTTCTTCACAGTCAACCTTATGAGCTGTAGAAATGTCTAGGTTAATCATCTGTGAGGCTTTATGTGTACACATTTCCAGATAGTATTTACTAATGAAGAAATCCCACACTCAAAGTTCAAAGTAATTTCTAGTGGTCATCACAGATATTCTTTCTTTGTGTTTGTTTATTTGTTTGTTTTATCTATAGTCAACACAATCGATTACCATGTCTATTGAGCTGTGATGATAACTCAATTCAACCTTGAACTATAAAAATGAACTTGAAACCAGAAACTTTTCATAACACTGTAGGAATTTCATGTTAAACAAAATGCAAATAATTTCATTCTTTGAGTACCTACTAATCTCTCTGTCTCATAAGTATATACATGGTCTTGTTGTACTATCGAGAACTTGACATGTAAAGCAATTTAATAAATCACAATTTGCATTTTAAAGCTTTTATTGAATATGTATGAGTGAGTTATATACCTTATAAGTAACTAGAGTCCATGTAGGCCATAGAGGTGTCTGGGCTCTGAAATTGACTTACAGATGATTGTGAGCCACCATGTGAACCGTGTAAACTAAACCACACTCTTATAATAGGGTTTTTGTCCTGTCTGGCCAGAGGTCCAGAACCACAGACCTGCAGTCCCAGACCACTTAGCTGCCCACTGCTGCTTAGGCCCTCCAAAATGACACAGATATTCATATTATCTTCATGCTGTTTGGCCCATAGCTCAGGCACATCGCTAGCTAGCTCCTTAATCTTAACTCAACCATTTTAATTAATCTGTCCTGCCACGTGACCAGTGGCTCACCTGTATTCTTTATATGTTTCTTCTTTGGGCATCTGGCTTGATCTGTCTCTGACTCTGCCCTCCTCCTATGTTGATTTCTCTGCCTATCTCTACTATGTCTGCCATGCCAAAACAGCTCCTTAATTTAAAGATTTATATTCACAGCATATAGAAAGACATTCTCATATCACAACATTACTCAACAAAAGCAAGTATTTGTAAACATTGAACTCATTATTTAGAATCCTAAATACTTTTATAATATATATATATGTAAACCTGATAAAAATTACATTATAATTTTTATCATCTTATTGATCTTTATCATTAGATGATATTTTATATAAAATATACCACTTTGTCAAATATGATCAGTTATGCTTTATGCTTTATGCCTGATATATTATAGCTATTAATCATAGACAAATATGAGACAAAACACTATAGCAAGAAAAAATGTCAAATTTAATGTTTAATTGTGTAATTTACACCAATGTAAAGACATATGACTTTCAGAATCTCTTCCACTGTAGAAAAAATGCAGAAATATAATTATTTCTCATAAATCAAAAAATAAAGTACATATGTATACATGACCATTTCAATATACATTTCAGATATTACAATAAAGCGTGATAAATATTTAAAAATTAAATATGATATTTTTGATAACTAACATCTATAAGGAAGAATATTCTTAATATTCATACTTTATTAATCTTGTCATTTTACTTTAGATGGAATAAAATGAGAAAATCATAGGCCTGTGTTAATTGAGTAGTTTCTTATAATATTTGAAAATCTGAATTTACTTTTTTGACTAAGAATTGACTCACTATATTCACATTCCTAATAAAAAAGGAAGACTCTTCAAACAATAGGATAATTTAAAAACTTAACATGATGAATAATTGCAATTCATAACATGAAAATTACTAATTATATGGACCAGTGAATAAGAATTAATTAATCATGTAAAAGTAGATAATATATGGATTCTGTATTAAGGCAAGTTCTCAATGTAGCAGTGTATACTACAATAATGTTTCTTTGCTCTACATTGTACTTTGTTATCTTTATTTCTTTCTGTAATTGAATAAGAAAATCCACTGCACAGAATATATTGTGAAAATCTGACCAATTATATTTTGGATATGAAATAGTCATTTAATCTCTTCTTTTAATTACAAACCCATTAGATTTTATTCAATGCAAAATTTGGTCATATTGCAAAGTAGACAGAACTGCTAAGGTCATTGTTGATAAATTTTACACATATAATGTGTCTGTTTTAAATCGTTGGTAGAATTTAACTAAAATTATCCTATTTATAATTAGTAGATTAGAGAAATCTGTCTTGTGATGGCAAAGTCCTAATAATCTAACTTTAGATGCATCACATTTTCCTCCAACATGTTCTTAATACCAGTTATTAGACATAGTACTTTATTATGTCACTGTAGTTTGTAAATATGACAGTCATGAAATAGTAAGTAGATGGTGAATTCAATCACAACATTCTTGTGATATAAAGAAGGTAGATGTTTTGAGATTACTGACAATCAGTCAAGACCTTGCTTAACAGCTTAATTTCAAGATTAGTGGTACAAACCTACCGAGGTGAAAACAGAATAATGGAAAGGTCAGCAGTATTCCCAGACAGTGTAAAACCAGTGCTTTTGGAATCCTTTTTCTCAAACAAAAACCAACAGATTATTATTGCACTGAGTGTCTATAGTGAATTCAAAATTCTATTTTTAAAAGAAAATTATTGCAAGAATTGTTGCATTTTCTTAAGGCCTCATCTTACCACTTTGACTTTGTTGCCTCAATTCTATTTATCTTTTCATCTTTGTGAAGAAGAAATTACACGGATATATTACAAGTATAAAGTTAAACACTTTAGTAGCTAGAGATGCATCATGATTTTATATTTGTAAAGACATTCTGCAAAACAACAAAATGTTTTAGAATCAGAAAGCAGCAAATTGAAAGGTAACAAGAAATACAAAGAGAAAGTGAAGCCACTCTGCTAAATAACTAAGAGAAACACATTACTTATTATACTAGAGTAACATTAGGATCACTAAGGAAGAGATAGAGAAAATCCACCACTCATAGAATAAGAATATCATCTGGTCCATAAGAAGAAATTCATGCAATAAATGATTATGGAGTCATTAATGTTTAATCTGTAAATATTTAGGACAGAAGCCTCATTGAGATTAGAAAAAAAGATTAACATTTAAAACCAAACATGGAAAAAAATGGAAAATTAAAGTAAATGCATTTACACAAGAAGCTCAACTTTGGTATCTGCTTTCAAAAGTTGGACAAAAGACTAAGCCCATAAAGTATCAGAATTCAATATGGCAGGCAGTGATAAGAAAGGGCAGGTGTGTCTGTCGGTGTAAAGAGCAAATGTGGGATGTGAACATTCCAAAGAGTGGATAACAGGGGAGGTGAGGAGGATGTTAGGACACCTAACTAAATAGAGCTGATTATGGTGAAAAGTTAAGGCATAAACTACAGAAATGCATTCTTTATAAAAAATATTCTCTTACTCAAAAATGAATCAAAATAGTAATAACTGACAATATAAATAAATGTATATTGATTCTCTAAAAAATAAAAAATAATAATTTAAGACAGAGGCAAAACAGAATGAGATCAAATCTAGGCTCTTTTGCAACATTAAATGTCATAAGAGAAGGACTCATTATCTGCATTTTCTGAGAAAAAAAGGAGTGTACCCCCTGTGACAAAAATCTGTCAGACTGTCTGTGAGGAATGAGACAGATAAGGACACTCGTTGACATGTAAAGAATCAGAAATAAGCATGAATTTCTTGTTGCTGTAATATTTTTGAGGAAAAATAGCAGGGCCATAAGAATCCAATTTTCCAGCAATGTAAAAAATAATATATACATATATATGCATATATATGTGTGTATGATTGTATACATATATATATATATAACAAATATTAAACAAGGAATGTCAATTATTCAAGAAAAGTTTTAAAGCATGATGTTAAAGATACATTTAGAAGTTACATGTTGCATTAGTGTAAATTTTAAAAATTCCATATTTTTTTCATTTAGAATAACAACAAAACATGGTATAAACAAAACTAATTTCTGAGTTGTACAAGTGATTATGCCAGAGGTATGCTCCAACTGAATCCTGGCCAGTTACTATTTATAAATGGATTCCAGGGAAGAAATCCTAAGTACTTATCTGTGGATGTCTTTGTCTCTTATTACACCAAGATATGTATGTCATTGAATCAGAAAGTTACATATAAGTAGTTATTTCAAAATACTGCTGAATAGAAGTGTCAAAGTATATCTAAGAAATATTTGAAATAAAGAACAACTATTATTTAATTGTTATTGATGTTTTTCATGCATTACATAATCTTTACTCACTACAATAGAATACTGTACCAACTGATCAAATCTTATTCTACATATCTATTAATATTTAATTTTCATACAAAAGATCATAATTTTTTGAAAATTCTTAAAACTTATATATCTACATTATAATTCATTGACTAACCTACTTAAAATTCAACTTGATTCTCTTGACAAAGTGAATAATACCAAACAATTTATATGTTCCCAAAAATTCAGACAAATAATGCTAAGGATATGTGAGAAGGAAATTAGAAAACATTATTTTTACTCCAGATTTATAGTTTAAATGAAGTTTTAAAACTTGAGGCAACAATGTTTTACTCAAACACCATAGATGTAACAAATATTTTTGTACTTCTCATGGAAAACTAGCTTGTTGTCAGAGGAATCTGACAGACTCAAAAAATAATATAAACAATTTCTGGTGCCTTATTGGCACTCAAAACTTGAAGTTAAGTCCACATTGCTAAACACACTATTGAAGACACATATAGATATGGGGCTTAGAGGAAACATGCTCCAACTGACCTGCAAGATTTCTTTCAGAGGACAAATCCTCATATACCAGGATAGGGCTACTGGAGATGTTAAAGAGGAGGAGTTACAATAGCTCTATTTGGGATTCAGCTTCTATTCCACACCAAAGACCAGCATGACAATAGCCCCAAATATTCAAATATTGACAAAAATCAAAAGCTGTCTAATTGCAATTAAGCCTTGCCAGTAGATGGAAAAAAAAGTCTCATAATATAAACTAAATCAACTATCTATGGCTTTGGAATTCATGCTTCCAATTATGAACTTAGTCACCTGCTTGTGGCTGGTGAGGTTAATCGTATATCACAGAGGAAATGTCTAATGCCTCTTTCTTTTAAAAATAAAATAAAATCACAAATTCGACGTGCATTCTAAATGCATAACATATATATACAACAAAAGTGTTACTTTTAACCACAACCAAAGAAGCTTTTTTTTTTTTATCAACAAATGTTGATTCTTGACAAAATTCACAACTGTTCAAAATGTAGAGAATAATGTACTATGATATTCCCCAATTTTTTTTTATTATAACACAACCCTTTTATGTAAAGCTCTGAGCACACTGTGAAAGAAGGATCACTAAGATAGTAAGAGCCAGAGGAATGGGATACATTTTCTAAGACAGTATATTGTGTACTTAACAGGGAATATGCACTCACTGAATTATATGTAACAGTTGCAACAGTAATAATTAGAATAGAATCCATCTATAAGAAGAAACAAACATCAAGAAGAATAATTGGCAAAACAGTGAAATTATTTAATTATATATATTTATATACATATATATATATATATATATATATATATATATATAATGTATATTCAGAAAGTCTTGTAGGTGGATGTTTATATTCCTCTCTTGTCTTCCAGTCATTCAGTCTCAAATAAGCACACAGGGACTTTTATTAATTACATATGTTTGGTCAATGTTTCAGAGATATTACTATCTAGTTCTTAGACTTATATTAACCTTTAATTCTTATGTATATTTAGCCATATGGCTTGGTACCTTTTCTCAGAACAGCATTATCATTTTTCTTCCTATGACTCTGGCTAGCAACCCCTCACTCCACACTTCCTCTTCCCAGAAGTCTCCTAGACTGGTCACCTCACCTATATTTCCTTCATGGCTACAGCCCATCAGTGTTTTGTTACACCAATTCAAGTGACAATTTTTTTACAGTGCACAAGAGCACTATCCCACATCAAAACCTAGTATATATTAATTTTTAAAAACTTTAAAAAATTTAATGTTCACTAAATTTAAATATAATAAACAACAAATTAAATTTTATCAGTGCATCATTTACTATATAATTAAGATTATAGAAGATTAATATAAAATTTATATAAGTATAGGTTGAGATACTTTTAAAAAGTCAATATTACTTTAAAATAATTTCAAAAATTAAATGGCTAAATTTTAGATAAATAATGAAAATTGCATTTTGATTATAGGTAAATAGAAGCAGAGGTATAATACTAGTAATGTGACTGGGACAAGATTTCAGTGCACAATTCTACCAGACATTCAGAGAAGAACTAATACCAATACTCCTCAAACTATTCCATATGATAGAATCTGAAGGAACATTCCCAAACTCTTTCATGAGTCCACAACTTGCTGACATCCAAGCCACTCAAAGATGCAACAAAGAGAATTACAGACAAAACTCCATCATGAGCATTGATACAAAAATACTCAATACAATTTTGGCAAACAATTGTATTGAGTATCAAGTAGGTTTCATCTGAGAGATGCAAGGATGGCATAACACATAAAAAACTCTGAATGTTACCCATCATATAAGCCGAAAGAGAGGAAAATAAAAAAACACATGGTCATGTACAATGATTACTCCAAGTAATTCCACTCAAATCAGGAAAAGACAAGGCTGGCCTCTCTCTCCTTATTTATTCAATATAGTTCTCAAAGTTTTAGATAAAGCAATAAGAGAACAAAATTAGAAAGGAAGAAGTCAAACTATCTCTATTTGCAGATGATATGATCGTATACATAAGTGACCCCCAAAATTCTACCAGGGAACTCCTACAGCTGATAAACACCTTCAGCAAGGTAGCAGGCAGCAATATTAATTCATAACAATCAATAGCCCTCCTATGCACTAAGTATAAAAGGGCATAAAAAGAAATAAAGGAAATATCACCCTTTATAATAGCTGCAATATATTAAATATCTTAGAGTAACTCTAACTGAAGAAATAGCAAACCTGTTTGACAAAAACGTTGTCTCTGAAAAAAGAAATTGAAGTGGATGTCAGAAAATGGAAGATTTCTCATGCTCCTGGATAGGTTGGATCAACATAAAAAAAAAAAAAAAAGAAGAAGAAGAAGAAAAGAAAAGAGAAAAATATGGCGATTTTACCAAAAATCAATTTACAGATTCAATGCAATTCACATCAAAATCCCAACAAAATGTTTTACAGAACTTGAAAGAATAGTACTCAAATTCATATGGAATAACAAGAAACTCAGGACTGCCAAAACAGTAAAAGAACTTCAGGAGGCATCATCATCCCTGACTTCAAGCTATATTATAGAGCCATAGTAGTAAAACAACCTGGTACTGGCAGCAAAACAGACTTGTGAATCAAAGGAACCAAGTCAAAGAGCCAAACACTAACCCACAAACCTATGAACCCCTGATTTTTGACAAAGAGACAAAAATATTCAATAGAAAAAGATATCTCCAGCAAACGGTGTTGGCATAACTAGATGGTAGTATGTAGAATAATGCAAATAGATCCAACCTATCACCCTTCACAAAACTCAAATACAAGTGAATCAAAGATCTCACCATAAACCCAGATACACTGAACTTGATAGTGGGAAATATCCTCCAATGTATTGGCACAGATGACCACTTCCTAAACACAATACCAGTAGCACAGACACTAAGAACAACAGCAAATAAACAGGACTTTACTGAAACCGAGAAGCTTCTGTAAGGTAAAGGACATAGACAATAAGACAAAACGAAAGCCTACAGAATGGAAAATGAACTACACCGGCCCTACATATAATAGAAGACTGATCTCGAGAATATATAGAGAATTCAAGTAACTAGACCCCCAAATCCTAAATAACCCATTTAAAAATGGGATTCGGAGATAAAAAGAGAATTCTAACAGGAGAATTACAAATGGCTGAAAGGCACCTAAAAAATTGATCAACGTCTTTAGCCATCAGAGAAATTCAAATCAAAACAACTTTGAGATGTCACCTTATACCTGTCAGAATGGCCAAGTTCAAAAATATAGATGATAGCCTGTGCTGGAGAGAATACGCAATAAAGGGAACACTCGTCCATTGTTGGTGGGAGTTTAAACTTTTAAAGCCACTCTGGAATACAGTAGGGCTAATCCTCAGAAAACTGGTAATCAGTCTCTCAAAATATACAGCAATACTAGTATTGGGCTTATATACAAAAGATGCACATTTGTACCCCAAAGGTATTATCTCAAGTATGTTCATAGCAGCATTATTCATAATAAGAACCTGGAAACAACCTAGATGTCCCTCAACTGAAGAATGAATTAACAAACTGTGATACTGTTGCAGTAAGGTTTCTTGGTCCTGGGCAGCCAGAGGCCCAGACCCACAGACCTGTGCGCCAGATGCCCACCACTGCTGCTCAGGCCCCCAGAAATGACTCAGATGCTTATATTAACTTTATGCTGTTTGGCCTATGGCTCAGGCACATTGCTAGCTAGCTCTTACATCTTAAATCAACCCATTTCTATTAATCTGTCTGCCACGTGGCCCATGGCTCACAGTGTTCTATACTTGTTGCTCCTTGGGCAGCTTGCGCGATCTGCCTGACTCCACCTTGCTTCTCCTACTTAGCCTCTGATTTCTCCTCCTACTTCTTCTATGGTGCTTGTCATGGCCCCAAACAGCTCCTTTATTTAAAGATTGATATTCACAGCATACAGAAAAGCATTCCCACATCACTTCCCCTTTCTGTCTAATAAAAAAGGAATGTTTAAATTTTAACATAGCAAAATTACATATAACAAAATAGCCGTGAAGCAAGAATTACAGTTATAGTATCTAGTCTATTTGTATTTAGCAAAGTTAAAGAAAATATTTTATCATCTACTTTAACATTATGAAGCTAAAGTTTCATATGCAATATACCTTTCAAATGACTAAGAAAAACTATACCTATAACTATCTAATCGTCAACTACATTAAAGGCCACAGAATGATATATTTACCCAAGTAAAATGGAAATGTAAGAAACTTCCAAAATCTGGAAATGACAGAGATGACACTTATCTGCCTGGACAATCACCGAAAGTTCCTTTATAAAGTTGGGGCATCCATCTTCAGCCTACAGGCCCAGAGTCTCTTTTAATTTCAGTGAAGCAGGAAATCTTTTCTGTCCATTCTGGTACAGTTCATCAGTCACTTCATCTCGAGTCCTGAAGAATGTCTGACAATTTTCTCTGCAAAGCAGGAACCTGAATGACCAACTGGTCTTGTTCTGCAAAAGTTCAGAGGTCATCTTCCTATGGAATCTGCATGTGCAGTTTAAACAGCATATTGTCAAGCAGACAATATAAGAACGGGTTCTTGTCCAGTAGATAACCATTGCCACAAAAAGAGTAGACTCCATATGGAGTTTCTTTGATGCCCATTTTTCTCTTGAAGAAGATTGGTGCTGCCAGGAGCAAATCTGTCTCACTGTCCAGAAAAGTCTAAGTTCTTAAAATATTTTAAATGCCATATTCTGTAGATCTAAGAGGTGTTTGAAGATTAGCTATCTAATTGAATTATATCTTTGTATACATAAAAACCTAACTAACATGCATTTCTTAATTATATATTACAATTTTAAATCAGTTACATAAACATCATATCTTAATGAGGAGTAGAACATTACATACAGCATAAGAGAATTGACCTTAAGTTTGTATCAATAAACCAAAATCTACACCAATGTAAAACATTTCAAGATTAACAGCTGATTTCCTCATCTAAGTAAATTTAATAATCTAAATTTTTAAAAATCATTCATATACCATATCCCCTTTTTCCTTCTTAGAAAGAGATTAACTATGACCATTAACCATTTATAATGGAAACAAACATTTATAAGCAATATTTTGGAAATTTGGGCATAGTTTTCCATTACTACTACCTTCTGATTAAGGGGCATTGATAATCTCATGGGTTCTTGAGACTGGATCATAATCTTCAGCCCTAAAGCTGATACTGCCATCTCTTCCCAACAGAGGTTTTTTTCAGGGGGTCTTGGTTAATGAAACCATATTTGCCTGGAAGCAATCCACAGGTTCTCATCTTCTGTGGAAACAAAAGGAGAACTCTTCCAAAGCAATAAATCCTTAGACACAAATTTAAAAATCAAAATACCTTTAAAATATATATTCTTGTTTAACTTAGTAGCCTTTGCATTTGTAATCCATTGTCTTTCTGCAGTTAGTTCATTAACAGTTAAAAAATTAAAAGAAAACAAAATAAAAACCAAAATGCAGATTTTGTGTCTTTTTCCATCTTTATGTGGCTTATTATATTTTTATTACTCTATTTCTCTTTTTAAAGACTTTCTCTACCTTATCTCTTTTCTCTCTGAAGACTATGTACCTTTTACACTCATTGTAACACGTTTACAGGTTTTTTTTTTTTAAAAAATCTGAATCTGTTTATTGTGAATCTTTAATCATTTTTTAACTAGAAGAGCTTTTTAAAATACTCTCACTCTCTTGCCACGTAGTTTTTACAGATAGAGCTGAATGAGTAAGTTCTCTTAAAGGGACTGTGTCTCTGTTAGTGGCCAGCAAACAGACTACACCCAAGAAAATGCTGCTATTAAGAAACCGTCTTTGTTTCCTTTTTGTTCAAAATAAACACAATCAATCACATACTACTCAGTCTTTTGTGAGATTTCAGGAACTGGCCTTATTGCAGCTTACACTGCCTGCAGCCAGTCTGCTTATGCCATTCTGAATGTGACCCCCCAGAGGCCACGCTTTCTTTGTACAATGACTTGCTTCGTATACACAATTTGGAAGCTGCCTTGGCTCAGTTTTTTTGTGATCTAAACCCTTTCTAATCTTTCTCAGGCTTTAAGTGCATAATTGACCCACGTTGGACACCATCTGTTGCAGTGAGGTTTCTTGGTCCTGGGCGGACAAAGGCCCAGACCCACAGTCCTGCACGCCAGCCACCAGCCGCTGCTGCTTAGGTCCCCAGAAATGACTCAGACGCTTATATTAACTTCATGCTGTTTGGCCTATGGCTCAGGCACATTGCTAGCTGGCTCTTACATCTTAAATAAACCCATTTCTATTAATCTGTCTGCCATGTGGATGGCTCACCTGTATTCTTTACATGTTGCTCCTTGGGCGGCTTGCTCGATCTGCCTGACACTGCCCTGTTTCTCCTACCTCTGCTCTGATTTCTCCTCCTACTTCTTCTATGGTGCCTGCCATGGCCCCAAACAGCTCCTTTTTTTAAAAGATTGATATTCACAGCATAGAGAAAGGCATTCCCACATCATGGTACCTCTACACAATGGAGTCTACTGAACAGATAAAAAAAAAATACATCCTAAAATTTTTAGGCAAATGGATGAATTTGGAGAATATCCTCCTGAGCGAGGTATCACAAGCCCATAAAGATAGGCATGGGATGTGTGCACTCATAAGAAGATTTTAGACAAAAGAAATAATACCCAAACTGCAAACCACAACCCCTCAACAGCTGGGGATCAGAAGGAATTTAAGATAGACATCTAGATATTCCCCTAAGAAGAGAAATTAGATAAGATCACCTTAGCAAATTGGGAACATAACGAGTTGCAACAAAAAAGAGTTGGGAACAAATTTTGAAAGAAGGAGATGGTTGAGTGAGAGGAGCAAAGAGGGAGACACAAAGAGATGGATAGCTTGATAGAGAAATCCAATGTGAGGTTGGAAAGAGACTTGATGTTAGGGAAATGTCCAGGAACTTGCAGAATATACCTGGCCAAGTTTCCACAAATAATGGTGGAGGAGATACCTAATAGGACTTCCTCTATAATCAACTGAGTTAAACATCTGATGTGGGAATGTCTTTCTATATGCTGTGAATATCCATCTTTAAATAAATGTGCTGTTTTGGCCCATGACAGGCACAATAGAAAAAGTATTTGGGGGAATCAGGATTGGTAGGAAAGGAAGGGCAGAGTCAGGGACAGACTGAGTCAGCCTCCCAAGAAGAAACACATGAGGAACACAGGTGAGCCACGGGCCACATGGTAGGTAGATTAATGAGAATGGGTTTAGTTAAGATATAAGAGCTAGATATCAATGTACCTGAGCCATAGGCCAAACAGCATGAAGTTAAAATAAGTGTCTGAATAATTTCTGGGGGCTTGAGCAACAGCAGATGACTAAGGGGTCTGGGACTGCAGGTCTGTGGGTCTGGACCTCTGGCTGATCTGGACCAAGAGAACCTTAATGCAACAAACATCCTAGGTGTCATGGCAGAACCTATACCCAACAGAGAATGGAAGTGTGGGCAGATATCTATGATTGAGCACTGGGCAGAGCTCCTGCTCCAGCAAAGAGCACAGGAAGAGAGTCTGTATGAGCATAGGAATAGGAATTATGAGGAAGGTTCCATGGTGATGACTGGCTGGAACTCTAGGGAGCTCACTGAAGTACAATTTTAGATCCATAGGGAGGAGGAGCTGGGCCCTCCAAGGGCAGGTAGCTTCAGACTGGCATGAGCAGTGTGTATTGCCATGAGCGTTGGAGTCCTACTGTGTTCCTGTTCATGGGCTGGCACCTTAGAGCCCATTCCCTACAGAGGAACATCTAGCCCATTCCCTATAGAGGAACACCCAGACAGTATTGATTATGGGATGAGTGAATAGGAAGTGACTGGAGTGGATGTACTCTGCTGGGCAGGCCCACCTTGGAACTTCTGGCACTTTGGAGGAGGAGATGGGTGAATGGTGAAGGGAGAGGCTGAGGGCTGGCTGGGAGGGATTGGGAGAAGGGAAGGGAGGGGGAGCATGGGGATACATTGATGGACCAATGTTCCTTCTAACATTGTTGTGGGATAGTTATTTATTGTATACATAAGAAAAAAGAAAAAGACAAGGTCAAGGATCTGATGTAATCTATGTATAACAAAGGTATGAATTCCTTCCCTGTATGCATTATTGTTTTGTAAAAAAAGAAAAGTTGATGTGTATTAAAAATGATACATATCTCTAGAACTATAATAAGTAGTTGAAAAATGTAAATTCTAAAAGAATGTTTTTGTAAGATAATTATCAGTTGTCAAAACATTTTTGTATATCTGAAGAACTGTAATTTAATAAAATCACTAGGAAATGAAAAAATATAATAAAGGTGTACTGAAAGTTAATGTTTTCTGAAATGGTCTGGTCTTAATCAACATTACCAAGAGAGAAGAAATAAAACAAATCATTTAATTTTTAAAAACATATTTTTAAAGTGCAAGTTTATAAGTATCTACTGATATTTATAACTGCAAGGCATGCTAATGTTCTTAATTTTTAAAGTAGATAATAGTAAAGTATTAGCTATTATGTATGTAAGAAAAATATGTGTGAAAAGATTTTTGCAGTTTACTTAGCATTCTTAAGTTTAAAACCCATATGGACACACATTTACTTTGTTACTAAAGAAGTCATCTCAGCTTTTAAATGGGTATATTTATAAATTATTTTGCAAGAAAACAATATGACTATTTTAAAGAAAAATACATTCATATTATATTTAAATAATATATACATTTACCTAGGATATCTTTTAATTTTAAATCTTATTGTAAAGAATATAGTTGGAAACTCTCATCACAAGATATTGGTTACTATGAATAAAATTCATTGAATTTGCACTTAATAATAACAAATTCTATGATATATAATTAAAATATTATTTTGTTTTCTCACATTACTTGGTATTTTTAAATAGATGCTAATTACACTGTTACAGTTAAAAGCTCAACACATTTGTTTGGCAAGGGTTTGGGGAAAATAATCCAATGATCTCACTTCAATCTAAATCACTACAAGGGGACAGAAACAATTGCATGGCAATGTGTTGAGTACTGGAGCCCAGGGGATTTAGTACTAACTCTGTGTGTGGAAAAACAGCAGGACTTTTCAGTAAAAACAAACAATACAGAGGGAAAACTTGTGATCAGAAACAGAAAAGCATATTGCTGATAAGATATAAGTGTTGGAAGCTTTCGTCAACCTCAAGCTGTGTCTCTCCCCACAAAAATCCCATATTAATTTACACAGGCAATTTTAGTTGCACAGCTAGAGAGAACTGTGAAAAATGAAATTAGTTGTTCTTTTACAAGGGATGATTCATTGCAAACTCATGAAATGCCTCTCTCTTCTGAACTCAGTGGAAATAACTGATTCTTGAATTGCCATACGAAATGATTTATTAAAGAAAACAGGGTAGTCTTTACAAATCATTTGGATACATTCTGTGCTTTTCATAAGAAGTGATTTTTTTTTTTGTAGAATGATTATGCCTACAAAAAAACAAAAAACAAACAAACAAACAAACAAAAAGAGGACCTTTACTGTTGGAGCTAAAAGATTAGCTCTCTAACTCTAATGAGAAAGGTACCACCAACTGGCAAAGTATTCTCATTCATTCATTTTGAATATAAAATAAAAGAGGAACAAATAGATCCCTCCATAATTATTTCCCACCTTGGCTTCTCAATTTCGTCTTCTAGTCCTAGATTTTAAAGTACAAGGCACTCTACATATCAAAATCTAGAATTTTTATAGTTCATAAAAAATTATACAAAAAGAAAGAAATTGAATCAATCTAATTTGATTTATATAAATTCCAATTTATTATTTTTAATACTGAACATAATTATTGACTTCCAGATGTCAGTTGTGATGGGTAATACATCTCAGATGTGAATTTTTGTGATTCAAATAATTTTATTTAGCCTCATTTTACCCAGACTGAAAAAACATGATCAGATTTTTATTATAATGAATGGAAATGAAGAAATTGGATATTCCAGAACTTATTCAACAATATTTTGTGTGTACTGGCTTCTAGTCATTAGTTCATTCAGAGAAACTGGTACCCTTCCTGCTCTGTCTATCTCTATTTCTAATATACAACTAGATCATTTATACCTGTTTATATCTACTTATCATATATATATATATATACACACAAACACATATACATATATATATACATATATATATATATATATATATATATATATATATATATATATATAAATTCCAATGATTTAAAAAGTAAGTGAAGTGAAATTCCATTTCACTTTTTTAAGTAAGTAGCAATATTTTGGAAATTTGAGTAACCTCTACTGTTGCAAACTAAATAACTGATAACTTGTATAGATGACTCCAACAGCTACTAAAATTAGTAGTGCCTAACACTCATAGTAGGAAATATCTCCACCTTGAACATTATTAAATAATAATCAGTATCATATTTAATACATTCTTATTAAATAATGTAATAGTGTTCTTAGAATATATGCATATGATCATCTTTTAACTTTAACATGAGATAATATATTTAAGTTATAAAGTATATGTACAATTAAATAATATTTCAAAATCTATCAGGTGTATTTTAATGGTCCAAAGGTTTTCTGTCCTATTGAGAATCTGTAAGCTTCCTTTTGGTCTCTATACTTCTACCACTTACTTCTTTTTTCAGTTTATAACTTACATGGATGTTTTAGGTTTAATATGTTTGACAACTCCATGTAATCATTAGATTTCTAAGGCTTACTGCAGGACAGATGTATCAGCACATGCCTTAAGGTTAGCTACTCAGTAATCACTGCTTTTTGTACTTTTAAAATTTAAAGTCACTTAAGACTCAAAATAACTTTCAACACATAGTCCTGTGCCTAAATTAACAACATCTACACTTAAACTATTGTTAAAAAGCACAAGTCAAATGCTCTTTTCAAAATGGTTAAAAAAAGAGAAAGAAAAAATATCTAATTACCAACTGATGGAAATATGAAAAATGAAATAGAGATTTTAGCATATCTTTAGGTCATTTTCAAGTGTATTGTTTTAACCCTGGCAGAATAATAATTAAAGACCAACTTCACATAAATTCCACAAGAGTTCAGTGTTGGAAAGCTATGAGAAAAATGGTTTTCTTTTATGATCTATGTATGAATCATTTTATTACAGCTGTCTATTTAAAGAAGTAATTTTAAATATGCATTCTACCTCAATATATTTTGAATTATATATATATATGTATGTAGATGATCAGTTTTACACTTTACTAAATTGATATACACTGATAAAAGGCTCTTAATTTCTAAAGAGTTTCATTACTGTATATTATGTTTTAAGTTTTGTGTTCTTGTTCTTAAATACTTAACATTCTACTTGGGATGAACAACAGTAACTGTGATCCTATGTTAGCCCCTGAAGCTCCACCTGGCCAATGGCAATTGGCCTGGCCCTGCTCTGAGTTCACATGTTAAGTTCTATTTAAGAAGGATGCCTACCTTGGTCCCTCTCTCTTTTTGTGTCTTTCCACTCTGTTAGAAGGTGCACATCTCAACCTCCTCCTCTTCCCTTTCCTTTTCTCCCCCCACCCCTCCTCTCTTCTCTCTTTGTAATAATAAAGTGTTTCCACATACACTCAGTCTAAGTGTCTCCTGTTGCCCTGTCTTTCACCTAACCCACATGGTGCATGTGGACCCTCTCCATGCATCACCATCTACCTGCCACACTGGGTAGAATGATATCATAACTTTGGTGCTCAAACCTGGGAGGTATTCATTTCGCCGGCCCACCCATTTCTCTATGGGACCCTGTGGGACACCGTGGAGATGAAAGCATTTTGAGTCACTCCAAGGCCTCCTGTAGGTACCCCCCTTTACCTATCTCACCATAGACCCTGCTGCACCCGTCCAAAAGGGTCCAAAGACAGTCACCTTGAGCTCTGTGACTGGACATTTCTGTAGCATAGGTTTTTCATTTACTTTACTGCCTACCCATGAAACAGTGTGGCAGAGGAAGCCCATTTCTGCTAGTAATTGTCTAGAGGTACATATTCACCTGCGTCCCCTACTTTTGCTGTATCTCGGTTCTTTATTGATCTTAAATTCTCCTGATTATAAGTTTGTTCACCTTGTTAAAAAAAGAAAGAAAGAAAGAAACCTGTGGCTTACTTGGTTTGTTGCCAAATTTGTTCCTTGCAAAGGTCAGATCATCAGATTCCATCATTTTTCCCAGGCAAATATCAGGTAATTAGACTAGCTTGGCAGATTAGGCCCAATGCTCTGCCATGTTCAGTGGCGATTGTTAAATTATCCAAGTCTGATTTTTGTATCAGGAAATGTTCATTCAGCTGGCAGACCCACCAAAGCCCTTTTGGCAACCTGCTTAGCCTTTCAGCTTTTGAAATTTCTGATGATGACAACCACTTTTCAGCATGAAGAAGCTATAGAACAGAACAAGTCAGCCCTTGCTTCTGAGACAAATTGAAAGACTAGGTCAAAGAAAACTCTCTAGGCCCAATTAATAAATTAAGACAGAGAACACAGGTTTGGCAGCCAGTCACTCATTATGTAGTAGACAGAAAATTCTCAAATGCTCAGAGATCTGCAGAATATGGCATTTAAAATGTTCTTTAAAAGATTTTTGAAAGTGCCCTATACCTCTAAGAAGTTCTATGAGCAAAGAAGAATCTCCTCCTGGACTTGCTCCGAGGTTGCAATATGAAAATTTCCTCTCACCACACCTTCTGCCAAACTGGACATCAGAATCCCAAAGAATTCATGGCCTCACCCTTGTTTACACAAGGTAGGCTGTCTTTCTTTATGAGTTTTTATCATTTGTCAGATCTTTTGGCAGCCAAAGACAACTCAATAAAGACCTGTTCTAAGATCTCAGGTAGGCAACAGGTAAAAGCTATGCCACTTTTTATTGTCAGTTCAGGTATAATTTACCCTTCACACCTCTGTCATTTGACAATTAGGCTACCATCTACTTATAAACATCACAATTCTCATTCTTTTAGGGCTAACAGACATTGTTCACACAGTTCAGCTTGCACCAAAAATTTAACATTAAAGAGAGTCTAAAAGCACCCCTTTTCTTCTTCTACTCAATGATTTATATTCATTTTTTAATTATAGTTTGAAGATATGTTTTATTGGACTGAAACGAGGCCCTGGAAAAATTTTTGTACCTTTTAACCTAGAACTATAGTTTGCTATGACACACAAAAAGTAAATCTGTTCCAGACATTTTTCAGACATATGTAGACCTGTTTCAGCTATTCTTCAGATCTTTACAGGCTCCTACACAGGCCAAACCATCCTGCCAGACAACAGCACTCCTGGAACACAGCACCTCCTACTTCAACAAGTTCCTGAGACTTCTCAAGTGGACACCTGCCCATAAGTGAAACTCAGTTTTCCAAGATGTCCCAATAAGGGGTACATCTGCTCTTATACCTCTTTCATTCACCCATGCCTTTTCTGTATGATCTGGGTATCTTTTCATTCTATTATATCTGACAGATAAGGCCAAAGTTAATAATTATTGTTTCTCCTAGCAACCTGTCTTCTCAGCTCCTCTAAGAGACAGATGTTTGAGATCTCCAAGATGACAGCCAGCTAAATACCTCTCACTCACAGCTCCTGCCATAATCCTACCCCCATATTTCATCCCAAATCTTCAAGAATCAGTATTAAAAAATAACCCAGAAAATTCTGCACTGTCATCTCCCCATACTTGCTATCAATAACTCACATTTTTTCCTAAAATCAGAAAGCAGGGAATGTTAGGATTCTGTCTAGCCTCTGAAGCCACATCCGGCCAATGGTAATCGGCCTGGCCCTACCCGGAGTTCTGATGTCAAGCGCCATTGAAGAAGGATTCCCACCTTGGATTCTTGCTCTCTTTTGTCTTTTCTTTCCTTCACTCTGCTAAAGGGTATGGACCACAACCCCCTCTCTCTTCTTCTCACTTCTTTTTATCTCTTTTCCCCCTCCCTCTCTATCACATTTTCTCTCCCCTCATAATAATATAGTTTTTCTTTGTTACCATGTCTAAGTGTTTTCTGCCATCTTTTACCACGCCCATGTATGGCATGAGGCCTCTCTTCTTCCACAGCCATCCACCAGCCACAGTGGGTAAACTCGATATCATAACATAATAGTAACAACTGCACATATCTTGGAATCTTTATGATGTTCAGCATGTCATTTATTAGTGCTGATTCTCTTTAGGTTAGAATTTATACTCCTTAAATTCTAGGAGGATGATACTTAAGATTTACAATAGCAAGAGTTAAAACAATCCAAATAAATGAGTAAAAATTTGAAGAGTGGCATTAATATATACTTTTTTTAAATATCATTCAAGGCAGATGTGGAGATATATTGAAGCTTTTTATTAACAAAAACCATAAAGGTTCTAATTAAAAGACAAGGAGAAACAGATATTACTTTTTTATGGGCAAGGTAGAAAACTTATATTTATGTAATAGTGTTTGTGTTTGACTTTTTCCATATGAAACAAATTTTTTAATTCCAACACTCATAATACAGGGTGGTGGCTCCACATAAGTTCAAGGGCAGTTTAGTTTTTCTACAAAGTCATCTACCAGCCAGTCTATATTGTCTCATTTATAAAATTAATTTTAAAATTAAATTTTCTTTAAAATCTCAGTTGCTGGATTAAAGGTCTGAGATAACAATTAGTATGGTCATTTAAGAAAGAATTTGAAGAAGATATCAGAAAATGAAAAGATTCCTTATGCCCTTAGATAGGGAGGATTAACATTGTAAAAATGGCTATTACCAAAAGCAATCTACAAATTGAATTCAATCCCCATCAAAATCCCAACACAATTCTTCATAAACCTCAAAACAGCAATGCTCAAACTCAAATGAGAAAAACCAAGAAACCTAGAGTAGTAGAAATAATCACGTTCGATAAAAGAATATCTAAAGACATCACCATCCCTGTCTTCAGCTTTTATAGAGCGATAGTAATAAAAAACAGCTTGGTATTGGCTTAAAAAAGACACTGAAGAAGCAGAACCAGTGCCATGTTTGGAAACAGGCTGGAGACAACTGGTGACCAAGGGCTGAACTTAAACAACCCAAAACAATGTAACAGTAGAAATAAAGGACAAATATCCTGGAATTAGCAAAAACAAGTTACAGGCATATTGCAAGATTTTTTTTACAAAGACCAGATGTCCATATATGATACTTCATATTCTGACAGAAATTGTAGTTTTATCAGACATTCTGGCAAGCTTTTAACAGTCATGTACACTGACTCCTTCAAGGACTATCTCATCTTTAGTTTCCCTGTCCAATTATGAAGCACCAGAACACATAATCTATTGATTGAAACTCTATTCTATATAAACTCCTTGTAAAAAGAACTCTTGGCAAAAGAAATGTCAGAAGAAGACCCTGTCTTCACTTGAATAAAGAAAACTTGGTTCTTACATCAGAAAGTTGGCTTCATGGTGGTCTGTTTGGGTGTCCTGAGACTTGGGTATAGCAACACAATGAAACCAAATAGAAGACCCTGACATTAATTCACACACTTTTGAACACTTGATTTTTAAGAAAGAAGCCAAAAATGTACAATGGGGGAAAAGCATCTTCAACAAATGGTGTTGGCATAAATGGATGGTGGCATGACACATAGAAGAATGAAGATTAATTCATATAGCTCATCATACAAAAACCTCAAGTCCAAGTACATCAAAACCCTCAACATAAATCCTGTTACACTGAACACAATGGAAGAGAAAGGGGGGAACAGTCTTGAACACATTGACACAGGAGAGTTCTTACTAAATATAACACCTATAGCCCAGATACTTGGGTAACAATTAATTAATGGGGCATCCAGAAATTAAAGCTTCTGTAAGAAAAAGGATATGATCAGTAAGACAAAAGAAAAATTCTTCACCATACCTACATCTAAATGAGGGCTAATATCTAAAATATATAAAGTACTTAAAAAAATCTAGACATAAAAAAACCAATTAATCCAATTAAAATATGGAGTACATAGCTAAGTAGAGAATTCTCAAAAAAAATTTAAGAATTGCTCAACATCCTTAGCCATTATGGAAATGCAAATCAAAACAACTCTGAGATACCATCTTACACCTGTTAGAATGGCTAAGCTCAAAACACTGAGGACAGCTTATGATGGATGCAATGTGGAGCAAGGGAACCCTGCTCTAGTGCTGGTGAGAATGTAAAGTTGTGCAGACTCTTTGGAAATTAATACAGCAGTTTCTCAGAAAACCTGGAATCAATCTATCTCATGATCCAGCAAAGACCACTCTGAGGTATATACGCAAAAGAAATACATACATACTATAAGAACATTTGTTCAACTATGTTCATGACAACATTATTTGTAATGGCCAGAACCTGGAAACAAACTAAATGCCCCTTAATTTAATAATGGTTAAAATAAAAGTGATACATTCACACAATTGAATACTACTCAGCAAGAAAAAAAATAAGACATCGTAATATTTACTGGCAAATAGATGGAACAAGAAAACATCTCAAGTGAAGAAAAACACTCATACATGTATTTTTAGACAGAAAACAAAGAATAACCAGACTAAAATGCTCAACTTCTGAGCAGCTAGGTAACAAGGAAGGACCTAAGAGAGACATCCATGGATCTCTCTTGAAAGGAGAAATAGATAAGATCCCCCAAGTAATTTGGGACCATAAGGTATGGAGGTGGGGAGGGGAGGTGACTAGAGAACATTAGAGAATATCAGAAGAGACAGAAATGGAGAATAACAAAATCGATATCTTGAAGGATGGAGACTTTGTGGGGTTAGAGAGAAACCTGGTGCTAGGAATATATACACGGACCCACACACATGCGCAAACATGACCTCAGTTAAGACTGCAAGCAATAGTAGTTGAGAGGTTGCCTAAACTGGCCTAACACTAATTAAATTGATGATAACCCTAGCTGTCATTATAGAAATTTCATCCTTTAACTAATGGAAGCAGATACAGAGACCCACAGCTAAGAACTGGGTTAAGCTCTCAGTACAGTAAAAGTGAGGGTGGAGAGATTACATGAGTCAGGGAGTCAATATTATAGTGAGAAAGTCCACAGAGACAGCTGACCTGAGCTATGGGGAGCTCACTGACTATGAATTGACAGCTGGTGAACTTTCATGTAACTGAACAAGGTCCTCTGAATGTAGATGGGCAGTTTGTGGGGCCTCTGACAGTGGGATCAGAATTTATTTCTAGATCATAAACTGGCTTTTTGGAGCTCACTTTTTACAGAGAGATACGTTGCTCAGCCTTGTACTGGAAGAACGGGCTTTGTCCTGCTTTATTTGAGTATGTCAGACTGTATTGTCTCACCCTAAAAGTCCTTATCCTGTGTGAGGTGTGGATGGTCTGATAGGGTAGGGGGAAACTGAAAGATGACTGGAAAGAGAAAAAGAAAGGGGAACAGTAATTGGATGTGTAATAAAATAATATAAAATAATAAAAACATTAAAAAGAAAATTTTAAATAAAAATATTAATTAAAAGTGAAATGTGAGTTTCCATAAAATCAAAATTTAGTTACATGCTTTTTATTGTTTCATGAGGAAAGAGTTAAGGCACATTTGCAATCATATCAAAGCAATACCCAACAATTAAAAAAAAAATTGAGGTCAGAGCAGAAGTAGGGGGGGAATGAGTAGTAGAGGAAACTGTGGTAGAATGTAAACAAACATACAGACAAAAAGGGGCTCTATGGTTAAAAGCACAGGCTGCTCTTCCTAGAGGACCCAGGTTCAATTCCCAGCACCCACATGGCAGATCATAACTGTGCGTAAACTCCAGTTTTGAGGGAATATGATACTCTCACACACACATGCAGGCAATATACCAATGTACGTACAATAAATTATTTAAAAAAACAGTCAAATAAATAAGTAAAACTACATCCACATGGTTATTTGCTTTTGTTTATCTGCTAGAGACAAAAGCAGCCACTTAACATTTCTTTTCTGCTTAATAAATGATCTTTCTGTGAAAACAAGTGTGTAGTTGTGGTGTGTGGCTAATCCTGGGTCTGTGAAGAGCTCCAGCTGTGCAGGGGTTCTCTTTACTGTTCATGAGTAAGTGAACTTAGAGCCAACAACGGTTCATCTGTTCTTAATTTCCTAACTAGTAACACTTGAAACAGCTAAAGCAGTAATGGGATAGGAATATTGACCCTGCCCTGCAATTCTAGCACTAGGCAGTCATCTGCAGCAGAAGGGTTGGGAGTATTTCTTCAGAATGAAACTTTGTTACAAAAAAAAAAAAAATTAACAAGTAAATAAATAAAATAAAAAAGTTAGAAAAATAATGTCAGAGAAAGGAAGAAATTATAATAATGATAAGTTAGTTTGTAAGAAGGAAATAGAGACTTAGCAAGGGTGGTGTAAAAATCTTATTTGGCAAATCACTCAGCTGACACTTATTCTCACCACCCATGAAGGCATAGGATACTACAGGACACTGGACAGACTGAGTGTGGCAACTGTCTGTGGATTTGAACATATGTATTTAGAAGGTGGTTTGATGCCTTTTCATTTTAATTAAACTACAGGATAAAAGTCCCAACCATCAGAGCTCTTTTTTTTAAAAAAAAAAAATTTCTAATGGATTTTGATCAGGTTTTAGATCCAATATAGATTCTGTCCTTATTAATTTGAACACGTCAGTTAAGTTCTAAATGTCCAGAATGTGTAAGTGATTGTATTTCTAAGAGTATTAGAGAACTCTAATCCTGATGTTTTTCACATTATTAAAAATACTAATGTTTACTTGTTTCTTATTAATTGATGAAATGGTAAATCATTAAAAATCATAAGACTAATTCCTGGTTTAGTTAATATTTATGTGCTATGCTATGAGAGACAAATTTTAATTCTTATGACACAAACCTAAATTTAACCTTCAAACAGTGAAATCACTCATCCTGTTTAAGGTTTATAACAGTAGTCATTATAATTTAACAATACTCAAATATTTAATAAAGTAGAAACTACATTTGTGTAATGGTTCTTGGTTACTACAAAAGTGCGAATTTAAAGTGATAATTTCAGCACATTGTCTAATATTCATTTTGCTTTGATTATCCATGATAGCAAAAGGGACTTAATCGAAAGAAGCTTATTTTCACTCACTGTTTAAGAGTATAGTTCATCACATTTGGGAAGTCCTTGAAGCAGGGACCTGTGGCAGCTAGTCACAATGAATTTTCAGGGACAAATAAGAAAGAAATGTTTACTTTCTAATTTTTATGGATTCCAAGACAAAAGCAGAAGAAATGGTCTGGGCCTCTCGACCAAAGGTAACCCATGTCCCTGGAAAAATGACCAGAAGCTTGTCTCTGTTTATCCTGTTAAGCTGACCGAACAACTGCAGAACGAGTTTTCTATTCATTGTAGATGGTGTTCAAGTGAAATGATAATTTGTCCTTTACACACAAAGTCAATAAGAAAATAGTATTTCTCTTACATAATTCAACTTTTGAGCCACCTTTTATAAATGAAATGAATAATAAAAATAATGCACTGAAATAAGTTGATTTGCATCTCAGAAAAATAAATTTTAGTTATGTATAAAATAAAAGCATACATAATTTTATTTTGACATATTGTGGTTTTAGTGAGAAAATTCCCTCAAAGTTTTCTGTATTCTAACATGTGGCCATCAATGGTGTCACTGTAATGAAGACTGAAATCTCTAGTGGGTGGAACTGTTTCTCAGGGACAGTCCTTGCAGTTTACTGGTTCATCCTCTTTTCGAGTCCCCTCTTAGCTGCTTTAACTGAGGTTGTCCTGTTCCACTCCTGTTTCCATGACTAACATGATGAATTATACCTTCCAACAAGAAGCCAAGACAAAGCTTTCCTCCTTTAAATAGATATTGCAGGGTATTTGGTCTCATGGTTTCTAAAACGTGTTTAAGAAAAATTAGCAAATCACAGGTCTTTTATTTGTTTATTCAGCAAAAACCAAACTGAATATATTTGTAGTTCAATGGAGGAAAACCTTTGACAGATTATGCTTACAATTTATGTAATTAATATTTAATTTCTTGTTACAATGTGTCACACCTATGTTAGTGTGTGTATGTGTATGTTTCATTCACAGGTGTATATCTTTGTACATGTGTTTATATGTGTGTTTGTGTATATTCATGTACGTGTGTTTTGTGTGTGTAAGTGTGTTCATATGTGTATGGTTACATATGTGCATGTATACTACTGTTTGAGAAGAAAAATTAGAAATAAAAGCTGTTTGCTTAGAGTGGGGCTGAGAGAGGCTTGCACTCACTGTGTTGTCTTTCATGAATTGTAGAAGTGATAATTCCAAACCCCAAATCTCTGTGTTGTGCTAACTAGGCATGCACAGTGTATTTCTTTAAACAAAAGATTGAGACGCTCTCATATTCCCTGGCTTTATTTATCAATTATTCACATTTTCTGCATGTATTAAAAGGTAGTTTTCATATGCATCAAATGCCCAAAATAATTCCAACGTTGCACTAAGCAAGGCAATGATAAACTGTACATCTAAAGCCATAAAGCTTAGGGATAATGAGGATAATGTCTTTGAACTTGCAAACATTCAGCAGCTACATTGAAAAGTCCAAAATGAGTGATCCAAATAGTGGCATAGTGTTTAGAAAAGAAAAATAAATAAATAAATTCTGCCTCACAGTTTTCCACTTTTAATATCTAATCTTCTTCAACTAGTAAAAAAAAGACTAGATTCTCAACAACTTTCCAAGACAATACAAAACCTTAAACTATCATTTTCTAGGTAACAGTATAGGGCATAAATAGGATAGCAGAGTGCTAGAATAGCACAAAGATTTTAGAAGAGTACAAAATGAAAGATAATGAAAGTATTGGATAGACTGTCTGGGAAAAAAAACACCTGGGAAAGGTTTTGAAAGAGCAATGATAATCATAATATATTGTACAAAGCAAAGCTATTTTCAATAAAATATTAAATTAAAATTAGAAAAAGAAAAATACACATTGCTTATCCTTCGTCTCTGTATGAAATTCAAGAGTGGGTCATCATTATCCTACAATGATTATGGATCACCAATATACTTGAGAAATCATACTTTAAAAAGGTATATTTATTATTATAAATTAAATAAATTTAATGTCAGATGATAATAATCCATTTGGCTTAATAATTTATTGCCAGAAAGAACATGTTACAGTATTTAATTACTGTAGAGTTTTTCCTGTTCTCTGACAGTGTCTTAGCAACCTTGAAATGATCATTCTTTCTTAGACTTTCACTGAGTTGTATGCTTGAGATTTAGTTTTGATTTTTGTCTACTCCAGAAATTTAGAAAAAATGGAGGAGCTGCACAAATGTTTTCTATAAAAGAACCATAAAGAAAACTATGGAACTAGCCCACTCACCTGTATCCAAAAACTCCATATAAAAATGTAATGTGAGTACAAATTTGTGACAGAAAACATCTACGTTATGAAAATTTGTCTCCTGTAGCTTTCATTGAATGTTTTTTGATATGGCACATATCAGAGAAAATAAGTGGGAAGGTGAGATAAAATGACTTGATTTTATAAAATATACTACTTGAATGGTGAAAAGGATCTACTTTAGAGATACTTTAAAATACTTTCAGCATTTGTCTACAAAAACATGAAAATTATTGAGATTCAGAAAGGTTACCATGAGAATATTTTAAGCAGAAGTCCTGAAAGATTTGAGGACAGAAGAGAGACAACTTCCTTTTTTTCTCAATTGTGACACAAGACCATTAAAACCAGAATAATAAAACCAGAGGCATTTTAGAACTTCTAAAGAAAATTCCAGGCTTTCTACATTGTCACTGTCTGTAAAGGTATAGTTGATTACATATGGAAAACAATTACAACATGACTTCAGTGATCCTCAGAGAGTACAAGTGTGAGAAAGAAACGATTTAGATATCCCTAAGTGATACCTGCTATAGTTTGAAAGTTTCATGGTAGAATTAGTACACGGAAATACTAGTGTAGAGTTTTCATCATATTCCACATTAAGGCACTGAGCTGCAGGACACAGGATTCCCCACACTTTTGGAGCACAGCACAGCAAGAAAGAAACCCTCCAAATCATGCTGAGGCATGAGGGCAGGTGGCTCTGTGCCATCTCAGCAGAAGTGTTCTAGAGACTCTTTAAGAAAGAACTCTAATCAGTTGGATTATTTGTTCTGCATATTTGATTTCCCTGGGAAAATGATTGGAGTACTGTTGAGCAATTTGAAAGAGCAGAATTGGCTACTGCTGCTACAGAACCTCGTCTGCATTTCTACTTCCTGTTTGACATACCAGTAAAATACTGCAAAACACACTAATGTTTAATAAAGTCAGAGTCTTGAATTCAGAGTAAGAAGTCATGTTTTCTGTTTGGTAAGCTATTATTACTGCATGGGGAAGATCTCAGTTAGCAATGATGCTAATCCCATAATACTTAAATAACATCATCTTTGCTGCCAGAAATACAATTACGCTTTCATAAGCTATGCACTCAAAAATTAAAAATTCAGCAGTATTTTGCTTTATTTTATAGTGCATAGATGCCTCAGATAGTTTTTACATTTGAGATATTGAGATCATTATATTTTTTTAAATATAGTATGTGATTCTTTAGATAAAATTAACAGTTTAAGAGTCATAAAAGATAGCCTTTAATCAACAGAGGGTAGAGTTTTAAGTCATTAGTAATTAGATATTCTCATGTTTCTAAACGAAGTCATCCAACACTTTCAATCATTCTTTTATTTCTAATGAAAAAAAAATATTGTGTGGACTAACAGATTTCTTCCCTTTTTGCAAATGTAAGTTTGTAACATGATCCTTATGTGTGGAAAAATAAACTGTTAAAAATACCCAAAAATGCATCGATAATCACACTCTATGTGATTAGTTTAGGTATTCTATTAAAATTTGGAAAGGTTCTAAAAACTGAATGAAACAAAACAACACAAATACATATTACAACTATTTATCTTTAGGATATGCAGGTTAAGTGCTAAATATGAACAGAATGCAGTTCAATAGATAAAGGATACATAATGTAAAAACCACACAGAAAAGCTGGAGTGATTATATTTATATCACAGAAATAAAATTTCAGTGTAACTATAAACATGAATTACATAAAGCTGTAAAATAGAAGGGAAGCTTTTATTGTGATAGTATGATCGTAATTATTCAGATATAAAAATGTATAATGATTACAAAGACATAAACACTAAGAGTAAAGGAAACTATGTAAAATAAATTGACAGAAGTTAAAGAAATATAAGCAATTCATAATTAGTAAGTGAGGAGATGGTTCCAGTAACACCCCAGGCACCAACCAGGAGCCAGAGGAGCGAGGCACTTGGGCACTATTATGATCTCTTTGTTATGAGGAAGCATTGTCCTGTTCAGCACCATAGCAAACAGTGCAGGACAAGGAAATCCATCTGCCCTCGGGCTCCAAAGAGAAAACACAGCCCCACCTGGAACCTTATTGCACCAGGCAGATGGGCAATGATATCATGGTGAGCAAATTTATGGGAGAGAGAGAGGGAGAGAGCAAGGGAGAGAGCAAGAAAGAGAGAGAGAGGGAGAGGGAGAGGGAGAGGGAGAAATAGAGAAATGCCATGGACAGGAATATATCTGAAGAGATATAATACGTGAGGAGCAGGCTCAGTGGACTGGTTTAATTGACACCTAGAGTCATGCTGCTGTCTGGACCTGGGCTGCTGCTAGGGCCTTGTGTAGGTTTATGGTCTTTCTCTGTTGTCCGTGGCTCCTGATGCCAGTAAAGGATTAAAGGATAGGGCTGTAAAGAGTTGGCCCAGCCTCGCACTGGCTGCAAATGTAGGGAGAACTGGTACTGCTTCTCACTGGCTGCAGCACTCAGGAAAGAGGGTCTTCCACTTCACCTGGGTAGTACAATAGAGCTGACCCTGTGTGAAGGGGTATTGTTGAGATGACTCTGAGGGTATGAGCTGAGGAGTGAAGCTTGCAAACATCTCATATGCCATGTGGTTGCATGGGTGAGGGAAAGGAGGTGCTCTCCTCCCCATAACAACTACAGCAGGTGGGGATCCTGTCCCAACCGCTCACCAGCTACAACACTCAGGAGAATGGGTCCTGTGCCTCACCGGCACGACAAAGTAGAGTTCACCTTGTAGATAAGGGCATAAGTGAGCCTGACCTGAGGGCACGAGGCGGGCATAGCTGGTATCCCTACTCTCCCCTTTACCAGCCACAAAGCTGGAGAGAATAGACCTTGAACTTGCTCTAGACAACACAGCAGAGACAGCCCTGATGGCAGAGGTGTAGCATAATTTCAGTTCTAAAATTATGAACATAAGAGATGTCCCACTACTCATCTGTCACGCAGCAGGAGACGTTCTCTCCCCCCACCACCTCAGTAACAACTCTATGGGGAATGAGCCATACTCCTCGTCTTGGCAACATGTTAGAGCTGACCCTGTTAGAGGTGCAGGTGAGCTGGCTCAGAATGTGTGGCAGCGAGAAAGCTGGCCACATCCCTCTTATCTGTCATGAGTTCCTGAGGGCAAGGGAAAGATGCCCTCCTCTTCTTGCCCCTGCCCACAGTGGTAAACAAAGGAGATGACCTTCTCCGTTAATAGCTGCAGCACTCAGGAAAATGGGCCCTGAACCTCACCTGGCCAACACGGAAGAGCTGAACCTAGTGATAGGGGCTGGAGCACTGGTGAACTGGTGAATGCCGAGAAAGTGAGCATGGGAACACTGTCTCCATCCCTTATCTGTCATATATTGGTGTGGACAAGGGAAATATGCACCCCCCCCACACACACACACATCTGTGGCAAGTGGTAAAGCTGGTCCTGAGGTCATGAAAACTGGAGAACTGTAACTGCTCTCTTCATCTGCAGCATTCAGGAGTGTGGCCCCTGCATCTTGCTTGAACAAGTTGGTAGAGCTGGCTTTGATGGTATAGTCATGGGAGAGTTGACCCTGAGGGCATGAAAGTGAAAGAAATAACCCAGCCTCTTTCTTATTTCTGCAATGGGTGAACTAGTCAGAGCAATGTTGGAGAGAAAGCTCTCTCTCTCTCTCTCTCTCTCTCTCTCTCTCTCTCTCTCTCTCTCTCTCTCTCTCTCTCTCTCTCTCTCTCTCTTTCGGTGAAGATGGAAAAGAGCTGGTAGGCTGATCAAGCGTACAACTACCCAGACTCAGAACCAGGGTTATGAGTTGGCTCACAGCAACGTCCACCACATCTGTGATCTGCAGGAGCATAGGAAGGGGCTGGAACCAAAGCCTCTATGACACTGAAAAACAACAGGATATTTATCTAAGAGGAGTCCCAGTTATAGACTAGCAGAAACCAGAGGCCTTAAACCACAGCAATAACTTTTTCCAATGAATATTTATGAGTAAAGATATAAGAACACTAGTGTTTGTGCATAACTCACTGTGTTATGCTACAGTTTTCATAATGAGATTTTTGCTTTTTTATTTTTCAAAATTTATCTTAAATTTTATTTTTGGGTGAGTGTGGGAGATTTGCAAGTGCACAGGGTGGATATGAAGGAAAATAAATGGGATCAAGATGCATGATGTGAATGGCACATAGAATAAATTAAAACGAAATTTAAAATAGTAATTTAATATTTTAATGGAATATTTTCAAGAATGGATATACCAAAGATTATCTAAACAAATAAATAAACAAAAATCAAACTTGAACAACCATAATACCTAACTAGATCTAACTGACATGTTCAATATATTCACCCAAACCATGGAAAAGTATAAATTCTTGACAACTATAAGTAAAATATCCTTAAATAACTTAAATCATATAATATCAGTGTTAAATTTTAAGTAATAAAAATAAGGGAAATTCTACCAGACAGTGGTGGTGTACTCCTTTAATTTCAACACTGGAGAGAGACAGGTGGATCTTTGAGTTCTTGGTCAGCCAGCCTTGCCTACATAGTGAGTTCCAGGATAGGAAAAGCTACACAAAGAAACTCTATCACAAAAAAGAAAAGAAAAATAATAAAGAAAAGGATATATTATAGCCACTTTAAAAAATAGAAAATCAGCAGAAAGAGAGAAAAAAATAGAGGGGTCAAAATTAAATAAAAATGTTACATGAGAAATGATTCAAGTAAGTCGTCAAGCCATATTGCAAAACTTCTACAGATGCAAAACTAAGATAAACACCATGTGCTAAAATATGTCATTTTGATGACGTGATATAGAAAATGAAATTTGTACATTTTAGAAATAAAAATTCTTAAATTAATAATTACTCTAGTTTCAATATGTGAAATATAACGAGAAAGATGTTCCTATGTTAAAGATACAATATTAGATAAATAATATTAAAATTATCAGTAAAATTACAGAGCCTAATTGGAACAACCAATACAACATCAGAATTTAGAACATAATAGACATTGCTGCTCATTTGCACCCATAGAAATTTAGAACAATGAAGCAATAATGCTCTCTTCATGACACATGCATGAAGTGTAAAGTACATGGGAGAAAAGAACTATTGGCTATAGGGGAAAACACAAATAAATAACAGTAGATGCAAACATTGACTCAAAGTGTGCCTATGATGGGAAGAACAGAAGTGGCTATAGAGTAAAGAATTAAATGAAATACTTTAGACCTCTTATAAATACTAGCATTTTTTAAAGAGAAAGAAAATTAGATATCAAGTGCTTTAGCTTGTAATTGAAATGGTATTTAACAAATATTATAGAGCAAAAGTCAATCTACTTTTGTTTTCAATAATGAGTAAATATCTGTTCTGACAGACACAAACACACACACTCACACACGCACACACACATACAATACACTATCTCTCTTCATCCCTACCTACTTACTTACTTATCTCCTCTGTTGCTTTTCTACATTCCATTTTTCTGTCAATATGTTTTATTGAGGGGGTCGTCATATGATTGCAGAAGCCTGAAAACCCATCCTTTTCTGTTCCAAAGATTGAACTTAACAAAGCCGATGGCAGAATTCCTAAAACTTATTATAAAGTTTAGAAACTGGGAAAACTGATGTTGTGACTCTCAGTTCAAGTGCAAGACTGATGCTGCGTCAGAAGTGGGCAAGCAGAAAATGGAAGAGAGGAATCCCTTATTCCCCAATCTTCTTTCTAATCAAATGCTCAATTAACTGATCTAGACTACCTCACCCTAGGGAAGGAAATCACTCTCCCAAGTTCAATGGCTTCATTTCCAAACACCAACCCTGACACATTCCTAATTATTCTCAAACTGATAAACCTTTTAGTTAAGTTGAGACATAAATATCAACCATGGCATCTGTAAGAAAACAGTGTCTTTACTCAAATGTAAATACAATGTGCTATGGTATGATTTCACAAATATTTTTTAGGCTGTTTTGTGGGTTCAACTTTCAATAAAATAAATAGGATATGTATGACAGAATGATAAGAGAGAGAGGGACAGAGAGAGAGAGAGAGAGAGAGAGAGAGAGAGAGAGAGAGAGAAATGTCTAAAGCGTATTGCAAATCATCTGCTTGGACTTTCAACGATCCCATCATTCTGAAAGAAGAAATCATAAACTTCAGGATAGCATAATGAGGTATAAAATTTGCATTTCAATGTTGTGTAAAACATGTTGTATAAGAACATGAAACAGGAGGAAATTTTAATAATGTCAAAGAAATGATTATTTTCTATGGTTATTAATTTTAAAGCTGGCTGAAACATTATATTGAGGACACAGTAACAGATGGGGATTTCCCTACAGAGGACTTCTAGCTTCGCTACGCAAGCAACAAGATTTATTTGCCTCATCAAGAAAATGTATGGTAGGTCAGATACCATAACCCTTTGGGGCTCGTAGTCATTAAAAAAACATACGAAGTTTTCTGCTCCTAAGAATTCCAAGTATCTTTTTTTTTTTTCATGGCTTGAAAGATCAGGAAAAACATATGCACAGACCCTTAAAGACATATCTATGATGATTCTCTCATGAAAAACCGTGAAATATAGACAGAAATAGTATCTAGATTTATTTTTTGTATTTATTTAATTTTTATAAAAAGCACACCATCAGTAAAAACTTTCTATGTCAATTTTCAGAGAATGTCTAAAACATTACAACAAATTATTGAAAACATGGGCAAAAATACATATCCCAGCTTTATTATACATATAATTCATTTAAAATATGAAATTAAATAATAAATAATAAAATAATTAATTAAAAATAAATTTTGAATACGATGCCCAATTTTATTTTATTTTATTTATTATCTCTTCACATTTTTAACAGAATATTAAAAATTATTTAAAAATATTAAAAAAAATATTTGGACCAAGTCTCCAAACAATAGTAGAAGGGGTACCTAAACAGACTTTCCCTATAATTAAATGAGTAAACACCCTAAGTGCCATCACAGAATCTACATCTAACAAATAATAGAGGTAGAGGCAGAGATCTCTGACTGAGCTCTGGACAGAGCTCCTGGCCTAGTTCAGAGCAGAGGAGGAAAGTCTGTATGAATAAGGGGGTACAGGTTATGAGGAAAATTCCCACAGTAATTTATGCTCTTATCTTATTATTTCTTTATTTCAAATTCAGAGCTGGACCACTTGATATAAAAATAAAGAGTGTGAGCCCCTTATCTATATTATTTCTTTATCTTCTTTTTCTTTTAGGTACAAATTCCCTAAATCTAATCTCTTTTGGTCAGTTTTTTTTTTTTTTTAACTGTTACCAATCACAACTCTTAACTTACTCCTAAATGATGACAAATATGCATAACCCATTTTATTTTTGCAAATGTGGATATAGCTTTTAAGACTACTTCCTATTGAGTATGGTGCTGGTAATATTTGGGAGACCTTGAGAAAATTTAGAAGAATTATCAAGTCTTGGCTATAGAATTTTATGAGGCTGGATCATCTCAGTAACAGCCTGGAAGCTGTTCTTGATGCTGGTCATCATTATAATTGATGTCTGGATTCCTTACTCTTAAAATACATAAACTTTTAGAGGACATACTTATCTGTATTACTATAATTATAGATTGCACATATGCACAAATCAGTTAAAGCTGTTTTTTATGTGTTTGAACAGATAAAATATGCATCATGTGTTCTGTAGTTCTCTAGGTTTATTATTTTACATTTGTAGCCAGGATCAAGCATCTGACTTGATCAAAGCTGATTTTCTATAAATTGAAATGAATCCATAGCCTCTCTTCTTCTGTAGAATAAAACCATAACTTTTTCTCTAAAGTAACAGATCTTTTAACTTAAATGTTGCAGTAAAAATATTTTATAAATGTATAGGTTGATTTAATCCAAGAGTTAACATAATATAGTCTCTTAGCAGCCAAAAATTTAAAAGACAACACAATAATATACAGGATAGAGACTTTCTGTGTATTTCTAATCTTTATGAGGCTTATTACATGTTTTTATGTCTTTATTTCTTTTAATGACCTTTTTCTCCCTTTGTTCTTTTCTGGTATTCCTGTGTATTTTTTATTATTGATTCTAATCTAATTTTATTTATTTTTTTTTTTTAGTTTTACATGCCAACCACAGTTTCTCTCCCTTCCCATCTCCCACTCAAACCCCAGATTCCCCACCCCCATCCCCTCTCCTAGTGCTGGAGTCCATTTCCTATAGAGGGATACCTTGCTCAGCCTTGATACAGGGCAAGATATGTTTGGTCCTGTGTCAAGCTTATATGCCAGACATTGTTGACTTACCATTGGAGGCCATATCCTACACATCTTTGTAAACACACTGCAATTCATTTAGAGAATTTTTCTGTTTGGATCTCCCTTTTCTTTATATCTGAAAACTTTTCTGTCTAGATAAGCAAAATCCCCAAACCTGCCATGCAGTTTACTGGTGTAACTTGCATTGACAGCTTAAGCCAGCAGGTAGACGATGAATGAAGCCTTTCTCTATTGCAATCCATGTGACAGACTGCAGGAATCACCACTAAGTTTAACACATGACAGTTGGCAGCTGGCTCAGTCTCACAGGCAGCTGTTGGGAGAAGTATTTCTGCACTGTGGCTGGCACGAAACTGTGAGACTAGGGAGCTAAGTCTGGCTCTATTTTTATATATTAGAATATATTTATTTTTATTATTTAATTATTATTTATAATTTATTTTTACATATCCACTACTATTCCCCTGTCCAATCATATCACAGAGTCACAAAGGCTTTCTCCAGCAGCAGATAGGTTCAGATGCAGACATTCATAGCCAGACATGCAGAGAAAGTATCTACATTGGAGGCTTCAATTAGGTCTGCCAGTTAGAGACATGGAACCCTGTGGAAGATAAGAAAGATTGTCTTAGTAAGAAGAGATAGAGCATACCCAAAGAACATGGCCCACAGCTTAACTAAGCAGAGTTCACATGGGCCTGCAAAGATATGCACTATTTCTGAACATTAATGTTATGGTTATTATCTTGATAATTTTGTGGAACTCTTATCAGTGGGAGTAGATTTATCTGTGACTCTTTTGGCAGATATGGGGACAACACTCCCTCTTATGGGTTGCAACAACTCCCTTGTTCATCTTTGATAGAAGAACTTGCACCTCAGCATATTGTATTTTGTTTTGTCTTATTAGCAGGTTATTTCTTGAAGGTCTGTTCTTTTCTAAAGATGGAAAGGGCATAGAGTGGAACTTGAGGAGAGGGAATCTGCAAGGGGAGCTGTGAAGAATGTAGGAAGGAGAAACTGTGGTCAAATGTATTATATGACAGAAGCACATTCAATAAAAATACAAAAATGAAAATAAGCAGTTATGATACAAGTTATGAATATAAGGAGTCCACAATTCTACTCACATTATTGACTTTAAGAATATATTTGTTTTCTGTTACTGGTATAATTGGCCAAATTTAGTCACATAGATACCACCTGTCACTATTTGGCAGTTCCTAAGCCATCTGTCTTTGGATCTTGGGAGAGATAAGTGCCTGTGTGTCCTAAGTACTCTGCATAATCATGCAGTGACTGACAATTATGAATCATTCTATATTCTCGTCATTTTTTTCCTAGATAGTCTCTGTGGAATGATGCAATGCTCATGAATATATGCAGATTACGTTTCCAGAAGTTTACTGCCAAAATGCCAATTCTGGAAAATTTGTTTACCATGTATATAACTAAATTTTCTTTCTCTACAGTCATTCGCAATGGTCTTTGTTACTTGGAACTTGGGGTTTGGAGGGGAGAGAATCTAAAGAACATAAAAATATGTCCTCAGCTTTGGAATGAAAAAATTCAGAATTTACTCATTAATAATCTAATAAATATTCTTTAAGATCCATAAATTCCAAGCTAGACAACTTGTTATAAAAATAAAGAGTGTGCGTGCTTCATCATGTGTTCAAGGTTTCCATCATAGTCAAAAGAAAGCATTAGATCATCTACAACTGGAGTTGCAGACAGTTCTGAGCCACCACGTGAATGTTATAATCTGCACCTCAGTTTCCTGAAAGAGCAACATGTGCAGGTAACCGCTGGGCAATCTCTCTATCTTCCTTCCTTCCTCTACTTTACAAAAGACACATTACAGAACAAGCTAAGCTCTTATGAGGCTTGTGAACATGATAAGATATTGATTCTGATATGTCTTTCACAAAGAAGAAGAAAATTAAAAGTCAGACAGCATATCAAAAGGGAATGGGTAGGACATACTCTTTCTCAAGTGGTAGGAGGGCTGAGCAGTCATTCTCTCCCATTATCCCATTTGTTAATAGATAATTAATGGCTAAACATAGAATTACAGATTTCAAAAAGTGGCCCTGATAGTACCTATCATTTAATTTCTCAATGATAATTCATCTTTGTAAGAAAAGAAAGTTCCCATCAAAGTGGTCTGAGATATCAATACAAGGATAATATGGAAGTGACTGGTAATACAAACTTTCTGAACTTAAAATGAATTGCATCAGTTACAGTGATTCAGAGTTTTGAATTGTCCAAATTCAGATTTCCTTCTGTCCCAACCTTTTGATTTTCCTTTTTTTTTTTTTTCTAGTAATACTTTGGTAAATTTAAGAAACAGTTAAGAATGTTGGGAAAATGTGAGAAGAACAGAATTGTCTACTTCTGAGGGACATTACCATAGCTCCTCATATAGAAAAAGGAGATGCAGCTGTAGGACACGAGGAGGAGACATAGTTGAAAGGTCAAAAACAAAAGGCAAAACTTAACCCGGGAACTTTGTGAGAGTTCACAAAAGATAAATGTGGAGGAGAAGGAGGGAAGGGGGAATTGATGGAGCTGTCAAAACTGAAATAGGTGTTTTCAAAAAAATTATTCCTCTCACAGCTAGGAGCTCTACAAAGAAACCAAGCTGCCCAGCTGTCATACAAAAGCTGGGGGCCTAGGTCAGTCCCATGCAGACTTCCTTATTGTTGGTTCAGAGGTCATGCTGGATTTTGGAAAACTGTTTCCCATGATGTATTATCACACTCAGCTTTGACACAGGGGAAGGAACTGAGTCTTTCCTTAACTTGATGTGCCATGCATACTTAGTTCAAGGAGGCCTGCCATTTTCTGCATGTAGACAGAGGAGGAATGGATAGGGAGAGGGGTAGATGGGAATCTGGGGGTTGAGATGGAAGGAAAGGAATAAGGCTAAAATATAATATAAATGTAAAATAAACAGAAAATAATATGATAAAATAATATTTTAATAATAAATGCACTGAATCAGAAAACAAGTTACTCCTACAGAAATGTTCATCAATAGTTTATCCAATACAAAAGGGTTAGCTCTGAGCACATACATGTACATATGTATTTATACATATATATATAAAATATGTAGACTCAACAGATACTACTATATACTTAGAAATGCATACACACTTATGTGTTTTATATGTGTATTAAAATATATTTTTATGTTGAATAAATAATTTATATATATGAAAATAGATTATATATTTGAAAAGGAGAAAGAGGTTCAACGGGATGGAAGAAATCATATAATTATTTTCTAAATTCAAAGAATAGCAAGTTTTTTTTTTAATTTTAGTGAAAACATGGCTAACAAGTAAAGCTTCTTGGAAAATTCAGTATTGCTCCATTTAAAAACAAAGTAGAGACTATTACCTTCCTAGTTTTCCTCATAAATGGTTATGTGCTAAGAGTTAAATCGCCCTCAGTACTTCTATATTAAACACAGAGGAAGAGCTTATTAATGAACAGAAAAAGTGCATTTAAGGGTAAACTTTATTAGCTGTAGTGATACCTTTATTTCATACAAGGAAGTTGAAAGTAATTTTTTTAGAGAAAATATATCAATTAGTCATTACTCAAGACAGTGAAATTTCCTAGACTGGATCTTCCATTTATGCAATGATGTTTAACTACCTTGACATATCTAGTAAGTTTTGGAGAAGAAAATCAAGCCATCCATTTAACTTCTACTACTGTTCCCTTTCAACATCAAATTTCTAGCACTGTGTATAATTTCCAAAGTCAGTGTAGATGACCAAAGATAGTTTCATACCTCAGCCCAGGCAATTTTCAACATGCTTCATGAAGATATTATACAATCACTGCCTCTGGAACTATAGTCAGACTTTGAGGTTGTACTTCCAAAAGCCCAATGTGATAGCTGTTGAAGATACCAAGTGAAAACTAATTTCTGCTACTAACTGAATCTCTTTCGGTATAACTGTGGAGATTATGATTAAGTTCCTTACTTTGATGAGAGTAAGAAAATCTCGTGTATAATTATGTCTATATCATAATGTTTAGCTTTCTCTTTGATTCTAGTCAACATATCTGTTATGACAAGGGCTGGATTGAATACTATAGCTCTCTAGCACAGTTTGGAAAGGAGATGGTGATGCCTCTATAGAAGTTATTTATTATTCATAATTATTTTTATCTGTCTTTAGCCTTGTTTATTTGTTTTCATGTGAAACTGGAAATTATCATCTCTGTAGAAATTGTTCTTTTGTGAGTAATTGTAGTTTAATTTGATTTAAAAAAAGCTATATTCAATCTATAGATAGCTCTTTGCAGTTTGGGAGTTTTTATATGTCAATCATTTTGATCCTTGAGCATTAGAAATTTTTTATCTACTAATATGTTCTACATTTTATCTCTCTAATCATTTAATTTGTTTTCATTATACAAGCTTTCACTTAATTACTTAAGATTACATCAAAATAGTCTATATTTTTGAGACTCTTTTCCAATTTTATTGCTACACTCATAGATCTTTGCTTAGCTCAATTGTCATAAGAATCTGATGAAAATAAATATAAAGACCCACAGCCAAACAGTGTATATACCTTAGGGAATCCTTTGAAAGATGAGAAGAAAGAATTGTAGGAGTCAAATGTTCAAGGACACCAATATGAAAACAAAGAAACAACTAGAATGGTCTCACAGAAGCTATCAGAGACTGAACCACCAACGAGAGAATTTGCATAGGACTGTTCTAGGCCCTCTGCACACATTTTAAAGTTGTATGGAGTGGTCTTTTTGTTGGAGACTCTGTCAGAAGAAATGGGCTATATCTGTTTCTGTTGCCTGCTTTTAGGACCCTTTCCTTCCACTGTTTTGCATAGCCTGCACTTAAGAGTAGAGGAGGTGCCTACTAGCCTTTCTACACCTTATTAAACTATTGCTTGCTGATATACATGGGAGATCTGCATTTTTATGAAAATAAGGTGGATGGGGAAAGAAGGGACGTTTGGAGGACAGACTGAGTAGAGAAGAGGGAGGATGGGAGGGAAACTGTGACAGAGCTTGAAAACATAATTAATTTACTAAAAAATAAAACTGGATTATCTTATCAATTTTATTACTAATCTTTAAACTACAGTCTCTTTTCTACTAGTGATTCCATGAATTTGCCATTATTTAGTGGTTTCCCTGTGTGTTGGCTTGAAACAAAATGAAAACAAAAGTCTCATAGAGAGTGACACTACTACAAAGTATGGACTTGGAGGAAGCATATCACTGGGGCAAGCTTTGAGCTTTCAGATGCTCAAGCTAGGCCCAGTGTCTTACAGTCTCTCTCTCTGATGCTGTTGGATAGAGATGTACAAGTCTCAGCTATTTGGCCACCATCATGTCTGCCTTCTTGCCACCATGCATCCTAGCATGACACTAGGCTATATTTCATAACTGTGAGTCCAAATTAAATATTCTATTTTTTACATTTTGCTGTTATAATATCTCTTCACAGAAATAAAACCTTTTCAAAGACACCCTGAACTTAAATTGTCCTTCTAGGAGAAAGGGGAATGTTTATGAGACTTAAGAGATAAGAATTACTCTCACATATGTGAGTATATGAAAAATACCAAGAGCTGGAAGGTTTCTTCCAAGCTCTATGGATACATTAAACTAATATTGGAATAAAAAAAATTCTTTCCAGGCACAAGATGATAATATTGTTCAGACATGGCCAGTTGCCAGGAAATGTTATGACAGATGTTCTAGAGTTGAATTTTTCATGACCTATAGCCTTACGATGCATCTGCTTTAAGCATTCCTAGTCCTACACAAAATGTCTCAACAATGAGTCCATTATCAAATCCAGTAAAACTGGCAAGTTTTGAAAATACCATCTATGCAAGTAACATTGTACAATATGAAGAGGTTATATTTAGGATATGCATACAATAAAATTAATCTAAAAAACAGTCCAGAATTCAGTGGAGAGAAAGGAAGAGTATATGGGAGTAGTTTTAGGCATGAACAGAAAAGAGTAAATACAATAAGTTATTATCTTGAAAAAACTAACAAAGCAAAGTTCATTGGTTCACCAAGTTGAATTTCTTGCAATTGTTACCTCTGTTCGTTGTTGGTTCCCTTTTGATATAACCAGGGTGTGTGAATATTTGTAGCAGGATTATATTAAATTGTAAATAATTGTTCTGTCTACTAGTTTAATAAAAATGCTGATTAGCTAAAGACAATAAAAAAAATGTGGGTGGGGCTACCAGACTAAGAAAACTCTGGGAACAGGAAGAACCTAGCAGAAATGCCACAGAGACACCAGTAGAAGCCAGCAGATGCATAGGACAGCTAGGCTGTTCTGAGAAAAGGTACCAAGCCACATGGCTGAATAAGATAAGAGTCATGGGTTAGTTTAAGAGTAAAGAGTGAGTAAGTTATATGCCTGGGCCTTAGGTCACTCAGCATAAAATTAATATGACTTTGTGTGATTATTAGGGTCTGCAGGTCTGGGGAACATGGCCAGGCCAGAAAGTCTGGGCTGGAAACTTAGTAGGACAAATGTGTGTGTGTGTGTGTGTGTGTGTGTGTGTGTGTGTGTGTGTGTGTGTGTGTGCATTATGTACCATAAAGGTCAGAGGAAAATATACTGAAATTGATTTGTTCTTTCCACCACAAGGCTCCCAAAATGGAACTAAGTGTGGTGGCAAGTTTTTATATGTTGAGTTCTTCTACAGAATTTATATTTAATGCATTATAAATAACACATAGATTTATGTTTTTTCCATTTCCTTGAAACTAAATTTGATATTTTCTAAAAAATTAAAAACAGGATGTTCATTATTTACCTAAAGGACTGAAACTATGTCTGTTTTTTTTTCTATATTTAGAACATACTTTGACTCTCTTAAACTATGTACAGCTTTAAAATTTATGTTGTAAACATACAAACTAAAATGTAATAAGAAGTCATAATTCTATTGTTAGGCATGAAAACTTAACAATTCAGTGTAGAAATGATATATGATATGATAGTAACAGAAGAAATTATAGCATTTAAAAAACTATAACTCCTGGTTCACCATCAACAGGAATTCATTTGAAAAAAATCATGTTTCTTTATATTTACGAGGATGAAATAAGTAACAGTGCAAATAGCAGAACTCAGAAAACAGGAATTAGGTGTAAATTTTTACCATCTAATAGTTCCAAGGAATATAGATTAATTAGTAATTTCTTGGCATAGCATAAAGTAATTAATTGTTGTTGACATTGCCAATTTATTAATAGTGTATTTTGATACTAATATTTAAAAAATAGAGGCAGCAAAATATATGAGAGAACTAGCTAAGCTCTGAAGGTTTAGGACTCACACAGCAGTTCACAGCCTTAGCATTGCTAAGTCCATTAAACACTCACATCGCTAGGTCAAGCAAATAATACTGGCACATCAGCAGAAATTAATCATAATAGCAGAAAAAATAATCTCTGAAAATAGATTTTCTGGACTCAACAATTTTCCCCTATTATAGATTTGCTGACTCACATAAAACAGTGTTTGAAATTGCATGTTCTTGGGAACATAGAGCAATGCATTTATTAGATACTTATACTGACTAATAACACCTCATCTCTTAATAAGCAAAATGGCTATGATAAAAGAATATTTAATATCAAACAAGACTCTTTAGCATATAAGAAATGTTAAAAAATAAAACATGCTTATATGGCATTGCATGTCTTCTCATTATAAACTATAGTGATTGGATGATGACAAATTGTATCACAAATAGAAGATGCTGTTTAAAGAAGAACCATTTTCATAAACATAACATGTTCTTAGGCACATGGAATCTGATACACATTTTAGAATCATTAAATACTTTACAATGTAACGTGAAGAACATAGCCAACCAATCAGGTAATTATTGTTGAAATAATTTTACAGAACAGGTTGAAAACAATGCAACGTGTTGTATTTGAAATAAATCTACAGAGAAGAAGAGAAGGTATATTGTAAGTTAAAAAACAACAAATTGGGAAAAACTATTAAGAAAAAATTAAGTTTAATTTTATTTGTTTTTTATTTTGCCATATTATATTTGTTATAATTTTTTAAACGTCTATGAAAAGTAAAGTTAAAAGAACACTTTTAATAAATGGACTTATATTTACGTAATATTTTTTCAGAAAAGAAGGGTTATTTCCTATCAAGTAAAATGTAAAATAATGTTAGATTGTAATGAATAATATACATTTTATTTAAAATTAGTCAAAATATACATGAAACTAAATCAAATGTAGTAAATTAAGTAAATTTAGATATCTAATACAATGACATAACAAAGCAAAAATAATAAAAACAATGGATTTTTTGAGGTTTATTTTTTCCTTGCAATTCATTATTGAGCTTGAATTTCCATCTTCATTTATTTAAAAAAAGTCAACAAAACAAATATCTATAATTAAATATAATTACATTTTATCATAAAATTAATGCAATATAGTTCAAAACATCTAATGAATTAAATGTTTTGCATTTCCTCTCTGTCTCATGCTCCCAGTGCCTTTTCTACTTATACGTCTGTTGTATGAGTGAGTCTGAGTCTGTTGCATGTGCTTGTGTCTGGGTCTGTCCTTGAGTGTAATTGTGTGTATTGTTATATGTCGTGTGTTTTTGTATCTGTATGTGTCTGTCCTTTTGAATCTGTGTGTATTGTGTTTTTCTGTAAGTAATGGCTCTGCTTTATCTTTTATTGAATTACAAAAAAAAAATATCTTAGAGGGGCAAGGAATGGTACAGTTACAGATATTCTAACAGAGTGTTTAAGGATTTAAGTCACTGACTTTAATTGACCCTAAGTGACCCAGATAACAAATATCATTGCTGATAAACCAATATACATGAATTAGTGCTTTAAACATTTCTGTTAGAATTTAGAAACCTGCTTTCCACTTATTTATTTTCTACTTTCAGAAAATGATACACAAAGGTCAATGTCATGGAAGAGTATATAATTTAAGATTAGAGGCATATGCTAATTCATACTGTAAACTAAATTGCGTTGTAAATGCTTATTACGTGGGAAATCCAAAGCACATAAGTGAGGTTGCTTGTTACACTGTGTCTGAAAAAGTGAAAAACAAAGAGTTTAAGTAAGGGTTAGGGTATCAGGCTTAATAAGTCTTAGATGACCTCAAGGAGTATTATTCACTCTGGGTATCGGGTCGGATAAAACTACTTAGCTCTTATAATGTAAAATAAAGTTCCACAATATTTCACTGCCTTACTCCTGAATATCTGAAAAGATCATAAAACCAGATATATTTGAGTCAAAGTACTTACATTTTTCAGCTTTAACTCTTACAAAAACCCAAATGTAAGAGGTGAAATCTGTAATTGAGAGTGTTTGCTGCTATGCAGAGGACTCTCTTTCAGCTCCCAGCACCCACAAGTTGCCTCACAACGATCTACAATTTCAGTTTTAGGATTTTTGAATTTTCTAGCATGCACAGGTACTAGGCAAGCAAATCAAACACCCACATGTGGGGAAAAACATATGCATAAAATAGAAGTTAAACGTATAATAGTTTTCAAAAAAAGAAACGAGGGAAAAACATCATACCAGTAATACATCCATAAAGGAGACTTTGAAAACTGTTTTGTTTGGCTATATAACTTTTAAAAATCAACAGATTTTGTTTTAGTATTTTACACATGAATATAATGTACTTTTATCATACCAGATTTTCATAATTTTATATTACACCTTTATACCCACGCTCATGCACACACAGGACACTATAAAATCTTATCATGTTAAGAGCTATGCATTGTCTTGGTAGAGTTTATAATGACTGTTAAATTCTCCAGTCCACACAAAGCTTTTTAGTCCTTTCAGTGTTTACTTGGATGATCTCTTAAGCTAAGTCTTGCAACATAAAGACACAATTTATAGAAGAACAGTTCAGTATTTGCCAGGTGTGTAAAGTCAAGCAACTGAAATTTTTTTATTTAGTGACATGGGAGGTACATTCTGAATTTTATGGTTTATAAAGAAAAATTAATTTACAAATTTAGCTAAGACAATAAGTAGGTAATATACTAACTTTTAGACACTTTTGTTATTAACATGTGTTATCAAAAATAAAAAAATTAAAAAGCCATGGAGAAGTCACTTACAGTGGTAAAAATTCAAATTTTGTGTAATGTTTCTTATTAAACTGGTTTAATTTTCAGTGCTAGTAAACTGCTAGCAATGTTAAGAGTTGGCATAACAAAGATATTTGAAATGTATTACTTTCAATAGTATCTTTAACAGTATGCCCCATTAAAAGCATTATGAGTCTATTAGGATATTTAAATAGAAGTCTGAATAGCACTGCAGTAGATTATATAAGGTTTTTCTATAAATCTTGACATGGCACATTCAAATACACATAACAAAATCCAAAAGGGCATTTGACACAAACTAAATTAATACTGTGTACAATTAAACACTATATCATATTTCTACTGTAAAAAAAATGGAGCATATAGAGAAACTGATTGCAAGGCACCAAGAAACCTGAATTTGCTGACCCACAGTGACATATTTTATAAATGACATATAACAATAAATTAATGTCATAAATATTTGTTTGGGATATAAAATTTTAAGAATAAACAAAGTTTGAATTTATGGTATAATATTCAAACACAAAAAATAATTTAAAATTAAATAATGTAAAATATTAGAAAACATGAGAAAAATATATAAATGGATTTTATACAATATAAGAATAATGTTAAATGCACTATTAAATTATTGGTAATATTCAAATATAAAATACAATATTCTTTGCTATTAAACACTGGAATAGGTATGAATGTAATAAATTAATATTTTTTACTTATTTCTAATGTTAAGAGTGGGTTAATATAGAGAAAAACCATTTTTAGGTTATTTTAATATAACTCCACTAATTAGTCTTTTTGTCATTGAAACTAACACACACACATATATATAGTCGTGATTTTATCTTCATACCACCAAGAAAACACTCCTTTCATAAATAGTGTTATTTTTAATCTCATTTGAGAAATTATATAAAGCTATAAAACATGGCAAGCTAAAAAGCACAAAAATTATGCTAATAAATATTTACTACTCTCCATTTGTAATTGAACTATTTTCAACATTGGGATATTAGTGTTAGCTCATTATAATTTATTATCTGAATGCAGAGTTTTATTTTCATTTATTAATCTATGGAGATTCTTTTAATCAATTCTATTTTTAAGAACATAGGCAAGTTTCACCTTGCTAGAACATAAACGCTTTTTCAATTGCATTGTGGTTTTTATTCATTCCACCTTTGGGGATGTTAGACACAGGTTAATAGATCCAAAATAGTCAATGACTGTCATCACTCATGCAATTGTGTAGACTTATAAACCAAAGGTGTCAACATTCTTTCCTCTATTCTCAAAATATTACATCTTTCAATTTAACATATTAATTTTCTGAAGGGCTACAAAAAGCTAAGTAATTGTACTCATAATGACTTCAGTGGAAAATATGTTTGGGACAAATGATAGTCCTGAGAATAAACTACATTATCTATATTTACATAAAATCAAATTATACTCAAGGTATAGTTCTGAAATTTAACTATTAATTTAACCTTCATGTACAGTCAATATACAACACGTGCTACCTCTTTAATAGAAAAAACACCGGTATAACAAAAATTCTTTCAGAATTTTTTAGATCTGGTTTTTATGGCAACATAACTTGGAACAGTTATTCAAGTTTACCTATAATTGTGGACCAGTGTCTCTGCTTCCAGAAAATTATGTCCTTATCAAAATTCCCCTATCCCTACTTCCTTCTCTCAGGAACACAGTGTTCTTTTGGAGGTTTGCATTGTTAGCTTCTAACTTTCTTTTTGGAACTCTCATGCCCTGGCAAGTTCAATGTTGAAAAATATATTTTAATTCAGTTTAGAAGAACTTTGCCAGGAGAAACTTCAAGAGTTTGTAAATTTTTGTTTCCATCTCATATAAAAGAATATTTTCTCATTAGTCAAGCCCTCTGTGAATAAAGCTTTTATCCTAATTTAAATCAAGTTCATTGTCAATATTTCAATCAAGTCACTGTGATAATGTAATCTCACTGTGCCTGTTTGTATATATGGGAATATATATATATATATATACTCAAACTTACATAAATACATACCTTAATTAATTATACTGACTTTACACGTATAAATATATCATATCTATTGACTGGTAAGGACCCACAGCACCATTTGTGGGACCACAGCTTAGACGACGATTTGGCTTTTTGTTATATAGAAAAGCAGGCTGAGAAAGTCATAGGAAATTATAATAATCCATGCCTTTTTCTTCACTTCTTGTTTAAAGGTTTTCATGTAGACTTTCAGGCATGATTTCTCTTCATGCTGGATAAGAAGATATATGATTAAGTAATCTTTTCATCCCACATGGTTTTAATCATGGCCTTTATCATAGCAATAGATAGCTGAATAGAACACTACTGGTAGTAAGAACTTACAGATACTTTTATTTTTGGCAAAAAAAATATATAAAATATTATTTATCAAATTTTAAGTGTAAATTATGTCAGAGTTAGAAAATTTTATTTCGTGGTGTAGGTAGGCTTTTAAAACTAATAGACTTCTTTAAGATAATAAAATTATATAAACACAATAAGCTTCATAATTCAAATGTAAGAAGTATATCTTAATCTTTGAAAAATAATGAAAACTGGTTGTATCCAGCAATTTTAAAGGCAAGTTAAATTTATTGTTAACTATTTCTTGTTTTAATTTCATAAATATTCTTATTAAAAGCATGCATCCTCTGTACCATTTATTCTCATATCAACTACTCTGCACTGAATCATAAGTACGGAATGATTAATGAGGGACAAAAATTAAACAAATAAATACAAGTCATTAGGATGTTTAATAAAGACTAAAAGCACATACTATTTAATGTTTACATACTCACAATACATATAATTTTAAGATGAAGCTATAATATTTGGTCTGACAATTGTACTCACAAGAGCCATAAACTAACTTACAAAAACCAAAGTACCATGAATGACAAATTTTCATTTACATTGTCCTTCAAGGTAGCACAAGTAACTTTAAAAAAAAAAAGATAGGCTATTGCTCCTGACAATGGTTACCTCTCAGAGATTTATGGTGAGGTCAAACTGACAAAAGCATTCTTATAAATTACAAAAGACTCAAATGAGCTAAATTATATCTAAGCTTAAAGCCTCCTTTTTGCAGTCTAGCAAAGTACAAGAAAGTATTAAGCAAGTTGTCAAAATAAATAATCCTATCTACCTGACTTATCTGTTATCCAAAATAATAATAAGCACAACTGAATTTACTATAGTAACGGTACTTAAGGCCCACCTTTCAGGAAAAAAATAATTTCTAGTATTAGAAAATTTGACATCATTCCTAGTATTAGAAATTTGACAATAACCTGGAGTGAGTGAAATCATAGATCTTAAAAAGCAACCTAGTACTATCGCTTTATTGGATCACCATCGTTCCTAAGTACATTTTAAAAAAAAGATTTATAGATAAGTTTATATGTCATCTCTTATCTAACTAGTTTCTCTTTACAACAATTAGAGACCATTACAGTGTACTCAACGGAAACCAACAGAATTTAGCAAGTCCCAGTTCCCTAGATATATCTTAAATAAATTTACTGCACATAAGGCCCAAAGACCATTGAAGGGGGTTAGAAGAAAGCCAGAGTATCAGGAAGTCTGATTTGAGACGGTATCTTCTGAAAAGTATTCCTGAATAAAATATGAAAAAAAATCACACTTTCAATATACTTACTAAATTGCAAGTGAGGAATCTCATTAAATTTTACTCATACACAGTGGAAGACAGACAGCTCAAGACTACTGAGAGGGTAAAAATGAAACTTCTCTAATGATAAGCACCTCACTGGGTGTCTGATACAAGTTTTTAGGACTGAAATTATATATATATATATATATATACATATATATATATATACACACACATATATGTACATATATATATATACATAATTTATACACATATATACGTATAACTAAAATAAACTCATTGGATTATATTCATATAGGTTTACATACATATTGAAACTTATTCAAAACACATTTAAACTATAATGTCATTAATACATAATCTCCTATGCTTTCATCCTGCTGTATTACATATACTGTGATTTTTTTCTCTATGAAATTTATGATCATACACACACACACACACACACACACACACACACAAACAAACATCCACATATATCTGTTGGCTCATATACATTTAAAGATTTGGCTTATTTTTTTTTTAATTTACAAATTTAAAGCATAGAATTTTAACAGGAAGCAAATAATAAATGCATATCTCATTCTTCCCTTTTGTTTGAGCATCAATTCTGAATATCTATGATTCTAAGATTTCAATTAATAAAAAAGTAATACATTATTCATCTTCATAATCTATTGAAGCATTCACTGAAGTATCTTTACAATCACAATTACACTTGCTTAAAACTGAAATATGTCACAGACAGGTTTATGATATGTGATAGTCATCAAAATATAAGATATGGTGATATCATGAGAGGAAAAATCGAACCACGGGGAAGCCAAGTATTTATTATATTTACAGGTTTATTAAATTAGCTGTTCTAAAGAAGGACACTGAATTCTGTAGAATAAACATCAAGAATTTATCATAAATTATGTTTTTAGGTATCCAGTCTTGTTTAAATTTCCAAATATGATTGAGCTTTTTGCTATTCCTATATTTGAGTGTGTCTTCACCTTTTAATATTCTATTAATACTTTAGAAATTTCTCAAGTTAGATTTTGGTCATATATAGCTTCTCGCCATTATCCCTTTTAAGACTATTAGCCCATTTCAATATTGATTTAACTTTGAACCAGCTTTTATATTTCAAATTTTTAAATTTTTTAAAAATTATTATGTAATTGCTACTTTTCTCCTTCCGTCTCCTCCTTTATAGGGAAATTATCTCAAATTTCTCTCTTATAACTTCATGGCTCATTTTTATTATGTAGTTTGTTTGTTTGTTTTATTTAATTAATTTTGTGTTTATGTTGCATTCCTAATTACAAAATTTCAACCTGACCTTTTTTCTTATGTTATTAAGCACAGTCAATCCAACAAATGCTGCTGGTATATTCTCGGGTTTGTGGCCATCTACTAGAGCATGGTAGAACAAGCCAGGATGACATTCTTAAGGAAAATGATATTCAAGATATTACATGTGACTGGTAACAGAATTTCATTGTATATGACAATATATACAGAATTGCGATTTTTATTAATATTTAGTACCAATTTGAAATAATTAACTTCTTAAGAGTTTAATTTCATTTAATTCTTTCTATGTAGCTCTTTGAAGTTGTTCAATATTTAATAAATTAATAATTCAACTTTTATTGAAATTGGGTCTTATACTTAAAAGAGGAAAAGTTTCAGATTAACAAGTGGCTTGTTCAAACCAATTGGTAATGAAAAAAATTAAGATGCAAAGTTTGGTAGTAAAAAGGCAATTTCCTTCTAGCCTAAGCCTTTAACACTGTACTAATAAAGAGCTTGATGGAATGCTGCATGTAAACCTTAGGAAGACACTAGATCTATCCACTATACCATTCTAGTTGAAAACAACACCCAGAAATGTTGTTAACACAATTAGAAGCTCCACTGTAAATGAACAACTTCAAGAAAACTAATTTCCCAGAAAAGAGTGCAGGATGATGCAAACAATTATGTAGCTAATAATTGCGGTTTGTAAGTATGCTTATTCTCTAAAGAATCTTTTATGACTCAACATTTTCTAATTATTTCTAACTCTGAATTAACTTTTTCAATAGGTGAAGGCTGTTTCTCTCTTAATAAAATCACAATAACATTAGGAGATCTGCTTGGTCTTTGGTCAGTTAAATTTATTATTTAATTTAACATATTTTATGGTGAAGTATGTGCACACACTATAAAGGAGAAAACAAAATGGGCTCAAATAGACATTGCCATAATTTCCTTAGTGTTGCAAATGAATCCTCATATATAACCTTTAATAAACACTTTTATAACAAATCAACAACTTCTTTTATGGTTGGTTTGTCTTCATTTACACTGATAATGGGTTTTCCTTCATGGAATTATATATCTACTCCATTTAACAGTAATTTGCACAGGATACACAAAATAATATGCAAGATTCATTCATGTGCAGATATATGTAGATATAAGCATACACACATTAAGTCTTTATATAGTTGCTATGATTAGGTACACTAAGTATTTATATGAAAATTTAACATTTTCTTATTAAATATCTAAAAATATGAAAAGTAAGGCATAAACACGTGTCAGGCATTACATATAGAGAAATGACTAAAGATATGATGATTATGAAGTAAGTTAAGTATGAAAATAAAAGCAAAATTATTAATTCACATATATACTTATAAATATGCAATCACAAATCTTTATCACTTTGACAAAATACCGGGCAGAAAGCAGCTTAAAAGTCTTTTTCTATATTTTAGCTCATTGATTCAACAGATAAAAATAAAAATCACTGTGGGAAAAGCCTCTTAGGTAGGAAGTAATGATAGGGAAATGGTGATACTCAAAGGAAAAAACTCTTTTCTAATCAATAATCAAAGTACTTTTCATCTTTAGCTGATTGATGTTTGAAAAGCTTTTCAAAATTATTTATCAACCAAGGTCAAAGTAAGTAAAAATGAAAAAACTATTTTTTCACTTTGAAAATGTGCATCATAAATACTAAAAAGGTGAGATATTTTTTATGTCTCTTTTTACCTTACAAACCCATTTATATTGTCTATAATTTATCAGTGTGCATAGAGAAAATAACTTCTCCTAATTCTTCAATTATGTAAATCAGAAATTTCTTTATTAAAATCCGAAGACATTTATAAAATCTTGAATTAGACATATTTTATGCTCTTTAATTATCTTATATGGAGAGGAATTACATTGGTTTAGGTTATGACTGAAAAAATCATATTATAACTTTATCCATTTAATGCAAGAGTTGATTTAATATCAGAGTAACATAATTTTAAAAGAAAATTCAATGGTTTTAGGATGAAAATTGACGGAGAATCCATAAAAACTATTTATGGTAGTTAGAAATGGGTTTGTGTTTCTCTCTCTCTCTCTCTCTCTCTCTCTCTCTCTCTCTCTCTCTCTCTCTTTCTCTCTCGTGTATTGTGTGTGTGTGTGTGTGTGTGTGTGTGTGTGTGTGTGTGTGTGAAGGTGTATGTGATGTGTGTGTGTGTTTATGTGATGTGTGTGTGTGTGTGAATGTGTATGTGAATGTATATGTGGTGTGTGTGTGTGTGTATGTGTTAGGGTGTATGTGTCAATTTTTGACATGTAATGATTTTTATTTTTATTGATTTAGAATGCAGTGAAATTACATACACAAATGAAGATAAATGTTTTAGCTAGATAGACTGATGTCTCAATTGTTAAGGAAAACATGAATTTTTACCATAAGATCAGAGTTGAATTCCTGATACTATCTTCAATCAGTACACAGCAAACTTATAACTCTCAGTGTAGGCAGAAGGGATCTGACACCAGGCCTATGTGGGAACTTAAATTTTTGGATATATGAACACAGAAAAGAGACACACACACACACAGAAAGACACAGACATTAAGATAAAGTAAGTGTCTTCGTGTGTGTTAGAGATATTATCATATAAAGAAGTTAAAGTATATTTATTTTTATTTAATACTCAATCATAAGTAGATATTAGATGTAAATCAAAGAATAACCAGGCTACGGTTCACAAACACAGAGAATCTGGATACTATGGAGGAAACTTTTAGTAACATGTAGGAATTTCCCTGTGGGGAATACATAAGATCTTCTGGGTAAATTGGAAGGGTGAAAGAAAGGAAGGTGAAGGAGTATCAGAAATGAGAAAACAAGGTGATCAAGTAGGGGGAGGGGCAGGAAGGGAGAGCAATGAAAGACTTATTTTGATAGAGATCGATAAGAAGTTGGAGGAAATGGGTACAAAGGAAATTCCCCAAACCCCACAATGATGACCCCAGCTACCACTCTAACCAATAGGTCAGAGGGTGCTTGAATTGACCTACCCTTATATTCAGATTTGTGACTGCCCTAATTGTCACTATATAGCTGTTATCCAATGACAAATGGAAACGGATGCAGAGACCCCCTCCTAGAGGCCCTTGCACCTGAAGATCAGTAGAAGAGAGAAAGACCTGGATTGTACAAGTAAGGATGGTGTTGTTTCAAAACGATCATAGGGAAAGCCACAGAGACAGCTAACAAGAATCGGCAGGAGCTCACGAACACTAAATGGAATGCTGGGGAAATGCAGGGCACCTAACTAGGCCCTCTGAAAGTGGGTGACAGTTTTATGACTTGGTATGTTTGTTGGGCTCCTGGCAGTGGGAACAGGATTTATTCCTGGTGCATGAGCTTACTTTTTAGAGCATATTTCCTATAGTGAGTTACCCTGATCAGCCTTGATGCAGGCAGTCGGAGGGCTGTGTCCTGCCTTAACTTGATGTTGCCTGACCTTGTAGATCCTCATGGGAGGCCTTATCCTTTCTGAGCAATAGATTAGGGTAGGTAGGTGGAGATTAGGAGTTAGGTAGGTTAGCAGGAAGAGAGCAGAGATAGGAAATGGTGTAGGAATGTAAAATAAAAAATGTAATAAATAAATAAAAGACTAAAACCTATATCGAGGGTTATATAAAGCATCTCCAAGCTAAACCATTGTAACATTCTGGGTTCAGCATCTACTTCATAGTATCAGAACACAACTATTTAGTTATAAAATGAAACTAAATACTTTAATGGCCAGTTTCCATAGATTTAGTTTCTCTTTTCTTTTCTGATTAAATATATTTATCAACCTTATTGGAGGTTTATGATACACATAAAAGCAATCAGGTCAGTGCGTTAGCAATTAGAATTTTCATAGTCCTGCTAGGTCTCTGTTCAGCTCTCTATAACTTGAAACATAATTATATCTGTCCTTTTTCTCTTTTTACATAAAGAGAATAATTTAAATAATGCAACACGAATTTAAAGCAAAAGTGAAAATAAAATTCATAAATTTTAAAATAAAATATTTAGTTTCATGACATGTAAAATAATAAAGTAATAATATATATAAGAACAGAAATCATTTACTTAAATCAAATCACATATATACAGAGAGAGAGAGAGAGAGAGAGAGAGAGAGAGAGACTTTAACCTAATTGATGAAAGGAAAATGTCCTCAAAGATTTCCTTTTGTCTTATTAACCCAAATGTTCTGGGAAAACGGATTCCAAAAGGAGTGTTTTACAGAGAGAAAAAAAAAAATAATCGCAATGGTTGATTATGCATGAGGGTAAGGTAGACTCTCAAATGACTGGGTAATATACAAATAGTAAACATCAAAGGCAGTACCAGCCCCCAGATATCTGAGAGCTTCCTTCTAACGGCCTTGTTCACAATTATCCAGGGTTTCTTTCCTGTGATTTAAAGACTTATATGCTAATTGTTTTCTTCTCTGAAACAGAATTCTTAAAGACCAATTTTCTCTTGGGACACAACAACAGAGTATAGATTATAGCTGTTGGCTAAGATGTAGACCCAGATGTGAATATACATTTTGCTACAGATGAGCCTTTGGGTCAAAGAGTCATGCTCCTCTGTAATGAAAACTACAAATATTCAAGGGTACACTCACTTTTTTTTTTTCCAATAGTTTAGAAAACCTGTGGCTTGTCACTGATTTATAAAACTCTACAGCCTCAACATCCTCTGAATCTCCAACGACCCTGAACATGTTCAAGAGGAATTACAAACCACTGTGACCTTCTATGAACTCATTGACTAGATTAGAATTAATTATTCAAAGTAAATTTCCCAGAAGATAAATTCTTCAGAGTACATGCAGAAGTAGATTGACTGATAAACAAGTCTCTTGAAAATATATGGCTACATATTGTCAGACAAAGATAAATTGGTAGGGACATTGTTTTCATTCTACTAAATGCAGACTTAGATCTTAACCAGCTTTAGAGCATCTGATAGGGTAATGAGTAGCTTGTAAATAAAACAATGCAAACTTTTTTGCTTTTTAAAGGGCTTCGTAGACTCAAGCGCTACATTGTTTCATAGTATATTTTCTAAATTTCAGTAATAATTTAAAATGATTGCACCAGCCTCAAAAGCTGATTCCACAGTTACTAGACAAATTGGCAAAATTGAGATGTCATTATAAAAGATTTGTTGCTATAGGAATAAATAGACTAAATTATTAATATATGACTTTACACATTTTATTTTAAGATATTGAAAGACAGCATAAAACATTCAAGATCAAGAAAAGTTTACAGCTGAGGTATAGCTTGATGGTACAGAAACACCCTACCATGTAAAAGCTTCTTCCCCGGGATAAAAATAACAGAGTGAACATGAAGAGAAATGGAAGAGTATAAAGGAAGCTTTATACAAAGGGTGAACAATAAAATGCACTGCTTTATTTGTTTGTTTTGTTTTTTTTGTCTGTTTTTTTTTTTAGTTACTTTATCTTTCTCTTTCCAGAACATGTTATTTCACTATTAGTGAAAGAAACAATAATTCTGTTATTTTAAAACTTAAATGCAGAGCAACTTCAATCATTTGAATATCACGTAGTTTATTGTAGGGTATGTGCTAGATTAAAACTGAAGTAAAACTTCAGTGTATTTACTTTGATATTTAGAGATCAGCATACCCTTTTTCTATTGCAAGACTGTAAAAGACGTGCATCCTAAAGTACACATAAGAGAAATTCTGCATTTTACATTGAAAAGAGCTGCCTGTCTCTGCCCTTCTAAAATTGCCAATGTTTCTCTTCTCCCATGTGAAAGTATACTTATAAAATTTGTTTCACAGTGTATTTATTATATATTATTTGACTATGTACACTATTTGAAATGTTCTTTTATATTAATATATCTAAGAAAGAATATCTTCTCGAGGAAGTAGTTGAGATTATATTCCCTTTCCAACTATACCTTTAGAGATAAAAGAAAAGCAGGGTTATCTCATTCAGTCTCCTTGAAGCTGTGCTGTTCTAGATACAGAACCTAAAAGAAACTGCAACAGAGGATTTCTGAAATATTGGATTGTATGGAACTTCCTTTTTCATCATTGATTTTTCAGAGGGGTTTTCTTCATCAAACCTTATATTCTTTGATCCAGAATAAATCTAGTCCCCCATTTTCTGTGGAAATAAAAAGAAAACCTCTCCTACAAAGGAACATATGTTTTTGACTTCAAATTTGAAGTCAAGACGTTTACAAATATATAGGTTTATTAGTCCAGCAGCTTTTAAATCGAATGTCTTTTAGCACCTGTTTTTATTTTTTTTCCAACCAACAATTAAAAGGTAATACAATATATTGTATCCAAACTCTCTGTGTAATTTCCATGGCTTATTTTCTTTTTTTTCCTTATTTTTTATTTAAAAAGTTTTTTTTTTCCTATACCCACCATTGTACCTCCTTCCTCCCCTCCTTCCATCCCTCTAACAGCCTAACTGCACTCCATACCCCACCATTCCTGGGGAGGCTAAGGAATACCAAAGTGGGTCAGGTCTGCCTGGCATTTCCAGCTGAGGTAGAATCAGGTCCCTCCTCCTCGCAGTATCAAGGCTGAGTAAGGTATTTATTTCTCTGTAGGGAATGGGCTCCATAAAGCCAGTTCATGCACAAGGAGTAAACTCTGGTTTGACTACAAAAGGCTCCACACAAGGCTTCTGCGTTTCAAGTGTCCTCTACATCCATTTGTTCCTTTTCACAAAGGGTCCTCATGTTACTTCAGAGTCTTTGAGCTCTCAAAAACTTGGGTCTTCGTCTCTCTTGAATTCCTCATTGTGATACTGATCCCTCTCCCTCTCTTAAACTTAGATATGGATCTCTGGTTCTGCCTCCATCAGTTGCTGTATGAAGGTTCTATTGTAGCAACTAGGGTACTTATTCATTTCATTATATGAAAAGGCCTGTTTACACACCCTCTCTACTCTTGCTTGGAGTCCTAGCCAAATGCAACTTTTGAGATATTGGGTGTTTCCCTACCACCAGGTTTCCTTCTAACAATGGCTCCCTCTGGCAAGATATCTATTTCTTTGTGCTCCCTCCCTGTTACTCCCCCCACTCAACCATCCCATTATCTCTTGTTATCTTCCCACCTACCCTTGCTCCCTTCCCTGTACGATTTCAATTTACTCAGGAGATCTCTATTTCCCCTTTCATGTTGGGGGCAGGAGGCCTTGGTGTCTCTATTAAATTACTCTTGCTACCTAGCTACTGGAGGTTATGAATTGTAACATGGCTATCCTTTAAGTCTAAAATTCACTTGAGAACTTGAGTACATTCTATGTCTATCTTTCTGAGGCTGTGTTACATCACTTAGAATGATACTCTTCAGATCCATTTATTTGCCTGCAAATTTCAGGATGTCATTTTTTCTGATTAGTAGTACTAAACTGTGTAAATGTACTATAATTTTTATTGTATTCTTCATTTGAGGGTCATCTAGGTTTTTTCAGGTACAGTAAGAGGATTTAAACCTGCACTAGCCCCAAGCTCTGGACCAACAGTCCTAAAGTTCTAAAGAAACACACAGAAAGCTTGTATTAATTTTAGGCTGATGGATCTAGGGCTCAGGCATGTAGCTTGATAACTCTTTACTCTTAAAGTAACCCATGATTCTGATCTTGTTTAGCCATAAGGCTTGCTATCGTTTCTCAGACCAGCATTTCAATTTCTTTCCTCTACTTCTGCTAGCATCTCTATGGTGTCTCTTCTGGTGTGTCTGTTGGTGTTTCTTTGTTCCAATAAAGGCGCTATGAACATAGATAATATCCTTGAGGTAAGAATGTGTATCCTTTGGATATATGTCCAATAGTGATATTACTTGATCATTTGGTAGATTGATTTTTAGTTTTCTGAAGAAGAGCCATACTGATTTCCAAAGTGGCTGTACAAATTGACACTCCTACCAGCAATGGAATTGTGTTCTCCTGGTTTCACATCCCCTCCAGTATAGGTTGTCATGTGTTTTTGATCTTATCCATTCTAAAGAGTGTAAAATGGTAAGATGGTATCTCAGAATTGCAGAACTTTAAGAGGCATTGTCATCCCTGACTTCAAGCTCTACTATAGAGCCACAGTAGTAAAAACAGCTTGGAAGTGGCATAGAAATATACTTGAGGAACAATGGAATCAAATTGATGACCCTGGCAATAATCCACACACCTATGAACACAGGATTATTGATGAAGAGGCCAAAAAATACAGTGAATAAAAGATAGAATCTTCAGCGAATGGTGCTGTCATAACTGGATATTGGTTTGTAGATAAGTGAATATAGAACCATATTTATCATCCTGAAAAAAACTCAAAACTAAGTGAGTCAAAGATCTTAGCATGAACATAGAAAAAGTGGGAAATACCCTTGCAAGCTTTGGCACAGGAGAAGACTGTCTAAATATAACACCAGTATCACAGACATTGAGTGCAACAACTAATAAATAGGACTTTCTGAAACTGAGGGGCTTCTGTAAGTTAAAGATTATGGTCAATAAGACAAGATGATAGTGTAAAGAATGAGAAAAGCAATATACCAACCCTACATCAGACAAAAAATTCATTTCATCTCTAAAATATATAAAGAATTCGAGAAACTGGATGTCAAAAAAAAAAAGAAGAACCCAATTAGAAAATGGGGCACAGAGCTAAATAGGGAATTCCAACAGAAGAACTCCAAATGGCTGAAAAATACCTAAAAAACTGTCCCACATCTCTAGCCATCATGAAACAAAAATCAAAGCATGCTCTTATAATGACAATAAACATTTGCATTGCATCAGAAAATAATTATATATTTAATTCCTTCAATAAATTTTAATAAAGCCCTCTCCAGCTGCAATATATATATGCATATATAGATATATATTTATAGATATAGATACAGAGAACCATATAGTAACTCATAATGTTTACAGATGATAACTAAATAGAAAATAGGTGTATATTTATGGCATAATTCAATGAAAACAAAATTAATAGTAAATTTTCTTATGTAGGATATAGCTAAAGCTATATCATACAGAATTCTTTGAGTAATTAATAGGATAATACATTTGTGATATAACCATTTATAAGGTTAGATATTAAATATGTGCAGTAAATTTAGATACATTTGAACAGTTTTGAACAAAAGTTAATGATATTTCAAAGAGATTTGTAACTCCACTTTTTCTATCACATTATCCATAAATAAAAAAATATGTTGATTTATTTACTTTTTCCAATGAGCATAACCAAAATGAATAACTACTTTACTCTGTTTTCTCTTATTCTAGTTCAGTATCTGAGAATTACAGATTTTAAGAAATAGAAATCTTTTTGGTTCATGTTTCTGACATTTTGATCACATCTCCTGATGGCTTGACAGCAGATTCCCTACATAGAACAGAATAAAAATTGGTGCTTGAAAGAGAGCCTCGGTATAACTGTATCTTTTGTGTTCTGTCTTATGAAGTCCCCATTATTCAGCCATGAGAATGTTAAGTTGGTGAGCAGATGTAACCTGAAGCAACTCCAAAAGCACAATATGTTTAAATACACACTTAAACTATTAGTGTTAATAAATGTAGCCACAGTGACATATTTTACCCATATGCAAAACCCATTAGTTTTTGAGTATATATACAGATTATATATACTATATATCGGAGCTCATAATCTATTTGTGATACCTCCATTGATTTATTTCTTCAGTGAAAAGTTTCAAAATGTATACTGATAATCATTCATTGAACTATTAATTTCTGGGACATTTGCATGTTTTATGTACCCATTTTTGTCTAATTATTTATCATTATTTAAAAAATTATAGCTGAATGTACAGTAAAATATTTTTTCAAAATAGACATTGATATTTAGTGGTTCAGATACTCTAAAATAATACATTAACAGGTTTACAATTACAAGTATAACTAAAATTTTTCATCACTATATGTCCAAGTGATTGCTTACCTCTTTGTTTCTTATTTATTTATTCCTTAATGTTTTGAGGTTATCATTTAATTATAAACTTTTACTTTTACTTTACTTACTCATAAACCACAGTCTTGACCATTAGATATTTCTTTAGAATTTTTTAATTCTAAAAAATATTTTTTTACTTAAATTTGTCCACTAATAGATTATTGTGTGGTTATATTTTCTTATTTTCTCTATTCAATACAAATCAATTGTCAAAAGCAATTTTTATTACTACCTTCTCTGTTTGTTTGAATCATAGATTTTTCTTCTGATAGCCTATCAGTATTACTTATGTTCAAGAACCTGTCTCATAAGACAGTAATTCCTCATTCGGAGAATGAATTATCAGTCATATTTGACAAGTATGTGGCTGATTAATACCCAAATGTATTATATTTTTACTTCTTATACTGTTTTCCTATTTTGCTTGTCTATCAAAAACAGATATTTTAATGTTACTTAAAGTATTTTAGAGTGTGACTTTAATGTTAGGCAAGGAAAGAACTTATTTCGTTCATTATTAACCCATATTATTAGAAACACATAAAGAATAGCAATTTATAAAAAAAAATATGTGTGCTACATAAACATTGACTTTTAAGAAGACTAATCACTATTTAATCTTATATGTCCAAACTTTTGTGTACATATGTTTGCACATATTTATCAATGAAAATTTGGTTTTAGTATACCTACCCATAAAATCAAATGGTGTAATTAGTATTTATTCACATTGTTACACTTTTAAATTGACATTAAGCAAAATATATGTTATAAATTATTACAAATTCATGAAGAATATCCAAACAATTAAGATGTTATAATTTTAATACTTATACCATGTTTTTATCAGTAGATTAACCATGTAGCATAGAAGACTTCGTCATGAAAACACATGGATTCTTAAAGCAAGACCTTAAGCTTTCATTTGTACATGGGCATGACAAAATATACCACATTTAGAAGGTATCTTTGTTATGTTTATTACTGTGAAGAGACACTGTGACAAGAAATCTTGTATAGGAAAATATTTAACTGGGTGCTTACAGTTTAGTAGTTCAGACTGTTACTGTCACAATGGGACACAATGACATGCAGGGAGACATGGCACTGGAAAGGAAGTTGAAAATTTACATCTTGATTTCCAGACACTAGGAAGTGGTATGAGATACTGGGCATGTTTTGAGCAAATATGAGACTTCAAAGCCTGCCTCCACAGTGACACACTTTCTCAAACAAGACCACACCTACTCTAACAAAGCCACAAATTCTAATAGTGCCACTCACTTTTGGGGTCACTTTTTTTCAAACTATTATGGAAGCATTAAGATTAGAAAATGTCATGAGACAACTAGAAACAAGGTAACTTTTAAAGACATTATCAGAGATTTCTATGTTCTAAGGTTTTTCCTGCATTGCTCCCTACTCTCTTATATGGACAAGTAGTTAATAAGTGTAATGGCTTCTTTCAAGTACCATGTTCATTAATGAGAGAAAGAAATCCTTAACAATATTGGAAAGTTTGTTCTATATTTAGAAAAAGTATACAAATAAATGGAGTTTCCAGCTATATTTATTTTTATATAATTTGAATGAGGCAGGATTTTATAGAAAAGTATTTGATAAGTAAACCATCCATTGAAAATATTATTAGCCCCTTACTTAATAACACCTATTTTCTGTGTTCTTTCTAATAAAAAATGTTCATAGCCCCTTGCTAGTTTTGTGTCTTCTTAGGATACTCCAAATAAAACTTATATCTAATGAGCCAAAGCTTGTATTCATATATAAGAGAGTGAGTATGTGGTCTTTGTCTTTCTATAGCTAGGTTACCTCATTAAACCTGATTATTTCACCTTCATAACCTTACAAATAAATTTCATATTTCTTTATAACTAGAGAATATTCTTTATGTATGTGAACAATAGTTTGCAGTATTCATATTTTGGTGTATGAATATTGTGATCATTTCTACTTCTTGGGTAATGAGAAGAATAATGATCAACATTAATGAGCCAATATTTCTATGGTAGGATATAGAGATGATCAGCAATATTCTCATGAATGGTATAGCTGGATGGGCAGAGCAGAAGTAATATATGAAAGGAGAAGTAACACTCGGGATTTTTTAAATGACATTTGAAAATATAATATCATCAGAAGATCTTGAAAAAAGCGTGTTCTGGAGGTTTGAAAAAAAAATTATTGGAACCATAGCTAAGAAAGAAGTTGGTTGCAAGGATATGAGTATTGTTCTCATAGGCTTGAACATGTTTTTATTTAAAGGAATAGGGTCTCGGGATTGTGAATCAGAAAAGCATTTGAACACTTTAACAGCTGCATAATGGACCATATTAGTAGGAACATGAAAACCAGTGGTGATAAGAACAATTTCAGTGCTGAGTGATAGCTCAAGTAAGATCAGAGGAGACCAAATTCAGTATGGTGCCTACAGATCATTCTTGTGATAATTTGCTTAAGAAAGTGCAGATTCATAAATATGTGCTAGACAAACAGAATGGCTAGAAATCAGGTGCAGAGAACCCAGTGAGAAACCTGGTAGGCTTAGTTAACACCAGAAATCCCTCTCTTCAGAAGGTAAACACAAGGTGTCAGTGTAAGGGGACTAATTATTCTAACATGCCCTGGAGCTCTGGGCTTAATGAGAAACAGTACTGATGAATAGAAAGGGAGAATTCTGCAAGATAACATCTAGGGTTACATCAAGCCTCCACACTTATGTATAAATATTTCCATGGACAACTCTTATATATAGGTTCTCACAAATGCAAGCATGTATCTTGCATCATCTATATACATATTTTTTCTATTGCTACCTTATTCTATATTTCCCCTCTAAAATTATCATGAGTAAATTAGTGAATTCCTAAATTTTAATATCTACTTATAAATTTTTGTGAAATCACATAAGTATTATGGAATTAAATATGTATTTATTATTGTTATTTACTTAATGCAAATGATGTTTGCATGCTTCCCTTGTACGTTATTTCTGAAGACTGGGATAAAATGATAAAACTTAGATACAGCCCTATTCAACATGATTATTTTTATTTCTTGGCAAAAACATCACCAAAATATTTTAACTCAACATAACTGAGAAAAAAAAAAACCTCTATCTCTTCTTGCCATCTAAAAAATCATTTGAAATATAATGGAAAATATTTCTCCTTGTAATAACTCTATGTTATATAAATAGAGCTCATCAAGGGAAAGATTGAAGAATTACCAACTTTGCAGTCTTAGAATATATCTCATCACTTTTTCATATATAAATTCATATCCCAGAAGAGGTAAGTGTCATAGGAGTTCACTCACTGTATGTACTCATTAATCATTTCCCTGCTCTTATTTTATCAGAAGTCCCAAGATTCAATAAGAAGTATCTAGAAAGTCCTAACTAATAGATGAATGAAAATAATTTTCCTTATGATTTCAAAACTCTATTATAACACTTTTGCCAGAGTAAGGAATGAATGCTTGTAAAACATATTTAATTTAATATTATAAGTAAATGATGGTTTTAGCAATGCATAAATTTTTATAATGAGTATGAGCTAAAGGTAGAAATAATAGTGATAATATTGTCTCAGAATAATTAAGGCAATTGATCAACGTTTTTACTTTTGCCCATGTAAATAGTATTGGTATCTGATCAGACTCATATAAAATACATTATTGACATTTAGTTCATGTACAAATTAAATTAACCCATAAAATGTTCACAGAAAAAGTGACAGATGACACTTAGTAACAATCATTCAACGTTGCTTTTAAGCAAGTTGCTTTGCTCATTCTATTAATAAATATAGTCTTCTAGTAGATGCATTAAGTTTTAAAGGTTATATTCAGGAGTGAGAAAAGATCTGGGATAGAGAAGGTTGGTCTGGGAATAGCCAACGTGGGTCAGGGCAAAGGAGGAGGAGCAGGAAGAAAAACAGAAGGCAGACAAAATTAAGGGTCGTCTGAGTTTAGTATAGAAACCTAATACAGTAGAAACATTTTAAAATTATACATGTGTAAAAGCAATTTACTGGGGAGGAGAATCCCAGTCGTTCATCTCTTGTTACTAAATTAAGCTACTAGTTTTAGGACATAGTTACATCTAATGAAGTTGTTAGTAATAAGTGTTCAATGAGTTTCCTCAAAAACCAAGATTGTTGCAAAGATTATAGAGAGCTGCTTATGAATGACAACAAAGCCCCATTACTGAAGACAAAATGTACACAACTCACTGAACATGGAGATGCCTCAGACAGTGCCTAAATGAAGTTTTCCTGCAGTAGTATCTTATGTACTTAACAAAGCTTGTCTGAAAATGAGAGGCCAGAGCTAAGCCACAAAGGTCAGGGAATGGTAACCCATGACTTTAATTCCAACATTCAGGAGGCAGTGATCCTTTAAATGTCTTCAAGTACAAGGGAAAACAGAGCCAGATGATGATGGCATATGCTTTCAATCCCAGCGCTAGGAAAATTGAAGGAGGAAGTGAGATAATTGGGCAGTGAAAGAGTAGGCAGGAGTTCTTCCCTTCACTGGACCTCCCTGAGAATTCCTGGAGCCAGTCTGACCTTTCTTGTCTGAGGAGTTGGCCACGTGAGAATTGGCTGCATCTTGTTTATCTGTCTTTCTGATGTTCAGACAAGCTTTATTAAATATAAAATAGATCACTAACATTTCCTCCATATGTTCTAGGGGTTTTTGTTGTTGTTGTTTTGGAAGGTACTGTGCACATTAACAGAAGAGAAATGTAAACACCAAATCAGCCACAAAACCTTTTCAGCAATGGTATACTAACTATAAGATATGCTGGAGTCATGATGGAACGAAGGTACTTGGGATAAACAAACAATAACTTAATTTAAGTTCTACTACAAGAAAATAAGCCCCTCTAAATCAACATGAGTAGAGCTAATATAAACTCTCAGAGACTGGTAAAGCATACATAGGGCCTATAAGTTTCTACACAGGGTCTTCTGAGTTTATATTACAGTGTCTATATTAGTGCAATTTTTAGAATTCCTGAGTGTGTGAATGAGTAGGCTCTGTTGTGTGCCTTCTTTTGGTTTCATTTTTTGCTTTTTGTTTACCTTGTCCAAAATAAAAGTAAATAAAAGTATTCCTCATTAAATGGACTTGACTGCTTCGTTCTTCACCCATTGTTCATTCCAGCAGATATAACAAATGAGATGAACTGTTCTTGAGTAAATAGACATCGTCCAGAGGAATTGCAAGCTTATCTTAAGTTTTTGACAATGGCTACTTTTTAAAATAAACAAAATTCCCATAAAATTAGAACCATAACCTCCACAGAAACTGAAAGTTAAGGTACTATATTTTTGATTATTGTATTTATTTCAATAAAATTACCCTTAGATTTTTTTTTAAATGCCCTAGTTGTCATTTGATAAAATTCACATGTAAAGAGAAACTGGGTATTTTTAAGAAGCTAGATTTTGTCCAGTAATGACTTAGTGTTTGTTTATGAATAAGCCTAAATATATTTGTGTTCATGAAACATTTTTGATATGTTCTTAAAGCCTTTTATTAAACTAATATAATCAACTCATTTTCAACAATAAATTACTCCACCTTTGTTGTTGAATTATCAACAAAAATTAAAGTAAAATTATTTTAATACCAGATTATGATGTTTCACAAATATTTTATATTAGAATTTTAAATCACTTTAGAGCTAATATTCACTTATAAGTGAATACATAAAGTGTTTGTCCTTCTGGTCCTGGGTTACCTCACTTGGGATTTTTTTTCTAGTTCCGTCAATTTGTCTGCAAATACATGATTTTACTTTTTTAACAGCTGTGTAACACTCCACTGTGTATATGCATCATATGTTCTTCACTTATTCTTTGATTAAGGGACATCTAGATTGTTTTCAGTTTCTGGATAATATGAATAAAACAGCTATGAACATAGTTGAACAAATGCCCAGGTAGTAGGATGGAGCTTCCTTTGAGTGTATGCCCAGGTGTGGTATATTTGGTTTTGAGGTAAATTTATGTTCAATTTTTGGAGAAGCAACACAATGATTTCCAATAGGGCTCTACAAGTTTATACTCTCAAAAGAAATGGAGGAATGTTCCAAGGACACCACAGAAAAACATAGAACATAGAACCAACTAATTTTGGCTCATAGAACCTCCCTGAGACTAAGATGACAAAAGGGGTCATCTGAGTGGGTTTAACCTAGGCTATTGTAGATGTACTAGGCTTCTGTAGCTTTATCTTCCTGTGAAACTCCTAATGAGGGTGTCTCTGCCTTTATTGCCGATTTCTGAGATCCCTTTATTTCTTTCTTATATTCAACACACACATACACACACACACACACACACACACACACACACACACACACACACACACACAAATAAAGAGAGAGAAAAAGAGAGAGAGTCAGAGAGAATGAGGGAGAGACAGACAGAGAGACAAAGACACAGAGCCCGAAATCAGCATACCACAGATAACTGAACTTTCTTTTTTATTGCAGCAGTGTTTACCTTAGCCAAGCTACAACTTCAGCCTAAATGTAATCAGTAAAGGTGTGAATAAAAGAAAATGTGCTTTATTTATATAAAAGAGTTTAACCAGCTACAAGTATAGAATTGGGTATTCTTAAGAAAAATAAGTATCATTGAATTATTACTTATTTATAATATTGTACTCTTATATATCATATATAACATGTATATTTTTAATAACAGTTATATATACACATTAACATACACAATCTTATTGATAACACCACTCCATGTATACACATTACTATTAGAATAACAGAAATAAGTTCAATTAAAAATTCAAGATAATATTTGGACTTCTATTTGTTAAAGATGCTTCATATTGATTAAAATTTACAAAAATAGTTTTTAATACAGCCTTTTGGAAGGCAAGTAATCTATGAGACAAAAATTTTATTAATAGGATTATACTTTATAAAAGTAAAAGTAGAGAAATAATCTCTCTGTGAACTCCTGCTGTGCAATGATACAATTCGAAGCTGGTTATTTGAGAATATTTAGTCTGCAACAAGATGTTGCTCATGCTGAACATTGCTCTCAGATGTACAGATGTATCCTTCAGATAAAAAGTTTGAATACAACATATCTATATTTAAGGTTATTAAATTTTGCTGGTCAAATACAAGACACTATACCTTTTAAAACTTTATAATACATAAAGTAAAATTGTGTGTTTCCAAATTTTTGTTATTAAACAAGACAGTTGAGAGATTTAAACCCCTTTTAATACATATATAGACAAATAAATACTCCACTTGACTTATCTCAAAATTACCTAGTTCAGGGCTGCAGAAAAAGAGCAAACCAGAGGGAGAAAGGCAAGGTGCTACCTCAATGAAGTGTGCAGTCTGGGAAGTGATGAGTGGAGCTGATTAGCAGGCTTCAGAGATCTTAGCACAGTACACAATGCAAATTGTGGAGAGGAGCAGATGTTAAAGTTAATTCAGTGCTTCACCTAATGTGTAACTGATGATTAATCTCCCAGATTCCCATCTGATGGTGAATATGGCTGTTGATTATAATAGCAATGGACAGAAAGGACACCATGTCCTATACATAACGTAACAGAGATAAAGTTTCCACACCTTTTGTCTGTAGTTGTGAATTGAAATCAAGTACTGAGAATAGAAAATATTTTACTTGTTATAAAAGATTCTAATATATCCTCACATAAAAGATAGGTTTGATCATATGACTTCCCCATTAATTGTAGCATGAACCACAACTTTTGAGGTAAATTGTGAAATGAGAAAATTTTCCTGAAACTGTCAACATCTAAAATCTTGTCACACAGGCTAGGGTCTTGATGCTTGATCTAAAGACTTCAAATTACCTATGATGGTATATCATATAGAGACAGAAGAGAGCCCAGGACTCAGTGAAGAAAAGAAAACAGAATCTCTCTCAGCTGTATCAAAAGGTAATTAGACTTGAAGAATGAGAATGAAATAAATTTGTGAGAATAGATTACGATAAGGAAGATATAATCATTGCTAAAGATGAGGGAAAATGATGGAAGAATTGTAGGAAGAATTGTGTCAAACTGAAATTATTATTGTTATCTCATTAGTAATGACCTTTACCTATAACTCATGCCAGTGTTTGCAAAATTGAGCAAATTAAATAACAGTATTTATGTACCCATACATACAGACAAACCCCTAAGTGATTATCTATACCAAGTCATTATATATTATAAATCTTACAATACAGTTACTACATTATAATGCACAATAGAACATATTCAGATAGAGTTAACTGATACAGTTATAAAATAAAATGCTGATACTAAAGGGCAGAACCCAAATCAACTCTAAATCTCAATTTGAAACACATTTGTTGTAATATATATAACTTTTGTTATTAGCCACATAAAATTTTATATAAGAATACTTACTAGATCATAGTGTTAACTCTTTCATACTAGTTGAATCTTATTTTAGTTGTGTACCTGTGTGTATTTAAATAAATCATCACAGTATAAGGCATTCATTCTGAATACATAACATTTAACCTTTAGCTCCAGGGTTAGTATAAGGTATTTCTGAAGAAGAAGCCATGACAATGTTATTCTCCAAACATGAATGAAAAGATTCCAGTATTTTTCAGGATATGGTCAATTAAATTTATTGCATTTTTCAAGTTTTTAATAAAGGGTATAATAGAAGTTATCATTATCAAAAGATCAACTATTTGGATATGTGCTAATAAAATATCAGCAAGGATTAAAAAATGTGTCAGTATCTCACAAAATCTCTAACATATATGGTTAATACAATTAATGTTGACTTACACTGTTCTAAAAATATGCTACTAATTTGGATAAAGGTTCTTATTTTCTAGATATTCATCAATTCCCTAAATGAAAAATATATGAAATGTTTTTAATTTACTATTGCTTTTAATAATGTAAATTACTTTACTATTGCTGTTCTACATTGGTTATATACTCAACCTATCATGTTATCTAATGCAATATGAAGAGAAACTTTGGGACAGGTAAAAAGGATAAAAATTGAAATGGAGAGATAATTGTGGTCAAAGTACCTTACTCTTACTAATGTCATTATGAACAACAGTATTTTATAAAATTAATTTACCTAAATATAAACTTTTATTACATTAAGAAGAATCTTAAATTGATTCATACTATCTTTGACTGTTCTTTGGTGAGTTGGATTATAAACTTAATGGTGAGAAACACCCATTCAGTTCATGTGATTTTCCTTTTTTCTAAATTTAACACCCAAATATTCACTATTGTTTTAAAATTAAGTTAACATTCTGTGAGAAAGAGAAAACTTGCAAAAGTTTAGTAAATAATAAAGACCTCAATCCCTAACATGTTTGCACATGAAAAATACTATTATTAAGACGTATTTGATACATTTCAAATTTTAAAAAGGAAAAGAATGACTTTTGATTTATATTTATATTAGAAATTTTAGAAAATTTAACATTCCTCCTAATAAAACCACTATTAAATTTGTATTTTATAAATTCAAATGAATAGTATGAAATTCAACACTTACAGAACCAATGAATTTAGTTTTTCTATATTAAAGTAACTTAAATGATTTTTATCTAAAAATAGTTATGAACTTACTTCTCTATTCTGTCTATAAATTATTGAATTAAGGCATACATGGAATATGATTTATATTGAGCCTTTGTTAAAATGTTAAAGAAATTTCCGAACAATGATATAATTGACTTCACACATTTTAACACAATTCATCTAACATTAAAACAAGAGGAAGACGATGCATATCTTAATATGTCTGTTTTTCTAGAGTTTTGTAATCTTTTCCTGACTTCATACCACATGATACATTTATTTTATTTGAAAATAAAAAACATGGGAAATGTATTTGACAATCAAGTAATCATAAAACATTGAATTTTCTCAAATTTCTCTACACAACCCTATAATTTTGTATTTGTGCTTAGACCAAGGGAAAATGAATAAGTATTAAGACCGGTTTTTCTCTATTCCCTAAATGAGCATGTCTTCAGGCTCTTTCCCTAGAAAACCTGATCTTTACTAGATACTAACTTACTTTGGGTCATTTCTATTCTACAAAATTTCATGTTTTTCAGTAAATATCATTTTCTTAAGATTTGGTAGGATGGGTCTAAATCATTTGAACTTCATCAGACATTGAGGTTTTAAATCTAACTAGATACTCTTGTTAAGCATCAGGAAAAATCTTGGAAAGTTGTTCAAACTACCTTTTTACCAGCTTAAGGCAAGCAACTTTTCTTATATCAAAACAACAATTTAAACATTATTAGCATTTTTTTTTCTAAAAATAATTATTATGACTTTCAACTAAAATATATTTATGCCCATACTTATTTCAGCATGAAATTATTAAATGTTAAAATGTTTTTAAAAATCATTAAAAACTTATCTGGCTGAGTTTTAATATTCTCTATAAACTCATGAATGATATGATATAATTCAGAGTAAAAATATGTAGAATAGTCAGAAATGGTTATTGCCTTCAATTTGTAAAGAGACACCAATAACCTTTGCAATAGCTTGGATTGTTTGAGTATTCCAACGGGACCCGTTTGACCAACAAGTCAATGAAATTTAATCCATACCTGTCACTGTAGGTTTCGCTTGGTGACAATAGATGACCAGTTGAGAATCAGCTTTCTCTGCTATTTGGTAACTTCATTTATTTATGTTGGGTGAATGGGTGTTTTGCCTGTGTGCATGCCTGTGTACTACATTCATTTAATGCCCTCAGAAAGAAAATCAGATCCTCTGTCACTGAACCAATAGCCAGCCATTAGCAGCCCTTTAGGCACTGGGAACTAACCTGGGTTCTCTGAAAGAGCAGCAAATTTTAGTAACCACTGCCCATGTCTCCAACCCTGGTGACTTCATTTAGATCAGCCTCCATATATGTAAATATCTCAGCAAAGTTCAAAGGTTTAGATTATCTTTTGCTTTATTCCCTTCCAAAAGGAAAAAAAAAAAACCAAAAAACACAAAAACAAAAAACAAACAAACAAACAAACAAACAAAGCCAAATACTACCGCTGTGATTAGGGATTATAGTAGTAAAGTGACTTCTACTGGCATTCTGCTATATACAGATTGGTGTCAAGTTCAGCCATCATCAGACAATCTTCCTCCTTTAACATATGGAACAATACAAAGACCCACATCTGGGCAAGTTGCAGAGAAAGGAATTGAAAAATTCAGACTTGCAAAGGATGTCTCTACAAGGCATCTTCCTACGGATTCAGGGAGTTCTGTGAAATGAAAGGAGAAAAACATGTAAGAGTCAGTGTGGATAGGGAGGCACAAGGAATCAATATGGGTGATGCACACACATGAGAACTCACAGAAACTGTGGAATAAACTGTATAGTCTGCAATAGTCTGAGCCACCTGGGGTCCTAGAGATGATAGGGAGAGGTTGAAACATAACCTTACCCCTAACCAAGAAGCTATTTGCAATTGACAGACACATTCAAATGAAAAATTAGTTTGCTCCAGAGTCTCACAGAGGAAACTAACAGCTCCTAAGGGTAAGCTTGACTGATATTCAGCTATTGATGGCCAACACAAGACAAATCCAATGGCATCCTTAGTGGGGCTTTTGGTCTTGTTATTCTAAAATTTTTAAAAGTTAAGACAGCTTTCCTATTTCTGCCCCCTATATTACAGGCCTTTTGAGTTAATGTGGCTTCCAGTTTTCCTTTTGTAACGGACCTGTGCAAATCTGTGCCTCCCTGTATGCATATGTGTTTCTTGTGTTTTCCCTTTGACCTGCTTACTTGTTTCCCTGTTTTGCCCCATTCTGAACTGTTGTTATTATCTCATTGTATTAAACTTTGCTGCTGCCTTGTTTCTTAGAGGCCAGTTTGATCTCTAAGAGAACAGAAGGGTAAGTAAGAGAAATGAAGTGAGTATAGGGGGATCTAGGAGGAGGAGGGTGGGTTAGAAAAGGAAACTGTGTTGAAATGGAAATATATGTAAATATAGTAATATATTTGTTCTTTTCAAAATACTTTGAGTCTTATTGTGGTAAGAAGATGCTAAACTTTAAAATGTGTAAATTATATGAAAACTATACTATTTTTTATCAATTTCAGTTAAACAAATGTATTCTTTACTCTATAAATACTGACATACTGCCAGAGTCTTTATACCACTTTGGTGATAAATTTTGTGGTGATTTTTTTCCATTATTTGAAAGTACCAACTTATAGCAATTAGGACCCAAACAACCAAAGTAGTTATCCTACATTTTTTAAAGTCAAAAATTTTAAATGCATCTTCCAAGCTAAAATCAGTGCATCAGTAGGGTCATGATACTTCTTGGGAATAATTCCTCATCGTATTTTCAGCTTTGGAGGTAAACTATACTCCTTGAAATTTGTACACTTACTCCTTTTCAGTTGTTAAAGTCAGCTACTTTATCCTGCTTCTTTGTTCTTCAGTAATGGCAGCTTTCCGGTTCATTGGTTCATCACTCTTGCATTGTGGAGGATTATGTCATCCACCTACATAAAGATCTTATATACTTGGTCACATGCATGATAAAAATGCATAGTTTCAGTATGTTATTTTGTTAATGCTTCCAGAACAATACGCCACAGATGGGATAAGTTAGAGAATATGATTAATTTCATTATTCTGGGAGTTAGATGTTCTAGCCACAGCTAAGCACTGAGGCAAGCTTCCAGTCCAGCTGAAGACAGGGAGGAGAGACTCCATGAGCAAAGGAAGGGTTCAAAATCATATTGAAGAAACCCACAGAGACATTTGACCTGAGATATTGAAGCTCACTAACACTGGAATGACAGCCGGGGAACATACACAGGACTGAACTAAGCCCTCTGAATATGAATGATAGTAAAATGGCCTGGAGAGTTTGTGGGGCCTCTGGCTATGGGAACAGAATTTTTACTCCTGGCACATGAACTGGCTTCTTGGACCTCTTTTCCTATGGAAGAATACCTCCCTCAGCCTTAGTTTGGGGGAAGGGCTTGGTCTTACTTCTACTGCATATGCCAGAACACATTTTGACTCACTACAGGAAGGAGTCCTTACCCCCTCTGAGAAATGGATGGGGAGATCCTGTGCAGGAAACCAGGGGGAAGACTGGGAAGAGGGGAGAGAGTAGAAGCAGTGGTGAGTATGTGTAAAAATTAGTAATGATAAAAAAAAAAAAACAAAACAAGAAGACAAAAATCAGAAAGAAAAGAGAGGTTGATTTAATCTAGGGCCTCTGTGATTGGCTTGCAGATAACCACTTTCTCTTTGTGGCCTTACTTAACATCCATTTCCTTTTCTTTCCATCCCTGCCCCTCCTCCTTCCCTTCTCTCTCACCTCTTTCTCTGTCTCTTTCTTTTTCTCTAGGTATACATCTGTCCCTCTTTCTCTATTTTTATGCAGATCAGATTCCCTATTATATTAATTTATATCAGTTTAATTCTATTGTGTGTAGAGTACATTAAGGTTTGCTCTTATATGCCCACTAGTGGACATGAAAGCATTGTATATTTATTTACTACCACCAGCTGCTAGGACGGGCTAGTGGAACCTTGTGAAGATTGAGAAAAATACAAAGGAGTTAAATCACAGGAAATTAAGTCTTGAAGCTGTTATCTGGATTCCAAAACTAATTCTCTTTTTCTTTATTCTTCAGTTGGCACAATTTCTGCAACGTTATCTGCCATGTACAACTTCCATGATGGACTGTCCTAATGAAGAACAGCAAATCATTGGGAGTGAGAGACTATGGATTGATAATTTGGAAACTATGTATCAAAATTTATTACTTTTTACCCATTTATTCATTTCAAAAACATTTTACATATATCAAAAGCTATCTGTTTGTCTAAATATTTTTATATCCAATTAGAACCATATATGAAAGTACTGAGCATTAAAGAGCCAACATATGCTGTGTTTAGTAAAGGGCAATACTTAAAACATAATATCATATACACTCTAGTATATATGGAGAGGGGTGCATGCATTTATGTGAGCACTCTTATAGAAAACCATGTAATTAAACTTGGTGGTTATAAGTGCTGTTCATTGTGTTGGTTTGTTATTATTTTGAAACAGGGACTTTCACTGGTCTCAGGCTTCTTAATTACATGTGGGACGACTGGCCAGCTAGTCCAGGTATTGACTTGTCTCTCTGCCTCTTCACTGCTTGGATTCCTAGAGTGTGTCACTCTGTTCAGCTTTTTCCTTCCTTCCTTCCTTCCTTCCTTCCTTCCTTCCTTCCTTCCTTCCTTCCTTCCTTCCTTCCTCCCTCCCTCTTTCCCTCCCTCCCTCCATCCCTCCTTCCTTCCCTCCCTCCCTTCCTCTTCCTCTTTTTCTTTCTTTCTCTCTCTTTTTTTCTTTCATGAGTTTGAGATATCAAACTCAAGTTCTCAGTAATTCTAGTCAAAGTTTTTACCAACTATTTCCTCAGTTTTCTGTAGCGATTCCTATTCTATATGTAAGATATTCTGGAAAAAGTACTGTAGATATACTTGGAAGATCTTTGTATGTATAACTCAAGAAGGAGAGACTGAGGGATACTTAGGTACCTATTACTGGATATCCTTCCAAAAGAATCATGTTTCCACTATGTGATTGTAGAAAGTTCTATCAAAAATTATGTAGTTTGGAGTCAGCCAATTATTTTTGACATTGATTTTAGGACAGAATTCCTAATTGAATCTAGATTTCTATTTCTTTTTGCATTCATTTTAATTATTAAATTTTAAATAACCTAGAAGCACAATATATTCAAATATTAAATGAAATACTTTTCACATTTATTAACTCAGAACTCATCAAAATATTGAAATAAATATTTTTTTAATCTGATATTTGGTTTCTAAATGGATTTATGTATATTGAAATTTTTCTCATTCACACTTTTTACAGCAATTGAAAATTAACATTTTTCTTTGATTATTTTTTAATTAAAACTCAATTTCAAGAAATTGTGAGTTCTTGGCTATTTCCTAACACAGGTTTCCCATTACCCCACAATGGCTGCCTCTGTTAAGATATCTATTTTATTACTCTCTCTCTGTGTGCCCTTCCCAAATTATCCATCCCACTTTCTCATGTTCTCTTTCCACCTACTCTTGTACTCTCTCCATTATGATACTTATTTACTTGATAAAACTTATGTGTTACTCTTTCCCAGGGAGGATTCATAGATGTCACTCATAAATTCCTCTTTGATACCTATCAGCTCTGGTATTATGTATTTTAGTTTGGTTACTCTTTACTTTATCCTAAAATCTACTTGTACATGAATACATTCCATGTTTGTCTTTCTGAGATTGTGTTATCACACTCAGAATGAATTTTTTTTAGTTCTATAAATTTGCCTGAAAATCTTAGGAACTTTTTTTCCTACTGAGTAGTACTGTAAATGTACCATTTTTTTTTTTTAAAAAAAATTCTTTTCTTGAAAGGTCTTTATGTTATTTTTAGGTTCTGGCTATTATAAAAAATGCTGTCGTGAACATAGGTTTGCTATTTTCTTTAAAGAAAGAATTTGCATCCTTTGGGCATATGCCCAAGTGGTTATTGCTAGATTATTAGGTAAATTTTTTTCCATCAGTTTTCTGAGAAACAGCCAAACTGATTTCCAAAATAGCTGTACAAGTTTGTATTTCCACAAGGAACACAGGAGTGTCCCCTCTCCTCCACATTACCTCCAGCATAGGTTGCTAGCAGTGTTTTAATCTTTGCCATTCTGAATGGTATAAGATGGTATCTCAACGCTGTTTTGATTTGCATTTCCCTTATGGCTAAGGATGTTGGGCAATTTTTTAAGTTTTTTTTTTTTTCCGTCATTTGAGATTCTTTTGTTAAAAATTATATATTTAGCTCTGTACACATTTTTAAAATTGGGTTATTTAGTTTTTTTGACTTCTAGTTTCCAGTGTTCTTTATATATTTTAGGGATCATCCCTGTATCAGATATAAGATTTTAAGATCTTTTCCCATTATGTTTTGTTTTATTGGCTGTGTCCTTGTTCTTCCAGAAGCTTCTAAGTTTTTGGAGGTGTCATTTAATAATTGTTGCTCTTAGTGTCAGTGCTACTGGTATTACATTTAGAAGGGTGTCTCCAGTCCTAATATATTCAAGGCTACTTTACACTTTTTTCTATCAAGTGAAGGGTACCTGGCTTAATGTTGATGTCTTTAATCTGCTTGGACTTGAGATTTGTGCAAGGTAATAGATAAGAATTGATTTACATATTTTACATGTTTTATTATTTTATTTTGATTACTACTATAGATTAGTTATTTGCAGTAGTTTATTTAATCCAAGAATGTAAAATGAGCTCACTCAATAAATCAAATATGCATTATTTATCCTCAAAATATATTATCTTTTGGAAACTTTTATCCTCTACTTAGTTTGAAAACAATAACATAATATTAATTTTATTGGCCAATTTTATCTGACCATTTTATTAATTTTTAAATAATATTGTATTATGGTCATAAGTTTTAACCGCTTATGTTTTAGAAAATACTTTATAAAAGTGTTTCTACTTAACACTTTAGTGCCTTTTATCTTAATATTTTATTCCAATACATTCCTTTCTTTTTCATACTCTAGTGATCAGTGCTTCAGTATGTGTTGCTCAAAGTTTGATTTTGTTTTCTGCACATTTTTGTCATAAAATTTGAAGTTTTAACAGAAAGAATAAACTGACAAAAGACTCTAGGCCATGATGTTTATGGATTGAAGAAATAAAACATAAAAATAGTTATATTACTCAATAAAATTCAAAGTAACTTATTAAATTCCAATCCTATTTTGAATTAATTGAGAAAGCATTCTAATATGGTGCATAAAAGAATCTAAGAATCTGATCAATGAACAGGAGAAGGAATAGTGTTAATAGTACCGTAAGTGAATCCAAAATACTGCTAACCATAGTGCCACTCCTTTTGGGGGCCACTATTCTTTCACAGACTTGCAATCCACTTCTTGACTCCCAAAAGCTTTTAGAAATATTATAATGCAAAAATGTATTCAGTTCAACTTCAGAAAGTCTCTGTAGTGTATCACAATCTCAATGTTTTTTATTCCAAAGTTCAATGTCTCTACATAAAGTCATCAAATATCATAACTGTAAACAACTATAAAACAAAATCAGATCAACTACTTTCAACATATAATTTAACAGAATATATACATTACCATTCAAAAATGTAGAGAAGGAGGCCTAGTGAGGAAATCCTGATTTAAAACACATGCAAAAGGCAGCTGAGTAAACCTTTGACTTTGCATCTCCATGTCTGATATTTAAATACTCTTGAGATATCCAACTGCCTTCTTCTTTCTTAATTACATCATATCTCTTTCTGACGAAATAGTTTTATAACATATTAACAGATTTTATCAGAAGGTATCACATGACTCTGGCATATCAAAAAATTTGGGATCTCCAATGCAAGTATGGCTCACAATTACAGCTTCATACAATGCCTTCATTCTATATGCCTTCATTCAGGGACATCCTGACACATTCCTGGCCTCTGAAGCTACCTTTAGTTGTGAAGTTAGATTCTGCACCCCCTTCTTCTATCCATGACTCTAGTTCTAGAACCACCATGACCATATCTTCCAAGTACTGCTTCTTACTGGGGCTGGAAAATGGCTCTCTTGTTCAATTGCATCTTTACTAGTTTTATGTTTCCCATTGCTTCTTCACCATCTAAGCTTGACTGTCTAGAACTCAATTATTAAACTAGGCTGGAATTGTACTTAGAGATCTGCTTACCTCTGTCAACAGAGTGTTGGATTAATTGAGTCCAAGAAAATACCTAGCACTAATTTTGTCTAGAATTGCTTTTCACAAATTTGAAACAGAAGTAAAATCTTGCTCTGAGGTAAACACTCTTTGTTTTCTACTCCTGAGTCTGTTTGTCTCCTTGAATATGGAACAGCTTCACTCTACTTTCCTGTCTGTCTTGGTTCCTCAAATTATACATTTTGTATTTTTTCTTACTATGTTTGCTCCTTTTCACTAAATATATTCATTTAGTTAACATTGATAATCACTCAACTGTAGTATGAGGTTTCTGGCCTGGACTTTCGGGCCTAACCTCAAGGTTTAGGACCCAAGGTCCACAGACCCGCAGACCCACAGTCCTGCAGTCCCGCAGTCCCACAGAGACACACAGATGCTTTCAATAGTTTTTGGCTGAATCGGCCTAAGGCTTGGGCATATCACTTGCTAGCTCTCTACCCTTCATCTAACCCATGTCTCTTGTTCAGCCATGCGGTTCGGTACCTTTTCTTAGAGCAGCGTAGTTCTCCTCTGCTTCTTCTGGGTCTCTCTCTGGAATTCTCTCTGGTGTTCTGCTTGGCTTCTGTTCTCAGAGTTTTTAGCCTGGTAGCCCCACCCACACTTCCTGCCTGCCTTTGGCCAATCGGCTTTTTATTAAACCAGTGGGTGGGACAGTTATTTTCCATGAAACAACACAATACCCCTACACTCAACAGTATATTCAAAGCTGTTTTCAGATTTCCATTGGCACCAGAATTAATCCACAACACCAATGAATGTTCAGACAACTCTTTGTACAAGGGAAAATGCAGCCACAATCTTCACCAAGGTGTCAGAAGAATAATCTTAAGGCCACATATTGATATTCTTCTTCTCTGAATTCTGTTGAGCCAAATGCTACAGTTCAAAAACTACTTATCGCAAAGCTGTTTTGGTTTTTATTTCTATGATGGTCTTGATGGAGGGATGTGTAACAAGGGATGTGTAACTCCTGCATTGATAATAGGAGTGTAAACTTGTAAATCCACTTTGGAAAGCAGTTCCTCAGAAAATTGGAAATCATTCTTCGATGATACAGCAATATCGCTATTGGGCATATACCAAAAGGATACACATTTTTACTCCAAGGGCATCATTAGCTAAACTATATTCATAGCAGCTTTATTTGTAATAGCCAGAACCTGGAAACAACACATTGATGGAAATAAATTGTAAGAACTTGTTAGATATATTTAGAAAGTGGTCCCCTGTGCTAATGCATTTAAGTCTATTTGCATTTTCTCTTTTATCGGGTTCAGGGTAAGTAGATTTGTATTGCAGTCATAGATAGTCTTGGACTTAAGATTTGTGCAGGGTGATAGATATGTATCTCTCTGCAAACTTCTACAGGGCCCAGTGAAGTTATGCCAGCACCATTTGTTGAAGATGCTTACATTTTCACATTTTATATTTTTGGTTCTTTGTAAAAATCAGGTGTTCATATTTGTGTGGTGTAATTCAGGGTCTTCCCTTGACAGTCTGTTTTATACCAATACCAAGCTGTTTTTTATTGCTGTAGCTATGTTGTAGACATTGAAGTTAAGGATGGTGATGCCTCTGAAGTTCCTTTATTGTATACACATTTTAGCTAGTCTGTTTTTTGTTGTTGTTTGTTTTGTTTTTATTTTTCATATGAAGTTGATTATTGTTCTTTCAAAGTCTGTGAATAATTATGTTGAGATTTTGATAAAGGTTGCATTGAATCTGTAGATTGCCATTTTTACTATGTTTATGCTACCTATCCAAAAACATGGGAGGTATTTCCATTTTCTGATATCTTCCTCAATGACCACCCTAATTATCATCATAGAACCATCATTTACCCTATGATAAAAGCAGAGATCTACAGCTAATTACTGGGCCAATCACCTACTCCATGAGAAGTGAGGGAGGAGGAATTATATGAGCAAAGGGGTCACGATCATAAAACCCATAGAGACAGGTGACAGCACCTAATGGGATCTCACAAATTCTAGACTTATATCTGGTGAGCCTTCATGGAACCAAAACTAGATCCTATGAATGTGAATGACAATTGTGGCTTGGGCAGAGTATGTGGCTTCTGGCAGTAGGACAAGTATTTATCTCCAGTGCATTAGCTGACTTTTGTAGCCCATTCTTCATAAAGAGATACCTTGCTCAATTGTGATACAGGAAGAAAGGCACTTTGTCTTATTTCATCTCTATATGCCAAAATTTGTTGAATCTGCATGGGAGACTATACTCTCTCTAAGGAGTGGGAAGGAGGAAGTGATGAGGGGGAACGCAAAGAGAGGATATGGAACTGTGGTTGGTATGTAAAATTTCTAAAAATCATCTTAAATTAAAAAATATAAAGTAATGAAATTGAGCTAATTATTAACAAGCCTGAGATATTGGTCAGCCATTTATAATTTAGATTAAAATTCTAAGTCAATTATTTGGGAAGTGACTACTCGTTATTCAGGAACAGGCAGCTGGAACAGAAAATCTTGGCCTACAACCTTGAGTAAAAGTAATATTAAAATGGAACATATGCAGATGTACTTGGTAAAAAGATAGAGAAAATGAAAATATGAAGAAAAATAATAATATCAACAGTCATAGAAAATAAGTGGTTTAAAAATAATAAAGTCGCTAAAATGGGTAAGATAATATAAAACAATAACAATAAAAATAGATTTTGTTTGTTGTTTCTTGATTTTGAAGTTTTTGAATGATAACAAGAAAATGACAGCTGTTGATCAACATGGGATTGTAAAAGGGCCTCTTAAATTAATCTAGGTTCTTTAGCATTGCCTTAACTTTAAAATGAAAGTAAATATATTGCACTGGGGTAATCATCATGTTTTTATGTGCACAGGAAATGAAAGACCATGGATTCACTCAAGGTTAATAGATGTCAAGCGTGATCTAGTAAGACCTCCTAAATATCCTGGCTTGAGACATAAATAACACTAGTAAAGGAACAAGAGAGCTGACATATATTTATCTGCTTAAACACAAAGCATTCATCTGTGACTGCCTTGTGTATAATGCACAGTTTATACTTGTGTTGGTGCAGAAAAATATGGTATCTTTTAACTTTGTGTGTTAACAGAGCAAGGGGACTAGACACTGATGAAAACAGATGACCTGGGTCATCCAGCCTCTCAGAATGCCTCTGCTGGAGTTTCCAAAGAGTTCTTCAACTAGAATAGTTTCAAAGCTACTGCTGGCTGAGGTGGTATTGCTTCACAAATTATTACACCTAGGACTGCAGACACATCTTTCATTTTCCCATTACACAGAGACTAAACATATGATTTTGCTAGTTTAAACCTTCTGAATGTTGATACAGTCAAATGGCTTGGAATCCTCTTGTAGTAGGATCAGAGTATATTCCTGGTTCACGAACTGACTCCTTAGAGCCCATTCCCTACAGAGGAGCACCTTACCCAGCCATGATAATGGGGGGGGGGGGAGATTTAGACCTACCTCAATTGGATATGCCAGATGTAACTGGCTTACCTTGGGATTCCTTTCCCTGCTGAAGGGATATGGAGATGGCGTAGAAAACAGGGGAGCCAGGGGGAACACTAGAGGGTATGAGAAAAAAAACTTTTTAATCATATATATTTAAACACACACACACACACACACACACACACACACACACACACACACACACACACATATATATATATATATATATATATATATATATATATATATATATATATATATACATAGCATGAAAAACAAGAGAAGTAGTTGTCAACTACAGACATCAGAAGCAATCGAACCTAATTTTCAAGGAGTGGGGGGAGTAATATTTGGTCATTCAGTGGGTTATGGATGATTGTTGCCATTTATGGCAGAGATAGAAATAAAATAAAATAATAACTCTTAGTATTTAATATTTTACATTGGTATAGACCTTGAATAGCAATAAATTTTATTTATTTTGTTATGCAGAATGTATGTTTTTATTCTTGGTTGGAGAATTTTGCTTACACATCTACATTAAAATATAATGTATAATTAAGGCATGCAAGTTAGTAAGTAGTCATCTATATCAGTCAAACTTTTAGTCATATTAGGCATGTTTTTAAAGTCTAACAGATATATTTAGATAGATGGGTGGTCATTAAATACCTCAAAGATCTACAGAATATGATATTTAATATGATTAATAACCTAAAGCTTTTCATTATAGAAAGATACATCTACTCTTGGCTGTACCAATCAATTTCATAAAAGGATGGTGGACATCAAAGCACCTTCATATGGTTTGTTTTCATTATGACAAAACTAGACTTTTGGGTAAGAAGCCATCCTTGTATCCACTGATGACAGTATACTATAAAAACTGGACAAGCAAGTCACAAAGGAAAAGACTACTACATGTTGCCAAAACAAACTGGGAGAGTCCTTCAAAATTCTTGCTTCATAGAAAATTCTTCTAGATATTCTAGACCTATAGACCTATAAAGGTTGCTCCCAATGTTTCAGAGGAGCCTTGGGCAACTGTCTTTATAGCCAGATATCTCTGTCATTTTGCAAATGGCTTGCACTGCACTTCCTGTTTTCTCATGTAATATTACACATTTTTGAGGCATTTGATGAAGTTGCAGATTTGATAGTTATAGTTACAGGTTTCCTTAGTTATGATAGATGGTAAATTAGGCACAAGGCTTTGGATTCATCAAGATAGAATAGATAATTATGGGATTTCTCTGAATTTCCCAAATGCAAAGGGACTAGGTATTGTATATATAATTGTTACACAATAACTATTCTACGGTATATAGTTTTACTAGGCTAAAGTAAATTGTTCCCACTTACACAAACAAAAAGTAGAAATGTTGTGAAATATCATTGTAACTATATAAAGATGTGTTATATTTCTTTATGCTGTACAATATTATTTTAATTATATGAAGGTGTCCTACATATGTTTCTGCTGCCTCTGTTAATGATGTAAAAATGTGTTACATTTTCTTGTACTGCATTTGTTTAATTATGTAAAATTTGTTGCTTTTCCCCCACCTTTTCTGTCTAAGGCACCTAATTGCTTTAATAAATAGCTGAATGTCCAAAAGCTAGGAAGGAGAGAAATAGACATGTTTGGCTAGAGGACAGAATAAATAGTAGGAGAAATCTGTTTGAGGGAGAAGAAAGAGACAAGGGAATGAAGAAAAAAGAGAGAGAAATTCCTAGGGCTAGAAGCCAGGTAGCTGCTTTTGAGAAAAACACGAAAAACAGTAAAATAAGACATAGAAAGAAAAAAAAGTAAAAATTCCAAGGTAAAACATGGATAAAAAGAAAAAGATTAAATACAAGGTAAGATAAGATTAAACATTCATAACTAATAAGTCCCTATAATGATTGGGGGAGATGGTTGGTGGCCTTAAAGAAAGCTTCTTGGTGTAGAATTTGCAAATCTATTTCAAATTGATTAATACTGTTCTTACTGTAGTATCTGTGAATTGTTATTGTAATGAAAATATTGCTAAATTCAAATATTGCTGGATTTTTATAAAATGAGGTATTCTCAGCATGAACATGAAATTCTGGGCCACAGTTATAAATATAAATGAATAAAATTTTGGGGGAACTTTCTTGTATTTCATTATTTTTAGAACGACAGAATAAAGAAATGGTCCCCATTTGTGACATAGAAGAAAAATATCACATGGATGGTGAGGCATTTGAAAGGAACCTTTGAGGACGACACAGTTTTAGTTAAAGTCATATTATTTACAAGAGTAACAAATTAAACATTCGTGAAAAAGGATTTAAAAAATGAGTAATTGTGGAAGTTAGCTTTTGTCAAATCATTATAGAACTTTTCTCAGGAATTACAATGTTATAGAAGTTACTGAACAATGTGTTACAGGAAAAAACTATGAAAATATTGTTCATCTGAAATTGGAGACTTAAAAACTCCAAAAAGATCTTTCATCATCTTACCACATTTTTCATAAAGCATTATATCAACCATGTCATTATCACAGTTTTGTTCTATTTTGTGTTTATCTTTTCTATTTATAGATTTTAAGTTTTATTTTAATCAGCAAATACCAAACAGCCATGGGGATTATAATTATGTAGCTTATTAAAAACACTGTGTGTGTTTTGTTTGTGTTTTCAAAGGTATTAGAAAATTATTTCTCTTTGATCTACATTTTTATAATGTAAGAGTACAATCTAATATGTGCTTCTGTACTTACCCTGGCTATTTTATACTGCCCATGAAGCATTTCATTGCATATACACTTTTCAATCCTTTTTGGTTGTGTTCACATTCTAGCAAACCTTTAAAAATAATGTTTCCCATATCAGACAATAAAATACAAACCATGTATAAAATGTATGCTGTGAGAAAAAAACAAAGTGAATACTTTAATGTCAGCTTAACCACAGAATTTAAATTTCATTGCAGACTTTGCTGACTTTATTTGTTCTTTAAAGCAAACTGGTCACAAAAGTTACAATCATTAAACTTTAAATAAATACTGAATTACCAAGGTGCTCACTTGTCTCTATGCTTGATTACCTGAGTTTGAGCCAAAGGACCTATTTGGTGAAAGGTAAACACTAATTCACACACGTGTTGGTGTCTACACATCTTCCATGACAGATGCACTTATGTTCCCAAGATATTAATGAAAAATGCCATAAAAATTAAATAACACAGCCAAAATATTATATGTTAGAAAGAAAGCTTATATAAGATTGTCTTATATTACCAAATGGGATATGCACACATTTCAAGCTAATGCTAAGGAATTGAAACAAATCACATAGAACAGTATTATTTACACAGAAAAATTTCTAAACTTAGAAATATTTTATGCAACGTTGCCTTGGATATGAAGTATGATAGATAATTGCTGAGTGATCTGCTTTGTAGTTCAGTTCAGTTTTCTACTATTGTTTTTTTTTTTTTTTTTACTAAAGTAATATATTAAATTCTATATTCTCTCTCTTGGTTTGTGTAAGAAATCATCTACCTTGAAATAATTTGTGCATAAAAAGTTTTGCCCATGTACTTAACTTAAAAGATAACCTCTAACAATGCAATTATATGGATTGCTTAATTAGGAATAATCTTAATAATCATCAAATGCAAGTGAGCAATTTGTGATTTTTATATATTATTAATGTATGTTTTAGATTTCAAAACTGAATTTGAGCTGTGGTACAGTAAAGAACATAATTTAAGAATGATGTACATATGATACATCTCTAGGGCTAATATGTTTCTAGAAAAGTATATATCATTCTTATATTTTAAAAGTGTTATATAATATTTTTACTTTATGTTGTTTGTACAAACTGACAAGTAATATATAAAGAAAACACACAAAATATAAATTTTACTTCTCTTTTACTTAATATATATTAAATCATCTTATGATTTTTGTCTATAAATTTATTCCTGATTACTTCTGTGGCTTACATAAATAGCATTTGACTCAGTAATAATAGACTCACTAAATAGATGAAGATATAATATCTGCTGTAATGCTAATTATCCATATTAGGTTTTGTCACCATATTATATGACATACTTTCCAACATACATTCATATGTAGGCATCATTAAATAGTATCTGAGGCTCGCAGAGTTTCTGACTGTGGTTTTAATTAAAATATTACAGTTGAATTTATTGAAATACTCTGTCTGTGCATATCAAAGTAGTTTTTATATTTTGTTCAACAAAGAGAGAAAATTTCTGTGCCTTATTTACTTTATAAATTAAGTACTCAGGACTACAGATTTATGTGCTAATATAGAATTAAATTTAAATTTTTTTCAGTGTTGCTCAGTCAATTTGGGGTGTGTGTGTGTGTGTGTGTGTGTGTGTGTGTGTGTGTGTGTGTGTGTGTGTGTGTGTGTGGTGTGTTTACACTTCCCAAAATGAAAAACAACAGCTGGAGAAGATATATTTTTCTTCAAAGCCATAGGGAGATAATCATAAAATGAGAAAATGTTCGATAACACAACCAAATGTCATACTATTCATCAAACTTCTTTCTTTGTAAAAGTTTTGATCTCAAAGTGTATGTTTTAACAGCATCCCATAGGGCTTCAATTATTCTCAGTTCACACTTTGTTTGGTGGGTCACCCCATATGTTTATGGATCTCTGTATAATGAAAAGTTTCTTGACATCTGTTTTACATTTTTTTCTAAACCCATTTGTGACAAGTTCTTTTGTTTAAGTTGCAAACAACAAATTTGAACTGGAGTGTGTTTTGCTTTAAATATACAAATGTCATAAAAACATATTTGTTTTTGTAATTTTCAAGTCTTGATGCTTATAGAACTTCTTCCTTCCCCTATTTATCATTGTTATTTTTCCTCACTGACTGTTTCTATGGTGGAACTCTTCTTATTCATCCTTAAAGCCAAATGCTATCACTAAAGAATGTTTCAGTCTCTGTATCTTTTGAAAGTCAATGTCTTAGAAATTATTTAAGTTTTCCCAGAGTTACATTTCTCTGTCTACTGACTACTCTATTAAGAAGTTAGTCTCTTATTACTCTAATTTCACTAACAATAAGAATGTTTTTGACCCTATTTTCTATTCAAGATATAGCTCCAACCCACATAGTTTCTGGGTCATGAGAGTCATGGAAATTATTCTATGAATTCTGACCTCAATTTAGCTAATCCCTGTCTTAAATTTACAAAGTTGTTTTTAAGTAGTATTTTCTCACATGTGTAAAGAGTAATTTCCATGTGTTTTTTCTAGCAGAAATATATCAGTTCACTATACTTGATGTTCTTAGTAACTTTGTGCCATTTGATTTCTCACTTGTCATTTTTAAAAAGTTGCCTCTTTAGTTGAGTCTTCTCTACTTACTTTTGTGATTGTTCTATTGTCTGCAGTAGCATCTATTACTTCTAGGTATTGTAACAAGACTACTTATGAGAAATATCTCCAGTAACAGAAATATGAGGTTCAGATTTTCAGATGTCACAGTTCACCATAGTAATACAGTAACAGCAGAGTAGTGTGTGGGAAAGTCTGTGGATGTGGATGAGTGGTGAGCATCTGGCCATTGCTGCCTCTCCAATATTTCTCTCCTAGTGCCTGTTGTATCAAGATCGTCCTCATCCATTAAACTACTGGATGACTTTGGATCCACATTGAATTCTGTAGGCAATATACCTGATGACTTTAATAAGATCATATAAACTAGAAATCCAATGTATTGATGGTAAGTTATATAATTATTTAGTCTGTACTTCTGTGTTTTGAGGCAATATCGCATAATAGATACTTATAATCACAGATAATAATTTTCCTGAATTTATGGGTGGGTGGTTTGATTGATTGATTTCAAAGAATCAGCTTGGATGAGTATTGATAAGTAGAAGTTCTGTAACCTAATTTTGCAAGTCAGAGGCGCAGAAAATTTTATAACATCAACACAAATATTTTGATTTGATAACTTTATTGTCAGATAGTATTTCTGTGTAAATTAACAATTGATTTACAATAGCAACTGATTTTAATATGTATGTACATACCAAAATATTTGAGAATTCTTTGTTCAAATAATTACAAAATCCTGAATGTAACAAGACTGAACAGGGTATTAGGAAGATACTTAAGGGGAGAAGACATTTAAAATAATATAATCATTTTCTTTTTCTTTCAGGATATATAGTATATACAGATGTGTACACTTGTGTTTGAACACCTCTCTCTCTCAATCTCTCTGCGTGTGTGTGTGTGTGTGTGTGTGTGTGTGTATGTGTGTGTGTGTGTGTATGTGTGTTGGCATAAACCAATACATGAATATATGGATACATCAGGGTGATATTAGGGCATCTATTGCTTGTGAATCCCACCTTATATTTACATAAAGTGTCTCTCCTCTATGCCTGAAGGTTTCTCTTTCACTTAGAATAGATGGCCAGCATTCCTCATTATTAACATTGACAGCATGTTATTGGATTTACTCTAAGACCTTAAACGTGTCAGCTATGTGTATACTTTAAAAGCAACATCCCCTAAATAGAAATGACGAATTTGATGTTCATTGAGTATTGTGACAAAGTGTTGTTATACCCACAGATATGAGTAGTTCTTAGCTTTCTTCACAGTAACTTCTTTTGCAACATACAAGATTATAGATGAAATCTACAACTAATCAAAACAGAATTGTGGTACTACAGTCTAACTGTATATCTACAAACAGCACATCACACCACCTACTGCAGATGTCCTTTATATATCAGGGTGTTTTTGTTTTGGGTTTTGTTTTCTTGGATACTTTAATAAGGCAAGTTTTCACTGTATAAACCTAGTTGTCCTGAAATTGGTGTAGCAGACCCCAATAGCCTCAAACTCAGAGATGATTTCACTTCCTCTGCTTCTGTAGTGCTGGGCTTAAAGTCATATGTCACTATGCCCAGTCTGATATATCAAGGTTTTATGTGGGAATTATTTACCTTTACAAGATCCTCATTCTTACTTAGCAGTATCAACATTAACACTAGGAAATCTCAAATTTCAGAGCATTTTTAATTATTAGCAAAAATAAAAGTAATTATTACAATTCAGTATTACATCACACAATGAGAATTCTTTGTAACTCTGTAAATAACAGAATAAGGAAACTGTCTTAAGTAAAATGGAAAATAATTATTGTTGTAGCATTGTAATCCAGAATCTATAACTCAGTATAAGCATTGATTTATATAGGAAGAGATGTAATAATTCAAATACAATGCAGTAATTTAAGCAATATTTTCTAAGAGTAGTTATTTTTAAAAATAAACTAATAACCACCACTCCTAACTAACTAGTTTATGTGGTATTCTTGAAATTGCACCATTGTTGTGCTTTGGGAATGGTCTGGCTTGGAGGGATAAGACAGACAGGAGTGCTTGGGGACAAACAGGGCTAGTTAGAAGACTCAAAGGAGCAGTTCAGACAAGTAACACTTAGGGCCTATCAGTTCATTGCTCTGTTCTGCTTACTGAAGAAAGAGAGATTTTGTAGGTTACATGACAAGAACATTGACATCACTCTCCCTCAGCCTTCAAATCTCAGACAAGATTTCAAAATGATCTTATTTTCTTGCTAGATAGCATCATTTTCCATTTTTCTCGGTGTACCTAGAAAAACCAATGATCCTCCAGTTAGCACTTATCCAATGTCCCCACCTGTAGCAATGAGTTTTCCTGGCCCCAGGCGGTGAAAGGTCCAGACCCACAGAAGGGCCTCACCAGAATCCTTAGCTACCTGCAGCTGATCAGGCCCCCAGAAATGATTCAGACATTTATATTAAGTTCATGCTGTTTGGCCTATGGCTCAGGCACATTGCTAGCAAGCTCTTACATCTTAACTCAACCCATTCTCATTAAACTGTCTGCCACATGGCCCGTGGCTCACCTGTGTTCCTTGCATGCTTCTTCTTTGGGTGTCTGGCTTAGTCTGTCTCTCTGCCCTGCTTCTCCTCCCTATGCTCTGATTTCTTCTCTCCTACATTTTCTATGGTGCCTGTCATGAGCCAAAACAGCTACTTTATTTAAAGATTGATATTCACAGCATACAGAAAGATCTTCCCACATCACACACCCTCAACAAATTTTATACTTTTTTGACCACACTTGGGACATGGTAATGGAAAGATATTATAAAGGTCATATTTAATAGCTTCCTGTTCTCAAGAAATGTATGGGCATAGTCAAGATGATAGTAACAGATATTGGTTTGATCTGAGAGCAACTCACATACCATAACACCAGTTATTATTATCTCATGAAATAAATGCCAAGTTTTGATAATTCAGTGTACTAAACACCACTTAATAATTTGATAATTAATGTCTTTGAAAACAAATATCAACTTTATAAATGAGAACCCCATGAAATGCTTATTTTTCTCAGCATACTGATCAAATAGTTGTCTTTTAAATGGACTTCTAGGTTTGTTTTGTTCCTCTGTAGCTCTTTACCTCCCTTCAGTTCAGATTTTTTAAAAATTTTAATTTACGATTGTGGCTTTGTCTTTAAGTAGATTTGTCACTGACTACCAGGAAAATTATAACTCAGAATTCAAGGATTTTAATGTTGAATAACACATCTCAACATTGAATGAGATGTTAAAATATAGAAATTCAGTTTCCTGACTCAGAATACATCCCTTTCTACTAATAGTTATCTTCCTCCATGCCATGTTTTATATATATATATTATAAATTTATTATATATATTATAAATATATATAATAAATATATATATAAAATCAGTTGCTTAGTAATTAAATTTAACCAAAAATGTTGTTATTTATAAAGTACATCAATATGATGGTGTGTCTAAATGTGTCTAAATGCTAAGATTCTATAAACCCATACTGAATATATATGAGATAAAGGGAAGAAAAAAATCATTGTATAAATAAAATTTGTGCATACATTTAAGAAAATTCTTATTGTCTAAAAAATTTTAAAAAGTAGAACTTGAATGGAAACACAATATAGATGGTTCTCATTTGGAAGCTGTTTCAATTTTAAATCCCTTTTAAAAGATATAAATAAAGCTGCAGTTATGTGCTGTTTTGTTTAGTTCTTTCTGATAGCTCATCAATAAGTATTTCCATAATACTTAAATCTCTCTTTGGCCCTCAAGCTTCAAGGCATATCATATGTGTTTCATACATATAAATATTGAAATTACATCACAGAAATCTCTCATCCAAAGTTACTTTGGATCAAGATTTTATTCTATAAATAAGTGACTAAGTGTTGTCTACAATAACATATGTTACTATGCTTTATGTTCTTTTATCAATTTTTTATTTTTATTAATTGGGGCCATAAACAAAAGATGAAAGAGAGCAAGCAGAAAATAATGACATTCTTAAGGAGGTCTTGAGTATAATCTTTTAAATAAAAAGTTGTATTTTGGAATCCATTTTTCTGCTATTAGTGTAGAGTGGGATATTTGAATACTAAAAGAAGATTGACGCTTGTATACCACTGTTCACAGATATGAAGAAATGTAAAGTTTAGCTTTATAAAATTCAGTATGATTATTTTAAACACAATATTTTATTTTACATTCATGTTTGATATTATTTAGTCAGAAATGTAGTAAAATGAAAAAATAATCTTCAGTGATAACAATCTAATCACACAGCTCAGCATGTATGATTTAATTTGTCTCAAAGCAAGCTTTTCAAATTTAAAACAATCTAAACCTTCTTCATAATGTTTGCTTCATATAAGTGCCAATTTTTAGGATTTATCATTTGTATATTCATTTCTACTCACCATATTTATGACCTAAGGTCATGCATAATTGATTTTATTCTATTGTTTTCTGTATTTTTGAGGATCAATATCGTTTTCTGATCTTATTTTAAAAATTACAGATTATCTTTTTTGAATTGTAACTATGGTTTGTCTTATATTGAAAATAGATTTTTTTCCTACAATATACTCTGATTATAGATTCACTGCTCCCAAATCTTCCTACTTTCTTTCCATCTCCCTCTCATCCTTATATATAGGTGACTTTATTCTCTTTTTAGAAAATAAACAAGTAAGTAGTCCTAATAATATAATGTAATAAAATACCATAACATCAAAGTCAAGCAAACAAATTTGAATAGGAAAAAATAATGAAAAAGGAGACTTTAAAAAATCACAAGAAAGACATATTGCCTTAAAAAATATATTCACACATATGGGAATCCCAGAATACCCAGGAACAACAAACAACACAAGCCATGACATGTAAATAAACTGCAAGGTTAAAAATAATAGGCTTTACAATTAAAAGAAAACCTCCAAAGATAAGGTTAAGTTAGTGTTCTATTGGCCATTTTCGGCTAGACATGGGGTTGACCCTTATTGTTTTCCTATTAAGATTCCTGTTTTTCATTTGGAAAAAGACAACACTTTCCCTTTTTATAAAGAGTAAAACATAGTAATCTTTCATACTGACATTGAAATTGTTGCTGATGTTAAATTTATATTCCATATTCTAAGTGAAATTACATGGCACAAATATAAACATGTTTTATTCAAATAATTTTTTTCTTCTAAGTTTAAACTTCAGCATTAAAGACATAACAGCACCAGTGACATTACCTTGACCTTATAGCTGCCATAGCACCTACTGTTTTTCATTATTACAAGCAATCACATTAAAAGAGCTTTTCTGGCTCACATTGCTATCCATAATAATCAAGCTAGATGGCCAGATAATTTTAATTGATTTAGTTATGCCACCCCATCCTAAGGTGATGAAAAGGCTTAAACCCTTTGTCAGCAGGTTTGCTTTGTAGTTTGCAAAATAATAAGGTCTTGAATTAAAGACATCTTAATAGCAATGCCAGTACAAGAATGCTTTGTGGAATTAGTTTGTTAATAAAAATATATGTAAAACTGACACAATTATAGAAGCACAAAATGGTCTTAATTATAGACATCTGTGTACTATTACTATTCTTAGATAATTTCATATGTTTAAAAATTGAAAAAAGTTATCTCTAGTATTTTCACAAAGATGACTCCAGTGAAGACAATAAACAATAGTAGACAGGGTGCCTAAACTGGTCCTTCTCTCTAATAAAACTGATGACCACCCTAATTGTCATTATAGAACTTTCATCACCTAATTGTTGAAAGCAGACATATAGATCCAAAGCTAAGCAGTGGGACAAGCTTCCAGTTTAGTTGAAGAGAGGGAGGGGAGATTATGAGCAGAGGTATCAAGAACATGATAAGAAAACCCACGAAGACAGCTAACACAAACTATTTGCTCAATAACTCTGAAATGGAAGCTGGAGAATATATCAGGTATAGTAATACTAGCAACTGATTAAAAGGTTAATATTTGTAAGGGGTTTATATGGAAACACGGATACAAGAGGTTAAATGGTTTAACAATTTTTGAAATGCTGGACTGACCCACACAGTAGAAGGAGGTCAGGTCCTTCCTCCAAGATCATGAGAAAGCAAAGAGGAAGAGAGCAGGCATGCATCAGGTTATAAACTGGCCTGGCAATGCCACATACACCTGAGGCGTTAAGGCCCAAAGACCACATCTTTAGGCCAAGGTGATAATGCCTGCTTTCCACTACAGGGGATCCTAAGTGGGACTGAACTTAGCCATCTAAAGATGGCTTGGAGTTGCATGATATGGGAAGTTTGTAGGGCCTCTTTCAGGAGGATTAGAACTTATTCCTGGTATATAATAATGTTTAGAAAGATAATTTTCTTACATCCACAATAGGTTTTATGCATATGGATTTTGTGTTTTTATATGATTCTTGTATCTGCAAATGTTTCTGTCCATTGTTATATGTGTTTCTTTGCTTAATATCTTTTTTGGTAGTTTTGCCATTTCCAATTTTCGTTTTATATTTTATTTAATTTTATTTTTAGTTATATTATTTCTCACAACTTCTTAGATGCTTGTTTTCTGAAGTGAACAGAGAGTTTGTAAATGAGAGTAGAAATGGGGACAGTCTTGGATGAGTTGTGGAAAGGAAAACCCAATACCTGGAAGAAAAAATAGCTATATCTATTTTCAATAAGTGAAAAACAATAACAATAATAAAGTTTGAACCTAACTCTTTTTTTTTTTAAATTAGGAGAAAGAGGAAGAGCAGAAAAAGGTTTGGAAAGAGAAGGGAAAAAGAACAAATAAAAAAGGCATTTCTGCCTTCATTGGGATTACTTCTTTACCAGGGACTTTGCAAGGTATAGGTACAGTACATGATTTCACAGTGGGCTTTTGTGCATGGCCATTTTCTTGTATCTGCATAGCCTACTTATTACTTCAGCTCATGACTAAATTATCCAGCTATATGAGTCCAATCGTAGTGACACTAATGCCACTTAATTGCTTAGTGTTTGACAGCAATTTAGAAGCATTTTCCACAACTATACCTCAGAATGAACTAAATTTAAAAGATGAGTAACACAAGTCACGAACTGTAACTGGATTCCCAACTACTAATGGCAAACAGCAGGATTGAGTGATGGTGTCCAGAGGTGTTGCTGGAACTTGTGTCACCACTCAAGGAATAGAGCTGAGACAACAGGAACTGTTTATTGGAAACCTCTATGGGAGGGAATGAAATAGTTATTAACAGTTATCTAAAACTAAATTATAGCCACTGTACAAGTTAATGCCTTTATGTCTTTTTCATATAATATGATCTTCAGAGTTTGTTTTAGTTTTTTGTATTTATAGTATGAGATTTTTAGGACAATTTTATAAAGTATTGAAGATTTCTTTTCCAGTGATTATTGCTGTGATAAATAGTATGAGCAAAAAATAATTAAGGAAGAACAGGTTTGTTTTATATGCTACAGGTTGCAGTCTATTGATTGACAGAATTTGTGGCAGGAACATGAAGGCATGAATTCAGGAAGAGGGGGAAAAGTGCTGTACAGGTGTTTACTCACTATGCTTTGCCTATTCTGCTTAAATACTCCTTCATTATCTAGGCTGCGATAACACCATCCCAAGTGGTCTTAACCCTTTCCCACCAACCCTTCAGTCAAAAAAAAAAAAAAAGTCATACTGTTTTGTCTACAGCCAATCTGATTGAGACAGGTTCTCAGTTGTGCCTCTTCCTTCCAAATGACTGTAGCTTGTATAAATTGATAAATCCAAAACAAAACACACAAACAATCAGACACACAATACAAAAAATTTTCAGTACATGTTCTGTCAGTGACTTGAATTTCTACCTTAACTTCAAATACTAAGTGCCTCACTGACATCTTAACTCACTGCTTTTGGGTGTAGACATTAGTACTGTGATGATCCACATTCTAGAATGCCTCTGTACATGTGCCAGTGGCTGTATCTAATCAGATTCTTCTAATTTTGTGAATGTTTTTGCTGTAATTGAAAGCCTTTGTTGATGTTCTTGCAAACCTCAATTTTCATCCTTCTCTCCTCCTTTTTATATTCTTCCAAGTAACTCAATGAACTCATGGCTTAACCAAAGAAGATTCAAGCAATCCTTCCCTTGGTCTGTCCAAATTTTCTTTGCCTTGGGTAAATAGTTTATTTTCTGTCCAGAATATAAAATGTGACAGCCCACCTAAAATAGTAATGTGGTTAAGTATGCTATTTTAAAATAATTCTGTGCAGTGAGAAATAAATATAATATTTTGCTTATAATTTAGGCTTAAAAATAATTGGCATCTGTTGAGAGTCATCTATGCTAATCATTTACTTCATTATGACATGGGACAAAAAAGTCTATTATAATTTCATAGCAATTTAGTATTAAGTCTGATAATAAAAATAAAAATAAAATGCTATTTAAAGATACTTTTTAAATTTACTTATTTTTAAATGCTGTTTCAAGGACTCCAAATTACAAAGATATTTAATTACTTTAGATCATTTTTAGACAATCTGGTTTACCATAGTCATGAAATGTGCTTAAAATTATAATACCTTTTCATTGGTGATTTATTTTCTATGTTTTCATGTTCCAACATTCATGATGAATTATTATTTATTTTGTATATGTTATTGCAAATATTAAAAATAATGTGAAAAATATAATTTTAAGTACAAATGACAGTGTTTTAAAATAGATTTTCTTAACTTTGAAAGTGTTATCTAGAAGCACTAATTTGAGATAGGAAAATATCCTACTACTTTACTATATATCATCCACATGAAAGTATTGTTATCATGGCACATTATAAAAATAATCTCAAAAATTTTAAGTATATGGAACTGGAACTTTATATCAACAATTTAGTTAATGTTTGCCATTTTCCATCAATTCCTGCCTACCTAAATTATATTATGCACATATATATTACTATGAAAAATAACGTTCACCTCCTATAATTATATAGTTCATTTCCAATAGTATGTTCTAAGAGTTATTTCTCAGTAGTGCATGATTACTACTTAATACAGCCATAAAACAATAACAAAACATAGGAACAAACAAATAACATAAAAGCATCAATAGTCAGTTCTTCTCTTAATATGAAGGCCTTATCAACCACTCATTAGCATATGGAGTTCTATATATAACAGGGCAGAGATTCACTTTACCTTTAATAACGGTGCATCATTCTGACCATTATTTTGGTTATTCGTATAGTAGCTGAATAGAATGATTGGCTTCATTTTTACCTTCTGAGAATGTATTTAATCTTCTGGTGCTATAATATTAGAGAGGAAGCTTCTGGATCATTTACAGCTTCATTTCTATTGGTCCTGTGCCCAAATGCATGATAATTTTAGTAATAAGGACTTTAGATTCTTGGAGAATTGATAACACATTAGCCTATGTTGTATCAGAATTTTCTTGGACTTCACTGACTAAAAACTCAAGGAAAGCTTTCTCAAGTCTGGTAAGGAATTTTAGTAAGATTGCCCATGACACTTATGATAGTTGTATAATAACCACTCAAACTAGTAAAAATTTTATATATCTACACATATATGCACACATATGCATATGTATAAAATGTGCATGTGTATGTATTTCATATATATATGTACACTCGCATATATTTATTAATAATTTTAAGGAAAATATAAAATACTATGTTTCCCTGTAGATTTTTCAAACTTCTAGTGTTAAAAGTAGTCCCTTGCATATCACTCTGATTCCATTTTTATCCAGATAAATGTAACAGATTATAATAAAATTGATATTATCTGTAAACTGCATACTTAGAGACATTATTACTTTATATAACTAAACTTCAAATAAGAATGTTAATATATCAATGAGATATGCCTAAGGCATAAGCCTAAATAGCTTTATTCTTTTGTAAGTTACCAATCTGATATTTTCTGTACTTGCCTTAAACAATTTCATAAACTTTGTCATTGAAATATATCTGTATTCTGCGACCCATTATTTTTACCATGTGAATAGAAAGCTCATTGGATGGTCTTCTGATGTGAGATCTTATTTATTTATTTTTTTAGCAACCCTATGAGAGGTAACTTCAGAAATCACCATAATTTTATATCATCTATAAATATGTATTTCCTCCAATGTTCCTTGAGAAATACTCATCGACCCTTGGTTGTTTCTCATCTTTTCCTCAAGCAATTTTTTCAGATACCTTTAAGGTCCAAAAATGCTTATCTAGGAGCCAGGTACCCTGGAGGGGGTGTGGCTAACCTGGAGGGGGTGTGGCTAACCCCATTGATAAGTGGCTACTGGGACAGGAAGACTCTCTCTTCCTGGTTCCTGGCTGCTGGCTGATGGAGAGACAGGATTGGAATCCATCGTCCTTCCAGATACACCAGTCCCTGTTCAGGTGCCACTATAAGCTGTTACTAATATCGTGAGTGTTGATTTATATTCTAATAAATATTAATTTTGGACTGGTGCCTTGTAAGTAAAACTCCGTATATACCTTTATAATCATTATAAATTAAAATGATTGTCTAATATATTACAACTGTAATTCATATGGAAACATTCTAAAGTTTGTTCTACAACAAAATCTAGAATCAGATAATTACCTGAGTAGTCTATGAAAGAACTCATGCAGTTGTATGAATCTCTATCTCTAAGACATGCTTCACTAATACTGGCAGAGATGGCAAAATATGAGATATTTTTTAAACAAATTTCAGTGTTTTTACTCTGAATACAACACAGGCTCTGTCTTATAGAGGAGAGTAACTTGGCAAAGGTTACATGGCAACTAATTCTGTAGAAAAACAATGAGATATATATGTATATTTTAATAGCAGTGAGAAGAGACAAATTTCCTAGGATGTTCACCTTTGATTCTAGACATTCTTTATTTCTTTTATCCACAAAAGCAAGTGATCTTAGAAGATACTTGAGTATTTATATAGAAAGTATTAGGCGTCCTGAAAGGTAAATCTTTTGTTGTATTTCTACAAGAACATCACCAAAAATGTGCTAGGCATTTTTAGCAATATATTTACATTGTATCTATCTACTGCCCTCTAAATAACCCCTCCACAACATATAGCCTATAGCTAATGAAGATGAGTTTATTGGATGACTATGTTTTACATCTGTTATTTTAATTGGTAATTTCTACAATTTTGTTTATTTTTACTCTTATTTCTTTTATTTGCCTCATCATGACACCTATTTTTAACTATATAGTTGGTATTATGACAAATACACATTCTTTATATAACACAAAAATTTTCTTAATAAACTATATTTCTATAAAAAAGGGTTTTTTTTCCTTTCTAAGCACATCTCTTCAGGTAAAAGTATATAAAAATAATTTGACTCAATGGGATGCTAGATGGTTTTATTCACATATACACCATAAGAATTTTTCAAAAAAAGGTGATCTGTACTATATTTAAAAAAATAGATTTTAAACTTATATGAGAGTGTTACATTTGAATCAAGAATTTCATTGGGATATTAATTTAACTTTTGTTTTATTGTAACTTTATTATCAAGCATTTTCAAAGCTACAGGGCTCCACAATATTAAGATCATCTTTCAGTTATAAGTAGTGATTTAATATATTACTCTGAACTTTTCATTCTGCACCAGATGAGTAATGTGAGAGCCCTAGGCTATGTTTCAACTTCCTTTCCTTAGATCTCTAATTTATTTCTCACTTATGAATATATACAGTACTAAAAATTAAAAATCCTTTTAAACTCTTAACACACACACACAGTACACAAATTAAAAATAATCATGTCTGTCCCTTGCTATTCAGGAGTACAAGCTTAGGTCAAGAACATGGGTTTGAAATTGAGGCAGAAGAGCAACAAAATCAGTCTGCTTGAATTACAGTGTAAGTTTAAATATAATATGATAAATTTGAAAAGGGCTTAGGAATACAGCCTGAAGATAAATCAATTACTTAATATGCACAGGATCCTGAGTTTAATACTCAGAATGGGAGGGAAACAAAATCATGTTTGTCTAAAAGTATATTTCAGTCTTAGAATGCAAGCTTAGCATTTATATAGAGATCAAATTTTCAGCATGGGATTGAAAAAGAGATGAATTAAAAGACCGAGACAGACAGACCCACAGACAGACAGATATAGATAGATGATATGTAGACAGATAGATTGATTTATACATAGAAGATAGGTATGATATATGTTAGATTATAGACAGATTTTAGATAGATACATAAATTATAGAGAGGTAGGTAGGTAGCTAGACAGAGAAGCAGTTTGATAGATATATAAAAGATGATGATTTCAGATGAGTACATTAGTTCTTAATTAACTGGTTTATTTTACTTACATATAAATGTGTATACATTTTACAAGTTTGCATTAAGATTTCCTAAAATAATGTGGACATTTAAACTATTCTTAGTGATTTATATAATAGCCATTTTGTATTTTGAAATAAAGCATTATTTTTTTTTCAATGTGAAATATACCTGTATGTAGCAAATATTCTTTTAAACATGACAAATGAAAAAATTCATATTCCTAGAGTTGTAGCTACCTTTTTAGGTAATATTTTGAATTGTGTCAGCTAATTTGTCATGGATGTATTTATTACCTGGCACATCTACGCACTTAAAATATAATCAGTTCATATAACACATGTTTTCAAATAACTTACTGTACTAACAGCTTTTAAAATGAAACAAGCACCTGTATAATGTGTACAATTCATTGGCTTTTAATATGTAAACAGAGTGAAATGACCATCATCATCATATAACTTTGAAAGCATGCATTCTTCTTCCATAAGTTCCATACATATTAACATTAACTTCCAACTCCTCTTTTGCAAAGCAACTTCTAGGTTCACTACTAGGCTTTTTTTCTCTGTGGCTTACTGCCAATTTATGCTTAAAAATCACAGTTATATTGAATCCTACACCAACAGTGAGTATTAATACACTTTTAATTTTTCCAAATGCTTAGAAAATAGTAAGTCAAATATTCCTAGGTAGGTTAACTGAATAAATATTTGATATTTTCTGTTATTCAATAAGATACTTTTACATAATAAATTTCAGACAAAGAATTATATATTGAACAGAATAATATATGAGGAATGAAGATTAGATTTACTCAGACCTCAAATTAGTCCTAACAATTAACTTACCAGTCACTAGGATAGAAATCTAATATAAAATTTTAACATAATTGATTCAGTATGCCAGAGAACTTATTGGAGGCAAGAGTTAATGGGTCAATTTTTTGAAAGTGAAAAAATTCACATATATTGTATTATATAATTGATTATGTAAATGTTATTTTACTTAATTGCTATGTGAATATAAAAATAGCATTTCATTACCTTAATTAATTGATATTTATAAAATTAACAGGATTACTTAAAAAGCCATTCCAAGCAAATACAACTAGGTTTGAACATGACAATCAATTTATGGATAAAAACTATAAGAATTACTTGTTTTTTAATTCAATTTAGATAAAATGATTTTTACATTAAGTCACTAATGAAATCACAAATAATGTACATGTCAAATTTTATATTGCTTAGCTTATAGTAACTATCATTAGACATGAACATCTCAAAAGAAGAAAAGTAAATATGGAATTCTTGCATTTAGCCAAGAAATTCAAAGATATTAATGATCGATATTGATAATCTGATATTTATATTTGCCTTTGTCCTAGTGTAACACAGGTTGATTTTTAGGACAAAGAAATTAAATGCTCTAGCTTGCCCAAACTGGTCAAAATAAGATGAATTTTAATATAGTGAGTTAATTAGGCCAATAATGATGAATATGGTACTAATATTTCTAATTCAAACACATAGAAAAATAGCTCAGATCTAGAAAGGATGAATATCATCCATCATGGGCATTCTTTAAATTAAGCTTATTGGAAAATACAAATGGCAACAAATCTAAACGAACATGTTAGATGAATTGTATTGCTGACATTGTTTCACCAAATTACATTTCCCTTTGACCCTCATCTGTAACATTCTGTAGAGTTAATCTCAGGACATTACTCATTTTTGAAAGTGTTAATGTACCATAAAGGATTGGTATTATCATTAGCCATACTGTTTCAGCCAGGTGTTACATGATCTCTGCATCGGCCCTAAGTTCATTTAGCAGCTTATAAATCTTTATCACCAAATATTGAGTTTCTATGATGAACTATCTTTTAAACTTTGCTGAAAAGCATAGTATAGAAAAATTAAGGCTTTATTAAACATTTTAAATAATATAAAACCAAAATGCTAATATTAAATCTTTGACTTTTTATCATGTTTTATTTAACTAATAAGCAATTTAAATACATTTTACTTACATGAAATTATAATTTTGAATTATATAGTAGAACTACTTATGCATGCTCCAATTTTGGGGAGACAAAGCTTCCCGATTTCTTGAGACATTTCCCTGTATACAAAATATTAGACATAGAATAAAATGGTAAACAATAGTAACATTTTTGTTGTTTATAATTATTTCTGTGTTTCACTCAATAACAAAATACTGATGATTTGACTATTAAATCACATGCATAAGACATTACTTACAAAAACAGAGCAGAAAATACATAAAATGCCTTTATTATTAATTTATTTTAGAAATATCTAAGATTGAATTCATAGACTCACACAATCTGCCATAGTGTTCTACTGCTGAGCTACATTCTAAATCTTACTTTCAATATTTATATTGCAGTATGTTAATGTACGTATTGATACTAGATGATTAGAACTGACATTAAGATATAAAGTCAAAGTAAATGACAAAAAATAATTTCAGAGATTAGGAGACTAGATAATTAATTCATTTTGAAGATCCTTTATAGAATGGATGTGTCATCTGTCTAATTGACAGCATTGTGTAAAATTTTTTATATACTAATAATTCCAAATATATTCAGGATCTGATATTGAGGCACTAGTATTCTATTTAGATAACATGACTCTATTAACGTTCCAGTGATATTTTAAAACCCCAGAACTGGCCATTTCCCAGGAAATTGCCAGGCACCACAGTCCCACCTTTGCATTGCCATGGTAAATGGTTCTATCTCTATCATTTCCTTTTAACCCTTCACATTATTGAAAATATTCTCCTGTTATAACTGTGTATGAGAAACAGCAATAGTAGAGCTGAGAAGAATTAGAACTACAGCCGAAAGAATTAAAAACTAGTAGGAAGTAGAGCTTAAGTAAAACTGAAGTTGTAAGGGTAAAATTAGAGTTATAAGAAAGAACTCTAGGGAGAAAACATCTTTAAAAAAAAGCAAACACTGTACAGCATCTGCATGAATTTATTCTGTATCCCTCAGTTAAAAAAAAAAAAAAAAACCTAAATTAAGTTTCACTATGCTGTGCTCTTTTACCTTGAACCCTGTATGTAGCCTTGGAGCCTGTCTCAACCAGCTACAAACTTTATTTACATTTAAAATGATTTAATACTCAGATTATTTAGCAGTAATATTCTAGTTCTTATCAAACCAGGTTTCGTCTTATTTATTTATTTAAAAAATGTTTTTAATCCATGTATCCCCCTAGTCCCCCTCACTTCCTTCCTCCCAATCCCTCCCAGTCAACCTTCAGTCTCCTCCCACCTTATTCCCTTCCCCTAAAGGGCAAGAATTCCCAAGATGGGTCAGTGTAGCATGGCAATCCACCCCATGCAAGTCGGATTTCCTCATCCCAAAGTCAAGGCTAGTTTAGGTGTTCCTCTGGAGAGAAGGTTCTAGGCCATGCACAGGAACATAGACTGATCCCACCCTTCAAGGCTCCACACACTGCCCAAGCCAGTCAACAGTTACCTACCTTTGGAGGGCCTAGCTCCTTTTCGCAGTGGATCTCCAGTGGCTATTCCTTGATTCGGTGATCCTCCCAGAGCTCCAGGCAACCATCTCTGTGGGACTCCTCATAATCCCTATCCCCTGGCTCATACAGATATTCCTCCCCTGCTCTCAGCTGCATCAGGAGCTTGGACAGTGCTCAGCCATGAATCTTTGCCTCCACTTCTATTCTTTGCTGGATATAGGCTCTGTAACGACACTTAGGGTGGTTATTCATTTGCTTAGAAGGTAATTCCTGTTTAGGTACCCATTCCACTATTGGTTGGAGACCTAGCAAGGGACATCCTGTGAGTTCATGGAGGTTTAATGAGTTGCAACCAAAAAGAGGTGGAAACAAATCATGAAAGAAGGAGATGGTTGAGTGAAAGGATCAACAAAGAGAGAGAAGAGAAAAAAGAGATGGATATTTTGATAGAAAAAGCCAATGTGGGGTTGGAAAGAGGCCATGTTTTCTTTTAAATTATATTTTCAGGAAAAATAGTTGAAGTTTTCTTTTACAAACTGTTAATAAAAATTGACATAATAGCTTGTCTACTAGGTAGATTATAATTTTTGATTATAACCATGCATACCACGTGTAACCTGCCAAAATTTGATTATAAAATTAATAATAGGTATAAATTCTACATGATAGTATGCCACCTTAATAAATAGCTAATGACTTTATACATATCAAAAGATCAAATATAGTCTATGTCATCGCTATGACATGTTAGATTTTGACTTTTTAATATTCCCCAAAATCTATGTTTTAAAAGTTCCTACCAGAAATGAAGATACTCTGAAAAGATAATGGAAAGTAGAAGGTGAAAATCTTCTCTATTAATATCAGAAGACACCTTGACCAAGGCAACTTATAGAAGAAAAGTTTATTTAGTGCTTAAAATATGAAAAGATTACAGTCAATGATGGTCTACAGTTCCTCTCCTTAAGCGCATAACTTGACTATAGTGTGACAAGGTGACTGAAAAACTGCTTGCATTAGGCATAGGAAGAATATTCTCTAGGAAAAAAATCAGAGGGAAAGGGCTACGGGATGCCAGGAAGACTGAATTTATATAAGGGTATTAAAGAGACTTTTAAACTCTGGCTTGCATTTCAACTTAATAGCTAAATAATGCATAAACAGCAATGGAAATAATAAAAAAAAATATTCATTCTAGAAATGTGCTCAGTGTTTTGTGAATCTATCAAGTGTCACTATATTGACTATCCATGAAATGACTGAAGCTGTACTGCCCATGACAATGGACAGTGTGACAATTAGAGGCATGGCAATGGAAAAATCACTCAGAAATCACTTTCTGGGAAATAAACATAAGGCTGAAGGAGAACTATTGTAATGGCCCCAGTGTAGTTGGAGGTTTCTGGCCCGGACTTTTGGGCCTAGCCTCAAGGTTTAGGCCTGCAGACCCACAGTCTCGCAGAGACACACAGAGGCTTACTATAGTTTTAAGCTGTTTGGCCTAAGGCCCAGGCATACAACTTGATAACTCTTTACCATTTAATCTAACCCATGACTCTTATCTTGTTCAGCCATGTGGCTTGGTACCTTTTCTCAGAGCAGCATAGTTGTCCTCTGCTTCTTCTGGCTTCTTTCTGGCATTCTGCTCTGTGCTTCCAGTTCCCAGAGTTTTCCTAGTCTGGTAGCCCAGCCCACACTTCCTGCCTGCCTCTGGCCAATCAGCGCTTTTTATTAAACCAGTGGGTGGAACAATTATTTACAATGAAACAACACAACCTTCCACACCCCAGTGTTATAATTTCTATATAGCATGTTTATAACATGCTTATTAATAACTGTTTTGTTATTTAAATAGAGATAATCATCATTATAACAATAAAACCAATGTTTCTATTGTCTTCTTAAATACCTAAGCCGAATTTATTGCTTCAATCTTTCTTAACATTTCACTATCATAGGTTGAAAGTATTTTTCATTGCATAGTTCCTACTGTGGTCTATTTTCTACCACCTAAGGAATTTAGATAAGTGATCAAAACTTTTCTGACCATTTGTGGTAGTTCTATTCTTCATTAAAGTTGTTTTTCTCTTAATTTCTTTTTCTTTATATCCTAAATATAAGAGAGGATGATGAAATGAGTGGGAGAGGGAAAATGTTTTGTGAAATAATAAAGTTAACTTGATGGAGAATTAAGCTAACTGCAACTCTTATAAAATATCACGAAGAATGTGAGATGAGACTTGATAGATAAACATATATTTTCTATGGTAGAAAGGTTCAAGGTAACACTAATTTCAAAGGTAGTCTCATTCACAATGCAGGTTCTTTTTTCTTTTGGTCTTTCAATGGGTTATAGATAATTGTCAATATGTAAAGTGACTGGTTGCAAATTGTCTTTAGTTATGGTTAGAAAATGAAGCTGAACAAGGGAGATTAGATTCATAGTTTCTACTGGAACAAAAAAGGAAGGAAAAAAGGGGATACAAATATAATAGCATTACAGAGTAGATTATTGAATCTACTCTGATAAAAGGTGAATACAGATAATAGGATAATAGGCTATAAGGCTAGATTATTGAATCTACTCAGATAATAGGATAATAGTCTATAAGGCTAGATTATTGAATCTACTTTAAAAAACAATTACTAGTTCTAAATATTTTATATTTGATTGGATGTTTTGTATGTTGTATTCAAATTGTGTATATTGATACAAAGCTGAGATTAAACCTAGTATAAACACGAGATTTAAGAAAAATGCATTACATAAGACATTTCTATAAGTTTCCAGATTATACCAAGATTTTTCAACTTCCTCTATTTACAAGCTTCACAAAATCATTTCTCAAATTAGAATTTGATATGTCAAAAAAATAATTACAACATAACAAATAATATTAATTAGACCCCAGATGTATACATCAGAGCCTTCCATTGTCTTGTTGAGCTGTTATATGGTTTGGGATTCAGAATAATTTTCACAAATGTTAGAAAACCAATATAGCTCATTATAGAAATCTGGTTCATTCTTTGCTTTTATTGAAATTCATAACTTTATGATATTTCATATATAATTTGAGGAAAATAAACAAATAGATGTTTACATTAGTGTCACATTAATGTATCTTACATACACTTTGGCAATATATACTGTATCTTGGTAAGGTTGAGTGTATTTTTAAACATGGTATCTGTAATAAGCTAGTGGTTCAGTCAAATTGATACATTTTTAATACAAAATAAATTTTTTTCTCATTCAATACATTCCAATCAGAGCTTCCTTTCCTCCACTCATCCCAACTCACCCATGCCTTTTTCTCTCTAAGATCTACTTTCCCTCATTTTCACATCAGAAAATATCAGGTCTCCAAAGACAACAATCAAAAATGACAGAACAGAATACAATAAGACAAGACAAAGCCCTCACGTTGGTGTCAGACAAGATCATCCAATAAGAGGAAAAGAGTTATAAAGAGCAGGCAAAAGAATCAGAAACAGGCCTTCTCCTACTCTTAGGAGTCATACAAAAATATCAACTAAGATCCAAACATATATGCAAAGGACCTGGTGCAGAGCCATGAAGGGTCCATGTTTCCTACTTCAGCCTCTATGAGCTCATGAGAGCCAAACACATATCCTCTAATACTGTGGCAACCACTTTCTTTCCTTTCTCTTAAGTGCTCTCTAAACTCCGAGGGAGTAACTTGATGGAAAACTCCAATTTATGTATTTATGCAATATTTAATAGAGGTAGTAATTATATACTGTGTACAAATATAAGCAACAATACAATTCTATGGGCCTAATGGCAGTAACACCATTATCAGTTTTAAAAGAAAGAAGAGAGTAACTCATACCAATAGTAGACAGAGGCGACCTTGTGAAGAGTGATGTCTGTAAATTATGGTTCCCAAACAAAATAGGATAATATCAAAAGGAATAGATCATACATGTTATTTTCTTAATCTTATTCTCTAAACAAATATGTCAATTTATTAAATTATTTGAATAAAACAACAAAAAATTATTGATAGCATATTGGGAAAATGTTAGATTAAGAAGTATAATGAGTAAATCTAAGGAGGTCAAAGGAAGATACCCAGTATAAGTATGGTGTAGAAGTTTACAAGGCTTATATTCAGACAATAGAGTCAGGATCATATCAAAAATTGCTACATAAGATTAATATATGCAGTCTAAAAATAATAAACTGCACTCTTAGATATGAGTGAGATTGAATTTTGGATCCCACAGGGTGATGGGACAGATGACTGCTGTGGCATGTTTAGGTACCCATAAATACTGCTTATTTGTGACTGCAATTTTGCAACTCCCTGAAGTGATGGTACAGAGATGACCTCTATGAGCTTCTCAGCAGATGCTTAGAACTACTGCATCTTCCTTCTTTTCTTTCTATTTTGCAACTTTATTTCTCCCCATCCTTTCTTCCTTGTGGCCAGATGCTGGATACCACTCTTAGAATCCTCTTAAATGCTACTCATGCTTTTTATTTTCATGTAATGATAGCATACATGTTTAATCTTTCTCTACCACATTTTTTTTCCATTGCATGTGTCTGAATTCATGTATACATGTACTCTTGACTAGGATTCATTAAATTCTAATACTAAGTAATATGTAGTTTTAAATGTGAACACTGTTGTCTTTAAGCAGTTTAAGTGCTCACAGAAAATACCTTTAAACATTTGACCTGACATACAGTATATAAAATTGAATAATATAAAACTCAGGTATATTAGCAAAAATATGCATATTACGGGTAATTCACTTTATTTCCTTTATCTGCTAGTACCTATGTAAGATACTAGAGACATAACCCATAGGAATATACAGCTATTATGCTTTCTAAATGTAAGCAGCTGTTTAGCTAGCCACACTGTCAGTAGACCCAGAATGTGTTAAAGAACATAATACATATACACAAACATTTCATAAAAATATTTGGCCATTTAAATTTTATTTTTATTTAAGCAACAGAGATTCTGATTTTTAGATGAAAATATGTGCTTTTATTCTAACCAGCCTTATTTATATCTAATGTAGAAATATACACAACTCTGCTATAAATAGCTTTTGCTCAACATTCTTGGTAGTACTTCTAAATTGATTAGCGAGATTAACTGGAAGCTGAGTTCAGATAGCCAAATAAAAAGAGACTAATGTGAATGAAGAGCTAAAACAATGTTCATATGATTAGGACATTCATGGTTGGTTTGCGCATACTTACAAAGAAACTCCTCTCTGTTTCCTTTATTGTCTTAGGCTGTGTGAGTTATAACTAGATACCTTTAAAAGGAATTTATGAATTACATTATAACTTTCTTTTAACAACATGCAAAATTAAACATAATAGGAAAATCAAGACTTGTTTATTTTTAAATCAGAAATGGCAATTTACTGTTAATATTATACTCTTAATAATGAATTTGATTTTCTCAAATTGATGAGGAAATTGCTGATTATGTGAGGTTTCCATATTTAGTAAAACTGAATATTAATATAGTAAAATGATGAATTGCTAATATGGGACATTGAGTGTGCAATCAACTATAAAATATCCTTCCTATAAAAGACAAGAATTTATAGCGATAATTTTTGAACTCTATTACATTCCTAATACCATCAATTGCAAAGGCATGGGAAATTAAATAGCACTTCACAGTGGGCAATGATTATTTTAAACATGCTTATTTCATTGTTTTGGGAAAATAATTGAACTATGCAATCATTACCAACATTTTATTTTAAAATATATGTCAGCAAGATATTAGACAAGAAAAGTTAAGACAGTTTATATTCATAAAAAATCTGCTGAAAATATTAATTAATTCAACATTAAAGAATCATTTCTGCTTTTTGTAACACCCAAATACGCAGGAGTTACATTAATTTTAGCTCCATACTGACAAAAATGTTTGTGATTTTAGTTTTTGACATTGAACAGACTATCAGTGTTCAATCAAATAATGTTTATATTAGAAGCATACTTATAATAAACAAAGGCTTTGTAAGATGGAAGCTAAGAAACTGTTATACTTAGAATTAACTAATTACCTATTATGTGAAAGAGTTAACAAGTCATAGAGTAGCAAATCTTCAAAAATGTGCAGGAACACAAAATGTATATAACAAGCCTGGGGTTGTAATCACATTTTGAGATAACATAAGTAAAAGGTCAAACTTGTCAAATCACTGGGTTCAACTTGGATTGGTTTCATTACTGTCTGTTTTTTAGGGAATCAGATCATCGTAGAGTTTGCCAGCTCACAGTGGTCTTCTGGAGGTGTGTAAATTTTGGAAATTAAAAAAATAGAGAGGCTAGAGATATAAAAGCCTTGACACTGTATCAGACTAGAAATTAGTGTCTATGTACTTATATAACATCTCTGGTGAGAGGAACAAAATAGCAATGTCTGAAAAGAATGTCACCTAATGATCCTAGGTGTAGAAGGCTTCCAAGGAAAGTGTTTATGTTAAAATGTCAAGCAACCATATGAAAATGCCTGGCTATGAGTATCACAGTCCTTAACATCAACTCATGTAGATTGATTATTAAATAAAATGTGTCAAGTCTGAATGCATGAAACTGTCTACTGCATGAAATCTTTCAGAGAAGACTCTGTCTATTGTCGAGCTTGAAAAATACTATTATATTGCTTTAAGTCAGTATACAGATACAATGTCTCATTATGATCCCTTAAAATATTATTTGCTTTACCCAAATGTCTATAGCTACATCCAGTAGTATAATTTTCAGAAGATGTCATGCATTTCCCTTTAAAATAAAGGAAAAAAGTCATCAGAGAAATATATGTCATAGCTCATAAATAGTATTTTCAATACTTGTGACTCTATAATCCACTAATAATTTCTCTTAAGAGTTTATAATTACCATTTCTGTCATATCATACCATTGTTATCATATCTACTTGGGTCCTAATTCTAGTTTTATAAATAAAACTAACTCAGTAACATTTCTTTCTTTCCACATTACATTCTGCTTTATATTAAGGGTATTCTTTAAAAGTGATTCATTTTATCACTCAAAATTATAATATTATTTTTTCATTTAAGCTGACTAGTCCCAAGAGTGTTCTCCTCTTCTACTTTGCTGGCTTTCTCAAATTTCATAATAAATCACTTATTTGATATATTCCATTCTCACATACTCAAGTAACATGGGAGCAGATGTTGATACTAAATCAAACTTTTCTTAACAAGCTTATCAAGTTCAGGTTTCTTTGACCTGTCTACTCACATTTTCTTTTACAGGTGTTTTTGGTAAGTATTGGCAAGTTTCATTTTAACTCTCTTCTGTTGACTTTCATGAACTGTGAACACTTTTCTCATATGCATTCTACTATTTGTCTTTTATTTTATTTTTTGTTTATTTTCAGACAAAAGTGGTATCACTAAAGGAATTCTTCACTAATAAATAAAACTAATAGCTCTACTCAAATGTCAACCCCCAAATTTTCACTATACACTGAGATACACTATATCTCAGTCTATGAAAATAATGCTACCTACTGTGACTTATACAGTTTATTTTTATATATGAGCTGCTGTCAAAATGAATTAATTAAACTTGTAATGATGCAATCTATAAAGAAACAGCATTGCTTTCTACAGATATAAAAGTTATGTTTTCTATGGCCACAAGACTAGTTTCTGATGAGATATTTGTTTCAATTTCCTTATTTTTAAAAATTCAGAGGAACAAGGGACTGAATTCAGTTAAGCCATTTTGGAAAGGATAACTGGGGAAGGACAAAGGTATAATGGAAAGGAATATAAAAAGAGACAGATATAATTGAAGTCTGTTGGAAGGGTAGAAGTAAAACCAAATACATAAGAAATGTCTTTAAATATATACAAACATAAAGTTATCTAAATAAAATTGAAAAGTAATGAGAATACAGAGATCTAACTGGACATATACTGTCACCATACAAAGCCTCTAGTACTGGCATCGGGTTACATCTAATTTAGTTTTTAGCAAAAGAGGCTCCATGAATCCCCAAACAAGTCATGCTGTACCCAAGAAAATAGGTCTCTCTCCATAAACAAACTCACAGGAAGGCCATATTGCAGAAGACAATAGCAGTATGTCTTAGAGAATTTAAGCTGGTGCATACGTAGGACCTTCATCCTTTGTTCCAGTTTCTTTGACACAGGAAAGTACTCTAAATGTTATGAAAAGAGAAATGTAGACACCAAACCAGCAAAAAATCTTGCAATCTACAATAGTGTCATGCCTGAAAAATATGATAGAGAAGTGACAGCAAGAAGCCTATGGAATACCTAATCAGTAACCAGTAGGATGTGAGGCCAACAGTGAAGATGAAACCCATACTTGACACTGCTCAAGTGAGCAAGCACCAAAGACTACATAGCTCAGGGTCCTATGAGAAAATAAAGTGAAAATATAATGATAAAATTGTTCTTAATTATGTTGTACTTTACTCTTACATTAGTGCCTAGCTCAGCTATAACCAGAGAAGCTCCTCCTACTACTGATGAGAACGAATACAGTGACCAATAGCCAGTCATATGATACCTTGAACACAGCTCTAAATGTGTTATCTCTATCAAATATTTTTCTCTCAGATCTCAGAAAACCACATGGAAGAGGAAGAGGAAATAACATAAGAGCCAGAGGGAATGAAGGACCAAATAAGAACAAAACTCTCTAAATTAACAAGAGTTAAGTTCTCATGACTTCAATGAGGCTAAAGCATCATGCACAGATATATACCAGATGCCCTCCATATATGTTATGACATCCAATTTAATGACTTCATAGAATTTCTGAATGCAAACTGGTGGTTCTATAATTCTCGTGTTTTAGCTTAGATCTTTTTCTTCAATTGCTTTGTAATGCCCAACTTTCTATGTGATAGTTTTTGTTTTATTTTACAGTTACTTATTTTGTTATATTTAATATTATTTCTTTGAATCATGCTCTTTTCTAAGGAGGGGAAGAAAAGGAGAATATCTGGAGGGGAGTGAAGCTTGGGATATATGGGAATAGATGAGAGTGTTAAAAAATAGTCAGAGCATAGAATATGAGGAAATAATGTATTTTCAAATAAAGATAATATAAATGAAAACATTGTGTGGAAATGTCATTTATTCACAATAGAGAAATCCATGTGTTCTTATTTTTTTATAGACCTTCTATTTAAAAATTGCAATCCCAATATGAGAAATTTGAAAAGAGCAATATTTGAGCCACTTTGCTTCTAATTTTTCTATAATCACTTCATTCATGTGTAAAATAAAATAATTTTGCTTGATGAATGTATCTCTTCTATCTTTTTAAGTTAGAAACAAAAAAGTAGATTATGTACTTGTGAAATTTTTCAAGGCAATTGATACAAGGTAAAGTATCCTCCAAAATGTACTTACTTGTTTTACTTAAGTGCAAATAAATAACATATTCACCTTCTTTACCATGAGATAAACATAGAGAATCAAAAGTGGCCCAAATACTTCACTGCCTGAGAGAGTACATTAGTCTCTCAAGAATTAGAAAGCACATAATATCCTAGGAGCCACGGAATCTATCTTAAAAAAAAAAAAAAAAAAAAAAATCTATGAAGCCTGCCTCGTAATGCAGGTAGGCCAGGCCAATTTCATGATGACTCACAGAGCACAAAACAAATTAAAGAGAAAGCTTCATCTTTCTATCTGCTTTTATGTGGACTATCATCTGAATATGTGACCTAGAATTATTGTCAATCAACCTAACTCAGTGTTCATATTAAGAAAATCACTCACAGGCCTGCTCAGCGACACAGTATTAGCTGTTTATGGATATAGTCAAGTGAAAGCTAAGATTAGCCATAGCTTTAGAATAAAATGCACTTATCTTTACTTCTTCAATTTGTTTACTGCATCACATTTTACATAATTAATTTTACAAGTAAAATAAAGTATTCTAAGCCAAATTTGAGTAAATATTATCCTCTCATTTGAAATTCAATTTGTGTCATTTTCCTGCTTCATTTTAGGATAATGTTAAAATTCTAATACAAAAATTTACAGACAAAAGCCATCCAAGCAAAGCAAAAATTGTTGGTAAAGTTTTGTTATGTTCAGAGAAGTGCTTTTTAGCTGAGGACCATATATTATATTACATAGCAGTGTGTTATATTAGACAGTGAATGGATTTGTGTCCAACTTAACACTTGAAGAACTTTGCATTTTGATATAATATAGTTCTTAAAAGAGTAATAGGCAATTTTTACAACTCTAATACATGAATATAAATGTAAATCATAGCAATAATTTTTTTAATTACTTTTAGTCCATTTATTCCTCCTTGAATGTCCAAGAGTTAGTGCTGTTTTCAATTAATTTCACATAAAGTGGTAAGGTGAATGAGGAAGTAAGCTGTTGGAAAACATGATGTTTGGTTTCTATGTTGCTAGTGGCATGGCCAACTCCCTGCATAACTGGCCACATTTATAATTTAAAGGTCTTCCCAAAGCCAAACAAATACATGTACCCCAAATACCCCACATAAATTACATCTTTAGCATGCATCATTGGCAGGTTCTAAGGCTCAAGGAAATAAACTACTTAATAATTATGTAATCCAAGACATTAGATTACGTATCTGATCAAAAACCAATTTTATTTTGAATTATACAAAATTTTAAAATGCAATATCCACTGCATAGTAGCCTCTTGTCTTCTCAGCCTGTGAGTAATGATCCTTTTTTTGGCATGAAATTACCAAATTTCTGTCTCAGTATCACTGCATAGTAGCTTCTTCTCTTTCTTATTTTTTGCTCATTCAATAGTTTTTCTCATTTTTAATTCTCTAAAGTTGTAGTTCTCAGCCTGTGAGTAATGACCCTTTTTTGGCATGAAATTACCCTTTCACAGAGGTGGATATCCTGCACATTGGATATTTATATTACAAACTATAGTTACAACTACAAATTATTGTCACTAGGTTACACATATTAAACGGGAAGCAAAACTTTTTCTAGTGAAGTTTACAACAACATAAGGAACAGTACAGAATGCTCACAGGATTAGAAGGATTGAGAACCGCTAATCTAAGGGAAATGTAGGTATTAATTTAAACTCCTTTTCAGCTTTGGTTTTCCTCTCGCCAGTGCATATCCCAACACAATAAATAGTGTAAAAATATAGTAAAATAAAAAGAAGTATTAAAATAATAGAAAAGAATTAATTAAAACGATTTTAAAAATAATTTCATGTGTTTATTGAAAAGAGATTTTTAAGTATACTCACCACAGTTCCTTCTCTCCTCTTCCCAGTCATTCCTCTCACCCCATCCCCACATCCACGCCACAGAGACTCTCAGGTTGATTCAATGAGGTCTGGCATATCCAGTTGATGTAGGACCGCCCTCCAAGTATTGACGCTTATGCAAAGTGTTGCTTTGTAGCAAATGGGCTCCAAGACATCAGTATTCATGCACTAGAAATAAATTCTGGCCCCACAGCCAGAGGCTACACAAACTGCCCGCTCCATTCAACAATCATTCGCATTCAGAGGGCCTAATTCACTTGCATTCAGGTTCCCCAGTTTCAGTTCAAATTCAGTGAGCTCCCAAAAGCTAGGATCAAGTGTCTATGTGGGTTTCCTCGTCATGACCTTTTCATTTATATAATCCCTCCTGCCTCTATTTGGCTTGACTGGATGCTCAATCCAGTGCTTAGCTGTGGATCTCTGTATCTGCTTAAATCGGCTGCAGGATAAGATCCTATAATGCCAATTAGCATGGCCATCAATTTGATTATAAGAAAAGGCCAGTTTAAACACCCTCTCCAATATTGCTTGGAGTCTTGGGTCAGTTTTGTGGGTTCTTGGGTATGTTCCTAGCGCAAGGTTTCTCTATAACCCCACAATGGCTCTCTCTGTCAAGTCTTCTATTTCATTGTTCTCTCTCTGTGTTCCTCCCCCCAAAATCCATCCCATTTGCTAATGTTCTCTTCCCACTACCGTTTGCCCCTTCTCTTCTATGGTCTCGATTTACTCAGGAGAAATTATTTATTTCCCCTTCCCAGAGGGATCTACCAATGTCTCTTTTTTCTATTTGTTAACTAGCTGCTCAGGGCTTGTGGACCATATCCTCATTATCCTTTGCTTTATATTTAAAGTCTACTTATGAGTGAGTAAATACCATGCCTGCATCTGTGTTACCTCACTAAGGATAATATTTTCTAGTTTCATCCATTTGCCTACAAATTTTAGGATATCTTTACTTGTTCTTCTGATGAATAGTAGTGTATATTATTAGTTATTCTTAAACATTTTCAACTCTTTACATAATTTTTATTTATCTAATTTTTCTGTCCAATATATCCCATATTCTCTCAGCTCCTCAAACTTGTGACTTTTCTTTAATTATATATGTGTCTATCCATTTATCTGTGTACTCACATATATATATATATATATATATAACCACTCATATATATGTAAATATATATATATATAACCACTCATATATGTATGTATGTATATACCTAAGCAGCATGATGAGTTCTTTAAGTGTTATAATTATTTTTCTTGGATTAAACTTGGTCTCATAGTCTCATATACATAAATAGCAGATATTTCATATTTGAAAATGACTCAAAACCTATCATTTAATAGTTCTTAATTGTAGGTCTTTTTCTAGGAGCAGATCTTTATATCTCCACTGTTAAAATTCCATGTTAACTATTATTGCCATTGTGTCAGACTTGTTTAGGTAATCATATTTTTAAATTGTTAACTGTATAGCTTCCATGGTCTAAATAGGAAAAAATCCTATTTTTATTATAGATAGTTCTTGCTTTTACAGTCCTACTCATTCTATGACGCTTCCTAGCTCTTAGTATAGGATTTGTGTTTTAGGTATATCAATTGAGCTTGTGAAATGCATAGTCACTTTGTATTGATTAATTATGGCTTTCTGTAAAACTCTATGCCTAATTTCAAATAAACTTCTTAATTCAAGGATGGGTTCTACACTCATCTGTGGCTATAAACACTTGGAACATAGAAAATACACTGATTTAGACAAGTGAAATTTTACTAAGTTTGCTTCTAAGATCTACGACCTCACTAGTCTTGGGTAGTTGGCTACATATCCAGTTCCAGTCATCATTTCATTCCTGTTAGGTTGATCGTAAATCTGGTTCTGAGTTTTCTATTAGCCCACAAGACACAAGTGACACTTTTGCACCCTTGTGGATATATTTCCATGTAGGTAACTTACATCACTCATACACTTTACAACTGAGTATAAACACTCATTGTTTTGCTCTTTGATCAACATGCATAGTAATTGTGATACGATGTGGGTTTGTCCTTGGGGAAAATCATCTGTTTCATTTCTAATTTGATTCTTCAACATTGTGATCAAAATGAAGTGCTTCTTCAATAACACGGTCTTAGGTACAAGTCTAGGACTTGTTGAAGGGCAACAGGAAGAGCCTCTATTGATTTCCTGGTCTCTTAAACTTAATTGACTAAAATGCCTTCCACTGGTAATGAATGTCTTCCAAGCATTTTTTGGCGTGTCTCTGTGAGATATTTTATGGTTCATGGTGAGAACATTATAACCCCAAAGCACATGCATGTTCTTATGCAAACACACACATGCACATGCACACACACAGTAACATAGTAACTATTGAAATTTTTCCCTATTGCTATTGAAAACATCTTTAGTTCTATTTTTCCATATTCATGTCATTTCTTTGTGACGTCTGCATTGCTCTTCTTCCAGGATCCAGGTAAAAATATAACAGAATTTTCACATTTTTCATAGCCCCTGTATCCTACTATCCTTATTAGAAATCTTTCCCTAACAACTATAATCTCTCTCTTTCCACTTTCTTCATTTTTTTTTCAGTTACTCCAGGCTATCTTTTTACATGTGTAAGTTGGGACTTGTGATCAATTCGTAAAAGAAAGAATGTTGAATTTCATTAATAGTTTTAGGAAACTGAAATATAACCATACTTAAATGATACTCTACCAGTATCATCAGTACAGCCTAATAATAATATATATATATATATAATATTAATTATATATATATATTTATAGTGCAGGTAAAGTTCTGAAATGTCAAGAGGAAGAATACAAAATAAAGAAGGAAATATAAAATCCTATTAAGAAGAATGAGACAAATTTAATTTTTTACATTAAATTATTATTTTTACATGTTTCAAATGTTTATATTAGACCAATTTTAGAAAAAAAAAACCCAGTCCCCCACAAATTAAAAATTATATATAACTTTTAACCTCTTTTTCAGGAACATACTTATTGAAGAACAGTCATACTTAATCATTTAAATGTATTTTATAGTCCATGTTGTGATTAGTTTGTAGGACCGTGTTGTGAATGTGAGGTGAAGGTGTGATGAATTTGTCAACGCTGTGGATCATTTTTTATGATGTTGCAAAAATAAGGTTGTTACTATAAGGTTTCTGGGTCCCGGGCAGCCAGAGGTCCAGACCCACAGACCTGCAGTCCCAGATCCCTTAGCCACCCGCTGCTGCTTTGGTCCCCAAAATGACTCAGACACTTGATGCTGTTTGGTCTATGGCTCAGGCACATTGCTAGCTAGCTCTTACATCTTAAATCAACCATTTTCACTAACCTGTCTGCCATGTGGTCCATATTTCTTCTTTTGGCACTTGCTTTATCTGTCTCTGACTCTGCTCTTCTCCTTCCTAGGCTCTGATTTCCCCTTCTATTTTTTCTATGGTGCCTGTCATGGGCCAAAACAGCTCCTTTATGTAAAGATTGATATTCACAGCATAGAAAAAGGCATCCCCACATCATAAAGTATATTCTTTTATGTTGTATTTGTTTAACCCTGTGAGCTGTGTTATTTTGCTTGTCTAAAACACCTGATTGGTCTAATAAAGAGCAGAATAGTACATAGTAAGGCATAGGAAGGCATAGGCAAGACTGTAAGAAAGACTACATAGAGAAATATTGGAAGAGAAGATTGGAGAGAAACAAAATGAGAATCAGAGGACAACTCCAGGAACAACCATCCAGCTTCACAGCAAGCCACAGAGTAAGAAGGAAAAGGTGTATGGAAAGGTAAAAGCCCAGAGGCAAAGGAAATTTTAAGTTAAGAAATGAAGGCTTGAAGCAATCTAAAAGAAGACCAGATATTTATAATTAAAATTAAGATTGTGGATTTGCTGGGTTGTGAGTACCAAAAATTCAAATGACTAAAGAAAACAAAACAAAAAACCAACCAAACATAAATCATCAACAGCAGGAGTGAGGACTGACAAGCAGACATTTTGTCCCTAGTTTATATATAACAGACAATATTTACTTACAGAATACAGATGTGGGAATGCCTTTCTGTATGCTGTGAATCTCAATCTTTAAACAAAGGAGCTGTTTTGTCCCATGACAGGCACCATAGAAAAAAATAGGAGGAGAAATCAGAGTATAGGTAGGAGAAGCAGGGCTGAGTCAGACAGACAAAGCCAGATGCCCAAGGAGCAACATGTAAGGAACACAGGTGAGCCATGGGCCACGTGGCCCACAGATTAATAGAAATGGTTGATTTAAGATGTAAGAGCTAGTTAGTAATGTGCCTGAGCCATAGGCCAAACAGCATGAAGTTAATATAAGCGCCTGAGTTATTATCTGGAGGTCTGAGCGGTGGTGACTAAGGGGTCTGGCGCGGCAGGGTCTGGGCCTCTGGCCACCCAGGACCAAGAAACCCCACTGCTACAGAATACTTTTGGTCATGATTTTTTATTTTGACTTTTTCCTTGGTTCCATAAAAATTAAGTCAACTATCCAAAGAAAAATATATGTTGTGTACCTAGATAAATTTACTTCTAAAGAAATTTTGTTTAGTGTTTTTAAGTAATAATATTAAGATTTTCACTTAAGTTAATGGGAACTTCAAATATTTGATTGTTAAAATAAGTAGCTTGTAGTTATTTACACCAAAATTATACATCATTGTTTCCCATTCCTTTAAACGTGGTTAATATGTAACACATTTTGGATATTTGTACTTAGGTAGTAAAAATATTTATCATTCCTTACAAAACATAAGCTTATAAAATTACAGTATTATAGTATTAACATAATTCAATTCAATGTTAGAAATAGTAATTGGAAGATTCCCTTAGAATACGTTATCATTTTTAATACTGAAACTAAATGTTAGACAATAACTGATAATTACTTTACAATTATTTTAGTTCTTCCAGATAAAGTTTTCTAGACAATACTGTTTTTATCGTAAGTAGAGTTTTATTTTTATTTTGTCAGTGTCAAGAAGAACATAACTAAGCCTTTTGAAAAGCCCACAAGTACAACACTGGCACAGCTGTTGTTTCAAGAGGAGAAACAAATACTTAAACAAGTAGAAACCACTGATGGGAAATTTGCACATTTTTACAATGTACAAATGTAAAGAAAGAATACAGTTACAATATACAAATATTTGCAGAGAATATCAAGATATAATTCATGAGAGAAAAGTAAGCTATTTAATTTTGATGGAAGCATAGTAAGGTCCTGGACTTTATAATAATGTAAATGGGAGCATAAATGTTTCATCTGTTTCTGGTTGTAGCTGTGATATGACCAGATGACTAATTTTCAACCCTCTGTGATTTTCTACTATGGTGGGTACTAGAGTAAATCCATTTTCCATTTGTTTTCATTTTTCAGGGTATTTTATGACATTGACATAAAAGAAACTAAAATTTTCTGTCTGTTTATTCATAAAGAATGAGTAACAATGGTTTTGAATTTATATGCATCATGTAATCTCACTCTCCCTATTGACCCATAAAGATATGGGTCCCAACAATGTCAGTGTCAAATGATCACTTCAGAGTGGTCTCCTAAGAACGTATGTAAACACAGAGATTTACATTTTGATATATAACAATAGCAAAATTACAGTCAGGTTGTTGCAAGGGAAATAAATTTATGCTTGGATTCACCACAATGCAATAATCTATATTAAAGAGTCACAGCATTAGGGAGACTAAGAATAACTTCTCTAAGGAATATAGGAAAAGGATTCCCATTCTGAGCTTGGCTTCTCTTTATGTGCTACTTCCAGTCCAGGAGGAAAGTTATGTAATGCCATGACATAACAAAAAATAAATAAAGTTAGAACTATGTCAGCCAAAATTAATGAAGTGAACAATACTGTGACAACAGAAAATAAATTAGATGGAGAAGTTGCTAGAGTACACAATAAGTGATTTCTGTAATCATTTTGTCACTTCGATATCTGATGCTTGGTGGAAAATGCTGAAATAGGCATACACTAGGCTTATTAGGTAAATACAGAAGATGAAGTGCTAACCCTGAAAGTATTACTATTAGTAAGTTATTGCACTTGTAGTATACCTATTGTGGTTGAGCACACATAAAAATACCATAACAACAAGGAGCATAATTTTTAGATTGCTTGGTTTGGTTCTGAGTATTAGAAAACATGATTTCAAAATGATTTAAATTGGGGAACCTAACATGCTACATTACTAAACCCTAATCACTACCTATACTCTAAATATCTGTCTTTATATGTACAGACAAATGTAGTCTTCATACAATACAAAGAAAGTCTGTCTTTGTGACTGAGACTGCAGTAGCAAACCACAGCCATTCCACCAACATACACACAGCCAGTACAAATATACACATCTACTACCCAGCTTCCACAATAAAGGCTCAGGAATTAGAGTGGAAATGGAAAAAAAAAGATGAAAAGTGCAGAAATAGAAGGAATGTGTGACAGTGTTTCCTAGGAATGCTATAGTCTCTGTCAATATGTTTCACCAACTTAACTACCTCAAAAGGAAGCTAAACAGCAGCAGCAGACATTCTGTGGGTACATAAAGGAGCCCAAGGAGTCTTGACACTACAGAAATTCACAGGTATCTAAAGTTGCTCAGAGTAGGATGAACTTTTTTTTTTTCCCAAGAGAATAGAAAATCCATTAAGTATCCAGTATCAAACGGTCTTTTCAGAAAACATACACTCAGGATCATTATACAGAATGGGCAAGTTGTACATTTTTATTTAGGAAAACACACACACACATACACACACATACGCTAACACACACACAAATACACACACATACATATACACATATACACACACACGTACACACTCATTAAAGATTGATAGGGCACAGCATACAGAAAGATATTCCCACATCAGTTCATCTCTCAATGCACTGTTCAGTTCAACCATCTTTATCTGGAGTTATAACATATGATAACAAATCCATTGCTTCAGATCTTTATAGATGTATTATAACAAGAAATACTAAAATATAATTTGTATAGTTATATACATGTATTTACATATATCCCTTTTAAGTGCCATTTTAAAAATATATATATTTGTGCTAGCTATTAAAAATATATATAAATATATAAAATATAAATAAAATATATTCAAATATAAATATGCTTAATATATAATAATAAATAAACAAGTATATATTTAAATATAAATAAAATATACATTTAAACAAATATATATTTGCACTAGCTATTAAAAATATTCCTAAATACATTAAAACATTTAAAAATATACATACATTTATAACTTAGATACAGTTAATTGTTATTATTTTATTGTTCTTATTCTGATTTACATTAAATTTATATATATGATCCAAATCATAAAATTTGTTACCGGAAAAGTGTATCTAATCAATGTTGCTAGTCAATTTTAGAATGGGCACAAATAAGATTCCACTTGAAGAATTTTAATTTAAAAAAATTCCTTAATTATTTTTGTCTTTAAATAATTTTTATTTTCTGTTAAAATTAAAAGTCTATACTGGTAAGTTTAACATAGAGAAATCTTATAATAGTGTTAAAGAATCATTTTACGTTGAATTTTTAAAGTTTAATTGAATGATGAGTATAGGTTTTTGAAGTACCACTTTAAGCAATACAGTCATAAAGTATTATAATTTGAAACTACAATAAAGTTTTCAAAAATATCCTTTATTTGTAAACTTATTTTACATATTTGACCTTCATACCAGATTTGACAAGATTCTTTCTGGACTTATTCATAATTTATCTTCAGTTTCAAGTTGATTTATTTTCAATACATTGCAAACCCACTTTGCTATTGTACAGGGTCAAAGTTGAATTGTTTTTTGTTTACCAACCAAAGAACTGCTGAATCCTCATTTTCATCTCTTATATGTATTGATCGCTGCATTGACTTTTCTGTTTCTCCCTTCAGACAACATGACAACATTAGTGATATATTTAGTTTATATTTTATTTTACTTCTCAATACTCCCTTTGAATTGGTCTTTGAAATATAGCAATTGCATGAGATTAAAACAAGCATTTGAAACTTTTCCATATCCTTCTGTTCTTGTTATCTTAAATTGAATGTACTATGGCTTGCTTTCTAAATAAATCATAAGGCCCCAAATACAAATTATTCTTTTAAGTCACAATGTAAAATAGTGATCACAATTAGAAACCTATGTCTTAAAATTGAGGCATTGAACAGGTGTTGTTTCCCATTCAATGCTAGTAGAATCTCGAAGATGACATAAATTTTAAAGTAAGCCTTGTCTACAAACTGAAACTCAATTTTCCAAAACAACAGCAACAAAAAGAATGTATTACCTGGACCTTTTTGAAGCTTAGAATATTTTAATTAAAATTTAACTTTCAATATTTTCTCTTATCCAAATATCAAAATTTCACACAAATCAAAATTTAATAGATCATTTATAAATGATAATAAATAAGTAATATATGTTTTTTTTTCCTGAGTAACATTTAGGTATATGCCGTATCCAGAAAATGAGTATGATATAATTTAATAACATTTAGTATTTTTATATCTTACAATAATTATTGCTTTTACAGCATGAACATTCTAAACTGTGACATGTGCAAATAATTGCTGTTTTTATAATCTGGCCTATGTGAAGTGCCAGTTAAAAATTAATGTGTTTACAACAAAAATATATCATACAATGACTTATCTGTAACTATAAAATTCTGTCAAACAGATAAAACTATTCAAAACTAGAATTATTTGAGACATATGTTTATACTAAATATTTTTAGAATTGAATAACTATACTTATTACTTCTTAATATCAGTTATTACTCTTCTATTTAATTCTTTGTTTTAATAGTACTGTAAATATTTTAGATTATATTTTAGTATGTTCCTTCTAGTTGTTTCCGTATTTGGAAAGCCACTATCATGTTGTATCTTAAAGATTAGGTAAAGCTAATAGATCTATTGCACCAGTTTTAAGATTATTTTTATAGTAATTCATGTAATCAAACTTTTATTAATTTGAGTGCATTTGAAAAATGCATATGAAAATGATAACTTTCAGTCTATGAGATACCTGAGCTAGCAAATGTACTTAGTATTAGTACTAATAATTAGTTAAACTGCCAAACTTATTTGATTAGAGAAAAGATCCATCTCTTGAAATTTGTTCTCTGATTTCCATTGATACTCCATAGCATCTGTGTATCCTGACAACACAATAAATATGTATATATTTAAAAATAATATTGCTGAGATAAATTATTTTTATATTATTTTAGTATAAGCTTAGTATTAGATAACATATTAAGTACTGAGGTCCAATACAACATGAATGAGGTGAGCAAAAGGCAAAGAATTTGGCTAAGATGATTTGCTAAATTAATAAGTAATCAATTTTTACTCAGCCCAATTTCCCCTCCCACGTATCTTTCCCAAATCTCCCCTCTTCTCCACTCATCCTTTACCATCTTTTCTCTTCAGAAAAGGGAAAACCTCTCATGTATGTCATAGCACACCAATTTCAGTAACGCTAGACTTCCCCTCTCTTATTAAGGTAGGAGAAAATAGTCCCCGTGTCTTCCCTACCACCAAAGAAAAAGAGATAATGAGTAAATGATAAACCCAGACCCCACTGTTAGGAATCCCACAAGAAGACCAAGACACACAACAGTAACATATGCGATAAGGACCTAAGTCAGTACCACGCAAGCTCTAAGTGGCTAGTCAGTCACTGTGAGTTCCTACAGGTCCATGTAAATTAATTCTATGAGTATTCTTGTGATGTCCTTACTCCATCTGACCCTCATAATACTTTTTCCTCTCTTTCCCATGATTCTCCAGGCTCCACCTAACACTTAGCTGTGGGTCTCTGCATTAGTCTCTTACAGTTGCTGGGATAAATCTTTCTGCTGATAATACAGCTGAATAATTCAGGCAATGATATGCAGGAATAACAGAATATCATTAGAAATCATATCATTGACTTTTTAGCTGTTTATTCTAACCTAGTTCACGTGGCTGTCCAGGCTTTGCCCTACAGGTAGTGCCAGAGCTAGTCTCCAGTTCAAAGTATGGGTCTCAGGCTTGACCCTTCACTAACTGGCCACTTCCATAGTTTCCCTGCCATGTTTATCCTAGCACATCTTGTACGTAGTGAAATTGGTAGGTAAGTTTATATGGCAAAGTTAGAGTCCCTCTACTAGAAGTCTTACCTGGTTACAGGAGATGGACAGTTCAAGATCCATACTAAAAAAGAAAACTGGAAATAGGGACATCTACAACTAAAATGGTATTTTTCAGTTAATCCTGTATGACTTTCTAATATCTAGCAATATGATCATCTAATAAATCAATATTGCTTAAATATAATTCTCTATTTATTTTGTTTGTTCTGTGACGTTTTCCTGAGAGCAAATTAGTATATAATTTGCTGAACTTCATCATCATAACTCTTACCTCTTTTTCTAGTTATTCCTCTTATATTCTTAATAGCTGTACTTTTATTTTAGATTGGATGTTCTTACTTTCCTGTATATTTGACATATGACAGAAGACACTTGATAGTTAAGTTATTGTCCAGATCATTTCTCATATTTAGCCTCATGACATATAATTGACCTACAGAGAATATAATTTAACTTTAGTAAGTAATTTTCATTTCTATTACCATTACTTAAGGATCCCTTATCCTTACTATCAGGTCACATTCTTAAATGATGCTTTTATGCTTATTTATGTTATTTTGTTTGATAATGGCCATTCTTACAATAATAAGTTAGAATCTCAATGTGGCTGTAATTTACTTTTACCTAATGGCTAAAGATAGTACAAAATCTCTATGGGTTCTTTTTTAGTTCTTGTTGGTTCATTGGGCATTTTTGTCATTATCTGAATTGTCCATTCTTTATTAAGAGAAGAGTTCTAGTTTTACAATATCTGTGCCAAATCCTTGCATTACTATATAAAAAGAATCATTTTCCTTAAAGAAAGGGGTTTGGTAGTATCTAGAGAAGTCCTGAAATCAATGTATTTTAACAAAAAAAAATAAATAAATAAATAAAAAGCGGGTGTTCAGGTATAAAATTTAGCCTCTACCATATAAATCAGCAGGATTCAGTACATAAGAGTGCTCCATAAATATCAACCGTATTTGTCACCAGTAATACATGGTAAAAAGAATTAAAGTATCCTGTAATAGAAATGAGGATTAATAGGATATGTATAACTAAATATTCAAGAATTTGAGAACATTGAAGAACAAATGCTCTGGGATGAATGGTTGAAAAACCCTAAAAAAAGCTTTCCCTGTGACTCCCAGAGTAAACAGACTATTATGTTACTCTTTTCTTTACACTGGAGACAAATTATATACATATACATATATATGCACATATATATGACACAGTATATGATATATTAGTATATAAAATTTTATGTTAAAACAGTGAAATATTTAATGTGCAATTGTGATCAGTGAACAATCAATAAATATCAGGTCACAAAGTTTATACTTAATTTGAAATTATATATATATATATATATAAATTTCATTTACACAACTAGTCAAGAAAATGTAGAATTTCACACTTGATACATTTTCTCTGAAAGTAGATTCGAGATTTAGTCAAAATTAGTCTCTTGTGTTTCTGAAGAATGTATAGAGATAGATTTGTGAAACCATCATATTTTGAACAAATTATGAATCAATTAGTCTTGTTTTGTCTCTGAATAATATGTATTTTCAGAGAGTTACATTTTAAATGTTTCTAAGTTGCTTTAATGTTGCAATTCTATAGCTTGTATTTTAGCAACAAGGTTTAGTGATTATATATATGTATTATATACATATATATATATATATATATAATTGTGTGTGTTTATAGATATTGACAAATGCTGTATGCCTTTTGCATTAAATACCTCACTTTTCCTTCTTGCATCTACACCTTATTAAACTTTATTTTTAAGCAATATTAAAATATTTTCGTGTACTTCTACAATGTATCCTTGACACAGTGGAGTTAAGGGAGAACAATTGCAGAATGATTTGTTTTGGCTTTGTGTGTTTCTGTGTGTATATGTGACAGACAGCTACACCCATTCCCACTTCAATATGCCATCCTCTTTTGATTATGTACCTATTATGAAATAGAAGAAAAAGTCGTTATATGCATTGGACACTAGGTATTTAACATATCTCATAGTATTTTTAGAAGATAATGAAACATTGAATGCCTAGCCACATACATTCGAGTCTAGAAATGATAAAAGAGATATGGTAAATAATATCAGCCATAATAGATGCTTACTTGGGAGAATCTTTGAATGTTTGGTTGAACCAGCATTATTATGATGACAGGATTCAAAGGAATCTGTGTGTACGTGCCCTCTAATAGTAAATGAATTGGAGAGAAACCAAAAAAAAAAAAAAAAAAAAAGTAAAGCAGGATTTTTTTTTTAAATAATGTAACTCCAAAAGAAGAAATATCCTGAGCAAGGAGAAAGTGTATCAAATCAACCATACCCTCTCACAGTGCTATTTGAGCTCTTCTGTCACCTGTCATAGGCTGTTTGTCAAGGTCTTTTTGAACATGCTCCATTGAATGTTGTTCCATATACAACTTTATGCCTCACATGTCCAACATAAATATATACATAAAGCAGTATGTGTTTATTATTTTAATAAACCATAGGTTAATTATTCTTAGAAACTGGAAGCCTCCTCTTCTCAGATAATTTTTAATAAGTTAATTTGTAAGGCTTTGAATTTGACCATCTAGAATTCATGTTCCACCCTATTAACTTGTCTAAAGTGCATGAATATTGAGTTGAAGAAGCCAATTATGTTAATGTGGTTTTAGACAATTTAGAGATTGGATGTGTTCAGTTTAGAAAGGATAGTGCAAATGCATGGGTCAAATAGGAAATTCCCATAGACTTGTTACAAATGCATAAAAAGATATATTTTATGAAAATGAAACAAAATATTGTAATAAAGCAATAAAGCAACTAGATTATGGTTTCATATACATATAAAATTATATTATATTCACCTTCATTGGCATTACCATCCAGTACCCTCATTTCTCCCATGTTGAATGTCCTTTGCTTTTTAATTAGTAAAATGACATTTTTTCAACAACAATGCTTAATAGTCATTAACTCCTCAGAATGTGATGGGGCCTCATTTGAACTTGTGTCTTATTATTTAATATTATTAAATGTTACAAGGGAGAGTGACTGTACAAAATTTCTGATAATTTAAAAAATGAAATAACATTATTAAGAATTAAGTGGTGATAGAATAAAAGAGTGAGATAGTGATGGTTGTTGGAGAATAACTAACATTGGGGATATTTTAAAAAGTCAAATTAAAAACTATTTTATAAGCTTCAGACAGAAACACACACACACACACACACACACACACACACACACACACACACACACACACACACACATACACACATACATACAGTGGGGTCTCATTGGAGTTGTCCTACATGAACATTATAGTCATTCCAAGAAAATTAGTTTGAAGAAATATTTAGTATTCCAGAATGTGTGATTCCTTCCCTATAGCTGTTAGTGGGACATTCCCCAGGAATACAAAATGTAATACAGTGTATGGCTATTGCTCTTGGTTTTCCACCACAAATTCATATATTCATATTACTGGAGACACTGTACACATTACTTGTGCAATGAAGATATCAAGTTGATCCTTACAACAAAGCTTTCTCCCTTCTGGCTATCTCTGATACTGCTAATGAGAGTTATATGGGCTGCTGAGAGTAGAAAGTTTCACACAATTATATGTAGCCTGAATTTTTCTGACCCTTCTGGACTTGTGGTCCAGAAAAATCCTGTCCATTATTGGCTCTGAACCATGTAAAATAGAATAAACATTAGAATGGCAAAATATGCCTGTGGATACATTATTAACATAACTACTACAAAGTTAAAAAATAATTTTTGATTTAATATGGGTCTGATTCAAAGGAGGTTACACATGGCTGGTTTTGCAAATCTTGCCAGGATTGCAGGGCTGTGAAGTTTACAAGTCATAGGCATAAACATAATTTATTTTACTAAATAGACATAATTTTAAACTTTCTTCTGTTTTCTTATCTATTTACCCATGGATTATTGAAGCTCTCATATCTCACCAAAGAAATTTCTTTGTGTAATATTGCTGGGTAAAACAAAATTTCAGAATTGGCCAAAGTACAAAAAGAATAAGTTACCGTGTAGTGCTAAGCCACAAACGGAGAGTCTATATTATATTTATGTCTTTAATCTCAGAGACCATTGCAGAAGAATGAGGAAGCCTAAGAAAATAAATGTCTTTTTTTATAAGACAAGATCAGTACCGTCATGAACACTGATCATCTATGATTGACTATACAAGACTCAGACAAAATTATGCCAATCTATATAATCCACATTAAAGCAGGAAGTTGGAAGAGAGTCCAGTGCTCCAAATCTCAGGTGAAAATCTATGAAACATTGACAGATTCTGAAGGAGAGAAAATTTTTTAAGGGTGTTATTTCTTTTAGGGGTATTAAACACTACTGGATGGAAAGACTGCCAAGAGCACAGAGGTTCCCAAACTGTAAATGTTTTATTGGACAAGAGATAAGGACAGTTTTATAGATATAGAAATGGGAGTTAGATTTGGGCAAAGGTATAGGAGGAAAGAAATGATCATCAATATGATAAAAATATACTATATGGCAGCTGAAGAAATTACCTAGTGCTTTAAGGCACTGAATGATCTCCCAAAGATGCAGATTTAATTCCAAGCAGAAACATGCTGGTTTACAAAGCTCATTAATTCCAGTTTTAGGAATCTGACATCTCCTCTGGCCTTCTTGGGCATGAGTTATTTCTGTATTCTAGGATATATATGCAAGCAGACAAATCTGTAGGCAAACATTTCTACACATAAAAGGAAAATAAAAATAAACTGTACACTCTTGTACTGGCTGATTTGTGTGCCAATCTGAGACAAGCTAGAGTCATCAGAGAGGAAGAATCCTCAATTGAGGAAATACCTCCTTGTAATCCAGCTATATTTTAGTTCATGGAGTGCACCTCAAGGTTACAACAAGGTTCAGAGAAAAAAAATCTGCAGCATAGTAAAATCTGACATTTTTTTTGTCAGATGAATATTCCTAGAGTATTAATAATTTTTCTATCTGAGTGTCTATAGAAAGACATTTCCATCAGAGGGAGGAAAAAACAATTCATACAGTTCTGAGCATCTTTTTCTTATCTTTTACTTAGTCCTAATCCTATAACTTTCTTTTCCATCTCATTTATTTGCTCTTCTACTCTACATGATTAGACACTCAGTTTTTACTGGAGACTCTTTGCAATACTCACAAAGGTTACAAGGCCCTTTAAAGGTCGAAAGCTCATTATTTGAGAGATGAAGAAAATCAAAGCCATTTACCATGGCAATACATAGGCAGAGACAAGGTACTTGACACTTTCCCAGCCAGTGTCATTTGTAGTTAACGGGACAAAAAACACCTAATTTATTTTCCTTTGCATGTGATTAATTGATTAGTTGTTATTTAGGATTAATAAGGAACAATCTGTTAAATGCATAATCTGGTTATAATATTGGTACAAAATATTCATTGTTAAAGTGTCAGAGCAGGTGAATTTCATGACTCTATTTTCATCTGCTAGCTGGGGAAGCTGAGGACAATTTGGTTTCCAAAGGACCTTGAATCAATAAAGTAGAACACTTCATTATTTTGTCCTTTAGTCTAATCTTTGAAAGTCCTGCTTGTAATCTATCCAAAGAGAATCTTTATCTGGCCAAATTGCCCTGGCAGTAAGCTAATTGTAGAGAATGGACTTCTAAGATTCTCACTGTTATGTCGAACAATTGCTGAACTTGTTTTACATACAAGAATAGCACAATGTAAGGAAAAGTCATCCTCCTGGCCATTCACAAATATGTGTCTGAAGATTGAGATGTAATCATGAGTTTACACATGTGGAATTATAGAAATGAACAACCATCTACAGTCAGTGAACCTGTGGTTTTACCAAGTAGGGCTTTCTATCAGAGTTCTGTCTGGTCTGTCCACCTGCTGAACATTAGTTGTCACCTGCTGCAGACTCCCACAACTTCTGGCAAAGTCATTGCTATCAGCAGCTCTCTACCAAGCTGTAAGACATTTTCTTGCATTTGGATCAACCACAGAGGACTCATCCCATGGTGATGGTACCATTCCAGGGTAGGGGGTCCTATATTCTACAAGAAGATCAGCTGAACAAGCCATAGAAACAAGACAGTAAGAAGCTGTGTTACAAGAGCAAAGGTAACTCAGAGCCAGATAACAGGGAAAGGCTAAAATATCAAAGATAGAAAACATCGTAGTCAATCTCACCCAGCTATTTTCCACCTCCCTCAGCCTTGCTACTCTTAAAGTTCTTCTGCCTTAATCTGTCTTTCTATGCTTGTCTCAATACCCTCTTCACTTAGTTGTTTCACATCCAGGTTAAGATTAAAGGCAAGGACTACTACCCTTTGCTAGTTAGCCTTGAACTCACAGAAACACAGAAAGATCTCCTCTGTCTCTGGAGTTATGAGACTAAAGGTGTGGTGCCACCACTGTTTGCCTGCGAGTCTGGAACTCCCTTTGTAAACCAAGCTGGCCTCAAACTCATATCTGCTGGGATTAAGGGCATAGGCCACCACTCTCAGTCTTTGTATGTGCTGGTATTAAAGGCATGAGTCACCACTCTGAGCCTCCTGGATGGACTGTGGGTAGATCTCTGATATTTCAGACTATATTTTATAGAATATGAAACATATTTCCCCAAAGCTGATACTCATGCACTCTGCATCAGTGCTTGATGATCAAAAAGCAACTTGGAGAGGAAAAAGCTAATTTGGCTTATACTTCAGCACTGTCTTTCCTCAAAGGAAGTTAGGACAGGAACACATACAGTGCAATATCCTGTAGGCAAGAACTGAAGCAGAGTATTTATAAAATTTACAAATAACAAAATTAACATTACTAGAATTACAAAGGTTTAATTTATCAACTGTGTATGATATCTTGATAATATTACTCTGAAATTACACTCAAACTTTTGTTCTAAATATCTCATTAGTATGTAGGCAACATTACATTTCTCAAAATATAAGTAATTAGACAAATACTTAATTCATATTTTAATAAGGTCATGCAGTAATGCTTATTAAAAACATGATTCAGAAACATTCTTTAGCAGATTAATATATTAATACATACTTTATGACAGTAAAATATTACATATATATACATATTGTTTACAATATATAATCTTTTAGAAGTCATATAGCCATCTATATGTGACCAGAAACTAATCCTAACATAAATTACCAATGAGAAGAACATATGTTTGTGTTGCTTCAATGTGACATTGGTCCCTATACTATGTTTTAAATTTCAGATGTTTAATGAACATGTAATAACCAAAAGTTAAAAATATAATTTATAAAACTTGGGCATTTTATATAACCCTTTACCATTTGTCACATATTTTTCAGAAAATTCTTGATAGAGAAGTGAAAATAAAATCATTTTTAGCTTCTAAAATACTAGAATATAAGGAGAAGATTCTTCTGGGTAGAGAGAAAAATATTTCTGAGGTCAATAATCTTATGTAAGTAAATGGCTTCAAGGAACACAAGTTTGTAAATATGTTTAAAATAGGATTTCTATCTTCTAGGGAATATGTGCCATTTGATGTATTTTGTGGGGCATGAAGTACATAAAAAAAAAAAATTGATGGAGCATTCTCTCCCAAGAGAGTCAATAACAGTATTATCAAGACAAAATCAGAGTGCTGACTAAGGAAATATATATTCTGGTTTCAATTTTCATACATTTATTTTAATAGCAAATAAAATATTATCTTTTTACCAGTAAGAACAAAAGCAGTAATAACAAGGGTTCTGGTGAGTCTTCAAGAAAAACACACACACATTATATATATGTGTGTGTGTGTGTGTGTGTGTGTGTGTGTGTGTGTGTGTGTGTGTGTGTGTGTGTGTGTGCGTGCGCGCAGACATATGATTAAGATTTTTATCAATAGAAGCACCTATGTTATAAACAGTTATGTCAGATAATCTTTAGTTCCAAAGACAGCTGAAATTCAACTTTTATAGTGAAATGGAGCTGTAAGGAATGCTACAATCAAACAATGCAATGTTCAGAAATATAGTTTTATTTTTTTAATATACTTCATTTTGGAGAAAATTATTTATGTAACTGGACAATAACTTTTAATTACTGATAATTCATTCATGTATGTATATATATATGTGTGTGTGTGTGTGTGTGTGTTAGTATATCTGACTGTATGTATATGTGTATATTCAATTAAACCAAGTAGTCCGAAAAATATTTATATGCTAATTTTATGTTAATGATTATTTTCCACATAGAAACATAACTGACAATATCTAATTAAAACTAATATGGCTTTGACAAAGAATGTAAGAAAAGAACACTTTTACAAAGCATGTAAGATATCTAAAACATATGCAAAATCTGTTTTCAATAGTTATTTTAGGAATTATATTCTATATTTTACTTATTAATATATTTTCTGAGAAAAATGTATTTTTGAGTTTCCATATAATTAAAGCAGAATATAAGACACAACAAATCTCTTTCCTTAATTAAAAAGTCAACTCACTATTTTCTCACCAAAGTTAAACGCACGAGGGCATTAGTTTCTTAGTGTTACGTCATACTTAGGTGCATCACTGGCTCAGGGCTTCAACATAATACATAGCAACACCTAGTTATAAAATATTGAGATAACATTCATTTTCTATATTATGTATGTTATGGCTAACTTATATTCATGTTGCTTGTTTTGTTTTTAGTAACTGATGACTACACAAAAGGATACAAGGAAAAATTGTGTTCAGAATAGCATCATCATATCCCTGTAAGTGGGGGCTCAAACTGTCACCAAATATATTCTAGAACAGCCAATAAAATAATGAAGTTAAATATTAGAATAAGAAAAAAAGACCCGCATATGTTCTTGAAACAGTTATTTTATACATAAATATTTGGAAGTATTTTCTTAGGTGAGAAGGGTAGTTTTCAACCCTGAAAAGTATATATAAGAATAAAAGTATTTATCTATCAAATCAACATAGGATTTGTGACATGTCTAAGATTACATTAACTTAATATTATACATATTATTTGTAAGATTATTAGAATCAGTTGGTGCTAATATTAAATAAATCAAGCATGTAATGTGAGTACTAGGGTTAATTGATATTAGTGGTAACATTTTATTTTAAAGGTATCCCTGTTTAAGCTTTAATTACTTTGATGCCTTTGTTTTCCCATTCCACAAAGAAAAATCATCATAGTTTATAAGCTTAGGTAAATCAATACATTATACTCCTCTTCACATTCCATGGTCAAGTCTTACCATGGCTGAACTGTTTGTTGTCTATTAGGTCTTTTAAAGTGACAATCAAGGTTTCTGGAATAGTGACCTTGTCTGAAAGCTCTGTTTCAGCTCAGCTTATTAGTACAGGTTACCACCTAGTGTCTGTGACTGAAATCCCTAGTTGTTATTTCTAACAAATTGAATAAGGCCTTCAGATCATCTAGGTGCCTCTTACACCTAATGTTTGTAATAAGATTGTTCTGATTTCATGAATAATTAGGATAATTTCTCATATAACATACAAAACTGAAGTTTATGTAATATATCTAATTCTTAGTGTAGCATCAATCAACATAAATTGATTTATTTAAAGCATGGCAACATTTCTGTCAGAATTCAAGGGCATGTAGTGATCAAAATGTTCAGATACCAAGATAAATTACCACTAGTTGCTTATATTGCCTTGTGATAATTTTCTTCAAATTTTAGGGACAGAACACTATTATTTCACCTATAAAAGTAACAATCTTAAAATTCAGAGAAGATTTATATCTTTATCTTGATCTCATAATTTGCTGTTTAATATTTCTGGAGTTCTTCAACAAGGTTAATTTGCATCAGGTGATATAATAAACTATATTGAATGATTGTATAAAATTTTAAGAATTAAAATATATTTAGAAATCAAGAATTAGTTCAAAATGTATATATTTTCAAAAATACTATATATCTCTCAAATATACTATACAAATTTAAGGAGAATTTTGAGAATATCAATATGTTTTAGATAAAATTTTGAGCACCTATTGTAAATTTTGATTTTGATCTTTTCTATTTTCTCTTCTTTGGGAAATCCCTGGATGTCTCTCATATGTTTCTTCTGATCTCATGCTGTTCAGGGGTTGTGCTTTGCAGCTTGGGTATTCTTTGCTCTTTGTCTAAAATCTTCTTATGAGTAAGTACATCCCATGCCTATCTTCCTGGGCTTGTGATACCTGAGTCAGGAGGATATTCTCCATACCCTTTTTTTTTTTTTTTTTTTTTTTTACTGCTGTAGTACCCCATTGTGTAGATGTGCCATAATTTGTTAATCCATTCTTCAGTTGAGGGACATCAAGATTGTGTCCAGGTTCTTGCTATCATGAATAATGCTGTCATGAACATAGTTGAGCTAATATCTTTGGAGTACAAATGTGCATCATTTTGGTATGCCCAATAGTGATATTGCTGGATTCTTGGGGAGACTGAATCCAAGTTTTCTGAAGAACCACTTTGCTGCATTCCAGGTTGGCTGTACAAGTTTACACTTCCACCAACAATGGAGGAGTATTCCCTTTGTTTCACATCCTCTCCAACATAGGTTGTCCTCTGTTTTTGATCTTAGCTGTTCTACAGGTGTAAGGTGATGTCTCAAAGTTGTTTTGATTTGCATTTCTCTGATGGCTAAAGATGTTGAGCAATTTTAAGTGCCTTTAAGCAGTATGTAATTCTTCTGTTGAGAATTCCCTTTTAATCTCTGAACCCTATTTTTAATTGGGTTATTTAGGTTTGGGGGTAGAGTTACTTGAGTTCTATATATATTTTCGAGATCAGTCCTCTGTCAGATGTATGAATGGTATAGATCTTTTCCCATTCTATAGGCTGTCATTTTGTCTTACTGACTGTGTCCTTTGACTCTCAGAAGCTTCTCAGTTTCAGGAGGTCCTACATATTTATTGTTGTTCTTAGCATCTGTGCTACTGATGTTATATTTAATAAGTAGTAATCTGTGTCAATGCATTGTAGAGTATTTCTTACTTTCTTTTCTATCACGTTCAGTGCCGCTGGGTTCATGTTGAGGCCTTTGACCCACTGGAATTTGAGTTTTGTGCAGGGTGATAAGTTCGGATCTATTTGCATTCTTCTACATACTACCTACCATCCAGTTATGCCAACACCATTTGTTGAAGATACTATCTTAGGTGTGTGGGTTAATTTTGGGGTTTTCCATTTGATTCTATTTATCCACTAGTATGTTTTAGTGCTAATACCAGGCTGGTTTTTTTTTTTTGTTTTGTTTTGTTTTGTTTTGCTTTGTTTTGTTTTGTTTTTGCTTTTGTTTTTTACTATGGCTCTGTAATATAGCTTGAAACTAAAGATGGTGATGCCTTCTGCAATTCTATTATTGAGCAGTATTGTTTTGGCAATCCTGGGTTTCTTGTTATTCCCTGTGAAGTTGAACTTTTTTTTTCAAGGTCTGTAAAAAATTGTGTCAGGGTTTTAATAGTAATTGCATTGAATCAGTATATTTCCTTTGCTAAAATTTCATTTTTCCTATGTTGATCTTACCTATTCAGGAATATGGGTGATCTTTCCATTTTGTGATGTCTTCAATTTTATTATTAAAGTTTTTGTCAAACAGGTGTGCTACTTCTTCGGTTAGAGTTATGCCAAGACACTGAATGCTATTTGCAGCTATTGTAAAGGGTGATGTTTCCATTATTTATTTTTCAGCCCTTTTATCCTTAATGTACAGGATGGCTACTGATTTTCTTTTAGTTAATTCTGTACCCTGCTACACTGATGAAGGTGTTTACCAGCTGTAGGGGTTCCTTGATAGAATTTTGTGGGTCACTCATGTATACGATCATATCATCTGCAAATAGAGATAGTTTGACTTCTTTTTTTCCCAATTTGTTTCTCTTTAATCTCCTTTTGTTCTCTTATTGCTTTAGCTAAAACTTCGAGAACTATATTGAATAGATAAGGAGAAGACAGTCTTGTCTTGTTCCTGATTTTAGTGGGATTGCTTGCTTTGAGTGTTTCTCCACTTAGTTTGATGTTGGCTGTCAGCTTGCTGTATATTGTCTTTATTATATTAAGGTGCTATCCCTGTATTCATGTTCTCTCCATGACTTTTATTATGAAGAAGTGATGGATTCTGTCAAAGGCTTTTTCAGCATCTAATGAGATGACCATGTTGTTATTTCTTTTAGTTTGTGTATGTATATGATGGATGACATTTACGGGTGTTTTTCTTTTTTTCTTTTTTTTGTGAGATGAACCATCCTTGCATTTTTTTTTTTAATGCCAGAAATTTGTCTTCCATCTCTTGCATTCTGTTCGTTATGTCTGTTCCTGTTTATTTATTTGGATTTTCTACTTCCAACATTACCTCTCTTTGTGTACTCTTTTTGGCTTCTATTACAATTTTCAAGACTTGAATTATTTTCTTCATTTGTATGATTGCTTTTTTTCTTTTGCTTTGCTTTCTTTAAAGGATTTATTGATTTCTTCAATTTTTTGTTCATATTTTCTCTAAAGAAATTTTTCCCCTTTAAAGGACTTTACCATATTCATAATGTTATTTCTAAAGTTGTTTTCTTCTTCTACATTGTGATATTTAGACCTTGCTGTTGTAAAACTACTAGGTTCTGATGTTGCCATATTGCTCTTTCCACTGTTGTAGGTATTCTTGTACTGTATCCTCTCTTCTTCAAATTTTTGCAAATGGTATCTGTGTCTTAGAGATCCTCTATTTGTCCAAACTGAGCTCTTGTTCCAATCAGAGCTGGAAGATACTGCGTCTTAGGAAATTGTTGAAATCATAGGGTAATGAATGGGTTTGGAGTTGGGGATGAGACTTGTAAATTACAAGGTCCAACCAAAAGGGTTGGAGTCTATTGGGATTGCCTACCTATGGGAAGTGTCTTTGCTTTCATGAAGCTGTGACAGCAATAGGTGGATGGTGAAGAACACGTTTTGCCTAGGACCCAAAGACTGGGTGTGAAGCTCACTGACTCAAGAATAGGAACTAGGGAACCATCAGGAAAAGAAGCCAGGTCCTCTAAGGGTAGGTAACTGTTGATTGGCATTCTCCATTTTCATCATCAACAAATTTTGTTGAATAAATGTTGTATACTAAGTATACTACAAAAAAATCCATTGAGTACTATGTCACAACATATTTTAAAAACTTCAAAATAATAAATGTAAAGCTAAAGTGTCTATAGTTTTCTGATCCTTTTACTTTGCCTTAGTTTCTCAATGAAATTAATATATTTCAAATAATATCACAAGTTATTCAATAATTTAAAAGCCTTTTCTATATTTTCTATGGTTCTATGTTACAATGAGGTTTATATCCTGGACTAGCCCCACAGTTCAGACCTTCCCTCTGCCACCCAAATGACTGAGATGCTTATATTAATTTCATGCTATTTGGCCTATGGCTCAGACACATTGCTAGCTAGTTCCTTCAACTTAACCCCTTTTTATTATTCTGTCTGCCACATGGCCCATGGCTCACCTATGTTCCTTACATGTTACTTCTTTGTGCATCTGGCTTGATCTCTCTATGATTCTGCAATCTTTCTCCTACCTATTCTGATTTCCTCACCTACTTATTCTACAGTGCCTGTCATGGGACAAAATAATACTTCATTCACAGCATATAGAAAGACATTCCCACATCAGTTTAGTTTTCTATACCTAGCTTAATTTTGAAAGTAGATATAATGTATATTTTACAGATCATTCTGCTTCTTGGTTCTTTGATCTTTCATTATTAGTGTATTTCTCAAAAATAAAAATGATATACATTAGAATTCATACTTTGAAAAAGAACTGAATATTTTATATTCTCATCACATATATATTATATATTATTAAACTTTTTAGTTTAATAATATAAACAATAAAGTCGATTAGTAAACCTTGGGTTAATGTCATTGAACTAATTAATGAAAATATTGTACAAATTATTGTTTTATGATTTCTTGTTTAATTTGTTATACACATGATTGTGAGTTTTATTTATTTTTTGATATTGATTTCTTTATATCTTATAATATATTCTAAAATTAATAATTTAATTCTTACAAACGTGAGTTGTTATTTTAGTTAGTGAAAATAAAATTTCATTTTGTAGATATGTTGAATTTGTTATTCATTACATACATAAACTTTAGTGATAAGTCTAAATAGTGCTAATCAGTTTCTTGTTTTCTAAGATGAAGAATTTGCCTGAAAGGCAAGGTTTCATTACTTTTCCTTTTAGTAAATGTTTTAACTTTCATTATAATTGTGTCATAATTGGAATATTAAAATTTTACATTTAGAAATTTGATATTATCAGTTAGCATATTTAAAATAGATAAAATAATAAATTATAATGATTCATATGATGCATTTATTCACCAAGGTGTAAAGAACATGTTAGTGTTAGTGGTTCACTAACATCTGCATGTTAGTGAAAGATTTATTAACATAAATATGTCTATAGCATCACTGGTGGTATATGTAGAAAACCATGATTGATGAAAGATACGCTGTTTTAAATAAGATAACCTCAGATATTATATAAAAAAGTTAACCATCCTAGATGTACATTAAAATCATTTGGCAATATAATATATGGCTAAATACATGTTGTATATATAATTCTCATATTAAATATATTGCAATTCTTTTTATCTTTTTATATAATACTATTAGCATTGAGAAAAAGAAACATATGTTTATTTTAAATTATCCCTGGAATATTATTTTATAGAAATAATGATTACAGAAATTAAAACCAAATTTATAGTTTACATGTTGTTGAAGATATTTTTCTGAAAATTTTATCTTAATAAATTACTTAATGATGATTATGGGGAAAATGGGTGAAGACATTTTAAATAATGTCACAGGAATAGGCAGAATCAATTTCAAAATTTCCAAGTCAAGACATGTGATGGGGGTTTAAAGAACAGAATGCAGACAGTTTTGTTGGTGCTTATTTAAAAAAATGGATTCATAAAAGTGCCTAACACAGCTAAACCATAAAATCAAAACTTATTTTCATATACTTGTAGTTTGTTCAGCTTTGGTTTTTATAGCTTGATTGAGCAGTTTCAGGTTTGAACTTTACTGATTCCAACACTGTGGAGTTTTTGTTGGATTTGTCTTGTAGAGAATATGAAATTAGGGATAATAACATGGATGTCAAGTCATGTAAGCACAGTGTAGAACTTTCTGTTTCCCACCACCACATTTGAAAGTATTTAAACAAGAGGAGAGTTTCAAGTCGGATTACAAACCTGTATATACTCTAAATGATGCTTACACATAGAGGAAAAAATGGAGAGTCACTTCCAAAGATAAACTGAATGGCCATTTGGTGGCTATTGTACATCCAAGAAAATAGCTTCTTTCTCTTAAAAGAGCCATCACACCAGCAATTGTAAGGCATGCCATGGTACAGGAGAGCAGCTTATAACAAGGCTTTTAGAAACCTGTATGCTAGCATTGATTGATTGAAAGTATTAAAGTGGGCAAGTGTATGGGCTGGCAAGAAATAAGATGATATTTCTTTACTGTAAATCTTCTCTAGTTGTCCTCAGCTAAAATTACAGTAGTTTTCAAATGATTAAACTCAGAAAACAACAAAACAAACAACATCAGGAAGCCGCTGAAACACTTTGGGAAAAATTGTTCTGTTCTTTTTAAACCAGTTTTCAACTTTTTTATACAACATCTTCTGTACACTACCACTTTTGGATTAATTTGCAAAGCTGTACTTCTCTTTTGATCAACTGAAGTAAAACTTATTGAGAATTCAACTGAACAGCAATGCTATGAGCCTATCACTTCCTATATTTACATCTGGAAGAGCCTTCTATATGAAAGCACTTAAAACCAATAAACTACAAATGTCCATATTTGAGGGGGGGTGAAAGTGAATCTTTTACATTTAGTTTGTTTATAAAGCTAAGTATAGGACAACTATAAGGTACACATGATTATAAAATAAGAAATAATTACACATAAAAATAGGTTTTATTATTTGCTGATCTTATAGTATTCACAGAGCATTCATATCAATCTGTTTAGCATCTTTATCCATATATATCTTATATATAATATATTATATATTATCTTATATAATTTATTTGACATGAGGTGTTTCTATGTATTAAAGCCCTGGATATCCTGGAACATACTCTATAAAACAAGTAGACCTCAAACTCACAGAATATCATCTGCCTGTGCCTCTAAATGCTGGGATAAAAAACATATGTCACCATTTCCTAGCTGTATCAATAATTGTAAAGATCTTCCTTCCCTGTCAGAATTAGTGATGTGTCTCAGAATAACAAGCAAGATAATGAAGTACTTCTTAACTGAATCTAGTCTATTAGGCTTTCTTCAACTCACAAAAAATAAATAAATAAAGCACCAAGATAAAAACGTCTTCTAACTAATCTGGTTTATCTGATATTATTTTGTTCCAATGATCTATAGAACTGTTTTTTTTTTTTTAAATAGTGTACTCTTCAGTTTATTATTATCAAGATTACAACTTGAATAGGGGTATGAAACTATTTTTGATGTCACTTTATGTTACATAAAATATTTATTATAACATTCACAATTGTTAAACTGTGGGAAAACTCATAAAATAACAGAATAATGGAGAATGGATATATAATATATATATATATATATATATATATATATATATATATATATAACACAAGACATTTTTTTTGTCACAAATAAGTCACATCACTTGCAGGAAAATAAATAGCTTCCCTCATTTTTTTTGGTTATTTCAAAACCTACCCATTTCAATAATAAACAAATAATGATTACTTTTGTATTACCCACTAACACCATATTTTTTATTTAACCATTGCCTATAACATCTTTTTTGTAAAGAAAAAATATAGCATCATACAATTGGTTCTCTTGTTTTTAATAGATCTAGAAAATTTGACTTTAGAATATCTAAAATCTTCATAATCCTCAAATGTCCACCATGTTTTAATTTAAAAGAAATATGTTTAAAAATCTCAAAATTACCAAATTTAGTATTGAGTTAATTGAATAATATATTTGTTTCAAGTATATAATTCATTTCAAGGAAAAATGATTTCTCTTACTGTACTATGATACAAATATTTTTCCTTAATTTAAAAATATTGATGTTCACCTTCAGTTCACCATATGAAAAATGTCCTTGATTATAGATTTTGATAATTTTTTTCTGTATTTGCAATTAAAATTGTGTAAATGGCTTGAATTTATATATAATACTCAATGGCTTATGAAGAAACGGGTTCATGAACATTATAAAATAATTTTAAAATCTATATAAAGCACACACACACATATCATTTATTATTTATTTCAAATAAATGTATTTTCTCCTTAAAATGTATGTACAGAATTCTTTCTCAATGAATGACAAACAAACCCATCTTTCCCTCAGTAATGTCTTTGCCAATGTCTGGCAGTGAACTCATGTTTGGCAGCCTGAGTGTATTGACAGTCATTTTCTAGACATTTCATTTGTAGCTAAAAACAGTTCTGATGTTCTTTGAACCACTGACAGTCTCCAAGACTCATGTTTAAACTGGTCATCAAAAGTCAAAGTTATTACTCTGAACAATATCAAAATCTGAGTGAGTCAAGTGGAAGCAGTCAGTCGGCTAAGTGTCTTGAAAGGCATTTTTCCAAGAAGTGTTTGGAAGGTGACTATTTTCCAAATATAAAATGGAAAGAAATGATTAATAAAATATGGGTAAGGCTTTAAACATAGGCCATGTCCATTCAGCATTTTGTAAAAATCAAAATGGAGAAAAATGTTCACAAGCAAGCAAATGTTGACTTTATTTAAAACTAAATGTTATACACTGTATTAAGATATGTAATATCCTTATCTTTTTCCACTAAAGTTGTACTATGAACAGAAGGAGAGTCAAATATCTCTAAAAATTACCCTACCCAGTACCAGAGCAGCCTGAAATCATTATTATGATGGATGATGTTCTTGTAAGAAAAGAAATCTTGCATAAACAAACTCAAAGAGAAAACTACTTGAAGACCTATAATAATAATTACCCTTTTTATGTCTGTAGCAAAAATAGTGGACCACTGTTGCATCCAACCTCATTAGCAAGGAAGACACAACACCAGGCTCTTCTTTCAGTGATTTATTCAGGATCTTCTTCCTTTGTTCTCTCTCCCCGGGGAAAGCCCACTCCCAGCTAAATACCTTCTGGACTGTCACGGGATGCCAGTGGGCCATGCCTACAGGTCCGGGTACGTGGAAGCAGATCAAGGGCTTAGCCTTTGCCAAATAAGGAATTGTATATATTAGAGAGCACTCACCAGTGGGATGGTGGAATGCGGAAGCCAGTGCCATCTTTAAGGTGTGACTCTGTAGCTCTCTACAGACCACAGTGCCCTAAGTGAAAAAGCTCATTGTGGCTTTCATTTTAATATTAATTTATCTACCTTGTTCAGGAATGAATGGTAGCCAGCTTAGTGGCACAAGTGTCAGTGGTAGCTGGTACCACTACCACAGACACAGGCAGCAAACAAGGAACAGGGAGCTTAAAGCACAGCGAGACTAGGTTTTAAATTTCAAATACTGTCACTTGAATCACTAAATACTTTCCACTCCTGCCTTCCACCCCAGTTTTCCAAATAACTCCACTTGCTGGAAGAAAACTATCAAATCAATAAGCTTATTGTGCCAGATATAGCTGGTTCTAGCCATTAAAATTTACATCAAGTCAAAGGGTAAGATCAGAGCAAGACTTTCCTGATTCCCAGAAGCTAAAAACATGGACAGAATTCTGACTTCAGTTTGAGCACCATTAAGTATTAATATAAGACATGTCCTTTTATCCTTAAGCCATGTATTCTAATGCAAAGTGTTATAAAATTGTTAAAAGTTGTATATCTTTGAATTAAATAAAGTATAAATGTATTCTATAAAATTTTCATACTTCTTATAGCCACTAATTGCAGATAAACAAGTGGAATAAAATATCAAATTCCATACAAGTAAATTTGTTTATAAAATTTTTAGTAATTCTTGATGTCATTATTCACAAATGAACAAATAAAATGTGACAACTAAATGTGTATACTGAAGGTACACAAAGTCACAGATATAATTGTCATTGTACAAAATAAAAAGAAACATCTAAAACTTAAGTGTGTCTTTTCCTTCCATAGACAACTATCCACTTAAAGAAAATCTATTCTGATTATCTTCTTTCACCTCTTATATACTGTTTTAGAGCATCCCAAATATTATGTTCAATTTTCTTTTCATTTCTCCAGTTTACTCACATTTGATATACGGAAAAGGCATTTGAAGCCCAGCAATATATTTGTATATTTTTCTGTGTACTTAAAAATAATGAATGAATGAATGAGGTTTTGAAGATGGAATATCATTGGCACAGGCTGTTCCTTTCATCATGTGAGGAAGCTCTTAAAATTCTCTTTGTTCTGCAGTTTCTCAATTTTCCTAAACATTTTTCTAGTATTTTTTTTTGTTCTCTAGGTAAACGTTATACAGAGGTTGTACCTATAATTATTTATATTTCATAAAGGAGTAATAAATTTGTACACATATACATTTCATACACACATGTAATATGTATGTTTGTATGTATACATCATGATAGTTTGATGAACGTGTTCCTGTGTGAAATAAAGACATGACTATTTCATTAACAAACTAATGACATCACTGGAATATTGTGTATCAAATGATTATGGTCATCCATAGATTTTCCAAAGTACAAGATAGTTTCTTGTGTCAATGGTCACAATGCTATAAAGTATACTGAGCATTTTCAAAATATTTATTGCTAATATTTGTGCTATTAGATCAATGCCTCTAAGGTTATTTTGCTCCCAAACCTATCCTGTCCAAGCCCAATAAACTAAAATTATTTCTACTAATGAGATGACACAAGCAGTATTTTTCTTCTACCATAATATTTTACAAATTCATTAGAGTTATAAGCAAGTTTTAATTTTGTGGCTGAAAAACAATACATTTTCTTGCCTTTTTGTATTGTTTTATTTATTCATTCACCTAGGAATTCATATTTACATAATATTCCTATAAGAGACATGGAAAGATGTTCAGGGATTTATTTGGCATAGTTTTATTATATTTATAAAAATTTAGAAGTGAGATGACTAGATTATTCTCAAATATTTCTAGAATGTTTATTACAAAATATGATATCATCAAGTATTATATAGTTTTAAAAACAATTTTTAAATGATTTTTAATGATTTTATACTTATTTAGCAAACTTTGATTTTATCTATATTTAGTTTTCTTAATTTTGATGAGATGTCTTATCTTGCGTTTAATTTTAATTGCTTAATTTTAATTCTTTGCTATGTAATTTGTAGTTTCTAATTTCTTTAGAGTTAATTAAAAGCTTATATTTTGATGATTCTTCAAGATCTTTTTCCCTTAGTATCAGTGTTTTGGCAAGAAGGGGTGTGTCTCATAGCTCTTCTAATCTGTATATTGTGGCATCAGTGGGTACAGATCTTCTGTTGTGTTGAACACCTGGTATGATTTTCTATGGAACTGAAGCTGAGTTGAACTACAACAAAATTTCATTGGTAGTACTTTGAGATCCATTTAATGTAGGCACTTTGATGAAGTAGGCTTTTTTTGCCTAGAAGCTACTTAGTCATGAATATAATAGGCATATATTAACACCTATATGACTAAGAAGTCCAGGGGACACACCACAGCCAATTCACCCATCCAAGTTCTCAGGCAGAACAACTTATAGCTTCATAGGTTCTCAGGCTCACTTCTTGCATAGAGAGGATTGCTGGAATTTTGTTTTCCCGTGCCTTATGTTTATCCCCCACCCCTAGCTATTTTACTTGCTGGTTCTTAGAGCTAGGATAAAAAGTGTGAGCTACTACTGTAAGGATCTTAGGCCTTACATTCACCGACATTCAGATAGGATATTTTTCTCCTGAGTGGAGAAATTAAAGGTGTGGGTCACCACTCCCTGAACTTTATGGCTTGATTGTGGTTGATTCTGTCCTGACATTCCGGACAAATTTTATTAAATATGCAATATACCACCACATAGCGTTATTTTTTTTTTTTTTTGGATAAAATGAATGACTATTTCCAGGACACTGGCCATTGAGGCTTTTATTTATATATGAGTATACTTCATATTCTTCCAGGAATATACTTAGAATTATGTTTCTGTTTCTTACTAATTGCCTGGAAACTTTTTGATTGAGAATAGAATATTCTGTAGCTAAGTTTACTGGTCTCAGATTACTGCTGATCAGGGCTAACACAATATTATGGATACTTCATTACTATATGCAAGAACACGGTTACAATGTGGGATTTGCGGACACACAAAAGGGTCTTTACACTTAGTTATACAGAGTTGTTCTTGTGTTATTATATGTGGGGTTAATAGAAGAAAACATGTTTTCTTTAGCATCCGAAGTAGGAGAATGCTGTTAGGCTTCCTTTCTTACGCGACTCACTGAGTGCTTAGGAAGATAGAACTTCTCTTAGTTTGTAGCTTAGAGATGCTGGAATCCAGCCATACAGTTGTTTCATTGTCTCCAGTCAGACTAAACTAAGTAGTACTGACTCCATAGAAATATATTCTGAGTCCCCATGGGTGCAGAGATTTATATAGACTATACCAAAATGGTCAAAGGCAGTCATGCAAGCTTGTTCACGGGTCCAGAGCCTGTCAACAGGACAGCAGGCTTTTTAAGTGAATCACAGATATGTAAAACTTGACAGTCTGTTTACGTGTTGCTCTTGGCAAAATATATATATATATATATATATATATATATATATATATATATATATATATAAAACACATTATAGCTGAGACAATGGAAAGACTGTTTCTGAAATTCAAATTAGAGACATTGAACTTACCTCTCACCTGTCGGCCTTCCTCCACAAATAACTACATAAGGCAATCAGAAGTTACTACTTGAGTCACATAGCTCTTCCAATGCATTTTTTTTGTTGTTGTTGTTGCTGGATGTTAAAAAAAAAAAAAATACTATTATTTGGAAGAAAAAACTAGCCGAAAATCTCCTTTTATGGTATTAATGGTAAGTTTTACACATATAAGCCCTTTCTTAATGGATCCTAGAATAAAATCCATACAGAGAAGACTTCCCAATACCTCATTCTGAATTAATTATTTTATCTCCATTTCCATTGTCAATCCTCATGTTCTTCATAAAACTTCCACATTGTAGATCTTAATTTCTAAATGTTGACAGTTTCAAAAAGCATCTTGAACTCTTATGCCTGTTACTCATTTTATTTAGTCATAAAATCCCATCTCTTCTTTTATGTGGCTTTTTATCTTTAGCTACTAGTATAGTATATTATTATGTATAAGTAACTACTAAGGAAAGTATAATCATGTTTTAACTCATGTTGGTTATAAATTAATTGTGTTTTAATATCCAATCATAAGGAAATTTTATTTAACAAATTGTGTATATCCTACTCTTAGGGATGTTTCAGTGCATTAAAATCTGATATTTTCTCTTAATAACTGTCACTGAAACAGTACTGTCTGATATGTAGCAGCTCCCTATCGAGCTAAGACAAATTAAGGAGTGATAGATAGGTGATAAAGACAGAAAAACAAAATGGGTTTTTTGTTTTGTTTATTTTTAAATTGATAATTTTATTTTATGTTTTCATCTTATTTATTAATTCTTTTTAGTTTTTGGTTTTTTGGGGGGGAGGGAGGAAGACTACAAAGGTGAAGAGTGAATATAGATTGGCAGGAAAACAACTGAGATTGGGGAACATTGTGTAAAAATTCCAAAGAATCAATAAGATATTAGAAGATGGAAACACCTTCCATCCTCATGGATGTGTAGTATTAACATAGCAAAAAGGGTAATCGTATCAAAGCCAGAGGAGAGATACAATGTAATTCCAATCAAAATTCCAACACAATTTTTCTTTGGTCTTGAAAGGACCATTTGAACTTTATTGGAAAACACATATAACAATAGCAATCAAACAAACAAAAACAAACAGAATTGCTCAAGAAATCCTGACTAATTGCTGGAGACTCATCATAGCTGATTTGAAGTAGCAGTACAAAGCAGATGTAGTAAAAAAAGCCTGATACAAAAACAAAATTACATACATTGTTCAATATGACGGCACTGAAGAGCCAGATCCAAATACACGTGCCCATAAATAAAGAAGCTGGAAATACTTGTTGGTAAAAGGATACCATGTTTAATGAATGCTGTGAACGGACTGGACAGCTGCCTACAGAATAATGCAAATAGACCAATAGACCACCATGTACACAATTTAGTTCCAAACCGATCAAAGACCTCAACATAAAATTGCATAGACTGAATCTGATACAAGAAAAAGTGGGGAATAACTTGGAACTCTTTGAAATGGTATAAGACTTTCTGTTCAAAACACTTAGCACAGAAAACATGATAAATAATTAATTAACGGAGCCTCATGAAATTGAAAATTTAATGGTAAAGGACAATGGTACTGTCAGTGAAAGATATGTTACTGTTATTATTAAACAACTTGGGGAGTAATAAAAAAAATATGACTTGACTTAAGCCTCCCTTTATTAGATGGGACAAATTTCTGACAGTACACAAGCCACCAAGAGCATTGATCTGGCTCCCAATTTCCGCGGGACTGTGCCCACTAGCATAGGAGGTCCATTTGTGTTTTGAACACTGTTAAAAAGCAGAGGACAGGCAGAGTGTTCAGCTTTGGGAACCTGAAAACCAGTGCGTGGGCTTAAAGCTCCCTCCTATAGTATATGAATGATTTTGTAGAAGTTAGATTATTGAATTTACTTAGATAAGGAAATCAGCTGTTAATTTCAAAATGTTTTACATTGGTATGGATTTTGGTTTATTAATACAAATTTAAGGTCAATTTTTGTTATGTTGTATGTATTTTTCACTCTCGTTTAAGATATGTTTATGAAACTGATTTAAAATTGTAATATATAATTAAGAAATGCATGTTAGCTAGATTTTTTAGGTATACAAAAATATATTTCAATTATATATGCAGACAGATTAATGGAAATGGGTTGAGTTAATATGAGAGAGCAAGCTAGCAATGTGTCTAAGCCATAGACCAAACAGCATGGACTTAATATAAGCTTCTGAGTCATTTCTGGGGGCCTGAGCAGAGGCAGGCAGCTAAGGGGTCTGGGGCTGCAGGTCTCTGGGTCTAGATCTCTGGTCACCCTGGACCAAGAAACCTTATTACAACAGAGCATAAGAGTAGGTATGCCAGAAAACTGGGCTAAAAACAAACAGTATGATTCTACTAAAGTAACCAAAGCCCTAATAAAATGACTCCTAATAACATTCTGTCATATTTATAAATCGATGACTTGCTCAGTTATCATCACAGAAGCTTCCTTATATAACGTGTGAAAAATACAGATACAAAGACACCCAATATGCAGAGTGAGAATTTGAAACAGTCAGCCCTGAAAAGAGTATCTCTATCAAATTCATTCCTTCTTTGCTCAGTGTTGTAAAGGGGGCAAGAAAGTTTAAGAGGTAAAGGAGATGGAGAATACCAAGAATATAAGTTCTCTATCATCATGACCAAGCTTGTGTAAACACACTGGAACTGAGTTAGCATGCACAGCCTTTGTGGTCCTTTGCCTATATATTAGATCAAGTTTAGTGCTTTTATGACATTCCTCATTGTAGGATCAAATATATATATATATATATATATATATATATATATATATATATATATATATATATATATATATATATATATATATATGTTTCTTGTTTTCTAGGGATACTTTCATTGTGTTATTTTTTCTAAAACCTAGGTGTGGGTTTCTGTTTTATTTTTATTATACAATATTTTATTCTATTCTAATTATTATAGGAACTTTTGAGGTCCAACCAACAAACCTCTTCAGGATTCAGATCAGAAACTACAGCGGAGCTGACAAAGCTTTGGGCAGTTCTAATTTGAGGTTAACAAGACCTTTCCTGCACATGCTGTTCCAATCATGTCTCTTTATTGTTCTGTTTTGCCACAGATCTCAAATATTTCCATTTTACAGACACATAACAGCAACTTTAGTTATAAGGATCACAGAAAACTCTTTTCATGTCATAAAGCATTTCTTATATAAGTGGTAAGAGGTACAGGCAGCATAAGCTTGCCAGCTTCTGGTGGTGGACAGCTGTAATTGTGGTTGTATAAAGTTGGGGGTTGTTCTCTGTTCTCTACTTAAAAGAGATTAGCCTAAAATATTACAAGTGAATAAGGATAAATTATTTATATGTCTAAAGAAAAATAAAGAAATTGTTTAGTACTCTGCATTTCCTAAGTATATTTAACAAAAACTGTTAGTTTTTCTGGCAGCCTCTAGCAGAAGGAAGCATCTGCAGTTCAGTGACTTGGAGCCTTGTAACTTTTTGTTCAAGGTTAATAAGCCAGTCCATCTCCCTGTAGTACTGGCTATTTGTGTCATCTTCCTCACTGTATCTGAACATAATGCTAAAACCTTACATGAATAGGTTATGTTGTTAGGAAACTAATTGCTTGCTATCCACAGCAAAATCCAAGACTAAAAGTAAACACTTAGTAAACTCTGTTTATGATCTAGGACCATAAACAAAGGTTAAAACTTTTCTACAAGGTTTCTATTGTTATAAGGTCAGAGCAGATGAATACTGTGAGTCTCATTTGGCTGCCATCAGGAGAAGCACAGGACAATTTAGTCTCTAAAGAACTGTGAGATTTGTTTTTTTAGAACTTGGATTTAACAAAGTCAGACACTTAGTAATTTCACCCTTGAGTCCAAATCATATAAGCTCTATATGTGATCTTACCATAGAGACACTTCTCTCAATATAACCTGTCAGTAAGCCAATGATGGAGAACATCTTTCTCTGTGTGTCTCCATTCAACATGGAACAATAGATTTAGTTATGAAGTATATGAAGTATGTTTTATTATACTTGCTAAATATTCATAGTATATAAATTAAAGAGAAGTCAACTTCCTGACTATCCCCTGATATATGAGTGCACAATAACAATAAATGGATTATATATTTATCCCATATACATATATATTTATCACATATACATATATGAGGTAATAACATAAGTAGTGGGAAAAAAGTAGATAGCTGTTCTTAGGCAAGAAATGAAATGGCACGTAAGAGAAATTACAGACAGGAGCAACTAGTCATTATTAGTCATTAATTACACCCTTCCCAAGTAGGACTCCCCATCTGGTGCGACAACCTACTAACACTAGTTGTCACCTGCTGTATACTTTCATGGCCTCTTGCTACTAGCAGCTTTCAATATATTATCATCACTTAGAAGTCTGTTTGCTTTTTAATGAGAGATAGAGAATAGTTCTGTACAGAAAAGTACATAGGAAGGAATTAGGAAGATGAGAGAACACTCCAATAAGAATCTATGAGAAATGTTATTTTCAGTAAAAAAAAATCATCATTTAAAGAAAAAGTATGCAAACTTTTAAAAGATGAAAAACACAACTCATAATGTGTGGATACTGAGGTTTTAAAGCCTCAGACCTAAACATTAGTAGTTGGATATTATTAATTCTATCCTGACATGTGAAAAATAATAAACCATGTGCATGGCTTACCTTAGGAATGGGTTACAATTATAGGTTAAAACTTTTCTATTTCTGTGGAGAATTACAATGACAACCCCTAAAAAGGAAAGATTTTAGTTTCCTAATAGTTTCAGAGGCTCAACTTAAGTACCATCAGGGTGGGGAGCAATGTGGCAGATGTGGAAAAAAGTTTCCCAGATTTGTAATTTACAACTATATTCTGTTCCACAGACAGAGAATGCATAAGCAAGTCATGTGCATTGAAATCCCTATTTCCACCTATAGTGACACATTTACTTCATAAATGTCAGACTGTTTACACAAGGCAAGACCTCCTAATCCTTCTCAATTAACATCACTCCCCACTTACTAAACATTATGATATATAACTCTATGGGTGCACCTGTTATTAAAATGGTCATAGTTAATATATTCAATTGATAAATATAAATGAATAAACCAGTCCATTCCTGATATAATTCTAATAGATTGTATAAGTTATGTTTTCCTGGAATAGTGAGTAGAAATCAGTACTTAGGTTGAAACAAAATTGTATTTGTAATATGAATAGAGGACAGATTTATTTATCCATATCTTTTTATCACCATGAGTACGTAAGAAAGTATTTTCTATAATTGCAAAATTATTTAACTAAAGTTAAAAATCAGTGTTTTCAGATCTACAGTACAAGGGTAGACAGTTGAAGTATTTATATATGAGTATTCAATAGGTATAAATCAGAAAAGATATTAAATCAGAATCCCTCAGTCACATGATGTGTCTTTTTCTTGATGGGTACTTTTGTCTTGCTTAATGTTTTAGTATGGCTATTGTGTAAAATAGTGATAAGTTTATGACACATTAACTCAGCTCCATTTCTATAAACTTTTAATATTTTCATTTACCAAGATATAGATTGCTTATCACCATGTTCATTAGTTGAAAGGGATCCTATGTCAACTATGGTGTGATGAAAATTATTTTTTTAACTTTCTTTATTGATATATTATAGATTGATGACTTTTGAAAATATATTGTTTTCACTTCTAAGTATTTATTTTTGTATACATGTGTGTGTATTATTTAAAAAGTTTAACATATTAGCCACTGTACCCCCTCCCTTCCTCCCTTCTCAGTCATCTTCCACCCCCCCCCAACCTAAGTCCCCATTAATTCCTCGGAGACTGTAAGGTCTTCCAGGAGAAGTCAATGCGTTTTGGTATATCCAGTTAAGTGAGGACATAGCCCTCCTCCCTATCAAACCTGAGTAAGGTGTTCCTCTGTAGGGAAGGAGCTCCAAGAGAAAATTCATGTACTAGGAGTTAATTCTGGTCCCAGAGCCAGAGGCCCTACAAACTGCCTACTCTTTTTGACTGTCATTCATACCTCAGAGCGCCTAGTTCAGTTCCACGTAGGTTCCCCAGATGTCATCTCAGAGTCAAGTAACTTCCAATAACTTGGGTCAGCTGTCTCTGTTTTTTTCTTCGTCATGATCTTGACCCCTGTACTCATACAATCTCATCTCCCTCATTTTAATAGAATTGGAGGCTTTACTTAGTGCTTAGTTATGGATCTCTGCGTCTGCTTCCACCAGTTGCTGGATACAGGTTCTCTTGTGATCAGCTCTCTGGAGTCTGTGTTTCAGGAAGCTGCTGAGATTCTGGGGATGGGTGAGTTTGTGGAATCGAATGGGGCTTATTAACTGTAGGGTCTGAGGAGAAGTGATAGTCAGACTGGCCCTCAGGACTACTGATTGTTGCTTACTGTTGGAGCTTCAGTGGAGTTCAGGAAAATTGATGTGCCCCTTTGCTCATATCTGGAAACTGGCCTAACTGACCAGGTGGGAGAAGATTAACTCATTTCTTGCGATCCAGAATCATTTTCAAATTGTCATACATAAAAGTGAAATAATAAAATAAAAAATATTTCCTCCAAATGGTAAGATAAGCAGATAATCTAAATATTGTTTTCAACTACATTATTTATCAATCTCTTATTTTTATACAGTCATTTTAGAAGGAAAAGAAATAAAATGAATCAGAGATTATGCTTATCACAAAACTGCCTGAAAAGGAAACGAACCTTTATTTTAAGATTAACCAATTACCCTAATTTTTATGAAATGCTTATAGGTAATGAGATATAACAGCTAATGATTACTGAAAATGTTTATTTAAAATATTTAAATCACTTTTGCCTATAGCATTCAATGTAAAACAAGTATTTTATTTTTAATTTTATGATAGTATAATATTTAACATGCCATACATTTTGTTTATTTAACAAAACAATTACTTGAATTAGATCACCGTTTTTTTTTTTTTTTTTTTTTTTTTTAGACAATATATTTTTCTTAAGAACCCAAGAGTTAAAAACCTTGGAATCAAACATTAAAGGTATAATGGGACAACCATAATAGTACAATATTCAACCATTTCCTTTAGTGTATATTTAAGAAAAGGTAACAGTACCATTCATTTTAAAACAAATGCATAGGAAATCTTTGAAGAACATTATAAAATACCAAGCGCCAATATGAAATACATATTGTAAAGTTTATTCGATTTTGATTTTTCTCATGCTTATGTATTGTGGGATTCAGGTGTCAGCTGATAAGGTCAAAAGACACTTATACAGGGCACCAGGCCCCCTGAAGGGGGCAGGGACAAGCCCATTGAAAAGGGGCTGCTGGAACACGAGATGCTCTCTTCCTGGTTCCTGGATGTTTGGGGATAGGATCGATTCTACCGGCTGTCCTCACCGTTCCAGACTCCAGTCCCTGTTCAGGTGCTACTGTAATCTGTTAACTGTACCGTGAGTTCTGATTTATATTTTAATAAATATTTATCTGGTACTGGTGCCTTCTAAGTAAACTCCGCCTACATTCTCCCTCTCTAAACCCAAGCATATTGGTAAATAAATATGAAAAAATCTGTCTCATATCATAAAAGCCACCTGGTGTGAGACAGAAGGCAAAATATTTAGGGACCAATATTATTGTGACTTCATCTTAAACCTTGTTCCTCTCTGTTTCTGTACCTCTCAAACATCTCATCCTGTCTGCTTCCAGTCTCCTAAAGTCATGAAAGATATAAATATCTTTTGAATATCGACAATGCTTAAGTTTTCCACTGTAAATAACATTTTCTTCTATCAGCCATCTACAAAGAACCAAGACGGGGCCTCCACCGCAACAACTCCTACTAATTAATCAAGAATAACACAAAAAATATGAGAGAGGCAGGTAGACAGGCAGACAGACACACACACACACACACAAACCATCAAGAACCTGGTACGCACCAATCAATAATTGTTTTCAAATAATAGACAATTCAAAAACAGATACAAGATAGCTCCTTATGATTATCCTTCAGATCACACTGCTAATTAAGTTTCCAGATGGAGTTAACCACTATCCTAAGAATGGTTATAGATGTATGTGGTCAGTCCATTAAGAACTAACCATTGTTTTAGCTTTTACAGGATCCCAAAGAGATGCCATCACCCTTAAGTCAGCAGGAAGCAACCTTATAAACGACTACGCCCCCTTTCCCAATAAGTTTTATGCTCTAAAGGTTGTGGGTAAAACTGGGTAAAGGACAAAACTATAATATAACATCAGAGATCTTTTTTGAAGAAGAGAGGGGGAATAGATAGGATAGATAAAGGTAGACTGTTCTACCTACCTTATACTCCATTCTAGCTGAATGTATGGGCTAAGCTAAAGACAATTTGCACTGTCATAGATATTTGTATATTGATACTAACGTGAAATCATTTTATATGTTTAATTGTGATAATGTGTACATTGGTACAAAGTTTAATCTGAGATTGCTTTATATAACCAAAGCAACTTGTACTTCGATATAAATCTGAATCTGTAACTATTATGTAAAACTGAATCTGAAATTGCTATATTTTATATATGCTTCTACCTTTGTTTAAAATATTTGCACATCATTGTCATGTATACTATGCAATTACTACCTTCATTTAACTATACTAGATATAATGTATGATTGCACTAGTTATGATATATGCACAAGATGTTTTATATACCTCTGTTTAGATGATATATATGTATTTACATGTCTAAAATGCTGTGGACACTTTACCTGGTCAAATACCCCTGGCTAATGTTCGATAGTTCTACTAAGGGTCATTGTTCAGGGATTGTACACCCCTTATATAGGTATTCTAATTTTAGTACAGGGTTTATTCCTTAAGACGATAAGATCTGCAGTCAACACTATTTAAGGTATCATATCATATCATTATCCCAGTCATATCAGATACAGGTTATAATCTTCAACCATTTCATAGACCCAGAGAATATGGCATTTAACATTTAAAATTCGGCCACGAGAGACACGACGACTCCTGGTGTCACTGCTCCCTTCACGAGATGGTGTTGAGCATCGAAGATACTCCATTGGAGTTGGTCCTTTTGGCAAAAAATGGCCGGTTGAGTAAGGAACTGTCCTTACCTTGATTGCTGACAGTACACACATGATGTCAAGCTGGATGAACAAGTTGATGGATGGAGACTGACGAAACCTGCCTAGACAGGATAAGACAGTCCCTTCAAAATTGTTCTGCTTGTAAAAAGATCTGTCAGTTGCCATAGGCCTATAGCCAATCCGATAGATGCTCTAATGGTGCACAAATCCAGAGGTGATTGTCCAGGTAGCTGTACTGCTGTCCTCTCCCAAATTTTGGAAGTAACTACTTCCATGTACTTCTGTCTTTCAGGCAATTCACCTTTCTTCTCATGTCTTGAAGAGGTTGAAGAATAGATGTTTAAGGTTATCATCCTAGTATCCCTTAGATAAGAACACTCAGGTGTTAAATTTTCACTTTCCCAGATTAACCCTTTAAAATAATCTATACACCCTACTATCTACCAATATTCTAGAACTATTAGATGTACCTTACATAAGTTAGGCTTTGATTAGAAATTGTACTTTGACCTCTCCTAGATACTACCTCATAGTAATTCCTACTGTACATAGTTTTAGTTTAGAACCTTCTTAGTTAGAAAAAAAGGGGGAGATGTTGTGGGATTCAGGTGTCAGCTGATAAGGTCAAAAGACACTTATACAGGGCACCGGGCCCCCTGAAGGGGGTGGGGACAAGCCCATTGAAAAGGGGCTGCTGGAACACGAGATGCTCTCTTCCTGGTTCCTGGATGTTTGGGGATAGGATCGACTCCACCGACTGTCCTCACCGTTCCAGACTCCAGTCCCTGTTCAGGTGCAACTGTAATCTGTTAACTGTACCGTGAGTTCTGATTTATATTTTAATAAATATTTATCTGGTACTGGTGCCTTCTAAGTAAACTCCACCTACACTTATGTATAGTGAACGGTAATTCAGGAAACTTCTAAAATTGAATACAGAGGATTTAATGTTATTAAAGTTACAGATTAATGTGGTGGGATTCAGGTGTCAGCTGATAAGTTCTGAAGACACTTATTCAGGGTCCTGGGCTCCTGAAGGGGGAGTGGCCAACCCCATTCATAAGGGGCTGCTAAAATCTTAAAAGGCCCGTTTCCTAGTTCCTGACTGCTAGAGAGACCAGTTCGACATCTGTTGTCCATCACATAAATAATCCAGTCTATCAGGTGCCTATATTAACTGTTATATATCATAAGTGTTAGCTTATATTTTAATAAATAATAATCTTAGATTAATATATTTTTAAAAATTCTGCCTTCATCTGGTGTCTAAGGTGGGGCTTCTGCCCACAGGCATAAAAGGTCTATTTGTGTTTTGAACATTGTTAAAAAACAAAAGACAGACAAAATGTTCAACTTTAAAATCCTACAGTCCAATGCATAGGATTAAAGCTTAAACCTCACTGTTACGCATTAATTCTCACAGTTACAGATAAAAGAAACTTTTTAAACATGTGTCTCCCATGCTCACTCAATGAAAATGAAAAAGACAATTCATAGATATATTGTTGCTCTAAGTTTTTACTCAGTATCACTTGAATTATTTAGTTTAAAACTCAGTGGTTCTTATACATATTAAGAGTAAAAAAACAAAACTAAATGTACTCTTTTATTTTTTTGGAATCTGATAAAATAATTTTAAGTGAAATTGTGCCTCTGTATGTCCTATAATTCTATCAGTGATACAAACTGAATTCTGTGCCTGAAATTATTTGTAGATTTCTTATTATGTAGATGCTTACCATCATGAAAGCTGTCATAAAAGTATCATTCCATAATATAGAGTCTGCACATAGTGACCATAAAAGCCTCTTCTATATTTTTGTGGCTGCTGCATGTTGAACCATGTAACCAACATCAGTATGCTGTGAGTGTATTACACTACAAAAGCAACAGGTTAATAAAACACCAAAATTCAATTCTCAATCAATACAGAATGTATGTCATTTATGTTTTCCACACTAAATAACTAAGAAAATGCTCCCTCTTAAGCCACTCTAAGACAAGAGCCTTCTGTATTTTAGCCTTTGAATGTAATCAAGAATTATGTGATATCTGTAAATCAAGTAAAATGTATAAATAAACTGAGTGACAGCTTACCTCTAGTTGTGGCATCTATGACACTAGCAGTTCTAGTAAACGAATTAAGTTGTCTTCATTGTTTCAATCAACCTGAACAGTTTTAAGCATTTAACAGGAAAATATAAAGAATAAGACATATAATGTAATGAAAATGCTGACATCTAAGTTGGGAATTTAATTAAGGGATCTTAGTAAGAACTTTTATCTAGAAAATTGTCCTCATATCCTCACAGGTAATTTGAGGCTAGAGGTGGTGGTCAAAGCAACCAAGGAATAAAATGCATGGCTGTTATCTTAGTCAAGATTCCCATTACTGTGATAAGGCACCATGACAAAAAAGAAAGAGAGAGAGAGAGAGAGAGAGAGAGAGAGAGAGAGAGAGAGAGAGAGAGAGAGAGAAAGAAAGAAAGAAAGAAAGAAAGAAAGAAAGAAAGAAAGAAAGAAAGAAAGAAAGAAAGAAAGAAAGAAAGAAAGAAAGAAAGAAAGAGTTTATTTGGCTTACAGTTCCTCAGTACTATTCACCCTTGAAGGAAGTAAGGGCAGCAACTCAAGCAGGGTAGAATCATGAAGCGAGAAGCTGATGCAGAGGACAAGGATGGGGTGCTGCTTACTGGTTTGCCTCATGTGACTTGTTCAACCTTATTTTTATAGGCCACAGGACTAACAGCCCAGCCATGACACCATCCTCCAGAGACTGAGCTCTTCGACAATGATAACTGAAAAAATAACATGCCTTATAGGTGGATCTCATGGAGGCCTTTTTTTTTTTCACCTGAAACTCTTTCCTTTCCAGTGATTCTAGTTTATTACAAGTTGACACACAAAACTATTCAGTATAGCTCTGATTCCATTTTGCTAGCCCTATTTTTAAAAACTCATTTTTTATAATTTTTATAAATAAGAATTTTAAAACTGGTATTTCTTTAACAGAGTTACATTTTATCAGCCAGAGTAGCAATATCTGTTAAAGATTATGATTGTGTGGACAGACCAACACTTTAGGGAGTGTGGATGATCCAAGCAATTTCAAGACTCATTTTCATCATAATTTCATTGTTTTACTAATGGCTTGTTTTACAGTAATGGAAAAAATTTTATAAATCAAACTGTTATCTAAACTATTTCAAATGTTTATGTTATTTATAATAGATATCAACCTAAAGTCAAAAATAACATTTATGTTTATAATTGGGGCTTTAGAGATAGACTAGAATACAATGTGTTCTTGGTATGCTAATTTCATAGAAAGGGTGAGAACACCTTTTTCATTATTTAAATTTCGAAACATTGCCGGACCAGGAACACACAGAAGAGTATTCAGGTATATAGGAAACTGTTCCTTTATAATAAAACATCTTTAGATAAGAAAACAGTCAGGCATATGACAGAATGCATAGCTTTTGATCATGCAAAATGAATCCTGAATGCTCTCTGATTATTTGCCCTAGTGAAAATTAGCACTTATCTGTGATCTTGACAAGTATGACCCATCCAAACTCTCAATATTAATTCTAATTACTAATGTGATAATAATAGGGGATGCATCATTTGGAATTGATAATAATATGATGGCAAAGTCATTATTAGTAGGTTAACTACACCTAAAAAAAGTCTCAGGGATGTAAGGGCCTTGTCATTTTCTAACATGCCAGTAGAATCATAGGAGGTTGCCTCTATACCTACAAAATGGCATTTCCGCTAACTACTTGGAGATAAACTTTATCAAATGATTTTCCTTAAATAAGGCCATAAGTAATAAATTCTGTTTCTTTTAACATACTACCTTTTATTTTTGGATACCATCTTTCAAAACAATTTTTTCAATTTTCTTGTCAATTATTAATATAAACGAGTATTATGCTATTTAATAGGTTCAAAACTCAATTATGTGAGCTATTTATGCTTGTAAGATTGTATTTGTGAACTATTTAATTATCAACATTTTCCAGATTTCTGTTTTTTCATAATATAATATATACCTGTCAGTGCATATCTGCATAAAACACACTAGTATTTGATGAATAATTAATTTTAATTTTAAAAATTATGTTCTCATTTTTATCCCAAGGGAAGATTTCTCTAAAAAATCTTCTTTGAGATATGTTATTAATAAGGTGAAAGTTTATTTATACATCTTAATTATTTAACTAAGATATAATAATTACATATGTGAGTTTAGTTTATAATCCTAGTTACCTGCAAGAGACTAACACTAAGAAAATGTATTCTACAGAAAAAGGCAGATTTTATATATATATATATAAATTGAAACCATAACCAAGGATAAAACTCATTTTTGTGTGAGCCAAAATTGAATAAAAATGTCAAGTTTTGGCATGAGCAATCATTGTGGTGAGCAGGTAGTAAGATGTATTTTCTGAATCACTTCTATTCACTAAGCTCATAATGTTTTGGATCATGCTATGTATAGATGGTATATTGTTATTGTTATCAGATATATAACTAATATGTTAATAGGAAAGGACATATCTCTGAGAGTATAGAAACAGATGATATTTTATGTTTACACTTACTGGCACAATTTACTGTTCATTAGTAAAGAACAGAATAATACTGGGAGTATTCATCTTTCGATCACTGAGAATTTTAGAGCTGAGCAGTAAAACTTTAAAACACCAACTCTGCTACAAACCCTTTGATCTACAATGGTTACCAGCAAGCAAGATATGCTACTGTAATAGAGACACAATGTTTGTGAGAGTTGACACAAATATTTCATTCTATTTAAAGCACACTAAGTTAGAAGGAACCCACTGGTTATATTTCTCAGGCGATCAAGACCCTGAGACTACATAATCCACGGACCTTGGAAACATCAAATACAACTCTTCTGTTATAGTAATATTGAAAAAATGACTTAGCAACATTTTTTCCTTATGCAGAGATCAGTGTGTATTTCTCAAACAGCTTCAAAGCATTTCTCACATAAAGCAGATGGAAATAAATACAGGGACCACTCACTGCCAGGCAATGAGTGGTTTCTTTACACAGTAAAGAATGAAAGAGATAACTCAGAACACATAGTCTTAAAAGGTATTTTCATAAAATTCCTCCTTGGTTCTCAGGGAACCAGCAGGAAATTGTTAGAGCCAGAGAGGATGGAAAACACCAAGGGATTAAGACCCTCTAGAAACAATATGGCTGGCACATATGAAAACACAAAGAACTTATAGCATCATTCACAAGGTCTGCATTGATCTGCACCTGATGGGGTCCTGACACGAGGACAAACATCCCTATTAATAATCCTAAAAGTTTCTTTATTAAATAGGTAAGTTCAAATAAAAAAATACGTTTTGTCCAAGAGAGTCTCACCAAGTAAATAAACCAGTCCTAAGCAGTAGATGGTCAATAAAAATTAACTTAATGACTTATTTGAAGATTTTTTTTTTCATATAATGTTAAGTCAGGGCATTTTTTTTCTCTACCTTAAAGATCTTTTGTGTATATTTTTTGACTTTTGTTTGGAAGATTCTAATGCTGTCCTTGTATGAACATTTGTGATTATTCATCTATAACTGTTTCTTATACTTTATCTTTGCCTCTTTCTGTGTCTTGTTGCTTATTCTCATGTATTTGTACTTGGTTTTTATATTTATATCTTACTTTGTTTTATTACTTTGCTTTTTTTTTTTTTTAAAGACCAAACAAGTATGGATTCAAGTATCCATATGGCAGAGGAAATGAGGAAAGACTTGTAGTAGGAAGAGAATAAAAAATAATGAAAAATATATTATATTAAAAAAATTATTTTATTTTTTAAAAAGTCATCAACGTATATGAATATACTGTATATTGCTTTCTTTAGTTCTTATTCTTAGGATTTGTACAGATGTGTCCTTGGCACTGCATTCTCATAGTAATCTGCTATCACAAGTCTTTAAAAGATAAAATATACAATCTCACCTTTGCTCTAGAAAAAAGAAGTAGCTAAAAATCTCCTGGGTAAATTGGGAGGGGTATAGAGTGGAGAAGAGAGGGCTTGGGAAATGAGGGTTTGAAAAAGCCTAATGATTGAGAGGTGAACAATGAGGGAGATATCCTAAAAGAGTGAGTCATCATGTGCTTGTGAAATAAGTTAGAGCTAGGGAGTCCACAGGAATCCACAAATAGGTCCTAGGTATACACATAACACCATCACTACCAACAGTAAAAAAAAAAAAAAAAAAAAAAAAAAAAAAAAAAAAAAAAAAAAAAAAAAAGTAATTAATAAACAGTGTTCATTAAATTCTCTCATTATCAATCATCTTAATTCCACTTTAAAAAAGATATACATTAAGATAATTGATATTAAAATATGACTCATCCTTCTTTTGCAATCAATAACATACCACAAAATAAAGGACTCTCTGTAAAGAATTAGAAAATGTTATTCAAAAAAGGGATCTAAGAAGAAAGATAGTATAGTCATTTTAATATCTAAAAGAACAGACTTAAAAAATAATCAAAATAAATGGGGAAGGACACTGTGTGATGTACAGGCCCTAGCGGCTTCTAGGAGGCTGGAGCACTTACTCATAAACTAACTTGGGATATGACTGGGACCTTGACAGCAAAGGCAGAGTATAGATGTGAGATGATCTAGACCAGTGAAAAAAGACCAAGACCACACCATAGCCACAGATAAAAGCAAAAGAAAGCCTTTCCCCATATCTGGGAGTAGGGTATTTAAGACTTTCCCTTCCTTCAATAAAATTAGACTTTCTTGTTTAAAATAGTCTCTGGAGACTGTCATTGTTCTATGTGCCTTCTTGCCCCCTTCCCCAAAGTGACCTAGTAGATCCTTAAGCACAAAACAACCCACTTTCTGACTCAAAACCAGTCATACCCAACAGTATATTAAATACTCATCAAAGCAAAAATTCAACAAGATATCATGTCAACATTTACTATTTATACCCCAAATATAAGAGGACTCATCTTTGGCAGCCCAACGTGGGGCATATATACAATATATACCCACAGAAAGCTTAAAAAATGGTCTAGAGCACAAAATTGAAACCAAAGCAGATTCTGAATTGTTTCTCTGACATGAGCCATGGTACAGAGACGCCCCTTTAGGCACCTGGAATGGGCTATAATGTTGGGCTTTTGGGTACAGCTTAAGGTATAAAATGGCTTGTTCATGAAATCTCACAGGACCCTCAATATAAGCAAAAAGTTGATGTATTTGAGGTTTCTGTTCATAAGGACAAAAAAGGAACAGAATGAAAGATGGCTTCCTAGTTGTGATGTTTTCTTGGATCAGCACTGTTTGCCACAGGCAAACTGAGACTTGGCTTTTTTAAGAAATTTCCTGATTCAGCCTTAGAGACAAAACACTTGTGAGTCTTTTAAGAGGCCCTGTTGCCTAATACTTCGAGTTAATGATCAGCAGATGGCAAAGCTTTACTTGGTGATTATATGGACCTTGAAATTCCCAGAGTACCTGGGCTGAAAAGATAAATTCTATGAAATTAAACTACTTGCTGAGTGGAGCCATCCATCCATCCTACCAACCTTGAACCTTGGCAGATTAAAGGTGTATTGAGAATCAGAAAGAAATAGAAGAATCTGGGTGGAGTCAGTGACCTTAGCCAAGCAAAGGTGTTGTCAGAGACAGAAAAAGTTAAGAAATAAATATACAGTAAAGACAAGTTTTTTGTAAAAAGTCTAAGTGGTTTTGAATGTGTTGAAAATATATATAGATAGGCTTAGAGAAAGAAAAGAAAAGGTAGTGAAAGCCCATAAAAAAAGAAATAAAGTAAAAAAGAATAAGCCACATAAAGACAGAAAATACAAAGAATGTCTGGACACTGTATATTGTCTTATCTTTAAGCTTCCTGACTGAAAATGACTTAGTAAAAGCTGCTAAGAGACAGTTGATTATAAATGCTGTTGGATTAATTCAACATATATATTTTGTAAATGAGTTTACTTTAAAATTAAATGCAAAGATATGCTACTTTGGGGAAGAGGTTTTTGTTTTATTTTCACAGAAAAGGAGAGGTTGTAGATTTATTCCTGGATAAAGAACATAAAACTTGATAGAGGAAAAAAAACCTCTGAATAATCTAAAATTGAAGTGGATGGCACAGATGATTCAGCATTTCAGAGCACTTCTGTTGAAGTTTCCAGAGCTCTATATTTAGAACAATTTCAAGGAGACTGGCTGTGATGACTAAGAAAACTCTGAGAACAGGAAGCACAGAGCAGACTGCCAGAAAAAAAGCCAAAAGAAGCAGAGGACAACCATGCTGCTATGAGAAAAGATACCAAGCCCCATGGCTGAACAGGATGAGTCATGGGTTAGATGAAGGGTAGAGAGCTAGCAAGTGATATGCCTGGGCCTTAGGCCAACAGCTAAAAACATCTATGTGTCTCTGTGCATCTGGGCGTCTGTGGGTCTAAACATTGAGGCTAGGCCAAAGAATCAGGGCCAGAAACCTCCTACTACACACCTTTGTGAAATGAAATAAAAAATACCAGAGCTTAAATCACACACAGACTTTTTCATACTGATAGAGGGAGACTTCCGTATTATTAGTCTAAACAATGAAAAGGTCATACAGACAAAGATCATGTGTGTGTGTGTGTGTGTGTGTGTGTGTGTGTGTGTGTGTGTGTGTGTGTGTCTGTGTGTTTAAATTAATCCTGAATCTGATTGGCTAATTGACTTTATAATCCCAAAGATAAGATGTATCTGCACCAAATTACCACCAAACACAAAATAATGTACCTTCTAATATAGGGGGATTATGTTGTTCCATTGTAAATAACTGTCCCCACCTATGAGTTTAATAAAAAGTGCTGATTGGCCAAAGGCAGACAGGAAGTGTGGGCTGGGCTACTAGACTAAGAAGACTCTAGGAACAGGGAAACAGAGTAGAATGTCTGAGAGAAGCCAGAAGAAGCAGAGGACAATTATGCTGCTCTGAGAAAAGGTACCAAGCCGCATGGCTGAACAGGATAAGAGTCATGGGTTAGATTAAGGGTAAAGAGTTACAAAGTTATATGCCTGGGTCTTAGGCTGATCAGCCAAAAACTATTGTAAGCATCTGTGTGTCTCTGCAGGTCTGTGAGTCTGCCGGCCTAAACCTTGAGGCTAGGACCAAAGGTCCAGGCCAGAAACCTCCTACTACATTCTTCTCAGAATATCATGGAACTTTCTCTAAGATTACTTACATGTTTAAACACAAAGTAAGTTGTAATAGTGTCTTAATTAGAGCTTCTATTGCTGTGAAAAATATACCATGATCACAGCAACTCTTATAAAGAAAATCATTTAATCAGGTGGCTTACTGTGCAGAGATTTAGTTTATTATCTTCTTTACCTTGTGATCAGTTTATTATTATGCCACATTTGAGTATGTGGCATACAGGCAGACAAGGTGTTGGAGAAGGAATGATTCGTAATTCAGTTTCTTATGTTACTGTGAGCCAAACAATAATATTATTATGTTACTACTTCATTAGGGTTAATTTTATATTCTTATGAATTATCATATAAACATCTGTGTTTCCTGATGGTCTTAGGAAACCTTTGTGAGAAAATCTTTTAGTCTGTAAAAGAAACTTATAGAAGAGGCTGAGAAGCATCACTGTATAATAAAAAGAAATAAGCATATTCCAGTGGAGGAAGCAAAAAATAATCAAGGACAAAGAACAACAAAATAGAACAAAAAAATATCTCTCAAGTATTTGATTCTTTGAGAAAATCAACAAGATAAAGAAGCCCTTATCCTCAATTACTAAGAGACAGAGGAAGATTACCCCAATAGTAAAATCAGAAGCAAAGAGTGAACATAACAACAGACTCTGAGAAAATAAGGACCTACCATAGAAAGTTATACTAGAATTAACTGGAAAATCTAAAAGAAATGGATACTTTTCTCAGTAGTTACTATTTAACGAATTTAAAGAAAGATCAGATGAGCTATCAAAACAGACTTATAGCCATAGTGAAACATAAGTAATCACTAAAAGTTTCCCAACCAGAACATCTTTATCATTTTCCCTGGCAAAGTGCAGGGCCAGCTCTTTTGCTCCTATGCCCCCTCAATGCCAGTTTTCCCATGTGTTAAAGGTGAAGATGTTCAAGGGGCATCTTTGTTTCTCTCATGCCACCACATGTCATGGTCAGCTCTCTTGCTCACATTGCCACCAGGGATGGCTCATCTGTGCATTAGTGTGCTGCCTAGTCTTGGGGCAGGGTCTGCTTTCCCGTGTGCTTTAGCCAATGATGTACAAGGCCAGCTTTCTAGATCTTGTGACTCTGTGCCTTCCTTCCTTTTGGCAGAAGACTCAGAGCATTCAGTCTGAGGGTTCATGCAGAGAGAATCTATAAATTTTCTCAGAGGTGAGAAGTGGATATTTTCTTCCCCTGTCTCTGGAATCTTTCACGTGTACCAAAAAAATCTGGCTCCAAGTCTTTATTATAAGGATTTATTCAAGTGCTTACCAGGGGATCTGAATCGAAGCATGGTATTTAGATATGAGTGGATAAAACTAGAAAGGATCATATATAGTAAGATTAACTAGTCTTAAAAATCCAAAGATCACCATCATGTGTTCCCTCTCATCTGAAGTAACGTCTCCACATTTTCGGATTTGAGTTTACAACATGGACAAATTAGAGGAATAAAGAAGTAGGGGAGAGTACTAAAAGGAAGAAGATCAGGGTAAAAATAATGTCAATGGGTAAAATAGGGATGTTTGTTTTGTTTGTTAGTTTGCTTTAAATTAGTAACACAGTGACTCTAGTTTGTGTTGTAGATGGATTTGTGTTTATGAGAGTTACGCTAGAGTATGATGGACCTGAGAAGAGTTACGCCTTTGAAAGAAAGTGAACTGACTTTTCCTTCACTCGAATACAATGTTCCACAGCTGCACAGGGGCAGCTCTTTTGAAATCTATCACAATGTTAGAATATGAACTTTATCTTTCTGCAGCCTTAGGGCAGGGAATCAAGTCCCTGTAAGTTTATGCTTATTGTTCTCTTGTCATTTTAGAAAGATAGATTGTTATCACGGGGTATGACTTTATGGGTTCTTAGATTTAATTTGCCAGTGTTATCTTGATAATTTGCATCAGTGTTTGTGAGGGATATTCGTCTGTAATTTTTAACTAAGTCAAGTCTGTATGTATTGTGGGTATCAGGTATCAGTGGCCTTACAGATGTAAATCTGCAAGTTTCTTTATATTTCTGCCTTGTGCAATAATTTGAAAAGTATTTGAAAAATTCATACCTAAAATCATTTGACCCTGAAATTTTTTAGTTGGATGGCTTTTTAATGACTGTTTGTACTTGTTTAGGGGTTATAGGTCTGTACTAGTTTAGGTTTTTATTGCTGTGAGGATACCAATAAAGGTGGAAAATCTTTATAAAGAAAACATTTAATTAGGGTGGCTCACTTATAGTTTTACAGGGTCAGTCCATCATGATCACAACTGAAAGCATGCCATCCTGAAGGCAAATATAGCACTGCATCTGAGGCAGTGCATCTTTCAGGCAAAAGAAAGTCAACCAACTATCACACTTGAAGAAAGATTGAGCAAAAATGACCCCAAAGTCCACCTGAATAGTAACACATTTCCTCCAACAAGGCCATATCTCCCTTTGAGCGAATTTACTTTCAAACCACAATAGAGCCCACTTAATTTTTTTACCTGTTATTGACTCAATTGTAGAAAGTAGTCTCTGTTTAAAAAAATACTTAGTACATTTATTTTAGATTTTTTTTTAATTGGTGAAGTACAGATTGTTTGAATATGACCTGATGTTTCTCTGTATTTCTTTGGTGCCTATTGTTATAACCCTCTTTTCATTTCTGATTTTGTTATTTTGGATAGAGTATCTCCAATTTCATAGTTAGTTTATATTAGTGTTTTTCTATTTATTAATTTTCTCAAAGAACCAACTCTTTGTTACATTGAGTGATTCAGTTCTTTTCTATTTTAATTGATTTTAGCCCCGAGTTTGATTATTTTCTGCTACCTAGTCCTCTTATGCTTGTCTGTTTCCTGTTCCCCTTCTAGAACTTTCAGGAGTGCTGTGAACTCACTTGTATGATATCTTTCTAAATTCTTCATGGAGGAACTTAGTGCTATGAATGTTCCTCTTAGAATGGCTTTTCTTGTGCCCCATGAGTTTGAGTATATTGTATAATGAACTGTGTTGTGCATGAAGAACAGGAGCCCACATTTTTTATTCAGATATTTCTGGTATAGCCACAACCTCTATAGCTAACCATTACAAAGATTCATAGGCATCACTAATTAAATAGCATCAATAATTTTACACTAATAATTCTGGAGAATGCCCATTGCATCAGGGAAATCACATTATTTACCTATATCTCTAAAGAGGTTTGCTTCTATCTAGAGATGTTGTTGACTGTTTTATTTTTTGAGTTATATATTAATAATATGAATATGTTTATAAGCAATTAATTAAGGTGTCATTATTAATATTGAAATATATTTTAAAAGGAAACTTATTCAAATATCTCAATTTAATTTAATATTCTTATACTTTATCAATTATATCATGATTAACTGTATTTTATTGGTGGTTTGTATATTAGTTATGTTTCCTAAAACTAGAATATAAGAAGAATATTTTTATGCAAGTGATTTGTATCTTTACAGGGGTTAGCTGTAGGAAGGTAAATTGAACAGCATAAGGTTTGAGAGTGTTGAAAATATCTATAGATACAGATGAACACTTTTCTTTGCTATTACCATGAGTTTAAAAGTATTCATGGTGCCAAATTTGTCTTATCATGAGGCATGGAGGCTAGAATTTGTACTGCTTTATCAGTAATTGGCCATAAAAGTCCTTGAAATTCCCAGCAGTAAATATAATCTCCCAAGTGTAGTGATTACAGTTACTAAAACCAATTCCCTAGAAATTCTGTAAGCTGTTGTAAATTGATAGTAGTAGCCAGCCAAGCTCACAGAAGTAACCATGCATTTATCTGAGTGCCAAAAGTAATTTCAGAGTAATATTTTAAAAATGAATAAGTATAAAATATCTATTAGAATTAAGGAAATACATTCTGTTGCAAAGCACCATGATCTGTTTGTATTTTAACTATGTAATGAGATCTTGGTTTTCTCCTTATTTGGCAAGGAACACCTCAAAAACATTCTATATACTTAAAATTGAGCTAAATAATATTGAGAAAATCAAACTTTTGTAAATAGGTGTTGAGAACAGTAGAGTCCAGAAATTTTAGTAATTTGGGTTTATTAGTAGTAGTCAATGCATTACTATGTCCTATTCATATTATTATTAAGAAATTTGAGGGAAAAGGCTAAATTACAATATACTGATGATAATGATTATAATGAGAATATGATATGTTTGCACAGAAAAACATTATTAAGCTGTTAAGAAAAACCACTTTCAGGTATATGTGTGCGCTAGAAAGAGTTATCACCAGTTAGGTAATTCAAACTTTGAAATACAAACAATGCATATTAATTTTTAATATTTATGTATGCATGCATCATTTAGAATATTCACAGAAGTGAATTAATTAGTAAGGGACTCGAGAGAAAAAATAATTTACCAAAAAAATGAAAAATAGAGTATAGTCTTATAAAGGAATAAAAAATAAATTAAAATAGGGTTAAGAGAGGAAATGTGGATAAAAGCATTAGACTTCAGTGCCAATGCATGCAAGGCTATTTCCCACTTTCTTATATTTCAGGTTAAGTGGAACTGGGTTTATGTTGATGTCATTTATTCAGTTGGACTTGAGTTTTGTGCAGTGTTATAGATATGGATCTATTTGTATTCTACATACCATATAATCCAGTTATTCCAGAATCATTTGTTGAAAATGCTGTCTTATTTTCAGCCATTTGCTAAATAAAATAAAATAAAAGGTCTTTACAGATGTGTAAATTAATGTGAGGGCCTTCAATTCCATTGATCCAAAAGAATGTTCTATGCCTTATCAAGCTGTTTTTATTACTGCAACTCTATAGTAGAGCTTGAAGTCAGGGATGGTGATGCCTCCCGAAGATCTATTATTGAAAGGATTGTTTTTGGTAGTTCTGGGTTTTTGTTTGTTTGTTTTTCTATGAGGTTGAGTGTTATTAGTAGCATAGACACAGAGAATAATTAATAAATGGGACCTACTTAAACCAGGAAGCTCCTGTAAGGCAAAGGACACAGTCAATAAGACAAAATTACATCCTACAGATTAGGAAAAGATCTTCACCAAACCTAAATGACGTAGCCCTAATCTCTAAAATATATTTAAAAACACATAAACTTGAGATAAAAATCAAGTAATTAATAATCCAATTAAAAATCAGGTACAGTGTGAAATAAAAAATTCTAAACAGTTGAAAGACACTTAAAAATTTCTCAACATCCTTAACCATCAGAGAAATGTAAATGAAAAATCTCAGAGATACCATCTTATACCTGTCAGAATGGATAAGATCAAAAGCACAGGTGAAAGCATATGCTGGAGGGGATGTATAGCAGGGGAACACTCCTCCATTGTTGGTGGGAATGGAAGCTTGCACAGCCACTTTGGAAATCAGTGTGACAGTTCCTCAGAGAATTAATCTACCCAGTGATCTAGCAATACCACTATTGGATATATACCCAAAGGATGTGCATTCTTACCCCAAGAACAGTAGCTCAATTATGTCCTTAGTAGCATTATTCATAATAACAAGAACATGGTAACAACCTAGATACCCTTGAACTGATGAATGAATTAAAAAATTGTAGTACATTTAACAATGGAGTACTATTCGACAGAAATAAAATGACATCTTGAAATTTGCACGCAATACATGAGTCTGGAATAATCCCAAGTGAGTTAACAAAGACCCAGAAAGATAGGCATATCAGTACTCACTTGTATGTAAATATTATATGTAAAGCAAAGAAAGGATACTCATGGTAAAACTCACAGCCATAGAGCAGCTAAGTAATAGGAGGAACATAAGAGAGATATCCACGGATCCCCCTGGAATGAAAAGTAGAGAAGATTTCTTGAGTAAATCGGTATCATAAGAGGGTAGGGTAGGCAAGTGGAGGTGGTGGAAGAGAACCAGAGAGAAAATGATGGCTGACTGGGGAAAGTAACAGAACAGGAGAAACTGAAAGAGTTAGATGAAGAGATCCATAGCTAAGCACCTCTCTGCATACAATCTCCTGAAGTCATAGAAGATATGGATATCTTTTTTGAGTATCAACAATGCTTAAGTTTTCCACTGTAAATAACATTTCCTCCTATCAGCTATCTACAAAGAATCTGGAACCGAGATGGGGCCCCAACCGCAACAACTCCTACTAGTGAAACAAGAAAAGTGTATGATAGTGAGAATAAGAGACAGGTAGACAGACAGAGACAAAAATGGAAAAATCAAGAACCTGGTGTGCACCAATCAATAATTGTTTTCAGGAAATAGACTATTCAAAAACAGCTGCAAGATAGCTCTTTATGATTATCCTTCAGATCACATTTCTAATTAGGTTACCAGATGGAGTTAACCACTATTCTAAGAATGGTTATAGATGTATGTGGTCAGTCCATTAAGAACTAACCATTGTTTTAGCTTTTACAGGATCGCAAAGAGATGCCATCACCCTTAAGTCAGCAGGGAGCAACCTTATGAAAGACTACGCCCCCTTACCCAATAAGTTTTATGCTCTGAGGGTTGTGGGTAATTATTATTCTAATTAAATAGTTATAAGTTAAAACTGGGTGAAGGACAGAACTATAATATAGCATCAAGGATCTCTTTTGAAGAAGAGAGGGGAGATAGATAGGATAGATAAAGGTAGACTGTTCTACCTACCTATACACTATTCTAGCTGAATGTATGGGCTAAGCTAAAGACAATTTGCACTGGCATAGATATTTGTATATTGATACAAATGTAAAATCATTTTATATGTTTAATTGTGATAATTTGTACATTGGTACAAAGTTTAATCTGAGATTGCTTTATATAACCAAAGCAACTTATATTTCGATATAAATCTGAATCTGTAACTATTATGTAAAACTGAATCTGAAATTGTTATATTTTATGTATGCTTCTACATATGTTTAAAATATTTTCACATCATTGTCATGTATACTATTCAATTACTTCCTCCATTTAACTATACTAGATATAATGCATGATTGCACTAGTTATGATATATGCACAAGATGTTTTATATACCACTGTTTAAATGATATATATGTATTTACATGTCTAAAATGCTGTGGCCACTTTACATGGTAATATACCCCTGGCTAATGTTTGATAATCCTATTAAAGGTCATTGTTCAGGGATTGTACACCCCTTATATAGGTATTCTAATTTTTAGTACAGGGTTTATTCCTTAAGACGATAAGAACTGCAGTCAACATTACTTAAGGTATCATATCCCAGTCATATCAGATACAGGTTATAATAGCATAGATAGACAGAAATATTCAACCATTTCATAGACCCAGAGAATATGGTATTTAACATTTGAAATTCGGCCATGAGAGACACGATGGCTCCTGGTGTCACTGCTCCCTTCACAAGATGGTGTTGAGAATTGAAGATACTCCATTGGAGTTTGTCCTTTTGGCAGAGAATGGCCGGTTGAGTAAGGAACTATCCTTACCTTGATTGCTGACAGTACACTCATGGTGTCAAGCTGGATGAACAAGTTGATGGATGGAGACTGACAAAACCTGCCTGGACAGGATAAGACAGTCCCTACAAAATTGCCCTGCTTGTGAAAACATCTGTCAGATACCATAGGCCTGTAGCCAATATGATAGATGCTCCAACGGCGCACAAATCCAGAGGTGATTGTCCAGGTAGCTGTGTTGCTGTCCTCTGCCAAATTTTGAAAGCCACTACTTCCATGTACTTTTGACTTTCAGGTGATTCACCTTCCTTCTCAGGTCTTGAAGAGGTTGAAGAATGAGTATGTAAGGTTATCACCCTATTATCCCTTAGATAAGAGCACTTGGGTATTGAATTTTCACTTTCCCAGATTAACCTTTTGAAGTAATTTTTACACCCTACCATCTACCAATATTCTAGAACTATTTTATGTACCTCATATAGGTTAGGTTTTGATTAGAATTTGTATTTTATCCTCTCCTAGATATTATCTCATAGTAATTTCTATTGTACATAGTCTTAGTTTAGAACCTTCTTAGTTAGACAAAAGGGGGAGATGTAGTGGGATTCAGTGTCAGCTGATAAGGTCAAAAGACCGGGGTCCCGGGCCCCTGAAGGGGGCATGGAAACCCCATTGAAAAGGGGCTTCTGGAACACGAGATGCTCTCTTCCTGGTTCCTGGCTGTTGGAAAGACAGGATCGGAATCCATCGTCTGTCCATCACTTTTCCACCGTTCCAGACTCCAGTCCCTGTTTAGGTGCTACTATAAACTGTTAACTGTACCGTGAGTGTTGGTTTATATTTTAATAAATATCTATCCTGTATTGGTGCTTTCTGAGTACACTCCGCCTACATTTAGTAGCACAAATAATATTGGCATAATAAACCATTTTAAAAATTAAGTTTAGTAAGGAAGTGGTGGTGCATGACTCAAGATGACCACCACTTCCTTACTAAACTTAATTTTTAAAATGGTTTATTATGCCATATTATTTGTGCTATACAGAGAAAGTGCTATCAACAAACACAAAGCAAATAAATCAAGAATGCTAAGAAATATGTAAGGAAGGAAAGGAGGAAAAAGGGAAAAAAGAAAGAAAGAAAAGAAGGAAGGTTAATTGTAAAAGCTTACTCAATAAGAGGAAACCCATATCTGATATTGCTGATGAGCCAAGAACATGAGAATAAATTAGTCATGGGCCCTGGCTGAAGAGTTATTACTAAAATCTACTAAATCAGCAGCATATAAATAAAATGGTTCCCCCTAACCTAAACATATACTCATAGTTAGTATGTTGTTCAACTCTTATTATAGAAGCTCTACTTAGAGTACATGATAAAATACACAGCCCTGTAACTGCAGCATGAACGGATAGTAAAGACCTGTAGCACAGATCCAGGAATGGTAGCATTCAATTGCTTTGAATGCTATCTTATATTCATCTTCACATGAAGTATACATGATAATGATTGCTTGAATACATATGTATTTTATTGAAAATATTGAGATATGCCTTTTAGAAAGTTAATTTGGCCTGATCACTAATAAAATCTAAAAAAAAAAAAATATTAGTGAGAAACAGTAGTGAAATATCTTGAACACAGTAATTTATTTGAATATTAAAATACTTAAAATTAGACATACTAATTTTACATTTATGCCTTTAGTATTTGAAATACTTTCAACAATAGTATTCTTTCCTACAAAAGTTTTATATATTTGAATATGTATATATGTGTGTGAGCATGTGTTAATATGTTTTCTTTAAAATTATTCTTTTGATTCTTTTTTCAACAAAGCAATACACACTTATATCATTAAACAAATGTTCCACAGCATTAAGTAAAATAAAATACCCTTAAATAATATACTACATTTCTTTCTTTTGTTTAAAATAAAGTTTTTTAATTTAACGTGTAATACTATAACAAAAAGTTATCAAGTAAGAATTACATTTACAATATTCTGCCCATTTGTAGCTAGCATTTTCAGAAAAAAAAATGCATTGTATATCCTATCTAAGTGAATGCAAAGTTTTACTCCTAACTTAATTTTTACTATAACTAAGGAAAAGTACAACTATCTAGTCTTCAACCCCATCAAGGACCCTGAAGGGTATAATATTTTCTAACAACAGAAACATTTTGCTTTCTGGACAGTCACTTAAAAATTCTCTGCAATGTTGAGGCATCTTTCTTCAGAAACATTGTAGGGCTATAGATATGAATCAGCCATTAAAAGTTAGGCTCACCACACACAAAAAAATTTATTTTTTAAATTTTAAAAGTAATATTTAGTAAGTGCCATAGCATGCTAAAACTAACTTAACTATCAAATTTAGTCCATATTAAACTTTTTTTATATATAAACCAAGTGGTGGTTTTAATGAAATTCTACCTAAGATAGAGGTTGCTACTAGTGACCTGTGATATTGCTATGATAGGCCATGGGATGCTTTTGTTTGGAGGTGCATGGAACATATTAGAGCTTTGAACTAGGAAAGCAATTGAACATTCTAAGAGGATTTTCTTGAAATACAGTAGGATCATAGAATATGACGATGCTGAGGGTTATTTGAACATTTTTGGCCTACCTCAAGAGGTTTCCTTCAGATGTTCTAGATGTAAGATTTGGTGGTTTTCTGACTGGCTTTAGTTCTTTCTTTAATCTAAGCAATACTTACTATTCCTCTACTCCATATTTTAAATAGAATGTTTATTATTTAGCGTCCTTTATTGGTAGCATAAACTACTTAGTAGTTTTATTATTAATTAAAAATATAGGCATCCAGAGATGAAAGATTAATATTGATTTCACAGGGAATTTTGAGCTAATCTCTTTTTTATTATTCTTAGAACTGTTACAATTTTGAGTAATTCTTTAAGACAAACTAAATAGAATTTGCAATTTGAGGTCACCAGGACTCTCTAAAATAATTGGTAAATACTATAGTTTGAAAGTATATAAAAGCATGCCAGGTTGACAAAGTTAGATTTGTGATAGTCTCAAATACATTAGGAAAAAAATCTTGAACACCTTTAGTGTATTTGAATGGATATTTCCAGTGAGTTCTATTATTATGAAATACTTGGTGTGAAAGTTAGTGGCAAGTACTACAGACGAGCAGCACCACGTTATTACATGAAAGATACAGAGATACAGGTGGGCGGGGAAAGAGAGTGGATCAGTAATAGGCAAGGGACTAGAGTGCAAAATATCATCATTCATCTTCTGAAGCTTCCTTTAAATAATATATCAGATTAATAATATCTTGACTACATTACTTTCTTAAATCATGGACAAGTTTTCTGTCTTAACCCCTGAAGCAAAGTAAACCCTTCAGTTCTTGAGTTGATTGTATCAGACAGTTTGTCACATCAATGAACACATTAAAATGATTTCATGCGAACAGAACAAGAAGCTACAGGGACTAAGGCATGGTGGAGGAGAGGGCTCTAATGAGGTCTTATAAACAGGTATGCCAGGATAAAGCAAGAGAGGAGAGAACAATGTCCAGTATTTATCATTATATTGTTAAAATTTCAGTGTTAAGAAAGGGCTTTATAGATGGAAAAATAAAATCATGCTGAAAAGTATCCACATACTATAACTTTGTAATATCAAGATTAAAGAACCTCAAATTCTTTGAAGATAGAGATAATAACATGCATATTCTTTGCTTTCAATGAAAACATAGGTATTATGAGCATAGACTGTTTGTATAACATAGATAAAAATGTCTAAAGAATATAAAGACTACTGCTATTCTAGAAGGTTTTGCTCGGGAGTTATGTTTAGTACAATTAATGAATTTAAGTTTATAGTATATATATATAAAATATTCAGTAATGTTATAAAACACAAGATACATCTTTAACAGTTTTATTTTTGAGCAATACATTAAAGTTAAGATGGTGATATTTATTTAAATAAATAAAATCTGTATTTATTTTAATGTGTTAATCTGATTTAACTATTTTTGAAATAAAGCTATACATATGCCCCACAAAAATGGTCATTAAAATCCACTTTCCATGAATTTTCTCATTATTTAAGTAAAAAAAAAAATACAAGGTGTCTCTTCATTTCTCTTTATAAACTTCAGTGAAAATAGTTAAGAACTTAATAGCAATATTACTTGTGCTCTCGTTATTGCTGTACCTTAACTATTTTCTACTTTTCTATGACTTTGAAAATGATCTTGTACGGTAGTGGCTTCTTATTATCCAGAAATGTACTAGGAATAGGTATAATCTCATTATAGTCACAACCACTCAGTAGAAAATATGTAATATTCATTTGAATATCTTTGAGATAGTAGCATTCAGTTGAATAGCTTCATTTTCTCTGCAATAAGATGGTACAATTACATTTATTTTTTTAATGAAAAACTCATAAAATTATACAGTAACAACCAGCACAAATGCAGTTGCCATTTGCCTGGGAGAAACGTGTTATGGGATAAATCTCTAATTTAGATGATGGAAATATGAGGTGCAGCTTATACCTAGTGAAATCAAATACAATAGTCTAAGTTGTCTCAGTTTTATAATCACATTTTTATTGCTGTTGCACTCAACTGAACTCAAATATAAATATGTCAATAGATCTTGATGCTTAGGTAAGCATTAGAAAATATGTCAATTTTCCAAACTAAGTTCCAAAATCTGCTGAGAATTTTCAAAAATCCTGGAAAGTAAGTAATTGAAATTCAATTTCCTAATTTCAGTTGTAGCTACAATAATTTGGAAACCTCATCACATTATAAAATGTATACTTATCATTTATTTACCTTAAAATTAGATTTTCTATAAAATAAATATTAATAATTGTAAAAATATCTTCTGATAGGATAATATGCATAAATTCTAGTATTCTCTATAAATATCATAATTTTAAACATTAAAGTAATGTTTCAATATATGAAGTAGTTATGGAATAATTATAAAATATTAACACTCTAAAATATTAAATAAATAACATTTTAAAACAACGTGAAGTTTTAGAATGCTGAAATTCACTGATTATTGTTAGATGTTGGAATTATTTCTTTGTTTACAAAATATTTAAGTATTAATGACAACTGTGAAATCAACACAAGTTTCTATGTATTCTCTAAAAATCAAATTTGAGGAACATGTGATTTTAGCTACATTTCTCAAAACATCAAGAGAATTGATGGGCTAACAATGGGTAAATTATTGGCACTGTTATTCTAAAATTGATTCTAGAAAATACATGATGCATACTGGGTAAATTTAACCATTTTCCATAACCTTAGCAATGTACTTACCAATATCACCTAAACATTAGAGACTAGAAATCCCTGCTCTGGGTGTTACATTTCCTTTCATTGTAAGGGTGACTAGTTCCTTTTATATATAAGAATCACAAAAACTCAAAAATGCTTGTGGTCAATGTTTTTCTGAAACAATGATTTTAAGTAATTTTATAATAGAATATATTTTAAAGGAATCTGAACTATACCACTTAATCATTTTGGAAATAATTATATTGTTTACTAAAATTATAAACTCAAATCTGATGCAAGAAAGATACGGTTTTATAAATAAGTAGATTCTTTAGTACCACTATTTGTAATTTATGATATATTTATTAACTAAAATATTTTGCTTAGTGTATAATTAATATGTAGGTATGATTGGATATTTTCCCAATGGTCCTGAGATGTATTAATATAATTTGGAAAACAATATTGAATAGTCCTTTATTTATATTTTTGTAGTAACAATAATTAATAATTGAGACTAACAATACACTATAAATTTTTTTCTCTTCTCTCTTTTGTTTACTTGTTTTATATCCTGGGCACAGTTTCTCCTTCATTCTCTCCTCCTAGCCCCTCCTTCCCATCCTCACATGTCTGTTCCCTCCTACCCCTGATCCACTTCTCTTCCAGGATATCAACAAAACGCGGCATGTCAAGTTGCAGTAAGATAAACACCTTCCCTTTTAAGGCTGTACAACATGATCTAGTCTGAAGTGTGGGGTCCCAAAAGAGAGTGAATGAGTCAGAGACAGCTCCTGCTCCCACTGCTAAGGATCACAAAAGAAAACCAATCTATAAAACTTTACAAAGTTGTAAAATGTTAGCTCTATCCTATGCATGCTCCCTGGTTGTTATTTCAGGCTTGTTGATCCCAGGTTCATTAATTCTGTGGTTTTTCCGTGGTATCCTTGAACCTTATGGTTCCTACAATATTTTCTTTCCCTCCTCTGCAGGATTCCCTGATCTCCATCTAAAGATTGACCGTGTGTCTTTGAACATGTCTCTATCAGTTGCTAGACAAAGCCATTCTAATGAATACTGGGATACGCACCAATTTATATCAGAATATCAGTAGACACCATTACATTGATTTTTTTTTTCCTTTTCATGTTTGCTTCTATCCTAGATCTCTGGGTCACTCATCCTGTTGGTCCTGATGCTCCGGGCAAAGTCAGAGTACACTTACATTCCCGGCATGCTATTGTAAGTTTCACCACACTTTTGGTGGACACCCTTCAATCTATAGGTTGTATATATATTAATAACAATAAAAAATTCAGATTTATATATCTAGAAATTATTTTTTATTTTTTAAATTATGTGTCTTAGTCATTATTCTATTGATGTGAAGAGACACCTTGACAGGGCAACTCTAATAAAAGATAACATTCATTAGAGTGGCCTATAGTTCAGAGATTCAGTTCATTGTTACCCTGACAATAATCATGGGAAGACATGATGCTGGAGAAAAGCTTGACAGTTCTACAGCCAAGTCTTCAAGCAGCAGGCAAAGAGAGACGTTGGATTATCTCAAAATTACAGCCTCCAGCAAGACCACACTTCAAATATTACTTATAGAAACTTACAATTAATTACTATTAAAAATATAAATATTTTCTTTTTAATATAGTTACTAGCAGATATAACTTTCATATATCACCACTTATGTTGAACTCTGGCTCCTAGACAAAATGTGGCATTGACAATTTGGCCTTACTAAGGTCCACTTATAGAAGCTCAGGAGGACTTTTCCACCCTTGAGGATATTAAACAATTAATAGGTAACAGAGGCAGTGACATTTTTAAGCTTTGTAGCTTCTTGTGAGATGCCCATGTATCTGCAAATAACCACTCTCCCATGCTTCTGTAAATAACGTCAACTATCGATATCATTCACCAATTTAGAAATGGCTATAATTATTATTTTTTGCCTGTCATTGGTGCTCTATTTAGAATGTTAAGAATTTGTGAATGTCTGTTGAGAAAATATTATGTTACATGAACATACAATTTTTCTATACTCAGAAATAAGAGCATGTAATTGTAGGTAATTTGTAGGCTTCTGGACAACATAAATGATTGGATAATTAAAATATATACTTAATTGAATAATAAATTATCTATAAAATTTCTGGATAAAATTATCACAGATAAAAGTGAAATAAGCAGCACTTTATTTTGATTGAAGACATTTTAAAGGACTTCATTATATAGTTTTCTATTAGCAGCATTTTAGCTTCTCACTAAGGAGTCAACAATTAAGATCTTACTCCTGATTCCAGTTTCTTGAAATGTGACTGTCCTAAAATCAATACAATCATAATACATCTCAAGTTTTGTCATCTTGGTAAAAATAATTTTCACATACTAGAGCTTTTAACTGTTGTCACCAACATTGAAAGATATTTGAAGTTTTAGTTAATGGAAGCAAGGTGTAAAAATTCATCTATTCTTTTTGTTATCAAAGGGACTTATTCTGGGACACCACGTTCTCCATTATGCATAAAAAAATCACAGTAGATGATCTTTTTAATTAACAAGAATACCCAACCGATGTCTGATTTTTTTTTTAAGCAAATATGCCATCGAACAGTTTTCATACTCCAAGCTGATACTCAATAAAAAAAAAATGCTTATTGAGAAGGATCTGGTTATTTTTTTTCTCATTTCCTAAGACCTTCAGTTTTTTACATATCTCACCTTAAGTCAATAGAGTGGGAGAGAAATAAAAGAGAAGATATTTTTGTAATTTCCTTCATTTTATTATTTTTTAATAAAAATGTCTTTTTTTATCCATGTATCCCCCACCCCCCTTACCTTCCCACAGTTTGAGCAACCCCTGTCAATAAGATCAGGTTCTACCCAAAGGGCGTGAACTGATCTGACATTTTGGATTCAAGTAACCAAACCTTCTCAGTCAGCATTTAGCCCCTCCCCTCCCATCTATCCATCCTCTCCTCCAAAAAGCAAGTCCCAAGGTGACTTGGCACATCCAATCAAGAACGTCTGATTTCTACCTCTCAAAGTCAAGACTGGGTTAGGTGGTCCTCTGTAGGGTATGGACTCAAAGGTACCAGCCCATATACAGGAACATAGAAAAGGAGATCCATAGGGAAAGAAATTTCTTGATAAAGAAAATATTGTGTGGTTCGGAGAAACCTAGATCTATGGAAAGCGACAGAAAGACATGGAGAAGGTGACTGAATTGACCTTTGACAGTAATCATATTGGTGAATACCCTAAATGTCATCATACAGCTTTCATCCATTTACTGATGTTCAAAGAGAGGGATGAGGAATTATGTGAACAATGGGTGTCAAGATCATATCTGGGAAATCAACAGGGGCAACTAACCCAAGCTCAGAGAAACACGAGAACTTTAGACCAATAGCCGTGAAGACTTTCTGGGACCAGACTAGACCCTGCATGTAGGAGACAGTCGCGTAGACTGATCAGTTTGAGAGGCCCCTGTCAATGGGATCAGGTTCTACGCCGGGTGTGATCTGTTCTTGCATTTTGGAGCCCATTACCTGTGGTGAGATGCTTTGCTCAGCCTTGATGCTGGAGAGAGAGTGTTTTCCTGCCTCAGCTGAATGTATCAAGCTTTGCTGGCTCCCTATGGAAGCTTTAACTGTACGGAGGAGATGACAGAGGGTCAGGGAGTGGGAGGCTGGTGGGGGAAGCAGAAGGGAATGTAGAAAGGGCAAAGTGTAATCTATATGTAAAATTTAAAAATTCATAAAATAAGTAATGTATAAATAAACCTGTAACTAAGGCTAGCTCCAAGGCAAATTACACTTCGATATACTCTTCCACCACACAACGTTTCATTTAAGTTTCTAAGTGGGTTTTATGCTGTTATTCACGGTTTTCTACAAAGTAAATTATTTTGAAATATTTGACAAAGAAACCACAGTAATACAACATATTTCTCAGCTGTAGTCTATTTTTTACCCCCAGTGTGGAAATCATTATTCCTAACAAAACATCTCCTTACTAACATTGAACATGAGATTTTTTGTTATTGTTTCAAATAAGGACACGCAACTTTACTTGGTGGTTGAAAATCAGAAATATATGAGCGTTTTAGCAAGTGATGTAAACTAAGGAGAGGTCTGAGTCTATACTCTGCTCAGGACAATTTAACCTCTTAGTACCGTTAGCTTTCTTCCAATCCTCAGAGGTTAATGAATAACTGTTTCATTTGGACATCCTTGTCTTCTATCATTAATTTGATCTCCCAGTCAGTTTTTAAAATGCTACATTCTAGCTCCAATCCATTTTCAACTTTCACGACTTGATGGAACAGATGCTTTTGTGGTTTTGGTTGAATTTTATATCTCCATGCTTGTAAAATAATTTTGTATTTTTCACAAATATCACAGCACATTGCTTTTAATTTTCCAGGATTTTGTTATGTTGCTGCTCTTTCTCATTTTTCATGAAGATTACATAAAACATAATTATCTGGTTACCATCAATTTTAATTTTGAATTGTCACCTCCATGAGTTTATAGATGTTTCTTGTTGGTCATACAATGTTTTAAAAATGTTTCTTTTTTTGTCCTTTTAAATTATTGGTTTATGCCTCTTACGTTAGAGTCTCTCATAAATTTTATACTCAGATGACATTTTGACATATAGTTTAAAATGAAAATTGTCACACTATAAAATACATGTTTCCTCCGTATATCTTCTCACTCGAAACTCATTATTCATTATTTTGTAAGAAATTAGATACTCATATCCTAATGTCACCCATCATAATTTTGTACAAGATACTCAATCATTTTTCTTTTTTCAGTACATTATAAAAAAAATACAAGACTGTTTTATAACCTGATTCAACAATATCCTTCCTACAATACATAATCCCTGTAGGCCAACAATTGTTCTGTTCTTCTTTTATGTGATAGATATGAGGGCTATTTACTGTCTATATTTGAACATCCATTCTCTGTTCAACATTCTAAATATTCATCAGTAAAACCACTAGAATATCACCTCATAATTATCACTTGGTTGTTAATGTACCAACAACTTTTTTTTTCAATAAATCAATTCAGCTAGCCTTCGTTTTACTCTTACATGGCTATTAGCAGTTTTATTTTCATATTATCACTCACTCATCTTTATAGAATATTCTTTGTATTCTAAGATCAAACATTCTCTGTAGCTCACTGAATTCCTCTTTGGCAGTTTCTGCTCACGCCATGCTTTCACAGTGGAGTGTTCTAGTATATATCTTTGAATTTCTTCCCTTTCATGTTTGCATCCACCAGCATCTGCCTATTGGCTTTAAATAAATAATTGTATTTTTATGACTTCCAAGTTTTTATCTATAACCTGGACTGCAGATCTCCTATATCACTTCTTCTTCTTAATTTCAACATAGATATCTTTTAGACCTATGACAGTGGTGATTTTCATAGAAGTATAGTTTTACCCCCAGGCAAACTTCAGGCTATGTGCTTACACTTTTTCATTTCTATGCTCTTCTTATGCATCTTTTCAGTCATTCCAATCACACCCTTAGTATGAAACATTGAATTACTCCTGTTACTTTCTGCTGTAATTTCTATTGTACTCATCAGAAAATACAGTGGCTGTTAATTCTCATTAAAATTGAATTGTAAAACTCCACAGAGTTTATTAATCTTATAAAACAAGAGTGTTTTATGTTTATTTGCTTGTGTATGTGTGTATGTGTGTGTGTGTTTATGTTTGTGTGAGTGGTTGTTGATCATGTATGCATGTCTATGTCCATTTTGGCAAATGTACAAGTATGTATTTATAAATAGTCAATGGAAGAAAGCCTCATGTATTACTGTTCAGAAACCTATATAGTTTGATAATGTATGTATTAGACATCTGGAGCTTACTTGTAACAACATAGGTTCTCGTCAAAAGGTCCTGAATATCTATCTACATTGTATATATTGATCATAGGTTTTCATCTACCATGAAAAGCATTTTGTGAACAGAATCATTACCTTTACCCCCCAAATGCATTTTTATGATACCCAATAAAGGTGTGATAGAAACATATCTAATTTGCTTTATTATATTTGGCATTATTTTATGACCTAGGGGATACAATGATTGACATTTTAAATATTATTATTAGCATATTATATTCATTGTTCTTATCAGGATATTTTTATCCAGTGTCTAATGTATTTTGATATATTTTTTGTGTGGATGAGAAATGAAAGTAACCCCAGTGTAGTGTAGAAACACATGAAAATGAATTTCAAACGGAATAGTACATGTGATAGTTAACAATTGCAAATAACGATTTTTTTTTTAATATCAAACCAAAATAAGCAGGTCTTTAGGCATCAAAAGTATGTATGCACTGAAAAATTAACATTTGACTGAGGTATTGGTTTATATTTAGATGGTAGCATGCCTGTGTATTTTGTAATAAAGAACACAAATATAAACATGGCAGATTTTCATAACAACACAGAAAGTATAAAAATAGCGTGAATTTTAAAGTTAAAGAACAATTCTAGATTTTAAAATATACCTGAGACTGGGGATATATTCAATTAGTACAGGTATTTATTTACCCAGGATCTGACCACAGATTTGATCCTAAGTTCTGCCAAGAATGTAAAAATCAAACAATGAAGAGAACTATTTATTCTAAAAAGGAATTAGAATATGGAGGTGGTAAAAATTAACACATTGAATTAAAGAAAAGAGACATATGTAATATGGTCTGAATGCCTGAGTCATCATTATGAACATTTTTGCCAAAATATGAGATTTCACTGTTTATCTTTTTCTCCTTGACAGTGCCTGAATCTGGTTAGCAAGTAATTCTTCTGATTTATTTAGTATTAGAGTCAGAGAAAAATCTAGTGCATCTGCAATAAGTTTGTAAGTTCTACAATATGAAACATGAGATTATTCTTTAGGAAATTGTTATTATTGTTCCTCACATAGAATTTTGATAGTGGTGCCTACGAAACCTATTCATGTAGGTTATATAGTTGATTAAAATGACAACATTCAAAAACTATGTCATATCCCTCTACTTTCTACACAAGTAAGATGGTCTTGGTCTCTATACATTTCAAATTAGTCTGGAAAACTCTTCTATCTTGAAATATTACTTCTGATTGTTCCACTAGGCACTATGAAGCTCTTCCCAAAGTGCATTTTGATTTTTGTTTATGATATCACATTCAGCTAAACTTTTAAAACCAAAAATAAAAACTCAACACTTTTAGACTATACATCACTATAGAAATGGAAAGAGAATCAATAATACAACAGATTAATTTTACATTATCACCAGGAACTAAAGGTCCCTTCTTGACACTCAAAAAAATCTTATAACAAGGGAAAGATGTCTTCCTAAAACACACTGACTAAAAGAAAAATACTATGTATAGCTGAAATGTGGCAGATTCTGAAAGAAGCTAACATTATGAGGGTTAGTAAAAATATTATGAGATTGATGTGTAGCATAAAAAGCAAGAATACATAAATGTAGAATTTGTAAAAAGCCAAATGCAATGGCTATGGCTCATAATATGGGTACAATGGTAAGGATCATGAATATTTTATTATACTAAGATTATGTTTGTAATTAACTTTGTATTCAGAAGATTCTCTGGTCAGTTTGGCCAATACTACAGCCGTTTATTCCAAAAAAAAACTTATATTAATTATGTTTTGTTGTCTATGCCTCAGATATGTTACTATCTAACTCTTTTTTTTAGTTAACTCATATTCTTTATTTAAGCTTATCAAAGTGGTTTGGTACCTTTTAGTCATTGTGGCATCTTGTCTTCATTCCTCTGGCTCTGACATACTTCTCTCTGCTCTTTTGCTTCCCCAAGTTCTTCTAGTTTTATTGGCCTGCTTCTACTTCCTGTCTAGCTTCTGGCCAATCAGCAATTTATTAAGATAATATTTACAGAGAGAAATATTTACAGTGTCTAGCTTCTGGCCAGACAGCATTTTTATTAAGATAATATTTAAAGAGACAAATATTTACAGTGTAGAAAGGCATAGGTTTACAGCAATCTATGGCTGATTATATGGATACAATAGGAAGTATCCTCAATAAAATATTCTTAGATTGTTTGGTAGAGATTTATTTTTTGGAAGAGATACAGAATTGTTTTAGACTTTGTATTAAAAAAAAACATATTTGTACTTCATTCTGCAAATAGGAATCAGTGCAAAAAGTACAATATATTAACATACATTGCTAAAAAGTAGTTTTTATAATTAATTTTTAATCTAGATGTGATATAACCTTGTAGTTTAGAAGAAAGTCAAGCCCTAGTGGACCTGGTGTTTATGAATGTGCCATTTGTATCACAGATGCTAAAGAGAGGTGGAGAGGCACAAAGAGACAATAAGAAGAATTTCAGAATCTCAGAGTAGAGAAAATTGAGAGTTAAGATTACATTTAAGTTGTGCAATTATGTATTGTCTTTGTTTTGGCTTCTTGGAAAAAAATGGTAACAACGTATCAAAAGTCACAACACAATGAGGGGAATGTATCAAATATTAGGTTTCATATGTTTCATCACTTGGAAAAAACTTTGAGGGGTTATTTGACTCATGATATATTTTGAGAGTACTTCATAGTTCTTCCTGAAAATGATTCTCTCTCTCTCTCTCTCTCTCTCTCTCTCTCTCTCTCTCTCTCTCTCTCTCTCTCTCTCTCTCTCTCTCTCTCCTTCTTTTATTTCTCTTTATCATTTTTAAACAAGTCTTTATGGCTACGCTCTATACATTCCATACTAAATCACAATCAAACTTCATTTGCCTCTGTGACTAGAAAAAGAAAAAAAATACCACCAAAATCAAATTACTAAAAATTATTTTAAGTAATTTTAACATTTTCACCAAAATATAATGTGAAGATACTGTGAATTATACCAGAGCATTTATATGCCTAGGAAAGCCCTTCAGTATCATGATCAGTACCAATTTAGGTAGCAAAACACAAATGTCATTCTAAGGAGTCTAAGTTTCTAAAGATACCTAATTAGAATAACAGCTGATACAAAACAGACAAATCATATTTCCTTGCAGGTAACCAATATACTGAGTGTTTTATGTTATTGAAGCTCTACCCAAGTACACAGATGATTATGAAAGCAAAAGATCATGGATGAATATTAGCAAAATAGGCAAAGAAATGTTTTTTAAGTATGGAATTAAAGCGCAAGGACCAATTTTATTTACAATGTATAAATAATGTTTTTATGTACTATAGTTTTATGTAATATCCTGATATAAAAATATGTAGTTGAATAATGAAATTGATTCCAAAAGTACTTTATTTAAGTCAACCAAATATATAATGAAGTTGGTTTTCAAAAAGTTCTTGAGTTTTATCAAAATATTTTATGTTATAATAATATACAATGTTTTTATAGTTAAAATCCAGAAATAAAAACATGTTCTATTAAAAATTAAACAGAATAAAGACACAATCTAAGCTACCATTATATTAAAAATAAACAAAAAGCTAGAATTGTAAACATGTAATTGAATAAACAAGGAATACAGTTAAGTTTCTTCACAAACGTGATTATTAAAGACGGCAATACTAGAGAATAATCAACTATAAATCTCTTGATATAGCTGTGTGTTTAATCTAGAACCAAATGTAAATGGTAAACTTAAAATATCAAAGATTGCTTTTTCTGAGAATATAAAGAATAGATCAAAATAACTGTTTTGTAATATATTTATTCAGACAAATGAAAATACTCTTAGTCCATGTAAACTTCAATATAATTTTGTTTAAACTGCCTTTATTCACTTTCCTTTTAATAGAAGTAGATTTTTGTTTCTCATAATTTGACCTTCATAGGGTTCTCCCTCACTCTTATCATGCTAGACATTTACTTCCTATCTAGATCTACAACCTTTCTACCTTTCCATCTCATTAGAATTTAAGAAGTATTCCAAATTATAACAGTAAATGACATAAAAACTAATTAGAATAGCACAATACAAACATACAGAATAAAAATTGCCTTAAAAATGATGTAGACGCAGAGACCAACTAGTTTGAAGCCCCCAAATCCCACCAAACACACACACACACACACACACACACACACACACACACACACACACACACACACACACACACAAACTGGAAGCAAGCATAAATATGCAGAAGACCTGGTGGGAAAAAAAGAGAATAAATATATAAGTAAACTTAAAATTAAAATTAAGACAACAAGAGTCTTAATATGATGATTTGATAAGCCAACAAGACTCTAAAGATGCTGTTGAGTTCATTTTCTGGTGGTCTCCTACTGGGCATGGAGCCTACCATTGAGAATAATCTGTTTGCCCAGTGAGATTCCCACAGAGAAAAGTAAATTTCATTTGTAAGTAGGTTTCAACCTTCTTGGTTAGGATGGAGGCATACATGGTACAGACCCTCTGCATGCTACCTCAGAATCGTTGAGTCTATATGTACATAGGTCCTGTTGATTTAGGGGACTTTATATTCTTGATGCTCATCCTTTTGGAGACTATATAATTTCTGCTTCATTTCTCACAAATTCCATGGACCCCATGCAGAGATATTTACTAAAGATATCCCGTTAAGTGCTAACAGTTCTGAGGTCAATCATTTTATTGATAACATCTGGCTGGTAGGCTTAGCATTTGTTCCTGCCTGCTGAAGGAGAAAGCATCTCTAATGATAATTGAGCAAAGTACTAATCTAAGTAAATACTAAGAATAGTAGTATGGTATTAATCTTTTTTTTTCTGTTATTTTATTAAAAAAAAGTAGGCTTTGGGTCTAGAATAGGTATCTGGGTTATATAGTCTTATGTTCTTGGCCAATGCAAACAGTGTTGGGTATGGGTTCCATCTTGTACAATGGGCCCTCTCAATTCTGGAAAGTTAGTATATTAGTATTTATTCTGCTGTGAAGAAACACTATGACCTTGGAGAATTTTAAAAAGGAAAACATTAAATTGGTGAGCTTGCAGTTTCAGAGATTTAGTTCATGTAATCAAAGAAGGACACAGTAGTGTGCAGGATGACAAAGTCCTGAATGAGCTGAGATTTATAGATCTTGTAGTCAACAGCATTTGATCTATCCCACTTGGTTTGGCTTGTCCACATATAAGACCTCAATGCCTGCCTTCACATTGGCATACTTCCTACAACAAATGACACCCACTCTTAGAAGGTCACAAATCCTAACTCTTTGGGAGAAATTTTCTTTCAAAGTAACACTTACCAGTACTTGGGGCCCAAAAGCCATATCATAATGCAAAAATGCATTCAATCTAACTTCAAAAGTCCCTAGAGTCTCATGTAACAGACTCAAACTTCTTTAAAATTTTAAAGTTTGAAGTTACTTCAAAGATTCATGAATGTCCCATGTCATTATGTGATAGAAATATACAGTCTGCCTTTTTTATTTTATTCATTAACATTCCAAAGAATGTTAGGAAAAGAACATAGTGAGAAAAACTGGACCAAAGAAAGACTAAAAGCCAACTGGACAAACTTCAAAATTCCCATCTCCCTGTTCGATATCAAAATTTTCTTCAGATCTCCAATTCATTTCAGTTATGTTGACTATATACATTTCCCTCTCTCTCGGGATACTTCCTGTTAGCAGCATTTTTTGGAAGATATCCCATGGATCTGGTGTCTCCAACAACTTATCATACTAAACTTTAACCTATCAGCTTCATATAATGGCCTCTAAAAGCCTCCAATCAGTGACCTACCTGACATAAGTGGCATTAGCAGCTTTCCTAAGTAGAGGGTGTAGTTTTCATAAGCTCTTCTTCCATCCTTATCTTTAAAGCCAGAACATTTTGCTTTGGTTGGAACTCCCCCATGTTCATTTAAGTTTCCATAGTTTTCTGTCTGTGATGGTTGCATTCACTGCCTAAAGTTAGATGTCCCCAAGCTTGCTCTGTGATCAAAGCTGGCCTTAAACTCAGAGATCTGACAGCCTATTTTTTTTCAGAGTGCTGGGATTTTAAGTGTGTACTAGCAAACTTATATCTTAGATTCTCTTTATTTTTTTTCACAATTTGAAATCTTAGCTGGGTGGAATCTTGCCCTGAGGACACCACTACCTTTATTTCTTTATTATTCTTATGACCCACTTAAACACATGATATAAATCAATTCCACTTCCTGGTGCTTCTTTACTTTTAATTTTGATCCTTTTCATTCTAAACCTTCATAAGCATAAACACTAGTAACTACATGTTAGAATCTACAGTAGGGTGTTTTGAGATTTCCTCTGACAATGGATATTGTCAAAAGTTTCTCTGTTCCAGATAATCACAGAAAGGCTTTTATTAATTGCAGTCTCTTTGGCTTATGTCTGAAGTTTATTACTTCCTGACTTTTGCACTGTAAGTTAGGCCATTCTTATCTATACTTAACCTTGTGGCTTGCTTGTTTTCTCTTTCCTTCCTCTGCATCTGGCTGGTGACTCCACTGTGCTCTTCTCCTTCCCAGAATTCTCCTAATTTAGTTGACCTACCTTAATTCTTGTATGGATTCTTGCCAGCCGGTGTTTCATTAAACCAATATTCACAGTGAGACATATATATATATTATACAAGAACATAATATCATGGCAGTGGAGTTAACCCAAAATCTTGATTTTTTTTCTCTGTTGGACTATTCAAACAAGGACAAAATGCAATTTTTAGGTAACATATTATAATTTTACTCTGAAACCACTTGATCCAACCTCCCACATTTCAAATCATTCTCAGCACCATTTTCTTACATATTCTGCCTGTATGGCTCATTAAACAGTGCTTAAATCATTCCATTGCCTTTCTAGCTGAAAGTATTACAGTCAATATTATTGTAAATAAAACCATGATCTGGTCTATCACAGCAATATCCAAGTCACTGGAAACAACCTTTTTCTTAGCTACTTTCTGTTATTGTGAAGAAACACAATGACCATGGCAGCTCTTGTAATGAAAAACACTTACCTGAGTGGCTTATAGTTTCAGAGACTTAGTTCATTACCATTAGGGTGTGACATGGCAGTATGGAGACAAAGTGCTGGAGAATAAGTTTAGAGTTTCACATCTTGCTGGCAACAGGAAGTTAAATGTTCAATAGGAATGGCTTGAATATAACTGAGACTGCCTCCAAAGTAACATAATTCCTCTAAGAAGTAAACATCAGCTCCAAAAGGCCACACCCTTTAATAAAGTCATTTCTTTTGGCAGACATTTTTTTTCAAACTACCAACTTGGTTACCTCCATAATCTTTGTGCTATCATTGTAGCAGCTTATCTTGTAAGTGCATTTAAAATTCTAAGCATACATAAAGATACCACCTAAAAATCATGGTTTATTGAATCAAAAATATATATGAAATTGTGGATTCCTAATAAAACTTGCCATTTGTGGTTATATTTATATGAGATATTTTGAAATCTATTCTGCCATTCCCTATAGAATGATACACTTTTCAGCCTTGATATAGGAAGAGGGATTGATCTCCCCCTTCAACCTGGTATCTCAGACTTTATTCATTCCTCTTAGGAGGTCTTGTTTTCTTTGAGAAATGGTTGATGGGGTTGGGTGAGGAGAACCTGAGCATAAACTGGAAGGAGGGGAGAAAAGAATACTGTGGTTAGTATGTAAAAAAATAACTTGTAAACAAACATAAATAAAATCTGTATTGAATTTCTCTCTCTCTCTCTCTCTCTCTCTCTCTCTCTCTCTCTCTCTCTCTCTCTCTGTGTGTGTGTGTGTGTGTGTGTGTGTGTGTGTGTGTGTGCACAATTGCTTGTAAATTGCTTATAAATCCTGGATACGGAAGGTAATTAAATCAATGCACATTATAAACATTTTCTTATCATTGGACATGTACTCTGATAATGGCAATAATTTCTAATTACTCCCTACCATTTTGATAATGGCTTTGTATACATAAATTCTATTATTCTTAAAATTAAAATACTTATATTAATAAATCACCTGTCCTTAAACATTTAAAATTAGAGTACCTGATAAACCAATGTGACTGTTGAATGTATTCTAAAACTTCTACATACAGATGTGAAAGGGTTATCATGGACTATATTATATGAAGGTTTTAGGAGTTTGGATTATATGATGTGTGGAGAATAATACTTGAATTTCATAATAGAGGATGATATTTTTCGAAATAATAGATAGAAAATCCTGAATACAGTCAGGAATATTTGGAAAGATTTCTGAGTAGTGGGGAGAAAAGTATACTTTTGTTTTGGGCCCTTAATGACTTCTCTGAAGTTCAAAAAATTGATGGATGAAGCAACAGTATTTTCTGTGACTTTTATCACATAGAAAAGACACATGATCATATTTTATCAGGTATAGAAAGTAGGTTAGTTGTTCAACTTTGTGATGTTTCATTGGGATTCACAGGGCTTGTGTAACATGCTTTGGCTGTGTAATTTTAATTTATCTGGACATTTTAATCCTTATCCCATTAATAAGAGATTTAACTATTGAAACAAAGTGGGTTATTAGAAAGATATTTATGTCTCTTCATGTCAATTTATAAAAATATCTTGAGATATAAAATTTTTTCATAATGTGTGAAACATTGACATTGTTTCTTTCTGAAGGACATAAGCCTACGATGAAGATTGTGTGAATATGAACAGTTTCCTTACTCTGGCTATATCTTAAAGCAAATGATGATTTTCCATAGTAATAACCTCAAGAGAAGAGAGAAAGTGAGCATGGTAGGTGAGGAAAAGTTAACTCAACAAATAGGTATCTAGGATGAAGCCGAATGAGGGCATAATGAGTGATCAGTGTTGGCATGTGTAAAGGCCACATGATTATTGAGATGAATGTGTAAGTTGAAGATAATCAGAGACAAATGAGGATTACAAAGAGCTTAATGATGACAGAAAGATGGACCATGCAGCAACGAAAGCAAAGATCATATTAGTGAAAGAATTTGGTGATTTCAGAATATCAAGATTCTCAAGCCATTTAGCAAGGCAGTGAATGTAAACTGCATTGGAGGGTATTATAAGATAGCCCTTTAAACTCAGCTCACCAGTTGACCAGATTGTGTCATATAAAATATAATATCATGCTTTAATCTAAATATCTTGCTATAACCTCTCATAAATTAGTCATGAATTCCTCAAGAGAAATATAAAAAGGATTACTTGTGAGTTGCATTTCGAAATTACTCATTCCAGAACCTATAGAAGGACAAAATGGTCATGAAAAAAAAATCAAAATTAGGGACACTTTTTTCTTAGCATTTCTTGGAAAATTGTAAATCTTTAGTGGTGAAAAGAGATTACAGATGGGTATCTTCTCCCTGCCATAGTCTTCTTGAAAAAGTAAAAGTCTGCAAAGACTTTGTGCATGATATTCTGAAAAGTATCGCAATAAAGTCAATTTTTTTAGGAGTGGGAAATCTTAAAGCAAGTTTTGTATATTGAAATGTATATCAAAAAAAAAAAAAAAACTTGGCTCCCTCCCCAGAATCAAAGTCAGTGTTTATAAATATATTACAGTATTTCTACAAGATGAAAAATGAGGACAGATATTAAGTGATGCCACATGGCATAATTATGTAGAAGATGAACTATAGAATGATTATTCAAAGTATTTGTGGATTCATTTGTGATGATCAGCTAATGCCACTGTGTAGCATGTGAAGAGGAAAAACACTCTTGGAAGTAAAGAAGTAGTAGCTTTTGTTTTATGGGTATGGTGACCACACTTGGTTGTAAATTTAACTATATGGGTGTAGTGACTAAACTTGGATGTAAATTTGGCTATATCACTAATTAAAATCTGAATTATCTGTTTATAATTATGAGATTTTTTTCTTAATTGGATCATATAAGGTGGAAGGTTCTAAAGTAAATCTGTATCAACTGACATAAGAAGAGGAATTTCAAATCTGGAGCAATTGGACTTAATTTGTGAGTCATGACAACTTTGGGGGCTTACTGACACTTTCACGGGGTTTGAATTTCAGATATCTGGCACATCAGATATTTACATTATGATTCATCAACCTAAAAAAATAATAGTTATCAAATATAAATGAAAATAATTTTGTGGTTGAGATTTATTACAATATGAGGAACTGTATCAAAGGGTCACAGCATTTGAAAGGTCGAGAATCACTGATCTAGATAATTTTAACTCAGGAAACCTAATGTAGATATGGATCACAACTTCTTCTAGCAGCATATATAAAGGACATAATAGAAATATTTTTTTATTATTTTGTTTGAATGCCCTCATTCTCACTGAGGAGTTTACCTATTCCACTGCTGATTCTATCAAATTCACTGGTATTAAAAGGGTTTTCTTAATAATTCTAAAATATACTAAATTTTGGCAGACAAATCCAGTATCATTCACTGAACAATTTAGGATTCTTCAACCTTCCATTTGAGACAGGCTTTGTTCAACTAGCTGGACAATAATTTTTATCCTTCTCACACATCAAAAAAACTCCTCTCTACCCCTCCTTCCCACCTACTCTCTCCTCTCTGTCTCCTGTATGTGTGTGTATGTGTGTGTGCACGTGCTAACATACACATATAATCTATGTTTCTCTAAAGAATTTTAATAAGCGCAGTAGATTATATATATATATATAAATTTGGTATCCTTCCACTTTTACTATAAGGGTTCAAATTTTAATTAAAAGTGTAATAAAGAAGGAAAAATGAGCAATGGAACTATGAAAAAAAATAGTTAGTGATAAATAGGCTTTTATTAGCCATTTGGAGATGATCACTTATATGGGGTCCTAGAAACGATTATTCTCAGACAAGGAATAACTTTTTTTCAGTGATGCAAAATTTAAAATTTCATTATAAAGTATAACTTCAATTAGAACAATATGAAGAAGGTTCTTTGAGGTATTATGGGAAAATACATTTAAACATGGTAGGATAAAAAAGATTTAAAAGTTTTGGCATTTATTGCAATAATTTTTTGATATTTAATAAAGTGCCTAAGTGGCATTAAATAATTTTAAATTCATTTAAGGATATTAGATAAAGAATAATGTAGATGATGGAAAGAATGATTATAGAACATTTGTTATAATAATTCAATTTAGAAAAATTATTTTTTGTAATTTTGATAAATATAACAATAAGAAATGTGACAAAATAAATTTATAAGATAAAAATAAAAACAATATTTACAATTGACAAATTGGAATATTTTATAAGGACTTTGGGATTATATATTATTTCTCTTTTCTCTAAAATAGTTTAATAATAATAAATAACAAAAAAAGTTACAGGCACTAAAAGATGTTAAAATTAGTTGAGATATAAAAGTTTCTTCTTTCATGTAAAAATTATTTACATGAATTCATCCTGAAGGTGAAATTATTGTTGTAGTTCATAAGGGAAACAAAATTGTGGACATTGAGAGAAAAGTTAGAGAATAATTGTATATGGTATGCGTCCATGGAATTTGGGGGATTTATAAAGGATGTTTACAGAGAGCAAAATAAAGATAAATGCAGTTTATTTTAACCATATACAATACAATTATTATTCTCATTACTTTATGTCTATAAAGTACACTATTAAATAGAATGGGTAAGGTAAAGCAAAATTTTCATTAAATGCATGCTGCAATTATTTTTGCACATTTTAATTTATATTTTGTGTAATACCCATTTCTGAACAATGAAACTGATTAATATTTCTAAAATCATGTAGTGATGTCAAATTTACCTTGAAAAATTACCCTAGTGATATTAAATAACAATAGAGAGGTCTTGGATTTTGTACAGCAATAGAAATTGAGAAAATTCAGCAAGGGGCAAAAATTGTATAAGCAGAGCAATTTCTAACCTGAGCTTTGAAAACACTAATTACACAATGCTATTTTAAAAAAGAAACAGATACAAGGTCAATGATGTTTAAGTACTGGGATGGCAATGGAGATGAAAAATTCTGATGAAAAGAACTGATGCACTTGTTTGCTCTAAAGAAAATATGGGTCAAATACATACTTATTAGAATACTTAGAATAAGGGGAGATTTAAATTATACTTGAAGAACAGTAAACCTGTGTCTTCTTTAAAAATACAGTCTATAATAATTAAAAACTTAATGTTGGTGAGAAATAATAACTATATGCAAACTAAGATATCTTATGACGTGTACATTCCTGAATATTTTTGGGTTCTACAATTTTCTCTACATCTAGTATCTTAAAATAAAGTACAGGAATGATACGTATGATGGAAACCTTTTCAACAGAAAATCTTTGTTTCTCAAGTAACATTTAAAGTGAACTGAAGGAAATCAAGCCTGACTTAAGTTTTATATTGCTGTGCAAAATAAACACCATGACGAAAAAGCAATTAGTGGCAAAAAAGATATTTACCTTAAATCTCAATATTACTGTTCATCACTATAAAAATTCAGGAAAAAAAGATCTCAAAAACTTCAGGTACCTGTAGGCATGAGCTGATTCAGAGTCCATTGAGAGTTGCACCTTACTGATTTGCTCACTGTGGTTCAGCCTGTCTTCTTACAGCACCTAGTAGCTGGTACCAACAAATGATAGCACTCATAATGAGCTTGGCCCTCTTGCATCAACCACTAATTAAGAAAATGCCCTACAATGGAAACTTCTGAAAGTATTTTCTCAGTTATGGTGCCTTCTTTACAGATAACTCTACCTTGTTGCAAGATGACATACTCTAGCCAACACAAAGAGTAAGGTATCTGTAATATTTTTCAAAAATTGCAACAAAATGAGAACAACATGATGAGCTGAAAAATCAGTGAGTATATTTATCACAATAATTTTAGTATTCTTTATATGATTTATAAATTTTAAATAAAACTACCTCAATATGCATAAAAATTAAGTAATGCAAAGAAGTTTTAAAATACAAAACAAAAATATTCATATTCTACATTCTTGAAAAAAGTGCATTGTGATGTTTAAAACTGATTGGCAATTTGAAAGTATCTAGAATGTTATAAGAAACAGATCAATGAACATGTCTGTGAATGATTTCTATATTACTTATTTGAGGTGAAACAATGTATTTTAATGGTGAATGCCATTATTTAATGTACTAGAGTTATGTGTCAAAGGAAAAAAGAGAATTTAAGATGAGCACAAACATCCCTTTCAGTCTGTTTTCTATGGATATAATGTGACCTGCTTCATGGTCAGAACACTATGTATCCTTACTGTGGTGAACTGTACATTCAAAGTATGAACTGAAGAAAATTCTACCTTTCAAGCTAGTTTCTCAGTTTTTTAAATCTTTTTGCTTTTTGCCAAAAAAAAGAGAAAATTAACTGTTAGAAATATTATACATTTTAGAACTGATTTATTATTGGAATATGGAAGATTTTTGATCTTTGGAATAGAATAGACAATGAATACTATAAAACAGGCTCAATGGATGATACTGGAAGATAAGAATGTTATGTGATGTGGAGGAAATGTCTGAATAATTATGTTTTAGTGAGAGATGAGAATACTATTAAGAACTGGGCCCAGCAACACATGAAGTGTTTTGTATAAAGGTGTTGCAGCATTTTTCCTATATCATAAGAACTTGGATGAGATTAAATTCAAATATGGTGGACTGTAACAAGAATATTTTAAAATAGGTCACAGTTTAAGATATGCTATGGTCATTTGCTGAATGTTTTCAGTGAGCTCTTCTGTTGCAAAAGGCAAGAAAATATAAAAGAATAAATATCTTATTTGGACAAGGTCTCTGAGAAATTAAGGAGAGTATAAATGACAAAGCATCTGAAATTGTTAAAGTGATCATTGTGTTTACCTAAATTCCTTTAACTCTACACTTGGAAAAGAAGAAAGGTTCCTTATGTTCAAGACCCTATTCTTTATTATGAAAATTACAATATTACAATTCATTTTAATGGAAAAGCTTGACCAAGCCATTGAAAGTTTTACCTATTCAAAAATTAGCCATCTGGAAAAGTGGTTCTCCAGGAGAATCGCACAAAAGCCAATATAGTTCCATTCTAAAAAGGAAGGCTATATATTAACATGATAGAACAATTTGTTAATTTTGTCCATATGTTCCTGGCATCTATATTTATACACATGAAAGAAGCATGCTACAGAGAGCTTATGGGACCAAAGAATGCTTGATGGGTCAGATTCTCTGCAGCATTCCTCAACTTCTGAACCTCTGTATTAGGCTTCATTTTCCTAACTTCATACAGTAGCCTAATTTCCATAGCAATATCTGAAAGGTGGGGACAAGATCATGAGATATACAAAAAGAAACGCTGTGTTGAGACCCTCTCAAAGAAAGATTAGGTGAGATGCCTGAGGAGGTGGCAGTCTCCAGGCCCTTTGAAGCCTAGAACTTCCAGTTATAGGTACGTGGTGACAGATTTGGAGCTACAAGTTTTGAAGACTTTCTGGCTGAGCTTTTGTTATAATTTAGATCTAATTTGGTCTGTGACAATTAATGCTTTTAATTGTTAAAAGCCCTGAAATTTAGTGGGGTTATGATCTGATGACTACATATCAAATCTAAAAGAAAAAGGGTCAGAATATAAAGTTAGCATTACTGAATTTTAATAAAATACTAATACTGACTGACATGTATAAATACCATAATTTATGTAGAAAAACTATAATATAAGAATAATATTATTAGAAGTTACTGGTCAATCAAGCAAAAGAACAGAAGGTTTGAGACTATTATCATTTGTTTAAGGGCAACATGTAAGTGGAAGGATAATTTATTAGGTTCCAAATTTGTTAAGTAAAATTTAAGAAGTTTTTAGTTCAAAAGTGACAAGAAGAAAAAATAAATATGGGTGAAAACACATTGTCAGTGACTGCTGTACTTTGTATAGGGAAGATAAAGATACAGCTTTGTATAAATGCAGCAGACGACAAGTGCAATGTTACAGACTGTTCTCCTACCAGTTTTTGAGAAACAGGTAAAATTTACTACTCTCACAACAGAACAAAACTGTTGAAGTAGAGACAGATTCAGCGCTCAGTATAGAAGCAAGTGAAAATGTATAGACAACACTGATTTTGTTAAATTTGGAATAAAAGTAGCAGAAGGCATATGAGGAGTGTTTGAGAGATTGGAAATTAAATACTGCTATGTACCTATATCCTATTAAACCCCTATTCTAAAATCCTCACAAAGTAACCACACCAGCATCCAACCTGGAAATCTGGTCTATTCTTAAAAATGAAAACAATGATTCTACATCATTGTGTTCTGCACCAAAGAAACAGAGAACAGAAAACAATTTTGCTGTTAGAATACTTTGTCATCCACTTAGCCATATAAGAGCAAACTGTTTAATAATCCGCTCTGGGTTAATAATGAGTCATTTTAATCAGGGACCCCTATTCTCATAACATGACATCTGAAAAATCTATGAATTTGTGATGATTCTAAACAGAATGTTATTCTACTACATGAAGAACAATTTGGACAAATTTTATCACTATTGACTCAGAAGATCTGTGAAACCTCTAAGGGTCAAATATTTACCATTCCTTAGTGCTGAATTGATGAAGCATCCTAGTGCCATCTGTTTGTATTTGCCATCAATATTTAGTTGAGTATTTACTATATTAAGGAAATGTTAATTGATTCCACTCCTCTGAGCAAAGAAACATTTCCTTATGAGCTATAGAGGGCTAGAAATACTGCCTGGAGAGAAAAGTGGATTATTCCATCTTCAAACTAATTCATGAAAATACAACAGGGTAATTATCTTAATATAGATTCATGTTCTCATGAGTGATTATGTGGGTCTATTTTAAATAAAAAGTAAGAAACATCATGGAAGATTTGATTTAGTAAAATGATATCAGAATGCTTCACCAGAAATTATCCTCTAATTTTATTTAAATATTCTAGATATGGAAACACTGATGTTTCTTGGGTTGATGAGCCCTTATTTGTTTAGAAATGAGCAATGGCACCCCCACAGGGTCACAGAGAAGCTTTTATCAGAAGCAGCCTTTAGGCCACAGTTTGCAATCAGTGAATATTTATATTAGGAGCAATTTCACCAGACAGTAATTATCTTATCACAGAGAAAAAGGTTAAAAAGAAGCCTCTCCATTGGCCACCTACTGTGTGGATAATTAAGTAGCTCCATGACTTCTTTCATTACTACTTTCAATAATAGTTAAATACTAGGGAACCAAGCTATAATCAGACATGATTTGATGAGACATAGAAAAAGATGGAAAAATGACTTTTATCCCTAGTTTTACTTGCTAAACGACTTAATTTGATATACAATGGTTACTATTTTAATACCTTCCTGTTACCCATTGGTGTCTAATGAACAAAACCATAATGAACAAAAATTGAATTGCAACTTGTGACGTTCATGAAAATATATTAGGATACCTAAAGCTCTTTTTTTTTTTTCCATATAAGATTATGTTGGAAGATATTTGTAAGTATAATTCTTAAAGGCAATTTAAATTTGACATGACTAGGTGCTGTTTAGAAAATTACATGTCAATTTGAAGAAAGAATTTATCTGAGTTAATTCATCTTTTGAGGCCAATGTGTCAAATAAATAAATCTAAGCACTTTTTATATGACGTTATTAAATATAATCTTTTAAAAGTGAAATTGGTTACTATAATAGGGTTTTTTATGAAAATTGTATATGGGCTATTAAATATGATTAAATAAATATTAATAATATTAAAATATTTTACATGTGAACTCAAAGCACTTTAAAATATAATGTTCAAAGAAATACTAATAGCAATTTTAATTTATATTGATCTATTTTAGTCTATTTAATTTCCATCTCCAATGGTAAAACAAACATATGCTAGAAATCCTTTTCTCTCCCTAATTTTTCACTCCTCACTTCAGTTTCTACAATCTGAGTACATCCATGTAGATTAAGGAAATATTCATTATTGATGATTAACTCAGAAAAATATTGAGTGTCCATTATGTCTTTGTTATGAATTTAACATTCATTTAAATTTTTATAACTGATACAACTGACTCAATTCAAAATTTAAGACACCAAATACATGGAAAGTAAAGATTTACATTTTATCACACAAACATTCAATAAGCCCCCTATTAGTCTCACAAGTGTAAAATTTTCCAAGATATAGAGTTTAATTATATCCTATATTTATAAAACCTCAACTTACATAAATATTATATACATATCTTACTATTTCACAAAGGCATATTCATTGAAATTTGAATGAGCAATTACACTTCTGCTTGAATACTGAAGTTGCTTAATTATAAAAATTAAGGGATAAATTTATTACATTGGTTTAAAAACTTTGGGGAAATAGAGATATAAATAAAAATCAATGAATCAATACTAGAATGAGAAGATTATAATAAACCAAAGAAACAATAAACTGAATTTAAAAAGAAAGGCAATATAAAATTGGAAAAAAAAATTTCCTTCATGAAGTTCTAAAATAGGATTACTATCTCAAATATTAAGGAGTTCAAAGAGAACATAGAAGAAAAACATTATTATTAAAAATGATTTATATTATAAATTCCAGAATTGTCTTATCAATTAAAAAGATGTATCCATGGAAATCAAATAATAGATAGTCAATCTGTATGGCCAGGTCACACCTCATACCTTGAGACTATTATTTTATTGTAAATTCTTTGTCTTTAGACCATTATCATTTTTTTCTTCATTTTATTATTTCTTATTTTAAAATGTCTTTTTTATCCATGTATCACCATGCTCCCCATACCTTCAGCCTACCCTGTCCCCATCCATCCATCCCCTCCCCAAAAAGGACAAGAAGTCCTAAGGTGGGTCAGCTCAGCATGGCACATTCACTGCAGACAAGTTTGATCCACGCATCCCAAGGTCAAGGCGGGGCTAGGTGTTCCTCTTCAGGGAATGGACACCAATGTGCCAACTCCCACACAGGAACATAGTATGATCCCACACATCAAGGCTCCACATATTACCCATTACAATACACAGTTGCCTACATTTAGAAAGCCTAGTTCCTTTTCCTCGTGGATCTCTAGTGGCTATTTTTGATTTAAAGCTCCTGCCAGCCATCACTGTGGGGATTTTCCTCATAGTCCCTATCCCCTTGCTCATACAGACTCTCTTCCCCTGCTCTCAGCTGTACCAGGAGCTTGGCCCAGTGTCAGCTATGGATCTCTGCCTCTACCTCTATTCATTGTTGGATGTAGGTTCTGTGATGACACTTAGGGTGGTTATTCAGTGATTATAGGGGAAGTCCTGTTAGGCACCCCCTCCACTATTGGTTAGAGAGCTAGCCAGGGACATCCTGTGATCTTGACCAATGTTTCTTAGTCAATATAAACCTTCTCTTATGAGAGTTGTCACTTGTACATTGCAAAATATTAGATAATAATCTCTGAGCTATTTTAACACCAGGCTTCCCCTGACTCCTGCAATATTTATGCTTATCTCAGGCATTCACCCTAGACTCTTATCTTTAGCATATATACTGAACCAATAGAACTCATTTTTTTAATGAAAGAACCCATATTTACTTTGTGAAGAGTTTTAATGTAAAATTTCTTAAGATTAACTGTGCACATAGGATTGAGTTAACTATCACCAAGAAACATTTGGTATTTCAAAATTTTGCAGTGCTTAAATATGACAAAATAAGTTGACTGATGGCAGACACTAGAATTTTTAAACAGAATTGGCTACTAGCTACTATATTGCATTGAATTGAATCTCTTGCTTACCTCACAGAAACCAGTTCTCTGCCATTCCTTGTGTTTCTGGAGTCTCCTGCATTAGAGGCAGAATGGTTAGTGCCATCATAGAAGCATCTTTTTACCAAATTCTGAGCTCTTTACAGAAAACACAAACTAGTCAAAATTCAGAGAACAATTGACCTTGGCATGCCCAGCCACAAATGTATCTTCTACAACATAACCCCTACACATAAATTTCATAGAATATCACAGAATGGGAGCTTGGAATATTTTTAGAGCCAGAGACCAAATTGCTTCTAAATTTTACCAAAAAAAGAAAGAAAGAAAGAAAGAAAGAAAGAAAAAAGAAAGAAGGAAGGAAAGAAAGAAAAAAGAAAGAAGGAAGAAAAGAAGGAAGGAAGGAAGGAAAGTAAGGAAGAAAGGAAGAAAGAAAGAAAGAAAGAAAGAAAGAAAGAAAGAAAGAAAGAAAGAAAGAAAGAAAAAGAAAAGCCATGGAATTTAACAATGTGATTGTCAAAATAAAACCGGAACAAAGACAATACCAGCTGACATGTGAACATAGCCAGGGGTGTTTGCACAGAACCCCTCTCAGCTGAGGAGCTAAAAGGAATTAATGGCCTCTTAGAGAAGACAGAATATGCCTTCTGCAGAGATAATCTTCCTAATTTCAAATGCAATTTCAAGTGCTCAGAACTAAGCAGCATGGCAGAGCTGACTCTTGGCAGTGATGCTGAAAAGCTGTCCCTGAGGTCACTAGGGTTTAAGAGTTGGTCCTATCCCCTTTGCCTGACATATGGTGACATAGACAAGGGTAAGACATTCTCCCCACTCTCCCCCTCACTGCCTGTGGCAAGCCTGAGTAATGGCTCATCATCTCACCAACTGCAGCAATAGGGGGATCAGGCCTTTCACCTCGCATAAAAAGCACCATGGAGCTGATGTTGATAGGGGTTCTGATAAACAGGTCTGCCCTGACAATAATAATCTGAGAATTATGGTCCCTCTCCTCATTTGGCACAGGGTGATGTGAGTGAGCAGAAAATGTCATCCCACTTCACCCCTCACCACATATTACAGCGAAGAGCTGTTTCTGAATGGTGAGCTAGCTGGACATCTCACCAGCTTTAACACTAGAGAACATGCTCTGCTTATCATCTGAGCACCACAGTAGATCTCCCCCTGCTGGCAATGCTGTGGGTGAGCTAGGCAGGAAGGCATGAGTGTGGAAATGCCACTATTCACATGTCATAATGCAGTGGGAGAGAGATGCACCATCTGTGCCTCACCCTAGCCACCTGTGGCATACAGAGGAGCAGGATCCTGGACCATGATTGGAGGGGTTGGCCTGCCCTATACTGGCTGCAGAACTCAGAACAGTGAGCTCTGATCTCACCTGAGCACAATACACTAACAAAATGGAAGGGAGCAGGTAAGCCTACACTAAGGTTCTGAGAGAGAGAGCTAGTCCAGAACCCTTTGTCTGTCCTGTGATGGCAAGGGAAAGGTGCCATCCACCCTCACCTCTTGCCAGCTACTTCAGTTGATATAGCTGACCTGCCCTCATCACATTCAGAACTCAGGCATACATACCCTGCTCCTCTCCTGGTCAACACAGTAGAAATGACCCAGCTGACAAGGGTGTTGCTGAGACAACCAGAAGAACATAATTAGGAGAAATGTGGGCTCTTCCCTTGTCTGCCACATGTTGATGTGTGAAAGGGAGACAAGGCACCTATACCCCTTGCAGCCTTTGGCAGGTATATTTGTCACTGAGGTCACAAGAGCCAAAGTGCTGGCCCTGCATCTCACCACTTGCATTACTCTGTCCCTCACACAGGCAGAACAGTAGAGCTGGCATTGGTGGTGTAGGTATGGCCAAACTCTATCCAAGGACATAGAACACAAGAACCTGCTCAAACCCTTGCTGCCTACTAATTGGGTAAGCTAGTCAGGCTAGTGCTTGCTGAATTCCATAACAAAGGACAACAGGATGTCCAAAGAGAAGCTATAGTGAAAGCCCAATAAGGTGTATGAAAAACTATAGGCCTTAAGAATCAGATCAATTACTGATTCCAACGAATACGTGCAAGTAATGATATATGGACTAAAGGATATATTGTGTGACTCACTGTGAGATTTTTCTTTGCTTTGATTTCTTTTTTTAACATTTTCCCCTCTTTTCTTTTGAATTTTATTTGGTTGTGTGTGTGTGTGTGTGTGTGTGTGTATGAAAGTTTCAAGGATGGAGTGTAAATGAAAACAGAGAGTGAGATGAGAGGTATGGAGATGCATATAATAATCACAAGAAATAATAAAAAGGGTAAATTGGATACAAATAATATAATTGACCTCTCAAAATTTGACAGTAGAACAAACTTTGCATCATGAACACTTTGGAGGTTGAATGGCCCTTACATAGGGGTTGCATGTAAGATATCCTCAATATCAGATAGTTATACTGCAGTTTCTAACAGCTACAAAAATAAAGTTATGTAATATTAAGAAAAATTAATTTAATTTCAGAGGTCATCACAACATGAGGAACTATATTAAAAAGTAGTAGCATTTGGAATTCAAGAACTACTGTAGTAGAATGAGAATTAAAAAAACCAAAGAATAAAAATGTAACAAGATATTGAAAAATCAGCCAGCTGGTGCTTTTAAAATTAGGTAGGACCAAAGAACTTCAATATCCTCTTATACAGAAAAGAGACTGTAGATTTCAACAATGAAGTTAAAAACTTAGAATAAATATTTTTGTTTGGAAATCTAGTCCAGTATTTTACCCATGCTTAATAATCATTAAGGAAAAGGCATGGAGAAACATTATAGAAGTCAAGTTAGCTCCTGAGAAGAGATGATACAGTGTCCTTCACTGAGGCTGCAACTGAAATGTTCTCTATGCTTGAAAAGAGAATTCTTCATCCAAAAACATACATGAAGCATGTCCTGAAGTTGTTTTTTTGACAGATAGATATGGAGAGAGATTCAGGAGAAATAAAGTACATGAAGTTGAGAATGTGATGAATGGGATAGAAAAGATATCAGAAGAGAGGGGACCAGGGAGTGTATTTGATCAAAATTCAATGTGTGTGTGTGTGTGTGTGTGTGTGTGTGTGTGTGTGTGTGTGTGTGTGTGTGTAAATGATGCAGAGATAGATAGATTACAGAGAGATATAACAGTAGACTAATAGAACTATATATTGAAAGCATGAAAAATTTAAACAGTGGTTATATCTTTATTATTTTTAGAGATTGGGCATATTTATTAAGTAATATAATTCAGCTACTGAGAAATTCTTTGGGGTAAAACTGGAAGTTACAAAAAGATTTAGAATGACTATGAAGTTTTACTAATTTGCCTCCCATACAAAATTTAAACTTATGTTTAATGGCACTAATTAAGTCTTCTCTATTTATAAGACTTCACCATGTGATGGTAATTAGCATGGAGGTGTTATTCACTCTTGTCCTAATACAGGCTTCCTTTTAACCTTTCAAAGAGGTCTCCCTATTTTTTGCTTCACTGCTTTGCTTTATTGAACATTATACAACATGGCAAGCAATTATGTATGATTGTGTAGAAAATTAAATCAGCAAAAGTGCATTAATGGTCAGGTTTAAATACATAAGCAACAAAACTGAAGTAAAGGTTTCAGTTCTATATTTAACATTTATATTGTGCTTGGGTATTATGGACTGTGAAATGTGTTAAATCATTAATGCTTTGAAGAACATTAAAATGTTCCTTCATGGTGGATTTATTTGAGGCCAGGATATTAAGTCCTCTTATAAAATATTATTCTTATTTATTAGCACTTCCAGGGTGAGTTTTTGTCATTCTCATCTTGGCAGACAAAGGATACATTTGAGTGGAAAGAGTTCTAGAATATACATAGAGCTGGAGTATCAGTTTATATGTAAAATTAATCAAGTTAAATGTTCCATTTTTTCCTTTTAAAAAAAGTTCCTGGGGGGGAGCATATTTTGATTTGGTGAAAATAAACAATGGCATGATTTTTTATTCAAAATATTATTGCAATTATTTTCTTGGACAATATATTTTTGTGAAAGGATTAACCATTCATGTATTAAAAGCACTGTTTTCTAGGTTTTCTCTTCAACGTATTAGCAAAAATTTCTCCCAGTGGCATAAAAAAAGCATAGTTAATTTTTCTTCAAACTTTTCACATACATATTTTGATATTGTTTGTTAGCAGGAGTATTTTTGTTATCAATGATAATGTTTCTTTGTGTTTCAAGAGTGTTGGTTTTGCAGAAGAAACTTAGGTGAGACATCCAGGAATGCCCCCAAGAAGGGGAAATAGAGATCTCTTGAGCAAATTGGAATCATAATGGGGAGTGAGCAAGGGAAGATGGGATCAAATCAGGAGAAAAGGAAATGTTGAGTGAGAGAAGTAACAGAGAGGGAGAAGAAAAAAATTGATATCTTCACAGAGGGAGCCACTGTGGTTTTGGAAAGAAACCTGGTGCTAAGAAAATTTCCAAGAACCCACAAAATATCCCTGGCTATGACTCTAAGCAATAGTGGAGGAGGTACCTAAACAGGACGTTCCCTATAACCCAATAAATGACCACCATAATTGTAATTATATAATCTTCATCCAGCAATGGATAGAGGCAGAATCAGAGATCCATAGCTAAACACCAGGTCAAGCTCCCAGTACAGCTGAAGAAAGAGAGAGAGAGAGGAGAGAGGATATGAACAAATGGATCAGGATCATAAGGAGACCCCCCAGAGAGAGCTGACATGAACTACTGGGAGCTCACGGACTCTGGAAATAATGGCTGAGGAATCTTCAGTGGAAGGAGCCAAACTCTCTGAAGGTAGATGACTGTCAAACATTGTGGGCCAGATGTGAAGTCTCTTGCAGTTGGATCAGAATATGCTCCTGGTGCATGAACTGGCATCTCAGAGCCTATTCCCTATTCAGGAACACCTAACCCAGCCTTAATACTGGCATGAGGGACTCGAACCTACCTCAGCTGGAACCAGACTGACCTGATTCACCTTGGGATTCCTTGCCCTCATTGGGAATGGATGAGGGATGGGGTGGGAAGAGGCTGAGTGAGGGACTGAAAGGAGAGAAGGGAGTGGGAACAGCGGTAGATATGGGACAAAAAACTTTAAAAAATCAAAATGTTTAAAAAAAGGGGGATTGGTTTTGTCTTTGAGGATGATGTTTGATTTGGATTTTGTCACTTAGTTTGTTTGGTTTGGTTCATCTGAAATTGTAGACCACTTTTGCCTCAAGCTTGCTGTCTGGATCTGGTTTGTCCTTGGATCTGTTGCCTCTATAGTGACAGCTTGGCATGACTGACCATGCTAATCAACAGCCCATTCCTTCATAGCGCATGACATTTAAACCCAATTCACCAACTTGAAACAATTGGAAGAGAATTCACATAATCACATCTCGAGTTATCTCCATCTGTTTTCATCACCTTAATATATGTAGTGATAAGTTATAGATGAAATATTTTGTCTCTTTGCTAGCATACAATCTTTTTTTATAAAAGATCACCAGAAAATATTTCAATGTTTTATGTTTTAAAAATGAACTTTTCTAATTCCATCAGTTCGTAACATCCAAATTCACTAAGAAGAATAAAATGTTTTTGCTGTGTTATGACCTACCTTCAAATATTGCTTATGTGACAAATTCTCTAATTTGCTCCTTCCTAGCCATTCAGAAAATATAGATCTCAAATAATTCTTTTGTTTTAAACTACATACTCCCATATAGCAACACATTCAATGCATCCCATGTGAATTTTATATAATAATGATTCTAAGAATATTCCATATCTTAGTTTTATGGCAGGGTTCTAATGTAATATGTAGGCAGAGGAGTTTTACTTACAAGGCACCAATCCAAGATAAATATTTATTAGAATATAAATCAACAATCACGATATTAGTAACAGCTTATAGTAGCACCTGAACATGGACTGTAGTATCCGAGTGATGGACTAGCGATGGATGGACGATGGATTCCGATCCTGTCTCTCCATCAGCCAGGATCCAGGAAGAGACCTCCTCCTGTCCCAGAAGCCCCTTATCAATGGGGTTGTCCACACCCCCTCCAGGTTTTCCACACCCCTTCCAGGAGCTCCGGACCCTGGTTAGGCATCTTAGGACCTTATCAGCTGACACCAGAATCCCACTACATCTCCCCCTTTTGTCTAACTAAGAAAGTTCTAAACTAAGACTATATACAATAGGAATTATTATGAGGTAGTAATCTTAAATACCTATTCTTCAACCCCTTCGAGACCTGAGAAGGAAGATGTATCACCTGAAAGTCAGCAGTACATGGAAGTAGTGGCTTCCAAAATTTGGGATAGGAAAGCAACATAGCTACCTTGACAATCACCTCTGGATTTGTGCATTGTTAGAGCATCTATCATATTGGCTACAGGCCTGTGGTATCTGACAGATCTTTTCACAAGCAGGGCAATTTTGTAGGGACTGTCTTATCCTGTCCAGGCAGGTTTTGTCAGTCTTCATCCATCAACTTGTTTGTCCAGCTTGACACCATGTGTGTACTGTCAGAAATCAAGGTAAGGACAGTTCCTTACTCAACCGGCCATTCTCTGCCAAAAGGACAAACTCCAATGGAGTATCTTCAGTGCTCAACACCATCTTGTGAAGGGAACAGTGACACCAGGAGTCGTCTTGTCTCTTGTGGCCTAATTTCAAATGTTAAATGCCATATTCTCTGGGTCTATGAAATGGTTGAAGATTCCTGTCTATCTATACTATTCTAACCTATATCCAGTATGACTGGGATATGATACCTTAAATAATGTTGACTGCAGATCTTATCGTCTTAAGGAATAAACCCTGTACTAAAAATTAGAATACCTATATAAGGGGTGTACAATCCCTGAACAATGACTTTTAGTATGACTATCAAACATTAGGCAGGGGTATATTACCATGAAAAGTGGCCACAGCATTTTAGGCATGTACATACATATATATCATCTAAACAGAGGTATATAAAATATCTTGTTCATATATCATAACTAGTGCAATCATACATTATATCTAGTATAGTTAAATGAAGGTAGTAATTGCATAGTATACATGACAATGATATGCAAATATTTTAAACAGAGGTAGAAGCATACATAAAATATAGCAATTTCAGATTCAGTTTTACATAATAGTTACAGATTCAGATTTATATCGAAGTACAAGTTGCTTTGGCTATATAAAGCAATTTCAGGTTAAACTTTGTACCAACGTACAAATTATCACAATTAAATATATAAAATGATTTCACATTTGTATCAATATGCAAATACCTATGCCAGTGCAAATTGTCTTTAACTTAGCCCATACATTCAGCATATATCCTGGCTTCTACTTGAAGTCAACACATCTTTGAAGTAGATGGGTTGATTTAACTCAGAGGATTTCTCTATTACCCAATGTCTCTCAGCAGCTGATGTTCCCTTTTCATCAGCATTTAGAAAATTTAAAGTCAATAAGGCACTGTGCAACCTCTCTCTGGGTTTTCTCATTTCTTTCTTTTGTTTATAAAGCATCTCTTTAAAAGTCTGGTGAGATCTCTTCACAACTGCCTGTCCTGTTGGATTGTGTGGTATACCTGCAATATGCTTTATATTATAGTATCCAAAAATTATCTTCATTTTTCGGGAAACGTAAGCCGGAGCACTGTCAGTCTTAATCAGAATGGGAATTCCCATTATGGCCATGGCTTCCAAAAGTTGAGTCAGTACAGCATCCGCATTTTCAGAACTCAGGGCAGTCACCCATTGCATTCCAGAAGAGGTATCGATAGTATGATGTACATATTTCATCTTTCCGAATTCTGGAAAGTGAAACACATCCATTTTCCAGATCTCATTTCCCTGTGTACCCTTAGGATTACTTCCTGCAGGTAAAGATGGGTGGTTATAGAAAGAGCAAGTGTCACACTTCCTTACTATTTTGTTTGCTTCATTCCAAGTGATGGAAAAACTCTTCTTTAGCCCTTTGCTGTTAACATGATGTTTATCATGAAATTCTGTGGCCTCTAGCACATTTCCTATCAGCAACCGATCTATTTAATCATTACCCTGCACTAGAGGGCCTGGGAGACCTGTGTGCGCCCTGATATGTGTTATGTACATAGGATGTATCCTACCTCTGATGATATCCTGTAGTTGTATGAATAGTAAGGTCAAGTCTATATCATCAGTAAGAAGTCAGCAGTTAGTTTCAGTATGTAAAACAACTCTTTATGTGTATTGAGAGACAGTAATTACGTTGAGAGGCTCTGTGAAATCCAACAACACCATAATAATCACATGTAGTTCTGACTTCTTAACAGAGTTATAAGGGCTTTGAGCCACCTTAATTAAGTTCTCAGACTTGTAGCCAGCCTTCCCTAAATTGTTTTCATCAGTACAAAATATAGGGGCTCCAGAAATGGGTTTATCCTGTACCACATGAAGAAAGATCCAATTAGTTTCCTTTATAAATTGAATTCTCTTGTTTTGAGGACATTTATTATTAATCTCTCCTAAAAAGTCACTACAAGCCTTTTGCCAAGGTTCACTGTCTGCCCATAATCGTTCAATTTCTTCATTAGTCAAAGGCACAACAATTTCTGCAGGGTCCTTTCGAGTCAATTGGCAGAGTCTTAATTTACCTTTAAAAATCAGATCAGCAATTTTTTCGATATATGTCTTCATCTTCTTGCTTGGCCTATGTGTCAGAAATATCCATTCTAATATAATGATTTCTCTTTGCATTAAGATTCCTGTTGGAGATTGTCTAGAAGGTAGAATAACAAGTATGCAATCCAAGTCCGGATCCACACGATCCACATGTGCTACTTGAAGTTTCTTTTCCACCAACTCTAATTCTTTCTCAGCCTCATAAGATAATTTTCTTGGACTATTTAAATTTTGTCACTGTCCAAAGTCTTGAACAAATTAACTAGACCATAGATTTTTATACCAATCATGGGCCATATATGAGCGATATCTCCTAGTAGCTTTTGAAAATCGTTAAGAGTCTTCAATTTATCTCTATTTAATTTTACCTTTTGTGGCCTAATTTTTTGTAATCCTATTTTATACCCTAAATAATTGATAGAATCTCCCCTCTGTACTTTTTATGGAACAATTTGTAGTCCCCAATCAGGCAATATGTTCTTTAGTTCTTCAAACAATGTTTGTAATGTCTTTGGGTTTAGGTCTGCCAACAAAATATCATCCACATAATGGTAAATGATAGATTGTGGGAAGCACTTGCACAGTATTTCTAGTGGTTGTTGTACAAAATATTGGCATAAGGTGGGACTATTCAACATTCCTTGGGGAAGGACTCTCCATTGGTACCTCTTAGCTAGCCCTGAATTATTAAGAGTAGGCACTGTGAAAGCAAATTTCTCTTTGTCCTGTTCCTGTAAAAATATGGTAAAAAACAATCCTTCAAATCAATAATTGCAATAGGCCATCCCTTAGGTAGCAGAGAAGGCAGGAGAATACCAGATTGTTGGTTGAATCACCTTATTAATTGCTCTTAAATCTATCACCATCCTCCATTTTGCAGATTTTTTTCTTGACAACAAAAACAGGAGAATTCCATGGACTGGTTGATTCTTTGATATGCTGAGCCTGTAACTGCTCCTGTACCAATTGTTCCAAAACCTGAAGTTTTTCTTTCCTCAAAGGCTATTGTTGAAACCAAATAGGCTTTTCTGTTAACCATTTCAAAGGCAGTGCTGTCAGTGTCATTTTAGGTTCTGTGGTTATTGGGCAATTCTTTTGAACAATCTGAATGTCTGGTGAATTTTCACCATAGTACCTTAAAGCATCATTTTTGGAAACATAATTGAGTCTCCATTTGATATCAGAACTGGGAGGGATTTTAATCTGGGTATTCCATTGTATTAGGAGGTCGCGACCCCACAGATTCACTGCTATGCTATGTCAGCCATATATGGCTTCAACCATCCTTTCTGAGCTTCTGGTCCTATGAATTCAAGCCATCTCACACTCTGTTTCACCTGAGATATTGTTCCAATACCCAGAACCTGGATATCTACTGCCCGTAAAAGCCATCTTGGATGCCATGATTGTGGGCTTATGATCAAAACATCAACCCCCATTTCGACTGAACCCTGGATATAAATATTATCTATCCATGTTCCCAATTTTGGTCTTTGTTCATTTATTTAAATCTGCCAAAATATTTGTTTTGTGATTCTTTTTGGAATTTCTGAATTTTCTTTTGAATTTATGTTATTATTTAATACTGTATGACCTTCTAGATCAGGTTTTGGATGCTCTATTGGTCCTGAAAATGCTGGTCTTCTACTATGACTGGATATGATCTCACAATTCTTGAATTTGGAGTCTGATTTTTGGGGGCTTCCCGGTGGAAGCCCCAAAAGGCGTTTCCCGATGGTAGAGGGTTGCCTTCTTTATCCCTGGTAGATCTACATTCATTGGTCCAATGCCGTCCCTTGCCACGCTTTCTGCATTATCCAGAAGGCAATGGCCTTCTGTTCAAATTAAACCTACATATAGCATTATTTCCAAGAGTACCTTGTATACAATTCTGTCTTATATAGCCTTGTTTACCACAGTTGAAACAAGTGATGCCTTGGTTCATAACCCTAACATTAGCAAGAGCTTGGCCTACCCAATTCTCCTCATTGCAATGGAGAGATTCAGCATTGATTGCATATTGAATCCATTCTTCTATAGGCACAGCTCTGATCTTTAAAGGCATAAGCATTCTTCTACATTCCATATTAGCATGATCAAAGGCCAGAGAAAGTATTAATTGCTTCCTAACTTCTGGATCTGATATTGCTCTATGAGCAGCCATGGTAAGCCTCTGTAGAAAGTCGGTATAAGGCTCTTTTATGCCTTGTTTGACCTTAGTATAATGCTCAATTTTTTGACCTGGGTCCAAAATCTTTTCCCAAGCATTCAGTGCAGCAGTACCACATAGTAATAAAGTATACTCATCATAAGTAGTTTGAGTCCTCACATCAGCAAACATGCCTTTACCAAGGATTTGGTCCTGAGAAGCAAAGAAACCCCTAATTTTTCCTTGTTGTTCTAAGGTCTTGGCCTCCTCTCTAAACCAGCCTCTACTATAAATTCTGACTTTGGTCCAAGACAGCAGCCGTTAGCTCATCCAATCAGTTGGTAGAATCTGGTTTTTTGCTGACCATGAATTTAGAAGCTGCTTTACATAAGTAGAGTGTATGCCGTGCACTGATATTGCTTCTTTAAAATCCTTGATGTCTCTCATAGCTGCACTCTATATATTCTGAGGATCCCTCAGATGCTATCTTTGTCTGAATAGTAGCTGGGAACAATAGTGGTGTGGAAGGAGGTAGCCCTGTTATGTTTACCACCTTAGGTAGAGTATCTCCAGCACCATAATATCCCATTGGGGGTTGACCTGTACTGTTCGGAGCATAAGATGCATTACTACCCTTTTCCAGTACTGAAATACGGCTCCTCCCATTGTTGTATTTTGGATATTATGGGTTCCCATTCCTGGATTTTGGATACTACTGTTTTCCATTCTTGAAGTTTAGATACTATTGATTATTCTAGAGCTTGAGTGTTCTGATGAAGCAGTCCTTCCAAAGACCTCACCGAGCCAGCAATTTTTCGATCCCCATCATTAACATAATTAATGATTTTCTTGTTCTCATTATTAATGTAGTCAACAAGTTTCTTGTTTTCATCATTTATGTAGAGCCTATATTTTTATTGTACAGTGTTATTCATATCTAAAGAGGAAGCCTTATCTGAAAGGTTGTTGTAACCAATTTCCAGAGTATCCATCCTTTTTACCATTTTATTGTTTGACAGTTCCATGTCATATACCTTGGACAGCAACTGTCTATTTACATTTTGTACCTGTTTAACCTCATCTGCCACCATAGCATTCGATAGTTCCATAATACATGATCTGGACAGTAATTGTTGGTTTCCATTTGACACCTCTGTCATCATCCTCTAATTTTGAAACATAAAATAGAGAAACAAGCCAAAAAAATAGTAGGACTGGGGTATTTAATCCTTCAAGATATTCATTTAAAAATTTGTCAACCACCATGGCAAAATATGACCTAAAGTATTCGAAAGAATAATTGTCAGCCATTGCATCAATTCAGGTGTAATTATGCTGTTTAGTCCACAGGTGTCACAGTAGCGTTCAATGCCCTGCCCACTGTATGGCAGATGCAGAGGCTCTCAGCAGCAGGAAGCTACCTACAGACCCTATGTGGTTTTGAAGGGCCCCAGCAGGCAGAATACAATCCTTGGAGAAAGCAAATTCTCACAAATTAAGACTGGATGTTAATCACAAAATAGAAGGGTTTTTGTTTCCTTTGTTTGCTTGCATGAGTAATTTACAGTTTCCGGGGTCACAATCAGTGACCTCATGGGCTGTCTTGGGGGTAGGGGTGGGTGCCCACTTTAAACTCCACTACTAGGGCTAGATGGACTGAACTGCTGTATAGGCAGGCAGTGACAGGCCAAGTGGATGATGGACCACTCCTCTTGAGCGCTGCACCGGCAGGCCAGGCAGGTGCTTGCTGTTTGCGCTGGGTCAGCAGAAGCCAGATGCTGTGGCAGACTGGTGAGTTGAAAACTGCACCTGCGCACTGAGCTGAAAACCCATGTTTGCACACTGAGCCGAAAACTCACCTTTCTGCACTGACCTGAAAACTCGTGCACACCGAGCTGAAAACCGAGCCTTCATGCACTAAGCCAAAAACTGGCACCTGCACACTGGACCAGCAGGCTAGAAACCATGCCCAGCTAGCGAGAGGGAGCTTTAAGCCCAAGTGAACAGTTTGCATGTCCCCTGCACTCTTACAGTTTTCAAAACACGAAGGGACCCCATATAGCCACCTGAGGGCACAGGGCCAAGGATGTTGGGTGCCAGATGTAGGCAGAGGTTTACTTACAAGGCATGAGTCCAAGATAAATATTTATTAGAATATAAATCAACACTCAAGATATTAGTAACAGCTTATAGTAACACCTGAACAGGGACTGGAGTATCCAAGCGATAGACGAGCGATGGACGGATGATAAATTCTGAATCTGTTTCTCCAGCAGCCAGGAAGATACCTCCTCATGTCCCAGAAGCCCCTTATCAATGGAGTTGGCCACACCTCCTCCAGGTTGGCCATACCCTGTCCAGGAACTCAGGACCCTGGATAAGTGTCTTAGGACCTTATCAGCTGACACCTGAATCCCACTACAGTAATATGTAAAATACATTATGACATATCAATCATTAAGATCTCTGAAAAGTATAGTTATTTAATTTTAATGCTTTCACAAAGGTAAAATATTAAAAATATAAGGCTGAGAAAAATGGCTGAACTTTGAGAACCTGCAAACTCTCAGAAAGGATTCCACATTAGTTAACAGCATTCAAAAGTTATCTAGCAACTGTTCAATTAGTTCCACAGGATTTGATGCCCTCTTCAGGTCTTGTGAGGCACTTCATTCAAGTGGTGTACACATGCAGACAAAATACTCCTGCTCATAGTTATTTTATTTAAAAATTGAAAGAATATATAAACTGTAAAAATAGAAGCCTCCCCAAAATGAGGTCCCATATCTGGGCTCTGATGATCACTACTTGTTCTGTATTGACTAGCTGACAAAAGACTCAGTCGCTGCCTGCCCAGAAACACTGTGAATCAGGAGTGTGGTCTACACTAAACTTAATGCCTGATTTTGTCTTCTTTGCTCATCTCATGCTGTCCCATGAAAAGCCTGAGCCCTCTGAAGAATTTTTTACATCAGAAAATTAATGCTTTTACTGAAGATACTAAAAACAAAGTTGACATTAGACATCAAGGGCCATTGAAATTAAAAAAAACTACATAAACTTTATATATTTTATTATGTATACAGTTTCTGCTTGCATACCAGTTCTCATAATAGATGGAAGTAAACTACCATGTGATTGCTGGGAATTGAATTCAGGACCACTTCAAGAGCAGCTAGTCCTCTTAACCTTTGAGTCATCTCTCCAGCCCAATAAATAACATCCCAAGACTTGATATATTGATAGATTTAAAAACCAAACCTAAACCTAACCTATTAGAATCCTGTCATCAGTATATGTTCCTGGCCATTGGACCCCCAGTCTCTCATACTTGTAAATATTACCCATTCATGTCACAATACTACGTTCTCAGCCACACAAGTCTTTCCTGAAATTATGCTATTCACAAGCAAGCATTCACAAACTCTATCAGAAATTTAGAGTTCATTAAAATATATAAATACTATTCTTGACAAAAGAAGGAACATTTTTTGAATTATCAACATTTCTTTTGAAAGATTTCTTTTTGATGAAAATGAAAGAAATATGCTAAAAAAGGAAATTCTCAACAGAATAATTACAAATGCCTGAAAGGCACTTAAAAAATTGTTCAACATCTTTAGCGACCAGAAAAATGCAAATCAAAACAACTTTGACATACCATCTTGCAGCTATCATAATGACTAAGATCAAAAACACTGATGACAGCCTATGCTAGAGAGGATGCAGAGCAAGGGGAACACTCCTCCATTGCAGGTGGGAGTGTAAATTTTTACAGCCACTCTTGAATGCAGTTGCTCAGAAAACCAAGAATTGATCTCCTCAAGGATCCTTTCAATTTTTTTTCTTTTTTTCTTTTTTTTTAACAGCTATCATTTGCTTACCAGCAATCAAAAAATTCAAAACGGCACAATAACATACAGCATCCAGAATCCCTCTGATTTTCTCATCTCTGTATGACTTATTCTCTTTTATTTCTTTGAAGATAAAATTCTTGAACTTTTTATTTTCTGTGACCACTCATACCATTTTTCTTTTTTTCTTAAACCAGTTAAACTGTAAATCACATTGGAACTTGTTAAGAGGTTTTTCCATTTGTGTGAATTTTATTATATATCTTTTTTTTTTTTTTTTTTGGTCTGCAAGAACAAAAACCTGCTAAGTGGTAATGCTAATACCTCTGGTTAGTTTTGGTGGCTGGTTGCACTTGCTTTTCAGGCTGGGAAAGCCAAGCCTAAATCACACAGCCCCAGTCAGAGTTCTGTTACCAAGAACTGCATTCAACCATCCTAGCTATAGGAAACAGGACCTGTGCTACCAAGAGTGGTTTTTGCTTAACTTGCTGTATCTATTTAGCTCTGCTAGTAAACATCAGTGCCTCTTAAAGGAAACATGTCCAATTTCCTTTCTTTTCTTTCTTTCTTTTTTAAAGTAAGTTTTTTAAGGGGACATAAGTGAAAATTTGGCCCATGCTGATATGCCAAAAAATACCTTCTTCCTGAAAGCTGATGAGTTAACATATTTCACAACAAATACCAGGCTGTAATATTGTTCTATTTTTCAAATTTGTTTGGAAAATCCAGTACAAGTTATTTTGCAACAAATAATTAAGCAAAACAAGATACATGTAAATTTTATATTTATAGCTAGAAAAGGTTCTTGTAATATAATGGCATGTTTTGCTACATTGTTCCTTCAACAAAAAGGTGCGTTTATAAACTATAATTTGAATTCTCTTAATAGCTACAATTAAGATTTTTATTTATTGTGATAAAAGGAAGCTGAGTACCAACTGCAAGGATGTTCATCAAAGAGGGTTGTGCCTACTTTCTAAGGCAATACTTCTCTGTAAAATGTTTCTTTGACAATAAGATGTCATTTTACAAAATTGCCAGGCTTGAAACAAAATCCTTTTGAATAATGACACTATAAGTTTAACTTAAAACTATAGTCGCATAGAAGTGTCTTTTAAGTACCATTGTGATAATCTCAATTAAGAGACCATAAGTGTCGGCTTCATGTAAAGATCACATGTTTCTTAGAAAACCTCTTTTAACAAGCTGTTAAGTTGTCAGCATTAAAGGGAGAGTTGTAAGAGTTTTCCAGGAAATTAAAGGTCATTCTTTCCTGAGAACTTTAAAGATAGGAAAAGCTAGAGATTGGATGCAATTAGCAAATAATTCACATCACTGGGGCCATTTTATACATCACTTTGAGAGCCTAGAGAAATGTTCTAAATCCCTTGATGAGATTATGGAATTTAAAGAAGAACACCTAAAAATAGTTTTAGCAATGACTAAAAAGTAACGTTTCTCTGGAATTTCAGCTTGAAATATTGTAAAGGAAATTGGGTAATGTGAAGCTATATTTAAGACTCCTAGAAAGTAAAAGCAACAAAATCAAACAGTACATCATTCTCCTACCAATGATGAAGGATTAAAAGTCCTTCATTTAAATATTCTTGAGCACCTGTCTCTTTCAAAATATAAGATGTTCACATAATGCATTTCCTAGAAAACATTTTTTTTCTGCAAAATAAAACTTTCCATTTTTTAATTGATTTGAATTGTTGAATTGCAAAGACCAGTGGCTTAATAATAAAATTGAGCATTATGGAAGAATAAAATGTACTGTTTCATGGAATCTAGTAGGACATTGTAAAGAAAAACTACAACTCAAACAAATCTGAAAGTACAGTTTTTAGCCAACTTTTAAAAATATTTTATAATGTACTTAAGTTTATCTTTGTATTTAAGATTTTCAAATCACATGTAATGATGTTAAGGAATTTGTGCTTATCAACTACTAAATGCTAGGTGAGCTTTAGGTTAAAACATCCGTGTTTATAGTTCTCCTATTCAACTTGTCCTCTCTATATCTATCCTCCATCATAGTCAAGTCCTTTTAATATCAAATACTCTAGTATAATATAGCTACAAACTTAGAGTATTTTTCATACTGATGAGGAAAGGGCAAATTAAAATGTGAAAATTTCTATACATGAATTATAAAAGTGAAAACATATGTATAAGTTTCTGGTCCAGGCTAAGCCCCAAATCCAGACCAGTAGCCACACATTAATTATATGATGTTTGACTAATACCTCAGGCATATTTCTAGCTAGTTCTTACATCTTAACCCATTTATATAAATCTATGTCTTTCCACTTAGCTCATGGCTTACCTTAGTTTCTTTACAATTTGCTCTCTTGGTGACAGCTCATTGCTTCTCTCCTGATTTCATACTCATTCCCCTTTGTCTATGCTTGGATTTCCTGTATGATTACAGGCTTGCTTGCCATAGATCAAAACAATGCCACACTATACCAGAATGAGCAGATCGTCATTCAAATTCATTTCTTCAATCGAAATTATGCAAGAGACTGGTTACACCTATAGGCTGAAGATGGATGCGCCAATGATACAAAGAACTTTGAGTGACTGTCCAGGCAGCCACATGTCATCTCTAGAATTTTAAAGTTGCATGCTGTTGGGAGCCGCTGGCCCCAGCTCCTCAAGATGGCGCCGATATCTGGTGCTGGCCAACCCGCCTGAGTCAGTAAACAAAGCAAGAGCGCATGCCTTTGGTACTCTCCTGAGACTGGTCTCTCCCGTGGTGTCATGTGGAATAATGAGCTGAAGCCTATAGAGAGGTGACACGTCCAAGGTGGAGGTCTTTGGTCTATATAAAAATTGGGCTTTTCCTACCTCGTGCTCTCTCCATGTTCTGTAAGCTAATGCTCTCCCTCAAGGAGCATTAAAGCTTTGCTGCAGAAGGATCCTACGTGTGCCATGCCTTTTCTTGCGGGCGAGAAGTGGGCGTGGGACAACTGGTGCCAAAACCCGGGAACTGAACACCATTAGCACCCTCGGAGAGCCCTCAGGGATGAGGTGGATTCAGAACTGCAGGTAGGTTGCTCGGAGAGATATGTCTGAACTGGACTTTGGTTTGGGACTTTTGCCACCCTGGAAAGGATTTTTTGAGGCCTTGATGCTTGTCTCAGCAGTGCTGTTGTTCGTGGTTGCTTTTTGCTTCTACCGGTCCGTGGGATCCTCCCAGTCTATCGTAACAGAACTAGACTCCTTGCTTAAGCAGCGTGATATTAAGATGGCACAGCGTACCCTAGGGAACTTTGTAGAAGATAAAGCCTGTAAAGATCTGATAGCTGAAGGACGAGATGTGATAGAAGAAGTTCAGGACAGCATGTCAGAAACCGAGCGCCATGTGAGGTTAGACGCGCGCCATAAAGTAACAATACTCAATAAGGAAAAAGGACCCCCCCGGTAAAGTAAAGAATATGGGGGAGTTGGGAAACCAGAAACTACTCAATAAGGAAAAAGGACCCCCTGGTAAAGTAAAGAATAAGGGGGAGTTGGGGAACCAGAAACTAAAGCCTGGTCCCCCCACCTTGTGCCCTGTACGGGAACTTGAAAATTTAAATTTAAAGTTTGGCTCCTCGTGGTATGAGGAAGGACAGGGCCTGGGGCGGTTAGGGCAAGGACGAACCACGCCCAAGATTCCTAAACAAAGACAGGGCCTGGGTTTTTCCTAGGTGCCATTGGGGCAGCACGACCCATACCTTGGAAGACAGAGGTGCCGGTATGGGTTCTTCAATGGCCACTGACCTCTGACAAGCTTAAGGCAGTGATTGAGCTTGTTGCAGAACAGCTTGCTGGAGGACATATTGAGCCCTCCACTTCTCCATAGAATATATTAATTGGCTTAGACCTTTTTTGAAAATTCCCACTGCAGATTTAAAGCCTTTGTTTGCTATCTTGGAAGGTGATTCTAATCTCACCTCTCCCCGCAGTTTAACACCGCAAGCTAAAGAAGTACTTAAGATAGTAAAAAATGCGATAATGAAGGCCCAATTAGCTCAGATTGATTATGATAAGCCATTTTCCCTATGTGTTTTTAAAACAAGAGTATTGCCTACTGCTGTATTATGGCAGGCAGGCCCCTTATTGTGGATTCATCCCCCGGCCTCACCCCAGAAGGTTATTGCCTGGTATCCAGCCACCGTTGCCCAGTTAGCTCAGAAGGGCTTGAGGGCCTCGGCTGAGTATTTTGGTACTTATCCCACTTTGATGATCTTACCCTATACCACCCATCAGGTTCAGGTCCTGGCTGCTACCAATGATGATTGGGCCATATTAACTGCTATGTTTCCTGGAAAAATTGATAATCATTATCCTAAACATCCTTTGTTACAGTTTGTGGCTCATCACCCTGTGATATATCGACGTGTTACTTCCTCAGTACCTTTAAAAGATGGCTTAATTGTATATACTGATGGCTCAAGAAATGGAAGGGGTGCTTATGTTATAAATTCAGACATTTTTTAAAGATTTTGGTCAAAGATCACCCCAGATTGTTGAATGTCTAATTGTGTTAGAAGTTTTACAAAGGTTTGATTGTCCGCTTAATATTGTGTCTGATTCCCATTATGTGGTAAATGCCCTTCAATTACTTGAAACGGCCGGTGTTATTAATCCTTCCAGTACAGTGTCTGCCCTGTTTTGCACCATACAAGATTGTTTGCTGCAACGCCGTGAGCCTTTCTATATTACCCATATATGGGCACATTCGGGACTCCCGGGCCCTATGAGCAGGGGAAATGATTTGGCTGACCAAACCACACGCCTGGCTGCTGCTGCTGCTGCTGCTGCTGCTGCTGCTGCTGCTACTGCTTCTTACACCTCTGGCTTTTGCACATCAAACCTTAAAATCCTATTTGTTAAAACAAAAAGGGGGAATGGGGTTGCCCCCAACACCAAGAGTGTCAATTGCCCTGGCATTGCTTACCATAAATTTTTTAAATATTGATGATAATTATCAAAATGCTGCTGAGCGGCATTGCTCAGAACCACAACGGCCAAAAGAGCTAGTAAAATGGAAAGATATTTTGGAAAATAAATGGAAAGGCCCGGATCCTATTTTAATAAGATCCAGGGGAGCTGTTTGTGTTTTTCCACAGGATGAAGGAAATCTGGTTTGAGTCCCAGAGCGCCTCACCAGGAAGATATTGCAAGAAGAAGAGCCCTCACCTTCTCCAGTTGATGTGTTGGATGATACCAACATATCACACCCGGGGAGAACAGCGGTGGGGGATAATGTCCACCTTCCCTCTGCCAATGCCGGTGATGTATAATGTACAAGTTTTCCCTCGATTTTTTACCACTGATAAGGATTTAGGCCTAGCTTTAAAGAAAATAGAAGTTTGGGGTTAAAGGGAAGTTTATGTTTTAGTTGAAAATAGTTCATGTGTATTACTAAAAAATTTCTCGGCAGCCTGGCAAAAAGAAGCACAGTTTGATAAAACCAAAATTGTGGCCAATGCCACCGTCCTTTATGGATGGTGGCCAAATGTGTTGGGGCAAAAAGGAAAAGTGCCCCCTCAGCAACCAAAATTGGCCCCCTTTTGCTCAGGCAGGCCGGATAAAGATTCAGTTATACCATAGACCAGTTGCCAATCCAGGAGTATAGGTTGGGCCACGCCTAAAGTATTTTCATTTTCTCCAAATTTGGCCACCATTTATTTGAATTGTTAACAATGCTTCAGAAATTGTAGATAAATTGAGATGCAAATTTGATAATTGCTTTTATGCCTTATGCTGAGATGCTCAGCTTTATTTCTTTGCAGTAGTGGCCCACATGCCACGATTTGTGCCCATACCAGTAAAGACCCCCAGTAGCTTGCAGCTATTTAGACAAAAAAGAGATTTTAGAATCTCTGCTGTTATTGTAGGGATTGTTGCCGCAGCTGCCGTTGGGGCCTCAGTGACTGCCTCAGCTCTTGCACTTTCAGAGACAGTGCAGACTGCGCAGGCTGTTAATGATTTGTCCGCCTCAGTAAATGGCACAGTTGGGGTGTGAGCAAAAACTTGCTGACTTATGCATAACCTCTATTCAATATGAAAATTTTATAAAGGCAGCTAATCTTTCGAGAAGCCTTTCTCAATTTTTGTTACAGAATTGGTCGTCTGAATTTGAGCAGGCCCTTCGTGACCTGCAGGTGGCGATCGTCCAGGTCAATTCCACTCGGCTAGACCTGTCGCTGACCGAAGAGTTTTCTCCGTGGATTTCCTCAGCCTTCTCCTACTTCAAGGAATGGGTGGGGGTGGGTATGTTTGGCCTAGCCTTTTGCGGAGGACTGGTCATTCTTCTCTAGATGGTTTGCAGGCTCAGAATCCAAAGTCCGAGAGACAAAGCAGTTTTGGTTCAAGCCTTAATGGCTCTAGACTCAGGAGCCTCGGTAGATGTGTGGCTACCTATGCTAAAGCAATAGGGATATTTTGGCTCGAACAGCTCCTGCACGCCTAGGACAGTCCTGTCCATTGCACTGGGTGGAGTGTTCGGCCCCCTTCCTGAGAGGAGTGTTGAGCCAAGGGCATCGCACAGGACATAGCTATGTCCTGGGAGGTATGTTGTCCTGCATAAGGGTGCCTGCCTTAACTCCCTTCCCAACAAAAGGCAGAGGACAGGCTGGGGGCATCTCGATCTGTCGAGGGATTAGAGATGACGCCCACACAAGTCCACAATGTTTTCTGGGGGATAACCACTGCCTCCACCCTCTTACAGGATTCCCTCATTGCTTAGAAAAGAAAAAAGGGGGAGGTGTTGGGAGCCGCTGGCCCCAGCTCCTCAAGATGGCGCCGATATCTGGTGCTGGCCAACCCGCCTGAGTCAGTAAACAAAGCAAGAGCGCATGCCTTTGGTACTCTCCCGAGACTGGTCTCTCCGCCTCTCCCGTGGTGTCATGTGGAATGATGAGCTGAAGCCTATAGAGAGGTGACACGTCCAAGGCGGAGGTCTTTGGTCTATATAAAAATTGGGCTTTTCCTACCTCGTGCTCTCTCCATGTTCTGTAAGCTAATGCTCTCCCTCAAGGAGCATTAAAGCTTTGCTGCAGAAGGATCCTACGTGTGCCGTGCCTTTTCTTGCAGGCGAGAAGTTGGCGCGGGACAGCATGCATTTCCTGTTTACTCAGGTAATGTTATATGTTTCTCTGCCATTTGTTGTATTTGAAGATTAGGTAATTATAATTATAGTTTTTCTAAGTTATAATAATAGGTAAATGTATAAAACTTTGGACTCACAAGAATAGGGTAGATGATGGAATAATTTCTTTAATTTTACTAAAAACAAATGGGCTAGAATTATAACTATAATTATTGTGTGATAATGTTTTTATTATATGTAATTCTGCTATATTAAAATGAAACCTTCCTTTTTAATTAGACAGAAAATGGAATGTAATGTGGGATGTCTTTTTGTATGCTGTGAATTATCATTGGATAATAAAGGTGTTGTTTTGGTCTATGGCATGCCAGCCTATAGACAGGTGGAAAATTCAAACATAGATAAAGGGGAAGGAAGGTGAAATCAGGAGAGAAACTCTGGGCTGTCACCAAGAAAATAATATGTAAAAGAACTCAGGTAAGCAGTGAGCTATGTGGCAAGACATAGATTAATGTAAATAGGCTAAAATGTAAGAGCTAGCTAGCCATAGCTTATCCAACCACATGCAGCAAGCAAGAGGAATTGTGTATATAAAAGAAAAGCAAAATACTGCAAGAAAAAGCTCAGGGTTATTGTTAAATGTGACTTTCAGCACTTGCCATTTTACAAAGCAGGATCCATGTGATATGAACTTAGTGTCTAGTGTTAGATTTTTCTTACACAAAGACACCTTTTTATAAAACTTTCCTTTATCTGTAACCACTTAAGGACAAAAAATCAAAAGGTGAAACCCATACCTAGGACATTTTTGATTTCTGCCTTCCATTCTTCTCTTATTGGTATTTTCTTCCTCAAAACAAAGTTCTTATATAGATACATAAGACAAAGCAGTGGCAATATTAAGGTCTTGAAACCTTCAATCATTCCAAACACAAAGTTGCTAGACCCTAAATAGAATGCACAGGGTATTTAATGACATCATTTAATTTGGGGTATTTATAGGTTTTCTTCTGTATGTTCTTATATTTTGATGTTATCTTAGGCAAATACGTATCAATTCCCTATTGGTTTGGGAGATCTGTAAGATTAAAATTAAAATAATGTGACTTATTATTATTAAAATTATTATTATTATTATTATTATTATTATTAAATTAATATGTGAGTATGCCATCTTTAGATATTATAATCATAGTAATCAAAAGAAAGGAACAAACAATATATTTATGGAAGGGATAAATGTTTATTTGTCTCAAATGAGTTTTTATGAGATAATTACAATTTACAGATTCTCCTCATATTCTAACTGGTTTGTTTCTATTTTAGTTTAAGTTTAACAACTTTCATATTCTTACTTTGCTTCTCTGACAAAATTGTGAAAGTTAGATATGGATTAATAACTCCTCCTTAGAAAACAAGTTACTTTGACCCATATAAAACTGCTCAAATCGAAAAAGGAAATGCTTTTTTTTTTTTTTTTTTTTTAGAAATTACATACAAGCCAATTACTATGAGCATATTGTTTGTTCAGTGAAAAGACAAACCCTTAGGGGTGAAATCCAGACTCCACTGTCCTACTTTAGGTGTCTAAATAATGAATCACAATGGCGTGCTTCTCCTGGGAAAATATGTCTGCAACACTAATCATTCTGCAAAGTTTTGCAGCTTAATTTGTTCAGTTTAGTGTCAAGAGAGATGGGCCAAGAAGGTCTTATACTCTTAAAGTTCATGTAAAACATTAAAATAGTTTGTAATATGCATTTTCTAAGAATCTGCTAAAATATAACCTGTATATTTTTTGTCCCTTAAAGGTAAACATTCCTTAAAGATACTAAGCATAAATGCTTTTGTCCCTCTAGAATTATATTCTCAAATCATAATAAGCATATTTATATTTTAAAAAATTTAGAATTAGGCATAAACTCTTCTAATATAGCTTTCTCTATTTGAAGTAGAAACCAAATTCCAGGAAACTTTTTTTTTTTTTTACTTCACCCTTCTCTCAGTGTGTGGGTGTGGGTGCATGTAGGGATGCATATGTGTGTATGTAAACATGCACGTATACTATGGAAGAAGGGAGGACATCAGAGAGCAATTGTCTGTAAAATGTTCACTCCTATTATAGAGTCCTGGCATAACATTTAAAGTTTACACTGAGCTATCATACAAACAACCAAAACAGTTTTAGATTTATAAATATATTGACAGCTGAATGTGGTTTATTTCTAAAAACTAAATTGCCCATAAATTTAGCAGTTGCATATCATACTACTTTTTTCATTGAAAGTTTGCTTTTTTCTACTTGTCATTCACTGATAGTTTATATTTATTCAAATATATCTTTTTCCATTATAGAGAAAACATTAATTCCTTGATAAGGCTGACATGCTCTGATTATAAGAAAATAAATTATTTTGCTTATCTAGATCTTACTTGTATTGGTATTATCTTCTCAAAACACATAATCAGACCAGAATATAACACAGTGATACATTTATAAACATATTATTCTAGTGTATTTTATTTCATATACTATGTGTTTTTGAAGTTGTTCATATTATTGTTGAAGTAATTTAGAATAGGTGTTTATAAATTTTAGTAGGGTAACTCATACCTAAATTTTAAATTGTTTATTATACAAAACAAGTATAAGTAATTGATAGATTGTAGACTTATTTTCTTTGTATATATTTGTTTTTTTCTTTTTAAATTATAAGAATTTACCTTTATCATAATATATACAATATTAAACACATTTTTACTAAATGTATATATTATATGCTTATTTTTCATTAAAACCACCCTAGAAGGGTAAGGAAAGGGCAAAATATGAATAAAATTTATATAGAAAAAAATTTTAGCCAAGAAGAAATTAAAAAAAAAACAAAAAACAAAAAAACCCAGAGTTCTAGAAGGCTCCCTCCTGGTCCTGGTCCATAGCTAAATTAGAGGTAAGTGGCATCCTGACCCTTAGGCCAAGCTGAGGATACCTTGGTCTCTGAACCCCAGCCTGAGACACTGCCGCTGGCACCCCATCTACACTCAACTCCACCCTAAACCAAAGAAATCTAGGAGAGAACTCCCAGCCTAATCTCCAGCAAGACGCAGCTCTAGGGACATCCCACAGGCCAAACTATTCCCAAACCACAACATAAATCAGTACCTACTGAAAACTGGATAACCAGAAGCCTTGCTCCTGGTCCACAGCTAACTAAGAGGTGAGTGGCACCCTGACCCTTAAGCAGACACTGTGGTCTATGAACCCAGCCTGGGGACACTGCCAGTATCTCATCCACACACATATCCTCCTTAAAATAAAGAAATCTGGGAGAGCCCTCTAGGACAATCCCCAGTAAAACACAGCTCTGAAAACATTCCATGGGGCAAACCACACCCAAACTGCAACCTATATTACCACCCACCAAACACTGTATAACCAGAAGCCTCCCTCCTGGTCCACAGCTAACTAATAGCTAACTAAGAGCTGATTAAGAGCTGACTAAGAACAGACTAATAGCTTCCAGGCTCACAACTGACTAAGAGTCCACAAAGAGAGAACCTAGAAAGCAATGGGCAGATGCCAGTGTGAAAATACATATTATAATATAAAGAACAGCAAGACAATCCCAGAAGAAGCTGATGTCTCTACAACATCAAGAACTGAGCACAACAATGACACAAAACATAAGGAAAAAACATTAAAAACAACTTTATGAAGATAATAGAATCGTTAAAAGAAGATTTAAAAAAAACCTCTTAAAGAAATAGAAGAAAATACAAATAAAAACTTGGAAGAGATGAACAAATCCATAAAAAAATAAATAAAACCAAGAAAAAGAAAACAGACAGGTGAAAGAAACATTCCAGGAATTAAAAATTGAAATAGAAGAAATAAAGAAGGCAAAAACCAAGGAAATGCTGGCAAAAGAAAACCTGAAGAAATGAAGCAGAACCACAGATGCAGGCATAACCAATAGAATGTATGAGATTGATGATAGAATCTCTGGAGTGGAAGATTCGATAGTGGAAATAGATGTGTCAGTTAAAGAAAACACTAAAAACCAAAAAAGTTATAATACAAAATGTCCAGGAATTCTGGGATAACATGAAAAAACCAAACCTGAGAATAATTGGAACTGAAAAAAGAGAGTACCAGCTTAAAGGCACAGAAAACATATTTAGCAAGATCATAGAAGAAAACTTTCACAACCTAAATAAGGAAATGCCCGTAAACATACAAGAAACTTACAGAACACCAAATAGACTAGACCCCCCAGCAAAATTGGCTTGCCACATAAATAAAACCACTAAACCTACAGAACAAAGAAAAAATACTAAGAGTTGCAAAGGTAAAAGGCCAAATTACCTATAAAGGTGGACCAATCAGAATAACACCAGAGTATTCGATAGAAACAATGAAAGCAAGAAGGTCTTGGTCAAATGGTATACAGACATTGAAAGAACATGGCTGCCAACCCAGACTACTACAACCAGTAAAACTGTCAATCACTGTAAATAGACCAAACAAGACATTTCATGACAAAACCAGATTTAAACAATACCTATACACAAATCTAGCCCTACAGAAAGCTCTATAGGGAAAACTCCAACCTAAGGAAACCAGATGCACCATTGAAACCACAAACAATTGATAATCCCACAGAAGATAAACCCAAAGAAGGGAAAAACACAAAAGCTACCACCAAAAATAACAAGAAATAACCATCTCTGTTCATGAATATCCCTTAATATCAAAGGACTCAATTTACCTATAAAAAAAGACACACCCTAACACCATGGATACAAAAACAGAAGCCATCTTTCTGCTGTATACAAGAAACACATCTCAATTTCATAGACAGACACAGGCTCAGAGTAAAGGGTTTGGAAAAGATTTTCCAATCAAATGGTCCTAATAAACAAGCTGGTGTAGTCATCCTAATATCTAACAAAACAGATTTCAAACTAAAATCAATCAAGAGACCAGGACAGACATTACTTATTCGTCTCAGGAAAAATCCACAAAGATAAAGTCTCAATCCTGAATATTTCTGCTCCAAATACAAGGGCACGTACATTTGTAAAAGAAACACTATTAACGCTTAAATTCACATCAAACCCCACACACTAACAGTGGGAGACTTCAACTTCTCACTTTAACCCTTAGGTAGGTCAACCAGACACAAGCTCAACAAAAAAGGGGGGGGATCTACCAGATGTTATTACCCAAATGGACTTAATAGATAAATACAGAACCTTCCACCCAATCACAAAGAAATTACATATTTCTCAGAACCCTATGGAATTTTCTCTAAAATTGACCACATACTCAGTCATAAAGCAAATATCAATAGATACAAGAAAAATGAGAATAACTCCCTATATCATATCAGACCACCATGGTCTAAAGTTAGAATTCAGCAGCAACAAAAATCACAGAAAGCCTACAAATTTATGGAAACTGAACATCTCTCAATTGAACCATATCTGGGTCAACAAAGAAGTAGAGAAATAAATCAAAGACTTCCTATAATTTAAGGAAAATGAATTCACAACATACCCAAACTTATGGGACGCAATGAAAGCAGTGCTAAAAGGAAAACTCATAGCATTAAATGCCTATATGAAAAATCTAGAGAATTCTCACACAAGAGACCTAAGAGCACAGATGAAGGCTTTGGAACAATTAGAAGCTAACTCAACTAGAAGGAGTAGATTGACAGGAAATAATCAAACTTAGGGCTGAAATCAATACAATAGACAAAGAGGACAATACAAAGAATCAATGATTCAAAGAGTTCGTTCTTTAAGAAAGTCAATAAGATATATAAAACTTTATCTAAACTAATCAAGAAGAAAAGAGAGAATATCCAAATTAACAGAATCAGGAATAAAAAGGAGCCATAACAACAGACACCCAGGAAAAGCCAAAGAATTATCAGGTCATGCTGATGTGTGATTGTCTTCTGTATGCTTTGAATATCAATCTTTAAATGAAGGAGCTGTTTTGGCCCTTAGTGAGCACCATAGAAGTATAGGTGGGGAATCAGAATAAGTAGGAAAAGAAGGGCAGAATAAGAGACAGATTGAGCCAAATGCCCAAAGAAGAAACATGTAAAGGAACACAGGTGAGCCACTGGCCACGTGGCAGGACAGATTAATTGAAATAGGTTGAGTTAAGATTAAGGAGCTAGCTAGAAATGTGCCTGAGCCATAGACCAAACAACGTGAACTTAATATAAGTTTCGGAGTCATTTTGGGGGCCTAAGCAATGGTGGGCAGCTAAGCGGTCTGTAGTTCTCTGGTCACCCGGGGTCAAAAAATCTCAATGTAACATCATGCTTTGAAAATCTATGCTCCACTAAAGTAGAAAACCCAAAAGAAATGGACATCTTTCTGGACAGGTAACAGTTAAACAAAATTTAATCAAGATCAGATTAAAGAACTAAACAGATCTATAGCACAAAAGAAATTGAAGCTGTTATTAAAAGTCTCCCAAGTAAAAAAAAAATCCCAAGACCATGTGGATTCAGTGCAGTATTCCACCAGACATTCAAAGAAGAACTAATAACAATACTCCTCAAACTGTTCCATAAAGTAGAAATTGAAGAAACATTGCTGAACTTTTATGAGGCCACAATCACCCTGATTTCGAAGCCACTCAAAGATGCAACAAAGAAAGAGAATTACAGACCAATCTCTCTCATGAAAATAGATACATAAATACTCAATAAAATTCTGGCAAACCAAATCTAACAACAGATCAAAATAATCATCCACCAAAATTAAGTAGGCTTCATCCCAGAGATGCAGGGATGGTTCAACAGATAAAAAACAGTGAATGTCATCCATCATATAATCAAACTGAAGGAGGAAAAAAAAAGCATATGATCATCTCATTAGATGCTGAAAAAGCCTTTGACAAATACAAAACTCCTTCATAATAAAAGTCCTGGAGGGATCAGGAATACAGGGAAAATACCTAAATATAATGAAGGCAATATGCAACAACCCAACAGCCAACCTCAAACTACATGGAGAAAAACTCAAAGCAATCTCACTAAAATTAAGAACAAGACAAGGCTGTCCTCTCTCTCCATATGTACTCTATATAGTTCTCTATGTTTTATCTAAAGCAATAAGAGAACAAAAGGAGATTAAGGGCATACAAATTGGAAAGGAAGAAGTCAAATTATCTCTATTTGCAGATGATATGGTTTTATACATATGTGTCCCCCAAAATTCAACCAGGGAACTCCTACAGCTGATAATCACCTTCAGCAATGTAGCAGGGAATACAATTAATTCAAAATAATCAATAGCCCTCCCATACACTAAGGATTAAAGGTCCTAAAAAGAAATAAGGGAAACATCACCCTTTATATTAACTGCAAATAGCATTAAATATATTGGTGTAACTCTAACCAAAGTAGTAGCAGACTTGTTTGACAAAATCTTTAAATCACTGAAGGAAGAATCAGGAAATGGAAAGATATCTCATGCTCCTGGATAGGTAGGATCAACATAGGGAAAATGGCAATTTTACCAAAAGTCATCTACAGATTCAATGTAATCCTCATCAAAATGCTAATACATTTTTTTTGTTTAGTAATTGAAAAGACAGTACTCAACTTCATATGGAATAACAGGAAACTCAGAATTGTCAAAACAATCCTGCTCAATAATAGAACTTTGGGAAGAATCACCATCCCTGACTTCAAGCTATACTACAGAGCCATAGTAATAAAAAAATAAAAACAACAACAACAACAACAAACAAAAAACCAGCCTGGTACTGGCACTAAAACAGACTTGTGGATCAATGGAATCAAATCAAAGACCCCAACCTTAACCCATACATGTATGAACACCTGAATTTTGACAAAGAGGCCAAAAATATTCAATGGAAAAAAATAGTATCTTCAACAAATGGTCTTGGTATAACTGGATGGTAGTATGTAGAAGAATGTGAATAGATCAAACCTATTACCCTGCACAAACCTCAAATCCAAGTGGATCAAAGACCTCAACATAAAACAAGCTACACTGAACTTAATAGAAAAGAAAGTGGGAAATACCCTACAATGCATTGGCACAGATGACTACTTTGTAAATATAACACCAGTAGCACAGACACTAAAAACAACAATCAATAATAAGTAGGACCTCCTGAAACTCAGAAGCTTTTGTAAGGCAAAGGACACAGTAAATAAGAGAAAATGACAGCCTACAGAATGGGGAAAGATCTTCCCCAACCCTACTTTGGACAGAGGACTGTTCTCTAAAATATATAGATTACTCAAGAACCTACAGTCCTAAAACCTCAATAACCCAATTAAATAATGAGGTTCAGAGCTAAAAGGAAATTCTTAACAGAAGAATTACAAATGGCTGAAATCCACTTAAAAATTGCTCAACATTTTTTGCCATCAGAGATATGCAATTCAAAACAACTTTGAGATACCACTTTATACCTGTCAGAAAGGCTAAGTTAAAAAACATAGACAATTGCCTGTGCTGGGGAGGATGCAGAGGAATGGGGACCCTCCTCCACTGTTAGCTGGAGTGTAAACTTGTACAGCCACTCTGGAAAACAGGCTATTACTCTGAAAACTGGTAATCAGTCTCCCCAAGGATCCAGCAATACCACTCTTGGGCATATACCCAAAGGATGCACATTCATACCCCAAAGGCACTATCTCAAGTATGTTCATAGCAATACTATTTATTCTAGCAAGAACCAGGAAACAACCTAGATGCCCCTCAGCTGAAGAATAGATTAACAAACTTTGGTAATCTACACAATGGAGTACTACTAAGCAGTAAAGAAAAATGACATCATAAATTTTTCAGGCAACTGGAAGCATTTGTGAGTGAGGTATCACAAGCCCAGAAAGGTAGGCATGGGATATGCTCACTCTTAAGTGGATTTTAGACAAAAATCAAAGAATACCCAAGCTTCAAACCATAGCTCCTGAAAAGTTTGGCATTAGAATGAACTTAATAAAGACATCCAAAGATTCCTATAGTAAGAGAAAAGAGACGATCACCTTAGCAAATTGGGATCATAGTGGGCTGCAACCTAGAAGAGTTAGCACAAAACATGAAAGGAGATGGTTGAGTGAGAAGAGCAAAGAGAGAGATAGAAAGAGATGGGTATCTCAATAAAGGAAGCTAATATGTGGTTGGAAAGGACCGGGTGCTAGGGAAACCTCCAATAACTCAACACAATGTCCCTGTCCAAGTCTGCAGACAATAGTGGAGGGGGTGCCTGAGCAAGACTTCCCCTATAGTCCGTGGGTGACCACCCTGGGTGTCAATGCAGAACCTATGTCCAATGGGGAGTAGAAGTGGAGGCAGAGATTGATGGCTGAGCACCGGGAAGAACTCCTGGTCAAGCTGGGAGCAGTGGAGGGGTGTTTGTGTGAGCAAGGGTATGGAGATTGTGAGGAGATTTCCCGCAGTGATGGCTGACTAGAGCTCTGGGGGGCCTCACTGTATCAGTAGTGGCCACTGGAGATCCATCTGGAAAGGGTGCTGAATAGTCCAAGTGTATGCCCCTGTGGTCTGGCATAAGCGGTGTGTGGAGAATCAATAGGTATGATCAGACTGCGTGCTCTGGCACCTTGGAACCTATTCCCTGCAGAGGAACACCTAACTCAGTCTTGACGTTGGGATGAAGAAATGAGGAAATTAGACTTGACTGGAGTGGATGTTCCATGCTGAGCTGACCCACCTTAGGATTTATTGCCCATTGGTGGAGGGGATGCATGGATGGGAAAGGGCTAGGCTGAAGGCTGACTTGGAGGGATTGGGAGAAGGGAAGGGGATTAGGAAGATACATAGATATAAGATACATAGATATAAATGACATTTTTTAAATAAAATAAATAAATACATTGTATAAATCAGAGTTCTTAAAAATAGTGGGTATTTTTTTGTTGTGAACCTTAGTATTAATGGTCGAAGAAGAGATCCAGGAAAAAAGGGAAGGCAGGAAGGAAACTATGAAGTTTAGAAGAAGTTAACTTGTGGTCATAATCGCATGTATTATTTGAGAAAAGAATTTTTATAGTAATAAATAATTTTAACACAATCACAACCAAGGTTAGAAACATAATTTGTGAGCCATAACATAAAACTTAAATATTAAGCAAGACATTATGAAAAAAGTTGAGTTAAAATGTATGTTTACTTCTGGAGTTTCATTATAACAAAAAAATATAAAAAATAAAGTAATAAAGATATTTGGCTCTTTTTTCTATAAAAGTTGAGATAAAAACATTACTTTTTAATGAAAATGACTAATATTAATTAGTTAAACAAAGTTTTAACATACTTAACATTAAAATTAAAATGTGTGTTTTTCAAGATTCATTTCTATTTAATTAATATTTTTAAAAGGTTAAAACAAAGACACATGACATAGCCAAATATCAATAATGACATAAAGTCAGCAAAACTGTTAAAAAATGAGCCAGTAAACCTAAACTCTATAATGGTAACTGTGCCACTTTTGGTTTTAATCTTCATGTGTTATATGCTTAGAGAACGTTTAATATTTGTACAACTTGGGGTTTTATGTTGTTGGAAAATTTTATTTAATTTTCCCAAGAGTATTGCTTCTAATATTTCTCAAGAAAGTCCTGGGATTATTACTCTTCCCATTTTTAGGGTGACATTTTTATCTACTTGGATGTTTTACAAAGCCTTGGAAGTTATGACACAATAAAGTTGCTAGAGATCTCCCTACAAGGCTCAGAGATATTCTTGAAACATCTGTCCCTGTACTTACTCGGGAACCTGTAGTGGGATTATGTCTTGTTCCATTGTAAATAATTGTCCCAACTACTGATTTAATAAAAGTGCTGATTAGCAGAAGGTGGACAGGAAATGTGGGTGGGGCTGCCAGACTAAGAAAACTCTGGAAACAGGAAGAACAGAGTAAAGATGCCAAAGAGATACCAGCAAAGAAGCTAGCAGATCCAGAGGAAACAAACAAACAAAACATGCTGCTCTGAATAAAGGTACCAAGTCCTGTGGCTAATCAAGGTAAGAATCATGGATTAGTTTATGATGAAAGAACTCGTTAGCACTGCCTGAGCCATAGGTCAATCAGAATAAAATTAATACAAGCTTCTCTGTGATACTTTGGGATTGCTGGTCCAGATTTTGGGGCTAGTCCAGGCCAGAAACTTCTTATTATGGGAACGACATAATTAGAACAAGATTTGTCTCTAAATAGTTAAAAATTGGGTCATAGGGTTGATAAGTAATAGTCATTATAAAAGATAACTCTATTTTCAATTATGAATAACCTTGAAGGAAATGATTATAAAAAACAAATCTGCTCTATCATGGTTTATCAATGGTGATTAAACTTATTGTATTAGATATGCCAGAGAAAAAGTTAAACAAATGTCTGGAAATAAAAATAATATGATCTATGTTTTGAAACAGAAAGAATCTACCTCTGATTAGTGACTTCTGTATAAATAAAGAAGCAGTCTGATTGCTAGATATTCAGGCTGTGAGATTCTTGCTACAACAATGTCCTGTCACATTCTTTCCCTCTTGTACTCCTTAGTTGATATCTAGGACTTGACCACCATTGAGGCTGTCCTGCAGCAGAAAGGTATTTTATTGTCCTAGCAATTTTATTCCTGCACAGTTGAACTTTTCTGTAATTGCACAGTTAAAGTATATAAAGCAGGCTTGACAATTAGATTGCTGCCTAGGCTATATAGTGAGGTCCCTTCAAAACACAAAACGGGACTGGAAAGTTGACTTAGGCATTGCAGTATAAAATTAAAATTTTCATGTTGTAAGAGTAATAAGGTAGTTTTGAAAAGCACAGTGTTACCATGGGCACTTAAACTCCCTATTCTTGACACTATGATCACAGTATACCACATCAGCGTGTATGCAAACAAAATACCCCTTCACATAAAAAATTAAAAAATTAAAGAAATTAAAGATATAGTCTGTATTTGAACTCTACCTCACTGAAAAAAAATTTGCAAAATGTATTATTAAAAACAATTAACTTATATTAATTATACAAGCTTAAATCATCAGATCGCTAAGAGTCTCATTTAGTGTTTTTTGGGACATTAGTACTTGCAAAACATGCTGACTCATGTTTACTAAGTGCTCCATATAAAATCAGTGACATAGATACAGTTAATTAATCTGAACCTGAATCTGTAGTCTAATGGAGACCTACATATACCTATCCTTAAAGGTAATTAAGAACTACCATCAAATTATAAAAATACATGATTGTAATACTAAATGACTCTCAACTTAATAGTTATTAGGAGGAACTTTTACAGACACACTGGAGTGGAATATAAGATTAATGATTCTTGATAAGCTGGATATTAATATTATAAAAATAGTTTGCTGTATGTAAGCACAAGTGTGAGCATCTATTGTGACCTCATCTTTACTGGGTTCACTTACAGTTCAAGATCAGCAGGACCCACTAGCCTTTTCTTATTTTTATTTCAAATGCATATCCATATAAATGTAAATATTTTATAATATGAGAATGTGATACTTAGGTTACAATTTGACTGGAAATCTTTCTTGAGTAATGTTATATTACCAATATTCTTGAAATGTGCAATATGTGAATTTATTCTGCTACAGCATAATAAAAAGGAATAAATTGAAGAAATAAAAAATAATTTTGGTTGCTCATGATAATGTAAGACAGTTTACTACAGTTCCTAACAGGTATATTTACAAAGAAATTGTAAGAAACAATCTCATCAGAAAGTTATATATCTTAAATCTATTACACACACTCATATATTCATATAGTTTTTAGTAGTTTCCATTGTAGAAACACATAAAAGTTTTATTCATAAAATTTACTCAAAATAAAATATGTATACATGATACTATATAAATAAATTCTACAAATCAAGATGGATTGACTATAAAGTAATTAGTTATAGTCATAACTGTATGTTTATATTTGGAATCCCATAATAAATAATCAAAAATAATTCTGTAGTTATAATTCTTTTAGTTATAATTTATTCTTCAGTCTAAGCATTATATTGAGTTTGTTCATTCCATAGACTAAAGTTTCCTAAAATAATTTTGTATTCCTATTTTTATTGCCATATTGTTGGACAGTATATGTTGCTTATAAACCTCATTAAAATTTAATATCACATTTAATTTGCTTTCTCACAAATGTATGTGACTTCAATTTCTTCATTAGAATTTATATTTTATAGTGTTAATTGACTCGAGTATCATTTTTTTCTGTTTTATTTCAGTGGACATTTTAAAATTAACTTTAGAATATTAAACAAAATTCTGAAAATAGAACACTATCTGGGGGATAAATTAACTTTCTATTTTTATTTTATATGCCAAAAGGTGAATTTTTTTTAAAAAATATAGTCATAGATATATTTATGCTTCAAAATTACATTATGATTACCTCTGTAAGCTTATTTTATAGCTACTTATCTGTTAATTTGGGATTATAAATGGCAATTTTAAACATTATTTTTGAATTTTTAAGCAATTTTTCATTTCTTGACTGCTTTTTCTTTTATAAATTTTTATTCTTGGTCATTTTGATTTTTATATTTTAGTATTTGTGTATTATTTCTACTTTGGATAACTGCCAAATGCACATAGCCATATAATACTTGAATAAACTTTGACAAAGCTTTTTCTGACAATGACTCTTGACCTTAGCCTCCACCTTTTATTGTTAAGTGTTTACCATTGAATATCTGCAACTGCGCAAAACTTTAACCTTACTTTTATGTCAATAATATCCTAGTCTCTGTTCATAATCGAAAAACAAATCTCTGAAGGACAGAACCTCTTCTTTGGTGTGTATTTAGCGAGATGAAAACACTATATAGCACTCTTTATAAGAGAAACATCCCAGTTTAAAAGGAATATTAGCAAACAGAAGAAAAAGAAAACACCACAAGGCTCTTCTATTACCTTTTGTAATTTCACAGTCTATCACTAGCTATCCCACCATTTAAAGCTCACCCAAGTCTGTTTTACTATTTCCCAGTAGAATGTATCTATTCTTTATTGTAGCATTTGTAAAGGGACTTGTTTAAAGGCCTTCACAGCACAGGACAATACTTCATTACCAAGTATTGATAAAATTCAGTATCCCACATAAACTTTTCCCAGTTAATAGTCTTTTATGTCAATAGTTTCATGAAACTTAGTTGAACATAAATACACTTTATTATGCTTGTCACCATCATTTATTATGAAGTCCACTCTTTACCGATTAATTTGAGAAGCCTGTTTTACTACACACCTGATTTCCATATGTACTTCACATGTTTTGCCCTGTTATTCTGTCATAATATGTCTTAAAACATCCACATGTTGATGTATTCCTTATGTACCAGTGATATCGTCTCTAAATTTGTGATTCCATTTTATTTTTAACAAATTATTGTCTTCTTGCTTATTCTTTTTATCTTGCAGTTTATTTTACCTTTTTATTTTTTAGATTTCTCGTGATTTTTATGGCTGTAATACTTGTAAATTTGCAACATATTTTTCAAATGTTTTATTTTTTAATGTATTTTTTCTCATTTTTTTTTCATTTTTTCAAACAAAGTGTTTAAATCAAATTTGAGGCCTCCCTTCTCTAATTTATGTGAGAATTATATGAATTTTAAGACAGGTTATATCAATTTGAGATGTATTTACACTATAAATTTGGTATGACTATTAATCAAATGGTAGATTGGTTGGTTAAAATAATGAGTGAATGCACACTTTACTCTCAATTTTAATTTAAAACCCTATATTATTTATATATTTATAAAGTCTACTCATACTGCATATGCTAGCAAATTCCAGAATTATTCTACTCATACTGTAGGATTAGAGGCAATGGAGAATACCAGGAGCATGTGGCCCACAACCTTAACTGAGCAGTAGAAATGCTGGGTCAGTATTGTGTCTTTGCTGGGTCACATGTGTTTTTGGTGTAGCTGTAGGCTTGGTGTTTTTGTGGAATATCTAGTAGTAAGAGCCAAAATATACCTTACTCTTTTGCCTGATCTTGACACTTTTTTTTTTCTATAGGGTTTCCATGTCCAGCATTGATAGGAAGACTTTTCCCAAGACTTATTCTATCTTGTTTTGCCCTATTTGGCTGTTGTGGTGTTGTGGCCTGCTCTTTACTGAAGAGAAAACAGAATGGGGAGTGGATTTGGAGAAACTGGTAGGTTTAGAGAGTTTGGCATAGTTGAAGGAGGAAAATTTGTTTTTTGTTTTTTGTTTTTTTTTTTTTTTAAGAAGTATTATGTATGAGAATAATCAATGAGCACAAAGATAAATCAAAAAGTAACATGTTAAAAGAGGAAAATAAAAACAGTATGAAGACAGCCGAGGCAAGCTGCAAGAAACAGATGTAGATACAGACACACTCATTTGTATATTTAGGAATATTATATACATATAAAAAAAAAACTGCAACCGAGAGTCTTAAAATATATACAAAAGACCTATGGGGTAGAGCTGGCTTGGAATCTTTAGACCTATATTCTATTTTTTGTGATGTAAGAAGGTATCTGGCAGATTATGGAAAGCTAAACCTGGATACCAATTCAGGCACAAAACCTTTCACCAGCAATCTTGTCTGTCTGCAATATGTCCTGGAGCAATGGTGGCACAAAACCTGTGGCCTGAAATTCTATGTTTTAACTTTAGGTCCATGACACCAGTGAGATCCCATTCAAATCATTGCATGGATAGCCAAGAATTGGAGACTGGCTATCCTAGAGACCCTGGATAGAATCAAACAAAATTGAGAATAACTTATGAATTGATTCTTAATACTCTGCTATACATAGAGATTGGTGTATAATCCAGTTAAAGTCAAAGAGACTTCCTCTAGCAGCAGGAAACAAGCACATGCAGAGACTAAGAGCTAGATCTGTATGGCCCCAACTGAAGTAGCCTCAGATTCCAACACAGTCATAGGTTGAGGCCCAGACACCGGCTTATTTGTGACCTTTGCTCACATTAGCCACATATTTTACTCATACTATTGCTTCAGTAGGACCACTGATGCAGACAGGGTCCTCAAGAGAAACTTGGGCCAGAATGTCACAATGGCTCCAAGTAGCATCACAAGATGGCATTCAGATTGGCGTGCAGAAGCTGCATGGCACTCTGAGATAAACATGATCACCTGTGGAAACCCAGACCCTGGACGTACCCACAGATTTTAGTGGTAACAGGAGCCAAGAACATCAACTCTATAGGGCCATGGAAACAGACATGGGCTTCAGCTTCAACTCTGTCTCAGACATCACCACAGCAGGAGGTAGCAGCGTAGGCTACTCAGATCAGTACTGGCCTTGTGGTGGGTTGGGCCTCAGGCGTTGGGCCTCTTTGTAGCAGTAGAACTACAGGCGCAGACATTGCCCTTAGTAGAAGCCAAGATCTAGATGTCCTCATGTTACCATGTGGTAAGCATCACCAACCACATAAGCCTAATTTTTCACTGCTTTTTCTTATCATGTTCTGCCTCTTTCCACTTAACATGAATCATCCTGCTTATCTTTCCCTAATATTGTTCCATAACACATTTTTTTTCCACATAATGACACCTATTACACCGTGCTACAAGGGACCAGATAGGTTTTCAGGTTATCTGCCAGTCCAGGCCTTGAAGATCAAAGCTAGCCTGTGAGTAGCCAGTACCAACCAGAGCTGAACGGAATTAGGGGTGCCTGTGAATGTCTTGAAAAATATTTTGTTAATGTTGTTAATAAAAATTGTAAATGTAAAACCTCGAAGAAATCATATTTTCTATCAATATAATATTTTAATAAAGTATTTGAGAAACATCACACTGTGCATGCATCCCAATCACATTTATCTTTTAGTCCTACCATTTTGGCATGCCACCATTGTGGTCTCCCCCAGAAAAAAATAAAAATAAAAATTGAAATTATAGAATTTTATAATGATAAATATAAATGGTTATGCATTATTCAGCATCTTATGTGTCAATGTTAAAAGGGCACCCATTTGTCTACATGTATACTACATGTACAATCACTTACATATAAAAAATACTTATATTGGATTACAATTTATATACTTAATTTATTAATTTGCCATGGGAAATCATATAAATTATGTTTCATTAAGATACAATATTTTGGTATTTGTTCATATATACGCAAATCCTTTAATTAATTTATCTATTAGTAAAATAAGTTTAAAATGTCAATGAAAATTTTATCATCATATTTAAATTGGATACTGTTATGATTACAAGAAAATGATATTGATTGATGGAGTCTTAAATTCACAACTATTCTAAACAAAAGGAAACATCAGATGATATTCTTTACTCTTCATGTGTAAAAAACAGATAGAAAATTCTAACACGTAATTTACAAATGTCATTTAACCTCTAAACTAAATATATAAATGTTCAGATGAAAATTATTATGTACTAAACTTTTACTATTTTAATTTGATATTTTTAGTCTAATTCTAGGATGTAAAATACAATTACCAATATTAATATTATTGTAGAGAAATACAAACAAAATGAGACACTAAGTATCATATTTGTCTCTAATTAATAAATATTGTCTAGAAAAGAAATAAGATCCATCAAGTAAATGCATTAAAAAGCAAAAAAGGGTCACTGAATGAGAATGTATCAAAATAATTTACTATTTATATTTTATTTTTTCTTTAGTACTTCTAAATGATGGTACATTAATATCATGAAATTAGAGTTACATAATGTTATGTTGCATGTAAAATATAAAGTAAATAACCTGAAAATATAATAATTTTGTTTTTAATGTTGTTGCAATTGAAATTTCCCCAGTGCAGTGAAACTCTAAATTAAAAATCTATTCTTCCTAGTATATTTACTAATATGTTGCCATAATTCACATCTGAAGTTGATCTCCTAAAAGTAGAATTTAGTCACAATACCTGAATTAAGAGAACAGCTATTTACCAAAGGAATATAAACTAATAAGAGCGAACTCAAAATATGTTTTTATACAAATTAGACTCAAATAGTTAATCATGCTCATATATATATATATATATATATATATATATATATATATTTGAAATGTGAATAGCATGGTATGGTGATTTTAATAGGTATGGCCTCACAGACTAATGTTTCCGAATGTTTTGCTCACAGGGAGTGGCACTATTAGGAGATGTGGTCTTGTTGCAATTGGCATGATTTTGTTAGAGAAAATGTTTGTCTCTCTTTCTCAAGATATACCTATTGTGTCACATAATCTCCTTCTGCTGTGAGAGAATCTAAATGTAGACATTTCAGCAATCTCTCCAGCACTGCCTTGCTTCTTTCTCTTAAAATAAGGACTAAACCTATATCATTGTAAATCAGCCCCAAGTAAATGTTCTCCTTTCCAAGAGATTCCGTGGTCATAGTTTCACTTGAAAGCAATAAAACACTAAAACAGAAGTTGGTATGAGGGGCTGGAGTATTGTTATGATAGACCTGGACCATACTTGGTTACTTCATGGCTCCTAAATGACATTCTCCAACTACTGATTGTGTCTGAACCACTTTGGGACATGTTATTTCTCCACTGGCACATACTTTACTACAGATTTTTATCACTTTTGACAACATAATTGGCAGTTAAAATGGTCCTAATTAAGACCCAGAGGCAGTAATACTGTATAGCTGGACCACTCCCTATAAGCCTATGGGAAATATTCTTTTAAAACATCACATTTCATTCCCTGGCCTCCATAGGCTTGTAGCCATAATATAATACAAAATGAGTTAAGTCCAACTGCAAAAGGCCCCACTGTAACCAGAGATTTTTCTCCTACCTACATGCTTCCAAATGTCTTGAAGGCACTTCCAAAGTATTTGACTCAGAGGCTTAATATTTATATGTATAAATGTTCGGCTGATGGCTCAAGCTTAATACTATTTAATTTTACACTTAAATTAACCCATATTTGTATTTTTGCTTTGACACATGGTTCTTGTTCCCTCATTTCTACATTCTCTGCTTGTGTTAGAGTTGGCAGCATTGTCCAACTCCACCCTTCCTTTGTGTGGGTGTCCCATTCATACTTTTTGCCTGGCTACAAGCTGATCTTATTATTAATAATAAGAATAATACATATTCATAGTGTAAAAGACGTTTGTACCACAGCAGTTACCTCTTTTTGTTTTATTAATACAGAAGGATTTAACTTTAGCATAGTAATATTATATACAACAAGAATGGTTTTTAAGAATAACAGTTCTAATAGCCAATTCATTTGTATTTGGCAAAACTATGGAAAATCCCTTATTATCTATCATTGTGAGTTTAAAGTTTATTTTAATCTAATTTACCTTTTATTATAATTAAAAAACTATAAATGTAACTATTTATCCTTCAACTTCATCAAAGACCTCCGAAGAGTGAAATGGTACCTAATGACAGAGACATCAGGCTGCCTGTAGTGTCACTCAAAGTTCCTCTGTAAAGTTGAAACATTCAACTGTGAGTTACAGGACTAGAATGTTTGACAGACTTTCCTTTGAAGCAGAAAATTATGAGGGATTGCCCTACCTTGTCTGGGAGATTTTCTGCAGTCACCTTTCTTGTATCCCACTGCTCCAGTTTGATAGTAACTGTTAGCAATTAAGAGAAGGGCAGTTTCCTAGCCCACATGGATGGATAGCTTTTCTCATTTAAAAAAAAAATCAAATGGAGTTTTTTTTTTTTTTTCAATGCCTATCACTCTTCTCAGAAGTAGATTGGTGCTGCCTGGAGAAGACATGTCTCACTGTTATTAAAAGCTCAGATTTATAAAATTTATACTTAAATTAGCTTAAAATTTAAAAAAAATCCAAAAACCCACAAGAACATACATAATTGACACTATGTGAATTTTCCGTCCTCACTTGCCTCATTTTTATATTATTTATCTTTCATATTAAGGGACTTCATTTAATTATTTTAAATCTATATTTTTCATATAATATTGTAAAGATTCTCTTTCCCAAGCCTCTGTTGGCCTCTCATTTTGAATTTGTGTTGCTCTGCTTATTTGCTCTTAGAAAATTTTAAAGCTTTTTTAGGTTGTGCATCTATGCTCTAAGGTTGGTGCCATGTCACTGGAGGCTTTTTTCCCACCTGCCTATTTCCAAATACTTTGCAGCTACTTCCCAAATAGTTGACTTGGAAACTTAATATTATTTATAAATTTTCTGCCTGTCACTAAGGCTTGTTACATAGCTAACTCTTACACTTAAATTATTCCATATTTCTTTTATGCTTTGCTATGTGGTTTATGGCTCATTACCTCATTTTTACGTGTTCTGGCTGTTCATCTGACTCTACCCTTCTCTTCCCTTCCTCAGCTTTATTGTCCCACCCAACTTCCTGTGAGCTTTCTTATTAATAATGAGAATAATATATATTTGTAGTGTACTAAAATCTTATTCTAGAGCATTCCATAGTCCATCCCCGTGTCAATAATAGTCTTTGGAAGTCCAAAGATCAGAGTTTATTCTAAGACTCATGAAATGTGTCTACTGTAATCTCTTGTAAAATAAAAAAAAAAAAGCAAATAAAATGCTTTCAACATATAGTGGCACAGAAAACGGAGGAGAGTGAGAAAAGACTGAATCAGAGAAAGACAGAAAAGCAGCTGTGCAAATTTGAAATTTGCATTGCCATGTCTGATGTCACAGTGCTCTTCAGATATCCAACACAGTCTTCTCTACTGATTGTAACTTTTTTTTTTAAACTTGGGATAGTTCTACTCTGTTAGCACCCCATCCTTTTTTTTCAGAAAGTATACTGTGACTCTGGCATCTCCATGGCAATCCAGGCTTACCTTTACTGCTACACACCTGGCATCAGAAGCTTTCTTTAGTCACAGAGGATGGTCTGTAAGCATTTCTTTTATCCTTGACTTTAAACACTGAACATCATGGGCATAGTTGCCAAGTTCTGCTGCTTGCTGTGGCTGGAACATAGTTCACTTGTTCATTGACTTCTCCACCAGGTTTCTGTTCTTGGTAGTTACCTTCACTGCTTAGCTTACTGGTCCTAAAACCTGGGTCAGTAGACCAGGTAGCTTTCAAATAAAAATATCTTTACGCCCCTGACTCTAGAGTGTTGAGATTAAGTTTTACATACTACTTCTCTATTTCCAAAAATTTAAAGTTTAGCTAGGCAAAATCTTCCTCTGAGATCACCATTTTCTTTATTTACTTTCTTAACCTGTTTATCTCCTTGAACACAAGACTGAAGATTCCAGTTTTTGGTCCCCATTTTGTCCTTGATTGGTGAACTTTGTATTTGTATTGCTTAACTTGCTCCATTTTTATTATAACTGTTCATAACAACGAACAATAGTAACCACACAATAGATTTTGTACAGGTTGTTTTGAGATTGCCTTTGACAACAAACCTAATTCAAATCTCTTCACTATAATTTCAGGCAGACTCTTTAGACAAGAGGAAAATGTAACACCATTCTTCACCTAAATGTCACAAGAACAACCTCTAGGCAATATACTAAGGTTCTTCTTATTGTAAACCTCTTGAGTCATGCCCCCACATTTGAAATAGCCCTCAACTCTGCTGTCTTCCATATTCCTACTAGTACTGCCCATTTTAGCTATCTCACTGCTTTCCTATCCCAAACTCCCTATGTCTAAATTTCTCAATATGTGTGTGTGTGCACGTGCACATGTGCGTGTGCACGTGTGCATGTGCATGTGTACATGTGGGTATATGTGCATACATGTGTGAGCTCAGGACAATCACAACATTATTCCAGTCTATGAAGAGTCATCATGACCATGAAAATTCTTATAAAGCAAAACTTTTAATTAGGGTTGCTTACAGTTTCAGAAATTTAGCCCATTTTTCAATGGTAGCATGCAGGTACTGGATGCTGGAAAATAAGCTGAGATTTCTATATCTTGATCTTTTGGCAGGACTAAGTTAACTTTCACACTGCACATGGTTTGAATATATATGAGACAACAAAGCTTGCCTCCACTGAGAAAAAAAAAAAAACTTTCTAAAAATTCACACCTACATCAAGGCCATTCCAATGGCTCTATATGGGGGCTACATTCATTCAAACCACCACAACCACCATCCATATCAATATTAACTTTTAGTATTTATTACATATTGCTGCAATCTCCCTAAAGCCATTGCACTTGATTTCTGGGTTGTTGTTTTGATATTAGTAATTAGATTATATAGAGAGAACTGTGCCCTCTTTGTTTTCTCTTTTTGACTCTGTTTCTCTCATTCTGCTTGTGTGTATGTGTGTGACTGGCTTATTTTAGTTTGCACAGTGCAATTCATCTCATAATTTGCTTCTTTACAAAGTTGAGTAATATTATATTATGATAAGAATAAGAGTTTATAAACTGGAAAGAAAGGGATGGGACTTCAGATTAGTAGTTCTTAATATATCCTCATCAGGGGACAATTATTGCAAGTAATTCTAGTTCTTGATTCCAGTTTTCTATTACTCTTCCTTAGAAGCAACACATGCAGCTGTGACTGAAAACCTTGTGGGTGAGTCAATTGTATTTAGCATCTTACCTTTTTTGTTTTGGAATGAGATACCCAACTACACATTCTGTTGTATGCCAGTCCTGAAGGCCCTCACTTTCTACTCAAAAGATCTATACCTACTTTAACTTAAGCTTTTTACAGGAAAATACTTAGTTCTAAATTTGATCATTTGTTATGGATAGATTTAATTTTTGAAATCCAGAGAGAACACTGATAATAAGGTTTAAGGAAGCCTTGTTTGCTGAAGTGGCTTTTCTTTTGTGATCCTGGCTTCCTGAGCTAGGGTCCCTAAAAGAAAAAAGTTACTTTAAAATTAATAGTCACACACGTTTTCATAAAAATTATACAGCTGCTGTATTCTGTTTATTCATCAATTCACTGGTATATATTGAAATTGCTAAAACTGCTCAGCTCTTCTGAATAAGGCTGCTAAATACATTTGCACCCATGCCACATCTCATTGAGATTTTATTTAACATATTCTTTAGTGTGTATCAAAAGAAATCCAGAATTCTATACAATGTAAGGTGATGAAAAATTACCATAAGTATTTAATTGTGACAAATAATCTTCATAATTAAAAATACTAAGGTAACTATTTAATCATCATCAGATTATTATGGGTAATATTTTGAGAAAAGTCTTCACTGAGAAACATTTGCATGTTATCTGAACTGAGGTTATTTTAAAACAGTAGCACTGGCACCATTTGTTTCAAGGCTAGCCAAACAAAACGCATAAGATTCCTTTATCAAGTGGTGAGAAGTTTACAGTGCTAGCAGTGAGATAATCAGTAGCCAATGACAGGATAAACCAATCCCCCATTAAACGTCTCTAAGATAGTTAGTCTTCTTTAGATATTGATTATTTTTATAGCCAAATATTCTATTAGATAGCATAAGGATTTGGTAAATTCTCCAGCTCACAAAGTAAAGACTCAGCTGTACTTTCTAACAAGTCTTATGAAGTTATATCAGAAAATCTCCATAGGACTCCATTGACTCAAGAAGTTGTAAAATCACCAAGTTCAAACTGTTCTAATTTGCATGGATGAAGATTGTATACAAACCTTTTTTTTTTTCCAATGAGAATAAAGTCAAAGATATTTCACTGTCTTTTAAGCAACCCAGACTAGACTGCATGATGATATGTTAGAGTTATCTAACATGAACAATTTAGAGAATTTACAGTTAGAATACAGCAACTGGCTTTGAGTTCATGCTCTTAGAGTGAAATATGAACATCAATTGTTTAAAAATGAAGAGAATATGGAACTGGCAATGACTTCTTGTCATATAAGATCTCAAAAGGTTAGTTAAAAATGTTTTGCAAATGTCAGATTAAAACATAAATTATACAAATTATAAAGCATTTGGCCAAAGATTCTAACCATTTTTTTTATAATAAAGTATCCAAAAATAAAATAGTTATTGGGAAAACATGAAAATCATAGAGAAAAAATTGTCTAAGAAGGTTTGATTTAAACAGAATGTGAAGAGTATTGCCAAAAATTTAAATAAACTCAGGAATAGTTAGATTATAAAAAGAGAATCATAATTAGTCTCTTTCCTACAAATTAATGACACACTATGACAATAAGATCAATCTAAATATTTTACTACCATTCATATTGTGGTAAATATTCAACTCCTCAAAAAATACAAAAATTATCTATTTGCAACATTGCTAAAGGGATTGCTATACAGTAACAATACTACACAGTAGTGCTGATTTTAATAAAATTGAATTGATTCATTTTTAAAGAAAAAAATACTAAGTATTTTTTTCTCCTTTTTAAGTTGCATTTTCCTTGGTGAAATGCTAACAGTCTCTATAAACTTCTAGAAAATCTTGACTTTCCTTCTACCTACCAGCTCAGTAGTGTTATTTTCAGAAGTTTTATGATTTTACCTGTCTTAGTTTACTTTATCTGCAGTTTGAGTGAGATTTTTAACTAAATTATATGTGATGTTTGGGTCATACACTATCTTTTCTGATATTCTTAAATGGTTTTGTGTACTTTATGTTTAGGTGAAGTGCCACTTCACAGTGTTTCCAGGGCAACCTGTTTAAGTGCCCATGGTAACACTGTGCTTTTCAAAACTATCCTATCACTCTTACAACATGAACATTTTAACTTTATACTGAAAATTTATTAAAGAAACACAGCCGGGCATTTTAAACTATGTATTCATTGCTATTTTAATAAGGTTATGGCTGCAAAATATCTTCAGTAATGCCATAGATAGTATCCTAATTCACAGATTAAGCTTAGAAAGTTAACTGATATACCACAAATTTATTCTCATCATACTATACATACCTTGTAAAAATAATTAAACATTACTTATTATTTGTTTCTCCACAGCATATATCCAGTATATATTACATTGTCTATCATTATACATATGTAAATTTGTGTCAGTAATCTTTATTGACCAAGGTACAAATATTTCTTTGTCATTGTATATTTTATTTAATAAAGTATCTTTCCAGATAACAGGCCCTATGCCTCACATTTGACATTCAGTGACTACATTTTTTAACTGAATCAAACTGAATATTGGCCTGTTGTCAGTTTTTATAATAACCCTCTTCCATCCAGAGAAAGCTCATGAACACCGTCCAGAAAACTCAACTTATCCTCATAAATGTTATGAAGATAAATAAGATAATGATTTCTTATTTCTATACAAATGAAGATATTTTCCTTAATCATATTGATTTGATCTACAAAAAATTTCAACCAACAAAGATGTAAAGTGTACTATTCTCAGCCAGTTTTCTATTATCCCCTTCTGCTGCTTGTCCAGTCTGCATTATATAGTATTTGCCATTAAATGAAATCTCCATTTTCTGATGTTATATCTACAACTCTTAGCAGAAAAATGATAGGACTTCAGAGGGTTTTAAACATATCAAGTCTTCCAAAATTTTGCATTGAAACAAATTTCTAAATAAAACAATATGCTTTTTATAACAGCAACTGTCTGCTATTTTTTAACTTAATTTTACTTATAATAGAGGGCTCACATGTTACCCATAGAAAACTTTAAAGTCCTTTGGCTTCATAGTTAATCTTTAAACTTTGAGTGTATTAAAATAATTTGCTAGAATTTTATATTTCCAGGGTACTTTTTAAATAGTTACAGGCAAATAAGTCTTTCCTTTCCATGAACCTGTAAGTGAAGATACTTAAGTAATATTTTTATATGAGCATTATATCCTTTTGCTAAAGTAAATTATTTAGTTCTAATTAGAGAATTCTTATATTTTTATTTCTTTGATTTGTTTCATTATTCTAATGCGAAGGACATAAAATTTTTTCTTATAAGAATTAAGTATGGGTACAATGACTTGAACTTTCAGAACTGAGATAAATTACTATATTTATTTTTATACTGGAGTACTTTATATTGATCTGTAAATGAACTGACCGAGCTGTTTTAATGTAAAATTGTTAAGCTACCAACACATTTGGTAAATTGGAAATGAATTTAGGTTTGACAGTATACAAGAAATGTAGGACTATAAAACCTTATATGGTTATTATGTTGTAGATGACTTGTTTTAAATATTCATAAAAATTGTGGAAGAAAATCAGTTAGTTTTCTATAACAAGGATGGTTTAATCTTTGAAAATATGGATATTAAATAATAAGTATACTTTTGAAACAGGTAAATAGTGGAAAGACTAAACTTGTGAAAATTATGCTATTGTATTCTTATGCATGCAAATAAAGAAAAAAGTAATCATTTAACCACAGTAAATTATGAGTTTTGGCATATTTATTAATCCCTGGTCTATCAAGATAGACCTATTGTTTCAATAGAGTCTTTAACATAAGTAGAATAACCAACAACTTCATGATTTGATATGTCCCACTTTAAAAGATGAAACCTGTACCAGACATCATTATGAGGATAAAATTTGTGGGTCTTTAGAGTATAGACCTAGGGTTGATGATATAATGATAAATAGAATTAACCTGACTCCATATCTAGGAGAAAATACACAGCTTTTCTTTCTCATCTGAGAATGATCATTGTGTAGTACATGTAAATCTACAACAGGCAATTTATAGGGGATAAGAGATTGCAAAATGGTCAAACATGAATGTAACATATGTAACTTCATCTTATACTACAATCTCTAGGATCACTATAGAAAAAAATGGTGAGAAACCAAGTCAGTTAGTAGCACAGGGAAATATAGTATTTAATGCACATTAACACTTAGGAAGTACACACAAACTTATATCTATATGTACACACACAGGCATACACAAGTATAGAGATGAGATACATGAAGTATTATGTTTTACAGATGGAAACTGGTGAACTACCAAAATATGACACAGTGAAAAATCATTACTCTGCAATTGCTGATAATTTGAATGAATGGATTCACCATTGTGTACCTCACTTATTCTTCTGATGAATAAAATTGAGGAAAAATTTCTTAAAGCCACTTTTCTCAAGGGGAGGAAACAAAATCTTGGGTGTCTGAGAAGTCATTCTTTCAAAATAGTATGTTTAAAGGACATTCTACAGATGTTCTGAGAATCACATTGAAGACAAACTAGAGACCTAGGTATTTTAAAGGCTATGTAAAAATTGTATTATAGAATATCATTTTTAGTGCTCATATAGCATTAAATATTTGTTTCTTTTAAAAATTATTTCAAGGTTTGCATAATTTTAATTTTTAAAAGGTGATTTTCTATGGCTTCTATTTTCCCCATTTGAAAAAACAACTATACAACCTTCAACATTTTAATAAAAATGTGTTGTTATGTTTTATTTATAATAAAATTTCAATGTACACTTCAAAAAATTGAAAAATTCTGACTATTTTATTTTCACTGAAATTTTTTGTTAAATTAATTATCACATTAAAGCCTACAGTATACACTCTATCAATCTGCAATATACTTTCTTGCCTAAGTTGAAGAAATTATGGGAAATATCAGTTCACAATCTTTTGTGTTAGAGGTAAGGGAGGAAAACTATTACCAGACTTTCTTTTATGAGATCATGATGAAATTCCATACTAAAAACACATTGTAAATAGACCGACTTCAATATTTAATCACTGAGTTACAGACCAGCCTGAGACTCTGGCACAGTACTCAGTCTGTCTTCCATGACTAAAATTATAAACGAGTTGTACACAGAACATAATAAAAAAGATTTAAATTAAATTTTCAGATTATTGTATAAATACAAATAAGTTGCAGTGCTTATTTTCTTAATAATTAAAATTATAAAAAGAGTAAAACTCTACATGTTTTGTCTCATATCTAACATGCCAAAGGAATCTTAATGATTAAATTTTTATATTAGTTGAAAGATATGAAATGCTGAGTCTGTCACTAGTTTATTAATAAACCCTGGGTGGATGGAGTTCCTTTATGACCAAATAGCTCTGTTTTCAAAGTTATGATATCAAAAAGTACATAAAACAACTATTATTTGAAAAATATAGAACAAAATTAAGGAACAAATTTAGTGCATATAGTTATAAAATCATAATCTATTTTTACAAAGTAACTCTTTCCCAAATAACATAATATCTTATAACACCTTTTCATGATTATAGTAATATTTGATGGTATATAATTATTATAAATTTTATAAAAGAAGAAAATAAATTGATATAAATAAGTTTTCTTTGTCCTCCTTTTCTTTCTTTTTTATGTTCACTATTTTTTTTAAATATAGAAGACTTTCATAAAGTAAATGGTTTTAATGAATCAATCAAATGTTCTCTTTGGTTTCAATAGAATCAAGCCTATTTCTCATTGAAATCTCTTCATGGTGAGCTATCTGGTTGGCAGAAGATGGAGGACATACAAGGAAAGAAAACAGCAACTAAATGTCTTAGGAAATAGAAAAATCACTTTGTTCCCCTCCACTTATGAAATAAAGCCTCAGACTATAAGTTAGGGCCTTTGAAAGTATGCAATGATAAATCTGTACTGTCTTAATACCTGATTTGAACAAAAACTGTGTTGAATGATACAGTCATGTGTTAGCCTACATATATAATTGCAAGTATAATTCTACTGTTATGATGATTGAATTTATCTTCCTCAGATCATTTATTGTAGATGGTGTTTTTCCATATGCAAGTATTTTCCCCTTTGTCAAATATTTATATATATACACTTGCTTTCATCTTATACATTGTTAATATACATGTATGCTATATGCAAATGTCATTTTTATAATGTCTTTAAGTCTTGAAATGAAATTTTTATAATGCTTTATTTTTCCCTTGGGGTTGCTTTGGCAATTTTTTGTACTTTAATATACCTTTTTTTAAGGGGATAATTTTATTTGTCTGTTAAGAGTGTTATGAGTATTTAGATTGAGATTGCATGAACTCTGTAAAATTTTTTCATATATTCCCAAATAATTTTCATGGTATTAACTTTGCTGATCCATGCAACTTTTAAATTCTTTGCATTTTATCACTTAAATATAAATATTAATATACTGTGGAAAAATCTTCTGTACACTGTGAAAATGTGTTGCACTAAATGTGTTGTTAATAAAAAGCTAATTGATATTTCTGCAGGAAGAAATTGGACACGAAAGCCAGACTCAGAGGGTGTTGTATGAAAAAGGGTGAAGTCTTGGAAATTGTAGGAGACACAGGGAAAAACAAAATAAACTTTCATGTTAAAATAGGTATCATTTTAGTCATGGAAGACAGACTGAGTACTAAAATCAGGAATAAGACAAGGATGTAGATTATTTCCTTTTTTATTCAATATAAAACTCAAAGATCTAGCTGGAGAAATAAGATAATAAAAGGAGATCAAAGGTGTATAAATTAGAACAGAATTTAAACTTTATATTTGCAGATAATATGATAGTATTCATAAGTGGCTTAAAAATTTTTACCAGGGAACTACTACACCTAAAAACACCTTCAGTAAAATCTTGAGATACAAGAATAACTATACAAATGATAAACAGGTCAAGAAAGAAACAAAGAAACTTCATCTTTACAATAGTCATATATAACATACAATAACTTATGGTAACTGCAATCAAACAAGTTAAACAACTGTATGTTGAAAAGTTTAAGTCTTTGAAGAATGGAATTAAAGGCAATATATGAATATGGAAAGATCTCCCATACTCATAAGTAGGTATTAACAACATAATAAAATGAAAATCTTATCAAATATAATCTACAGATTCAATGCAATCTCCATCAATATCTCAATGCAGACCTAGTAAAACAAAAAAAGTGATGTGGGATGTCTTTCTCTATGCTGTGAGTATGCTTTATTACCACTGGTAAATAAGAGGACTATTTTGGCCAATGACAAGCCAGCATGGAGGTAGGCAGGAAATCTAAGCAGAGATAAAGATGAAGAATGTGTGAATCAATGGTAGCTGGAAGCTGTCACTCAACAGCAATATATGAAAGTACTGATAGTACACTAACTACATGTAAAAACAAATATTAGTATAAATGAGTTGGTTTAAGTTATAAGAGCTAGTTGCTAATAAGCCTGATCCTTCGGCCAAATAGTTTGTAGTTGATGTTAGACTCTGAATTATTATTTTATAAATGGCTTTGGGATTCTCAGCCCAGACATGTCAGAAAAATTCTGACTAAAGCAATATTTAATTTTTTTGGAAAAAGAAAACCCTGGATATCTAAAACAATCTTGTATAATAAAATCTTCTGGAAACATCACCACCATCAACTTCAAGGTCTACTATTAAGCTACAGTAATAAAAACAGCTTTGTATTAGCATAAAAACCAACATGTATATCAGTAGAATGAAATTGATGAAACTGACATTAATCACACACACTTATAAACACCTCATACTTGAAAAATATATTTAATGGAAAAAAGAAACTATCTTCAATAAATGGTGCTGACATAACAACATTAGCATGTAGAAGATTACAAATAAATCCATATCTATCAACATGCTCAAATTTCCAAGTGCATTAAACACCTCAACATAATTCTAGCTACATTGAATCTGATAGTTCAAAAATAGAAAGTAGCCTTAAACACATTGGCTCAGGAGACCACTTTCTAAATATAACACTAGTAGCATTGACACTAAGAGCAACAATCATGAAACCCTGTGAAGCTTCTGTAAGGCAAAAAGACACAGTAAAGGAGACCAAATGAAAGCCTATTTTAACCTCACATATGACAGAATATTGATCTCCAAAATATAAAAAGAACTCAACAAACTTGATGTAAAAATACTAAACAATCCAATTATAAAACAAGCTATAGATCTAAAAGAAAAAGTTCTCAAATGGCTAACAGAGATTTAAGGGATCAACACTTTTATTTCAGCAAAATTAGATTAAAAGGGGATCAGAAAATTCGGTGGGGAGAGTCTGAGGGAGGACTGGGGTATTGAAAGGAAGGACAGTAGGGCAAGCAGGAGGATATATGGGAAAAAAACCCTTTTTTAAAATTAGAATAAAGGACTATGGGATATTATCTTACAATTGTCAGAATGTCTAAGTTCAATAAAACTTATGTTGGAAAGATTTTGTAGCAAGGGAAAGACTCCTCCACTTTTTGTGGGAGTGCAAACTTTTAAAAATCAGTATGATGATTTTTTTTTAGAAAACTGGGAATCAATCTATATCAAGACCTCATAATACCACTTTGGAGCATAAAACCCCAAAGTGATGCTCAATTATAACACTAGGAGACTTGCTCCGGTATACACAGCAACATTATTCATAATAAGAAGAACCTGGAAACAACCTATATTATCTTTTAATTGAAGAACAGATAAATAAAATGAAGTACATGTACACAATGGAGAATTAGTCAGCAGTTAAAAAAATATCATGAAAACTGCAGACAAATGAAGGAAACTAGAAAATAATCATCCTGAGTGCAGTAACCCAGATTTAGAAAGACAAACATGGTTTTCTATCAGTCATAGGTGGATGTTAGATGTAAAGCAAAGGATAACCAAACTACAATGTACAGCTATAAAGAAGCTAGCTAACGAGGAGAGCCCTATGAGGGACACATGGAGGGAATATAAATGAAATCTGAGTAAACTAGGGGTTAAGGAGGGGCCTGCCTCTTCCCTGTTCTAACTCAAGCATGCTTGTTAAAGGAAAATCTGAAATCTAATGTCAAAAGAGACACCTGATATGGCAAAGAAAAAAATCAAAATTAAGGTCTATTATATTGCCTCTAATCTTCTAATTCTTGGATTTTATTTTGACAATTTAAAACTTTTCTTAATAAATATTATCTCAAAACTTTAATATATACATGCATACATATTAATCTTTGTGTTGTGATATTATCATATAGAATATAAGCTAATTCTAAAGAAAGCCTTCATCCAGCTTCCAGTTTATGATTTTAGGTTTTAGTCTTAATCAGAAAATAAAAAGTTAAGTTAATTTACTCTGGATATTCTTAACAAATTTTTGTTCATTATCCTTTTTGAGACCTGAAAAGTATGATATTTAAAACGTCGAAGTATCCTGCAGTGAATGATGACCATTTTTAACATCAAACTACGAATTCTCCAAAATGATGATGGGACCTCAAAACAACGATTCTACTAAGAGTTTGGTGATGCCACTAAGTTAACAAACATCACCCCAAGTCATCTTTACACATTGCTCAGAACAATTTCAAATGTGTCTAGCTGAGGTGGTCCAGCTTTGTTAACTATTCCAGGCAAAGCTTCAGAGCAGCTCTACATTTTTTCTCTACCCAGAAACTATCCCCCCCCAAAATGATACAGCTAGCTCTTCCAGCACTTAACAATTACTTCAATTTTCTCAGTGTCCCCTAGAGATGCTGTTGCCATTAGACACAGGGAGAAATTTTAGAACAACATACTCACATATCCAGGAGGTGTGGTGGATAGTTTTTGGTTTTTCAGTGACTTATAGGTATTTGTCATCATTTAGGGGGGTTGGTTACAAGTTTTTATTGGTAATAGTTAGAAAAAAAAAACTAAATACGGAAGATTAGATTCAGGGATTTTGTGATGGAAAGAAAAAAAGGAAGACATAAAAATAATAGTGCAGTGGGACTTGTTCTGTTGCATTGTAAATAATTGTTCCACCTACTGGTTTAATAAAAATGCTAATTTTCTGAAGGCAGACAGGAAGTATGGGTAGGACTACCAGAATAAGAAAACTGTGAGAACAGGAAGAACAGAGAGGAGATGCCAGAGAGACTCCAGAAGAGACACCAGGAGTGATACCAGAGGATCCAAAGGAAATGAGACCAAGATGCTGCTCTGAGAGAAGGTACCAAGCCACATGTCTAAACTATATAGGAATTGTGGGTTGTTTTAAACGTAAAGAGTTAGCAAGTTATATGTCTGGACCTTAGGCCAATCAGAATATAATTAATATGAGTGTCTGTGTTTTTCCATGGAACTGGGGGTATACAGGTCAGGTCTGGACCACAGGCCAGGAAGGCCAGAAAACTATTATTACATACTAGGAAATAGGGGTAGATTATTGAATCTACTTTCAAACATAAAAACTTCTATACTTGTTTCACAATGATATGGACATGTAAACACTGATACATTTTGAAGTTATTTTTGTTATTATATATATACATATATATATAATATATATTATATATATGTGTGTGTGTATTTCTTCTCTTATTTATGATGTTTTTGTGTATTGATATAAATTAAAACAATTTTTCTTAAGACATAATATGTATTTATTTCCACCTTTGTTTAAGTTATTGTTCCAAGGCAGCTCATTTAACAATGTAATGTAAATTTCTAGTCCTTGAAAGTTATTGTTATAAACTATCTAGGATAATTTAAAAAATGTACATTAGTATTCTCCAATTAAAATCAAACTTGTAATAATGTTAGTTATATTTTCAAGGTCAAACAGACATATTTTAGATAGGCAGATGATCTTTAAATTTTCAGAGATCTATAGAATATGGCATCTGAGAAGGTTTAACAATAAGAAGTTGTTTCTGACAATTTGATGTGTCTGCTCCTGGCAGCACCAATCTTCTTCCAAAAAGGTTGACAGGCATCAAAGAGTCTCCATATGAAGTTTGCTTTGATTATGTCAAAAGCTAGCTATTTGTGCCAAGAAACTGCCCTTGCCTCAATTACTGAAAATATACTGTTTAAACTGGAGCAGCCGGACATAAAAGTGACTGCAAAAGTTTGCCAAGACAAGGTAAGACAGTCCTGGAAAAATCCTTACTTTTCAAAAAAGTCTGTCATGTACACTAGGTGTGTTAGGCCAAAGATGGATGTCTCAACAATACAGAAAGTTTGGATTACTGTCTAGGCAGCCAGATGTCCCTGTCATTAGACAATATTTTATCCTTCTGAACCCTCTGATGGAGTTAAAAATAAATATTTAGACTTAGTTTTCCATAGTTGTGATAAAAATATATTAAGTATAAAAATGTAAAGTAATAATGATAAAAATAAATAATAAAATAGTTTAGCTAATTTGTTTTAAATAAGTTGACTGGATATTGTAATGCTCATTTGATGACTTCTTTTGTTTTATATAATTTTACTCTATTAAATGTAAAACTTGACTTTCTATTTATAGAAAAAGGGAAAATATTGTGGAAAAATTCTTATGTACACACTGAAAATGTATTGTTCATATGGTTAATCCAAAGCTGATTGATTGTCCAATAGCTAGGCAGAAAGAAATTGGGCAGGCAAATCCAGATAATGAGGATTTTTTAGGATGAAGGGCAGAGGCATGGGAATCCTTGGAGATGCAGAGAGACGTTAACATGCTATGTTGAAAAAAGTTACCATCTCATGGTAGAAGGCAGGCAAAAAAAAAATGATTTATTTTAAAATGTACCAGTTAACTAGTAATAAGCCTGAGCTAATGGGCAAGCATCTATAATTAATATTAAAATTCTTTGTTGGTTATTTGGTAACTGGCAGCTGAAAAAATAAGTCTGCCTTTATTAATATTTATATTGTTTTTATATTCATGCTCAAGATTTAAGAAATAATCATTATTATACTTTTTAATCAGTATAATGTTTTGAATTATACATTTACTCATCTGCTTGGCCTCTTTTTTTAAGGGTAGTTCTTCAATTTTACTTCCTCCTTAAAAATAAAATCTTCCTAATATTTTTATATTTTTCCTTTTATCTGAGACTGTATCATTGTAATGTTTTTTCTCTACATGTAGAACTGTATATCAGCAAGTGCATAGTATTAAATTTCTTTGCTGCTAATGTTGGTTAGAGCATTTAGTATAACAATGCCTGTGAGTTTTCTTAAACCTACATATTGGATTTCTATTTCAAACAAGTTTTTTTTTTTTTTTTTTTTTTTTTTTTTTTTTTTTTTTTTTTTTTTTTTTTTGTACAAGGTGTTTAGTGCCCTACAGATACATTTTGAACATAACAATATGATAAAACATTTGTCGAATAATTTTTGTTTGGTCTATCTGGAAATAGTATATAGAAACAATTAGTTAATTCTAAACAATATGTTAATCTCTGGAACTCCTTTTTTTACAAAAGTTATCATTATTCATTCCAAATCAAATAGTTGCGCAGTTAATTGTAAGATTTGTAAAAATGGTCTTCTGGGGTTTGATAATGCTTCATTTTAGAAAGCATGTGTAGAAATTAAAATTTTGCATATGTTAATGTAATGTGTTATATTTGCTTTAAATAGATGTATATTTTATAAATGTCTTTATAATTAATTTGTGACAGAATGTGTCATATTGAAAAAAATATTCAAGAAATTATTCCCATCTCTCACTCATTTTAAATTCAAGATTCTCTATTTAATAATGAAATTAAAAAAATATCCATATGAAGCAGGCACCAGATATAAAGACAGAGGAGGAACACACCAGGCACATTTTTTCTCTTGTTTCCACAATTGCACACACTCCAATCTCTCCTCAGCTCCTTGGGTATCAACAAGTTCTCCTTCAGTCCTCTGGTAGATGATCACACTGCCTCAGAGAGCTATGTCAAACTGTCCATCTCAGTCATATATGTTTATTTTTCTGTGAATATCTGTGTTCATGTGTGTTTTATTTAATTGTATGCACTTCAAGCGGACTTCATGAAGAGGAAGGCTTTTAATGGTACCGTTTTATAATTTAATGTCTCTGTTTTGAAATGTGTGTATCTGAAAAAATGCTTTAGCTCATTTAGTCTGGTGAGAATTTATGCATTTACTTATATATTTCTTTTGCCCTTTGAAATTATGTCTTGGTTTTTATAAAACAGGGTAACAAGGCTATAACTAAGAAGCACTTTTTTGGAACGCAACAGTAACAAATTAAATAACCACACTGTGCTGAACTCTCTTCTGAGAGAAATATGTTTTCTGTGCTATTTGACAGGCCTGACCTTTGACAGTAGGCAGCTTACTGATTCAAATAAATGATCATTAGGGGTGACTTGTTAAAATGTTTGAGACTCTGTATTACACTCCTCACTAGATTATTTTCAAAACCTTCGGGAAAACAAAGTAGTCTAAACTTCAAAACATATTTTTAACAGAATACCCTTCAAAATTTTGGTCACTTGTATAGGCTTCCAGAATTTAGCTATCCTAATTAACTGTGACTTATTTTACATATCAATCCACAGCCCTTTCACATGGAAGAAATAAAAATATGAATCTCTTAAAGGCCAAGAAATGGCATTATAAAAATGCCTCGGGAGTCATAAAGATAACTTGTGGCACAACGCTGAAAAATGGTAAAGCTTCTGAAGGAATAAGATCCAAAGTTCTTATTCACTGACAAGAGGTACAGAGAGAAAGTTAATGTGTTACATGCAAACTACCTTCCCCAACCATTGAAGTAAATATGGAAAGTAAGCGATCTGAATGATTATTTTATTTTATCCATCTTGAATCCTTACATCCTAATACATACAGTATTTTTACAAATTACTTATAAAGATAAAGCAAATGTCACCTTCATGTTGCAGAACAAATGCTGAATACCAATAGTGTAATATAATTAACTTAATTGAAATTATAACCATTTAATTTTCAACATAAACTGATTGTATATTTTTATTATAATTGCAATTCTAATTGCTAAAAATCCAATTTGCAATCTTTTACCCAAAAAGTATTAAAACAATTATTTAGAAGTTATTTTACAGTATTAACATTCACATATATATATATATATATAATATTCAGTGTTGAGGACTTTTTAGAGCTTAAAAATAAAAATGTTATTTTTCCAATTTTATAGAAATGTTAGTAGTTGTATACATCCAAAATATAAGTTTAGTAATTAAATTTAAAAATAGAAAGCAGATATATTCATGAATATTCATCCTTAAAGTAGCTTTAATACTTTAAACAAAGTTTATAATAAAGAAAAATAATTTATAATAAAATAATTTACTACATAATATTTTATTTTGTAGAAATATTAAAACAACACCATATATATGCCATATATAATATATGTGATTTTAAAATTTTAGGTTTTAGGAATGGATATCTGCCAAGTTAGCACTGCACCAGTTTAACTACATCTTTGGTCCTACATGGTCTTTTATGTCACTTTACTTATTATAAATGACCATTTTCTAGACAGAGTGTTTTAAATTTATAAACATCTGTCTAAAACTAATTCCTTGACTTCATTTTTGACATTTATCTGCACATTATTGGACATAATGGCTATCTATACTCAAAGGAACACAAACTAACAGAAAACAACCTTGTCAAAGGTCACTCTTTCATGTATTTCAGCTTCTCAGTAAATATATTCCAATCTCTTTACCTCTTAGGAACAATTTTGGAAAGGGAAAATTTCAAATTTATATATATGAATTTAAACTAACTATTTAGTCTGATAGTAGCTATTTATCAAGGACTCAATTTTTATATGCCTGTGATGTCAAAGCAGGGTTTCTAATAATACCAAAACCATGTTCAGACAGCAGCTGAGAGAGAAGCAATAATTGAGCATATTTAAAAATCCACTCAATGTACTGAACAGATTTCAGTGTCTGCTGTGTTTAAGGTCCACTGGGTTGTGAAATGGCTGTTTCATTCACACAGATGTTAATATCTTCAGGCTCTTCCATAGCTCGGCATCTTCTCATTTACATATCTGCAGTAAGTTTGGTGTTCATACTGCTATATGTTGGTAGTTTTGTTATAATAAAGCATGTTCAAGGCAAAATATGAATGACTATAATTACATCTCATTAAATCGTAAGAAGAAAAATAACAAGGAACATAGCAATAGGTCTTTAGTCACTGGTGCCTCATTAGTTCTTTTGCTGCTTAAATACCTGCAACTGATGAATACAAATGACTTTTGAAAATGTAGAATAGAAAAGTTTTCATTTATCTCTTTTCTCAGTATAAAGAGAATTAAGTGATGAATTGGAATATTAATATTGTGTGAACTAAATTTGACTTTCAAATCAAATTGTAGTTTCTACCAACAGAGTGAATTTCATACAACTATAGGATAAAAATCTAAAACTCTATGAAGTGACTTGATTTATTAAGTGGTTAGTACATGGCTTATGAATAAGATAATGGACATGGCAGAGTATCTTCAACTTTATTCACTACCTAACAGTCATGTGTCAGCTCCGCTGTTGTTTACACATGCATGGTCATCTCTTTAATGACACTGGCTCTCATCCAGGAAACCAGTTCAAGGAACAAGGAGCACTCCTGAGTCTTTACATTCATCAGTTTCTTTTCGCCTTATAGAGAGTAGTCACAACTGTTACCGGTCACTTTAACTGCACAAAAACATGTTAAGTAGACTTTATGGCCCATCTGATACATTATTTGCTTTTCAGCTGCTTTGAGAGTATTTTCAAATTTATTTTATACTACTGACTTAATGAATTATTCTTTTAAAATAATTGATATGCTCCAAGATTTTAGACTAAGTAGTGTTGATTCGTTCTTCTGGATTCACACATAGTTCTCAGAGGGTCTTGTCCTTTATTATGTTTTTATAAGTACAGAAAGACAACAATTTCTCCTTAAATTAAGTGCAGAGAAATTTTCTAAATTAGCACAACAATTAAAAATGCCAAAGGACAAGCTAAAGAGGGCAGGGAATATCATGAGGTCTCAATCTTACAAAAAATAATGCAAGCAGCTATGGAATACTGAGAATGGGAAACATTTTTCTCCAGGGAAGAATACCCAAACTGGTTACCAATCACCAAATGGCCAGCACACAAAAATAGATACGACTAACCTACAGGTTGTATTTAGGACTTTATCTGTATTCACATACACACACACACACACACACACACACACACACACACACACACACACACACACACACACACCATACCTTACATATATACACACATATTTGCATACATACTAAAGTAAATTAATGAAAAATAAATATGAACTGGCAAAAACAGAAGGGCATATCAGAGGCTCTGAACAAAAAAGCAGAAGGAAGAAATGATGTGATAATGGTTTTATTTCAAAAAGGGAAAATATAAAATTATCAAAAAGAGCACATTTCTGACATATTTGTTTTTATTTATCTAATTATAATTTTAAATGCAAATAATAAGAATATGTTCATGTATTCAAAAATGTATGCAGTTAAACCATATAAAGAGCAAATATAGTGTACATATACTTATAAGACAGATGATATTTACATATATATTATTGAAAAGTTTCTTTTCACATCTCATAAAAACAAAAAGTTTCCCCTCTTTCAATTTCTCCTAGCTCCCCACTTTCTCCATTTCCCCTCAGAAAACAGCATGCCTCCAAAAGAAGACAGCCCTGTGGGAGATTGTGTTGTTACATTGTAAATAATTGTCCTACCCACTGGTTTAATAAAAAGTGCTGATTGGCCAAAGGCAGGCAGGAAGTGTGGGCAGGGCTACCAGACTAAGAAAACTCTGAGAACAGGAAGCACAGAGAAGAATACCAGAGAGAAGCTGGAAGAAGCAGAGACAACTATGCTGCTCTAAGAAAAGGTACCGAGCTGCATGGCTGAACAGGATAACAGACATGGGTTAGTTTAATAATAAAGAGCTAGCAAGGTGTATGCCTGGGCCTTAGGTCGATCAGCTGAAAACTATTGAAAGCATCTGTGTGTCTCTGTGGGACTGCAGGACTGCGGGTCTGTGGCTCCAAATCCTTGAGGCTAGGCCCCCAAGTCCAGGCCAGAAACCTCATACTATATAGCCTGAACAAGACAAAATACGATAAACTATGACAAGTTGTAAACTCTCATATTGAGACTGGACAAGGCAAACCCACAGGGGGAAAAATAAGAGAGACTAAAGAGCTGGAAAAAGTGTAAGAGAGACACTGTTCCCACTGTTAAGCATCTCAGATAACCATCAAAGCTCACAGTGTTACTACTGAGGAGGACCTACCTAGTGCAGTTCCAGTTGGGCTCCATGCATGTCCTTTCAGCCTCTGTGAGCCCATGTTATTCCTGATTAGTTGATTTGGTGTCCCATGATCTCCACGTGATCTCTGTATGCTCTGATGTCTATAGTTTTTCCTCTCTGTCTCCCATTAAGTTCACTGATTAGAGACTTCCAATTTAGATTCCCTTTCTGCATAAAATATGGGTGTGGATCTCTCCACCTTCTGCCATCTATTTTCAGTGGAAGCTTCTATGATGATGGCCAGACAAGGTACCCATCCATAAGTAAAGCAGAATGTCATAGAGAAAAAATTTCATCGATTTTTGTTTTGTCCTTGTTCTTTTGATCAATTGTGTTTGGTTCTTCTCCAGTTCTCTGGGTTATCCAGTCTTTGGTTTTTGAGTCATATGTGTAGTATTAGACATGGGTTTCTTCTTGTGGAGTAGGCCTCAAGTTCAACCCAACACTGGTTGGCCTCCCAAAAGCTTTGTTCTTCTATTGCTACAGTGTGTCTTACAGCCTGAAAGGATAGTAGGTTCTGACTTTGGTGTCTAGGTTCATGACCAGGGTTCTCTTTCTGCAGGCGACAGAGCATGCTTTTGAACCGAAAAAGCTAGAAGATAGTCATAAAGGCCCAAAGCCTGCACCAGGCTATGGTATTCTGACTAGTAGGCGGGATTATCAGTTTTTAGGGGCCTATCTTCAGCTTGGGTTGTTTAGGGATCACCAAGGAACCGTCTCTGTCAACAACTCAAGAGAAGGTATACCAGTCCAACACCTGGAAGCCTTGCTTTACTATAAATGTTGGCCAGTTGAAATGTCATTTCCACAATTAATAGGATTCTACACGAGGATCAATCTCAAAGATTCCAGGAAAAAATTGTTAAGAGGTTTCTCAAATGATACCAAATTCTTGCTGTCTCCCTCCATACTCTCTCCCTTTATCTATTGCCTTCTGCCTGAGCTATTCTCCTATAAATCGCCATTCTACTACAGAAATCATTCTATTACCCTTCCCAAAAAGACTCTTGCTTTCCCTATAAACCCAGACCAGACCACAACAACAAAAAAATAATATGGACTTATTTGAAAACACAATAAAGCTATACTTCACAGATGCTTCTAGTTTAAGTAACTAGGAGAGATGTTGAGGAGAAGGATGTATCTCCCTGAGAAGGGGAAATACATTTTATGGGTGGACTGGGGACATGTTGGAATGGAAAAAAGAGGTATCATTTGAGTGAGGGAGGGATGGAGTGATAGTTTACTGGAGAGAGGACTGCAATTTTGGGGCATTTTAGGAAGCAACATGGACATCAAATACAATGGAAGCCTTCTAGACATATAAGGGTGACCCTCTCAAGAACTCATAGTAATGGATGACATGGAGCCTGAACCGATCCTCTCCTTTAACTACAAATGGCCAGAAACCATTATTCTTATTATTTTCTATTCTATTAGGTCTTTCCATATGAAACTGTCATCTCCTATCTTACATAAATGGGCATGATGAGAATGATTTTTTTTTAACTATTATGTTGGACTTACATTGAAACAGTCAATGTTAGGGTGAGATATGTACATTTTTTATAATAAACACTCCCTCAGTACTATTAAATAATCAAAGTTTTCTAAAATATCAATGAGCCTGCCTTCAAGATTAAATATGCAAAGTACCCCAAGCAGCTCCTAAGATAATGATGAATTAAATAAAAAAATATTATTTTCAAAATAATAGTCTGTTCTTAAAATTTTCTATTTGATTTTGGTCATTAGAAAAGATGACATTTACTTCATGAAAGTTTAGTAGTTACTGTTTTCATACTGTAACCACTAAATATTTCTAGGTAAAGAAATAATATCAGAGAGTGAATTATCAGGTATTCTAATATTACTCTATGATGAAGCACTGACTGGTGTAAGTAATATTCTTAATTGATAGTAAAGCTATTATTCAATATTTAAAATGAATATTTTGTGCTTACCCATACTATGAATTATAAAATTTGTTATTTATTGTCCTTTTCTAGAAACTTTATAAACTCAATTACATTTAATTTCATTAATGATGTTATTTATTTAATTAGACATTATCTATTTTCTCTTTGGATACACTTTTTAATTTTGTATAGGTTTCTTTATGTGTTCTAGTAAAGTATTATATTCTAAAATTTTCACTAAATTTTCTGAAAATTAAGACAATTATCAACTACTTAAAATTCTGTAATTTACACTACCTTAAATACTAGTATTTTCTGTCTTTTAACAAAATTTACGTTTTGATTTTAAGATACTTTATAATTTTTAGTTTTCTGATCTGCTGTTTTACCCAGACAATATTATTTTAGTTACCTTGCTTACGTTTAATTCTATTCGGGAAAGACACATCTTCAACATCATTCTGTCTATAATTAATTTTAGATATCTTTTTTCATTTCAATACAAATTTTCCATTTTTAATCAATTATCTCCACCAAAGCATATTACAGTTTCTATTATTTTTAGATATATCTATGCCTATGTACTTTTTTATCTAAAATGTTATATCAAGATATCAGGTAATATTTTCAAATTAGGTTATTATTGGAATAGAAAATATTTCCATTCATATGATGAGAATCTACTGTTAAAGATTCTGAAAGTAATTATACTCATTGTGTTCAGTGAACCTAAATAGTTATTGTCTCATGAGGTTAAGAATGGAATATTTCATCATTTCCATGCACCAGTGTAGTAGGAGGTTTCTGGCCAGGACTTTAGGGCCTAACCTCAAGGTTTAGGACCCACAGACCTGCAGTCCCACAGTCTCACAGTCCCACAGACCTGCAGAGACACACAGATGCATTTAATAGTTTTGGCTGATTGGCCTCAGGCCCAGGCATATAACTTGCTAACTCTGTACCCTTCATCTAACCCATGATTCTTCCTGTTCAGCCATGTGGCTCAGTACCTTTCTTTAGAGCAGCATAGTTGTCCTCTGCTTCTTCCAGCTTCTCTCTGGTATTCTGCTCTGTGCTTCCTATTCTCAAGAGTTTTCTTAGTCTGGTAGCCCCACCCACACTTCCTGCCTGTCTTTGGCCAATCAGCGCTTTTTATTAAACCAGTGGGTGGGACAATTATTTACAATGAAACAACACAATCTCCCACACACCAGAATTTTACATTTATACTTCAAAGGATTTACCACATTTATTTCACTTTAGAGTTTGTAATATCATGTTTCCATTGGTTCATTTCCTTTTCACGGTTTATAATTTATTCATATTTAATCTATACTCTTAAATTTAGTTTTTAGTTACAGTCACATGTGCAGCAATGTAATTTATATTTGGTGGCCTCACGTATTTTATATGTGGTAATCACACTTCAAATACAAAATATTTCACACATTTTCTTTTCATAGTCAATTACCTGACATTTCAATATCTTTAGCATTCAGGACTATTCACAGAAGACAAAGTTATTGCTCCCTTTGTAGCTTTCCTAGGTTCTTCATGTAAACTCTCAGTTTATCTCTGTGGGTATTAATGTATTTTTGGATACTCAAAAGAACACTAGCATTCAAAATAACATCAAGTCCAATTCCCATTAAGCTATTTAAGCTTAAGGGATGCTTTCAGAAAGCACAGCACTAGTTTGCTATGGTTTGTTGAGTAAGAGATAATGGCTTTTGCATACCTCTTACTTAGTTTTGGATGCTTTTATAGTTATGAATGACCTTTAAATACATTCAGTTTAACATTTCTTGCTGGTTTTCCATTAGCTGAATAATGATGGCTCATCTTCTATCTACATGTGGGAAACTGTATCTCTGTTAGTCTTTGTATGAAATTGCTTTCCTGTTCTACCTTTTCTTGAAAACAGTTCCTTATCTCATTAATGTCATAGTTGACTCTCTGACCTACGTGGTAAAATGTGAGGGAAAATAGCATGATAGTACTTTAGAACAAAAGCATCAAGACCTAACAGGTACTCTGCCAATTTCCCACCATGAGAATGACAACTGTGGTTAATGTTAATTCATTACCGTGAAACTACGTTAACAAGGGAAAAAGATATTGTAAAATTGTTTAAGATAAGATACATGTCTAAAACGTTAAACTATGTCACAAGAATCTACACTAAATGAGTATTATTTGTCCAAAATAATATCGCTAATATTGAAAAAATATCTGACTTCTCAGTCTGAATACAGTGATTATGAAACTACCTCACCCATTATTATAGTACATAATGCTAATTACATAAGTAAGGATTATTCAGGATAAGTAACTCTCAGTTCATTAACCATTAAAATCAGCCTTGATACAGGGAGGGGAGGGGTGACAGGCTTTATTCTGTCTCACTTGATATGCCAGACTTTGTTGACTCCCCATAGAAGGCTTTATCGTCTTTGAGACATTATCGTCCTATGTAGTGGGGTTAGGAGTGGGAGGAGGGAAGTTAACAGGAACTGTAATTGGTATGTTAAAAAAAAAAAAAAAAAAAAAAAAAAAAAAAAAAAAAAAAAAAAACTTTTAAATAAAATGTCAAGAATTTCTTTATTTATAAACATTTCTCTTAACAGTATGTAATAAAATGTTTTATTCTTTATAGATGCATTTATGTATTACTTTGTGGAACTTATTGATGACTTTTAAACCAGTATATATCTATAGTGTAACAATGACTCTTATTTATTAAGTATTTGTGTAGTATGAGGTTTCTGGCCCAGACTTTCGGGTCTAACCTCAAGGTCTAGGCCTACAGACCCACAGACCTGCAGTCCCACAGAGACACACAGATGCTTCCAATAGTTTTAGGCTGATCAGCCTTAGGCCCAGGCATATAGCTTGCTAGCTCTCTACCCTTCATCTAACCCATGTCTCTTGTTCTGTTTAGCCATGTGGCTCGGTACCTTTTCTTAGGGCAGCATAGCTGTTCTCTACTTCTTCCGGGCCTCCCTCTGGAATTCTGTCTGGTGGTCTGTTCTCAGAGATTTTTTTAGTCCGGTAGCCCCGCCAACACTTCCTGCCTGCCTTTGGCCAATCAGCTCTTTTTATTAAATCAGTGGGTGGGACAATTATTTACCATGAGACAACACAATACCCCTACATATTTGTACATTTTTGTCTTAACCATTTAGATATGTTATCCTAAGAATAAATTTATAAAAGTTTTTTCTGTGAAAATTGCTACAATTTAATAATGTATTCTATACTTGGGTAGCTCAGTGATTAGAAAGCTATGAAAATTGACAGGAATGATGATATTTTAAACTAAAAAGATCTCAACATAAAATAATGGCAGTGGTATCTTATAATAACTATCCCATAAGATGTGGTGTTAATGCTTATTATAAATACCAAGACAGAAGCATTAAATGTCAAAACAGAGGCAACTGGCTTTTCTCCATATAACTAATACTTAATTAATATATATATATATATATATATATATGTGTGTGTGTGTGTGTGTGTGTGTGTGTGTGTGTGTGTGTCTATTACATATCCAGAACTTGCTTTTACAAAACTTTTGTTCAATCTATTTTAAGCACTCTTGATTGCTTAGGAAAATGTCTTTAGAGGATTTCTTTTGTTTATCTTTTACAGAGATATGAGGATTTATTTTCACTGCCGAAACAAGGGCATGATAAATGAGGCCTCAAAATGAAGACAAAGCAAATGTTTAAATATAAACTTATTATTTTTATGGCTCAGAACATACTTAAAATATTTTAAAATTGTGGTATTTTAAATATTTTTAGATTTCTAAAATTTCTTAGTATGATTCTTCCAATAAGATCCTAGAAAAAGAATGCAACCAAATTATGCTCTATAGTTATAATAAATCCTCGATTTGTGGATAATTTTAAATTAAATGTATCTCTAAATTTTCTGAGAAGACATTAGTTAAAATATACATGAGCAGTAAAACTTATGAATGTCATAACTTGTTCCTCTTTCTTTATATTCAAACACTTTTCTATTTAACATAGGAAGCAATTATATTGATTTGAAGAATGCTAAACACTTTGATATTAGATATTAAGGAAAATACAAATCTTGAATTGTCTATGACAAGAAAATGATTATATTACTTTAACATAGGTTTAAAATAAAAGAGAACATTAATTAATCTCTTAAATAATGAACACAAACAATTTTTATGAATGATAATTATATTTGAAATTGCTATTATTTTTATGATTACATGCAAATATTTTTATTACCAAATCTTAGGTTATAGTCACTGTATTCAGATGGCTTAAATTTCTGTTACTGACATAAAAATAGTGAACATATATCTTTTTCAGGTAGCTTGATTCATTTGAGCCATGTCCAGGTACCTCAGCTGGTTTTTCTCTTCCAGCAAGCATACCTGGTGTATATTTTCTAGACATCTAGGATAATCTGAAACTATTCACAGACTTCTTTGATAGTTTCTTTAAATGGTAATTATTACTTATATCAGGATAGATGAGAGAGAACTTAATGTATCTTGTTATGTTACAGGACTTGAAGCTTTCAAACATTTTACATTTCAAGTTTTAAAAATATTTCTATCAGAATGTCCTCTTTTTAATATATTTCATATAACTTAACACAATTAATGATAAATATTTATAAGTTACTGCATATTTTTTAAAAAATCTACATTTTAAAAAATGTAGAATGCTTTAAAATTCTTAAATAGTGATCTATTCATTATATCAAGTAATCAAAATATAATTTCATGTATCTCATGTTACTAAAAAACAGAAAAATATTGTACTATAAATCTATATTTACATATTTTCAAACAGATGACTGATTATATGTTCTGTCAGTAACTGTATCTTCTTCCACTAATATCAATTAAAACTGTGATTTTGAAGTAAATTGTTTAATAAATGTTTATAGAACACATATTAAACAAAAATATTTTGATGATATATAGAGTCATTTAAATTAGTGACACTATTTTGGCTTATAACTTTATATTTTATAATTTTATTAGATATACTATTTAATTAGATTTTCCATTTCAGTGCTGAGAACTTCATATATAAGTAAAATATTTATATTATTTTTAGAACTCCTTTCCTCCTGACAACTACTTCCACATTCATATCTACTCCCTATCAAACTCATGACCTCTTCTTCTTTACTATTTCATATATGTACATACATATGTATACACATATATACAGATATGCATGCACAAACCTGTATAAACAATATCTGCTGAGTCTACTTGATCTTATTCTTATGTATACATTTTCCTCCTGACTGCTTGGAATTAGCTGAAAAACCAGGGTGCTGATATCTTGGAAAGATTGTTTTTCTTTCTCTTAGTAGTAATTACCTACCTGTATCTCTTCATCCAGGGCTTAAGATTACTGAGTTTTCCCTCTATCTATGTTTCATGTTAGTTGTAGCAGTCATCGTTCATGTCTTGCTTAGGTAGAGTCCTATTGTTGAGATTTCATGAATTCTGCTTCCTGTTAGATATATAAGACAAATTATTTAATCAGATGCTTATCTTTTATTATTATTATTTAGTCTTTCCAACATTTCTTTCATGGTGATCTCTTAGCATATATGTGATTATTGTTTTGTAAATATAACAATTGGTGTTACATGATAAATGGTCAGTTATTTCACTTGTGAATACCTATAATTATCTTCATAATGTTCATAAGTTGACTGATGAGTAAGAACAAAGCATTTTGCGTATATGGCGATAAATGTTTAGAATTTAGTTAGAGATTATAATATTTTATTTATTTTGCAATTAGGCATTCTTATAATCTTTATAAAACATTCATAGGGCAGCATTATTAGGCTCTCTTCAAGGCAGATCTTGATATTAATATATAAGACCTTACATGTTAATTTGAATTTCAAGATACATTGTTTCCTGGATGGGAAACTGGGAAACAAAAGTGATAGAGAAATTAAGAATAAGAAGAGTATTTTCTAAGGGTGTTTCTAAGCCTATTTCTGAAACTACATCCTAATCTGATAAAATTCTGTCAAATTTTACAAAATGACCTGGATATATGAAAGGCGAGTAGTATTTAGGGTGAAGTAGCTTGTGTAATATACTAATGAGCTATGCTACACTACAAAAAGAAACCAGATTTTTTTTTAGGAGGGTTCAGTTCTAAGGTCTGTCTCATTGGTTTGGACTCTGGGGTAGCCAAACTCTGGAGTAGGCAATGGACATTGGTACAATATGACAAAAGTGTATGAAGCAGAAACTGATCACACCTAGTGCCATAGTAATGGTGGATAGGAAGACCAAAGTTACACATTTGTCTGTTGACCTCCAATGACCCAAGAACTTTCTCCTATAAATCACTTTAATCATCAAAGCACCTGAAAGTCATTTCATAATAAGGTACAAGCTTTTCTTGTGGGCTCTAAGAAGATAATCAACTTACAAACTATAGATGACTGCATATTTAATGAGTAGGGAAGAGAAAGAGCATGGGCAGAGATTAGGGAATTGCAGTCTACATGCATATATCGTCTGTCTCAGCTAAGGGCAGCAATTTAAGAATGATTATAGACAAACTATTAAGAAACACATAATGAAAGCAACTGAGATCAGAGGGTAGGATATCACAAGAGCAAAGGCACTATATATTGCAGACTTAATCATACGTTTAATATGCAGGTATACATTAGAAAATTTTCTTTGGCATATAAATGAGTAATGTGTGCCTTACATCTGAAAGTTGAGACTTTCAAACTCTTATTTATTATTAGTGACCATAATAGGCTTTGACAATATAATCTGCATATTATGTATGTTTCTGAAATATATTTATCTTGATTTACAGACAAATTTATAATGAAATACAAAGAGTATTATATGTTTTCCACCCCTTACCATGAAAAGTTAATTTTGCTTCCTAACACTTTTCCTAAATTATCCTTAGATTATCTAGGTGATGTTTGAGAATGTAGCATGCTTCTCATTTTCATTTGCGATGTGGTAGGATGGTGTTTTGTCTTTAAAACAAAAGAAGCAAAACTTCAATCACTCAAAATGTCACGATGATGTTGATGAGTCAATGTCTGTGAATGATACTTTAAAGTCACTAAAGATGTGTGTTAACCTTTCAACCAAGAACTCTTAAGTTATCGTCTTTAATTGCTGTTACATTGTTTCTGTAAATAATATGGCGAGTGATGTTCTCAAAGTAAGAATTAAAAGGATCCATTTTTAGGTTTCATATGCACTATAATTATGTGGGAACAGAGTTATAAGGTAAATAATATGAGACACCATGTTTTATTTAACGTATCAGTGCAATTCTTTTTATTCCTTAAAAGGTATATAACATTCTTGAAGAAGAAAATTTGTTTTATCACAGAATGTTAACACTGAGGTGTAATTTTGAAGAAATGCTAACTCAAGATTATCAGAATAGTCTACATCCTATTATAAACAAAGTTCAGTGGCCTTTGAAGAATACTAAAATCTTTATATTCTTCTATCACTGACTATGCGTTGGGAAGTTGGCTTAAGCAATCGTAATACACTTCAACTAGAAAGAGTTGATATGGAATACTGAATGAATTATTTCATCGTGTATTAAATCATCTGTATATATTTGTGCATATACATATATGTTCACATATGTATGCCACATTGAAATATATGACATACAGAGATAGACAAACACAGAGTATTCAGTGGCAATATGCATATATAGATATATATTTTTTCAAGGGCCACCAACAAAATGGTCTGTGTAAACTTAATAGACTAGCTAAAATGATGGTGAGGACTTGAAATTGTCCTCCTATGTTTCCTGGTGACAATTTATCTTGAGAAAAACAATGTCTTCTGCTCATGATTTTGAACATAGATAAATAGTGTTACCTTACTTTGTCCTTTATCTGAGATGGAGTTTCTGACCTCCTACATTTTCTATCCATCAAAAGATGAAAGCTCATTACTTAATCTCACATCAAAATTTGTGCTCCTCAATACAAGTCTTTCAAAAATAATTTCCTCTCCTCCATGTTAGTATTGTGATGTGCTTGTAATGCAGACATTGTTAGGTGAAATGAAACCAAGAGCACATGCATTTTTGTGATACTCACATTACAAGTGAGATTACTTCAGGAAAATTTTGTGTATTTGCTATGAAATGAGCGTTACCTTTTAAATCACTATGTTATCACATATCAAAAATATATTTTTCTTAGTACACTGGAGAATTATATATATGCATTTTTGTTTATAATAAACAAACTAAAATATTCTTTTTATGTTTTTTTCTCTTACAGGTTCAGTTATAATAAAACAGATATATTTCTAGATGACTATTTTTATTCTTTATAAATAATAGTAATTTTTATGTGTACACACACACACACACACACACACACAAACACACAGACAAACACACACACATGCTCTCTCTCTCTCACACACACACACACACACACATATATATTTTAACATTTTTGGTTGAGTACAAAAAAATGTTTTATTTTTGTGTTTATTTTTTATTTAGGTTGCTTAATTGCAAAGACTAGAATTGTAATCAAACATTTGCCTTAATGGAAATGATGATAGTCATAGAAGTATAAAGGAAAATACTGTTACATTGAATTAAACCTTATCTTTTCATATTGTAAATAAAAATGGACTTGCTCTTTAGCATAGGAAATTGAAACTAATAACTGTTTAATCACTGAAAGTGTTTTCTTATCATTGCTTCTCAAATAGCCTCTCCTAATTTACTTCTGACAACATTAAGATATAAGCATGGTATTGTTCTAATTTTATAGATAATAGAACAAAATTACATTCAATATCAAAAAGATAAGAAAACAATATGCTAATTAACATTAGCTTTAATTTTAGTTACAGGAGAATGTGCTGTAGGGATCATCCCAAGGAAGGGTATAGCTGAACTCATATTTCAGGTCATTCTCTCTGATAGCTATAAGTCTGGGATATAGTAAAATGCAGATTGCTAGTAGAGCTTCATGAGAGAGCGGTTTGTCTTAAATGGGTGAAAATGTTAGTCAAAACACAAACAAGGGATTAGAGAAAAGGTGCCTTTCAAAAACAGGAAATTTAATGGGACTACTAATAGTATCTAGTCATCAAAATGGAGGAATTTCTATATCAAGATTGACCATACTTTTGATTTGAAAATTTTCAAATAGTTGGTATATTTAGAAGACATATATGTAATTAATTTTATTAGATGAAATTATGTTCTGAAATAAATTAATCAGTCTTAGCTAAATCCTGAAGCATTTTTTACTTGTTTTTGTTTCTTAAAAGAATTAGATAGCTTTACAGATGTCCAATATATAGAACATTAAGGGAACAGTATGATTCTAGAGGCGAGAACAGCCATTATGGCATCAGAGAGAGAGAATAGAATAAAGACTCAGTTTTGGACATTTTATATCTGTGTATTAGAACAGCAAGTTCATATTTTAAACACATAGCTACATGTTTAGATCCAATGCAGTTCAGGGAAAACTTTAATGTATTAAAATAAAAATCCCAAACAACCTCGGTATGATTTCGTGCTCTGAGAACAGAACACATCAACAAAGAAAGTCCTAAGGTAAAGAACCCCTAAAATATTTTTTTTAAAAAAAAAGATAAAAAACAACATATAATCATTGTAAAAAATGAATTTAAAAACAAATTTTCAGGGACAAGAGAAGGCATAGCTGAAACAGAAGGTGATGAATGTTTGTCAAAATAAAAGGTACAACTAAGGGTAAATAACAAACACCTAAAATTCCAACCAAATGTCCTTGAATTAGCCAGAATTTTAAGTGCATGAACTATATGGTTACAGAATTAAAAGTCATATATGAACTAGAGGCCTATTGAAGTTTTTTCAACACTATTTTGAATTTTCATAAAAGTAGGTACTAATATACAAACACCTTCTGTTTTGAGGTACATGGACTTCATATATGACAGGAAAGAAATTTTTTATCATTGTTATGATGACAATTATGGCAAGACTTTGCATTCTTCTATACATAAAGACTGACCATATTCTTACATTTTTTTTTTCTAGAAGAATACTATATATTGCACATTCCAGTGGCTCTTCTATGTAGAAATAAGAAAATAAACCTCACTTAGACAGAACACAGTTTTGGCATGAGAAAGAGTAAAAACTTATGAAACAGTAAAACCATTTGTCCATATGTCATTTTTTTTTCACGGTATAGCTATGTCTACTTTGTTGACAAAGTAAATGTTACTCTGTTTATTTGAATGAAGAAGCATAATCGAATAAGTAAGTACTCAGAAATGCGATTCATAAACATAGTTCAGCAAAGTAAAATACAGGATTTGTGAGCCAAACTGTGGAAATAAAAGACAGAAACTGACCACAACCCATGAGACCACAGCTTTATTCTAGTCTCTTGTCAGCACATATTTCGTATTGGGACAGAATGAATCAGTGACATCTAAGTCATTGGTCATTTTGACTGATTGAAACATAAGGACTTTTAACCTACTGCTTAGGTTTCTGTTTATACACCAAGTAATTTTTTTGTTTTTTTTTTTAAAACCCATGCCAATGCCTTCATATATTTTTACATACTTGCTATGTAAAAGTATACAAATGTGTGTACTCAATTAAAAGTATAAGTGGATTAGTTATACTATTATTACTTTCATTGCCTTACAAAGAGTAATGTAAGAAGATAAATTCTATTTCAATACAACAGAAGAGATCTATTATTTAAAATGTCTGTAAGCTTCAAAAAATCAATTGAAACCCTTAGATAAAGATGAGGCACACCTAGGGCCTGACCTGCTGAGACAAAAATCATATCCTTGAAACGAAAAGTGTTTGTGACCTTTTCATACTTCATTTTTAAAATTTTTCTTTGTCATTTTCAACTATAATTTTTTGGTCTCACTACTTGTATTTATTTTTCTTTTGCTTGAATTTTCTTGATTCACTAAGTTGATTATATGCCTGCGATTAGTGGTTATGCACGTTTATTTCTTCATCATGTAGTCCATTTATTGTTCAGTCAAACAAATCTCTTACCATTTCCTTTAAAGTAAGAAAGTTGGTCCTTCTTTTCTAAAGATGTGAGAGTGGTAGCTTCTAGGACTAATCAATGCTTAGCATGGATTTTTAGTGGAGACATATTTTATTGTTAATTCATTACTAGGCATATTTTAATTCAGTTCTACACACTTATATTAATTTTTAGTTTTAGCTATTATTATCAAGCTTTGCTGGCACAAACATAAGGATCACCTTTAATCTCTTTTGATAACTCAGGTAGTTCTATAAAAAAACTAATTAATGGATAACCACATAAATTAATCAAATGAGGTAATGAATTCCATTATGTTATGTTAAAGCAGTAAAAGATCTTGTCTTACAGTCTACATGTGTTTACCCAATTAACAACTTCCAAAGTGAGAGATGTTTTCTTAGCCATTAATCACTGTGCTAGTTTGAACGTAATTGGTCTCCATAAGTTCCCAGAGAGCAGCACTTTTAGGAAGTATGCTTTTGTTGAAGTAGAAATGGTAAAAGTAAATGAGGAATTTTTTAGAAGGTATGATTAAATGTTTATTGAATATTTCACTCAACAATAGTACTTGAAAAATAAATTTATTGGAGTTATCTACTGAGTAGATTATAAAATATTATAAAAATGAATTATTATATTTTGTGAACAGAGTAGCTTTATTATTCACTTATTATAATGTTTTCTTTGCTATGCCTTTACTTTTAAGGCCAAAATTTATGAGAATGTGAATTAGTGACATTTTGTTGTTTAAAATCAACTAAATGTAGGTATATCTACATACATATAAGTGTATGACTTTTCAACAACTTTTGAAAATTACTAGTTAAGATATATACTTCATCTATAACTAAAGCAAGTCTTTTTTTTAAATTAAGAGAATGACTATGTATCTATATTAGATTTGATTTACAATTGGAGCATTTAGAACTTCTATAAAAGAAATTTGTGATCTCATAACCCTGTAGTTCTCAGGTCTAAGTGGGGTTCAATGATTCATTTGCTTGAGTATTGATGAGGTGGAATCCCTTTATATTAGGCCTCCCTGGAAAATCCGTGTGTGTGTGTATGTGTGTGTGTGTGTGTGTGTGTGTGTGTGTGTGTGTGTGTGTGTGTGTGTGTGTGTGTATTTTACTTTAAATTGGTATTTCACTTATGCTTATGAAGTTCCTTTGAGATAAAAATGACACATTTTCAGTTTTTCAAAATTAAATTTGCCAAAGAATGGGATGGTTGAGTGGAGTAAGTAACAGAGAAGGAGAACAAAGAAATAGATATCTTGATAGAGGAGGCCATTGTGGGCTAAGAAATAAACCTGGTGCTAGGGAATACCCAAGAACACACAAGATGATGCAGCTAGGACCCCAAGCAACAGTGGAGAGTGTGTCTAAATAGGTCTTCACCTATATTCAAAAGAATGACCACCTTAATTGTCATTTTAGAACCTTCATCCAGTAAATGATGAAGGCAGATGCAGAGATCCATAGCTAAGCACAAGGTCAAACTCATGGTCCAGCTGAAGAGAAGGAGGAGAGATTATATAAGAAAAAGGACCATGATGAGGAGACCCACAGAGATGGCTACTCAGAGCTATTGTGAACTCATTGAGTCTAAAATGACACCTGAGAAACCTCCATGGAAATGAACTAAACCCTCCAAGTGTAGATGACAGTCAAAGATACGGGCAGTTTGTAGAGGCTCCTATAGTGGGACCAGAGTTTATTCCTGGTGCATGAACTGGATACTTAGAGCTCATTCCTACAGAGAAACACTTTACTCAGCCTTGATACTGGGAATATGACTGTTGGGAGTCCTTTCTGCCCCTGGGTAATGGGTGGGGGATGGGAGAGAGGAGGTTGAGAGAGGACTGAAAGGAGGGAAGGGAGGAGGATTAGTGTGATTTTGTAAATAAAAAAAAAATTAAAGAAAAAAATAAAGTTAGAATGTGAATATATTTTGAGTTAACATCCTATGTTATGCTCAAAGAAATACTGAGTCAAATTTTTTAAACAGAGAAGGGAGAATTTATGCAATGCCACTTCTATAGTCAAGATCCCTTGTATCTGAATTCATCTCTAGTGAAACAAAATACAGAAGTGTTCTTTTGTAATCTGTTTTCTACTGTAGTTGTTACTATTTGTATTTTTGTTTAGTGCTTTAATAAAACAGACAGAAGTGTAGGTGAAGACATTACCAGAATGATTGACAATGCAATCATAGTATTTGTGCTTCCTAAATGATATTAAGATAGATTTTTGTTTACATTTAAGACTGGTATATTGTGAATATTTTGACATTGCATAGTCATATTTAAGAAACAACTCCAAAGTTTTTAAAAAGGATCACTCTTGCTTGTAAGAACTGTAATAAAATGGGCAATTTATATCTGCAAATAATATATAGAAAATACAATGCCAAGTTTTCTAAAAATGAGTATTTTAAGACTTTATGGGTCAAAACTTATAAATGTACACAAGAAGAAAGCTGACTACATATAGCCTAGTTCAGGCAGATGAGTCCCATCTGAGTCACTAGCACAGACACTCAGAGTTTGCACAGCAGCTGACACACAAAGTCGGACATAATATAAAAAGTGCACGCTATAGGTCAGTGAAAGTCATAGCAAAGAAGATAAATGATACTAAGAAACACAGAAGAACAAGCAGAAATATGTAGAAATCTGGGTGCTTGACCTGGAAGCTAAATTTTATTTTACTTTATTTCTGTTTTCACAAATATTTAGAATTTTTAAAAATAAATGTAATTTTTATGTATAAACCCAAGATAATATTTGATACCATAAATTATATAAGAAAAGCTCTGTCCTGAAATGCGTAGTATGATATGAATGTGTGTGTATTTGAATGTGTGGGAGGTGCGGTTGTTGACTCTTTTGATTAATTTATTTCTTTGTGAAGGTCATGATCATAAGATAATTACAGGGAAAGGTGACAGATTCCCTCCTTAAATCTTTTATTTTATTGTGTTTAAAAGCACCAAAAATTGTTCAGTACTTTTTTCTAATTATCCAGAAACAAAGGTAAATACTAAACACAGAAAAGAATAAACATAAAAGAATTCTGAATGGTCCATTAATAATTGTCACTTAGAATTCTTATTGAAATGTAAATGGAATTAGATTTGCCCTATCTTTGATGCCCTCCGACTCTTTTGCTGATTTTTTGCCTTCTGTTCCTGTTTTGAAATGTTATCCTGCCCTAAATCTTTTCTCTCCCTAGACTACCCTCTGCATATATCACTGAGCGCATTTATCATTCTCTCTAATGATCTTTAGTTCTTATCTCTTATTGCAATGGTTTTGTTTTGCTTTTATTTTTACTTCACAGTTTTAAGAGACGAAACCTGCATCTAATTATTCTCTAAATTTCTAGGGTCCAGCCTCGTGACGTGTAAGAAGGAAGAATCTATGTGTTTAACTAAAGCCACAATTTTATAGACATGCTTCGGATTTTTTCTTCTTTCAGTTTCGAGAAATGATCACATCCTGAGAGCATCCAATCAGTTCTTTCGTGCTAAGGGTATAATTAATATATCCAGAGAGATGGGAAAAAATATATCTTAAAATAGACATACTTTGTTAAAACTGTACCAAATAACACAACAAAGTTATTTCACTCTCCTACGTCATCTGACGTTATTTTTCTGAAAATTTATTTCTGTATAGATGGCAAGACGAAAACACTTGGCTCAAGCATAAATCATAATTTTATTTCTCTTTTCCATATTGTATCAGAATGGTCATTCTGTTCCGTTTCAGGCCTCGGTGAGTCATTCAGCTGTTGCCTATGATGGTTTCGTTTCTTGCTGTCTGAAATGAAGCATCTCTCCCACCTGTAACTGACAAGACGCACATTTCTAGTGGGACTGATTTTTTTCCTCATCCTTTTCTTATTGTACCCTTACATCTCTTTCTCTTGATCCTTTCCTACCAGTGCGAAATTTTCTAAATTTGCCTCTTGTGCACAGCTTCTCTTGGGTCGTTCATTTGTCAGTTTCCAGGTTCTTTGTTATAATAAGGTTTCTCACTTGTCCGGCAGTAGGTCCAGACCCACAAACCTGCTGTCCCAGAGTGCCTAGCCACACGCTGCTGCTCAGGCACCCAAAATGACTCAGACACTTATATTAACTTTATGCTGTTTGGCCTTTGGTCCAAGGCACATTGCTAGCTATCTCCTTCATCTTGATTCAAATCATTTCCATTAATCTGTCTGCCATGTGCCCCTTGGCTCCCCTGTGTTCCTTACATGTTTCTTCTTTGGGTGTCAGGATGGATCTGTCTTGACTCCACCCTTGTTTTCCTACCAATTCTGATTCCCCACCTTCTCCTCCTATTCTACAGTGCCTGTCATGGGCTAAAAGAGTCCTTTATTTAAAGACTGATATTCACAGCATACAGAAAGACATTCCCACATCAGTTCCTCTACCTAGTTGTCTATTTGTTTTAATTTATTATCTTAGTCTTTATTCCTAGCAGGTTTTCCCTACATTTTAAATCTCACCTATATAGTTTTGGGATTATTATCATTATGAACATCAGCTTAGTGTTTCTGTTTATTTTGTTCTTCGCAAATATCTTCTTGTCAAGTTTCTTACTTTATTGCCTTATATCCCCTTGTCCTATTCTTGTCATTTTTAGGTTTACATTTGTGAGTTTAAGCTTTCTATGAGTACATATATAATAATATGCTATATAATATATATTGGTATTATATATTAATAACACATATATTAACACTGCATTATTTTTGCCTTAATATGGTAGTAACTACAAAGTATTTATTTTTATATGATTTAGCCACCAAAATTCTTCAATTTTGTGTCTAGATTTTAAGATAATTTGAAGATGTTTCATTTCCTGTAAAAATCTATGCACCAGGGTCATCCCTTGCAGGGCTAGCTATTATTCTAAACAAATAAGAGGAGCTGTAAGACCCTAATACAGAATAGCTATAGAACAAATGAACACACAATGTGCCTATTTTTGTTAAAGCTCCGTAATGGGAAAGCCCAAATAAACAAAGTTCTTATTATCTTCCAACTGTATGTGTAGATAATGACAAAAGTTTATAATTTCTAAAATAATATATATACACATATATATTCCTAAAACATTACTTATGAAATTAAAAATTGTATACTTTTTTAATACATTTGAAAATACATGTACATTATTCAAAATATGGAAAAATATGTGACAAAGTAATACTAGGTCTTGCTAGGAAAATAAATACTACCATTTTAAAACATGATTCTATGTAGTAGCATAGGTTCTTAAATAGAAACAATGATCCCTGTGTATATTTATAATAAATCTAAAATATATCTTTCTGACTTATTTCCTAGTCAGTTGTACACTAGGTCATTGAGTTAACTTAGAAAACTTGTGTATCCTCTGGTTATGTAGGTTAGTGAAGTATTTCCTTGGAAAAATAAGTTTTGACTTGAACTAAAGTCAGTTGTGGCAGGCAAGGATTCAGTGTATTCTTCCTTACTGGAAACATCTGTAGAGGCAGGCAGTCTGCTGACCTGAGACGACTGCTGGTAAAATCATATCATGACACCTAACGAAAGCTCAAAATTTATAATAAGTGATGCCATAAGCTTTGGAGGTGCAGCCAGAGAAAGATCACAGTGTTTGGACAATTTGGACTGGTCCTTCACTGCCCTTGATGGAGTTTGATGAATAACTCTTGCCTATGTCTTTGACATGTTTAATGTTTAAATTCCTTATTTAAAGGCCCCTCACCAAAGGCAACAACTAGGACAATGTAATAATTCTTATGAAAGCTGATGTTAGGAATATGACTTATGGTGGTTCCCTTTAAAAATTAACTATGTAGGAACTGAGTCTCTATAGAACTTATTACTTAAGTGGTATTAGTAAGCATGAGACCTTACCTCTGGGACAAATTATTTAATAATAACAACTTCTAAAAGAATTAAAAGCTAACAAATTATAACTGAATCATTAGATTTTTAAGTTTTGTCTCAGAAACATGGAGCAGGAAAGGACAGAGAAAAAATTTTTTATTATAAAATTAGCAACAAGCCTTGGTACCCTCCTGAAAGCAAAGTAAGCAGTTTTATAAATCTTGATGTTATTTTATTCTTTGCATGATTGTAATAAAGCTAAAGATCGTAAGGAAGTAAGAGTTAATACAGAGTCATAAAGAGAAGCATTTCGGTTAAATGAACTCCCTGGCTTCCTAGGCACACTTGAAAGATCAGGACTTTTCTGACTGAAGAAAGAATGAAGAGAAGAATACAGTATTTCAGGCAAGAAATAGACTGGTGGTCTTATGTTAGATTTTAAAAAAAATAATTTAAATGAGGGAAAGGCGTATTATATTTCTGAAAAAGAAAACTCGTATTTTCATTATAGTAGATTAATAGAATAAGAAATCGTAGGAAATAACTTCTAGTCTATTAACCTAATCAAACTTAAGTTGAGATATCCTGTCTAGTTGGTGAAAGACTGCAAGGTTTTATGACACCAATTTTAAGGAAGTAGATATTGAATAAAAGGATTAATTTTTTGTAATGTTGGATTTTAGTTCTTGTGAACTTTACTGTTTGTTCCTTTGGTTTCTTTAATTTGATATACTGATGTAATTAGAGATGACTTTAGAAAATATATGTATCTTGAAAAAATGTAATCAATGAATAAAGTATATAAATGAGAGGAAATGCTTTGGGTTATAAATAAAGCCTGCGGGAGGTACAGGTTGTCAGAGTAAGTAAATCCATACCAAGATGTGCTTTCTCCATCTTTCCTAAATTGAAACTCAGAAGCATCCTGTGTCTGATTCTTTCATTCTGCTCTTGCTTCCACCCATCTTCAGAACTTGCACTCATACGTAGCTGAATTCCAGCAGATAATCTCTGTTTTAATAATTGAAATTTACCTCATAATAATTCAATATTTTTTTATTTTACATTATTCATATATCTAAGATTGTTAAAAAGTACTGCTAATTAAAAAATGGCTACTTAGTAAGTGTTAAAATAGTCTGCTGTTAATGATGTTTCAATATAAAATTATCTTCCAGGTATAACTCTAGAGATGATGAAATTTAATGTAAATAAATAAGTTATAATTTAAATAAATTTTTAATTTTTAAATACTTTAAATACTCCAACTGAAACAGAATTAAAAATCTTTTTCATGCTTTTATATTGACTACCATCAAAAGACAAAGTGTAGCACACAAAGAAGCCAAGAACTACTAATTCCCAGAATTTAAAACATAAAGTGATGCATACAAGAGTTAAAGTCAGTAAATCTCAATCAAAGAACTCAGATTCTCTGTATTAAATTATTGTAATTATGATTAAGTAAATATATATTTAATAAAATATTAAGATTAAAAAATTATTTAAAATACTGTATTTTTCTAGAAATGACTGTTTCTTAAATGGTAAAATTCTTAATATTTTAATATTATGACTACATAAATTTTATAAGTTTTAAGTCCCTTGACTCATTTAATGTCAATGAACGTTTTGTATCTTCTGGGGGTGTAAATGTACATATTTGCTGTGCTGTGAATGTACTTAATTTTGCAATATAGGCATGTTAACTGAGGTCATTATAGATATACATTGCCATGTAAAGTAGCATAGACGTCTTCATACTGAACCAGAAATAATAGAATTCTTAATCCTGAATTCTATTAGTATCCTTTTTGCTCTTTCCATCTCCTCTGTGGTGGTTTGAAGAAAATATGACCCCCAAATAATGTGTTACTAATGGAGGTGTGGCTTTGTTGAAAAAGGTGTGGCCTTATTGGAGGAAGTTGGTCATTGTGTGTGTAGATGGGCTTTGTGGTCCCATATATGCTTTAGCCATGCCCAATGTCTCAGACTACTTCCTGATGCCTGTGAAAGAACTCTCAACTTCTTCTCTAGCACCATATCTGTCTACATGCTACCTTGCTTCCCCCTAAAATAATAATGGACAAAACCTCTGAATTGTAAGCAAGCCACCAAAATTAAATATTTTACTTTATAATAGTTTCCATGGTCATAGTGTCTCTTCATAGCAATAGAAATCCTAACTAAGACACTCTACAAACAGCCAAGCATGATTCTGTCAGTGTTTTCACACTATAATACAAACTGAAGATAAAGGTAGTCATATATTTCCTGCTGTTATTGCCTACCACAAATCCAAAGTCTTTCAAGTAAGAATAAAATACGACTTGAAAGAAGAATTGGGATAATACATATTATAGATTATTATAACTATTACTCTTTGAGTTCACCAAAAGCACAGCATGAAACAGCATTTCAGGGGCATAAATTTACTTTGGGAGATAAAAACAAAATGAAGTCATAAGGAAATGAAACATACAGAAAGAGATGGAGAAAAATGTTATATAATAGTACATACAGTTCATTTCCACAGCCCTCTGGTAACCTGCAGGAGGGCCTCTTAATCTACTATTTTGACAGGCAAAGACTTTTACTGTGCTCCATTCATTTCTTTCTCTCTTTATTTTTTGTCTTGTTTTTTTTTAAGAAACAAAAAAAAAAAAAAACTATAATCACTGCAGATACTTCTCCAATGAATTTTATTTGAACTTTTCTGAACTAAGACTAGGCATTCATAGAAGACCCATAATATAGAAGCTGTTTCTATTAGTGTTTGAAATTTCACCAACAACATGCACAAATTGTATCTGTAGATGTTGTAAATTAAAGATCAGGAGGATAAATAATTGTATCAACATGTATATTTATAATAAAATCTTCTTTATTAAGATCTTATAAGTCACATTAAAGGTAATTTGTCCCTAATTTGTCTAGTATTTTTCTAAATGATAAATAATCTATTAAAATATATTTGCCATACAAATCTGTTGTGATTCCTCAAACAGATGTCCATGACCTTCTTTTTAACCTAACAATTTCTGCGATATTGACCAACCAAATCTGGAATGAGTTGTAGAAAATAAAATTATAAACTACCAATTAATACTTCATGGTCATATAAATAATATTTTAGCTCATCTTAGTCTTGTTTGCTTATAAAATGATAAGATCTTAGCAATGAGACAGAAAAGGAGTATGCCAAATGCAGACTAGTAGAGATACAAGTCAGGGTCATGGTATAACCTATTCTCTGTGACCTCTCACCGTGGCCTTAATACAAATTGCATCATCTTTATGGTACAATGATGATTCTTAGTCAAAGCCCTACTACTGTACCTTGGTAGTTCTGCAAAGGTCCATCTAGCTTACTTTGGCACTTCAATTTCTATAACCACTAGATTTCCTGAGGGTAGAATTGTATAGCTATTGAAGACTCAGCAGATCTGTTCTAAGTATTAGTTGCTGAACAAGGCAAAACAACTGTACAAGTTTGCTTCACGACTCATTGTGCTCAGTGTACCTTTCTTTAGGAATGTTTCAGACTTTATTTATCTCTATAATAAAATATAGATACTTACCTATTGTTCTAGTGAGTCTTTATTAAAACTTTCTTGCCACCCCATATAAGTATGCTGGATAATATGTAGCTCTTGAAACTTTCAGGAAGTAAAATAGGTTCACTCACCTATACAAAGGATAAGCCTACTAAAGAAAGTATCATGAGGAACTTGCTGTCTGTATAGCCAAAATAAAAAAGGAGGCAGGAGATGAGAGATATCTACAAATGTTTCAAAATTTGCACTTAGACTAGTAAATTTTTTCAATAATGCTACCATTTAGATATAGACAGTAAATCTTAACATTTTAAATATTTTAAACTCTTTATTAAAGCAATATGAATTATATTTTACATATTTTCTCTACATTTATAATTTCAAGCTTGAGTTGTTGACAAAACATTTTTATTCATTGGAATTTTAGTAATAATACCAAAAAAATATCTTCTGCTGTGGAGAAAAATGGACATTTGAGGCATAGTGTACTATGTAACACTATACCAGTGCTATATTGGCATGAGTAGTGTGTGGAGCTACAAGGGGTGTGATTAGACTGTGTTCCTGTTCATGGGCTGGCACCTTTGAGCCCATTCCCTGTAGAGGAACACCTAGCCCAGCATTGACTTTGGAATGAGAGAATCAGACTTGCCTGTAGTGGATGTACCTCATTGGACTAGCTTACCTTGTGACTTCTAGACTTCTAGCCCTTTTGGGAGAGGGGATGGGTGGATGTGGAGGGGCAAGGCTGAGGGCTGAATGGGAGGGGGTAGAGGAAGCAGAGCAGGGGGCTACATTGATGGTGATTACTTTTTTTAATGAAAATAATATAAAATGTAAAAACATTCTCACTAAATTAAATATATGTTGATTCTAGATAAAAGGTAAGGCTGAAAAAATCCTTCTCTTAAATTATAGACTCTGATTATTTAATGTAATCCTAATTAATATATAACAACCTAATATTTGAACAATATATAGCAAAAAAGCCTTATTTTGTTTCCAAATTAACATGATATAGAATTCTTAATGAAAACAGATGAGACTTGAGTTTGAAGATGGTAAAATGAAAGGGATCATTTAATACATAAAATACATACTCAGCAACTTGTTTTCAGTTTGAAGTATCAAGTTAGGTAAAGAACGCTCTAACATCTCTGTTTCTCCAGACCCAATCCCATTGTCTAGTTCCTACCACTACAATGTAATACCAGCAGCAGCCTTCTTTACGCCTGAGTACATCTCTTTTTGACATCACAGATCATCACTTACTAAACTCCTTTCCTCAAATTGTTTCTGAATTTCCTCCTTCAGCTTCAGCAGGCACAGGAAATGACTACCAGAAACTGAGGCTGCCCTCAGACCTTCTCCTGCTTTGTTGGTTTCCCTTGAAAGACTTGAAAGACTCAACCTTGAAATCTTGTCCCTAGTGCTGCAACAGAAAACCAGCTAAAGCCTTCTCTCATCCAACCTATATCTCCTGTGTATGCAAAAATGATCCCCTCATAACCTCTATCTTTCAACTTCTCATTGTATTTTAGATCCCCAACTCCAGAAGGCACTTAATGCTAGCCATCCCTGCCAAAACATATGTAGGCTGAAGACAGACCAAAATCTCTCCTATTTCTCCTGATATCCAGTATCTAAAGTCTCATTTCTGCTCTGTAGCTAGATATCTGCTCTGGTGTCCTTTTCCTCTGTAATGATCAGAAAGACATCCTTCAGTATCAAACTTATTCCAATACCCCAGCCATCAGCACCAGCATGCATTCCCTGTGAACACCACAGTTGAATAGGCCACACACTGACATCATGCTCTCTGATAATACAGAAAGGTAACAGCAATCAAGGTACAAAACTTCAACCCTACAAAGACAAATATGGAAAACAACAGCTAACAATTTAATCATAAAAAACCCAGATGCTAAGATGTAAGTATAAAAATCAACAGCAGCCAGCCCAATATATCTCCATTAAAGCCAAGCTATTTAACCACAGAAGGCTTAGAATATATCAAAACAGCTGAAACACACACACACACACACACACACACACACACACACACACACACACACACAGACACACACACACACACACACACACAGACACACACACACACACACACACACAGATTAACTTAGTATAGCCTTAATGAATGTAATAGAGTTCCTTAAATAGGAAATAAATAAATTCCTCTAAAATTCAAGAAATAAGCCATCTTCTATATCCAGACAAGGTCTCAAAAAGATTGTTATAAACCAAGTGTGGTGGTTGAAAAGAAATGCCCCCCAAAGAGAGTAGCATTATTAGAGTGGTTTTGATGTAAGTATGTCACTGGGGAGGGAGGGGGATTTATGGTCTCCTATGCTCAAGCTATACTCAGTGTGAAGCATACAGGCTCCTTATACTGCCTGCACATCAGTAAGTAAATCTGTCAGCTCCTTCTCTAGCACCAGTCTGGCCATAATGATAAACCTCTGAAACTATAAACCAGCCACAAATCAATGCATTTCTTTTTTTTCTTTTTTGGATTGCTGTTGTCATGCTGTCTCTTTACAGCAATAGAGACACTGGCTAACTAACTAAACAGTGACACTGCAACAAAACCTTCATCCTGCAGCTTGTCCTCCCTCTAGGGTGGTCTGCAATGTGAAAGCAGAATTGCATAGTCACCAAATAAATCAGAGATAATATCAGCAACTGATGATCTGTAGGCTTAGAGAATGAGAGAGGTCAGAAACACCACTACAATACAGCCCTCTGATTTAACTGAGTGGTCTCATGGGGGGTCATAGAAATCAGGGAGCCTTTGGAGGTCTGAAGTAGGTATTTTGCATATATGTTATGGCTGTAACTTGGTGAGCCTTTAGGATTCCTTACCATGGGAACTGGGTCTGTCTCTGACTCCTTTTTGCCTGACTATGTGACCCTTCCCTTACTGGGCTGCCCCTTCCAGCCATGATGTGATAATATGTGGCTGATCCTATTGTCACTACTTATGCTGAGTTTGTTCGATATCCTTAGAGAGTACATTGATCGAAGAAAGGCCAACTTTATAAAGAAATCATTACTCCGATCATCCACAATATCTAGAAAAGTATGAAAAGATCAAATAGGAGAATAATAGTTATAAAGAATTAGAAGAAATACTGAGTAGATGCTGAGAATATGTTTTCAACAATATCATAGATGAAGTTTTTTCTAACCTAAAGGAGATTCCTATAAAGGTACAAGAAGCATACAGAATTTTGGACTAGAAATGAAAGTTCCCTTGCCACATGATAATTGAAACATGAAACATGCAGAAAATAACATAATAATAAAAGCTGCAAGGCAAAAAGACCAATAACCTAGTTAAGCTTTGGTTTCAGTATAGAGACACCACGAACAATGCAACTCTTTTTTGTTTTTCTTCATTTTAATATTATTTTTATTTTTTAAATGTATTTTTTTATCCATGTAGCCCCCTGATCCTCCTAATTTCGCTCTTCCCAGTCCCTCCCAGTTAGCCTTCAACTCCCCTTTCTCTACCCCATTGCCTCCCCAAAAAGGGCAAAAAGAACCAAGGTGGGCCAGTTCAGCATGACACATCCACTCCAGGAATGTTTTATTTCCTCATCCCAAAGTCAAGACCGGGTTAGGTGTTTCTCTGCAGGGAATGGGCACCAAGTTGCCAGCCCCCACACAGGAACACACCCCATGAGGCTCCACATACTTCCCATGCAATTCAACAACTGTCTACAACTCTTATAAAAAAGAAATTAATTGTGCTAGCTCACAATAGTGTGTGGCATGCAGGAAGACATGGCTCTGGAGGAGAAGCAGAGAGTTTTACATCTTGATCCTTAAGAAGTAGGTAAAACACTAGAACACAATTCTTCCAAAAACACTACATGATTTCCAACAAGATCACACTAACTAATAGTGTTACTTCCTATGAACTCATGGTGCAATTTTTCTTCAAACCACTGCTTTTCATTCTCTGCCTTTCATAGATATGTAGCCATATCATAATGCAGAAATGCATTCCAACTTTAAAAATTCCCATGGTCTAAAACAGGCTCAACCCTTACAAAAGCCCAGAGTCCCCTCTGAGATTCATGCAATCTCTTAACTGTAATCTCCCATAATTTTTAAAAAGTAGATCACATACTTTCAAAATATTATGCCACAGGACATATATTACCAGTTCAAAAGGAAGAAAAGAGATTAAGTGAGAAAATGCAGAACCAAGGCAGAATTGAAAACCAGCCTGACAAACTCCAAACTCAGTGTCTTTATTCTGCTGTAAAAATAATTTTCTGGGCTCCTATTCTTTTTATTTTTGTTGAGTGCTACATATTTCTTTCTCTTGGGCTAGTTCAACTCCTTGCCATCAGATCTTCATGGCAAGCAGTTATCCTATGGTTCTGCTATCTTCACATACCAAAGGGGGCTTTAAGACATTCCAAGGTTCATCTTCATGGCTTCACCTAATGACCTCTCTAGGCCTGTTTTAAGTGACATTCATGACACAGCTCGGCTTCGGGGACTTTGTTTCATCACCAGAGGAGGTGCCATTATCCCTGCCTTCTATCATTGACTCTAAAGCCAGAACTACATGTATAAAGCCTCTAAATTTTCCAATTTGCTTTCGTTAGAACTTAGGCTCCTAGTTCAAATAATTCTTCAGCAGCTTTCAGTTTTCAGTGGTTTCCTTCACTGCCTGAACTGTCTATGTTGAAATTCATTATAACCAGGCTTTCTTTGAACTCAGAAATTCGCTTGCCTTAACCTAATCTGTTCTTTAATTTTGTTTTTCCTAACTTAAAAAAAAAAATTGCTGGATTGTGTCTTGCCCTGGGTAACCACTTCATTTACTAGGTTTCATCAAGCTATTCTTTAATCTATGTATCTTCTTAAACACAGGACTTTGCTCAATTCTACCATTAGTGTTGTTTCCTTTCTTTGCAAATTATATATTTTCCATTTTTATTTCTTTATTTTTTTTCCTTTCATTATAGATATGCCCAAGGGTAAACAGCAATAACCACAAACAAAGTCTTGAGATTTTCATAAAGCAATTAAATCAAAACTCTTCATTTTAGCCTCAGCCAGATTGTCTTCCATGGGTTAAAAGCAGACATAGTCTTTCCCAGATTATCACAAGAATGATTATAATGCAATACCACACATTAATGCCCTTGTACAGAGACACAAACTGACTAGTCCTCCACAGTTCAAAATACCCTTAGTACCACTGTCATCCATATTTTCCTACTATTGTCCTTTAAGCTCTAATTTGAATGTTCAACTGCTTTGAAGGTTCAAATCTTTCTTAAAATGTATCAGTCCAAGATTAATATTTACTGGAATATAAACCAACACTCACAATACAGGTAACAGCTTATAAAGGCACATGAGAGATCAGATTAGCCACGTGATGGGCAATGATGCCCAGTCTCTCAAGCAGTCAGGAACAAACTGGGCTCCCCAAGATCCCAGCAGCCCCTCTTGAATGGGGCTGGCCACTCCTGTTCAGGAGCCCGGGACCCTAGATAAGTGTCTTCCAACCTTATTAGCTGACACCTGAATCCTACCACACTGCTTTGCCAATTCAATGTCCCAAAGTCCACATTCCTCCAAACAAAAGCAAGGTCAGACAAATCACAGAAATACCTCATTTCTGGTACCAACATCTGTCTCAATTGGAGTTTACTGTTTTGAAGATATACCATGCCCATAACAACTCTTATCAGTGAGAGTATTTACATTGAGATGGCTTACTGTTTAGAGGTTTAGTGTATTATTATCATAGCAGATGACATGCAGGCAGACATGGTACTGATGAAAAAGCTGAATGTCTTACCTTTTGATCCTAAGGCAAAGACAACTGAGAGAAATTACATCCAACTTTGCATAACTATTGCAGCAAGAAAAAAAATTATGATGGGGAAATCTATGGAAAAACCTAACTATGCTCATAGAAAATAATGGTCTTTAGACTAATAGCTGTAAAGCCATCATAGGACCAATATAGACCCTCTACATGTGGGGAACAGTTATGTAGCTTGGTCTTACTGAATGGCTCTTGCTTTAGGGTCAGGATTTACTCCTGGTGCATGAGCTAGCCCCATTATCTGTCATCAAATGCCTTGCTTAGCCTTGATGTGGAGTTCTGTGTGTAGGTGGGTGCCTTGATCTTGCCTCAAAGGAGTGAGCCAGACTTTGCTGACACCACGTTCGAGGCCTTATCATTTTAAAGGTGATAGCAATGTGTGGGGGAAGATGGCAAGGTGGGAAGAGGGGGAGGAGGGCAGAGAGATAAGAGGAAAATTTGTCATTATTATATAAAATTAATTTCAAAATTCTTGTCAATTAAAATTTACTTCTAAACAGTGCCAGTCCCTCTGGACGTATTGGGGGGCACTTTCTTTCAAATCACGATAAACAAGTAGCATATAAACACAGACCTATTACAATTGAACTTGACTTATCAATGGAGACTCTGAAAGCCAAAGGGGCTGTTACAGATGTATTGTGGGTTCTAAGAGATCACAATTTCTTTCTCAGAGTAGTAAATCCAGCAGAATTTTAACAACTAAAGATGGAAAAATAAGATTTACATACAAAAATCAAATATAATTAATATTTATCTATAATTTCAGCCAAATAAATTTTGCCTGAAAATAAGGTCCAACATTAAGAGGCTAACAACAAACATAAAATTAAGGAAATAAGGAATCTTACACTAGCAAATTCAGGACAAAAAAGCGTAGACACACACACACATACTTCACCACTGCAGCCACCATTACCACTACTATCACTACCACCAAAAAAACAGTAATCAACAGAATTAGGTGTCTGTTTTATGAAGAAACACCATGACCTTGGCAACTCTTATTAAACAAAATAAAACACAAACATTTGATTTAAGTGACAGCATAAAATTTTAGATGTTTAGTACATTATCATCATGGTAGAGAAAGTGGCAGCTAAAAATATGGTGATGTAAAGGCAGATAAATTGCTGAATTTCTACATTTTGATCCAAATGAAGTGAAAAGTGAATGTCACACTGGACAGTATCTTGAGCATCCATAGGACTTAAAAGCCTACCTCCATGATGATACATTTCCTGTAACAAGTCCAAACCTATTCCACCAAAGCCACATTTCCAAATATTGCCATTTCCTTTGGGGGGCAATTGTTTTTAAAAGGGACCACAATCTGTCACTGATATCTCAATGTCAATGGTTTCAATTGCATGCATGCACATATACATAGTATGCATACTTAACAGGATGGAGTTGAAAACATGATCCACCTTCCTGTTGCAGCTAAGAAACCAACATCCACTTAAAGATATATATTAAAGGTAAAGGAGTGGGAAAAAATCCAAGTCAAAGTGGCTCAGGAAACAAGCTAACGTAACAATTTAATACCTAACAAATTGATTTCAAATCAAAACTAACCAATAGAAATAGGGACGGATATTGCATACTCAACAATGACAATTTTCACCAAGATGACCTTTGGATTCCTCACATATCTGCTCCATACAAAATGGTCTATACATTGGTAAAGACATAGAAGTACAGTGTATATCACATGCTGACTCTCACACACTGAGAGTGATGGACTTTAATGCCACACTCTTACCAATAGAGCATACAAACAAAACTAAACAGAAAAACTGGAGCTAACATGTTGGGTACCATGGTCCTAGAAAATATCTTTATTTTGCCCAAATGCAAAAGAATATACCTCCTTATGAGTATATTCAAAATTATACTATATTCAAAATTGACCACTACTTGGAAAAGAACAAGTCTAAACAGATACAGGAAAATAGAAATATCTTAGTACATTCTATCAGACCAACATGCATTAAAGCTCTATATCAACAGTAAAAAAAACAATAAAAATCTTACAGCTTCACAGAAATTGTAAAACTCTTTTCTGAATAAAAACTAAATTAAGAAAATAATAATAATAATATTAAAGACTTAAAAAGGGATATATTAATTCATTTTAAAATACACAGCATGTCCAAAATTTTGAGACGCAGTAAAAGTGGACCTTGGTGGTAAACTCTAAATTCCTACATAAAATGAAGAGATTTCATACTAGAAACTTAGAAGCACACCTGAAAACTTTAGAATGAAAATAAATAATTAAATCAAAGGTAAGCGGATGGCAAGAAATAGAAGACAAAAATCACTAAAACAATAATAAAAATCAATACAAAAATATTGAAACAAATAGTTAGTGCTATATGATAATCAACAAAATAGGCAAAACTTCAACCAAAGTACCAAAAGATGGAGAGACAATATCCAATTAAGAATGTTATAAATAAAAAGGACATAAAAACAGACACTGAAAAAACTCAGTGAATCATCAGGAGATGGCTTACAAACATGTACTACAATAAATTGAATTATCTGAAAGCCAAGTAACATTTACAAAAGTTAAATCAAATCAGACAAATAATTTAAATATACCTAAAACCCCTGTGCATCCAAGCAGCCGTTAAAAAGTTCCTCAATCAAAAAAAATTCCAGATATTTTTAGTACAAAATTATCCCAGATATTCAAAGAGCTGTTGAACCAAATATTACTCAAATTATTCCATGAAATAAAAACTGTTATATTCCCAAAACATAAAGACTCAACACAAGAAGAGAACTACACACCAATTTTAATCATGGACATGGATACAAAAGTTCTCAATAAAATATGTCAAACCAAATCAAATAAAACAGCAATAAGGTTTTCTAAAATGACCAAGTAGGTTTTATTTCAGGGATGCAGAGACATATATATATAATACTAAGTAAGATCCACCATATCCTATCCATCATGTAAACGAACTGAAAGAAAAAAATAACTGTAGTCTCCTAAATTAAAGAAAAGGCTTTAGACAAAATTAAATACCCTTTGAAGAGAAAAGTATTGGAGTGCTTAGGGATGCAAAGGACATGTGCATATATTGTAAAAGTAAGGGTAATTTATAACAAGCCTATACAACAAAAATTTAAATGGGGAGATTCTAAAAAATATTACACTAAAATCAAGAACAAGTCAAGGTCTTTTATTTTTCTCAATATTTTTTCACATAGTCTTGAAGATTTAGATAGAACAATAAGAACATGGAGGGAAATCAAGGGGACATAAATTTGAAAGCAAGAAGTCATACTGTTATTAGTTGTAAACGATCAGTATACATATTTCATTTCTCGAATTCCAGCCTGAAACCTTCTACAGTTGATGAACATTTGCAGAAAATTATAGGATATATAGGATACAAATTCACTCAAAAAATGACTGTATATAAAAGATTGAGAAAGAAATAAGGAAACAAGACACTTTGCGATAGCCTCAAATATTATAAAATATGTAGTAACTATAACCAAGCAAGTATAAGACACATGCCAAAAAAAATTGTTAAAACTGTTGGAGAGAGAAAACAAAGATATCTGAAATTGCAATGTCCTTCTGTGATTAATATAGTAACAATAGTTATTCTACCAAAAGCAATTTAGAGATTCATTGCAATACCCATCAAAATCACCACAGAATGCTATACTTTTTTTCCAGGAACAATTCTAAATTTCACATGGAAAAAACAAAATCCAGGATAGCTAAAACAATTCTGAACAAAAAAAAAGAACAGTTGGTGGTACCATCCGTCTATATTTCAAGTTTTGCTAGAGTGCTACAGTAATAAAAGCACATATAATTAACTTAAATAGAGCATATTGTTCAATATGGCTAATTGGATATCAAACATATATGGATACCTGATTATGTATAAAGAAACAGATATTCACACTTGTGAAAGATAGCATCTTTAGCAATTGGTATTGGTAAAACTGCATATCTGTACAAAGAAGAATGCACAGAAATCTATATTTATCAACCTACACAAAACAATACAAGTGTACCAAAGACAATGACATTAAAAACAAGATACACTGAACCTGATAGAGGAGTGTAGTATGAGGTTTCTGGCCCAGACTTTCGGGCCTAACCTCAAAGTTTAGGTCCGCAGGTCCGCAGTCCAATCCCGCAGTCCCAAAGTCCCACAGTCCCACAGTTCTACAGAGACACACAGACACTTTCATTAGTTTTTGGCTGATCGGCCTCAGGCCCAGGCATATCACTTGCTAGCTCTCTACCCTTTATCTAACCCATGTCTCTTGTTCAGCCATGAGGCTCCATACCTTTTCTTAGGGCATCATAGTTGTTCTTGGCTTCTTCCGAGCCTCTCTTTGGAATTCCCTCTGGTGCTCTGTCTGGCACTCTGCTCTCAGAGATTTTCTTAGTCTGGTAGTCCTGCCTACACTTCCTGCTTGCCTTTGGCCAATCTGCTCTTTTTATTAAACCAGTGGGTGTGACAATTATTTACCATGAGACAACGCAACCACCCCTACAGAGGAGAATGTGAGAAATGCGCTTCAATACAGTGAAGTGGGAGATGACTTTTTGAACATAATACCTATAGCACACGCATTAAGATCAACAAAAAGAAATGTTACCTTATGAAACATAATATTTCTCTTTGACAAATTATACTGTCAATATGGTAAAGTGACAAAGAACAGAATGATTATACATATTTTACAAACTCCACATGATAGATAGTTAATATAAAAAATATATTAAGAAGTCAATAAACCAATTACCAAAAATTAACCTGATTTTAAAAGCGCTATACAAATATAAATATAAAATTTTCAATAGAGAAATCCCAAATGGCTGAGCAACACTTACAGTACAGTTCAACATTTTTATTCAACAGGAAAATGCAAACTAAAAATTACTTTGAAGTTCTACCTTAATCCTTTCTGTTTGGCTAAGTTCAATAATACAAGTTATAGCGTATATTGGTGAGGATATTGAGTAAGGAGAACAATCACCCTTTGCTGGTGGGAGTGCAAATTGGTACAGCTACTATGGAAGTCAAAATGATACTTTCTCATAATTATGGAAATCAGTCTGGCCTGGACTTTCAGACCTAGCCTCAAGGTTTAGGGCTGCAGAACCACAGACCCACAGAGACACACAGGTGTTTATAATAGTTTTCAGCTGATTGGCCTAAGGCCAGGCATATAACTTACTTACCCTTTACCCTTAATCTAACCCATGTCTCTTATCTTCTTCAGCCATGTGGCTCGGTACCTTTTCTTAGAGCAGCACAGTTTTCCTCTGCTTCTTCTGGCTTCTCTCTGGTATTCTGCTCTGTTCTTCCTGTTCTCAGAGTTTTCTTAGTCTTGTTGCCCCGTCCACACTTCCTGCCTGCCTTTGGCCAATCAGCGCTTTTTATTAAACCAGTGGGTGAGACAATTATTTACAGTGCAACAACATAATCTACCACAATTAGACTTCAAGATCCAGCTAGTTCACTGCTGTGCATATACCTGAAAGATGTTTAATCCTACCACAAGGAGACTTGCCTGACTATGTTCATTCCATCTTTATATATAATATCAAAACATTGAAAATAACCTAATATCCCTCCAAAGATAAATAGATAAATAAATTGTAGTACAGTTACACAGTGGGTTATTATTCAAATGCTAAAAAATGATACTAATGGCTGATAAGAGTTTATTTTCTTGGATTAGGCTGTAGATCAAGTCAAGCATTGGTTAGCTAGTCACTACTTGGATAACCAAGAATTAAAGGCTAGGTAATGCAAAGACCTATAGTAAAGACAAATACTATTGGTATGAAAAAAAGTTAATGATCCTTAATGATGTTCTGCTATATTTATATATCAATTCTTTGTCCAGTCATTTTCATGGAAGTTTCCTGTGGAAGCAGATAAGAACAAATACAGATACCTACAGCCAGATTCAGCACGAATCTAAATCAGAAGTTTTCATCAAATCCCTTCACTCTGAGCTCAGGGAGTTCTGAATAATGACAGGCAGAATTACTGGGAGATCCAGAAAAGACAGAAGACAACATGAGAACAAAGACCTCTGAATCATATAAGAAAAACACGCATGAGCCAAAAAAGACTAAAACAATAATAACAGGCAAATCAGGAGTCTGTCACAGGTCCTTTGTGTATATATTATAGAAATGTGTATAATATTTTTATGGGACACATGACTGTGAGAACATGTGGGGCTTTGGTTTTTGTGCCTGCCATTGAGGATATTTTCCTAATATTGTGTTGCCTTGCCTCGATGTGATGGTTCTGGATTTATCTTACTAATTTTAATTATGGCATGTTTGGTTGTGATCTCTTAGAAACCTGATCCCCTCTAAGGAAAGACAGAAAGAAAATGGGCCAAGAGTTCAGAAAATGTTGGGAGGAGCTGGGAGATGTAAGAGGAGGGGAAAGAGTTACCAAGATATACTTTAGAAAAGAATCTAACTTCAGCCAAATGGGGTAGGCTAATACTCACGTAGACTTTAATATAGTAATAGAGAGGGAAAGCTTGAGAAAGATAGTTAGTAGTGCTATTTAAATGTAGGAGATAAAAGTTTCTTTATTATTAATATAATGTCTAGAATTACAATACCTTATTAATTTCAACTTAGCCAGAATAAAGCAACTTAAATATGTTCACTAGAAATAAAAATGATATAACTGTGTAAATCTATATATTCACCCTACTTTGAATTTTTCATATAGTAAATATGTAAAAATAACCTAGGCTATTCCATAAAAATGTGTAAAATTGACAATAAAATAACCGGGGTATAAGATACTTAAAAGCTTACAAGCTTCATTGAATCCATGACTATATTCTGCCAGTTATTTCTCAGTAATCTGTGTAAACATATATTTTCCACAACTAGTTTCTTTCTCTAAGAAATTTTAATGGCCATAATTTTTTTTTTTAAATTTGGTGTTTCCACCTTGTCATTTCTTATGTGCTAACATTTTGTCAATAGTGATGATTCTCCCTTTTCCTATGATATATAAGATAGTCTTTTCTTTAAAAAATGCAGTATACATGTGAAACTTTGAATGCAAATAGCCCCCATAGGATCCTATGTTAGAATGTCTGACTTCAAGTTAGTAAAATTATATAGGAAGGATTAGGAGGCAGAGCATTTTCAGAGGTTGTCTAGTATTGTCGAAAGAAGTATGTCATTGGGGTGTGTTGCATTGGGGTTTCTCAGTCCCAGGCAGCCAGAAGCCCAGACCCACAGACCTGCTGCCCAAGACATCTTAGTAGCCCGCCACTGCTCAGGCCCCCAGAAATGATTCAGTTGCTTATATTAACTTTATGCTGTTTGGCCTATGGCTCAGGCACATTGCTAGCTAGCTTTTACATCTTAAATCAACCCATTTATATTAATCTGTTTGCCACGTGGCCCGTGGCTCACCTGTGTTCCTTACATGTTGCTCCTTTGGGCTTCAGCTCGGTCTGTCTGACTCTGCCCCACTTCTCCTACCTATGCTCTGATTTCTCTTCCTACTTTTTCTATGGTGCCTGTCATAGACAAAAACAGCTCCTTTATTTAAATATGATATTCACAGCATACAGAAAGGCATTTCCACATCAGGGGTGGGCTTTGAAATTTCAAAACTACATGTCGGATCTATTTTTGATCTCTTTATCTGCCTGCAACTTTAAGAAGATCAGATTGATATCTCTGCCAAAATTCTAGAACCATGTCATCATGTTTGGTGCCACATTTTAGACCTTGAAACTCATCGACAAACATCCTGATTCTGTAAGCAACCACTAATTAAATGTTTCCTTTAATAAGTTGTCTTGATAAGTGTTGTCTCCTTACAACAAGTGAACAGCAGCTAAGACAGTAGGACTCAAGAAAGAATGTAGTAAAATTAGCAAGTAAACTGTCGCTCATTATGTTAAATTCATTTTGATGTTAGCATGTTAAATTTAGTGCATTTAAGTATTAATTTACTAAATGGTACCTGAGTTTCATAAATTAATTGAGTATGAAAATACACATTACTCACCTTCTTTTATGAAGTGGAAAGACTCTGGATCATTAAGTGCCTAAATACTTATGGTCTGCTGATGTCTATCATATATGTATTAAAATTATAAATATATGGTTTTTCTCAATAATCTGTATACATTTCCCTTTGCTTCTGTGATGTTATTTTAGTCAAAAGTAAAAGAAGGCAAGAATGAACTAGAAGATCATCCTAAAAACATGATAAAATTACAGAATTGCATTTATTCTTAAGTGAAGATTTCTATTAATATTTACAAACTGTATCAAACCTCATACTTTTTAGTTCAAGATGTGTTTTCATGTCATAGGACTTTAGGGTTAAGAAGATGCTAGGTCTGACAATAACATCAATTATACCATAAAAGTAGACAAATGTTTTATCAGAGTGTAACATATGAAAAATTATGGATCCCTTTCATATACTTGCAGCTGCTATATGTCTTATGGCCAAACCACACATCACAGAGATTCAGTCTACAAAACTGTCTCTTAATGAAATGGCAGAAAACTGATCTTCTCAGTTAAAATAGTAAGCCCCTCTCAGAGGCTGAAATGAGTCAAATAGATGCAGATGGAAGCAAGCTGAGCACTCTGTAGAAGCATGAATTTAGTCATAAGAAAGACATTATTGTGTATTTTTGCACTGTGGAGAGATTTTGGTTAATAAGTTAATACTTACTCCAACCATCCATAAATTTTTGGCATGTTTTCATCGTAATAAGTGATAAGTATTTGAGAAACTCCATATGTGTAACTTATTTAATTATACAATATACAAGTATTGAATGAATTACCAAGGAATTGATATGTTAATGCAAACAGTGTTTTATGCTAGTTTTAAGTAAGTTTAATTTAAATTGCAGTAAATATAATTAAACATGTAAGCAAAGTTAGAAAAATAGACTTCAAAATCAAAGTAGAGTTCAAAATTTAATATCATTCACCACCTGTTTACAAAAGTGACATATAAAAGCACATTTAGACATGGTTGCCCTTAAAATAAAGAAAACATCCTATAAAGTTTATAAAATAATGTGAACAGAATATGTTCACCATTAAATACCATTTATACTAAATAAAGAGACCATTGCAATTGTAAAATTAACTTTTACCATTCATACCATTACAAGAAGCTTTTTAGTCAGAATGAGCATGTGATTTCTATGCTAGATTAGAGAAATAGAAATCTGTAATTTTTAAAGTCAGAACATGTCCACAGTGTGAAATGAATATGCTTATAGACAGTTTTGTAGTTAGAGTTGGTAAATAAGAAAGTCTTTATATTAAGATTTATGAGAAAGTTGGGGCAAAGGGGGAATGCGGCTATTCAGAAGTCTATCAGTGTTTATGAGTTAAATGTTCTAATGTGTTTTTGGCAGATGTGAAGAAAGAATAAAATTTCTTTTTAATTATCTTGTAGACTGCTCATTGTTATAACTGTGGTGTTTGTCACTATATTTTCCTTATAATTGTATGTTCCTAGCCAATTACTAAGAAAATAAAGAAAAACATTAATATCTTGTATTTGATAAAACTCTGAGAATTCAAAATTATCTACTATGTTCAACCATTCTGGATTCAGTTTTTAAATTTGCCTGATAAAGCTAAGGAGGTTCACAAAACAGAATTAGAATTCATCTCCACTCACTCCCCACAGTTTCCTGGAGGATTAATAAACTGCAGTGGATCCTGAATAGAATGTTCACAATATAATATGTAAGCTGCAGCGAGCCATTAACACTCTCAGAGATGAACAGCACCCATGTTTCATGAAGATTTATATGAAGGGTTGATTTGAAATATAAGAGATGCTGATAGAGAATTCACTTGGCTTCTAAATGAGGCAATCCTTTCCTTGAATGTATTTATTACCAATGTTTTTCAATTGTGAGAGATGGTGTAAGAAGTTGGAACTCACAGTGTCTGGAAAGAAATATGTAGACAGGTTGACCTTGCAGGTGATGAGTTATTTGCCAGTGTTTGAGGACTGTTCTATATGCAGCAGCTAAACAGCATGATATTTCCAACAGGGGGAGCTAAAGACAAAAGACAAATGAAGCTCTTTGTGTTTAGGAGTGTAGTTTAGCTGAGCTGACAATATATTATATCTTAATAGCACCTCAGAGTGAGTTTAATTGATGACTCAACTTAGATATTCTCTTAGAGTATCTTTGTAGTAGACTGAATACAAGCTGGGTGCTTAAGTTTGCTTCCCTGCTGCTAATAGTGCATTCACCATCTGGAGAAGATATCAGCTAATATGGTCTTGAAACTTTTTCTCCATTGTTACTGCTTAAGCAAACTATTCAGAAAGCTTCTGATAAGCTCAGAGAAACAGAAAATACTAATGCTTCTCTCACTGAGACCTAAGAAAGTTTAAGCAGACAAACATCACCAAGATTGTAGATCCCATTTTGGTCAGCTAAAGTGATAATAACGTTGAATTGCAGAATGAAGCATTTGAACTTTTTTGATCATGGACCCGCACAGATAAACAATCTTAATAGCATAACTTCAAAAGCTATTTCAGGAAGAAGAAGAAGTAGGTTCTTGTAAAACTGACCAGAAATGCTTTTTTCCAACACTACAGAGTGGGAAGAAAAGCAAAACAAAAACAAACAAACAAAATCATTTAATCTGCTTACGAATACTTGAGATAATTTGAGAATTCTGATTCATAATAAATTATAACAATCTTGATAAAAACTACTGTACAATCTCCCATGTCAATATTACTGCATACATCAGTGTTTATTCTGATGAGACACTTCACACACTGATTTATCATGAGTTGTTACGTGCATCCTATATAAAAACCACAGAATTGTATATAAGAGAAAAATGAGAAAATTTCTGCTCATCAAATCACAAGTGGCCTAGCAGTTAGAAAACAGCAGGTATCTCAGTGTGACTATGAAAAACTTAGAAATGATAAATTAAAAATATGCATTTCAAACACAGGGAAAGTGCAAGAAAACCGCTTGCCTCTGAATAGTAGAAGAAAGAAAATCTGAATATGTTGCTCTTTTGTTGAACAAAATGTGTCAACTGTGATCAAATTAATAAAACTACTAATTGAAAGATGTATTTGAGACATATCACTACTAAGCTTTGTGATTTTCATGTTGAATGCAGTATGTGACCTATCTTTCAACAACCTAAAATCTCAAGTGGAACGGAAATACCATGGAGCATTTCCAAATGTTAGCTGCCACATTTTTACAATGACTATCCAATATGTTAAGGCAATTCTTTACTGAAATGAAATTGCCTTCTTCTAATGCTTTTCCCAAAGCATTTTTAATTGTTTTAGTCTCAGCAGCTAGAAAATTCATAGAAATCTTCATTTCATTCTTGAGCTTTGTTCCTATTTCTATCAATATCTATCAACATTTCATTGAAGTGTAAGATCGAGTGTTCTAAAAGTATTGTTTTCTTTCACTTAAAAAAAAAAATAATTACTGTCCTAAAGAGGCTTACAGAAAAGTGTCTGATGTCCTGATTTCTCATTTCATTTGTTTATTAATTCATTTATTATCAAGCCCTTTTCAGCACAGTTCTACTCAAAGGGATAGCAGCACAGGGAAGGGAATAAATGGCTGTTTTATACATTTGCTGTATCATAATAATTTTTATCTTGAGACTTCCTGAGGGCAAAATATTTAAGTCTTTTTTTTTTTTTTCTTATAAGCCAGAACATGATCCTTTCCAAACTCCAGAAATCACACTTTCCCATCCTATTTGTTTAGGATCTAGAGTATCTATTTAATGAGTAAATGCTGGATTAGTGTTCCCTTTTTGCTGATAACTGGTTAGTAAATTAGCAGATTACCTTTAACTCTCACAGTTCTGATTAAAAAAAAAAAAGAAAAGAAATATCATCAATGCCAACTATGAGAGAAAAGAGCACATCATAACTCCACTTACTTAGTTATAGTCCTAATACTTAAGATTACCTCACACTAATAATGGGCACCTCTCTTGTTTATTTTACTTCTCCCCTTTCGATCTTACTTTCAGATATGTTATAGTTGATTTGTAAAGATATACTTGAAAAGTAGTTAGCAACTCCATTTTAAAAGGCCTCAAATTGGCAGATGAAATTACTCAGGAGTTTTCAGCTCACAAGAAACTGGAGTAGTTTTCTTTTTAAAAATTAATTAATTAATTTTATTTAAAAATAGCTTTTTTATCTATGTATGCTCCTGCTCCCCCCCCTTACTTCCTCCAAATCCCTTTCAGTCAGCCTTCACCCTTGTTCCTTCCTATCCACCCATCCCCTCCCCAAAAGGGCAAGAAGTACCAAGGTGGGTCAGCTTAGAGGGGCATATCCACTCCAGTCAAGTCTGATCTACTCATCCCAAAGTCAAGGCTGGGTTAGGTGTTTTTCTGCAGGGAATGGGCTCCAAGGTGCCATCTCACTCATGGGAACACAGTCTGATCTTACCCCTCGAGGCTCCACACACTGTTCATACCAGTTAACAGTTGCAAACTCTTGGAAGCCTGGATATCCAGTGGATTCCTGATTCATTGAGCCCTCCCAGAGTTAGACATCTCTGCAGTAACTCTCTTCACAGTCCCCATCCCCTTGCTCACACAAATACCCCTCCCCTGCTCTCAGGTGGCCTAGGAGCTCTTCCCAGCACTCAGCCATCAAACTCTGCTTCCTATTCTATTCCCTGTTGAATGTAGGTTCTGCAATGACACCCAGGGTGGTCACCCTCTTGATCATAGTGGATGTCCAGGTCATGCACCCTTTCCACTATTGTCTGGAGACTTGGCCAGGAATATCTATGAGTTCTTGGAGTTTTCCCTAGCACCCAGTCTCTTTCCAACACCACATTGGCTTCCTCTACTGGGATATACATCCATCTCTATCTCTCTCTTTGCTCCACTCACTCGACCATCTCCTTCTTTCAAGATTTGTTCCCAAATCTTCTAGGTTGCAACCCATTGTGACCCCAATTTGCTAAGGTGATCTCTATTTTCTCTTCTTAGGGGAATATCTGCATGTCTCATTTAAATTCCTTCTAATCTCAAGCTGTTCAAGGGATGTAATTTTGAACTTGGGTATTTTTTGCTTTTTGTCTAAAATCCACTTATGAGTGAGTACATCTAATGCCTATCTTTCTGGGCTTGTGGTAACTCATTCAGGAGAATATACTCCAAGACCATCCATTTGCCTAAAAATTTTTGAATGTCTCATATATATATATATATATATATATATATATATATATATATGAATTACTGCTGAGTGTACTCCATTGTGTACATGTGTAGACGTTCCGGGGTTTTTAATCCATTCTTCAGTTGAGGAGCATCTGAGTTGTTTCTAGGTTCTTGTTACTGTGCATAATGTTGATATGAAACATAGTTGAGCTAATGCTTTGGGGTATGAATGTGCATTCTTTGGGTATATGCCCAGCAGTGGTATTAATGGATCCTTGAGGAGACTGATTCACAGTTTTTTGAGGAAGCACCATACTGCATTCCAAAATGGTTGTACAAGTTTACACCCCCACCTACAATGGAGGAGTGTTCCCCTTATTCCACATCCTCTCCAGCTTAGGCTGTCATCTGTGTTTTTGATCTTTGCCATTCGGACAGGTGTAAGGTAGTTTCTCAAAGTTGTTTTGATTTTTCTTTTTCTTTTTTTTTAGTGCCTTTCAGCCATTTCTTAACACATGTACTGGAGACATAATTGTTTATAACTCCAGCTCACTTACATTTATCTTTTGTATTGCCATGTGGGTTGTGGCTTCATCTGTCATTTTTCAGCTTGCTTCTTGGGTGGCTGGATTGCATTTCCCCTGACTTTGCCCTTTTTCTGCTTTATCTACTCTTGGAATTCCCACCTTCCTCGAACATGCTTTGCAATATGCCAAAACAATTTTATTTGTCTAATCAATAAGTTAAGGTTTCAATTACTACATAACAAAATTACTTATAAAAAAATATATAAGGAAAGAATTTCAGTTATAATATCTGGTATATTTGTGCTTATCAATCATCTACTATATCCTTGTTAGTCCAAAGTTTCATATCTAATTTACTTTTTATTATAACAGCTAAGGTATAATTATAACTATCTGATTTTGAACTATATCAAAGAACACAGAAGAATATACTATTACTTGTGAAAACAGAAAGTGCACTGCAAGCAACTTCCAAGCTCTGTATATGACAGAAAAATCTGGCTATCTGGACAGTCAACCAAAGTTATTCTGTATTGTCCATCTTCAGCCTACAGGACTAGAGTCTCTGCCATACATTTTAGTGAAGAACTGCTCTTCCCATTCTAGAATAGTTTGTTATTTACTCTTTCCATGTCCTGAATAATGTCTGGCAGTCCCTGTGAATTAGGAACCTGAAAGAACCATCTCAGGTTGTTCTGACAAAGTTTCAAAGTTAATATTCCTATTGGCCCTGCATGCACAGTTTATATAAGTAGTCAAGAGCAGAACAGTTTTTAGCCTAGTGACCAACATTTGCCACAAAGAAAGTAAACTACATATGAAGATTCTTATATACTCATCATCATCTTGAAGTGTCTCAATGTCCAGAAAAGTGTAAGTTCTTAAAATATTTTATATGCTATATTCTGTAGGTCTTTGAAATGTTTACCTAACTAATTAAAATATATCTTTTTATATCTAAAAACTTGAAACTGATGTGGCAATCTCTTCTCATCAGAGGGTTTTTTTTTAATGGGGTCTTTCTTGATAAAACCATGTTAGTCTTGAAGCAATCCACAGGTTCTCTTCTTCTGTGGCAACAAATCGGAACCTTTGTCCAAAGCAACATATCTTTAGACTCAAATTGCAAATTCCAGATATTTTTAAATATATGCTTCTTTAACTTAGTAGCTTTTACAATCAAATATCTTTCTGTAGTTAGTTTACTAACAATCAAAAAATAAAAAGAAAACAATAATAAACATAATCAAGACTTGTATATTTTCCATTATTACATGACTTACTATATTTTTTATTACTCTATTTCTTTTGTAAAAACTTTCTCTATTTTTACTTCTTGGTCTGCCTTTGTTTCACATACTATTTAACCAATGTAGAACTTTCTCCATCTGAATCTGTTTTATTGCATATCTTTTAATAAGTTTTTTTAACCAGGAAAGTTTTTAAGTTTCTAAAATGCATTGCTATGACAACCTCTGCTGAGTCCACCTTGCTCAGTTTTTTTTGTTTGTTTTTTGGGGTTTTTTGTTTGTTTGTTTGTTTGTTTTAACATGGTAGAGACAGCCAGAAACATCTTGCAGGGTGTTTCTGGTGAATAGCATCTCTGAGTCATTGCTGGAATAAGACTGTGAGATTAGGAAGCTTATTGTTGCTTGCTGTCTTTCTTTGTGTTTAGAATGTTTTTGAAGTTGTTATTACCTGACAGTGAGTGCAACTTGTAACTCTTCTATCCTGAGAATGAGTGTCCATGTGCATGTGCTCTGGCACCTTCTTAGAAGTCAGAGGAAACCTTGTGGAAGTTAGTTTTTTCCTCTTACCATGTGGGACCTGCATATTTCAGGTCATCCATGAGGCTTGGTTGAAAGAAGCTTCTATAAGGCAAAGGACACAGTCAATAAGACAAAAATGACAAAATGAAAAAGATCTTCACCAACCCCACATCTGACAGAGGACTAATCTCTAAATAGAGAATTTAAGAAACTGGAGGCCCAAACTCCAAATAGTCCAATTAAAAACTGGCTCAGAGCTAAAAAGGGAATTCTCAACAGAAGAATTTCAAATGCCTGAAAGACACTTAAAGAATTTATAAACATCTTTAGCCATGAGAAAATTTTCATCAAAAAATGCAAATCAAAACAACTTTGAGATATCATCTTACACCTATGAGAATGACTAAGATCAAAAACAGAGATGACAACCTATGCTGGAGGGGATGTGAAGCAAAAAGAACATTCCTCCACTGCTGGTGGGAGTCTAAACTTGTACAGCCTCTTTGGAAAGCAGTATAGCAGTTCCTCAGAAAACTGGGAATCAATCTCGCCAATGATTCAGCAATACCACTATTGAGAATAAGTCCAAAGGATGCACATTCTTAAAAGAAGGACATGAGCTCAATTGTGTTCATAGCAGCATTATTCGTAATAATCTGGAAACAACCTATACACCTCTCAACTGAAGAATGGCTTAACAAATTATGGTACATCTACACAATGGAGTATTTTTCAGCAGTAAAAAAAAAAAATTCTAAAATGTTCAGGCAAGTGGGTGGATTTGTAGAGTATCATGCTGATTGAGGTAACATAGGCCCAGAATGATAGACATATTATATGCTCACTCATAAGTGGATCTTAGTCAAAAGCAAAAAAATATTCAGGCTGCAAACTGCAGCCTTCTTTGGGCAAACAAGAAACTTAAGAGAGACATTCAGGGATCCCCATGGAAATAAATAGAGAGAATCTCCTGAGTAAATTGAGATCATAACAGGTAGTGAACAATTGGGAAAATGAATGAGAGAAGGAGATGGTTGAAAAGACATGGATATCTTGTATAGGGAGCCACTGTGGGGTTGGAAAACAAACAGGTGCTAAGGAAACCTCTAAGAACCCACAAGATGTCCCTGGATAGGACTCCAAGCAATAGTAGAGAGGGTGTCTAAAGAGGACTTTCCTCTGATCAAATGAATGACCACTCTAAGTGTCATTATAAAACCTTCATAGAGCAATGGATAGAGGCAGAAGCAGAGATCCACAGCTAAGCAATAGATGGAGCTCCCTGTTCAGCTGAAGAGAAAAAGATACGAGAGTATATGAGCAAAGTTTTCAGGATCAAGAGGAAGAGATCCACAGTGATGGCTGAGGGAGGACTTGGAAGGACTGGAAGGAAGGACAGGAGGATGAACAGCGGTATATATCGGAAAAACATTTTAAATACATGAAAATAAAGAAAAGAAAGTGTCTTTACCCTCTGTGTTCTCTGTTTAAAAATAACTCCCCCCTATTATCAGCACCCATTTGATTTTGTGATATGGATATCAATATTATTTTTTGAGTGTGTCTTTATTCTTACAGTATATTTTTATTCTAATTTTGGGCATTATAAAAGCAGTTGTTAAAAATAGGACATTTATCAACTACAGTAATGGTTCTGTAACTGTAGTAAGCTTGCTCTAAAATAACTTTTTTTTTCACATGTAAACAGCCTTTATTCATGAATTTCCACCCTATTCCTCTAGTTAGTCCTCATACCTCCAAACCTGAAATTCCCTTTCTTTTTATTGTATAGTATTTTGTATGTTTATCATCTGGCTACTTCCCAAGTCTCATATCTTTGCCTATTCCCATGCATAACCATGTAATTAAAATTGTTTTCTTGTATACTCTGTTTTATATTAATCTAATTCTTTTTAAATTAATTTATTTTATTAAAAAAGTGTTATTTTTATCTATGTATTCCTTTGCTTCCCCTTACTTCCCTCCTCCCAATCCCTTCCAGTCAGCCTTCAACCTCCACCCTTCCCCAAAAGGACAAGAAATCCCAAGGTGGGTCAACTCAGCATGGCAAATCCACTCCAGGCAAGTTTGATTTCCTCATCCCCCCAAATCAAGACTGGGTTAGGATTTCCTTTGCAGGGAATGTGTGCCAGCCCATGCACAGGAATACAGTCTGATCCCAGCCCTCGTGGTTCCACACACTGCCCATGCCAATCAACAGCTGCTTAACCATAGGGGCCCTAGCTCCTTTTCCCATGGTTCCCCAGTGTCTGTTCTCCCCAGAGCTCCAGCTAGACATCACTGTGGGAATTTTCCTCATATTCCCTATCCCCTTTCTCATACAGACTCCTCTCCTCCCTTTCTCTCAGCTGGACCAGGAGCTGGGCCCACTGCTCAGCCATGGATCATTGCCTCCATCTCTACTCATTATTAGATGTAGGCTCTGTGATGACACTTTGGGTGGTTGCTCATTTGATCATAGGGAAGTCCTGTTTCAGAAACCCCTCCACTGTTGGTTGGGGACCTTGCCAGGAACATCCTGTGAGTTACAGGAAGTTTCCCTAGCACCTGGTCTTTTAAAAGCCCCAAACTGGCTTCCTCTATCAAGATATCCATCTTTTTTGATCTCCCTCTTTGCTCCTCTCACTCAACCATCTCCTCTAATGTTTTGTTCCCATATCTTTTTTGGTTTCAACCCATTATAACCCCAACTTGCTAAGGTGGTCTCTATTTTCTTCTCCAAGGAGAATTTCTGCATGTTTCTCTTAAGTTCCTTCTGATCCCAAGCTGTTCAGGGGTTGTGGTTTGCAGCTTGGGTATTCTTTGCTTTGTGTCTAAAATCCACTAAAAAGTGAGTACATCCCATGCCTGTCTTTCTGGCCTTGTGATACCTCACTTGGGAGGATATTCTTCAAATCCATCCATTTGTTTTTAAGTTTTAGGATGTCATTTTTTTTAATTGCTGAGTAGTGCTCCATGATGAAGGTGTACCACAGTTTTTTAATCCACTCTTCAGTTGAGTGGCAACTAGGTAGTTTCCAGGTTCTTGCTATTACAAATAATATGTACATAGAAAAATTATAATTCATCAAAAAGCCAGTTGCTTAATGTAGTAAGAGGTTTCAGGCCCTGACTTTTGGGCCTTGCCTCAAGTTCTAGGCCTGCAGACCCATAGTCCCACAGAGACACACAGATGCTTTCAATAGTTTTAGGCTGATCAGCCTCAGGCCCAGGCATATCGCTTGTTAGCTCTCTACCCTTCATCTAAACCATGATTCTTCCTGTTCAGACATGCAGTTGGGTACCTTTTCTTAGAGCAGCATAGAGCTTCTTTCGGCTTCTCTCTGGAGTTCTGCTATATGCTTCCTGTTCTCAGAATTTTCCTAGTCTGGTAGCCCTACCCACACTTCCTGTCTGCCTTTGGCCAACCAGCGCTTTTTATTAAACCAGTGGGTGGGACAATTATTTACAATGAAGTAACACAATTCCCCTATAGCTTAATATAAAAAATTTTATTTACAGCAAGTAAAAATGTATTATATGTTTATTTATATGTGTGTGAATGTATACATTTATGTGTGTGTATGAATTCCTGAAACAATATGATTAGGTTTTTACTTATGGTATGTCAAAATTGCTGAAGGTAATTTGGTAATATTATTATCATCAACAAAATAACAGAGAATTAAGCTTCAGTTTTTGTTTTATAAAACTATTAATAAACTAGAAAAATATTAGAATGCAATTGTTCTAAATTTACTGTCTTTGAAAGCTATGTGTTATGACACTTTCAAAGTTATGGATTTGTACAGGTTATTACTAATATTTTAAAATTTTCTTAACTTTTAATTTTGAATTATTTTCTCAAATTTATATATTTTCTGTGAGTTAAGTGTTAAGCACATGTTTAATATTAAAGAATATACTTATTCTTAAAAGCATATTCCTGTTAATCTGAGAACTAGATTAAAGGGTAAGATACCATCATAGCCAGGAAACACTTAATTGTATTTTTTTTTTACATTTTCTATATACTGATTTATCAATTAGCCTTATTGTTTTAAGAATATGCTTTGAACTACATGTTTTTAAAGTTACTAATTCACTTCAGTCATTTAAAATAGCAGTTATCAGCAAATGACTTATTTTTTAAGGATTTTGTTTGCAGCTCTTAAATTCAGTCACTGAGAAAAGGCAGTATTGTGACACTATAAGTGGGTTAGTTAAATGATAGATTCAGAATACTGTGGCATTACCAGGATGTGTTATATTAGGAGGTGGAAACTCATTGGAAGAATCAGTCAAATGGTGAAGAAAAACTAACCACAAAATGATCAAATGAAATGCATATACAAAACAGATTTGCTACAGAACATTTTTTAAATCACAAAAATAATAAAATTCTTTCATTTTAGAGAATAATATAAGTGACAGAGACCCTAATATTAGAAAAAATAAGCCCAACATAGACATGAAAGTACTGAGTTTTATTTATATATGAGATAGTGAAAATGTCTATATTGACTTAGAAATTACTAGAGATTGGTAATAAGACTGGTAATAGAAGATGAAACAGATAGAATAATTAAGACTAGCTTTTATTAATGAATATATTTTTATATATTCTGAAATATATTGAAGTCATTAATTTATACAATTGACAGATATTTGTCAATGACAAAATGAAGTGATTTGATTTATAAAAAGTGGGAGAGTCACTATTACTTATCTTTATATACACTAAACATGATAGATTTTATATATTAAGATAAGTTATAATATGATAAACTATAAGCTCTTGTACACATACTATGTGAGTTTATTTTACTTTCTGAACTAAAAAATATATATAAGCCACTTGTGGATTTTAGATAGTAACCCAGATATTATATATGTTTATTTTATAATAGTAAGAGTTTTAAAATTATAACATTCATCTGTTTTTCATTTCTGATCACACATTTGTGATACATAATGTTCTCCTTACCGTGTGTTATTTAATGTTTTAGCATAGAAGTTATCAATTGCAAATCTCTTTTCTGAAATATATAAGTATAGCAAATCAAATCTTAGTCACCTTGCTGTCAGTTTTACAGATAGCTGACATTTCCACACATTGTATAATTTGTTCAGCCAAAGTAGAATAAGGCATAGGGAATGATGAGATTTTAGATTATTTGTTGACAGAAATGGGACATGCTGAAAATGAATCTGATCTGTGCAGCCATGGAGAGTCTTCACCTAATGTTTAATCAAATTTAGGCCATCAGGAAAAGATACTAAAGTCATTATTAAATGAATTGAGCTTGACAGTACCATGTATAGGTGTCTTCTGTGAAGCTAAAAGAGAAGGAATTAAAAAATAAGAGATGTTCATTCAAAACTCAAATAAACCCTATGTTAGCAAGTAAATAACAGTCAAAGACAAATTTCTATGTGATTAGTGATATGTAGTAGAGTTTTAGTAGAATAGAATATTATAATGTAGTTTTCATGAATATAATATACATTTAGAAACATATTAATACCTTGGTCATTTGCAAAATTATCAAAATGTTTTCTTCAAATTCTTGAAGCTACAACAAAAATATAATTCTTTGGATATATTTATTATTTATAGAGAGCAATAAATTGATTATTTTACAAATGATTTACATATTTTTATTGATTATGTGCAAATTTTTATTTATGAAAATATTTAAGTGATGAAAACTCTGTCCAAAATAATAATATAGAGGTGAGAATTTGAGAATTTGTATATGACACAAATGTTTTTTGATGGATTAATAGTGTCATAAGAGACTTTTGTGTTTTGACCTTCTGTCTATCTCTTTGGTAACTAAAAGTATCTGTAATAATAATGTATCATACTTGATAAGTTTGTCCTATTACATATCTCAGTTGATTTATTTCTCTGAATTTAAAATATTTTATAAACAGTAATATATTACCACTTAAAGAACATATGAACAATGGAAAATGTTTATTTTACCTAAGTTTTGAGGGTTTTAATGTTTTTTTTTCCTGAAAACCTAATGATGAGCATTTCTTTATCTTTTTCCTGTATTTTATTAATAATTTATAATTATATATTGCCTTCAAATTAAATTGTAATAAATTTTAAAACAACATTTCAAAATAAAAGATCTAGTTTAGTGGCTGCTACCTTTGGTTATTAATCAATTTGAACCTAAGTTTTACTTACTGAGCTGACTTCACATATTTTAAGGCATCTGACTTTTAGCATTCCACACTCTTTTATGGAAACGTAATGTTGTGAAGAAAATTAACAACTTTTAAAAAAGGAAAACTGATTAATGGCTCCCAATTAAGTGAGGAGACCACAGAAGTTAGAGTGACAGTAAAAGTTTTTAAGGAGTAGAAAGACCAGCATTAGCCTTTTTATTTTACCCATGTTACTTGAACACATGAGCAAAAGCTGAGAAGAAAAGCCAAGTAGGAATATGGGGCAGAATTAAAGAGAGTAAAGGAGAAAATAACCATATTTTTTAAATATGAAGTAAAGTTCATAGGGGATCATAAACTGAATGTGTTACAGATGCTATTGTTGAAGGTAATGATCTTTAAATGTTTCCAACTGGGTGGAAAATATAATTGGGACACCATGGATGTCAGAAACTATGAAATGTTATCTTTAGGCTAATTATTTGAATTGAAGAAGCTATATATTCTATTTTTATTTTAAATTTAATCTGTACCTCATTAGATGAATGTATAATATTAGAGCTGCAAAATGACTTAATACATTTCATCATTTTTATAGCACTGAGAAATGTGTTTAGTATAACAGTAATACACCCCAATACACCATATCATATTTTATACTTAATATGCAGGATTATAGTTAAAATGGTGTTAGGTTAAAACTTACCCTATGCCTTCTTCTTGCGAAAGAAAAAAAATGAAAAATTTTGTGGATTCCTAATTATCTTCCTTGACTACCCATCCCCAACAGCCATATTTATGCTATTTTTCAGCAGTGGTATTCTCTGCCTTATTGTCCTTTAATGAAATATATCATGTTTTTTAACTGTTAAAATATATAAGACATTGGCATATTGACTAATGGCCTTATTATTCACCATTTGAGTTCAGTTCTAAAGTCTCATAAAAAGAAAAACTCAAATATATTTATTTTGTGAAATGTATATTTGTTCTCGTGTAACTCATTTGAAACATTCCAACTTATATTTTAAAATAGTAAACACAGTTAATTTTTTATTATTTATTTTATTTGATATGCATTGATATCATTGATGATTAAGACTTCATTGTTCAGACCATATTATTTTGGCCATGTACTCCTGAACATGAAGACTGTCCTGAACTGGAGGGTATTTTCAGTATCACTTTACAAAAGAAAACTGATTTTCCCTCTCCTATCCAAGACAATGACTGCTTTGCTACCTTTCACCCTTGTGGCATGGATTTAATTTATTTAATCGTTTTTTTTAAGATTGTCCAAATAACATGTTTTAAAAATGCCATCACATACATTAGTGATAGCATTGTGATACGTTGTGATACATTGGACAGTACACACCCCAAGAAGTTAAAAATATCAAGAGAAGCCACAAGAATCTGAGCCTAACTCATTTGCACACTTAGTATTCCCATAAAAACAGTAAACTGGAAACCATAATTTAAACACAGAGGACCTTAGCATACTGCTTTAGTGTCTGTGTTTATATGAGATTTGCTGATGTAGATATGGAAGATTTTTTATTCTGCTCCTTTCGTCTAACTCTTAAAGTCATTATGCCTCTATCGAAGGAGATTCCTTTAATCTATGAGGATGGATTTGATAGAAACATCCCATTTTGAATTATGTGCTTCAAGGATAACAGCTACATGAGGAGTTAAAGGTTGTTGTTGGCGGGTGGTTGTATTTGTCTGTTTTTTTTGGATGTAATTTTATTTAGTTTTGGGAATTTTGTTATATTTTGTTCTTTTTTTTAAAGAAATAACAAAGTTTAGAAAAGGAGAGGATCTGGAAACACGGGAAAAGCATAATATTCTAAAATATTGAAATTCAAAAAAATGATAAATATAATTAAAAATAAAAATTACTTTAGAGATAAGCAACATTTTCTTTATTTGCTTGTTTTATAAATTTCATTTCCTTTTATTGAAAATAGGGTTTCTTTTAATCCACAATTTATCCTGATCATAGTTTTAAATCACATTATTGCTCTTTGTTATTTCCTACCTCACCTCCTAACAGAATTCATTCTCTTTGTTTCTCATTAAAAATAAAAGGCTTCTAAAAGACAATAATAAAATATAACAAAACAAAATAAAATAAGAAAAAACAAAAATTATCACATGTTGATTTGTAGAGCCTCATTTTCTTGGTGAATTCCATCCTCTTAGGCTCTTGCAGTTTTCCTTCCCATTTTTCTTGGGGTAATCTGAGCTTTGCAGGAAGAAATTTGATGGAGACATCTTGCTTAGTGATGATTATTTCAAGGATTTTCATGATCTGGATAATGTCTGGATATGAATTTCTGTATTTGTTCCCATCTGCTTCAGAAAAAAAGCTTCTCTGATAATGACCTAGTAAGACACTGCAGCATAATGTCATTGGGAGTTATTTAATTTCAACTTATTTGAGAAATTAGGTTTGGTTTTATGATAGGTTCATGTGTTATCTGTTCTTTGGTTATTTTTAAAATATTTTAATTTAATTTTATTAAAAATGTCATCTCCATCAATGTATCCTCCTGCTCCCCATCCCCTCCCTGCTCCCAATTCCTCTCAGCCACACCTAAGTCAAATTAGATCTTATTTGGTTATTCCCAGAGTTTCGTGACAGGATTGCTATAGCATACTTTTCAAGCAAACAATATTGTAGATAAAAGGGTTTATGACTGGTGTGATGTTTACATTTCTCTTCTGGTAGTTTTCAGAGGATCTTTCTGTAGCAAAGATGCTAAAATTTAGTGGTGAAGGCTCTATGTAGAAACCAGCTTGACTTTTGCATGTCATTTATTCTGTAGATGTTATCTTCAACAATGAAGCCTTGTTAAAAATTTGTGGAGAACAACCTATTTGTTTGGGAAATAGCTTAGGTTGTTTAGAAATCCTATTCTGACCCCTTTGGCCAACACACTAATTTGATATATCAAAATTCTAGTTCAGAAAGCACCATTTGGTGACTGGAGATGACTAGTTAAAATTTTTATCTTCCATTGTTTCATATTTCATCAATATTATCTTTATATGTGTATAAATTTTATCAAGCAAAAATATAATGTACAATATATTCTACTGCACTGTGTTTCTGCACTACTCCTCAGCTGACCCCTAGTTCTAGCTGTCATTCATCATATATTCTCACTTATCTATTTCACACTTCCCTCGACCCAATTAATCCTCTCATCCTAGCCATCCCTATTTACTCATAATTATTACAATCTGTAGTTTCTCGTCCCTCACTCTATACCTGACTTCTGTGATTGAGGGATTATAACTTGTTTATCACTGACATTAATTACAGCTAATTGACACTTATAGCTCTTTATACATGTTCATGCTTGTTTATCCTTCTGAGTTTTGAACACTTCACTAAATATAAACTTTTACAGTTTCATCAATTTGTCTGAAAAATTAATTGTGACACTTCATTAATGCCTTAGTAATACACCACGGTGTAATTGAACCACGTGTTTCTTTTACTGTTTTACTCTTAAATGATATCAAGATTGTTTCCAAATTCTGGCATATTATAAATATGGTAGCAATGAACATGGTTGAATAAATGTCTGACCAGTAAGATAAAACACCCTTTGAGTATATGACTGAGTAGTGTAGATAAATATGCACATAAATAGATTCTCATAATTCTGAGTAACCAACACACTAATTTCCATTGTGACATTGTGCATTTCTACTAGCTATGACCAGTGTTCTGCTCACTCCACATCCTGGTCATCATGAGCTATTACATGTTTTATTGATCTTAGCTATTCTTATAGGTTTAAGGAAATAGTTTTCACTTTTATTTTACTGAGAGGTGCTCAGTCAGAAGTTGCTTGTAATTAATATGAATCTCTGTGTGTTTCTTTGGGATTAAGAATGAAAATTCAGACATCAGGAATAGTCCATGCCAGAAACTTCTTAGTACAAGATAAAGATGTAGATTTCCTTTTAAAAATCATTAATATTAATCTTTAATTTTCACTGCACAATGGCTTTTCAATTCATTTAGATTATCTGCATAGTATATACATGTACAAACACATAAGTAGAGCAAACTAAAATAAATACAAACCACATAAGAGCTAAAGATTCACTCAAATTAAATAAGTGTTTCATAATTTTAGACAACCAATACAAGCATAGCTAGTATATTTTTCTCAGAAATATAGAGTGAACTTGAATTAAAGCAAATAAATTGTACACATATCTTCTAGTAATTTAGTTGTATTCTTTCACTTACTTTTTATATTTTCTATGTGGATATAATTCCTGAAAAAATGTTACTATATAACAAATTATGCAAATATTTTTAATCATCTTAAAGTAAAATATTAACTTTTATGTAAGCTATCAGTGGTATGGAGAGAACATCGGGCAACATATTGGAAATTAACATAATTATATCAAGAGTTCCCTAGTGGTCAGAAACATTAGTATACAAATTGCTTATGAATATGCATCTCAAGTGTTTTTGACTTAGGTCATTTGTCACTGATAAAAGAAAATTCAAGTCACTGCTTGCTTCTAAAATTTTGAAAATTTCAGGTGACTACTAATAAAATTCAAAGAAACTAAGATCCAATAACATATTATACACAAAATAATCCATTTATTTTATAGTATGCTCATATTTATGCAGCGACCTATTTTCTTAATTTCTTGGATTATAGTTTTCAGCAATGGAAGTGCAATTAATAAAGAATAAATCTTTAACTTCTGATTAAAAGCAAGCAGTTTTGGGTTCAGAATCAAATTTACATTCTGTTGTTAATCTATTGAGTGTTTATTCTTTCATAATTGAAGACTTTTGCTTTTTTGAAGCAAATTCTTATTACTACTTTATTATTTTTAACATTTATTTTAGATATTCTACTTGTAGCTGGACCTATATAACATAAAATCAGGTGTCCAATACATAAAATTTTGGCAAGTCATCAGTGTACAAATGACATTGCTAAGTGATTGCTGTTGGCCAAGACAAACAGGTGGAACTCAATGAGTAGGATGATAAAATGTTGCTTTGTAGTATAAACACTGCAACAAGTATCAAGCTACTGTTTGTTTCATACTAAGCATTTTAATGAATTATTTTCTTTCATATAAGTAACACAAGAAATAATTAATACAATATAAAGAAAACAATAGCAATTTAAATATGTTTTAAACAATGAAGAACAATTATCATCCACAGAATAGTATGGTAATTTTATTAAATATATGACAGGTTAAAGTTAATTTACATAATGGTTAAAAGAAAGTATATTTTGATGAAATGTTTAGTATTATTTTGGTATAGCAAAGATATTATGAGCAACTTAGAAAATAGATTTATTAATGGAAATTGGTCTAAATATATTGATAAAAAGGTCATTATTCTTTGTCTGAAAAATATACCTCTTATATTCACTAATACCCACAGTGATCACAATTTATTTGCCTTTTGGACACTTGATGACTTTTTGCAGGATTTTTTTTATTCACTGTGCAATCTATTTTATTACTTAAAATGGTTTCATTTTACAAATAACCACACTCTCCTCTTCCTTCCTCCCCCTCACCACCCAAGATTCCCCCACTCTACCGCCATCTGTTCCTCAGAGAGGGTAAGGCATTCCATGTGGAGTCAACAAAGTCTGACATATCAAGTTGTCCCAGGACCAACTCCTTATTCCCTGTATCAAGACTGAGCATTCATTCATTAGGAATAAATCCTGTTTCCACTGCCAAAGGCCCATAAACTGTCCATGTCACACCTCTGTTATCTACATTCAGAAGGCCTAGTTTGGTTCCATGAAGTTTCTCTCGCTGTCAATCCAGAGTCAGTGAGTGCCCTAAGCTCTCACTGTGGGTTTCCTCTGTGATATTGATTTCTTTTGCAAATATAATCGCTCCTCACTTATGTTAACTGTACTGTAAGCTCAGCTTAGTGCTTAGTTCTGAATCTCTTCAACTGCTTCCATCGGTTGTTACATGAAAGTTCTACAATGACAATTAGTGTACTCATCAGTTTGATTACAGGAAAAGCCAGTTCAGGCATCCTCTCTACTAATGCTTGGATTCTTTTCTGGGGTCTTCTTCCCTGGGGTTTCCTGGGAATTTTCCTAGCAGCAGACTTCTCTTTCACCCCAAATCTCTCCCTCTTTCAAGATATCTTTTGTCTTGCTTTTTTCTCTCTCTGTCCCTCCCCCAATTTAACCATCCGATTTCCTCATCTTCCCTCATGTTCTCTCCACTACCCCTGCTATGTTGTCTGTTTGCTGGAGCTCCTGTCTGTTGCCCCTTCCTGGAGATATCCATAAATATCCATTCCTATTAGGTTTCTCCTTTTTGCCAAGCTTCTCTGGGTTTGTGGCCTGTAGCCTGTCTATCATTTGCTTAAAGCCTAAAATCTACACACTCACTTATAGGTGGGTAAATACTCTTTTATATTTCTGTGTCTGAGTTACCTCACTCAGGCTAATTTATTATTCTAGTTCTATTTGTCTACATGTTTCAAAATGTCATGTTTTTTTAAATGCTGAATAATATTCTGTTGTAGGATAGTACTCTAATACACTGTAAAGAGTTTCACTTGTATTGGTTAATTCAAACACTGATTGTCCAGTAGAGCCAGGAAGTTAAATTGGGGTGAACAGACTAGGAGAATACTGGCAAGAGGAAAGAAAGAGCAGCAGACACCATCCAGAAGTAGAAGAATAAAGATGATAATACTGTACTGAAACAGAGATACTAAGCCACATGGCTAAACATAGATATGAATTATAGTTTAATGTAAATGTAAAAACTAGATAGTACTAAGCCTAAACTATTGGTCCAACAGTTACTATAATATTAAGCCTCAAGTTAATTAATTATATGTGGGTAAGAGACTTTGGGTGGAAAAGTTTCACCTGGATATCAGAGCTAGATAAGTCCAAGAACCTTTAGACTACACTCCATTGTATAAATGTATCAGTCCTTTTTTTTCCCCCCTTTAACTGATCCTTGGTTGAAGGATATCTAGGTTGTTTTCAGGGTCTTGCTATTATTATTAATGCTGCTATGAACATACTACAGAAAACCTACAAACTCATGGAAACTAAACAACTCTCAACTGAACCACCTCCAAGTCAAGGAAGAAAGTATAAATAAAGACTTCTTAAGATTCCACAACATATTCAGGCTTATGGAACACCATGAAAGCAGTGCTAAGAGGAAAGTTCATAGGACTATGAGCCAACATAAAAAATTTGGATAAATCTCATGCAAGTGACTTAACAGCACAGCAGAATGATCTAGAACAAAAAGAAGCAAATATCCCCCAGAAGTAATAGAAGGCAGAAAATAATCAAACTCAGAGATGGAATAATAAAATTGAACCAAAGAGAAAAGTAAAATGAATTAATTGAACAAAGATATTGTTCATTGAAAAAAACCAACATAATAGACAAACTCCTTTTCTAAATTAACCAAAAGACAGAGAAAAAAATATCCAAATTAACAAAATCAGAAATGAAAAGGGAAGCATACCACTAGTCACTACACTGTTTTCTCTCTTAGGAAATATTTTTGGATGCCTTTAGAACAATATGTCTTTTAAAAATCATTTTGTTCAAATCAGTTCTATTAACTATTTATATGGTTATGGATATCTAGTTTATATTACTCTGTTTATTTCCATGCAAATCTCATGAGCTGCAATTTTCTTCCTCATTTTTTCAACCTTCATTCTTCCTTTGTTAGGAAATTGACATTTATTAAACATTAAAATATACTTTGTAACATGTAATTACATTTCATTCTTTAAATAAGGACATGAACTCCATAAGAATCTTGAAATGAGTAATACATATCACTGGTTAGCATGTGTAAAATAGCTTCAAAATACTCTAAAAGTAAAGCTACACAAAATTTTATGTATTGGATGAAATTTAACCAACTTGTTTGGTGAACGAATGTAACATTTCTCAAATAAAAAACATTCAAAATTTAAATAACTAGCAACCAAAATATTATTTAGTGAGTACTTACTCTGTTTTTAATTAACTACACAGATTTAAGTATTTATTATATCAAAAATATAATGTTAGAATAAAAAATAATCCATGGCTATTGGGGAAAGGGATATTAGATTTCAAGTTTAGTAATAGATGTGTTACTTAAGGTATTAATAAATAAACTTCCTATGCTGTGCTTTGATTCCAGTGATTGAAATGTAATTCTTAAAGAGACATATTTTACTGGAAGCAACATTGTTGGTGATGATTAACTCTGTGACATTACTTTTTCTGGGGAACAATAAACTCTTTAACATGTGTTGTTTGCTCTTCTGCTGCTTTCAGATAGGGTGGAAAATGTCATTAGGTTTTCTTCCCAAACTTAATTACCAGCAGGGAATTTATGCCTGGTTGTAAACTCATTGTAACTTTTACTAGAAGAATCTAATATATAACCCCAGAGGGGAGGCATTGAAGTAAGAAATGTTGAAGAGGCTTTTCATGTAAAAGCTTTGGCTTGCTGGAAATTTAGACTTTGTATTTTTAAGGTTCTCAAAATTGTGGTTCAAGAGAGATAATGTTAAATTCTTTTTTGTGACAGCGAAGGTATTTATTTGATGTGTTATGAACATCATAGGCAAACAGCAGCATGGTGGGGACTTTCAGAAGAGTTTAGCACAATGAAATAGTGTGAGGGATCTATTTTTGTGGTGAATGAATAAACTGTAGTTAGTGTTTATGATCAGAATATTTCTAAATCTAGAGCAGCAGAAGAAGAGAGAAAAGTTTTATTTTTTAGTTAATGCATGTCTGTAATAACAATGCACTTCCTTGATCCGTATTGTCCAGGGTGTCAGTATAGTTCCTTAGAGAAAGGGAGAATCAAACACTCATAGGCAGGTTGTGCCGTGAGCAAGTGACTCTCAATTTCCTGGAGTAGTGATAATTACAGCATAAGCTGTTAACAGAGGATAGATAAAGAGGCTGTCATAAGTAAGCATGACCTGATTTGCCTCCAGATCAAACCCACCAGTATTTCTTTATGCAATGTACTCTTTGAAACTAAGTTTATTATAGTTAACTTAATTATTGGTTTTTGACCTCTTAGATATATAATAAGATAAAAGACAATATAACTTGAGCAAATTAAATTTATTTGCAACTGTGAAGCAATCTTTACAATCATAACATATAAGATATGCTTCATGGTTTTTAACAATATTAATTTTGGAATTTTAAAGAAACATTATTTCAGAATACTTTTAAAGTTGGGTAACTTTAAGATATAAATTCAAATTAAGAAATAATATTATGAGGATATGTTCAAATGCCATAAATAAAATACCAAAAAAATAGTTTTGCTAGAAATAAAATGCTATCATTTTTTATAAAAGACTAGTCCAGTGTTTGTACAAAAAATTATATCCACTGAATGTATTTGTCTTTTGTTTGTATTTCTCCAAAGACTTACAAATGTGTGAATAATATTTAAAAGTACCAAAACTGGTCAAATGACTATAATTTGCTTACTTTCTGCTTTTTTAAGAAATAAAAGAGCAGAAATACTAACAGACTCTGTTTCAAGCAAAAAAAATATTACATGTTTGCATTCATTCACCTTTCACTAATTCAATTACCAAATATTGGAAATTTTTATTTAGAGAGAGTCAGATAATATTTGAAGGGGGTATGTCGCATTATGCTTGTGGCCTGTCTGGTCTGAGGTCCAGACCCACAGACCTGCATTCCTGTATTCCCACAGTCCTGCAGTTGTGCAGTTCTGTAGTACACATAAACACATTGACACTTGTACTAATTTTATTTTGAATCAGCCCATGGCTCTGACGTGCTGCTAGCTAGCTCTTGCTCTTACACAAACCCATCATTCTTAACCTGTTCAGCCATGTGGATTGGTACCTTTTCTCAGAGCAGCATAGGTGTCCTCTGCATCTGATATCTGGTGTCTCTGGCATCTCTGCTCTGTTTTATTCTGGGAGAAAAAAAACAGAAGGAGAGAAGTCAAAAGATACACAATTACAAATGAGAAAAATCCCTCATAAAGAGATTTTGTTTAAACCAGCTTATAGACAATGGTAAGTCTTGTTAGTTTAGATGTTCAGTGAAGAGGTTGAGAATTCATGTGAAGCTCAGAACAGATAATGTATCAATGGCAAGAGGGCACTCAGAACACCGTTATGATATAGTTCTATTACACCTAGGCAAGCCAAGAACAGACATCATGTACCAAGTCCTATTATTGAGAAAGACTACAAGTATGTCTTAAGATTGATAAAGATATCTGTAGGTAAGCTATTTTTCAAATCAAGTACTTTTACATTTGAATTGTGGTCTTTCCAAATATAAGACTGTTAAAGTTTCTCAATATTTATTAAGCGGCACAACTAACTAACCATCTACTTATTTCTATAAAAATTTCTGAAATTTAAAGTATGAAGAAACATGTTAGTATTATTTCAGAAAAGTATTTCGATTGTTAATCTTTACTTCCATAATACTATTCCATATCACCACTCCCTACAGTTTTCGGAATGATTTTACATTTGGTCTTGATGTGCACAATGTCTCAGTCATAAAATATTTTATCTATAAAACACACATTCTAAAAATCAGTCAACAGTTTAAAATAACATTTAGAATAACATTCATTCTAAATGTATTACTTCAGATAGATCTTTTAAAATTGCATTATGTCATATCTCTTAACAATTATCCTCACTACTATATTCCTTACTATTCTTTCACCATGCACCATATTGGAACTCACTACAATAGGAAAGATAAAACAATACTGTCTTTGATTTGCCACATATAAATACATTGTAAATGTAATATTTATAATTGTTCTTACTAAATATGTTTTCACAATGTTAGAGTTAAAAGCTTTATTTTTTATTCAGACAAAAAGGGGAAATGTGGGATATTTGTGCGCTGTGTGAAATTTTATTGCTGTCATTTATGTAATAGAAAGCTGAATTATACATAACTAGAAATAAGGTAGGCAGGAATACCTGTAAAAGAGAGGACTTGAGGGAAAGGGGGTGAAGTTGCCGACCACATGGAGGAAAAATAGGTGAAAGATGAAGCAAAGGTAAAAAGAATGAAGGCAACACAATATAAAGAGGTTAATTTAAGATATAAATTTAGTTAGGAACAAGTCAAAGCTGAGCATTCATAATAAATCAAAAGTCTTCACGACATTATTTGATAGCTGGCTGCTGGGACAGAGAAAGATTTGTTACAAACTAAATCAGCTGTAACTTGAGATATCTATCCTCCAGAAAAAAAAACAAAAAACAAAAAAACAAAAAAAAAAACCAAAAAAAAAAAAAAAACCAAACAACAAAACTTCAGATTCTTTAGCTTCTTTAGATTGCTTATCCACCAAAACAATATTTACTTATGATGGCCAAAGTAGATTAACATAATATATAACTAGATTTTTGTGATGCAATTGAATGAGTGAATGAAAAAAAATGGACAGGAATCCTTTCCTTATAAATTCATGTTTTAATAAGAAAAAATAGAAATAAAAAATTCACAAACTTTTATTCATTCTGCTATAGTGAAAAGTGACTTTTCTTTAAAAAAATAATTCAAGAAAAGATAATAACAAGCTCATTTATTTTTCTCTCATCTTGTCCCCCATTTCTGCACAAATAGACACAGAAGTTCAAATTCAGTGTATTGATTCATATTAAAAACTTCACAGTAGAGTCATTTCATGTAAATAAGGATGTCAGTATGCTAGTTCTTGGGACTGTTTACTTCCTGAATGGGACATTTTTTAGTTGTTAAAACTTAGAAGTGAAGGCTTGTGGTCATACCCTCACCAGTTAGAGGTATAAACTTTAAGATGTACCTATTCTCAGGAAGTAGGGTCACCAGATCCTTGAATGTGAAGATTATACTTAAACCTACATCCTTCCCTAGTTATTTTCTTTCTGTTCCTAATGAGATAAGTGGTCTCTGCTACACACAAGGATACCTCTTGTTCTGACTCCACAATCAGGGCCAATGAATATGAACCGAGACCCCAGGACTCTGAATAATTTCTTTCTTCTAAGTTTTTTATATCAGTAACATGAAGTTTGACTAAAAACTCATTGATGCTACCTGTGTAAATCACATTTATAAGTACTTATCAATAAAAAAACATTATTTATTTGGTATTTATTGTAATACCATACATTATTATGAAAACTTTCTCAGGGAGGAAATTTTGAGGTGAGATCCATTTCAAAACATCCAAGTCTTGAGCCCAAATTTTGTCATGTCTTCAGCTGTAAGGACTTTTACTTTCAACTAAGCAAAACCAAAGAAGGGCATTATCAAAATTGTATACTCTGAGTGGTTTCTCTTGACTGCTAATGAGTCTTTTGATATTTCAGGAACCATTATCATTCTGTATTTTATAGATTTTTCTTCCCCTTCTATTAGCATAGATAATAATATGTAACATAACACTAAGTGAAATCAGTAGCTCATAAAATAGAAATATTTAATGACTTCATATATACATGTTATAAAACATTCTCACTCACTGATATCGAGATGGTGATTTCCAGATTTGTGCTGAGAGTTAAGTCCTTTTAGGTCATAAAGTGAAATATTTAAGTTATTAGAATTTAATAAAAGATCCAAATATTTAGTATAAAACAAGGAAAAGACAGTTACAATCAACTTATTCTATGTAATATTGCGATTATACATCTTTAATATATGAATATTTACAACCAGTTATAACTATGTGAAGAAATCAAATGTGCTCATCTGTTGGAAAGTGAGCCTTTTGTTTAGATAGATTATCAAATGAGTGTGAGATACCAAAAAGAGGGACCTGAAAAGAGGGAATCTCAGTGAAAAATCGCCTAGATCAGTTTGGGCTATGTGCTTGACATGTCTCAGGGTGTTGTATTTTTAATAATTAACATAAAAGGGCAATTTAATCTGTAAGCAATATCATAGGAAGAGGGCATGCCTGAGCTGGATTAAAAAACTGTCTGACATTGGGCAAAAAAGCAAGTCACAGTGTGGCTAAACGTCAGTTTTACTTGAGTGTTCCTAACTCCAGGTTTCTGCAAAGAGCTTCTTCCTGATTTTCCTCAATATAGTGGCTTATGAAAATGTAAGCCAAATAAACTATTTTCTCACTAATTTTTCTTTTCTTTTTCAGTCAGTATTATGTCTCAGAAAAAGAATGAAATTAGAACAAATAAATTGCTTCAAATGTACATATGTTGTATAAGCATCAAACTGCATATTTTTAGTGGATGCAGTTTTATACACTTTAACATGTTAAAAAAAAGACTGACATAATGAAAAATATTTTAGTTTTAATTAGGTTAGATTAAACTTCAGGTTTTTTTAAATGTTAAGGAGATAGAAGGATGGATAGATGGATGGATAAATAATGAATGGATGGATGAATAAAGAGACAGACAGACAAGGGATAGACAAATAGATAGGGTAGAGTAGATTGATGGGTGAATGAATGGATAGATGCATAGATACCTGTTAGATAGATGTTATTTAGATGTATGATAATTGGATAGACAGATAGATATTATTTTAAATAATTGTAAAATTAAGGTATATGTTACATATTACAATATAAATTGTGCTTCAAAAATTATTGATACCAGACATTCTTTTAAAAAATGACACAGAGGAGAATAATGTTCTTTTTTGAGTCTGTAGCATATGCTGCTATTTATAATACGAAGACAAAGGGAAACAGCACAAATACTTTTGAGAGGGCTTATTAACATATTTAAAGATAATATTACTGAACATTTTTATCTGTGATAAAAACCATTAAAGTTGTACTAATGGCAGAGCAACATAGAGAAAATATTTAAAATACCCTGAAATGTATACTAAGCACTTGGGGAAAGAACCAGAGAACAACAAAAGGTGTTAGGTAACAATACTTTTTGCTTTCATCAACAATGAAAAAGATGTTTTTCTTAAGAAATTTGTTTTAAACTAAGAAATTACTACAATTGAGCTACTATATGACCCTATATTTAGACCTTCTGTCCCCTACATGTGTGGTTATAATTTCTCTTAATCAACTCAGTTTTAGATTAATTTACATATATACAAATCAGAGTCAATTCTTTAGATAATTTTAGTACATACAACTGTAATGAATAAATGTTGTTAGAAAATGTCAAAGAAGTTATGAGTTTGTATTTGTAAGCATAGGAAGAGAAAAACATTTCAAATGATCTGGGTAAAAGTTAGATTATTTAAGACACTTAGCATGAGATGCATGATTTAAAAGTAGCTATTGAAAATGTACATAATCAAAATGACACTGAAATAGCATCTTACACCTGTCAGGATGGCTAAAATAAAAAACACTGATGACATTGTGTTTTAGAGAAGATGCAGAACAAGAAGAAACTCCAACATTGTTGACGTGAGTGCAAATTTATACAGACACTTTGGAAGTCAGTATAGCTACTTCTCATAAAATGAGGAAACAATTTACCTCAACACCTAATGATACCACTCTTGGAAATATACCAAAGGGATTTTCAGTTATGCCATAAGACCATGTGTTGTGGGAATATGTTCTGGCATGCTGTTAATATTTGTCCTTCCTACTGGTTTAGTAAAAAAGCTGATTGACAAGAAGGCATACAAGAAGTGTGGGCTAATAGACTAAGAAAACTCTGGAAACAGTAAGAGACTCCAGAGAGATGACAGAGAGACACGAAAAGAGAAGCCAGCACATGCAGAGGAAAACCATGCTGCTCTGAGAAAAGGTACTAAACCACATGGCTAGACAGGTTAATGGAAACAGGTTCAATTAAGATGAAAGACCTAGCTAGCAATATGCCTGAGCATACTGGTCAGTCAGTATAAAATTAACACAAGCTTCTGTGTGTTCTGTGGGATTGTGGATCTGTAGGTTTGGATCTCAGGGCAGACAGGCCAGAATATAATATTACAGACAGGTGCTCAACTATGTTCATAGCAACTTTATGCATAATAGCCAGAACCTGGAAAAAAAACAAGATGTCCCTCAACTGAAGAAGGAAAAAATGTGGTACATATATACAAAGGAGAAAGAAACAAACAAAAACAATGGAAACATAAAATGTGCAGGTAAATATGAAGAAATAGAAAATATCATCCAGAATAAAATAATCCAAACTCAGGAATACAAACATGGTATGTGTGTTCACTCTTAAGTGGATATTACATGTAAAGCAGAGAATAACCATACTACAGCCTACACATCCAGAGAAGCTAGCTAACAAAAACCCTCCTAAGAGGGATGTATGGGAAGAGGAAATAGATTAAAACTCTTGTGTTATATATTTAATGAAACCAGTCTGGAATATCAGAACAGATCACTCACAGTTAGTCCAGGGGTGTCAGAGTGTGGTAACTCACACCTTTAATCCCCCAGGGAAAGACCCAGAGTAGTGGCCTATGCCTTTAATTTCATAACTCTAGAGACATAAATCTTTCTGTGTTTCTGTGACTTCAAGGCATAACTACCAAATAGTAGTAGCTCACACCTTTATGTGAAACAACTGGCAAAGAATGTATTTAAAGAAGACAGATGATGTAGTAGAAGCATCAGGGAATGAGGATGAGGAAGTTGAAAGATAGCTTGGCTGGGTGTTATTTAACTGTGGTTCTGTTTTTCTGTGATATTCCAGCTTTTCCCCAATATCTGATAACAATCAGAATTCATGCAATTCATGCAACATTTTTGAGTAAACTGGGAAGGTGGGGAGCAAAAGAGGAGAGAGGATGATAGATACGGATATAAGGGGATAGGATGGTTGATCTGGAATAGGGACAGAGTGGTAAAGCAACAAAAGTGATATCTTGATAGAGACAGACATGATGGGGTTAGAAAAAACCCTGGGGCTAAGGAACTTCCCAGAATACACAAGGGTTACCCCAACATAGGTTACTAGCAATGGTAGAGAGGGTGCTTGATTGTCAGCATAGAGCCTTCCTCAGGTATTTGATGAAAGCAGATGCAGAGATACACAGCCAAGCACCAGGCTGAGCTCTGAGAGTCCAGTGTGATGTGGTAATGTCTCTTTGTATGCTGTGAATATCAATCTTTAATAAAGGAGCTGTTTTGGCCATGACAGGCACCATAGAAAAAGTAGGAGGAGAAATCAGAATAGATAGGAGGAAGGCAGAATCAGACAGATCTACCCAGATGCCCAAAGAAGAAACATGTAAGGAGCAAAGGTGAGCCACGGGTCATGTGGCAGACAGATTAATGGAAATGGATTGAGTTAAGATGAAGGAGTTAACTAGCAATGTGCCTAAGCCATAGGCCAAACAGTATGAACTTAATAAAAGTGTCTGAGTCATTTTGAGGGGCCTACACAGTGGTGGGAGCTAAGCAGTCTGAGACTGCAGGTCTGTGGGTCTGGACCTCTGGCAAGACGGGGACAGAAAAACTCAATGTAACACCAGTGGAGAAGAGGAATTATTTTATCAAGGGTAGTAGGTCAAGGCCATGATGAGGAAATCTGCAGAGACAACTGAACTAAGCTAGTGATAACTCAGTAACTCTAGATGGGCAGCTGTGGAATCATAATGGGACCTGAATTAGCCCTGTGTATATGGGTATATGGGAAACAACTGAGTTTCTTCTGGATTCTCTCTGGCCAATTGTGTAGCTTGGCCTATTTAAATGACTCATGGCAGTAAAATCAAAATCTATCCTTGGTGCATAATGAAGATTTTTGAAAGTCCATTTCTGATGGAGGGACACATTGCACATCCTTGATGCATAGGTGAGAGGTTGGACCTGACTCAAATGAATGTATTCTGCTTTTCTGACTCCCCAGTGGAGGCCTTATCTTTATGAAGGAGGTGATGGGCGTGGGTCTAGGGAAGGCTGGGAGAAGCAGTAAGAAGGATAGGAGGCAGACTTGTGCTTGGTATGTAAAAGAAATAAAAAAAACTTAAATAAAGAGAAAAAATGCTGTACACATAATTTTTATAAGGACATAAACTATAAAATTTTTTATCACGATAAATCTAGAATCAATAATAATGTTGAATTTAATTATTGATTTTTGTTTATAGTTCCACAGAATAGAAAATTTATACTTAAGCAAAAGTCCACTAGAATGCATTTTAATTCTTTAACAGGCCTATAAAATACAAACAGATGGTAAATAAAAATCTTAATTAGAAAAATGACATGAAAATTAAGCAAAAAATTTTGTGTTAAACATACTTAGAAATTGAAGTGACCATACCCTTTTTTAAGCAACGGTATAGAAAGATTCTTTTAATTTAAAACTTTGATTTTACATGATTTCTTCTGGATAATTATTTATAGATATGTAAATTAGCAACTAGGAAATAAGATGTTCAATGTTACTAAAAATGACCACTTAATAATAACATTGCTACTCATTAAAATTAATTGTACATTAAAAAATTGTTACCAACAAGTAATAAAAATTATATATTCTCACTGTTATTTATTAGACAGGATTCCAAGTATCTGTATAAAATTATTTTATTGTTTTGAACTAATACAATAATAAAAGAGAAATTTACAAGATTCTTTTATATCTTCATAGTCATGTGAAAAGCAGATTTTTACTCTTGTCTTTGACAGACTGAGCATTCTAAGATAAAAATAACTATGTTATATTAAGTAGAACAATATATCCTGAAGGGTGAGACATATCCAAAGCAGAATAAAACTGAGACTACAGAGTCAGTTAGGGTATTCACAGGAAGATCACAAACAGTATGTTGTAGTAAGAGGTTTCTGTCCTAGCCTCAAGTTTTAGGCCCACAGACCCACAGACCTGCAGAGACACATAGACACTTACAATAGTTTTAGGTTGATCGGCCTGAGGCCCAGGCATATGACTTGCTAACTCTTTACCCTGAATCTAACCCATGACTCTTATCCTGTTCAGCCATATGGTTCAGTACCTTTTCTCAGAGCAGCATAGTTGTCCTCTGTTTCTTCTGGCTTCTCTCTGACCTTCTACTCTATTCTGCCTGTTCCTAGAGTCTTCTTATTTTGGTAGCCCTGCCCACACTTCCTGTGTGCCTTTGGCCAATCAAAGCTTTTTATTAAACTCATAGGTGGGGACAGTTATTTACAATGGAACAACATAATCCCCCTACAGTATGTAATGTGACAGTGCTGTTTTTTTTTAAATATGTTACTAATAATCAATTACAATTTTAGATAGATAGATAGATAGATAGATAGATAGATAGATATTTCATTGGCATTCATCTGTATGAAGTTTCATAAGCACGTGTGTGTGGAGGCCAGTTGAAAACCTCAGATCTTCAAATGTTGTTCCTCAGCTACTATCTTTTTTAGAGACAAGATTTTAGATCCCTAGTACTTTTGAGGGATATTGAGGAAAAATATAAACAGTAAACTGTGCACTAAAAAACCACTGGGATAGTCTGTGTGGCCTTTGCATGTCTCTACTTTCATGCCTTGATTTATTTTATTTTCATATAAAATTCTTTTTTATTTTTTTTATCTAAATGCTTTTTAAAAAAACATACCAACCTTTTCCCTCCCCACACTACATATTTCTCCCCACTCACCCCCATCCACAACTCAGAAAAAACAATGACTCCCAAGGAGAGTCAATACAGTCTGACATATCCATTTGAGGCAGGACCAAGCCCCTACCCAAATTGGAGAGTGGGCTCCAAAGTACACATTCATGCATTATGAATAAATTGTGTTCCCACTGCCAGAGGATGCACAAACTGCTTGTGCTATGCAATTGTCATCTACATTCATAAAGGCCTATCTAGTTAGGTCCCATTCAGGTTCCACAGCCACTGTCAATCCAGAGTCAGTGAACTCCCAATAGCATGAGTCAGTTGTTTTTGTGGGTCTCCACATCATGTCCTGACCCATTTGCTCATTTATTCTCTCCTCCCTGTCTGTGAACTGGGAGGTCAACATAGCACTTAGCTGTGAATCTCTGCATCTGCTTCCAACAGTTGTTGGATGAAGGTTCTATGATGACAACTAGGGTGGTCATCAATTTGATTACAGAAGAAGGCCAGTTCCAGAACCTTCTTCACTATTGCTTGGAGTCTTAGATAGGGTCATGTTGAAAAAAAATGTTAATTTTTTTTGTTTGTTTTTTTTTTTTTTTTTTTAACTATATATACAATTGGGTACTACACAATGTTAAAAAAAAACATGGCATCATATTCTGACAGCTGTAAAGTTGGTGTCTCAGAGTTGTTTTTATTTGCCTTTCTCTGACAGCTAAAGATGGTGGGCAGTTCTTTAAGAGTGTTTCTGCTGTTTGAAATTCTTCTGTTGAGAATTTCCTATTTAGCTCTGAACTCCATTTTTAGTTGGGTTATTTGTGGTTTTGGCATCTAGTTTGTTTCTTGAATTCTCTATAAATTTTAGAGATCAGTCCTCTATCAAATGTAGGGTTGATAAAGATCTTTTTCCCATTCTATACGTGGTCAGTTTGTCTTACTGACCATGTCCTTTACCTTACAGAAGCTTCTCAGTTTCATGAGATATCATTTATTGTTGTTCTTAGTATCTGTGCTTCTGGTGTAATATTTAGGAAGTGGTTGCCTGTGTCAATACATTTGAGAGTATTTGCCACTTTCACTTCCATTAAGTTCAGTAGAACTGGGTTTATGTTGAGATCTTTGATCCTCTTGCACTTGAGTTTTATGCAGGGTGATAGATATGGATCTATTTGTATTCTTCTACATACCACCATCGACTTATAACAGCAACATTTGCTGAAAATTGTGTCCTTATTCTATTGTATTTTTTGGCCTTTTTTGTGAAAAATCAGGTGGTCATAGATGTGTGGATTAATGTTGGAGTTTTTTATCTAATCCCATTGATCCACAAGTCTGTTTTTATGCCAGTACTAAGCTGTTTTCATTATTGTATATCTATAGTATACTTTAAAGTCAGGGATGGCCATTCCTCCCCACATTCTATTATTGAACAGGTTTTTTTTTTTTTTTTTTTTTTTGCAATCCTATTTTTTTAAATGAAGTTGAATATTGTTCTTTGGAGGTCTGAGAAGAACCATGTTGAATTTTGATGGGGATGTCATTGAATCCATAGATTTTTTGTTTTTGGTAAGAATGCAATTTTTAATATATTGATTCTATCTATACAAGAACATAGAATATCTTTCCATTTTCTTATATTTTCTTTATTTCTTTGATGACTTAAAGTTTTTGTCATACAGGTCTTTCACGTCTTTGATCAGTACTTCTCCAAGATACTTTATATTATTTGCAGCTATTGAAAATCGTGATGTAAATTCTGCATGTTGTAGCTGATTACTTAATTTTTAAAAAATTTTACTTATTGCCAACTTCATCTTATTTTAAAATACCATCTATCATAAATGGAAGCTACTTTTAAGAATTTTTGCATGTGTGTGCATATATGTGTTTGTGAATAAAAAATGAATCTCATTTTTTTAATTATGTAAAAAAATCTTACACTTAACTTTTGTATTTATGCGGATGTAATTCTTACATAACTGTTCTAATATAAATATACTCAAAATATATTTTAGAATACATTCATAAAAGAAAGTCAAGTGCATATTGAGGTCTGTTAAACTACTGATTATTTCTGAAAAGTGAAATTACTTGTGTTGCAAATTTTAGCAAAATAAATACATTGAAAATAAAACAGTAATAAAATAATTGAAAGGAATGTAAGTGCAGCAATTTTGGTTTCACATCTGGATTTCAGATATAAAAAGAACTTTTATCTCTAACTTATCTGTAGGTCTTCCTTAGATATATATCTTAATATCTTGGAGCATCTTTAGTTGCTTTACGTTATAGACTGTGTAAATGAATATACCTGAACATAAAACATTGCTCTCCAATTAACCAGTTACTTAAATCCAAACATGGACTTTGCCCTTCATTAGTTTAAACATTTTTTATTTTTAATTATTTCTTTATTTTTATGTCCCAACTGCAGTTTTCCCTGCCTTATCTGCTTCTATTTTCTCCCCTTGCTGCCTCTCTAAAATCAATAGCAAATTACATATATTCCATATACAGTGGCATGGAATATACATTAGTAAACCAAAAGTGAGAAATGAGATAAAAGAACCACAACATGTAAATGAGGCCAAATAAAACAAGAAGGAAAAAAATCGAATCCTGTAGTTTTATTTCTGATTCTGATGGCAGTGAGTTTACATGGGTATGCTTGCCTTAATTGCTTTACTGAAACTTACTTTTTTAACTTATGATGGTTGCACTCTCTGAATCTACTTCTCTGTAGCAAGTGTCCAAGGCTTTGTCATCTCCCACATTTTGGGGTCTCTAATAGAACCGATGTTCCATTGTTATAATTTCATGCAACGACATTTCTACGCATCTGCAGTACACATTTCCTCAACTCTACTGTTCTCCAAAATCCTGCTAGGATGGCCCTTCAAATCTCACTTAAAATAAGCAACCACTTTTTAAATTCCAAGTCTTTTATGGTGTCCCCCAAATAGTATGGCCAAGCCAGTTAGAGTAATATCCATTTTCTGGCACTAGCTTCAGCATTAGTCACTTTTCTATTGCGAAGGTAAGACACTATGACCAAGGCAAATCCTAACAGAAGTTTATTGGTTGTTTACAGTTTCAGAGTAAGAGTTTACAACCATCATGGTTAGGAGCATGTCAGCCAGAAGGAAACCTGGTGTTACAGTTGTAACTGAGCATTAAGTTCCTTATCACTAAGCATGGATCAGATAGTGGGAAAGCCGAGATTATAAGTCTCAAAACTTCTTCCAGAAAAAAAAAAAATCACAAGAATGTGATTATAAGTGAGCACATTTAATATATTATATAATATAATGACTCATATTTGACATTTTTTACTTCATAAATAAAATAACCATGTATAATTTTATATTTTAAATAAATAACATTTTTAAATTACAAAAAATAAGCCTCAGAGTGTACCCATATTTATTTGACTGCAAAAATCCACAACTCATGCAACTTATATCTTTTCAAAACAGTTCCCACCAACTAAGTTTCTAGAATTCTAATACTTGAGTCTGTGGGGCCATTCTTCTTCAAATCACATTAATAAGAAAATGGTACTTTGACATGTATTTATACCTACACACACACACACACACACACACACACACACACACACACACACACACAAATGTAGAGTTTTAAATAAAAATTACAGACACAAAAATACGAAAATAAAATGAAGTTCATCTTTTAAAAACTAATAGAGATTTAAAATGGCCACACAGATTAAATGTGGAAATTATTAAAGTTATTTAAATATAATAAGAATGAATAATGCTTATTCAAATATGATATTTTAAGAGAATTTTAAATACATATGTAGCTCATCAAAACAGAACACATAATTTTAAATATATTTGTTTTGGAAATAGATATAAATGACTTCAAATGACCATTTAGCCTTACACTTGTACTGTGTGGTTTAGAAAGAAAGCTCAGTATCATTTCACTTCATTTAAGTTGTATAATATGAAAAACGTGCTGACATCAATTAACTCGACTTTTCCATTCAGTCTCAGTTCTTCTATTAAGTCCTGTCTGTCAGACTGTGTGAATACAATTAAAATAGGCACTATGTTGAAACTGCCAAGATCATTCGCACAATAATCACAATAATAATTTAAAGAAAATATAATTACCTATAATAATAAATACCATCCCATGAATATAAATTCCATGAAGTCAGTTTTTACCTAATAACATCAAATAAAAGATTTTTGAAGATAACAATTACTTTACTTCATTTATTACCTGTTTTCATGAGCATCTATTATATAGGAATAAATTTTGTTTCAGAATTTTGGCTTTTATATAATAAATGAGCAGATGTTTACATCTTTCCAGGTGAGTAGTTGGGGGAGCAATTAGAGGGATAAAGATAGAAACTGAGAAAACCCAAATCTCTTGATCCATCTTAGTGTCCAAGAATGTACTTATAAAATACTATACATATTTATCTGTAAAAATAATTGAGAACTCCCAATATTTTTTAATTTTTTACTTTCCCATTTCATCAGGGAAATTAAAGCTTTTTTTTTTTTAATTTCTGAATAGTACTATTTTAAAATGTATGCAGTTATACCAGGCTCTGGTGTCACGTCTTTAATCTCAGCATTTAGAAGGCAGAAGCAGAACAATCTCTCTGAGTTTGAGGCCAACCTGGTCTACTGAGCCAGGACTAGTACAGCCTAGGCCAAAAAAAAAAAAAAAAACCAAACAAAATAAAAGTATTAATTCTATTATGTATTGATGTAAGTGAAGTTTCTGTTCTGTCCTTTTATTTTCGGCAATTGTATTTCCTTTCCTTGTGTGTATCTACCTGTAAGAACTTCATTTTATATGCAAATATTTTTTGATCTTCAAATTCAACATACCTTACAAAGCTTTAAAATGAGCCAATAGATCTTCTGACTATGTTCTGTAAAAATTATTACTCCTCTGTATTGATATTTTGTGTATCCTCTAAGAAATGAAGCTTGCCTGGTTGAGACAGAAAGTGATATGGCCTGACAGAGAAGGGTATATAAGGCAGGAAGAGACAGGAGATAGGCCCTTAGTTCCCCGTCCCTTCTTAGTAAGGACTTGAGGCATTTAGTCTGAGGATTCATGGAGGCAGGATTATCCCCTTTGGGCCTGAGAAGTTAGTATTAGTGAGAAGTTTGTCTAGTGGGTTTTTGGTCTTCTTCTCTGATCTTTAAGTCATTTAGCCAATTTTTTAAAGACTAATTAGGATTAATGCAATACTTCTTCATTTATATATATATTAAGAGGTCTGTTTCACAAGATGAAAGAAAATTGTGATGTGTTATATTTGTATCAAGTAACTATGTGGTATTATTTAAATACCAATGGGTATCACAGCTTTGACTATAGGGAATAGAGTTGACTCATTTATGATAGGAATAATGATAAATGACAGATGGGGAAATAAAAGCCATTTCTCTTAAAATATTTTAAGGGTACACAAATTTAAACATATAGTAAATTCCTGAAAATAATATAATATATCTAAATACTAAGCCATATGAAACAATACCTTTTGTGAAGCCTGGTGAAAAATGATTGACACTAAAGACTTTCCAGTTGGTTTATATAAAAAGAACAAAACAACTATCACAGACATAGTTTAAAATCTGTAATTTATGTAAGTATACCCAAATTAAATTGGAAATACAAAAAAACACCCTAAATAAACCAAAGTAAGATAGAAGGCAATTGTAGAGTAACCAAATACATAGTCAATGGATATTTTAAATAGATCGATGCAATTGATTAGAGAAACTTAGTTTATCACCTGCATTTATCCAAATAAATTTATAAAATTTTATTTTAAGTAAGAATAATAAGGTAGTTCAAACTGAAAGAGAAATTATTATAGTTATAGCCACAAACTAAGCATATTTAAATTTAGATGTTGTATACTGGTACAAGATGAGGAAAAGATATTATATCCCATTAATTATACTTTAAATTGAGAGAAGTATAAAATTATTGGTTAACTATATACAATAATAAAATAAGTTCAAAAAACACTGTCTTTAGAGAAATACTTCTATAAATGAACCAATCACCCACTTTTAGGGATCTCTCAGAATTAGTACTTAGTAAATAACAAAATTAATTAAATATCACAAAGCTTGTCAGTGAATTTCAATTTAAAAATAAAAACCACAATAGTAAAATATAATTAGATATCACACAAATCAAATTTATAGTTATTAGTCATAACCTAATCAGCATAACAGGCTTAATAGTGTACCAATCCTGGTAACACATTTTAGTTTCGGTCAATTGACCACTATGTGACTTAGGATAAAGGAGACTTACAAGTTTTACAAAATTCTGCTTCTTTTTTGAATATCTTAATTTGTTCATATGAAAGTATATATTATTTTATGTCCATTACAGGGAAGTAAAACTTCTTTAGCAGTGCTTTTACATATGTAATTGATCAAAGCCTCTGACATCTTAAGATTCACATCATTATTTAGTCTGTTATACTGCTTCATAGCATAATAATAAAATTTCATTTTTAATAAAACTAGCTGAACTGATTTTACAAAAGCAAGGTTTGTACATCACTGTCAGATGCATATAAAATTAAGAAGCAACTGTTGTAGTGAGGTTCCTTGTCTCAGGCAGCCAGATGTCTGAGACCCACAGACCTGCTGCCCAAGACCTCTTAGTCGCCCAGCTCCCCGCCACTCATACCCCTGTAAATGACTCAGATGCTTCTATTAACTTCATGCTGTTTGGCCTATGACTCAGGCACACTGCTAGCTAGCTCCTACATCTTAAATCAACCCATTTCTATTTACCTGTCTGTCACGTGGCCCGTGGCTCACCCATGCTCCTACATGTTTCTTATTGGCAGCTTACTCGATCTGCTTCTGACTCCGCCCTTCCTTTCCTACCTATTTTGATTCCTCCTCCTACTTCTTCTATGGTGCCTGTCATGGCCCAAAACAGCTCCTTTATTTAAAGATTGAGATTTACAGCATACAGAAAGGCATTCCCACATCAAGCAACTATGTTAATAAACACAGTACTGTATTTTATTTTAAATTTGACTGTGAATTTTCCTTAAAGGTCCATGTGCTAATATTTGCTTGCCAGGCTGTGGTGCTATGTAGAAATGGCAAATCTTGAAAGGATTTAGAATAGTGGTAGATGTTGAGTCACCACAGTTGTATCTTGAAATGCTCCACCAGCTCTCTCCTTTACTGTTTCTGTTGAGGCTAAAATGAGGAAGCAACTTCTCTACCACAGACGTGATTCAATAGAGATTTTATTTACCATAGGCCAAAACAATAAGTTAATGTTAATTTTTCTCCTAAAAGCTAATCACTTAAGGCATTTTAGGATACTAAAAGTTAACCAACATCTATTATATTAAGCAACTATTTTAATCACTATTACATTCCTCTGCTCTATTTCTTCATTTTTTTATTGCTGTATTAACTCAATTTACATTAATTTTCTCTTGTGGAAACCAGCACTTATCTCATTGACTATGGCTTTCTGTCACATACTATCACTGTACTGAAATCTTAGATTTTTTTTTTTTTTTAGATACTAAATATCTATTATTTCTGAATATCTGGATATGTTAGTCATATAAAGCAGAAACACTCCTTGGTTATGACACCTGCCACCTGGAGTACTCCTCTCCTCTCCTTTTTTTTTTTTTTCTTACCATAACTTCTTTTCTCAGATTTCTTTTTCTATTTATTCTCCCTGCCTGCTTCCACTGCCTAGATGTTTTCCTAGATGGCTATTAGCTGTTCAGCTTTTCATTAGATCAATCAGGTGTTTTAGGCAGGCAAAGTATTACGGCTTCACAGAGTTAAACAAATGCAACATAAAAGATTACAACACATCATTGCATCACTAAACAAATATTCCACAGTATAAATACATGAAATATATCTTAAAATAATATTCTACATGTTTCCATTTTTCTAAATAAAAATGAAAGTTTTTAACTTTAAGATAGTAAAACTATGTACAACAGTTTTCTATAAAAAAATAATTTTCAAATTCAATCTATTGGCATTTAGCAAATTAAGAGAAAATACTATATCGTCTGTCATCGCTTAGTGAGTTCAAAGTTTTACACCTAACTTAGTTTCTATCATAACTAACAAATACTAAACCTTAATTATTTATTCTTTAACTCCATCAAAGAACTGAGAAGGAATTAATATTATCTAACAACAGAGCAAAAAGAAGTTTCTTGCCCAAATAATTAATTTTGCCACAGTGAAAGCAAACTCCTATGGAGTTTCTTCAATGTTCGTCTTCCTTCTATGAAGTAAATTTTTATTGACTAGAGTAGATGTATCTCATGGTTATGAAAAAGCTTAGATTAACAAAATATTTTAATGCCCTATTTCATAGGTGTTTGATGTGTTTGAAACCATTTATCAACTAAACTACTTCTCTGGATGATCTTGCAAACATGCCTGACACATCTATCCACAATTTTATTGTTATAGATAACTAGCTAATAATCTAGGTTTCTTGAGTTTCCTAAATGGTTTACAATAATAGCTTTCAAAGACTAGAAAATTATATTTTAAGTGAACTACATAAGTACAATAACTTAAAGAGTAGAAATATTTATAGAGTATAAAATAAATTATTGTAAGTTTGTATAAATATACTAAAGTACACACCCATATGAAATATCTAAGAATAATTATCTTTTTATTCTATAATCCTCTGTTCCCCTATGTAGAAGAAGCATCCATGACCCATCAGATAACCATCAGCCTGCTGCACTTCTCTTGGGAATGTGGGTATTTTGTTCTCCAAACTACTCCTTGCTGTCTGTTGCTGAAGGCATCTTTAGGGGTCCCTAGAAAATTTGATATAATGACCAAATCCTGGGAAGACCAGCTACAATCTTTGGGATAAGTGTGACCTGTCAAGTTTCAGGAGATCTCCCTTGATCAAACCTGATCCATGTTAACCTGGAACAAATTTACAGCCTGCTATTTCCTATAGAAACAAGCAAAACTCTTCTTCAAAGCAAAGCATCATTTAAGTTCCCATTTACACATATATTTTTACTCACTTTATAAAATTAAGACATTCTTAAAATGTTTAGGAATGGTTTATTTTTATCAGTCCCTCTTTCAATCTCTTGGCAGCCATTTGCTTATCAACAGTCAAACATTGAAGATCACTACAGCAAAATACATGACTCCCCGTGTATACTCCATGTCTATGTGGCTTACTCTGTCTTACTACGACTTTACTTCTCTCTTTTCAGACTTTTTTATTTTCAAATTATTTTTTTATGACTGTCTAAACTCATATTCTTTTGTATCAATTTTATGCACATTGTAAAACACACTGTAACATGTTTAGAGGGATTTATTTTTAATTTTAATCTGCAGCTGTTATGCTGCATATCTTTCAGCCTTTTTTCGCTGTGTGAGCAAGTGGTAAACTGTTAAGCTTCATGCTCTGCTATATAAGCTGGCTCCACCAGCTTGTATGTTTATGAGAGCCAAGTCTAAAGCTCATGGCCCAGTAGGAGATGCATCTCACCAGGAACTGCATTCAACACCAAGCTATGGAACTCTAGTGCCCTTCGGGCACTGTGGCAGGCGTTTTTTACTTAGTTTGTTTTGTTTAGTGTGGAAAAAAATGCTTAAGTTCTCTGCTGTACAGCAGGGTTTCTCAAAAGAGCTGTATCCCTTTCCCCCAGCTTTCCCAGGCCCTCCAACAAAATTTAAACTCCACTTTGGGCAACAAAATGGTTGTTTCTTTTCTGCTCTTTTGGCTCTTTGCTCTTTTGGGGATTGGTTCACCCACAAGCCCTAATATAAATGCATACAAAAGCTTATTATTTACCTATAAATACCTGGCCTTACCTTGGATTGTTTTCTGCCAGCTTTTCTTAAATTAAATTTTCCTGTGTTCCTTTTGCACCTGGACTTTTACCTTTTTCGATTTCTTTATATTTTAAACTGACTCTTACTCCATGGCTGGCTGTGTGACTGCCCTCTTAGTGCCTGTTTTTGCTCCTTGGTATCTTTCTCTCCTATTTACTCTCTTTGAATGATATCCTCACCCTTTGTTTTCTTCTTCCTTGCTATTTGCCATTCAGTTCTTTATTAGATCAATTTTACACTTTAAACAGGGAAAGTAAAACAGCTTCCCAGGGTTTAACAAATGCAACATAAAAGACATATATTTGTACCAATTAAACAGATGCTCCACAGCATTAACAAATGTAACACATCTTAAAATAATCTCATACATCAGGTCACAAGTGTGGGAGAGCAGGCTCTATACCTTGTCTGGGCAACATAATAGAACAGGCCCTGTAGGCAGAAGTGTATATGAGCCAGAAGAAAAGAAGTGTGCATGGGAGAATTATCCCTGTCACTCTTCTGTCTTGAGATAATCAATGCTTGAGACAGGTGGAAGAATGTGCCCTGAGGTCAATAGAGTGGGAAAGGTATCCCTGTCACCAGTCTTGTACCTCCGTGAAGTAGTACAATACAGCTTGCCCTGATATTGTAGGTGTGGCAAGCAGCCTCTAGGGGTGTGAAAGCGGGAGAACTGGCTTCACACTTTACTCACTGCTATAAGAGATAAATTAATCAGGGCAATGCTGGAAACCTCACCTTGGGATTGAGGACAGAGGAGAACTGGCAGGCCGGCCAATCATGCAGCAGCTTAGACCCAGAGCCAGGGTTATGACTTGACCTTTCTTATCATCCACCCTATCTATAATCTGCTGGAGCACAGGCAGAACCTGACCTCTAGAAGCAAGGCTGCAGGATCTTCACAATACTGATCAACAACAGAATATTCAAGAGGAGCCCCAGTGAGGGACCAGCATTGATCGTATAATAGAAATCAGAGGTCTGGAACCAGAATAGTGAGTCCAGTGAACACTTGCAAGTAATGATATACGGACAAAAGGACAAAAGGGATTTCCTGAGTGGTTCACTGGGTCATGCAGCACCTTCCATGATTAGATGTTAATTTTTATCTTTCCTTTCCTTTTTTCTCTTAAAGTTTGTTTCATTAGTGGGAAGGATTCCACGTTGGACAGTGGATGTGAAAAGAAAGAGAAATGAATGAGATTGAGATGTAAGATGTAAAAGGCACATATAATAAGTAAAAAAGAAAAAATATATAAAAATGATTATGATATTTGTTGTAGTAGTGCAGTTTCTTTGGTCCCAGGCAGCTAGAGGTCTGAGACCCACAGATCTGCCGGGCCAGATCCCTTAGCCGCCCAGCCACTCAGGCCCCCAGAAATGACTCAGACACTTGTATTACCTTCATGCTGTTTGGCCTATGTCTCAGGCACATTGCTAGCTAGCTCTTACATCTTAACTCAACCCATTTCTATTAATCTGTCTGCCACGTGGCCCGTGGCTCACCTGTGTTTCTTACATGTTGCTCCTTGGGCTGCTTGCTCGATCTGCCTCTGACACCGCCCTTCCTTTCCTACCTATTCTGATTCCTCCTCCTACTTCTTCTATGGTTCCTGTCATGGCCCAAAACAGCTCCTTTATTTAAAAATTGAGATTCACAGCATACATAAATGCATTCTCACATCAATTTGTAATGTTTTGTGTTCATCCTCAAATATTTTATGTATGTGTATGCTGTTTATGTATATGTTTTGAATGTGTGTGTGTGTGTATAGACATATGTACACAAGTATGTAAAGGCATATATACATGCCCAATTGGAGGCCATAATTGATAGTAGGAATCATAATTCATTGATCTATATTTTTTATTAGAGTCTAGAACTTGCCATTATAGTTAAGTCATCTCTTTAGCCAGTTCAGTCTGAGAATCTGTGGCTAGAATTACAGCTGGGCTACCATGTATTTCTAGCCCTTTCTTGTGGATTCTGGGGAGTTGAATACAGGTACTCATTCTTGTGAAGCAAGTGTTTTGAACCCGAAATGTCTTTGCACATCTAAATGTTTTATCTCTAACTGGATAAAGCCTTTTACAAGGAAGATGGTATTTTTATCATAGGACATGCCACAGTATGTGATTTATCATTTTATAAAGCAACCCCACCTTTAAAGTACTTATAGTCATCCTTATGAATTTTTAAATTATTATTTTTGCAATTTATAATGAAAATGCTAGCATATATACTCATATATATTTGGATTTTGAATTGTATTGTTTTCAGACTCTACCTTTTTTCTCCCTCATTTTACATTTGGTGCTTGTTCATATTTTTTGAATGTAGATAAACTCCAACATGTCAAGATTTATTTATGTAACTTAAACATGCATGTATAGTGTTCAACAGGATAAGAACAGAGAAAGGAGCAATTTAAAGGCTGTTGGATTAGTTAATTTTCAGGTATTAAATACATAAGAATTTGGAAGTGAATTTTGGAATCAGAAAGATTTCAATTTCAATGGAAGTAACTCTTAGATTCTGAGCAATGTATGCATTAAATTATGCTTGTTATTGCCAAAGGTGTTGTATCTGAAGTGGAATTTTAGCAATTTCTCAGAAGTGACAGTTAACTTATAATCTCAGCATGTTCAGCATGCTTAATGAACTCCTTGGGGAGACCAGAATATCTGTAACACAATTAACTTCCCATTCTTATTTAAATGAGGAGTTTCAGAATCCCTGATGGAAACCTGCTTTTTGGCTACAGTTAGGAAATGTATGCTGTTAAATGACACATGGAGCCTTGAGCTGAAATTTAGACTTCACTAATTTGTGCTGTGACATGTGCAAACTGCTTTGGAGGAAATGTGAAACCCAGTTGTTTAAATGTAGTTGGTGAAATAGGGATTATCACCCTTGGCTAAACTGTCATCATCAGCTTGATTTTCCTCTTACTGTTTTCTATTTTACAAAGGAGAACTTGACAAGTACTTCCCTGACTATATTTGCTTTGATACTATTGTTTTCCTCTTACAAAATAGATTATTTATCTCGGATAAAACAGCAAAATGAAATGATTGTTTTCTTCCAAAGGCAATAATCAAACCAATGTTTAGTAACTAAAATATGCCATAGTCCATAAAGAATTAATTTATATTTAAGTACTGAAAAGTAAGTGGATGTAAAGAAATACTGAATTGAAAAACTAATTAGCAGTATTCATCCCTTAGTGATAACTAGCAGGTTCCTAAATGAACTTAATAAAGGCTCAACAAAGGTTAATCTTGCCTGCTACAGGAAACCTGGCCAACTTCCCAAGGCTAGTGAAGTCAAGAATCTTAGAGGAGAACATACAACCACCAATTTACTAAACCAACATAATCCATAAATACTCTCTAAATATTTGTTTTTACACCCACAGATGAGAGAAGTCATTACCCGACACCAAGGAAACTTCTTTTTGCAAAAGATGGAGGCTATTACAGAAAATAAAAGTTAATCAAAATGCACAACTGTGGAGCCCTGTACCAGTACATACATCTACAGTAAAACTCCCACACCCAAGGCTCACATAACCTTTTGGAAGAGGGGACAGAAAGACAAATAGCCCCCAAATTCACAACTACTTGAACATTGTTTCTCTTAGTAACTCTGGAAGCTACACACATCTTTGAAAAGTAATACTGAGCCGAATAGAGGCAATATAAATTCTAATGTGGAGGCACCATAGACCACAGGGCATCAGTCCCAAATAAAACAAAACAAAACCAAAAATTACAGATGACTAAGAAGTGTAGAGAATGGAAGAAACAATCTTCTTTAGGGAATAATACAGCAATTTGTTGTTTAACACTAAAAAGTCAGCCCTGAAAATGTATGCAGCTATTATTACACAGACATAGCAGCTTGTATTTAAAAATAAATGTGTATAAACACACATACGTCCATAAAGCAAAGTTAATTTTTTAAAAGGCCATAAATTTGATGAAATACAGAAAGTGTTATTTGGGAGAAATGGGTAGAGAGAAATATTGTAACCATATCATAATATCAAAAATAAAAAACAAAATATTTGTTAGTATTTTAAATTTCAGCTAAATTTTATTATACATTTGTTATTTTTTAGTGAATGCATAGCCATAGAAAGCATTATATTATGTACTTGTGGAAACAAGACTGAATAACAAATCTTGAAAACAGAAAACAACCTCAAGATACAGATAAAGCAGTAGCTTTCCTAGTAAAAACCTATTGTTCAGGAAATATTGCCAGCAGTTAGCAAATAATAACTCATTAAATCTAAGATTCTGTACTATAAACAAATAAGTACTTACATAAAGAGACCGCCTATATAAAGAAGGGAGAAAAATCATTTTTAGCTAAAAAGCTAACAGAACATAACTGTATCACATATCCATGATTATCTACTTGATATTTGTCTGGAACCAACTGCAACTCAGTCTCCTGGGAAACACTTTCTTGGTTTAATGATTTGAGGTTAGAAAGTCCATTCTAGCCCTACGAAATCCTCTAGGTATGTAGCCTACATAAAAAAATATGAAAGAAACATATATATATATATTGCATTTTCCCCATTTGCCCTTACTCTATCAGGTAAATTCATTGATCCTGTTACTGAGACATTCCTTCACCAGTATTAGAACAGTACTTCTCTGGAATTCTAACATAGACTGGTGACAGGAATTCTCGAGACACACTCTGTGAATTCAACAACTGTTGAGACCATCAGTCCTATGAACAGACCGGTATATTAGAACTACATAATGTTAAAAAGTCAAGGGGAATGTTGTCAAAATCACAGAATGATCCCTTTAAATTTGTTAATTCCTATTATGTAAGACAAAATTATTATCAAAACAGAAATGAACTCAAAAGATGCAGTTGTACTTAAGTAAATCTAGAGTTCAAAATTAATAAATAATATGACTCAAATTGAAATTTAAAAAAAAATTAAGTTCAAAATCTAAGCAATTATTTATTTTCTAATTATTATTGTTGTCACAAGTAAGAAATCTCTTCTCTTTGCCACTGATTTGAAAAGTTCCCATCAACCCTCTCCTTCAGGAGAAAAGCCAGACAGAAGGTATATTTTGAAGGAAGGCACAGTCTTTGACACCACCACATCTTTCCCCAAATATTTTGACATAATTATTGAACTGATGTTGCATTTAAGGGATAGATCAGATGTGAAATGATTTTTCACTTTAGAAAGAGCCATTCTCAGTTCATGTACTTCATTCTAATAACTTGAGAATTCACATTTAATCCAGAATTAACAGAACAACATTTTAACAAACAGTTTCTATAACAGGGCGTGATGAAAGAATTAAATGTTTTTCAAAGTAAGGGTTGGTGAGCAAGAAAATACACATACAAAGCAGATGTGTTTGCCAGGAAGTAGCTGATTTATCATTCTATGGCTTTCTGAGATCAGCTCCTGTACACAAGCTATGATTCCTCACATTAGGAATACAAGTAACCTGGTCTAGCCTTGTTTTGAATCTTTTGTTTCAATCAAGCATAATTTTAACTATCGTTGGTTTCTCATTCATTTATACTTCTGCTGTTGTGACTACCTACAGTAAAACTGATGCATTATATTCCTCTTGTTGCTAATTAGGTTTCTAAAGAGAGAAATCTAAAGATCTCATTTATCTTGAACAACAGGTCATTTAAGATGTTACCACCATGTTGCAATCTTTTAATGCCCTTTTTATTTTTCTTTTGCTTATTGCTATTTAAAAAGTTCTATAGCACTTGAAAATTTTTAAAGTGTAACCTACCTAAAAATACTTTGTATTTTAAAATGAGGTGAGAAGATTGATGCCTTAGCAGTTAAGACTACTGAGTCATTTGCCTGGGAGCCATGTGTAACTCTACATGTTCATGGAGGCTTATTACTGGTTCATCTGTTATGACAGTTACATACAGGCATGGATGCACTACACAGAAATATAAACAACAACAGAAAACAAGGCACTGTTAACAAATAAAATAAATTAAAATAATAAAAATATGAGTAATTCTTATATCAGCTAGTAAAGTGGTTGCTAAAATTGCATTTAAAAAAAAAAACCTTTCCTTACTGACTTATTTTTAAAACACACATTGATTTAATAGATTACATATGTGGGCATTTATCATGCATTTTTTTGAAAATTTGTCTTTTTGTAATAAATAGTAAATGACCATTCATATAAAAAAATTCCACATAAACTATATTGAAAAAAATTATTGTTTTAAAATAGCTACTCTGATATTTTAATAAATCAGTAGATTATTATCAATGCTTGGTAGCAATGTAAAATTATATTATTTTTATATACTTTGGGTCATTTTTATCATCTACTTGTGAAACATATTTTTTTTTATTTTTTTACTACTATTACTACTGTGTGTGAGTGTAGTGTGTGTGTGTGTGTGTGTGTGTGTGTGTGTGTGTGTGTGTGTGTGTGTGTGTGTGTGTGTGTGATATCTGTGAGAAGGATGCTCAAATGTCAAGAACATTAGAGGATTATCTTGTAGAGTTGATTTCATCACTGTTGCTTCCAAGAATCATACACAAGTTTCAAAGATTGTAGTGTAATAAATACAGTATACCATCTTTCAGGCATAATTTATTTTAAAGCTTATGGAGTAACTAGAGCCTGTATAGAAGTATAAATTGATGAAACTCAGGAAGAAAAAACCAGTATGTTAAAACAAATACAACAGCATCTCAGGAAAAGCCATTAGCCTTGTGGGAATATTGAAATTCAACTCTGTATAGTTTTCAGTATACTATTTTTTCTTGCCCTTTTCTCTACATGTATGTATTGTGTTTTAGTGTTAATAAAACACTAGTATGTAAATTGCTGTCA